>OU906947.1:0-1385000 GCA_918317495.1 Synanthedon vespiformis | reverse complement strand
TCTCTATACATGATACTGAAACTAAATTGACCATTTTTACAATTTTTTTCTGTATGTATGTATGTTCTTCCATCACTCTTAAACGAATTGACTGATTCGGCTGAAACTTGGTAGATAAACATTTAGAAGTACGGGACACTTTTTGTGATAGGCTACTTTTTATGTTTTTTAACGCGGACAAAGTCGCGGGCAACAGCTAGTCTCTAATAAAAATAAAAAAATAATTAAAAACGTTACACAAGCAACGTCATAGGTAATTTCATAGACAGATTAAGGATAAGGAACCCTTACTCTCTCACCGTAACATAACAGCACACGTGCTGCTATTTCAACGGTGGTCTTCTGCGAGGGGCTGCCCAATTGACTGCTGAACACAATGTGTACTGCCACAACTACTGACTTGAATTTTTTTTTTCAGTACTGACTCATCATTCAAGAGTCGACGTGCAAGTGTGTGAAGTTACAACAGACTCCAGTACAGCGAAACTCTCATTTCTTTATCCTATTTGCTTCACATAAATTAAACAGACGAGTTACTATATTAAGGGCCTCTTTCACCATCTATCAAGTAGGCTAACCGTCATTTAAAGTCACCGGTAACCGGGAACAATTTTATTGAGCTGATATACTTTTGTTTGTACAGTAAAAGTCCCAAACATTGAAAAGAATATAATAATAAAAATTGCATATCAAATGATGCATTAAACTGATCAAATTATTTCTGAAAGTAACTAATCAACAATTTACTTGTAGTTGGTGAAAGAGGCCCTAACACTTTGACAGTACTAATACTATTTAAACTCATCGTGTGTATTCTTATTCGTAATAATCAAATTATATTATCGTTAAAAATTAATGTACCTAATTTAATAATAAAAACATATTTATTTTTAACTAGTTGTAAATAATATAGTTTTTATGTATTCCTATATTCATAGAAAAACCAATAGGCTACTAGAAGAAATTCAAAATAGTAGGTACATATTAAACTGGGCTTAAAATTCTCTGAAGTCCTCTGTCGCGTCTGTCTATTCGCGATAAACTCAAAAAATTACTGTACCGATTTTCATGCTGTTTTCACCAATGGATAGAGCGGTTCTCCAGGAAGGTGTTAGTATATAATTTACAAAGTTACACGGGCGAAGTCGCGGGCAGCAGCTAGTTTATAACATAATATGTCAACTTTTAGTACATTAATATTATCGAAAAATTAATATTCTATGGATTAAAATAATGTCATGGAGTTATGTTACTTTGCTTTCAGAGATATCGTGTTTAAAGGCGGTATATATACATTATGCTGATTTTGTATGTATGTATGTATGTATGTTCCTTCGTAACTCTTAAACGTATTAACTGATTTTCACGAAACTTGGTAGATGAACATTTTTGGTGGTCTTATGTTTGTAAAGGGTTGCTATACATCAGGGCTGTCCAAACTGTATACGACGCCGGGCCAATTCGAATTACTAAATGGATTGGAGGGCCGCAGATGCCTACAACTAATACTTAAATTAAAATAAATAAATAAACTATTATACACCCATACTAATTGTAATATTTAATGTAATTATTTCATCAATAATTTATCTCTTTTATCCATGTTAACATTCATATTAGTTATTACTAGATGTGCCATTGAAGACATTTCTGGTCCAGTTCTGACAATGGCATCCATGAGAAAAGACCATGAGACGGTTTGAAGTCGGTTTATTTTTTGTTAAAAAGAGTTATTCTTTTTCAACACAGACGAAGTCGCGGGCACCAGCTAGTAAAATGTAGGTATAGTTTGAGGATATATGTACTTACGTAAAAATGTTTGGCCTCTGCGTGCAAAATAATATGATTCATCATATTTAATTTTGTACATTTCCTAATATACTTAACATTTTGTATCTAGGTACAAACATCGTGTCAGCGGTTTTATATTTCATTCAGCAATATTTCAATTAATTTCAACATTTTAAATAATTTGTTTCTGAATTAAAAATATTTTTTGTAAATATAGCAAACGTCGCATGTGACATCCGCCGATCAAGTTACGGTAACAAAGGTGCACTTTCAACAAAGGTGGAGACTCCTTTCATGTCTTTCATCACTGAATAAAGAAAGGCAGCGCCGCGTGGGAGGCGACAGCAACATTCGTCTAAAAATATTAAAAAAAATAACTATCTGCTGCACGCGACTTCGTTATAAAATACTAGCTGGTGCTCGCGACTTCGTCCGCGTAGAAAAGTATAAAACGTCATTTACCGTATTTTGCATAGATGGCGCTGTCTCCCGGGCCAAGGCGCTAGTATTTACTTTTATTTTAGATTTCCCGTAGGAATGAAGCATTTTCCCGCGTTAAAAAGTAGCCTATGTTCAACACGGATAATGTCGGCTTCTAATGGTAAAAGAATTTTTCAAATCGGTCCAGTAGTTTCGGAGCCTATTCTATACAAACAAACAATCAAATCTTTCCTCTTTATAAAATACTAGGTGTTGCACCCGACTTAGTCCGCGTATCTTTATAAAATACTAGGTGTTGCACGCGACTTAGTCTGCGTATCTTTATAAAATACTAGGTGTTGCACGCGACTTCGTCCGCGTATCTTTATAAAATACTAGGTGTTACACGCGACTTCGTCCGAGTAACTTTATAAAATACTAGGTGTTGCATGCGACTTAATCCACATAACTTTATAAAATACTAGGTGTTGCACACGACTTAGTCCGCGTATCTTTATAAAATACTAGGTGTTACACGCGACTTCGTCCGAGTAACTTTATAAAATACTAGGTGTTGCACGCGACTTAGTACGCGTATCTTTATAAAATACTAGGTGTTACACGCGACTTCGTCCGAGTAACTTTATAAAATACTAGGTGTTGCACGCGACTTCATCTGCGTATCTTAATAAAATACTAGGTGTTGCACGCGACTTCGTCCGCATATCTTTATAAAATACTAGGTGTTGCACACGACTTAGTCCGCGTATCTTTATAAAATACTAGGTGTTGCAGGCGACTTAGTACGCGTATCTTTATAAAATACTAGGTGTTACACGCGACTTCGTCCGAGTAACTTTATAAAATACTAGGTGTTGCACGCGACTTAGTACGCGTATCTTTATAAAATACTAGGTGTTACACGCGACTTCGTCCGAGTAACTTTATAAAATACTAGGTGTTGCACGCGACTTAGTACGCGTATCTTTATAAAATACTAGGTGTTACACGCGACTTCGTCCGAGTAACTTTATAAAATACTAGGTGTTGCACGCGACTTAGTACGCGTATCTTTATAAAATACTAGGTGTTACACGCGACTTCGTCCGAGTAACTTTATAAAATACTAGGTGTTGCACGCGACTTCATCTGCGTATCTTAATAAAATACTAGGTGTTGCACGCGACTTCGTCCGCATATCTTTATAAAATACTAGGTGTTGCACACGACTTAGTCCGCGTATCTTTATAAAATACTAGGTGTTGCAGGCGACTTAGTACGCGTATCTTTATAAAATACTAGGTGTTACACGCGACTTCGTCCGAGTAACTTTATAAAATACTAGGTGTTGCACGCGACTTAGTACGCGTATCTTTATAAAATACTAGGTGTTACACGCGACTTCGTCCGAGTAACTTTATAAAATACTAGGTGTTGCACGCGACTTAGTACGCGTATCTTTATAAAATACTAGGTGTTACACGCGACTTCGTCCGAGTAACTTTATAAAATACTAGGTGTTGCACGCGACTTCGTCCGCGTAACTTTTCAATCGACTTCTAAAAAAGGAGGAGGTTCTTAATTCAACTGTATTTTTTTTTATTTTTTTTTACCTCATAACTTTTGACTGGGTGAAACGATTTTGATGATTCTTTTTTTATTTGAAAGCTGGTGCTTCCCGTGTGGTCCCATTACAATTTGGTCCAGTTCTGACAATGGCATCCATGAGAAAAGACCACGAGACGGTTTGAAGTCGGTTTATTTTTTGTTGAATTTTTTTATATAAAATAAATAAGTGTAATAATAATGAAGTTCTTTAATCGGGCTTTAATATTATCATTACACACACTTATACATAAACAATACTTAACTTTGATTTAATTAATTTATCTTATTTTATTTTATTACTAGCTTGCGAACGCGACTTCGTCCGCGTTGAAAAAGAAAAAGTAGCCTATCGTGTGTCCCGTACGTCTAAATGTTTATCTACCAAGTTTCGTGAAAATCAGTTAATTCGTTTAAGAGTGATGGAGGATCGTACACACACACACACACACACGCACACACACACACACACACAACAAGCAATCAAATCTTTCCTCTTTATATGCGAGTAGCTTTCTATATATGTGAAAGAATTTTTCAGTCCAGTAGTTTTATTTTTCAATTTATTCAATACATATTCATTCTAAACATACTTACATTATCATTTCTCTTTATAATATTAGTATAGATTTGGATCACTGTCGTCGTGACATAGATTTCCTTCAGGTGGTAGATTTCCTACACATTAAAATCAGTATTGAAGACCATATTCCTTTTAGTATACATATGTATTGGAAACTTACACCTACTTTAAACTGTTGACATAGGAACGCCCTCTGTGAACGCGTTGATGTCTTTAACTAGTTCCCTATTGGTGAAAATCTAGAGACCAAAACTGAGGTTATGAAAAGTGTGTGTTCCAGACATTCGATTATTTAAGTTTTTTTTTTATTTAACGTGAAATCTTACATCCATGCAAGCTACAGTCGTCTTTAAACATACGCAACGCCACACGATTCTTAACAAGACAATATTATTTTACTGTCCAACAAAAAAAATACCGACTTCAAACAACTACGATTTTCGAAGGTTCCCCTCGATTTCTCTGGAATGTCACCATCAGATCGACTCCAGACCTTCATTAAATAGTAATGCTTTAAAATACTTAATGAAAAAATTAACAAACACACTAGTCGCCACTACGATTATCGAAAATTCCCCTCGATTTCTCTGGGATGCCACCATCAGATCCTGGTTTCCTTATCATGGCACCACCCTTGGGATATCTCCTTTTCAACAAAAAAAGAATCATCAAAATTGGTTCATAAACGACAAAATTATCCGCGAACACACAAAAAAATATATATACGGTCGAATTGAGAACCTCCTTTTTTTGGAAGTCGGTTAAAAACAGTGTCGACCGCATGGATTAATTAAGAGGAGATAAGAGTAATTACATGGCGGTCTTCTGTAAGGATGGTTACTACCACAAGTACAATACACTTACTTACAGGTACAAAATCCTATCTTTTAAGTTGGCCCAAATTACACATAGTTACGAAGTTTTATCAAAATCTGTTCAGTAGTTTAAAGTTCATTGACGTCATCCAAATTTATATTATGTAATATCTCTATAAGTCCCCTTCAGTCCTCTAGACAAGGTCCCAAGTGTGCCTCTTTGTATGGCAATGCTAATCTGTTGACCGAGGTAGTACCAGCTCTTGATAAGAATTAGTTTACCTAAATATTAAAATCAAAATCTTACACTTTACAAATACTATTGACTTAGATCTGATATGGAAAGGCACGCCCACTCTGTACGTTCTGTTCGAGCGGGATTGAAATAGTTCAGTCCGATCTGTCTGTCTCGCTTTCGCGGTATGAGCGAGTATCAACCGCTTTGCTTCGTACTTCGTAGCAAGTGAAATATTTTTCACTGTTCGTAGCACAACATCAATAGGCGTTAATATATGGCTCGTCGTGAACAAGAGCGAGATGTACGGCTAAGATCGGCTATACATAGGCTTGTTTTGTTTATGTGGCATTTGCGAATGAAAGACTTCGTCATTTTTAAAATTCATTTCGTTATCAAGTCGTAGACTTTTATATCCAATAGATCTAGTATTACTACCGTTCCTACTCTAAGATCCTTTGCTTATATCTTTTGTAACTAAACAAACAACAGACATGACATTTGAAATTAAATTTTGGTATGACTGATAAAATTGTCTTGGTGCAAGCAAATGTCGTCTTTAAGGTGACGAACCTATTCTCACTCCGACTGTACAATGCTTGTTAGATAAATCTATACTTTTATAAAACACATACATAATTTGTCGTGTTTGACTTTTTTTCAAAAATCCTTTTTTAGCGGATTCTCACGTTATAAGATAAAGTTTCCTAATTTCAGGTTTCAAGATTCAGGAGAAACAATTTTATAAGCCCACAAGCGTCTACTGTTGGACATAGGCCTTATTGCCTTAAGACTGAGAGTTCTTTGATTCCTATTTATAAATAAAAGACATTTGTTTCCTTAACTAAATGATTTATTAATAAGAATACTTAAAATTATTAATTTTTATTATCCAAATGAATTAATGACACCTTAATAAACTACCTTACTTAAGTGCGTTATGTTAAGTAATACACTTAACTTTAACGAATGTGCTAGACACAGTAAACATTGATTTTGATAATTTTTTTGTATTTTTTTCATATAATGCCAATACATAAATTTTCCTTCAATTCAAATACGAGTCTCCGTTAGTGGTATCGTGAATAAAGGATAGAGATATGGATCTGTGTCATGTTACATTTGGTAGGTGGACTTGAGTGCCGGCTTGAGGCGGCGCACAGGTTCCGGACTGTAATCGGGGGCCGGTATTGGAACTATTTGATCCATTGGTGAGCGAGCGCGCGAAGTACGCGAAGTAGACGGGACATCATCACGGTGCCATTGAGCTTCCACGGCCATCTGTTGTTTGCTAATTGTCAACGGTTCAAAGGAGCGGCTACTGTAGCTGAAAGATAGACAAAATCAAAGTACATTAATACTAATAATAAATCTGTAGGGATCGGTGATGGAGTAATTTACTTTGTAAATTACTTTGTATAGTCTCTATACATGACACTTTTTTTTTTTTTTTTTTTTTTATGTTAAGGTCGACAGACAGGCTGACGGTTCACTTGATGGTAGGTGGCTACCGTCGCCTATAACACAAGCAAGGCCATAAGTGCTACAAGTGCGCTGCCGACCATAGCAGGATTAAGGGGAAGGGATGGGGTAATGGGCTCTGGCATCCCTTACTCACTCACCGAAACACAACAGCACGTAAATGCTGTTATTTCACGGTGGTATTCTGTAAGGTGGTGGTTACTGCCGCCAGACGGCCACTGAAACTAAATTGACCATTTTTACAATTTTTTTCTGTAAGTATGTTTTCCTCTATAACTCTTACACGAATTAACCGATTCTCACGAAACTTGGCAGATAAACATTTAGAAGTACGGGCCACGTGATGGGCTGCTTTTTATCTTTTTTAACGCGGACGAAGTTGCGGGCAGCAGTTAGTTTTTAATAATATAGTGACATTTTTAATAATATACAAACGACAAATGTTTTGCAGGGCAGTTTCGAACTATCGAATTTGTCGGACTATGCCTAATAAGATCCTCTTTTTTAATGTCACAAATTGTAGATCGGCCTACGCCGTATTCACTTGCTAAACTACTGAAAGATTAATTACGATTTAAGCGGTCAAAATATCACATTTTTCTTTAATTGTCAGTGTTTTGTGCTTTCGCTTCTGGGCTTGTGACGACATTACTAGGTGACATTAGCGCGAATATTGTCAAAAAATATTCAATAATAATATGTACAGACATGTCAGATTAGACAGGGGCCGGATTACCGGGGGTCTATTGTATAATAATAAAAATTAATAAATAAAATATAAATATGAATAAATATATTCACACATTCCATACCAGTGGCGGACTAAGGGGGGCGGAGGGGGCGGTCCGCCCCGGGCCACCAGTATATGGGGGCCTCCAAGTTTCAAGAAGTATTTTTTCGCTAAATCCTAAATAAGTCCAAAATCTCTTTAGTACGCAAGAAGGCCCCTTAATAAAAAATACGTTTCAGATAGAAGATATTGAAGATTATTTTACAGCCATTATAATTGTGCTAAATCTACTTACTTAGACATGTCATCATCTATTGCGCCGTGACGGGAATTGCCGAATTCAGTAACTGCTTGTCCATTCTTCTCATCATATTGTGTTTTCTTCAATCTAGACACCAATAATAATCATAATAGATATTGTATTATATGATAAACTACCCTATGAAATAATAGCAATGTTGTGTTTCGGTTAGTGGATCCTTTTAATTTAATAATCTAGTCTGCTGCTGTGTTTTTATGTAATTTTATCTGCTGAGGACAGCAGAATAATAAATTATTCTCGGTCACTACAAAATTTTAGTAATAACTAGATAAAAAAATATACTTATTAATATTTATAATTAACTATTCATTACTAATTATTTATTAGTCCATTACACCCATCCCTCCCTTATCCCTTATCGTTCTATGGTCGGCAGCGCACTTGTAGCACTTATGGCGTTGCTTGTGTTATAGGCGACGGTAGCCACATACCATTAAATGGACCGTCAGCCTGTCTGTCGACCTTAACATTAAAAAAAGGTAAAATTTATTGATCACTAGGCCGCATTGAACGATGAAAGGTACCCTATGTCCTTTCTGGTGTCCCAGACAACGTGTATGCAAAATTTCATGGTGATTGATTTTGCGTAGTTTTTGTGTGAAAGCGTAACAAACACACACACACACTTATAGATGTGTATTGTATGTATATTGTTATCATTTCTTTTTAATTAGGTACCGTACTAGCACTTTTTTTTGTACTTAGAAAATTTAAGATGCCTAACCTTGTAATAGGCTATATAAAAATATAGTCTATTTTATATATTTGTTAAATATTAAATGCTGTAAGGTTAGCTATTAAATAAATAAATAAATAAACAAACAAACTCGCATTCACATTTATAATATTAGCAAGGATTTTACCCTCTGAAATAATTAAGTTCCCTCTGGTGTCTTTCGGCCTCCCTCTGTTCCTTGTCTGGTCCGTCCCTAAAAATAGTTTAAAAATGACAAAATATTTATAAAAAAATAATGACAGATAATGGCAAATATTATATAATAACAATAAAAGTGTATAGAATATACTTATAAAGACATGCAACGTATGCTTACTCGTATGCCTTCAAAATGCTCATTCGGTTCATTGGGTGCTGAAAAAAAAAGAAAATATAATCATATTAACTCAAAAACTACTGCACCGATTTTCATGCAGTTTTCACCAATGGATAGAGTGGTTCTCGAGGAAGGTACTAGTATATAATTTATAAAGTTACGCGTGCGAAGTCGCAGGCAGCAGCCAGTATAACTAAATAACGAATTAGTAACCTGGAGTAGCACTTGCGCAATATTATATTCAATGCACTTTGTGTGTTTAGCAGATATTTTAGAGACAAAATCCTCGTTTTAGAAGTTAGAGCATACTTTTATAGTAAAAAAATATAAATTACCTCCATAGCCGTGTCCATTTTGTAAACTTTCACAACTAACATGATCAGAAATGTTGCTTGAATCAGGTACAAAACGTATCCTCTTAACGCCAAAGTCATTAGAAATAATGCCACCAAGCGAACAGTGTCCATAGTGTAATTTTCGTTTACGCCAGCGAGATTTCTGTCCTAAAAATTGTATAAAAATGAGAAATTTTAAAAAGTGTACACATAATAAAAAGTGTGCACATAAATTGTACACACACACACACACACACACACACACTCCATGTATAAACTAGGTATACCATTTTAAAATTTTGATTAAAGAGGCCAATAATATTAATTAGGGTAAAAAATATTAGGTAAGAGTTAGGTAATAATTAGGTAAGAGGCCAATAATATTAATTAGGACCGCTAGGGGTATAAAATATTAATTAATTTTAAAAAATATGGTGCACATTTTTTTTAAAAAGAGAAGTCAACTCATAGACTTTAATTTTGTTATACCAAGGGAAACTGACATTATCAATTATTACATTTATCAGTGCAATCAATGCCACAATTTTATTATAAGTAGTAAAGCCAAGAAGGCAAGGCAATGTGCATTTCATAATTCGATGGAGTAATTTGACATTTACTGGGTTGCAGGTTTTTCACCTAATTGAACTTATTAAAAAACTTACCTACGATTTTATGAAACCGTAATCAATGCTTTATAATTAACTAATTAGTTTAGAATTTATATTTTTCGCAAATTCCTTTCTATAAGTCGCAATTCTTTTCGATTATTATATCTTTTATAATGACAATATTTTCATAGGTCATAAAAAGGAAAGAAAGTCCTCCGCCGCGTCTGTCTGTTCGCGATAAACTCAAAAACTACTGTGCCGATTTTCATGCTGCTTTCACCATGTTTTTAAAACTATTAAAAATCGAATAACAACAATTCACAATTTATGAAAGTAGCATATGTTATTAATGATTGAATATGAATGTTAAGAAATACATTGAAATAAAAGCTTTGACTAACCAACACTTGAGACAGGTTACCGTAATCCCAACTAAATAAGAATGCCAAAATAATGTCAATGGCGAGGCAACAGATGAATGGTATAACTCCCAAATAAGCCATGTTGATGAAATAGTGGGATTGCCTTTTGTCGAATGTGGCTGAAAAAAATCGAAACATTATTAATTGCTAGTTAATTTTTCATTTGCAAAACCAAATCTAAAATTTCTAAAATTTATAGAAAAGTTCCCGTAAATTTATGTACTAAATTACAAAGGCTGGTCGTCAAACAAGCTGACGGTTCACTTGATGGTAGGTGGTAGGTAGGTGGCTACCGTCGCCTATAACACAAGCAACGCCATAGGTGCCGACTGGTTGGGGTAATGAGCTTTGGTATCCCTAACACAACAGCACATATGCTATTAATTTACCTACGGTGATCTTGAGACGAATTGTTGCCATATCAAGTAGACTCAGTAAGTAATAGTTCCGCTTGTCTCCCACTTATAGATCATCGAAGTACTACAAGTATGGAATTTGCGTCACAAATGCCAAAGCGGCACATAAAAAGTACGCCAAAAACGGAATCATGGCGGAGTCTTGCCTTGCTTGTCAATGGTAAAGGATAAGTAGTAACGACCAAGTTCTACTATTGATTTTAAATCCAAGTTTGTACTGTTTTGTATG
Source organism: Synanthedon vespiformis (assembly GCA_918317495.1). Classification (NCBI taxonomy): domain Eukaryota; kingdom Metazoa; phylum Arthropoda; class Insecta; order Lepidoptera; family Sesiidae; genus Synanthedon; species Synanthedon vespiformis. The sequence goes on along the minus strand of OU906947.1, from coordinate 1,373,952 downwards.
GCGAGCGAAATCTATATATGTAGTTGTAGTATTTTAGGGAAATTTACAGGTATAATTACTTAATAATAGTGGTGAGTAAACAAACTTAAGCTAATAAAAAATTCCCACTTATAGATAACAAAAACTGTTTTTTTTTTTTTAATTTTTTTTTTATAGGCCACTGAAAAATTTATCAGCCATAATGTTTTTTGGTTTTGACTATGGAACTGCGGAACAGGTCAATATTCGTCTCCTCTGATGAAATAGGTTCATATAAAAATACGAAATATAAACAATATTTGAAAATGATACTCTATTTAAAAACATTTTTCAATGGAGAATAAATTTTTCAATAAACAAAATGAAAGTTTCAATAATTCCACAGCTCACTTTATTTTGCTCAAAGTTTATCTGGCGTCACTTCTACGAGTACGTGAAAGTTACGTACTTAATGAGTTATAAAAACAAGTCACCTGTTAGATATTTACTGTTATCAGAGAAAATGATTTAATGTAGATTCTTTTAAATAGTAAAAAATGAACTATACATAGAAAATATATAAGTAGTAGTGTTGGGCAGTTGGTAACCACTGTGTCACAGAAGACCACTATTTAAGTTATTGCATATTATTATTTATTATTAATAATTATGGGTTACTCGCATAATGACACGTTTTGTAGCCAAACGCACAATGACACGTGCTGTCTACGCAAAACGACCAATAAGCGCATAATATAAGTCAATATGCGTTTAAGTCAATATGTGTTTAAGTCAATATGCGTATAATTCAATATGCGTGTAAGTCAATGTGCGTATAAGTCAATATGCGTATAAGTCAATGTGCGTATAAGTCAATATGCGTGTAAATCAATATGCGTATAAGTCAATATGAGTATAAGTCATTATGCGTATAAGTCAATATGCATGTAAGTCGATATGCGTATAAGGCTATATGCGTATAAGTCAATATGAGTGAAAGAAATAAGTCATTATGCGAGTAACCCATAATTATTATTTAAGAATCAAAGTTGTGTATGAATAGTGTTCAAATAATGGCAATTTATTCAAGAAACATATACATATTATAGAACAAAAAAAATACTTACTCCATAATAAGCTTCCGGCACATATCAGAGATACAATTGATGTGCTAAGAGCAATCAAGACAAATTTGTATATGGTGAAAGACTTCGTCAAGTAGGCAGGCAGTCTATTGATCATATATTCATCTGAAATTTTTCCTTTTTTAATATATTGTAAGTAGAAAAGTTCATTATTACATTTTGCATGAAACAATTAATTAAATCGCAACAAATGTTCCTGTAAAGTAATAGATAATAGATGCTTTAAGCACTTGTAATAGATTTTTTCTTTCTTTCAATGGACTGATGCGAATTACACACTCAGGCCAGACTAAACTTTATTTTTTTTATTTTAAGGTCGACAGACAGGCTGACGGTCCACTTGATGGTAGGTGACTACCGTCGCCAATAACACAAGCAACGCCATAAGTGCTACAAGTGCGCTGCTGACCATAGAAGGATTAAGGATAAGGGATAAGGAAGGGAAGGGGTAATGGGCTTTGGCATCCCTTACTCACTCACCGAAACACAACAGCACATATGCTGTTATTTCACTGTGGTATTCCGTAAGGGGGTGGTTACTGCCGCAAAACGGGCTGCCCAAATGGCTGCGTAACGCAGTGTGCCCTACCACTACTTTTCAAATCCAGACCAGAGACAATTTTGAAAATTATTTTAAAATTTCCAAAGTTGACCCCACCGGGAATCGAACCCGGGGCCTCTGAAACGTTAGGCAAGCACCCTTGCCACTCGTCAAACGGGCTCGTCAAAACATTTACCTGCAACGCAAGCACATGAGCCAACTACTTATGGTCCGTAAGCCAGGCACTAATTTCGTCAATGATTTCCTCTCAGTCCATAATTTGTAAAATGCCTGAGAGAGTTGTATCATGATGCGTTGTGAACGTCAGCTGCGACTCCGATGGTGGGTTGAGCAGTGGTAGCCCGTTACACTTTCAGAGCATCAGCTGACAAGCATTCCACCAAGATATAGCCAGCTGACTTTTTTATTTATTAACAGTAATACATAAACTATCATCTGATAAATTTTCTATTGGGAGGTAATCACTGAACACGTATATATTCGTGTGACCTGCAGACGCATAATCCACCATTTTATAAATAGCTGACAACTTTGTTTCTTCAAAATATTAGGCTAACTATTATTTGATGAATTTTTAATCGGAAATAAATGATTAAAAATTATTTTTATTATGTGCGTGGGCGGCTACCACTCTACTGCTCAACCTACCATCGGAGCCGCAGCTGACGTTCACAACGCTTCGTGATACAACTCTCTCAGTCATTTTACGAGTTATCGACTGAGAGGAAATTGGTCATGAAAATCTGTCGCTGGCTCATGGACCATTAGGCTCATACGCGCTAAGCAAACCAATGGGTCCGTTATAGGTCGAATTGAAAAATTTATATGGACAAATTTAGAAGAATTACCCAGTGGTAAAACACAAAACTAATAGAACGTCTATTCTGGTATGTTTCTGTGCATATCTTTTACAGGGAAATTCCTTGGACGCGGTATATCAGAGGATGACGTAACCTATATCAGGGTATAACAAAGTCGGCATTATAATTTGATTCAATTCAATTGGATTTTGTTTGAACGACAATTCCGCCGATTGCGAGCGATTATTATTTGTATTATTTGCAACATAATTTCAAGTTTCACCGCTTGAATGATATTGTGATTTTTATTTCATATATACAACAAACCAATTTGTTGTCTCCAGGCAGTGTAATATCAGAAGGAACAATCAATTTAGATTTTTCGCCTTAATTTAGACTTGCGCAAGAAATTTTGGGAATGCGTATTTGTTGCTACCAAATTGATATAAGAAATAATTTATAAAAATCCGTGGACTAAGTCGCGAGCGAAATCTTTGTAATTTTTTTCACCAAGAACACAAATATAAATTAATTTTATTTTTTATACGCCTATTCCAAAACGTTTCTTCGAATCTGAACATGTGTTTAAAAATATAATACACATATTAATATGGTATAACATTTGTTTTAACACAAATAGTAATTGGTATTAACTATCATTGGTGTAAGTAATTTATTACGAATAAAATTTCACTATAAATGTTTTTTAATATTTAAAAAATAAAACTAACCTTTTATGTATACCTCCTTTAGGACATATAGGAAATAATTGGATCCATTCAGATCCGATATGTCAGTACTTTCTTTGAATCGGCATATTATAAAAACGATGTAAAGTATCATGTAAGCAATAGTCACAATCTGGAACAGAAAGTTGAAAATATATATTTATTAAATCTTCCGATTACTCCATAATAACTGAGAAAAAATACATACGAAAAATACACGCATTGTTAAACTTTTATAATTAAACTATTGGCAGTATTGGCAAAGCCGAAAGCACTCGACTTTTCTTAAGAAAAACCAGCGACCTTTCAACTAGGTAAGTACTAAGTACTGTGTCCGCAGTGACAAGGACCTCTTTCACAAACTACAAGTAAAGTGTTAATTAGTTACTTTTCAATTAACGCTAATTAGCGAGTAAATGTTACTAGTATCTTGTGTCAATTTCATTGAAATTTCCCTTGAGTTCTACTCGAAGATGGTGAAATTCGTATGCTTTCTTACCGGTGACTTTAAATGTCGGTTAGCCTACTTGATACTTTACTCAGCGATCTTGAAAGAGGCCCTAAGACACTTAGTCGGCTAAGGATCAGTCGTATCCTATGTAAAACCGCGGGCCGAGCATACGCTCGAAGTATGCTCGGCCTGGAGTCCTCAGCGCCGGGAATTAAGAGCGGCGCTGGGGGGTGAAGCCATGCTTGGCAGTGTGACCACCTGGAAAGCGGTTGTAGCGAATTCGTAATGTCGCGGAAGGAGGCAGCCGAGAGGGAGCGAGAGGAAGCGGCAGGCCTCGCTTCCCTCAGACGCAGGCGGTTGGGCAGGAGAAGGCGGGCATATCTAGCAAGTCTTCAAATGTCCTAGGGGACCTGCACGCACAGCTGGCTAGCTGTGTGTGCCTGCACAAGGCTCCCCCGTCTGGGGATTGCTCCGGTGTCTCCGGGCAATCCCCCATCGGCGTCAGCCTAGCCAGTAATGGCTAGGCAGCCCTGGGGGTGGATCGGAGTTGTTGCCTCGGCAGAGCCCGGTCCACCCCCGCACAAAGGGCAAAGGAGGCACCGGGGAGTTTTAGTGGGTAGTGGCCGGGCCCGCTATGACTAACATAGCGCGGTGCGTCGGCTGACCCCCACATACCCCTACCGTCTAGCCAGCGGTAGGGAATCTGTAAACGGATTTCTCCTCGAAAATAAAAAAAAAAAAAAAAAAAAATGTAAAACCGCGAGGCAAAGCTAGTAGGTAGATAGGGCAGAGGTATTGTCAATAACTCTTTTTAACAAAGGATAAACCGACTTCAAACAGTTTTCTCATGGATGCCATTGTCAGAACTGGACCAAATTGAAATGAGACCACACGGGAAGCACTAGCTTTCAAATAAAAAAAGAATCATCAAAATGGGTTCATCCAGTCGAAAGTTATGAGGTAACAAACAGTCGGTTGAAAATAATTTCTTTCGGTCACTGTAAACAGCTGTAGGGTTATTCAACAGTCACGTTTGGCATTTTAGTTGAATAAGTTCAATATAAACAACCTTAGTTAGAAAGAGCAGGTTCGAATCCCCGTCAGGTGTGCATCACGAGGACTTAACTTACACCAAGTCGTAATTCGCGAATTTAATGAGTACCTTCATTATTAAAACTCCCAAATTGTATGTATGTTTGTACTTGTCCTGATTTATATATAGGCAAGACATAGATTAATAATTATCTTCTCTCGAACATCTATAATATATAACCTTTTGTGTCTCTATAATTTATTTTTCCCTAAAATTACTCCTTTAGAATTTTCGGTTTAATTAAATCGTTAGATGATTATACTTTTATGAATATATAATATATATATCGACGATGACAAGTAAACAATTTGATAATCAAAAACCTTTAGGAAAATGTCCGAATGTATATATATAACAGACAAGACATAGATCCTAATAATAACTTCTCTCGAACATCGTATATGTCTTTCTAATTTATATTTTCCATACTTTCCTGCAAAAATCTATACTTCTATACTAATATTATAAAGAGGAAAGATTTGATTGTTTGTTTGTTTGTATAGAATAAGCTCCGAAAGTACTGGACCGATTTGAAAAATTCTTTTACCATTAGAAGCCGACATTATCCGTGATGAACATAGGATACTTTTTACCGCGGGAAAATGCTTCATTCCTACGGGAAATCTAAATAATATATCGCAGAGATATATTATTTCGATGGGTGAAACGACTAACATGACAACTGCTTGGTGATATTCCACGGTAGATGGCGTTTTATACTTTTCAACGCGGACGAAGTCGCGAGCACCAGCTAGTTACTTATAATTTTCTATGAAATTAAATTGTTATTATGAGAGGTAAACAAAAATAATTCTGTGAAGATAGTTTATAATCAACGATGTAATCTAAAGTTGCCAAGAAAATGAGCTTTATTTTCTTGTACTAATTTATATAACAGACAATACATAGATTATGTAACTTCTCTCGAACATCTGTAACCTCTATATGTATTGTACCTTCCCTTACCTTACCTACCTGCACTATCGCCTGTAAATCGCCAGCAGTTAAAGTCTGAGCACACCTGGGTTAAGTAAACTATTTAAAATCACGCCAAGCTTTGAAGAGACAAGTAAAAAAAAAAGTTGCAAAAGAAGCTAAGCAAATACGCATATCTATACTAAAATTATATAGAAGAAAGATTTGTTTTTTTGTTTGAATTGAATAGGCTTCAAAACTAGTGGACCGATTTGAAAAATTCTTTCACTGTTTGGAAGTTATATTATCAGCGAGTAACATAGGCTATATTTTATAAATTTATGCGGACGAAGTCGCGTGCAACAGCTAGTATTTCATATATTGCGAGCGGGCGCTGCGATGTGGTGGGTGAGTCAGAGCTTACGAACACTTTTGACTTATATAACACAAGAAGAAAGTTCTATTGAACTTATTTTTATGGATTTTCTTTGTGATAAAGTTTGCAATGCAGATTACAATTTATAAATATGTAATATCAGATAAACTATTAACAAATATTTCAGATAAGATCTAATCTGTGACTAATTCTGTGCCACCTCAATTAGATTCAATAAATTATTCAAATTAATAGATACTAATAGTTATATTTATGACGAAAAATTTATGAAAATGAACTTCACTGTGCTTACACACTGATTAGTAAAAGGATATGCTTAACTACTTATAGGCAAACTATAGGCACCTACTTATAAAATTCAATGACTAAAAACGCACAGCAAAAACTACTAAGTCTAGAAAGCTGAAATTTGAAACCTTGCGAAGCCGGCGGCTTGTCGCTAGTATGTAATTATTAAATCGCAGTGACGATTCTAGGAAATTAAGTGATAGTTATCGTGGTACATATAGATCGACACGTTTCAACTCAAGTGTTTATAACAGGTGTCTTAGACTTCATCCCGTCCGATTCTCGTTATACATGTTACGCAGTGACTAATAGATAATCATAAAATTTACGAGCAAGTATTGTGATTAAGTAACTTGTATATGTCGTGGGCAGATCGAAGAATTGGGCAGATCGTAAAGTATGAAATCAAAAACCTTTCACCAAAAGTCAAAAATAGGTGCGACAAGGAGCGGAGCGAAACAAAGCGAGGAGGAGCGTGTTAGGTTTGCATGGAAATAAATTTGGTGAGCCGAGCGAAGCGGAGCGGAGTTACGCGACCCTCTCAGTTTTAACAGAATTATAATCTGCCCAGGAATATCATGATGTGCCCAATTCTACGATGTGCCGACGACATATATAAGAGCGTTGTTTATGTTCGTATTAGTTAGAAAAGAATTCATTACTTACTTCGTTGCGATAAGATATACTTAGGTAACAATGCTTCGTCACAAATTCTTTTATGTTTGTTAATTTGCTTAAATTCATTTCTTTAATATATATTCTTTATTTTGTGTAAAAGAAATATTTCTTTTTTTTTTTTCCTTTAAATCAGCAAAACTGCATTCGTATCTACTCGGTAATCCGACCTATTAAAACTCGAAACTCGAAAGAAGAATAAATTGCGCTTTTATTGTGTCAATCATCAGGATCAAATTTCCATGATACATTTTATTAATTACACTTGTATTGTAATATCTGATGCTGACTCCAAACTATTTTCTAGCGCGATCGTGGGAACGTTGTAACACTACATCACTGGGATTCGAACCTGCACCAAAGTTTCGTCAACTTTTAACCCAATAGGTCTCTAAATAATAATAAAAACAGAACGACTGCTTACGTGAATATGCCTGTCTGTTAAAAATTAAATAACCGATTTAAACTTTAGTACTTACAGAACTTAAGTTAAATAGTAAGCTGAAAAACTTAAAAGGTAATTGTCGCTGAAAATTTTTTGGCCAGTAATTTAGTATTTTTGTATTATCAGGCAGATTTATACAAAATATAGTAAGTATTTTTGTATAAATCTGCCTAATTCTTTATAGTCTATTATGTGCTGTATTTTTTTATCTAAGTTTTAATATTATTTGAGCCTTAATTCTTAGAAACTTTGCTACAATTACAAATTGTTTTAAAAATACTTTACATAGTTCGGAAGCCTATTTAATTTAATATTTACAATGGCAAAAATAAAGCCAGCCTTACATGGTTTACGCTGGTTTAACATTATTTTTTGCATTTGTATGTAACACTTCTCTATACATTTTTCTGCACTCGAGGAGTAGAACCAGTCACAAACAAAATATTTATTTATCAATTAGGTTTCTACAAGAAACTCTTTCTTCTACAAGAAGAAAAAAGCCAAGATGACGTTGCTGAGAAGAAACTCCGATAAAATTATAAGCATTTCTATCTTAAAAGAAGTTTTTCACAGAACCATTTTAAAAACATGGACTAATTTTGAATTAAAATTATAAGTTCTTATCACATAATATTTCTAAAGCTTTTAATAAAACTTCGCACCACGAAAATAAATATGACAAAACACGTTTTTTGCACAAGTTATCAAACACAAGTGAATATATATTCTGTAAAATAATAGAACAAAAAATTAATGAAATAAGTATGTAGGTAATAGAAATGCGCATACATTGGTGTAATATTTTTTTTATACGAATTAAACAAAACTAGAGAAGAGTAAAGAAGAAAAGAAGAAAAAAACTACAAAGTGTACTTACAATTGTGGTAATCGCAGATAACGATGCAATCTGCACTGCGTCCGGTGGAATTTCCATCGGTTTCGGTTTAGGATCTTTGAAAACTGAATGCCGACGCCTTATAGAATAGTCAATCATTTTGAATACTTTATTCAATGTCTCAGCTATCAAACAAATATTCACACACACGAAATTTGACACCGGTCACATATTAAGTCCAGTTGTAGTGACGAGAAATAATTTAAAACACTTATCTTTATCAATTTGTTAATCACAAATTGATAATTTGTTATCAAACTGTTAACAATGTCAAGACTATTTGAAATATGCGCGATATAATTCGTATGAGACCCGATTTGATCGAGAGTAGAAGTTAGACTGTACTGTAATGATTGTATTCTGCCTATAAGAGCAGGCCCTAACAACACTAGGCCGTAAAGTGGGGACAGACGCAGTATTAAACAACTCAAACAAAATACGCGTAACAACATTGGTCCTCTCTTTCTTTTATTTGTTGGCTTCACATTTTTTAATTATTACGTCAGTACCGGTGAAAAGATATATATATTTACAAAATTACTAGGGGTTTTTCATGTGTAACATCTTTTGAGGCGGGCGAGATCGGCCATTGGCGCGGCGACGCCAACATTTGGTCAAAAAGGTACTTAAGGTAATACAAGTCAGCTTCTCCATACAAACGTACAATGATTATTGTTCCGTTGTTTTATGTTAAATTTACAAAAGTAAGCACGATACCGATTTATCTTGTCGTTAACTAGGTTCGTATGCGTACAAACTTAAAAAAAATGTATTAATTTAAAAGCATTGATCTTTGAAAAATCCATATTTTAACACAAGTTTTAATGCAACTTTGAGGGTGAATAGGTCACTCTAGTGTACAAAAACTCCAAAATACTTTGCATACGAACATTGATTAGTTATTAAAGAGTTCAAATAACTTTACACGAAATAGATATATGGCAGTAGTTTTGTCAAAAAGAGTATATGCCCAAGGGTCTGTTTGTGATTTTATTTTTGGTATGAATAATTGTGCATCTCAGTGAGTTCGGGCTGCTGACTTGTTTCGCCTTAAATAAATAATATTACTCCATATTATATAACTATTTTTAACAAAAAAGAAACCGACTTCAAACCGTTTTGATAATCGCCTAGCTAGAACCTTCCATATTATAGAAGAGATTATTTTTATTTTTCTGTGAATTGATTATGTAGCTTTTTGTTTAGTAGCTATTGATTAGTTTTATGTTCTATCTTTTCCGCCCCTTCATAATGAATTTGAACTTTCCATTTATAACTTACGTGAGATGAGGATAATTTTTACCTTTGAAACTTTTTTGTATCTTGACGGTTTTCAAGTTATAGCTCGTTTTCCAACTGACTGTAGCTTGAAAATCGTCAAGATAATCGAAAGGTGTATGCAACATATTTTGTTCAGGATTTAATGAGGATAATTTTGCCTTTGACACTTTTTGTGTATCCATTCGCAAAATACTTAAAATACCGCTAACGGGGACAAACTTTGCGATGTGGGGGGATGAAAGAATTGTGGATCTTGTTCAGCAGACCCAAAGCTTTAACCCACTTAGGTTTAAAAACTTTATTAATTTGTTTGTCTGAAAACACAGACGCTGCAGATAAAAAAATCAGCTGATTAGTAAACCTCTATCGAGAATTTTCTCGGCAAACCGAAGCTACTCACGGAGTTTCAGCCTGTTAGTAATCAGAAAAAAATTCAGATGAGGGATACTGGACTAATATGTATGTTCGTAGTATACATGTATACTTTTTTGCTTTAGTTTTCACCACAGACAGACACAGGTTCGGTAGGTATGTCGCTAAATACTGCCTTTTAGGCTGTGCTGGATTAGATACGTAACAAAAGTAGCAATTGCTAGGTAGCAATTGCCATCCATCCACCTGCCCATGCCTGTTTGGATTTTGGATTTTTTGGAAGTCGGTTGAAAAAAGGCGTATTGGGCAAAAAATTTTGTTGGAAAATTCTTGTAAATGAGATTGAATAGTTCTTCTTGTGATTCATAATTTGTATCGGTAAATAATAAGACACATAAGTTTTTACGTAACCCAATCATATTCGTCATTCGTCTTTAAATAGAGAATGTCCGTTGTTTTCCCCGATTTTTCCATTGCTTATATCATTATAGCTGCTAACTAACTTAATAATCGTGCAAAGGATTTCCGCTCAACATTTATTAGTCATTTAACAGATTTCTTCGTATACATCTTATTGTTCATTTAGTGCACGTCCTGTTTACCAAACATCTATAAGTCAGTCAGCTTAACATAAGACCTATTCAAGAGGCATATAAAGGTATATTTTAGCAATAAAAAAAAATGTATATTTTTGAGATAATTTTCTTTTGGAACGCGTCCTATCCAAACAAAAATTTCACCATAACGTACTTTGTAAAAAAGGTCATGGAAAAAAAGGACGCGTTCCAAAAAAATATCTCATAAATTACCATTTTTTAATTGTCAATAATTTTTTATTGCTAAAATATAACTCGGAAATGTCCGTAAACTTAGGACTATATTCTTGTAGGTCCAAACAACCTATAAAAAACAGGCCAGAGCGTGGGCCCTCTTGAATAGAACTTCGTACAATATCGCCTTAAGGTGATTGGACTACTAGTGTTTTCTTTTTACTTTACTTCAAACGAAACACGTGCACAGTTATTCAATATCTAAACGAATAATATACTGTATTGTTTACGTGAAATGTCCTAGACATAACCTTTCATCTTATTGATTAATATATAAAGTAAATAACGTGACTCTAAATAGAGGTTACACGAACGAAGGTTGATTTTGTCACATGTTCGTCAAATTTTAAAATTTCACCTTTATATTTCGGCTATAAAACCTTTTTGGCGGCTGAGCCGAATACTTCCTTTCTCACAACTAGTTACCAAACTTCTTTCAAAATTACAAAATTACAAAGTTACAAAATTTCTTCTCTTGCAACTGGTTATGTAATTTCAATTACGAATATGGATGAAGCCAATTTTTCAACAGATATTTCCCAGCGGGCCGCACTAATGGTCCAGTATCCCACACCTGAATTTTTTTCTGATTACTAACAGGCTGAAACTCCGTGAGTAGCTTCGGTTTGCCGAGACATCCAACTTTTTCCTACGCGAAAATTCTCAATAGAGGTAGCTAAAGGAGTTAGCAGCCGTAAAAAAACTTCCAAGCGTAGGACTTGGAAAACGTCGCACTCAATTTGTAGGACTATGCGGCCATTTTATTATACAAATGTTTATTAAGTTGCAGACAAAAAATCAGCTGGTTATTAATAATTTTTATGACCTATTTGTTGTGATATATTGCGAGTGGTTTTTTGGAAAGTAATCCCATACTATCAAGCCGATTTTTTGTCTGCAGCTTAGTAAAAAAATCCAGATACTGGACTATACATAATTTAACCAAAGCAAACAAGATTTTTTGAGGAAAATTCAACTTTTGAGATAAATTTTTTGAGGAAAATGAACAGCCGAAAATAGCCGATCATCTTTCTCTAAAAGTCGATGTGCAATCTTTATCGCCTACAACTGTACCTACTGTCATTTACAACTGATACCTACATATAAATGCGACTTAGGGCCTCTTTCACCGACTACAAGTAAAGTGTTGATTAGTTACTTTTAGAAATAATTTTCTGTTTTATTAAATTATGCACTCGATTTACTGGATCATTCGTTTAGGTGATTTTTTTTATTATTATTTTCTTTTCAATGTTTGGGACTTTTACCGTACATACAAAAGTATATCAGCTCCATTATCCCCGGTTACCGGTGACTTTAAATGACAGTTAGCCTACTTGACAGACGATGAAAGAGGCGCTTAGAGTGCATTGCCGTAAAAAAATAAGTTGCACAAATAAACCTTAAATAATTATAGGATTGTGGCAATATTTTTTTAATTTCATCATTATTACGACACTTCTTTCAACCGGTTCTAATTAAAACGAAGGTATATTCCATTAGCATTTAATAAGGAACTTTTTCTTTTAAAACTAATTTACACTTTTTATCTTTATATCACAATTAATTAAATATTAAAATATTTTTATTTACACTTGTATACGTCTAAAAAATTATACAACAATAATAAAATAACTAAAAACAGGTAAGTTAGAAAATTATTTCAAAAATGTAAACGTTCGAAGTAAATATTAAAAGTGATTTTTAAATAGTGATTTAAATGTAAACGAAGAGCTTTGTTTTTTACATTTTTAAAAAACAGCCTTCGAATGTCTGCAGCACCAGGCTCCATTTCCAAAGCTAATATAACGAGATATATATGTATATAGTTATTATACATACATAACGAGAGACCCAAGTTGTTTACACTAAAATATTGCTGTTTTGTATTCTGTTATTTTTTGAAAATCATATTAAATTATAAGGAAAGGGAATTAATTAAAATAAGAAATTATAAAAATAAATCAAAGAAATGGAACCTGGGATACAAATACAGGAAAAGACATATAATTAATTATTTACTTTTGATCTTTCATTTTTGAATGAGAGATTAAAGAATTTAGGTACATTTTGAAAACGTCTAGCTAACTAAACAATCATTCGTATCATTCAGCAAAGAAATTAAGACATATTAATTAGGGTTGCTATACAATATAGTTAGCCCGGAAAATTTCATTCGGCAATTTTGTTGAACAACAAAGCCGATATGTTATTATGTTCGACTTTTATTCGACTTTTCATCTGGATTTTAACTTTTTGCCGAACGTTTTTCTAACGCAAGCGGCCCGTGGCTTATGTTTTTGCGGCCCGCGACTTTTTTTTATACTTATCACAAATAATAAAATATAAAAAATACATATTTGGTAAAATATTTCATTTTGTGGTATCCTCAATAGATGAATACTCTTTTTAAACCGACTTCCAAAAAAGGAGAAGGTTCTAAATTCGACTGTATTTTTTTAAAATGTTTGTTACCTCATAACTTTCGACTGGATGAACCGATTTTGATGATTCTTTTTTTATTTGAAAGTTGGTACTTCCCGTGTGGACGGAAGTCCCACGAGAAAAGACCATGAGACGGTTAGAAGTCGGTTTATTTTTTGTTAAAAAGAGTTATTAACAAAAAAAAACCGACTTCAACTTCAAACAGTTTTCTCATCGATGCCATTGTCAGAATTGGACCAAATTTAAATGGGACTACACAGGAAGCACCAGCTTACAAATAAAAAAAGAATCATCAAAATCGTTTCACCCAGTCGAAAGTTATGAGGTAACAAACATTTTAAAAAATACAGTTGAATTCAGAATCTCCTCCTTTTTTGGAAGTTGGATGAAAATCTCGAAAGGTCTTCAATGGCACATCTAGTAATAACTAATATGAATGTTAACATGGATAAAAGAGATAAATTATTGATGAAATAATTACATTAAATATTACAATTAGTATGGGTGTATAATAGTTTATTTATTTATTTTAATTTAAGTATTAGTTGTAGGCATCTGCGGCCCTCCAATCCATTTAGTAATTCGAATTGGCCCGGCGTCGTATACAGTTTGGACAGCCCTGATGTATAGCAACCCTTTACAAACATATAAGACCACGTTTGTGATAACGTGTTAGTTACATGAGTTGCTTTTATATAAAATGTATTTCGGAGTCCACCATATTACTTAGGTAGTATCCCAGGCCAGATAACAGTATGAAATTCACAAATTATTCAGTTTAAAGCTTTGTTATAAGGGTATTAGAGCTGACAAGATAGGCAAATGCTGTATTGGATGATTTTTGGGCTATTATAACACTATGGGCTATTATGGGCTTCTTGTTGCTTATTCAGCTACTATTCAGCTATTATGTTGCTACTATACAGCTTAAAGCAATTTATTTTGTGATCAAATTGCTTGAATAACGGCTGTATAAATGCATTTATTCAAAGAATATTCAGCCATTCTGTGTTGCTTGGGATGTCTATGTCTATATAGGATCTGTGGCGATACTCCACATTACAAAACACGCATATACAACCTCTTCATAGAACGCTGGCAGAGAAGATTCGAAAACGTCAACATGAAAAATTCGAACGAACATTTAAATATAATTCCATGATTGATTTGAATTTAAAATAGAATGTCTTGTCAAAATGAAAATATATAAGGGTTGCCAAAAATTGTAAATAAACATTCTGCTATTGCTTTTCAACCTGACTTTTTCTGTGCTAATGCAAATGTATTTTGAGTTTCATTGGCTGCTGACTAAGTTGAGGGTTGTTAATCATTCTGGTGGAAGTCGGGGATAGTCTGCAGCGGGCATATTAATATATGTACATACGTGGGAACATTATCTAACCATCCCACAGCTGGGGAGCCCTCTATACAGGCGACCCACAGATCCAATAAATCGTATTTCACCATAACACCAATGGGTTTCTAGAACACCAATGGATTGTGGCGTAATGAATGTAGCACTATTACTATTTTGTATGTATATATCACTGATTAAATAACGACACTAATTGTAATAATTAATAGTATATAGATTGTAATACAAATACAGATAATTACAAATGATAACACGACATTAAACCTCAGTGGTTTAGCCTTAAAATTATAAATAAATAAAATCATTTGTTATCTGAATACGATTATGAACTCGATTTGATAGATTTTCAATGAATATTTTCCTAATTCGGTTTCATGGCTTTTAGTAGCTTCATATATGCCTCTTATTAAGCCTTCAGTAGCCTCTTTAGTAACTTCATATACAGAAACATGAGTGTATTGTGCCATATGTTGAGATATGTAAAGTCCTGTGTAAGAAAAGTCGTGTTAAGTCGACATTTGCTTGCACCAGAGTAACTTGATTATCAGTCAAGCCAAAAACTTCATACCAATCGTTTGTCAGCCATGTTTTTAGCTTAGTGCTTTAATTTCAATAGGTACTTAACAGTTAACGATTCGATAAAGGAATGAATTTGAAAACTGACCAAAGTTTTCGTATGCGAAATGTATATACCTATACACCATTATCTAACTAATTAATATTGCATTTATGTGTTAAAAAGTATATTTAATTTTATCAGTAGTCAATTGTAATTTTTAATGTTTTAGGTATTTCATGAAATAAATTTTCCATGACGTCTTTTCCGTAAAGGTCCTCACAATTTTATATAGTTCATCAAACAATGTGTCTGCTCAATAAGTTTTCTTTTGCGTTTTTAAGTTTTCACCAAAAAAAAAAATGATATTTCTGCGATGGGTAAGATTTTACGAAATGTGAAAGATTAAAATTAGCAATAGTCTTCTTTGAGTTTCTTTTTTATTGTGAAGTAATTGAAGTGAGAAAATATCGCCCAGGTGGCTTTTAAAAGTTCTTCTAAGTCAGACAGTAACTATTAATAACGAGCATTAGATGTAACTTGTAGGGTGTTATGTTTTTTTATTAAACAAATAACTTGGATTTTTAGGAGTTGTCGTCTGATCGTCCTGATTTTTTAAAAATAAACATTATGCAAGTAGAAGAGTTTGTCGTATATATACAGCTCTGGCGAAATGGACACGAAAATAATTGTCGGATTTATCCGACTCTGGCGGCTAAAGGGTCAAGTCAAGTCAAGTCAAGACGAATGGTAGATATCGTTATCCAGTGTGACCTTTGTGATACACATAACCATCATATTAAATTTATTATGTTATGATTTATTATAAGCACAATAAATATGACTCATGCTGGACTCATGTCTTATGTAATTTCTACTGAAACGCAGCTACCAAATGACGTGGCACGTTGACACGAATTAACGTGTTTGTTTTTCATTTTACCCATTATTTCAGTAGACAACTCGCACGTTACATAAAGGTATAAAACTATTTTTTAACCTAGAATATAAATATTCTTATTTCTTACTACAGGTACGTTTTAATTTTAATACCTATACTATATAAAAAAAATGGTGTGTAGCTGTTTCATGGACGTTGTACGTGTTGTACGTAAATACGTTTATGTAACGGGTTATATTTTTTAAATAAAATAAAACAAATAGAATTATTGTGTTGCAATATAAATTCTTTGATCCTTTAGTTAGCTATTCAGTGGTATAATTTATTTTTTGATGTACTTAGAGCATAGATTCGAAACTACAACGCCAAATTGTATCCCCCGATTTTGTTATCATTAGATTTTTTGGATTGCCCCCGTTTGGTAGCAAAAATTTAAAGACGTTTTCACGTCAAAAAAGCAATTGTATAAGCAAAAAAGCATAATATTTTTCTAAGATGAAATTCCATTTTTATTATATAAGTACAATACTATACTAGCGGGCGAGTTGTCTATAAAAATACATGACAAGTCGCTCGTCGGGCGGGCGGGCAATCCATGGACTCATTTATTTCATTTTTAATATACTAATTTAATTAAAGCAATATCTAGTTTCTACTTTAATATTATCACCTTATTGTGAGCGAGTTGTCTAGTGAAATAATAGGTAAAAATCAAACTTTATAACTCGCCGGTTCGGACGAGATAAATTCCGGCGAGTATAGTCTAGTAATTCCTTTCCTATACCTCTAAACATGTAGACGTGTAGCAAGAGTGAGACGGCTATGTGCATTTTAAAGATAGTTTAATGAGATGAAAGACTTTTTGCGTTTCATTTGATTTTATTTAGTGTAAAGTCATAGAAAGCATGTCATACAAGCAAGAGAAAAATATGAGAGAAAAATAAAATAAATACTGATCAATACATATATATAATTAATACAATCGCAAACGAGCTAGTTGAGTACCTACAGGTGTATTCGTATCTGATGGAAGATGCGTCGCGTATCATAGAACACCAAAACCACCAATCTACTACAACTATGGACTTTGCGTAGTTGTATAGTATATTGATGACCAAAACAGATAAAAAAATATCCGCTGACTAGACTAGACTTGTATTAGTGTGAAAGTATTCGGTCATACGGTACCGACGACGCGAGACGTAGGTATATCTTCTTTCAGATACATATATAAGGTAATGGTCCGCGAGCCAGCGACAGATTTTCATCACCAATTTCCTCTCAGTCGATAACTCGTACAATGACTGAGAGAGTTGTATCATGAAGCGTTGTGAACGTCAGCTGCGGCTCCGATGGTGGGTTGAGCAGTAGAGTGGTAGCCGCCCACGCACATAATAAATAAATTTTTTTAATCATTTATTCCCGATTAAAAATTCATCAAATTATAGTTAGCCTAATATTTTGAAGAAACAAAATTGTCAGCTATTTATAAAATGGTGGATTATACGTCAGCAGGTCACACGAATATATACGTGTTCAGTGATTACCTGCCAATAGAAAATTTATCAGATGATAGTTTATGTATTACTGTTAATAAATAAAAACGTCAGCTGGCTATATCTTGGTGGAATGCTTGTCAGCTGATGCTCTGAAAGTGTAACGGGCTACCACTGCTCAACCCACCATCGGAGCCGCAGCTGACGTTCACAACGCATCGTGATACAACTCTCTCAGGCATTTTACAAATTATCGACTGAGAGGAAATCTTTGACGAAATTAGTGCCTGGCTTACGGACCATAACGTATTGTATATAATTCAATTTTTGTTTCATACCAATCGGCTTACAAGCACAAATACGTTTTTCCATACAACGAAATACCACGTCATACTTATAAATAAAATAAATCAAGACAATACAAATTTCGTCAAGCATTCATGACTCATCTGAAAGAAATTACTTAAGTACTTATTTCACTAAAATTAACCCGAATGTTTTTGTAATACAATATACAAACTTATTTTTAACTTGTCTTAGCTGCGAAGGTGACAACCTATTGTCCTCTATCCATCACTTCAAGTTGTCTAATAGCTAATAGTCTAATAGCTAAAAATATTACACATTAGGTACACTTACTATATGTATGTACCATTTACATATTGAATAATGAGTAATGAATATATGTGGGAGAGTTTTTATACCCCCCTTTAACTGCTAACATTGATGTCATAATAAAGCAAAGACGATATTGTTTCACATTGTTTGCGAGTACTACTATAAAGATTTAATTATTATTACAATGAAAGCAGCCAACATTCAATTTTCAAATGTAAACCTCTCTGTCGCTAATTTGCTGTAAATGTTTCAATACAGCACATCCCACTTTTCTGGGTTTGCTGTAAATAACAGAAATTACACAATCTGAATGATGTTCAACTAATACTCTAACTATAACATCAATAAAATATAATCTATCTTCATATATAATAGTGAATAGTGGCCTCTGTCTGACGCCCTTGTCTACGGTCAAGGACTGACGAAACATGTACGCAACTATGGCGTGGGTATCATATCATATATCATATCATATACACGTATAAAAACACTTTTCTGAATTCCCCCCGGTGTAGTCAAGAACTTGAAGACTGACGTGTGCCTAATGAAAAACAAAAAGTTCCCATAAATGTGTCGCGGTTCATAGTATGGTCTTCTGAGAAGTCGCCATTGAGCAGTAAGATTTGATGACGTTGGAAACAGTTGAAAAGACAGTCGACTTACCTGACTCCTCCCGACTTACGGCTGCTTCTCTTGGTGCTGCTGGGGCGTTGCTTAATGTGCCCGCACGATGAACAGCTGCAACAAATACAAATTAACTGTATTTTTGCATTTGGGACGAGTGTCAACTGTGGCAAGGGTGCTTGCCTAACGTCTAAGGGGCGCCGGGTTCGATTCTCGGCGGGTCAACTTTGGTAATCTATACTTATATACTTATTATACTTATAATATACTTATATTTAATAATAATATATAATAATATTAATAATAATAATAATAATAATAATAATAATAATAATAATAATAATAATAATATTATAAATGCGAAAGTAACTCTGTCTGTCTGTCTCGCTTTCACGCAAAAACTACTGAACCGATCACCATGAAATTTTGCATACACGTTGTCTGGGAGACCAGAAAGGACATAAAAAAGGACTATTCCAGAGGGATCATATAAAAACATAAATAATTGGGCGCCACTGTCGCATGGCGGCGCCATCGTCACAGCGATATAAAGATGACATGAGATGACATTACATTAGAAGACATGAGATTTTGTTTGAACGGAAGTGAAAGTCCAGGGAAGGTTTGAACGGTGACAAACAGAAATAATAGGTAACGGAAAATACTAAAAACTACAACTTAATTTTCCAATACAAAATGTTTCTAGCTGTGAAACATTATTGATGTCTTTTGTCTAAAATTGTCACTTGGTTGTCAAATATTTATAGGTGCGTTCAGAATTTTGTTGTAGTATGAGGTCCGATCTCTAAGACCGATTTTTATGATTTTTTTTTCGGTAGGTAAGTTATAGTTGCAAAATAACGTTTGCCCGGGTCAAGTTAGCATATATTTTCTTTTTCAACGCGAACGAAGTCGCGGGCACCCACTAGTTTTAATATAACTCATTGCCTGCGTCCGTGTTTCCTTAAAATTACAACCTCGGGGTCTTTAAATCCCGGGCACTTACTAGGTAACCTTCAGCTGCATCTGCACCTTACATCAAGTGAGATCGCGGCCAAGCGTTGCTTTGATTTAATAAAAAAAATCAAAAAAATCAAAATTGACTCTGATCAGCGGGCCTATTCTCTATCTGTGGTTTTTAAAAACGTGTCGACTTCAAAGTCGACATTAAATAAGAAATAGTACTTTGTCAAACTAAAAACCACACAATAACGCGCCAATAACTTCATCGACATGTATAACTATGGAAAAAACGTCATAGACATTTTGACATGTGCTTAGTGAATACCAAAGTAGACAATAGTCGAGTCTATAACCGCATCGAGTCGATAACCACAGCAAAACCACACTTAGAGAATACGGGCCCAGAGTCAAAAGTCAAGTAGGGCATAATACGTTTCACAGTCATTTGGGCAGCCCGTCTGGCGGCTGTAACCACCACCTTACAGAATACCACCGTGAAATAACAGCATTATGTGCTGTTGTGTTTCGGTGAGTGAGTAAGGGATGCCAGAGCCCATTACCCCATCCCTCCCTTATCCTTCTATGGTCAGCAGCGCACTTGTAGCACTTATAGGGTTGCTTGTGTTATAGGCGACGGTAGCCACCTACCATCAAGTGGACGGTCAGCCTGTCTGTCGAACTTGCCATACTTCGTTCTAACGTGCGCTTGGGGCGTGCCCGGTACTATATATTTTACTAGCTACACACGACACGCTCCCGGCTTCACCCGGGTTCAATATAAAAACTAAAAGAATATTTTAAGTTGGACCAAATCACACATAGTTAAGAAGTTTTGATCAAAATCAAATCATTGGCCTCAAAAAACGTGACACGTAATTTTTATTTTTTAAAATTTAGGCGTAGTCTAAGTTACTCCTTATAAACTATCATCATCTGTGAAAAGTTGTGTCAAAATCGGTCCAGCCGTTTCGGAGATTAGCTGGAAAATATTCAAAAATTACTCAGAATGAATAATATTTCAAAAATTCTTTTATTTTATCACAAGTTAACCAAGTATTTGTAATAAAAAGCAGTTTATTTTAACATTTCAGATACTTCAATTTTATTTACGAGTAAGTACTTAAGTAGGTATGGATTTATAACTTACTATATAGATGTAACGAATCCTAATCCCTATACAATCTGTGCATTGGATATAATTATAATAATATGCAAATCAATAGAATCTAAGAATATGAGCATAAATGAGTGCATTTCACTAAAATAATTATAAAACTTATCCATGGTTAGTTAAAAATAAAGGGTATGTATGCTGCCTTGTAAACTCAGTGGCCCCCGCTTTAATGAAGACACTTGCGTCATAGATGTCGTGTTAATGTCGCGACATGAACATAATGTGTCTGTCTATATTCGCACGTAAAAGGATCGGTGAAAAGTTGTGACATAGGACGCTTTTGAGACGGTAAAAGCTTACACAAACATGTTCAATAGATTGAAAGACAATTGGTATAAGCTTTCCTTAATGTAAGTACCTATACAGGTACAATAATTATAGCGACCCGCGTAGCTTTTATTTGAAATCAATAAAAGCTTAATAAACTTTTATTTAAGCGTGTTCTAGCAGACTGGAAAGTAATACAATAGAGTAACAAAAATAAATACACAATGGGAAGATGTAACTAGTAAGTAGATAAGTACCTGTATAGGAAAAAGTTTGCAAGAAAACGTGATGATACGAGTACATACACATTCAATGAAATGTTAGCACAAAAATACATTATGTTAGTGGCTGAAAAAATAGACTAGAATTAGGAAAAAAAAATTGTGTGTCAGCTCCGACACACGAATGGAGTTTACGCCTTACGAACGATTATAAAATTTTAATTATTACAATTAAAATTTGAACACGCCGAAAGAACAACATTGGTTTTTTTTTAATATTGGGCAAAATAAGTATATCTGAAACTTCAGATATTCTAACTAAGATATTCAAGAAAATAGAACGTAACTATAACGCATTCGAGCTCGCATTCGTGTGACAATTAATACTAGCTGGTGCCTGCGACTTCGTCCACGTTGAAAAAGGAAACAGTAGTCTATCCTGTATCCTGTAAGTCTGTCTAAATGTTTATCTACCAAGTTTCATGAAAGTCAGTTGATTCGTTTAAGAGTTATGGAGAAACATACAATACAATACCTACTTACACTTACAGATTTATTATTAGCATTGATATATTTCCAATAAAATTGAAAAAAGAAAAATACCTTATTCATAAAACTATAAAATATCATCATCATTATTCAGTCGTAGGACTTCCATTGCTCAATATATATAGGCCTCCCAATGAGACCGGTCAGTAGTAGCCTGGAATCACCATCGAACCGCGGTCCTTATTAGGTCATCGGCCGCCCATCACAACGCAACGGGCCTCGTCTTAGGTTAGGTTAGGGCGGCGAGGGAGAAGGTAGAGTGTCTTAAGAGCGCGTATAAAGGTACACTAGCGCTACTCATTTAAAAAAATATTATCTCGTGACTGAGAAGGAATTATTAATAACGGCTACACAACTGCCCTCGGTAAGTATGTCTATAATTTTTTAATACCTTTTATATAGTTTCATATTTAGACACGAAGCAATAAAACTCGATCTAAAGAAAAGCGGCCACATTCCTCTAAATCGTATTTTGTTGCTTCGTGTCTAAATAACGAAGCAATAAAACTCGATCTAAAGAAAAGCGGCCATATTCCTCTAAATCGTATTTTGTTGCTTCGTGTCTAAATAACGAAGCAATAAAACTCGATCTAAAGAAAAGCGGCCACATTCCTCTAAATCGTATTTTGTTGCTTCGTGTCTAAATAACGAAGCAATAAAACTCGATCTAAAGAAAAGCGGCCACATTCCTCTAAATCGTATTTTGTTGCTTCGTGTCTAAATAACGAAGCAATAAAACTCGATCTAAAGAAAAGCGGCCACATTCCTCTAAATCGTATTTTGTTGCTTCGTGTCTAAATAACGAAGCAATAAAACTCGATCTAAAGAAAAGCGGCCACATTCCTCTAAATCGTATTTTGTTGCTTCGTGTCCAAATAACGAAGCAACAACGAAGCTTTATAAAAGGTATTAAAAATTGTAGACATACTTACCGAGGGCTTTGAGTAGCCGTTATTAATAATTCCTTCTCAGTCACGAGATAATATTTTTTTAAATGAGTGTCGCTAGTGTGCCTTTATACCCGCTCTTAACGGGCTATAGACGGCGCGGCGCGAAGAAACACCGTGGTGTTTAAGTGGGTAGAAGTCCCCACACCCCACACCTCATGGTCACCCGATATAATCATTAGTCACTCACTCTTAAGAGTGGGTAAACAAATTGGTTCAAATATATCCTTACACTAGCTGGCGGCCCGCGACTTCGACCGCTTTGAAAAAGATAAAAGTGGCCAATACCTGTGTCCTATACGTCTAAATGTTTATCTACCAAGTTAAATGAAAATCAGTTAAGAGAAGTGAGAGTTATGGAAGAACATACACTTACAGATTTATTATGAGAATTGATCAACAGAGTTACTATATAATATAAAAAGTTATGCATCTATAACTTATACTTACATACTTCCCGAGCGCGCTTTGCATAGGAAGAAATAAAGAATGAAATCAGATATTTTATATTTCTAACTTAACTTTAAAGTTGGTAATAAAGTACAAGTGAAACACGTAAAGCCCTTTAGCCAGACTGGCTTGGTATTGTTTGTGAGTTGAAAAATTATACTATACGTACTAGTACGCCCGCGAATTCATCCGCGACCAATTTTTTTTTAACAAACCATCCCTGATTATCCCTCTATCCATAAGTGAAGACAGAATTAAAATCGGTAAAGCCGTTTAGGAGGAGTTCAGTGACATACACACGCATAGAAGAAATATATAGGTATATAATTATTTATTATTTATATGCTTACAAAATTTCCTTTGGGGGTCGGTGACCGTGTAATCCTGTAGGGGTACTGGAGGAAGATCCTCCTCGGGTCTCAGAATAGTGCGCATGGGCTGCCCTGATGGTTTTATATAGGCCCAAGGCAAGTGATTGGCCAGACCTTTCTGAACGCCGCTGTAAAGACAGATGTATGCAGATTACATTATGTTATGCGTAACCTTTTTTGACTACGTATGTTTTGTCTATTGATTTATTAATGAAAAACAAATATATATAATGTCTGTTAAATGAACGAAATTTAAGGAATTTTCTGTTCCTTTGAAAACACAGTTTTATTTTAATTTAATTATATATTATTTGGGTTACGACTATAATATAGTCTCAACACATTATGTACCGTATACATTCAAGAGCCCATGGTCAGGTAAATTTAAGAGTTTATTTAAGGAATGTTTTTTGAAGTGATTCAGGTTTTTTAGGACGTTTTGACATGAGGTAAAATCATTGAATTGAAGGAAGAAAAATCGCCATGTAAGCGTCATCGTCATATCATAGGCGTTGACAGCTGCATATGAAAGTAAACTTACTAGATATGATAACAAGGATCAATATGGTTTACACCTCTGACCAATTAAATAGTTCATATAAACTTCAAATCTATTTAAATGGTCTGTCATTATGAATTTATTATTGTCATTTTTAATTCGATAATGCCAAGGGATTATTTTTGTGAAGCTACGTTTTCACTTCTACGTGAGTCTAACGACTGACATGTTTTCTTTCTATGCGAACGTCGACAGACAGGTTGACGGTATACTTGATGGTGGCTTAGCATCGTTCATAACACACCAGAGTTTCTTATATCGTCGTTTATTATAATTTACCTTTGTTCGCCGGTGGTGGTATTATCAGAAGGAGATACAACATTAGCATCTTCCTCCTCAATAGGTTGAAGCACTCCCTTGTTTAGTTTCGTAGCGAATAAATGGATTAGTGGCCTGGTAAACAGATATTTGGAATATGTAGTGTAAACTCATATGAAAAAAGTACATTTATAAGAGTATAATTTTAAGATAGAACGCTTTTAAGTTTGTATATTAAATGACATTAAAAAATATATATGAAACTTCAACTGATCAAAACAAAAAGAGATAATTTCTTTCATTGAGAATCAGTCATAGAGTGCATAACTCTACAAAAATAAACTAACTGGGAATTAGAACTTATTATTATTTTTTAGTTTATTTACGAACTGAATTAAAAAATAAAATAATAATTATTAAAAAAAAATATATTTAACAAATAAGGCTCGTGATATGCGTATATAAGTCAATATGAGTATAGTCAATGTAGTCAATATGCGTATAAGTGAATATGCAAATAAGTCAATATGCGTATAAGTCAATGTGTGTATAAGTCAATATGCAAATAAGTCAATATGCGTATAAGTCAATGTGCTAATAAGTCATGTGCGTATAAGTCAATATGCGTGAAAGAAATAAGTCATTATGCGTGTAACCCATGCAAATCTGTACCTGTAAGAAAATTCCGGTCGTGGAATTGTCATCACAGGATAGGATTCATCGGTCAAACGGCATGATATTTGTGAACTTCTAGAAAAAATAAACACAAAATAGTTACCATTTAGTATGGTCAGAACACACTAAGTTCTGAAATGTAAAACTGCGTAAACTATTTGGCAGCAGTTAGCCACATTATAGACGAAATATTGACACATGACTCAACAATTCCGCAATTTCATCTCCTTCTATGGCCTTTATTTTATTTGATTTATTAGGAAGCTAACGCAATATACAATAATTCATAAAAACATAATATTCACATTTATAGTATTCTATACTCCACTTATAAGTTAACTCAGCATGCATCAGAAACGATACTTAACTCTTAACAAAAAATAAACCGACTTCAGACCGTCTCATGGTCTTTTCTCATGGATGCCATTGTGAGAACTGGACCAAATTGAAATGGGACCACACGGGAAGCACCAGCTTTCAAATAAAAAGGAATCATCAAAATCGTTTCATCCAATCGAAAGTTATGAGGTAACAAAAAATAAACATACGCGTCGAATTGAGAACCTCCTTTTTGGATGTCGGTTGAAAATTGCAATGAATTTGTCACATCAATCACTGGTGTAACTTGTGTTTTATTTCATGGGCGATGTTAACTATCATCTACTGTAACTGTAAAGTGCCAAACCACCTGAAAATAAAATGAGAACTTACTGTGTCGACGTTGAAGGTGAAACGAGTCTGTCTTGAATTTCCACTTGATTGTCTACGGTGTACTGTGTAGGTGTCATGTTTATAAATGTGGTTGTATGATGTCGGTTTATCTCACCGGATACAGACGTCGCCGCCTAAGGGGATAAAATGAAAATTAGTAGTTGAAAATTGGTCAACAGCAAATAAGCTTGGCTTAGGTTTTAGGTCGTTGGGTTTTAGCTGATACGAATCCGGCATAACCTCGCAGTGTCCCAAGTTTTAACAAGTCTTGAACGCCTGTTTTTTTAGAGAGGCTTTCCTGTTAAAAAAAACACGAAGAAAACTATTATAAGAAAGAATTATATTTCAGAAAATGTAATTCTTTTAGGCATATCGTCCGCTTACAGTAGACAGTAACCGTAAAATAACAGCACGTGTGCTGTTGTGTTTCGGTGAGTGTGAGTAAGGAAGGGTAGAGCACTTTCCCAATCTTTACTTTATCCTTCATTTTACTACATATGGCGTTGCTTCTTTTAATAGTCGACACGAGCAATTATTTACCACTAAGTCTGGACCGTCAACCTGTCTCGACTTATATACTTAAAAAAAAAAAACTAAATATTTACTTACATGTATTCTATTTGTGTCACTCTTGCTCTCGAACAGAATAGCGGTTAATAAGAACAAGTTCACAAAACTAAAGATAAGAAATCGTGAATAAACTAATGCCATAACAATAGACACCCAATATGTGTCTATTTCGTCAGCGAAAGCACCAAATCCACTGGCGACACCATCTATGTAATTGAGTAAATCATCGAAGTTCTGAAACAAAAGATCAATGTCAAAAAAGTTAATTAAATCCTTTTTGTATTTAATTAAATTTACACTTCTTCTATAAATAGAGCTATACCATTGAAAGTTTTGATAGAATCGGTTCAGCTGTTCAGTTACAGACAGAAAACTGTTTGAGATTCGATAATCTGCAAGTATAAATAAATATGACTAACATGAGCAGCCTTTGTTTGGAAAAGGTCAATTATTCGGGAAGCTCTGACACATCCTTTCGTCCAAAATACCTAAGTTCCAAGAAAGCTCAACGTTGATAAATCAGCTATGGAGAGGTGTGTCACGTAACAGAACTAACAGAGGGCTAGGCGCGGTTTTACACTGCGAGATTGAATAAGAAATGAGGTAATGCTCATAATAACTCTTTTTAACAAAAAAAAAACCGACTTCAATTCGTCTCATGGTCTTTTCTTATGGATGCCATTGTCAAAACTGGACCAAATTGAAATGGGACCACATGGAAAGCACCATCAAAATCGGTTCACCCAGTCGAAAGTTATGAGGTAACAAATATATAAAAAAATACAGTCGAATTGAGGACCTCCCCTCCTTTTTTGGGAGTAAGTTGAAAAAGTGCTATGTGGTCTCGTGTTCTCTGATGGTTCTTGAGTGAAGGCTACAACCCGACAAGCACAGCGTAGGACATAACATAGACATGGCGGACAGACGAGCTTATAAGGAACGCGGGTTAACTGTGTATATGAAAATTTTCGGAGAGGCATATCCCCTTAATGATGATGATGACTCACTATAGTATATGTCTTAGGACGGGACTAAGGTTTAACGAAAGAGTAACGCAAATGATTGGCAAACCGTTTACCGAACCATATATGATATTATACGAAAGCGAATCTTAAAGTTTCATTCTTTAAATTCATAGGGATAAGAAAGAATAAATATGGTCAGTATTTAGTTTCAAATGTGAAACGGTGACGCGCTCTATAGAGTGTGTGGGTAGGGCGTCTGTCAGTTGACAAACGACATTGAAAAGAACATGGCTTCGGGTTACCTGTAAATACCTGTAACGTTCTTTGTTAAAGATAATAATGGACATTAGTGTAAAGAAAGAACACTTTGACAGTGTTACAATAATATCATGTCAATAATATGGCATTAAGGTGAAACAATCGGTCTCATGGCTAAAATAGCACAAAGCGCTGAAAGAGCAGTCGACTGAAATGCACAATGATTCATATCAAAAATAAAATCATAAACAGACCCTTGGGCGTATACTCTTTTTGACAAAACTACTGTATATATCTATTTCGTGTAAAATTATTTGAACTCTTAAATAACTAATCAATGTTTGTATGCAAAGTATTTTGGAGTTTTTGTACACTGGCCCAGTATTCTCTAAGTGTGGTTTTGCTGTGGTTATCGACACGATGCGGTTATAGACTCGACAATTGTCTACTTTGGTATTCACTAAGCACATGTCAAAATGTCTATGACGTTTTTTCCATAGTTATACATGTCGATGAAGTTATTGGCGCGTTATTGTGTGGTCTTTAGTTTGACAAAGTACTATTTCTTATTTAATGTCGACTCTGAAGTCGACACGTTTTTAAAAACCACAGATAGAGAATAGGCCCGCTGGATTGACCTAATCACCCTCAAAGTTGCATTAAAACTTCTGTTAAAATATGGATTTTTTAAGTTGGACTTTGCAGGAACCTAGTTAACGACAAGATAAATACTTTGGTAAATAAAACATAAAACAGCGGAGTAATTAGGTTTCTACGTTTGTATGGAGGAAAATTCACTTGTATTAGCTTAACACGCCATTTTGATGGCAGTAACAAAGTGGGATAGTACTTTAATTATGTTCTCAAAAACAAATTGTTCCAAAACATTTCAAACTACATTAATTAAAAAAAAAGATAAAAGAGATTTTTTTATATAAATTTATGTCATAATTCATTTAATATGATTATGTTATAATAATAATGGTCCCATCTAGCTTGGCCTTTTTAAAGATATCTCTAAGCTTTTTTTGATCAATAAAACTGGTGACAGGGTACTAAAGATGAAGTATAAAGGTAAGTAATATAATATTTATATAATGAATAGCACGTTGTTTTCGTTTGGACATTGTCTTTATAAAACAAAGTTATATAAAACATGTGCGCGTGAATCATGTCATCACGTTATATAAAACAATGTTGTGGCAACTGAGACAAGGCAATGACTAAACCCATCTAAGTTAGATAATATCGTTACATTACATATTTTTGTTTTATATTGCAGTGTTATAAAACAATGATATATAACACTAGCCGGCGGCGTAGATAGTTAGTTTTTTGAAAATCATTTATAAGTAACTAGCCGCTGCCCGCGACTTCGCCCGCGTAACTTTGTAAATCTATACCAAAATATAAAGCTTAAGAATTTGTTTGTTTGGTTCTAAGGAATCTAAGGAACTACTGGTTCGAATTGAGAAATTCTTTTTGTGTTCAATAGTCCATTTATCGAGGAAGGCTATAGGCTATACAGA
This sequence comes from Synanthedon vespiformis, assembly GCA_918317495.1. Classification (NCBI taxonomy): domain Eukaryota; kingdom Metazoa; phylum Arthropoda; class Insecta; order Lepidoptera; family Sesiidae; genus Synanthedon; species Synanthedon vespiformis. Next base: position 1,344,635 of record OU906947.1, on the reverse strand, counting down.
ACGCGGACGTAGTCGCGGGCACCAGCTAGTTAGGTGATACTAAAATCTTCCTCGAGAACCACTCTATACATTGGTGAATTTCATGAAAATCAGTTAATTCGTTTAAGAGTTATGGAGGAACATACATAATACAAACATACATACAATACCTACACTTACAGATTTATTAGTATTGATTAAAATTGAATTAATTATTGTTGGTATTAATAATGTTGCCAGAAATAAATCGCCGGTTATGTCTATCAAACGTTTTGATAGGATGTTAAGAAAAATTGTTTCTTGAATAAATATTTAGAATAATAATTAAAATAGCAAGTGTGTAATAAATTATGAAAACATTTGGAAGATAATAAAGGAAAGTGAATGTGCCATACCGAAGTGTGCCTGTGGTCGTCGAAATACATGACAGCGTTCACCACATCTAATATCACGAATAATGAGGTAATGACCATCCATGGCCACCTTGCGTGTATCGACTTGGAGTTCTCAGCGCCACCCACTGCAAAAAAAGCTATCACTCGTAGGACTGCATGGTTCACATGCAGTGCTTTGTCCCATACAAAAAATGCCCAACGTGCCTAAAGGAGTTTTAACTTCAAAAGTTTCCAAGCATGTGTGTGTGTTGCATTTAAAATAAATGGACCATATTTTTTTAAATAACTGCCAAGGGCTAAGGTTTTAATAGGTTACGACGATCCTGAGAAGGAACCCTAAAAGAAACCCAGGATACTTTCCTTTTTGTCATGTTTAAAATCATAACAATTATATACAAAGGTAGCTGTTTATAATTTAGTTACAGAGTGCTTTATTGTATTTATTCATTACTAGCTGATGCCCGCGACTTCGTCCGCGTTGATAAAGAAAAAAGTAGCCTATCCTGTGTCCTGTTATGAGGCAACATACTTACATATACATACATACAATACCTACACTTACAGATTTAATATTAGTATTGACTAGCTTATTGTGCCCGCAACTTCATCCTCGCTGGAAAAGAAAAAAGTATCCCATCCCAGTTAATTCGTTTAAGAGTGATGGAGGAACTTACATGCATACAAAAAAAATTCTAAAAATTATCAATTTAGTTTGAGTATCATGTATAGAGCCTATAAACACGATATCTCTGTAAACAAATTAACTTACTCCATGACCAACTCTTACAGATTTATTATTAGTATACAATATTTGAAAATTTGAAAATGTGTCGCAATACTAAAAAATGTCGTTCAGGGTATCGATTTTCCCCATTTTCAATCCTTCATCTGATCTATCTTCAGATTTGTGTTCAGATTGATTTACCTACTGTACTGTGTGTATGTACTTACAGAGCAACGCGCCGCTTGCCACTATCCAAAGTACTGCTAAAGAAAAGCCAATGCAACTGGTCATCAATGTTTTGATACTTGTGTAGGCTTCAGTTTGGATCACCAAGCTTGCTTGGTTTGGTAACCCATCTATATGTGGTCCTATAAATAAACGTACTCCGCATGATTGAGGACCTGAAAGTAAAGGCTCTATTTATCGTCTAATTCTTAATTAATTAATTATTAATTGATTATTACTTAATTATTAATTGATTTAATTAATTAATTAATTATTAATTAATTATTAATTAATTATTAATTAATTATTAATTAATTATTAATTAATTATCAATTAATTTAATTTTTGAAGTGAAAACTTCTATAGCCGCCTTATACGACTTTGGGTAGGGAAAAAATATATGGGTTCGCGTCAGCAACATGCTAATAATGCTCACAGTTATGCGCGCGCAGCTCTCTACGTACGCGATCCCGCCAACACATTGCATATATCCGATTGTATGTGTGTGCGTTGGACGCTCAGTTCTAAGTTTTCACTTCTGTCGGCAGAACACTTCACACTTCTCTTTTTTTTTTCTTTTTTTTTTTTAAATTATATATTTCTTATCTATTGATTTATTTAGTCTCCGCAATCTATGTGGATTTATTAGTTTTATTATGATCGAATGTTAAGGTTTAGTATTGAGACTTTTGTGTGCACCTTTGCTCAGTCATTAAACTCCAATTTCTTTTTGTTACGAAGGGTGGCAGACAAGTTGACGATATGCATTTGTACAAAACAACTTTTGTTGTAAAAATCGTCATTGAAAAATGAATTTTTGCACTTACTGTGAAAATATACTGCATTTATGAAAATAGTCGTGGTCGAAAATGAAAGAAGGTCAATTAGGCAAAACCATTGAAACACTCCCAACACAGTAATGAAAAAGTGGGGGAGGGCCTGTATCTGAAACAAAAAAAAAATGTAATTATATTAAAATGTAATTGAGGCATTTTGTATAGTTCGTAATAACAATACAAATGTAAAAATAAAGAATAGGTAAAAACAGTAAATAAGTTTGAAGAAAACGTTATATATCACGTTTATAATCATTTTTCATAACCATGTAAGAAATTAGCTTCTGAAGTTCGACTGAATTAATTTGACATGGAAAATTCTATACAAGTAGCATGCCTTACAAATATACTGAGCAAAATTCTCTATGAAATTTGTGAGCTTACTAAAGCACTTGTGAAATTTATTTTTCAGAACTTAATTCTCCTCTGATATGTTTATCCTCCTTAGATTAGGATTTATTGTTTTAAGCGTCATAATACGTTATCTATTTCCTACTTTTTACTACTTGTTGTACAATCTTCCAGATTGCCGAAGTGATTGTGTATCTTTCATACATATAAGAAGAAATGTTCCCGGGCAAAAGCTATTTCCTATATCATGATTTATGATAATAATTATTGATTTGTTTAATTTGTTTCCGAATACCTCCGAATAGCAGAATTAAAATATTATTATTAGATATTAAAACATCTGTAATATTAATGAAAAAAATTGTAAAGAAAATTAATTTTCTCAAACAACTTGTATGGGTTCTTTATTCTGAGGCGGTACGAAGTTAGTCGGGTCAGCTATTTAAATATTAGTTACGATGTCAACTTATACTTATGTATTTTCTTACTATTTATCTAAAGCAAAAGTATTAACTATTGTTATACTTATTAAATAAACATTGTGCTATACCATGAAATTTCAGATTGTTGCATTTAATTGTTACAAGAATTGTATAATATCTTTACAGATAGAAGCCTAAATGGATATGGAGCAAGTTTTTGAGTAACATTTGATAGGTGATGTCAAGTGTATTCGACTATCTGTAGTTAAACACAGTGGAAACTCATTTTTATCAGCGATAAGGTAACTTAGGAAGACGTCTATCGTCACCTCTCTGTGACAGATAGCGTGGGCGATCGAACGTATCCATACTACATTAAACGCTTGTCGGCGATTTTCTCTATCAAAATCAAAATCAAAATATTTATTTATCAATTAGGTTCAAACAAGAAACTATTTTGATCGTCATAATAAATTTAAATTTACCAGGGTTTCGGAAAAACACCAAGATGACGATCCTGAGAAGAAACCCCGAAAGAAACTCAGGATACTATTTCTTTTTGTCATCATTAAAATGTAAAATAGCACAATACACTTACTTAATATTAACAAACTTAAAGTATATATATATACAATTATAGTTTTACAATACAAAACATAGTACGAACTCCGAATAGCTTAAATCCAGGCTTCTTTGTCGCTTAAATAATCAGTGATTTTATAATAGCCTTTCGAGAGGAGTTTAGTTTTAATGACTCATTTAAATTTATTTATAGATAAAGCTCTGATTATTTGAGGTTGCTCTGTAAAACTAAACTAACTAATGATAAAATACATATTATTATTACACAAATTTCAATAAGATACCTTCAAATGCGACACTAACTCGAAAATAATATTTAAAAAAACTAACGCCTCGCCAAAGTGTTATAGCAACAAAAGGTCGTTAAGAGTTGAAAAATTAAAAAAAAGCACCTTAGAATATTATTAAATGGGTAATATAAGGGCTGAAATCTTTATTGCTGTCAAGACAATCAGAACAGTAGACAACAGTAGGTCCTTTTTCTCTGGGTGAAAGGTACCTTAAATATGTCCTTTCCTGTATCTTTGACAACGTGTATGCAAAATTTTATTATGATCGGTGAGTAGTTAAGGCGTGAAAAGGTATAACAGATACACAACAGACAGTCAGACAGAGTTACTTTCACATTTATAATATTAGTATATAATTTTGAAAATTACATGACTACATATTTTAACTACCGTGACTCCTATGGAGTCTCGACCCGAAATCCAGATTTTCAAAAATTCTTCAAAAATTCAAAAAATTTTCAATCTCGACTCGAGACAGCAAAATTTTCAAAAATTCAAAAAGTACTGGGGACTTTCAGACACGAGGCGACCCAGTACTCTAACCCTATGCAATAAATCGCTTGTCATTCTATTACATATATTATAAGGTAACGCTGCAAACATTGTATTCCCAAAAAAAATTTGGGATATAAAAAAATAGTTTACAACCGAATACACTCAAAAAATTTCATGAAAATCGGTGAAGTCGTTTCGGAGAAGTTTCTTTACAAACACTTTGACACGAAATATAAGAAAGATATAATCCGTACAGAATAATGTTGGAAATAGAGATGCAAGATTGACCTGGTTTGGAACCTGTATACTCGTTTTTGTTATTCAAACTTAACAAAATACAACGCAACATATACAACAAACAACATTGAAAACAGACACTTTGTATCTTTTTAAAAAAAAATTAACGCTTAAGAAAAACGGGCGCCGATGAAAGTCGCGGGCAAAAGCTTGTCTCATAATATAAGAGTGAACTCATTCCTATTTACATGTCACAATTATTTCCTCTTAGTTATTCGCAAATGATGTCATATCTTAACCCTGAGATTTGGACGATAGAGCGTCTATTACGAAGGCGATAGACAGAAAACTTAGTCAAAAGACTATTTCCCGTTGAAATCCCTTAAACTATTTATTATTATTTTTGGAAAACAAAGGAAGCACAGTCAAACAAATTAATCGACACTTTATACAATATATGCAGAGCCGTCTTTACCTAGGCGCTGAAGACTAGGTCTAGTACAAAATAGCACTGTTTTGATTTTTTTGGAATTTTCTTAGGATTGTTTTAGACAAATTGTCTAAAACCAAGTTTGCAGTTTCGCAAGCGCTGTGCTAACTGCATGTAGCTCGAGAAAGCTCGAAATTTCCTAACCTTTTTAGCGATTGTCTTAAAACTACTGAAAAGTGAATTCTATGGAAAAGTCACCTTACACACTCATACATAACTCATTTTAACAAAAAATAAATCGACTTCAAACCGTTTTCTCATTGATGCCATTGTCAGAACTGGACCAAATTTAAATGGGACCACACGTGAAGTCCCAGCTTTCGAATAAAAAAAGATGCATCAAAATCGTTTCACCCAATCGAAAGTTATGAGGTAACATTTTTTTTTTAAATACAGTCGAATTGAGAACCTCCTCCTTTTTTGGGATTCGGTTGAAAATCAAAAAAATTTGCAATTTTTTGGTATCGCTAGGGTACACATATAATACGTCACTGCATAAGTATTATATGCATATTAAAACGAACACAATGAATACATTCGCTCACATACTTATCACATTTTAACACATAAGAGCTACTGTAATTACTTTAGGACACATATAAAATTCGCATTTGGCAAGTAAGGAAATTCGGGCTATGGGAATATAGGAGTGACGTCGAGTCGTACATACGAAAGGAAAATATTAGTTATCAAATGATATGTATAATCTTATCAACACCATATTACAAATGGGCTCAATTCACGCTTACGCTACAATCATCACAAATTCTTTTTCTAAGTCGTGAGAAATTTTATCTTAAAGATAAAAGTATAGAAAATACTCAGTCACAAATTAATGTCCGACTATTATTTTTTTTTTTTTTTTTTTGTCATCTAGTACAAATCCCCTTATTATTTTTAATTTTTCTTGTCGTTCTTATTAAATATATTTTTTTACTAACTATGGATTTGAATTTAGCCGTGCAGAAAGCAGCTAATTCATTCACTCGAATTTAATTTTTTTTTTTAATGTCAAGGCTGACGGTCACCTTGATGGTAAGTGGCCACCGTCGCCTATAACAAAAGAAACGCCCAGAACGCTTCAAACATGAGATCGGAAACACAGACGCTGGCAGGGAATAATTCAAAAAACGACTATTGTGATTGTCAATAAGTTTAGACATCTGTGCGATTTGTCTAATACTTATTCCAGTTAAGAATTTCAACTGTAATATAAATTTCTTAAAAGTCAATAATACTTTTAACATATATAAAGTACAGTGCGCACAATAAAATTGACCATAGACGCTACAATTCTAATTAAAAATAACCGATACATATACTACTAATATTATAAAGAGGAAAGATTTGATTGTTTGTTTGTTTGTATTGAATAGGCTCCGAAACTAGTGGACCGATTTGAAAAATTCTTTTACCATTAGAAGCCGACATTATCCGTGATGAACATAGGCTACTTTTTATAGCGGGAAAATGCTACATTCCTACGGGAAATCTAAAATAAAAGTAAATACTAGCGGCTTGGCCCGGGAGATAGCGCCATCTATCCAAAATACGGTAGATGGCGTTTTATAATTTTCTACGCGGACGAAGTCGCGAGCACCAGCTAGTCCGTTTATAAAATGACTAGCCGGTGCACGTAACTTCGTAAGCACAACTTTATAAAATATAGCCTACTAGCTGGTGCCCGCGACTTCGTCCGCGTTGAAAAATAAAAAGAAATAAGCAATATAACGCATGACAACTTGTTGCTATAACACTTTGGCCAGGCGCTAGCTTTTGTATTTTATTTTATTTTAAATGATCCCTCGGGAACAGTCCTTTCTTTCTGGATGAAAGGTACCCTATGTGCCTTCTGGTGTCGCAGACAACGTGTATGCAAAATTTCATGGTGATCGGTTCAGTAGTTTTTGCGTGAAAGCGTAACAAACAAACAAACTCACATTTACATTTATAATATTACCTAGTAAGGATACTTATAAACTACTATAACTACTGACTAACTGTCAAAGTACAGTCAAAACTACTAAGTCTAGGAAGTTAAAATTTGGAAAACAGGTTAATGTTAACGTCAACTCCGTGTGAAGCCGGGGCGGGTCGCTAGTAGTATAATATATAAGACGCACAGCGAGCGCGTACAGCAGGTAATTTTTAAAATTGTGTACGAATTTTATTATGTTTGTCCTAAATCGTATTATGTGAACTCTATTTATATAGATTATGATTGAAATAAAAAAAAAATATTGTAGGTATATATATGAGTGCTAAAAAGGGCTTTATTTTCAAAGGGCTTTCAATAATTATTATGCAACCAAACCCAAGTAAATAGACTAAATGAGAAGTACCTATCGTTATTTTTATACCATTGCAAGAAGTCAAATTTTTTAAAGATTTCTCTTGAACAAACTATTTAACATGGGCACACATTATACACTAATAATATGTGGACTGATAACACAAACGAAGTGGAAATAATTTGACAAAATACGTTGAATATGTATCTGAATAAAAGTCGAATATTTTGAAGCCGAAACTTCCCAACTGAAGACCAACGGCGACGCTGAAGTGTGCGCAGACAATCGACGAGACAAACAGCTGACAATATAACAACAAAAAATAAACCGAATTCAAACCGTCTCGTGGCCATTTCTCATAGATGCCTTTCTCAGAACTGGACCAAATTGAAATGGGACCACACGGGAAGCACCAGCTTTCAAATAAAAAAATAATCATCAAAATCGTTTCACCCAGTCGAAAGTTATGAGGTAACAAACATACGCGTCGGATTGACAACCTCCTTATTTTTGGAAGTCGGTTGATTATATATTAAAAGAAGACCGTTAAAAGCCACAAAATAAATGCCTTGAAAGTTGAAAAAGAAAATACGTATAAAACACGAATTGACCTAATATAAATTTAACAAATCGACTTTTAGCATCGAATAGAAATTTAACATTTTTTAAGGAATTATTTTTTTTTTTTATTTTTTTTTCTCTAATTAAAATAATAAAGTTAAAACTTGTTTATAGTTCTCACCAAAGTAAAAATCGCCACACCAACTAGCAACTTTTTTGCCGCCATTTTAGCCGGTACGACAAAGCACAAGTTGTCGCTACGCGTAACACCTGCGACCAACTAAACAGAGCTCTTCTTATAAATCTCAAAAGGGCTCGATTTCTTCCTAAGGGAGTGTTGCCTGTTGACAACATTTGATGGGAAAATTACGTTTTGGTTTCATACCTTTATAAGTTCATTATTAATATTATAACTATTTGAATTTTTGTTCAATTACTGTACCTAGTAACTAATAATATATAACTACCTATAGTGCCCGCGAATTTTTCATTCGAACCAATTGTTCCTGAGATTAGCGCGTACAACCAAACAAAGTCTTCACATTTATATATTAGTATTGAAAAAAAAAACAGCCTAAACGAACAGTTGTTCTCGAGATTTAGCTACATTTCAAAATACATTTAGCAGATGTCTGCCTTATCATTTATGTATTGTAGAAAACGCATTTTATTTTACGTAGTCTGTCTGTTTATAATGTTAATGACTGACAGACAATTGGAAGATACATACTTACTCGTTTACCAGACTTTTTTCTTACAATGTAGGCAAAGGTAATTTTATAAACTGGCAACACTACGTAAGACTTCACAAAGTTTGAGTTCGTCTCGATCGTCTCGTTATCTAATTTTAGATAGACGACATATACACGAGGACAATCGCGATCGAATATTGTGATCGGTTTTGTAAAGATAAAAATCTTATGTCCATAACTGTCTTTATTAATGCTTATACATATACGCTTTTTTTTTTAAATTTATATCAGAATAAATTTTTAAATAAAAGAAATTTAAATAATAAAAAAAAAAATTATACACATCGGTTTTATACTTGGGTTAAGAAATAATAGAGATAACATTTGAATGTGCGGATAAATAATTTTCTAATTTTCCAATTTTCCACTTATTTTTTGTTTCCCAAATACTGTGCAATCATAAATTCAATAGTTCAATTCTTTAAGTTTTTTATAAAAAAATAAAGTTTAAATGAATCATAGTTTTTTAACTTTTTGCAGCCACTTTGACATTTCGTGTCTAGAAAAACAAATTCATACTAATAATAAATCTGTATTGATCGGTCATTAAGTAATTTACTTTGTTTTCGGAAATATCGTGTATATAGGCTCTATACATGATACTGAAACTAAATTGACCATTTTTGGATTTTTTTTCTGTATATATGTATGTATGTTCCTCCATAACTCTTAAACGAATTAATTGATTTTCCTGAAACTTGGTAGATAAACATTTAGAAGTACAGGACACGTGATAGGCTACTTTTTATATTTTTTAACGCGGACGAAGTCGCAGGCAACAGCTAGTAATTATAATATAACATGATATAGAGTAAGCATGTTATCCCAGGCAACACATAGGCCAGATAACACAAATGATTCAGTTTAAAGCTTTGTTATAAGGGTATTAGAGCTGACAAGATGCTGCAAATGCTGTATTGAATGATTTTTGGGCTATTATAACACTATGGGCTATTATGGGCTTCTTGTTGCTTATTCAGCTACTATTCAGCTATTATATTGCTACTATACAGCTTAAAGAAATTTATTTTGTGCCCAAATTGCTTGAATAACGGCTGTATAAATGCATTTATTCAAAGAATATTCAGCCATTCTGTGTTTGCTTGGGATTTCAGTAACGCAGACTGTAATGGAGATCGATAATAAAGTCAGATTTAGAAACAAACAATGTCATATTGTCGCGTGTTAGGTATTTCTAACATAGATTGGAAATAAATTATATTTAACTAGCGACCCGCTCCCGGCTACGCCCTGAATACAATCTGAAGATTGTCTGAAAGTTTCATCGAAATCGGTTCAGCGGTTTTGTAGTCCAAAGGGAACATACACACACATTACCTTTTATATATTAGATAAAAAAATTTTTTACAAAAAAATTAAAAAACTGAAAAGCAAAAAATTATAAAACTTTTTTAACCTTAAAAACGAAGTTCGTTTGTTATTTATTTATTTTTTTTAAACTTTTTATTTTATAATATTTGTGGCTAATCTACTATTTAAATGGTTAATTTTTGATTACTTTTTAAATAGCTACCACAAGTCAGCATTAAAATCTATAAGTGAACAACAATCATCCCCTGTTTTCCCACGCTTAGGGTTGGAATTTTTTTCAAAATTTATACGGGACCAACTTCGAGGTGTACCATTAAAAAAAGAATTATCAAAATCGGACTACTCTGTAAAAAGTTATGCGTGGTTATACGCTACAATCGGCGAGTGAACAATCAATCATCCCCTGTTAAGGGTAGGACCTTAGGGTTGGAATTTTTTTCCAAATTAAAATGGGACTCCCTTGGGGGTGCACCCTTTCAAATAAAAAAAGAATTATCAAAATCGGATTACCCTGTCAAAAGTTATGCGTGATCATACATAAATATATATGTCGGTCGAAAAGTAGCATTGCCGCAGTGGTGTATAACCAGAACGGAGTTTATCATAGATTCTACGGAACGGTAGTAATACTAAATCTATGGAGTTTATAAATAGCGAAAAAATGATCATGCAGAACGGAAATGTAAATGTCAGAACGCCTACTCGCTCTTAATCAATGATATGAATGCGCATCGTTCAACGCGCATCTACGTTAGCGGATGTACGCCTTCAAATTCCGAGAGATGTTAGACATTTTCGGACAGGAACTGAATCTGACCTTTGAGGCAACTTGGCTGGAGAGTAGTGGGTGAAAAAGTTCCACCCTTATATTTACTGCCTACTAAATTTACTGCCTTATTTTTTTTTTACTCTTTAAATATCCAATTACAAAGTATAAAATTTCAATTCGTCTCATGGTAATTTTTCGAAAAAACATATCAACTTTGAAAATACGAGAGTTGTCTTCCGATTTAACGCCATTACTCCCCAGCCAAGTCTGAAGTTCTGCGTTATAGGACAAGTTTTCAGCTTGACTCAAATACCTACCCGAAAATGTCTACCATCTCTCGGACTATGAAAAATTCATATAGTTGAAAATGCGCGTTATTTTTCTAACACTTTTCCTAAAAGTATGTAACCAGGTCGCTAGTCTAAACTAATTTTATAGAGAGGAAAGATTTCTTTCTTTGTTTGTTTAAATTGAATAGGCTCCGAAACTACTGGACCGATTTGAAAAATTCTTTCACTGTTTTGAAGCTATATTATCAGCGAGTAACATAGGCTATATTTTATAAAATTAGGCCCTTCTCTCACGAGGCTATTCAAATGCTACGCGACTGAGATTCAAACCATGATCGCCTACTGGTATGCTACTCGTTTCCTCACACGGAGCTACCCAAATGAGATTCTTTTTTATCATTTGAAGATTTTGAAGAATTCGTACGACGATGTGTAGTGACTAGCAATGAAGACAATTTTCTTCTTTATTTATATTACAACTAGCTGGTGCTCGCGACTTCGTCCGCGTAGAAAGTATAAAACGCCATCCACCGTATTTTGTATAGATGTCGCTATCTCCCGGGCCAAGCCGCTAGTATTTATTTTTATTTTAAGATTTCCCGTAGGAATGAAGCATTTTCCCGCGGTAAAAAGTAGCCTATGTTCATCACGGATAATGTCGGCTTCTAATGGTAAAAGAATTTTTCAAATCGGTCCAGTACTTTCGGAGCATATTCTATACAAACAAACAATCAAATCTTTCCTCTTTACAGTATAGAAGTAGTATAGAAAACAAATGAAAATATTAAAGAATATTCTGTACAATATTAAAGTGCACCCGTATATCGAAAAAAATATTAAATATATTAATAATACGAGTACGAAACAAAAATCGCTTGAGAGTAGAGCCTCGTGAAAGAAGAGCCTTATGCAGACTTATATAAATGGACCACAATAATTCCTAATTAAATTAGTCTATTTATATTTTATATCTGTCTGACTTCATTTCATTAATAACCAATATAATATAAGACGAACTAAACGTACCGAAGTCGTAAACAACATGTAAACAAAGGCAAAGTAAGGGCACGCAATTTGTACATAGTTATTTTGATACATTTTTTTTATTAAGTTAATAATTAATTTAATCATTTAATATTAACTATATTAAATGAGACGAACCTCGCAACAATGGAATGAAATGAAAAAATGTTGGCTGCATAAGAGAAGAACGAGCTCGTTGGACGAGTGGCAAGGGTGCTTGCCTAAAGGTTCCCGGGTTCGATTCCCGGCGGGGTCAACTTTGGAAATTTAATATAATTTTCAAAATTGACTCTGGTCTGGATTTGAAAAGTAGTGGTAGGGCACACTGCGTTTCGCAGTCATTTGGGCAGCCCGTCTGGCGGCAGTAACCACCCCCTTACAGAATACCACCTTGAAATAACAGCATATGTGCTGTTGTGTTTCGGTGAGTGAGTGAGGGGTGCCAGAGCCCATTACCCCTTCCCTTCCTTATCCCTTATCCTTAATCCTTGTATGGTCGGCAGCGCACTTGTAGCACTTATGGCGTTGCTTGTGTTATAGGTGACGGTAGTCACCTACCATCAAGTGGACCGTCAGCCTGTCTGTCGACCTTAACATAAAAAAAAAAAATAAAAAAAAAGAAGGAATAGCGCTCTTAATGGTATCTACAACTACACATAAATATTAAATACTATCTGTTGCATGCGACTTCGTCCGCGTAACTTTATAAATTATAATACATTCGTGTCTGTGAAACCATTGAAATACTCATACAAAATTTCACCCCAATAAGTCAAGCCGTTTAGTTGCTGACATAGCGACAGCAGCGCCACCTACCGGGTCCAATAGTATTTTTAAATCATCCAGTACCCATATAAAATTTCAACCCAATCGGTTCAGCCGCTTAGAAGTCATGTGAAAAAGAAGTTAAGTACGGAAAGATAATTCTTACTACACGTTGTCCTTTTACCCGTTTTCCCGTAGGAATGAAGCATTTTCCCGCTGTAAAAAGTAGCCTATGTTCATCATGGATAATGTCGGCTTCTAATGGTAAAAGAATTTTTCAAATCGGTCCAGTAGTTTCGGAGCCTATTCAATACAAACAAACAATAAAAAAAAAAATCTTTCCTCTTTATAATATATTAGTATAGACTAGCTAGACTTCGTCTGAGGTACCCTATGTCCTTTCTGGTGTCCCAGACAACGTGTATTCAAAATTTCACCGTGATAGGTTCAGTCATTTTTGCGTGAAAGCGTAACAAATAAAACTCACATTCACATTTATAATAATAAATCATCTATTTTCTGAATATAGGTTACAATGTTTTTACAATAGATATATCTACACTTCGAGGGTGTGCAACTATTTTAAATACACTACATAAAAGAGTAAAGCTAATTAATATTACTAATTATTATTACAATGAACTATCAGACAAATAATAATATTTTATACTATAATAACTCAAATTAAAGGTTACATTTTTATCTTTTAATTTGAGTTTTTTAGCAATAATCCATATTTTGTTCATTGGAAGCCCTTTGATCATTAAAAATAAAAAAAGAATTGAAATTTCCTTTTAATTTTATTTCCGTATTTGTATATGTATGTAATTAATTGTTTAATTTAATGCAATTGTTGCGTTTAGTATATATTAATATTTTATTTATTTTATAATAATAATAATAATAATTTATTTGTTGATCATATGTACAGAAATAGGTATTTTAATTACATAATATATTTGATCTATATGGCCTACCATTGCTGGCATACAAAAAATCTTTATCTTAAATCTAAACTTAAAATTGTGTGAATATTATTATTAATTTATAAGTAGGTATTTAATGTTAGTATCCATGTCAAACATGTATATAATTTCTAATACTAAATTTTGTTTCGACCAACACTGTTTTCAGTTTATTTTTAAAATCTACTATATTATCTTGGTTTCTTAAATCTATTGACAAATTATTATATATTTTGGACGCCATACCCAATATGCCTTTTCTTAAAAGAGCTGTTTGTCCACATACAACATCTATATGTTTCAACCTCACGCTTCTACTCTCAGTTTTTGTTTTGAAAAGAGGTAGGTTTAAGTGTACGAATGTTGCAACTTCAAAAATGTACAGACTAGGAAGTGTTAATATTTTATGTTCTTTAAAATAAGTTCTAAAATAAGTTTTCTGAACAATTCTAAAGAATAAAATATATAAAATACCTAAAAGCAAAAGAAAGGTGCAGATTGGGCATACACATAGATTCGTATTCCGGTAGGGCCAGCACAGACCGTTTTTTTTTAATTTAACTTGTGAATGAAATTAATTTTCACTTGTTCTGGCTAAACTTAAGTAGTTAAGTAGTATGTAGATGAAATAATGGGCTCTTGAATCCCTAAACCGAGATGTCTACCGAGATGAAAACGTAATTTGTATTTCACTGTGGTTTTTAGTGAAGTCTTGGTTCTTTCACACCAGATTATTTGTAGGCCACTACTACTTAAACTTAACAAAAAGCACATTTAATTGTATTGAGGTGTCACGATTAGCCTAGACAATTGATTAATAATAAAAGAACTAGAAATATGTTGTCATGTGTGCGGTGAGGAGTTCTGTTGAGATGAGCTTCTGATTAAAACTGAGATAACTTGATGAGACAAGTTTGCTAAGCAGACCTAATAAACCTTCTTTGATAAACTTATCTCAACTAGGTAAATCAAAGTAGATAGCAGATGAAAAACAGCGCAAAGTTTTCCAGAAGTTTAAAACCCCGCAGACTTTCTGTATCAAAAAGCATATTGTATTGAGGTGTCACCATTAATTTACACAAATCAATAACAAGAAATGAAATAGAAATAAGTTTTCATGTGTGCGGTGCGGAATTCTGTTGAAACGAGCTTGTGATGAAAGATGAGTTACCTTTTAAAGAGCAATTTACCAAAGAGGAAATTTACCAAAGTGTCACCATTAATTTACACAAATCAATAACAAGAAATGAAATAGAAATAAGTTTTCATGTGTGCGGTGCGGAATTCTGTTGAAACGAGCTTGTGATGAAAGATGAGTTACCTTTTAAAGAGCAATTTACCAAAGAGGAAATTTACCAAAGTGTCACCATTAATTTACACAAATCAATAACAAGAAATGAAATAGAAATAAGTTTTCATGTGTGCGGTGCGGAATTCTGTTGAAACGACCTTGTGATGAAAGATGAGTTACCTTTTAAAGAGCAATTTACCAAAGAGGAACTAATAAACCTTATTTGATAAGCTGAACTTCACTAGGTAATCACTTTCCAGAAGTTTAAAACCCTGCAGAGACAATCTCTTCCTGAAACAAAAAGCATTTTTTTTTTTCATTTATTTAGGATACACCAACAGTACACGTGTTACAATTATTCATGATATAATGGTTTACATAGTTTTTCGGCTGACACGATTACCAATTACAGGCGTATACAACATTTGCCACTAGAACGGTAACAAAAACTATTGTGTTGTGGTAAAAAATATTAACATATTGTGTTGAGGTGTCACCATTAATTTACACAAATCAATAACAAGAAATGAAATAGAAATAAGTTTTCATGTGTGCGGTGCGGAATTCTGTTGAAACGAGCTTGTGATGAAAGATGAGGTACCTTTTAAAGTTCAATTTACCAAATAGGAACTCATAAACCTAATTTGATAAGCTGAACTGCACAAGGTAACTTCACGAGGTAATCACTTTCCAGAAGTTTAAAACCCTGCAGAGATAATCTCTTCCTGAAACAAAAAGCATATTGTGTTGAGGTGTCACCATTAATTTACACAAATCAATAACAAGAAATGAAATAGAAATAAGTTTTCATGTGTGCGGTGCGGAATTCTGTTGAAACGAGCTTGTGATGAAAGATGAGGTACCTTTTAAAGTTCAATTTACCAAATAGGAACTCATAAACCTAATTTGATAAGCTGAACTGCACAAGGTAACTTCACGAGGTAATCACTTTCCAGAAGTTTAAAACCCTGCAGAGATAATCTCTTCCTGAAACAAAAAGCATATTGTGTTGAGGTGTCACCATTAATTTACACAAATCAATAACAAGAAATGAAATAGAAATAAGTTTTCATGTGTGCGGTGCGGAATTCTGTTGAAACGAGCTTGTGATGAAAGATGAGGTACCTTTTAAAGTTCAATTTACCAAATAGGAACTCATAAACCTAATTTGATAAGCTGAACTGCACAAGGTAACTTCACGAGGTAATCACTTTCCAGAAGTTTAAAACCCTGCAGAGATAATCTCTTCCTGAAACTAAAAGCATATTGTGTTGAGGTGTCACCATTAATTTACACAAATCAATAACAAGAAATGAAATAGAAATAAGTTTTCATGTGTGCGGTGCGGAATTCTGTTGAAACGAGCTTGTGATGAAAGATGAGGTACCTTTTAAAGTTCAATTTACCAAATAGGAACTCATAAACCTAATTTGATAAGCTGAACTGCACAAGGTAACTTCACGAGGTAATCACTTTCCAGAAGTTTAAAACCCTGCAGAGATAATCTCTTCCTGAAACAAAAAGCATATTGTGTTGAGGTGTCACCATTAATTTACACAAATCAATAACAAGAAATGAAATAGAAATAAGTTTTCATGTGTGCGGTGCGGAATTCTGTTGAAACGAGCTTGTGATGAAAGATGAGGTACCTTTTAAAGTTCAATTTACCAAATAGGAACTCATAAACCTAATTTGATAAGCTGAACTGCACAAGGTAACTTCACGAGGTAATCACTTTCCAGAAGTTTAAAACCCTGCAGAGATAATCTCTTCCTGAAACAAAAAGCATATTGTGTTGAGGTGTCACCATTAATTTACACAAATCAATAACAAGAAATGAAATAGAAATAAGTTTTCATGTGTGCGGTGCGGAATTCTGTTGAAACGAGCTTGTGATGAAAGATGAGGTACCTTTTAAAGTTCAATTTACCAAATAGGAACTCATAAACCTAATTTGATAAGCTGAACTGCACAAGGTAACTCCGCGAGGTAATCACTTTCCAGAAGTTTAAAACCCTGCAGAGATAATCTCTTCCTGAAACAAAAAGCATATTGTGTTGAGGTGTCACCATTAATTTACACAAATCAATAACAAGAAATGAAATAGAAATAAGTTTTCATGTGTGCGGTGCGGAATTCTGTTGAAACGAGCTTGTGATGAAAGATGAGGTACCTTTTAAAGTTCAATTTACCAAATAGGAACTCATAAACCTAATTTGATAAGCTGAACTGCACAAGGTAACTTCACGAGGTAATCACTTTCCAGAAGTTTAAAACCCTGCAGAGACAATCTCTTCCTGAAACAAAGAGCATATTGTATTGAGGTGTCACCATTAATTTACACAAATCAATAACAAGAAATGAATTAGAAATAAGTTTTCATGTGTGCGGTGCGGAATTCTGTTGAAAGGAGCTTGTGATGAAAGATGAGTTACCTTTTAAAGAGCAATTTACCAAAGAGGAACTAATAAACCTTATTTGATAAGCTGCACTTCACTAGGTAATCACTTTCCAGAAGTTTAAAACCCTGCAGAGACAATCTCTTCCTGAAACAAAAAGCATATTGTGTTGAGGTGTCACCATTAATTTACACAAATCAATAACAAGAAATGAATTAGAAATAAGTTTTCTTGTGTGCGGTACGGAATTCTGTTGAAACGAGCTTGTGATGAAAGATGAGTTACCTTTTAAAGAGCAATTTACCAAAGAGGAACTAATAAACCTTATTTGATAAGCTGCACTTCACTAGGTAATCACTTTCCAGAAGTTTAAAACCCTGCAGAGACAATCTCTTCCTGAAACAAAAAGCATATTGTGTTGAGGTGTCACCATTAATTTACACAAATCAATAACAAGAAATGAATTAGAAATAAGTTTTCTTGTGTGCGGTACGGAATTCTGTTGAAACGAGCTTGTGATGAAAGATGAGTTACCTTTTAAAGAGCAATTTACCAAAGAGGAACTAATAAACCTTATTTGATAAGCTGCACTTCACTAGGTAATCACTTTCCAGAAGTTTAAAACCCTGCAGAGACAATCTCTTCCTGAAACAAAAAGCATTTTTTTTTTTCATTTATTTAGGATACACCAACAGTACACGTGTTACAATTATTCATGATATAATTGTTTACATAGTTTTTCGGCTGACACGATTACCAATTACAGGCGTATACAATATTTGCCACTAGAACGGTAACAAAAACTATTGTGTTGTCGTAAAAAATATTAACATATTGTGTTGAGGTGTCATCATTAATTTACACAAATCAATAACAAGAAATGAAATAGAAATAAGTTTTCATGTGTGCGGTGCGGAATTCTGTTGAAACGAGCTTGTGATGAAAGATGAGGTACCTTTTAAAGTTCAATTTACCAAATAGGAACTCATAAACCTAATTTGATAAGCTGAACTGCACAAGGTAACTTCACGAGGTAATCACTTTCCAGAAGTTTAAAACCCTGCAGAGATAATCTCTTCCTGAAACAAAAAGCATATTGTGTTGAGGTGTCACCATTAATTTACACAAATCAATAACAAGAAATGAAATAGAAATAAGTTTTCATGTGTGCGGTGCGGAATTCTGTTGAAACGAGCTTGTGATGAAAGATGAGGTACCTTTTAAAGTTCAATTTACCAAATAGGAACTCATAAACCTAATTTGATAAGCTGAACTGCACAAGGTAACTTCACGAGGTAATCACTTTCCAGAAGTTTAAAACCCTGCAGAGATAATCTCTTCCTGAAACAAAAAGCATATTGTGTTGAGGTGTCACCATTAATTTACACAAATCAATAACAAGAAATGAAATAGAAATAAGTTTTCATGTGTGCGGTGCGGAATTCTGTTGAAACGAGCTTGTGATGAAAGATGAGGTACCTTTTAAAGTTCAATTTACCAAATAGGAACTCATAAACCTAATTTGATAAGCTGAACTGCACAAGGTAACTTCGCGAGGTAATCACTTTCCAGAAGTTTAAAACCCTGCAGAGATAATCTCTTCCTGAAACAAAAAGCATATTGTGTTGAGGTGTCACCATTAATTTACACAAATCAATAACAAGAAATGAAATAGAAATAAGTTTTCATGTGTGCGGTGCGGAATTCTGTTGAAACGAGCTTGTGATGAAAGATGAGGTACCTTTTAAAGTTCAATTTACCAAATAGGAACTCATAAACCTAATTTGATAAGCTGAACTGCACAAGGTAACTTCACGAGGTAATCACTTTCCAGAAGTTTAAAACCCTGCAGAGACAATCTCTTCCTGAAACAAAGAGCATATTGTATTGAGGTGTCACCATTAATTTACACAAATCAATAACAAGAAATGAATTAGAAATAAGTTTTCATGTGTGCGGTGCGGAATTCTGTTGAAACGAGCTTGTGATGAAAGATGAGTTACCTTTTAAAGAGCAATTTACCAAAGAGGAACTAATAAACCTTATTTGATAAGCTGCACTTCACTAGGTAATCACTTTCCAGAAGTTTAAAACCCTGCAGAGACAATCTCTTCCTGAAACAAAAAGCATATTGTGTTGAGGTGTCACCATTAATTTACACAAATCAATAACAAGAAATGAATTAGAAATAAGTTTTCTTGTGTGCGGTACGGAATTCTGTTGAAACGAGCTTGTGATGAAAGATGAGTTACCTTTTAAAGAGCAATTTACCAAAGAGGAACTAATAAACCTTATTTGATAAGCTGCACTTCACTAGGTAATCACTTTCCAGAAGTTTAAAACCCTGCAGAGACAATCTCTTCCTGAAACAAAAAGCATATTGTGTTGAGGTGTCACCATTAATTTACACAAATCAATAACAAGAAATGAATTAGAAATAAGTTTTCTTGTGTGCGGTACGGAATTCTGTTGAAACGAGCTTGTGATGAAAGATGAGTTACCTTTTAAAGAGCAATTTACCAAATAGGAACTAATAAACCTTATTTGATAAGCTGAACTTCACTAGGTAATCACTTTCCAGAAGTTTAAAACCCTGCAGAGACAATCTCTTCCTGAAACAAAAAGCATTTTTTTTTTTCATTTATTTAGGATACACCAACAGTACACGTGTTACAATTATTCATGATATAATGGTTTACATAGTTTTTCGGCTGACACGATTACCAATTACAGGCGTATACAACATTTGCCACTAGAACGGTAACAAAAACTATTGTGTTGTGGTAAAAAATATTAACATATTGTGTTGAGGTGTCATCATTAATTTACACAAATCAATAACAAGAAATGAAATAGAAATAAGTTTTCATGTGTGCGGTGCGGAATTCTGTTGAAACGAGCTTGTTATGGCGGGGACAAGAAGGGGCAAGACAGACTCACCTGACTGATGTTCGACTGCTCCTTCTGCGCTGGTTGATTCCACCACAACACATCAGAGTTTTTTGTTGATTTGAGCGTTGAATTTGCGATGTCACACACACACACGTGAAGAGTTTAATTATATATGAATTATATGCGGAGCGAGATGTGAGAGCGATGGCAACTTATGATCGTCTGTCTTGTTTTTAAGGGTAGGAAAAGGAATAAAAAATAGATAACTATGCGTGTGATGCGTTTGTTTGTATGTGTGCGATGTGTGTGATGTGTAGGTAAAACGGCGTCAACATTATCCCCCGGCCTGAAGATATCCTTCAGAACAAGTGGCATTAATGCGAAAGAATGAAAATATTAGCGAAAAGAGATTAAATAAAATAAGGAATAATAGCGAAGCAAAAAAAAATTAAATAAATGAATATAAGTTGAGTTATTGAGTTTATTACGTTGAGTTATTAAAAGAGTTTATTGAGTTGGTAGCGGGTAAAACAATAGGATGTTTGCGTGAAAATTCAAGTTGAGCGTTGTTAAGGCGACCACCTACTCTAATTATATTACATTCGTCAATAAAAGGGTTTAACCTCTGCAAACCAGTACTACATAATTTGCCATGTTTTAAGTTATGAAATTCAGACAAAAAATGATTTCGTTGAATTGTGCGTATTATAATTTCTTCAGCGTATTCTAAATCCTGAACTGTTATAGACCCTTTAGATTTTAAGAGTTTTGTGAAGCGTAAAATATGTATATACACAAGCATGCAAATATTTATTCCATTTTGACATGAGAGTGGCTAAGTCATAGAAAATGCTTTCAGAATTTTCTTCTATTTGTGACAGAAGAATTGTGGGTTTAGTTTCAGGAAGCGTATCTAATGATTTATTTATCAATTGCTGTATTGGCCACTTTGCGATTGGCAGCGTTGCCCAAAGTGGACCGTGAAACCATAATTTATTATTAGCTAATTTACTAGGCGGTACAGGACGAGAAATGATATCTGCGGCATTTTCCTTTCCCGGGATATGATACCAATGTTCAGCGGGGAGATTTTAATTAATTTTTGAGATTCTGTTGGCTATAAAAGTGTGAAATTTGTATGGTTGTGAGTGAATCCAAGAGAGTGACACCGTAGAATCCGAGAAAGCGTAAATATTATCGATCTGAATGCGTTCACTTATAGCATCTTTTACAGAAACAATTAAATTTGATAACAAAAGCGCAGCGCACAGTTCGAGTCAGGCTAATGTTACATTTTTCAGCGGAGCGACTCTTGACTTAGAACACATAAGTGTCACGTGACCTGTATCACTACCACCCTGACTAACTCGTATATAGACAACGGCACCATAACAAACTTCACTAGCGTCTGCGAAACCCAATAGAGTAATATTTTTAGAGTTAGATAAAATACCTACATGACGTGGTATTTTGATTTGTTCTAATAGCGGTAATTCATTTTGAAATTGAGACCATTTAATTTTAATAAAATTAGGTACTTCGTCGTCCTAATCTAAGTTTTGTTTCCAACATTCTTGGATTGACAATTTTAAAAAAGCGGTAACAGGACCAATTAGAGATAAAGGGTCAAATAAGCGTGCGGTAACAGAGAGAATTGAGCGTTTAGTGTATTTAAAATTTTCAGCGTTAATTTTGAAAGAGAAAAAGTCTTCAGTAGGTAGCCACCGTAAGCCTATAATTTTTGTATGCGTGATTTCGTCAAAAGTTATGACCTCAGAAGCGCGTTGATCTGCAATTATGCGTTGCATAAATTCAGAACTATTAGAAACCCATTTACTAAGTTTAAACCCCCCGGCCATGAACATCTGTACCAGCTCATGGTATAACCTTTCAGCTTCGTCAATAGAAGAAACGGAAGATACGTAATCATCCATGTAGAAATGTCTCTTAGCCGTTCAAGCGGCTAGAGGCCAGCGCTTGTTTTCATCATCGGTCAACTGTTTGACTACTCGCATAGCTAGAAAGGGGGAGCTAGATAATCCAAAGGACACGCGGTTAAATTCATAAGTGGAAATAGGGTCCTTGGAATTAAATCTGTAGAGGATTCTTTGAAATCGGTTATGTTCTGGAATAACTTTTACTTGGAAATACATTTTTTCAATGTCAGCGGCCAAAGCAATAGAATAAAGTCTGAGGTTGAGTAGTAAATCGAATATATTCGCCTGTAGGTTAGGGCCTGTGTATAAAATATCATTAAGAGAATTATTATTTGAAGATTTACTACTAGCGTCGAGTACAATTCTAATTTTTGAAGTACTTTTCTCAGGTCTGTATATAGCGTGATGTGGAATATAATAGCAGGGACCTTTAGCGGGAGTAGAAATTAAGTTAAGGTAGCCGCTGTCTATATATTCATTAATAGTTGAGTTATATCCTTCGCGTAAAATAGGATTCGAATCGAGGCGTTTTTCTAATTTTTCTAAGTGTATCCTAGCGTTTCTTTCAGAGTTACCCAAGACAGTAGGTGAAAATTTAAATGGTAATGCTACAGAGTAACGCCCTGTGTCATCGCGAGTATAATTCTGAACAAAGTCGCGTTCACAAAAGACGTCGTCAGGGCTGAAGTGTTTTTTGACCGGAACATTCTCCAATTCCCAAAACCGCTGCGTTAAATTTTCTAATGTGGAATTATCAATAGAGTGAAATGATTTATTGTTGGCTTGGAAAGTTGGAAAATGACAGTCACCCGTCCCCATAACAACGTAGCCTAAGGATGTTTCGACACCCGTCACGGAAGAGTTAGATGCCGTAACCCTATTTGTACCTAAGAGGATTGGAAACAAATCAATACCTATTAGGCAATCAATATCTCCTGGCGTGTGGAAGTCCTCGTCGGCTAAAGGCAGGCCGCGTAAATGTTGTAAATCGATTGTATTTACAAACGTTTCAGGTAATTTGTCTGATATTACGTCTATGACGCGTGCGTTAAGCGTGTACTTGGAGCGGGAGTCTAAGCGCGAAAATATTGTAAATTGCGTGTGTCCTAGAACTGACCTTTCCGTCAGTCCTATTCCCTTTACTGTAGCGGGAGCGGAGCAAATTTTTAAATTTAAACGATCGCAACACGCCTTCGTTATAAAGTTCGACATCGCACCACAGTCGAGAAGAGCCCGTATTTTAAAACGTTCCCCACTATTATTCACAACGTAAACAATAGCAGTAGGCAATATCTTCACTGAATTAGTTAAATAATTTTTATTCGAAGCGGCGAGCGAAACATTATTCAGTGAATTCAGTGCGTGAGTGGGCGCAGGCGATGTGTGCGAATGGTTCAGCGGTTGAGATGTCGGAGGCGGTCGCGTAGCCGCGGGTTCGATGCGCCGTTGCGTCTGAGTTCTTGGTGTAAAATCAATGTGTAGCTTTGTATGATGCGGACTATTGCAAATAAAACATTTATTTGTAGACTTGCAATTTTTGAAATTGTGGAATCCCAAGCAATTTACACAATAATTATTTAAGCGGACAAATTTATTTCTCTCGCTGGGATCCAATTCCAAAAAAGATTGACATTTGTATAGCGGATGAATATTATCTACTTTACACAAAGAACACTTGGGTACATTATTACTATTTACTATAAAAGATTGCGTATTAAATTTATTTTTTATTTTAGCGTAATTATTAGATTGCGTTTTATTAGTTGCGAATTTATTTGAAATAGCGTTATCCGAGCGTAGCATTAATATTTTACTTTGTTCCTTAATAAATTTTAATAAAGAATCAAAAGTAGGTAATTTTTGATTTCTGTTCGATTGTTCGACAAATTAACTGTTTCCTTATCTAATTTATTTATAGCTATGTGGGTAAGAATAAAATCACTCAAGTCGTCTATACCTAACTGTTTTAGAGCGGCTTGAGATGAGCAAAAATGTTCTAGAAAATTGTCTAAAATTTAATAATTTATCCAGGTACATAACCGCCAGGTATTTGTCCTGGTATTTATCTATGAGTGCGTTCCATAATATGTTGTAATTACTAGCGATCGGCGGGATACCTGCGCAAACGGCAAGCGCCTTATGAGACAATCTACCTATTAAATATTGTACTTTTTCTGCATCTGACAAACTAGGATTAATAATTTCAAAATTTAAACAAGATTCTACTTTGTCAGCGGAAGCATTCGTAGGTATTGATTGCGATAATACGGGACTGATTTCACCTTCCACGGCCTTAATGCGACAATATAACTCGTCGAATGCAAGCATGGATACAAAGCTACATTTGTAGGAAGGGTCACTATTCAATAATGCGATATTTAATTGTTCAGTAACCTCCGTGAATTCTGTCCGTAATTTTTCTAAAGAATTTAATCGCGTAAGGAAGTTTTGTTTAACTTTTATATCAGATACATTTCTACTTAGGTCGTATATATTTTGAAGGAGTTCGAACATACTTTTTTGTTTGGCTTCCAACATAGTTATTGTATGTTCTAATTTAATGGATTTAGCAGATTCCTTAGACATTTTGAGACGTAATTAAATAAATTAATATAGCGTAAATTAATGCAAAATGGTAGGTAGGTAAGCGAAACAATGTTAACAACCGTTATGCGTTGTTGTAGGTAATAATTTGTGTATTATGTTAATAAATAGATAAGGACTTTAAAATATATATGCGTAAAAGGAGTGCGTTAGCGTTTTAAGCGTGTATTTTGTATGAGAAATATGTATAAGCGTTAGCGTTTTTTTTTTATATTTTATTTATATATACATTGAGTGAGAATGAGTAATGTGTGAGTATGTGACTGCGTTGCGTGAGTTTTATAAATATTAAAGGATATGGAATGCGACTACAAAGGACCAAGGTATACGGCTCGAAGGGACCAAAAAATATGTTATGGCGGGGACAAGAAGGGGCAAGACAGACTCACCTGACTGATGTTCGACAGCTCCTTCTGCGCTGGTTGATTCCACCACAACACATCAGAGTTTTTTGTTGATTTGAGCGTTGAATTTGTGATGTCACACACACACACGTGAAGAGTTTAATTATATATGAATTATATGCGGAGCGAGATGTGAGAGCGATGGCAACTTATGAGGAACTCATAAACCTTATTTGATAAGCTGAACTTCACTAGGTAATCACTTTCCAGAAGTTTAAAACCCTGCAGAGACAATCTCTTACTGAAACAAAAAGCATTTTTTTTTTTTCATTTATTTAGGATACACCAACAGTACACGTGTTACAATTATTCATGATATAATGGTTTACATAGTTTTTCGGCTGACACGATTACCAATTACAGGCGTATACAACATTTGCCACTAGAACGGTAACAAAAACTATTGTGTTGTGGTAAAAAATATTAACATATTGTGTTGAGGTGTCACCTTTAATTTACACAAATCAATAACAAGAAATGAAATAGAAATAAGTTTTCATGTGTGCGGTGCGGAATTCTGTTGAAACGAGCTTGTGATGAAAGATGAGGTACCTTTTAAAGTTCAATTTACCAAATAGGAACTCATAAACCTAATTTGATAAGCTGAACTGCACAAGGTAACTTCACGAGGTAATCACTTTCCAGAAGTTTAAAACCCTGCAGAGATAATCTCTTCCTGAAACAAAAAGCATATTGTGTTGAGGTGTCACCATTAATTTACACAAATCAATAACAAGAAATAAAATAGAAATAAGTTTTCATGTGTGCGGTGCGGAATTCTGTTGAAACGAGCTTGTGATGAAAGATGAGGTACCTTTTAAAGTTCAATTTACCAAATAGGAACTCATAAACCTAATTTGATAAGCTGAACTGCACAAGGTAACTTCACGAGGTAATCACTTTCCAGAAGTTTAAAACCCTGCAGAGATAATCTCTTCCTGAAACAAAAAGCATATTGTGTTGAGGTGTCACCATTAATTTACACAAATCAATAACAAGAAATGAAATAGAAATAAGTTTTCATGTGTGCGGTGCGGAATTCTGTTGAAACGAGCTTGTGATGAAAGATGAGGTACCTTTTAAAGTTCAATTTACCAAATAGGAACTCATAAACCTAATTTGATAAGCTGAACTGCACAAGGTAACTTCACGAGGTAATCACTTTCCAGAAGTTTAAAACCCTGCAGAGATAATCTCTTCCTGAAACAAAAAGCATATTGTGTTGAGGTGTCACCATTAATTTACACAAATCAATAACAAGAAATGAAATAGAAATAAGTTTTCATGTGTGCGGTGCGGAATTCTGTTGAAACGAGCTTGTGATGAAAGATGAGGTACCTTTTAAAGTTCAATTTACCAAATAGGAACTCATAAACCTAATTTGATAAGCTGAACTGCACAAGGTAACTTCACGAGGTAATCACTTTCCAGAAGTTTAAAACCCTGCAGAGATAATCTCTTCCTGAAACAAAAAGCATATTGTGTTGAGGTGTCACCATTAATTTACACAAATCAATAACAAGAAATGAAATAGAAATAAGTTTTCATGTGTGCGGTGCGGAATTCTGTTGAAACGAGCTTGTGATGAAAGATGAGGTACCTTTTAAAGTTCAATTTACCAAATAGGAACTCATAAACCTAATTTGATAAGCTGAACTGCACAAGGTAACTTGACGAGGTAATCACTTTCCAGAAGTTTAAAACCCTGCAGAGATAATCTCTTCCTGAAACAAAAAGCATATTGTGTTGAGGTGTCACCATTAATTTACACAAATCAATAACAAGAAATGAAATAGAAATAAGTTTTCATGTGTGCGGTGCGGAGTTCTGTTGAAACGAGCTTGTGATGAAAGATGAGATACCTTTTAAAGTTCAATTTACCAAAGAGGAACTAATAAACCTTATTTGATAAGCTGAACTGCACAAGGTAACTTCACGAGGTAATCACTTTCCAGAAGTTTAAAACCCTGCAGAGATAATCTCTTCCTGAAACAAAAAGCATATTGTGTTGAGGTGTCACCATTAATTTACACAAATCAATAACAAGAAATGAAATAGAAATAAGTTTTCATGTGTGCGGTGCGGAATTCTGTTGAAACGAGCTTGTGATGAAAGATGAGGTACCTTTTAAAGTTCAATTTACCAAATAGGAACTCATAAACCTAATTTGATAAGCTGAACTGCACAAGGTAACTTCACGAGGTAATCACTTTCCAGAAGTTTAAAACCCTGCAGAGATAATCTCTTCCTGAAACAAAAAGCATATTGTGTTGAGGTGTCACCATTAATTTACACAAATCAATAACAAGAAATGAAATAGAAATAAGTTTTCATGTGTGCGGTGCGGAATTCTGTTGAAACGAGCTTGTGATGAAAGATGAGGTACCTTTTAAAGTTCAATTTACCAAATAGGAACTCATAAACCTAATTTGATAAGCTGAACTGCACAAGGTAACTTGACGAGGTAATCACTTTCCAGAAGTTTAAAACCCTGCAGAGATAATCTCTTCCTGAAACAAAAAGCATATTGTGTTGAGGTGTCACCATTAATTTACACAAATCAATAACAAGAAATGAAATAGAAATAAGTTTTCATGTGTGCGGTGCGGAGTTCTGTTGAAACGAGCTTGTGATGAAAGATGAGGTACCTTTTAAAGTTCAATTTACCAAATAGGAACTCATAAACCTAATTTGATAAGCTGAACTGCACAAGGTAACTTCACGAGGTAATCACTTTCCAGAAGTTTAAAACCCTGCAGAGATAATCTCTTCCTGAAACAAAAAGCATATTGTGTTGAGGTGTCACCATTAATTTACACAAATCAATAACAAGAAATGAAATAGAAATAAGTTTTCATGTGTGCGGTGCGGAATTCTGTTGAAACGAGCTTGTGATGAAAGATGAGGTACCTTTTAAAGTTCAATTTACCAAATAGGAACTCATAAACCTAATTTGATAAGCTGAACTGCACAAGGTAACTTCACGAGGTAATCACTTTCCAGAAGTTTAAAACCCTGCAGAGATAATCTCTTCCTGAAACAAAAAGCATATTGTGTTGAGGTGTCACCATTAATTTACACAAATCAATAACAAGAAATGAAATAGAAATAAGTTTTCATGTGTGCGGTGCGGAATTCTGTTGAAACGAGCTTGTGATGAAAGATGAGGTACCTTTTAAAGTTCAATTTACCAAATAGGAACTCATAAACCTAATTTGATAAGCTGAACTGCACAAGGTAACTTCACGAGGTAATCACTTTCCAGAAGTTTAAAACCCTGCAGAGATAATCTCTTCCTGAAACAAAAAGCATATTGTGTTGAGGTGTCACCATTAATTTACACAAATCAATAACAAGAAATGAAATAGAAATAAGTTTTCATGTGTGCGGTGCGGAATTCTGTTGAAACGAGCTTGTGATGAAAGATGAGGTACCTTTTAAAGTTCAATTTACCAAATAGGAACTCATAAACCTAATTTGATAAGCTGAACTGCACAAGGTAACTTCACGAGGTAATCACTTTCCAGAAGTTTAAAACCCTGCAGAGATAATCTCTTCCTGAAACAAAAAGCATATTGTGTTGAGGTGTCACCATTAATTTACACAAATCAATAACAAGAAATGAAATAGAAATAAGTTTTCATGTGTGCGGTGCGGAGTTCTGTTGAAACGAGCTTGTGATGAAAGATGAGATACCTTTTAAAGTTCAATTTACCAAAGAGGAACTAATAAACCTTATTTGATAAGCTGAACTTCACTAGGTAATCACTTTCCAGAAGTTTAAAATCCTGCAGAGACAATCTCTTCCTGAAACAAAAAGCATATTGTGTTGAGGTGTCACCATTAATTTACACAAATCAATAACAAGAAATGAAATAGAAATAAGTTTTCATGTGTGCGGTGCGGAGTTCTGTTGAAACGAGCTTGTGATGAAAGATGAGGTACCTTTTAAAGTTCAATTTACCAAATAGGAACTCATAAACCTAATTTGATAAGCTGAACTGCACAAGGTAACTTCACGAGGTAATCACTTTCCAGAAGTTTAAAACCCTGCAGAGATAATCTCTTCCTGAAACAAAAAGCATATTGTGTTGAGGTGTCACCATTAATTTACACAAATCAATAACAAGAAATGAAATAGAAATAAGTTTTCATGTGTGCGGTGCGGAGTTCTGTTGAAACGAGCTTGTGATGAAAGATGAGGTACCTTTTAAAGTTCAATTTACCAAATAGGAACTCATAAACCTAATTTGATAATCTGAACTGCACAAGGTAACTTCACGACGTAATCACTTTCCAGAAGTTTAAAACCCTGCAGAGACAATCTCTTCCTGAAACAAAAAGCATATTGTGTTGAGGTGTCACCATTAATTTACACAAATCAATAACAAGAAATGAATTAGAAATAAGTTTTCATGTGTGCGGTGCGGAATTCTGTTGAAACGAGCTTGTGATGAAATATGAGTTACTTACACATTACTTATTTATTTACACAAAACAATAAATGGTATACAGATAAGGTGCACTATAAACTCGGTTAAGTTTCCAGCGTACACCTGAGTTGTCCATAATAATAGAAAATACATCATATATAATTACAAACATAACACAGAAATACTACAAAAGCAGTACATAATTTGTTGGCAGCTATTAATATTATTACATCTTTAATACATCCAACGCACCCGCTTGTCCCATACCAACATTCAGCCGGCTCGCATAAGTGCATCCTTGTAGACTTTGCACACTTTCTACAGGCTGATTTTTTTTTTTTTTTTTTTTTCACAATTTCAGCAAACTATTCAGTAACAGGAAATCAGTTAATATTTTTTTTTATTCTTAATATTTATTTTATTTATTGCTATTACTTATATATAAATATATACACATATACATATATACATACATATACATATACATATGTACATACTCATGAATATGTACCTACTTGCGCTACACTACTTAGTTTGCAGAAAGTATTTCCTTAATTTGTATTTAATATTTTTTATGTTTAAATTATTTTTTAAATCTGTTGGTAGATTATTAATAAGGTAAGGTACTAAAAAACCCAATCTACGTTTACCATATAAGTTATTATATTTTGGTAGTTCTAGTTTTTTTATATTTGCTGCTTCGTGTATTTATTTTGTTGGGATTAGCTATTTTAACGTTTTTCAATTCATTGTTGAAGTATTCTTCTAGTAATAGTGTTAGCTATGGACCGGGATGATTTTACAAAATTCAAATATTGATTTATCATCGTCATTAAGTTGTCTCTTAATGTTGTGTAGTATAATTGTTTTTAGAATTCTTAGTTGCAGAGTATATATTTTGTCTAGATGCGTTTTGTAAGTTCTACCATAACTAGAGAGTCCATAATTAATCACCGACTCAGCCAGTGATTTTTATACAGCATCAATAAAGTATGATAGGGAATTTTCCATTTAATAATAGCAAATTTGGCAAGTATGGCTCTCAGTTTATCACAAGCACTATTTGATGTGGTCCTTCCAATTTAGCCGGTTATCAATAACAAGCCCCAGATAGATCTGTTTATTTACTTCCTCAATTGGATCACAGTTACACGTAAATGGACTATTACATATGAAATTTTTGTGGAGACAGTCATGGTTGTGTGCTATTAATTGTACCCGATGTTTAATTCTGTTCTGACTAGTGCTGATGTAAATTAGTTTAGTTTTATTTACATTGAGGACCAAACCAGCGTCATGGGACCATGCAATTAGTTTATTAAAGTCCATCTGGAGCCTGTCAATGGCCTCTTTTGGATTATCAGCGTAGGCCAATAAACATGTATCGTCGGCGAATTGATAAATGTCACATTCTGTCATTAAATTCGGTAGGCTATTAACATAAGTAAGGTAGTGTAAGGGTCCTAACACAGATCCCTGTGCCGTACCCTCGGTGACCTTTACCGGCTCACTACTCGAGTTATTGATCTTTACTACAAATTTTCTGTCTTCTAGGTAGTTTTTGCACCAGTTTAGAATGTTCCCTCTGATACCACTTTCATTTAGTCTGTCCAATAGGATGTTATGTTTTAAGGTATCAAATGCCTTACTTATAGTCCACAAATACAACCATCACGTGTTTTTTAGCATCTAGTTGTTCGTTTATTTTATCAGCGAATTTAGTCAGTAACTGTGTGGTATTTTTGTGTTGCTGGAAGCTATACTGTTTATTAGTTAGTATGTTATTTGTTTTTAAAAAATTATGTATTTCATTACATATATTTTTCTCGGCTATTTTATCAATCACAGGCACTATGGGGCGATAATTGTCGTAATCTGCATGCTTTCCTTTTTTGTAAATGGGCCTAACAATGCCTGTTTTTAGAGAAGTAGGCTATATACCTTTTATAACACTTTTATTTATAAGTTTAGCTATAGTATTGCTAATTTTTGTACATAGTCTTTTAACGTCAACAGCTCTAACACCGTCTATACCAGGTGATTTGTTAGTGTTAATACTTTTGATTATATTTTCAATATTTTTTGCTGTAGCTGGTCTAAATCGCATAGATACATTAGCAAAGTTAGAATATATTGATTTGTTTAATAAAGGAGTTGCGCAGTTTGGTATTATAGCTATTACATTATTTTTAAAAGTTTTAGCAAAATTATTAGCTATATCTAAGTCATTTATGCCCTTATTGCCGAATGCGTTTGTGATGACATTATCTACAGATGCTTTAATTCGGCCTGTTAATTCGTTTAGTATGTTCCACAATTGTTTTGGATTTTGTTTGTTTTCTAGTATATTAGCCTTAAGTGTTTTGTTTTTGTGTTTTTGGATTAATTTATTCGTATAATTTCTTACTATATTGTATTCTCGTTTTAGTTGCATGTCAGTGGCGTCCTTGGTCCATTTTAAAAATAATTTATCTCTATGTTCGCATGATTTATCAATTTTAGTGGTCACGTAATAATAATTATTTTTTAAGTAGTTGCTTTTAATTTTTACTGTATGTTTACCTTTTGAGTAGCATTCATTAAATTATTTGTGTAAAAAATCGCTGATACTTATTGGACACTCTTCATTTGTACATGATGTATCCCAATCGATTTGGTTTGAAAGTTCAGAAACTGTAATATTATTGCGCGGTGATCTGCCAGTGTTATTCCGATGGCCGCTGTGTATAGGCCTTGTGCGCGGGATCGAGCGTAAATATGGTCAATACATGTCTTACTTAATTTACCATTACATAATTCAATTCTGGTGTATTCAGAAATCCCGCATACAAGGCCCTTACTGTGAAGCATATTAATGTACATATGTTTTATAGGGTTATCTTGTTTTAGGTCCAAATTAATATCTCCTATTAGGTATAAATATTTTTGCTTAGTTAAAGAGTTGAGTGATAATGATAGCTTAGCAATAAATGGACGTTTGCTGCAGTTGATTGGCCGATATATTGCACATATATCGGCAGAGTAGTAGATGAAATATGAGTTACCTTTTAAAGTACAATTTACCAAAGAGGAACTCATAAACCTTATTTGATAAGCTGAACTTCACTAGGTAATCACTTTCCTGCGGTAAAAAGTAGCCAATGCTCATAAGGGATAATATCGGCTTCTAATGGTAAAAGAATTTTTCAAATCGGTCCAGTAGTTTCGGAGCCTATTCTATACAAACAAACAATCAAATCTTTCCTCTTTATAATATTAGTATAGATTTAAATTATCTCACGCTCCTCAATAATTGTTGCTTCGCCGCTCAGGGAAATCCGGGGACAGCTGATGTACGCCGCTAACTTGTAAACGTAGATACAGTGGCCGGCTCGTCGTCAAACCTGAAATAGTCGGCAGAGCGTTTGAATACAACGAAATAACAATCAAATCATTATAATAAAGAAATCACGATTATTAGGTGTGCAACTAGAAACAGAAATTTAAACCACTTGGAAAATACATATGACCACTTTTTTTCAGATACCTTAGAAATTTCTATATTATGGGCAGTCAGTACATCTTCCTTGCTCTCGTATCCTCATTGTAGTGTATGAGGGGCACTGGTTCGGTAATTGACTATCTGTAGCAAGTCACACATCCTATTCCTAATTTGAAAAACCTAATTTGATAAGCTGAACTTCACTAGGTAATCACTTTCCAGAAGTTTAAAACCCTGCAGAGACAATCTCTTCCTGAAACAAAAAGCATATTGTGTTGAGGTGTCACCATTAATTTACACAAATCAATAACAAGAAATGAATTAGAAATAAGTTTTCATGTGTGCGGTGCGGAATTCTGTTAAAACGAGCTTGTAATGAAAGATGAGTTACCTTTTAAAGAGCAATTTACCAAAGAGGAACTAATAAACCTTATTTGATAAGCTGCACTTCACTAGGTAATCACTTTCCAGAAGTTTAAAACCCTGCAGAGACAATCTCTTCCTGAAACAAAAAGCATATTGTGTTGAGGTGTCACCATTAATTTACACAAATCAATAACAAGAAATGAATTAGAAATAAGTTTTCATGTGTGCGGTGCGGAATTCTGTTAAAACGAGCTTGTAATGAAAGATGAGTTACCTTTTAAAGAGCAATTTACCAAAGAGGAACTAATAAACCTTATTTGATAAGCTGCACTTCACTAGGTAATCACTTTCCAGAAGTTTAAAACCCTGCAGAGACAATCTCTTCCTGAAACAAAATGCATATTGTGTTGAGGTGTCACCATTAATTTACACAAATCAATAACAAGAAATGAATTAGAAATAAGTTTTCATGTGTGCGGTGCGGAATTCTGTTAAAACGAGCTTGTAATGAAAGATGAGTTACCTTTTAAAGAGCAATTTACCAAAGAGGAACTAATAAACCTTATTTGATAAGCTGCACTTCACTAGGTAATCACTTTCCAGAAGTTTAAAACCCTGCAGAGACAATCTCTTCCTGAAACAAAATGCATATTGTGTTGAGGTGTCACCATTAATTTACACAAATCAATAACAAGAAATAAATTAGAAATAAGTTTTCATATGTGCGGTGCGGAATTCTGTTGAAACGAGCTTGTGATGAAAGATGAGTTACCTTTTAAAGAGCAATTTACCAAAGAGGAACTAATAAACCTTATTTGATAAGCTGCACTTCACTAGGTAATCACTTTCCAGAAGCTTAAATCCCTACAGAGACAATCTCTTCCTGAAACAAAAATCATATTGTGTTGAGGTGTCACCATTAATTTACACAAATCAATAACAAGAAATGAATTAGAAATAAGTTTTCATGTGTGCGGTGCGGAATTCTGTTGAAACGAGCTTGTGATGAAAGATGAGTTACCTTTTAAAGAGCAATTTACCAAAGAGGAACTAATAAACCTTATTTGATAAGCTGCACTTCACTAGGTAATCACTTTCCAGAAGTTTAAAACCCTGCAGAGACA
Organism: Synanthedon vespiformis; assembly: GCA_918317495.1. Classification (NCBI taxonomy): domain Eukaryota; kingdom Metazoa; phylum Arthropoda; class Insecta; order Lepidoptera; family Sesiidae; genus Synanthedon; species Synanthedon vespiformis. The sequence goes on along the minus strand of OU906947.1, from coordinate 1,309,930 downwards.
ATCTCTTCCTGAAACAAATAGCATATTGTGTTGAGGTGTCACCATTAATTTACACAAATCAATAACGAGAAATGAATTAGAAATAGGTTTTCATGTGTGCGGTGCGGAATTCTGTTGAAACGAGCTTGTGATGAAAGATGAGTTACCTTTTGAAGAGCAATTTAACAAAGAGGAACTAATAAACCTTATTTGATAAGCTGCACTTCACTAGGTAATCACTTTCCAGAAGTTTAAAACCCTGCAGAGACAATTTCTTCCTGAAATAAAAAGCATATTGTGTTGAGGTGTCACCATTAATTTACACAAATCAATAACGAGAAATGAATTAGAAATAAGTTTTCATGTGTGCGGTGCGGAATTCTGTTGAAACGAGCTTGTGATGAAAGATGAGTTACCTTTTGAAGAGCAATTTACCAAAGAGGAACTAATAAACCTTATTTGATAAGCTGCACTTCACTAGGTAATCACTTTCCAGAAGTTTAAAACCCTGCAGAGACAATCTCTTCCTGAAACAAAATGCATATTGTGTTAAGGTGTCACCATTAATTTACACAAATCAATAACAAGAAATGAATTAGAAATAAGTTTTCATGTGTGCGGTGCGGAATTCTGTTGAAACGAGCTTGTGATGAAAGATGAGTTACCTTTTGAAGAGCAATTTACCAAAGAGGAACTAATAAACCTTATTTGATAAGCTGCACTTCACTAGGTAATCACTTTCCAGAAGTTTAAAACCCTGCAGAGACAATCTCTTCCTGAAACAAAATGCATATTGTGTTGAGGTGTTACCATTAATTTACACAAATCAATAACAAGAAATGAATTAGAAATAAGTTTTAATGTGTGCGGTGCGGAATTCTGTTGAAACGAGCTTGTGATGAAAGATGAGTTACCTTTTGAAGAGCAATTTACCAAAGAGGAACTAATAAACCTTATTTGATAAGCTGCACTTCACTAGGTAATCACTTTCCAGAAGTTTAAAACCCTGCAGAGACAATCTCTTCCTGAAACAAAAAGCATATTGTGTTGAGGTGTCACCATTAATTTACACAAATCAATAACAAGAAATGAATTAGAAATAAGTTTTCATGTGTGCGGTGCGGAATTCTGTTGAAACGAGCTTGTGATGAAAGATGAGTTACCTTTTAAAGAGCAATTTACCAAAGAGGAACTAATAAACCTTATTTGATAAGCTGCACTTCACTAGGTAATCACTTTCCAGAAGTTTAAAACCCTGCAGAGACAATTTCTTCCTGAAATAAAAAGCATATTGTGTTGAGGTGTCACCATTAATTTACACAAATCAATAACGAGAAATGAATTAGAAATAAGTTTTCATGTGTGCGGTGCGGAATTCTGTTGAAACGAGCTTGTGATGAAAGATGAGTTACCTTTTGAAGAGCAATTTACCAAAGAGGAACTAATAAACCTTATTTGATAAGCTGCACTTCACTAGGTAATCACTTTCCAGAAGTTTAAAACCCTACAGAGACAATCTCTTCCTGAAACAAAATGCATATTGTGTTAAGGTGTCACCATTAATTTACACAAATCAATAACAAGAAATGAATTAGAAATAAGTTTTCATGTGTGCGGTGCGGAATTCTGTTGAAACGAGCTTGTGATGAAAGATGAGTTACCTTTTAAGGAGCAATTTACCAAAGAGGAACTAATAAACCTTATTTGATAAGCTGCACTTCACTAGGTAATCACTTTCCAGAAGTTTAAAACCCTGCAGAGACAATCTCTTCCTGAAACAAAATGCATATTGTGTTGACGTGTCACCATTAATTTACACAAATCAATAACAAGAAATGAGTTAGAAATAAGTTACCTTTTAAAGAGCAATTTACCAAAGAGGAACTAATAAACCTTATTTGATAAGCTGCACTTCACTAGGTAATCACTTTCCAGAAGTTTAAAACCCTGCAGAGACAATCTCTTCCTGAAACAAAAAGCATATTGTGTTGAGGTGTCACCATTAATTTACACAAATCAATAACAAGAAATGAATTAGAAATAAGTTTTCATGTGTGCGGTGCGGAATTCTGTTGAAACGAGCTTGTGATGAAAGATGAGTTACCTTTTGAAGAGCAATTTACCAAAGAGGAACTAATAAACCTTATTTGATAAGCTGCACTTCACTAGGTAATCACTTTCCAGAAGTTTAAAACCCTGCAGAGACAATCTCTTCCTGAAACAAAATGCATATTGTGTTGAGGTGTCACCATTAATTTACACAAATCAATAACAAGAAATGAATTAGAAATAAGTTTTAATGTGTGCGGTGCGGAATTCTGTTGAAACGAGCTTGTGATGAAAGATGAGTTACCTTTTGAAGAGCAATTTACCAAAGAGGAACTAATAAACCTTATTTGATAAGCTGCACTTCACTAGGTAATCACTTTCCAGAAGTTTAAAACCCTGCAGATACAATCTCTTCCTGAAACAAAATGCATATTGTGTTGAGGTGTCACCATTAATTTACACAAATCAATAACAAGAAATGAATTAGAAATAAGTTTTAATGTGTGCGGTGCGGAATTCTGTTGAAACGAGCTTGTGATGAAAGATGAGTTACCTTTTGAAGAGCAATTTACCAAAGAGGAACTAATAAACCTTATTTGATAAGCTGCACTTCACTAGGTAATCACTTTCCAGAAGTTTAAAACCCTGCAGAGACAATCTCTTCCTGAAACAAAATGCATATTGTGTTGAGGTGTCACCATTAATTTACACAAATCAATAACAAGAAATGAATTAGAAATAAGTTTTAATGTGTGCGGTGCGGAATTCTGTTGAAACGAGCTTGTGATGAAAGATGAGTTACCTTTTGAAGAGCAATTTACCAAAGAGGAACTAATAAACCTTATTTGATAAGCTGCACTTCACTAGGTAATCACTTTCCAGAAGTTTAAAACCCTGCAGAGACAATCTCTTCCTGAAACAAAAAGCATATTGTGTTGAGGTGTCACCATTAATTTACACAAATCAATAACAAGAAATGAATTAGAAATAAGTTTTCATGTGTGCGGTGCGGAATTCTGTTGAAACGAGCTTGTGATGAAAGATGAGTTACCTTTTGAAGAGCAATTTACCAAAGAGGAACTAATAAACCTTATTTGATAAGCTGCACTTCACTAGGTAATCACTTTCCAGAAGTTTAAAACCCTGCAGAGACAATCTCTTCCTGAAACAAAATGCATATTGTGTTGAGGTGTCACCATTAATTTACACAAATCAGTAACAAGAAATGAATTAGAAATAAGTTTTCATGTGTGCGGTGCGGAATTCTGTTGAAACGAGCTTGTGATGAAACATGAGTTACCTTTTAAAGAGCAATTTACCAAAGAGGAACTAATAAACCTTATTTGATAAGCTGCACTTCACTATGTAATCACTTTCCAGAAGTTTAAAACCCTGCAGAGGCAATCTCTTCCTGAAACAAAAAGCATATTGTGTTGAGGTGTCACCATTAATTTACACAAATCAATAACAAGAAATGAAATAGAAATAAGTTTTCATGTGTGCGGTGCGGAATTCTGTTGAAACGAACTTGTGATGAAAGATGAGTTACCTTTTAAAGTACAATTTACCAATGAGGAACTCATAAACCTTATTTGATAAGCTGAACTTCACTAGGTAATCACTTTCCTGCGGTAAAAAGTAGCCAATGCTCATAAGGGATAATATCGGCTTCTAATGGTAAAAGAATTTTTCAAATCGGTCCAGTAGTTTCGGAGCCTATTCTATACAAACAAACAATCAAATCTTTCCTCTTTATAATATTAGTATAGATTTAAATTATCTCACGCTCCTCAATAATTGTGGCTTCGCCGCTCAGGGAAATCCGGGGACAGCTGATGTACGCCGCTAACTTGTAAACGTAGATACAGTGGCCGGCTCGTCGTCAAACCTGAAATAGTCGGCAGAGCGTTTGAATACAACGAAATAACAATCAAATCATTGTAATAAAGAATTCACGATTTTTAGGTGTGCAACTAGAAACGAACCAGAAATTTAAACCACTTGGAAAATACATCTGACCACTTTTTTTCAGATACCTTAGAAATTTCAAAATTATGGGCAGTCAGTACATCTTCCTTGCTCTCGTATCCTCATTGTAGTGTATGAGGGGCACTGGTTCGGTAATTCACTATCTGTAGCAAGTCACACATCCTATTCCAGATCGCGGCCTACGGAATACTCTCCAGTGTTGACACCATCGGTGTTGTATCATACGGTGAACGCGAGACAGTGTATATAACTATGATTTCGTTTCGTTATATCTGTTACAGTAAAAACCAGTTTTCAGTAGCACTACCATGACTTGCTATCGAAATCTTACGTTAGTTTACTGCTGTCGATAACGAACCTTTCACCCTTCAATGTGCTAGAGAATGATTTAACTACTAACGTTACGGTATTTCTCGAGAGCATCAGTCAAATTTGTAACTCATGGTACCGATTTTGTATAGAAATGTCAAGTTAAACGTTAGTCGGTAATGGTCGCTAGCGACTACATTCGATAGGTTTTTTACTTATGCAACTCATGTTACTGGTTTTAGTTCTTTGGTGACCGCTAGAGGCGCTGTACAATTTTTCATACAAATATTTTACGTTCTCGTTCATCTCTCGCTAGCGATTTCGGTAGTCATAAACTCATGGTAGTGCTACAGATAGAACGCGTTTTCTCTAATTAGAACTAGTTTTTACTAAATCTTCTAACAACAACTTACTACTTCTTCTAACAAAATGCCTTTGTTAAAACTAGAATTAACTAATAGTCAAAATTTAGTATCAGTTAAAACTAATTCTTACTAGATAAAACGCGTTTTTCCAAAGCGAGTCAGTTAAAACTGTTCCTGTCTCTGCAAGAGAAATGTTTACCTTTGTAACTCAAAATGCCACTATAGTTTGTCTTGCAATAACAAGTAGATCCTCATCCTTTTTTATTTTAAGGTTTTTGATTATTTTTTATTGTAAGTATGTTATGTTAACCAATGTTCCTTTTTAAATTTTATGGTTGTGTTCTGTTTGTTTGATAATTTAATTTATTTTTAATTATTATTTTAATTAAATAAGTCACCTTAGCTAAGTCACCTTAGCAACTACTTTAAGTGGATATTCCCTAAAATGTTCCTTTAGTGTAAGATTATTATTTTTACTAGGTACATGACTCTGTGTCCTAGATGTTTAAATAAATATTTTTAAACTATAAATAGTTTTCAATCCCAAATTAGTTTCTCTAGTGCAAGTTTTAACTAAAGCTCGGAGTAACAACTAGTTTTATCTGAAAATCAAATATATCAGTTGTAAATTCTACTTTTGACTAGGTATTTCTAGTTTTAACAAAGGCGTTTAGTAAAAACTAGTTTTAACTAGGGAAAACGCGTTCTATCTAAAAACGGGTTTTAACTGCAACATATCTATACACAAACACTACACTTATAATATGAATATTATACTTAAAAAAATTGTATTGTACGCAGTATTTTGGAATTTTAAAGTATAATATGGAACCCACAGTACGAGAAGCATATATAATCCAGCCATACAAGACATAAAAATCCCGTTAGGTCGCAATTAACTGCACCGTCTTGATTTTTTGGGATGTTGTTAGGATAGATACCAGTAGTGTAAAACCAAGTTTGCAGTTTCGAAAGACCTGTGCTAACTGCACGGTGCTCGAAATACCTCGAAATTTTCAGACTTTTTTCAATTTTTCGCTTATAACTTCTGAAAAGCGCATTCTACGGAAAAGTCAACTTTGACAATCATAAAGAAGATAAAATTTTCTATAATTTCGGTCTAACAGCAGCATTGTATGTTATACAGATCCCGAGATACAGTACTTCGAAAATGGGTCATTTTTCCCAAAAAGTTAGAAATTTGTAGTTAGCCGTGTTTTGAAACAAAATATCGTCTAAAATAATCATTATACGAGGAAAGTTATAAGAAATGAAGTTATAGATCTGTTTAACATACAAAGCTTCTGTTAGACTGAAATTATAGAAAATTTTATCTTATTTTATTCGACTCAAAATTACTTAGGTAAAATGATAATAAGATTATTTTATGCTTTTTAGTTTTTTCGGCGGTTTTATTTTTTGTTTTAAAGTTTTATTTTATGTTTTTTTGTGGCTATAATTTAATATTTACTACATGCTTAATTTTTAATTTTCCCACCACTATTTTCCCACCCTTAGGGTAAGATTTTTTTTTCCAAATTTATACAAGACCAACTTCGAGGTATACCCTTATCCACTAAAGAAAGAATTATCAAAATCGGACTACTCTGTAAAAAGTTATGCGTGGTTATACGCTACAATCGGTGAGTGAACAATCAATCATCCAATGTTTTCCTACCCTTAGGGGTGGAATTTTTTTTTCAAATTAAAATGGGACCCCCTCGGGGGTGCACCCTTTCAAATAAAAAAAAAATTCTAAATCGGACCACCCTATCAAAAGTTATGCGTGATCATACATAAAAAAAATATACGCGTCGAATTGACTACCTCCTCCTTTTTGTTTTTTGGTTTTCGTCGGTCGAAAAGTAAATAAAATAATCAAACAAACAGAACACAACCATAAAATTTAAAAAGGAACATTGGTTAACATAACATACTTACAATAAAAAATAATCAAAAACCTTAAAATAAAAAAGGACGAGGATCTACTTGTTATTGCAACACAAACTATAGTGGCATTTTGAGTTACAACGGTAAACATTTCTCTTGCAGAGACAGGAACAGTTTTAACTGACTCGCTTTGGAAAAACGCGTTTTATCTAGTAAGAATTAGTTTTAACTGATACTAAATTTTGATTATTAGTTAATTCTAGTTTTAACAAAGGCATTTTGTTAGAAGAAGTAGTAAGTTGTTGTTAGAAGATTTAGTAAGAACTAGTTCTAATTAGAGAAAACGCGTTCTATCTGTAGCACTACCATGAGTTTATGACTACCGAAATCGCTTACGTTAGTTTACTTCTGTCGATAACGAACCTTTCACCCTTCAATGTGCTAGAGAATGATTTAACTACTAACGTTACGGTATTTCTCGAGAGCATCAGTCAAATTTGTAACTCATGGTACCGATTTTGTATAGAAATGTCAAGTTAAACGTTAGTCTGTAATGGTCGCTAGCGACTACATTCGATAGGTTTTTTACTTATGCAACTCATGTTACTGGTTTTAGTTCTTTGGTGACCGCTAGAGGCGCTGTACAATTTTTCATACAAATATTTTACGTTCTCGTTCATCTCTCGCTAGCGATTTCGGTAGTCATAAACTCATGGTAGTGCTACAGATAGAACGCGTTTTCTCTAATTAGAACTAGTTTTTACTAAATCTTCTAACAACAACTTACTACTTCTTCTAACAAAATGCCTTTGTTAAAACTAGAATTAACTAATAGTCAAAATTTAGTATCAGTTAAAACTAATTCTTACTAGATAAAACGCGTTTTTCCAAAGCGAGTCAGTTAAAACTGTTCCTGTCTCTGCAAGAGAAATGTTTACCTTTGTAACTCAAAATGCCACTATAGTTTGTCTTGCAATAACAAGTAGATCCTCATCCTTTTTTATTTTAAGGTTTTTGATTATTTTTTATTGTAAGTATGTTATGTTAACCACATTGGTTTTTTTTACAAAGGTCCTATAATTCGCCAGGCTACATTTTTTAAAAAATCCGATTTCCTTACTTGTACTTATTTACTTGATAACAAGAGAACTATTGGCTCTACAGAGTTGTATTTGTGCTCAAATTGAAGCTAAGTAAATGCTCTATAACTTCATTCTTTCCTTGTATAATGATTATTTTAGACGATATTTTGTTTCAAAACACGGCTAACTACAAATTTCTAACTTTTTGGGAAAAATGACCCATTTTCGAAGTACTGTATCTCGGGATCTGTATAACATACAAAGCTGCTGTTAGACTGAAATTATAGCAAATTTTATCTTCTTTAAAATTGTCAAAGATGACTTTTCCGTAGAATGCGCTTTTCAGAAGTTTCAGAAGTCATGTGTGCGGTGCGGAATTCTGTTGAAACGAGCTTGTGATGAAAGATGAGTTACCTTTTAAAGAGCAATTTACCAAAGAGGAACTAATAAACCTTATTTGATAAGCTGCACTTCACTAGGTAATCACTTTCCAGAAGTTAAAAACCCTGCAGAGACAATCTCTTCCTGAAACAAAAAGCATATTGTGTTGAGGTGTCACCATTAATTTACACAAATCAATAACAAGAAATGAATTAGAAATAAGTTTTCATGTGTGCGGTGCGGAATTCTGTTGAAACGAGCTTGTGGTGAAAGATGAGTTACCTTTTAAAGAGCAATTTACCAAAGAGGAACTAATAAACCTTATTTGATAAGCTGCACTTCACTAGGTAATCACTTTCCAGAAGTTTAAAACCCTGCAGAGACAATCTCTTCCTGAAACAAAATGCATATTGTGTTGAGGTGTCACCATTAATTTACACAAATCAATAACAAGAAATGAATTTGAAATAAGTTTTCATGTGTGCGGTGCGTAATTCTGTTGAAACGAGTTTGTGTTGAAAGATGAGTTACCTTTTAAAGAGCAATTTACCAAAGAGGAACTAATAAACCTTATTTGATAAGCTGCACTTCACTAGGTAATCACTTTCCAGAAGTTTAAAACCCTGCAGAGACAATCTCTTCCTGAAACAAAATACATATTGTGTTGAGGTGTCACCATTAATTTACACAAATCAATAACAAGAAATGAATTTGAAATAAGTTTTCATGTGTGCGGTGCGTAATTCTGTTGAAACGAGCTTGTGTTGAAAGATGAGTTACCTTTTAAAGAGCAATTTACCAAAGAGGAACTAATAAACCTTATTTGATAAGCTGCACTTCACTAGGTAATCACTTTCCAGAAGTTTAAAACCCTGCAGAGACAATCTCTTCCTGAAACAAAAAGTATATTGTACTGAGGTGTCACCATTAATCTACACAAATCAATAACAACAAATGAATTAGAAATAAGTTTTCATGTGTGCGGTGCGGAATTCTGTTGAAACGAGCTAGTGATGAAAGATGAGTTACCTTTTAAAGTACAATTTACCAAAAAGGAACTCATAAACCTTATTTGATAAGCTGCACTTCACTAGGTAATCACTTTCCTGCGGTAAAAAGTAGCCAATGCTCATAAGGGATAATATCGGCTTCTAATGGTAAAAGAGTTTTCCAAATTGGTCCAGTAGTTTCGGAACCTATTCTATACAATCAAACAATCAAATCTTTCCTCTTTATAATATTAGTATAGATTTAAATTATCTCACGCTCCTCAATAATTGTGGCTTCGCCGCTCAGGGAAATCCGGGAACAGCTGATGTACGCTGCTAACTTGTAAACGTAGATACAGTGGCCGGCTCGTTGTCAAACCTAGAATAGTCGGCAGAGCGTTTGAATACAACGAAATAACAATCAAATCATTGTAATAAAGAATTCACGATTTTTAGGTGTGCAACTAGAAACGAACCAGAAATTTAAACCACTTGGAAAATACATCTGACCACTTTTTTTCAGATACCTTAGAAATTTCAAAATTATGGGCAGTCAGTACATCTTCCTTGCTCTCGTATCCTCATTGTAGTGTATGAGGGGCACTGGTTCGGTAATTCACTATCTGTAGCAAGTCACACATCCTATTCCAGATCGCGGCCTACGGAATACTCTCCAGTGTTGACACCATCGGTGTTGTATCATACGGTGAACGCGAGACAGTGTATATAACTATGATTTCGTTTCGTTATATCTGTTACAGTTAAAACCAGTTTTCAGTAGCACTACCATGATTTGCTATCGAAATCTTACGTTAGTTTACTTCTGTCGATAACGAACCTTTCACCCTTCAATGTGCTAGAGAATGATTTAACTACTAACGTTACGGTATTTCTCGAGAGCATCAGTCAAATTTGTAACTCATGGTACCGATTTTGTATAGAAATGTCAAGTTAAACGTTAGTCGATAATGGTCGCTAACGACTGCACATTCGATAGGTTTTTTACTTATGCAACTCATGTTACGGGTTTTAGTTCTTTGGTGACCGCTAGATGCACTGTACAATTTTTCATACAAAATATACATACAAATAACCCTGCAGACACGATCTCTTCCTGAAACAAAAAATATATTGTATTGAGGTGTCACCATTAAATCTACACAAATCAATAACAAGAAATGAATTAGAAATAAGTTTTCATGTGTGCGGTGCGGAATTCTGTTGAAACGAGCTTGTGTTGAAAGATGAGTTACCTTTTAAAGAGCAATTTACCAAAGAGGAACTAATAAACCTTATTTGATAAGCTGCACTTCACTAGGTAATCACTTTCCAGAAGTTTAAAACCCTGCAGAGACAATCTCTTCCTGAAACAAAAAGCATATTGTGTTGAGGTGTCACCATTAATTTACACAAATCAATAACAAGAAATGAATTAGAAATAAGTTTTCATGTGTGCGGTGCGGAATTCTGTTGAAACGAGCTTGTGATGAAAGATGAGTTACCTTTTGAAGAGCAATTTACCAAAGAGGAACTAATAAACCTTATTTGATAAGCTGCACTTCACTAGGTAATCACTTTCCAGAAGTTTAAAACCCTGCAGAGACAGTCTCTTCCTGAAACAAAATGCATATTGTGTTGAGGTGTCACCATTAATTTACACAAATCAATAACAAGAAATGAATTAGAAATAAGTTTTAATGTGTGCGGTGCGGAATTCTGTTGAAACGAGCTTGTGATGAAAGATGAGTTACCTTTTGAAGAGCAATTTACCAAAGAGGAACTAATAAACCTTATTTGATAAGCTGCACTTCACTAGGTAATCACTTTCCAGAAGTTTAAAACCCTGCAGAGACAATCTCTTCCTGAAACAAAATGCATATTGTGTTGAGGTGTCACCATTAATTTACACAAATCAATAACAAGAAATGAATTAGAAATAAGTTTTCATGTGTGCGGTGCGGAATTCTGTTGAAACGAGCTTGTGATGAAAGATGAGTTACCTTTTGAAGAGCAATTTACCAAAGAGGAACTAATAAACCTTATTTGATAAGTTGCACTTCACTAGGTAATCACTTTCCAGAAGTTTAAAACCCTGCAGAGACAATCTCTTCCTGAAACAAAATGCATATTGTGTTGAGGTGTTACCATTAATTTACACAAATCAGTAACAAGAAATGAATTAGAAATAAGTTTTCATGTGTGCGGTGCGGAATTCTGTTGAAACGAGCTTGTGATGAAACATGAGTTACCTTTTAAAGAGCAATTTACCAAAGAGGAACTAATAAACCTTATTTGATAAGCTGCACTTCACTAGGTAATCACTTTCCAGAAGTTTAAAACCCTGCAGAGACAATCTCTTCCTGAAACAAAATGCATATTGTGTTGAGGTGTCACCATTAATTTACACAAATCAATAACAAGAAATGAATTAGAAATAAGTTTTCATGTGTGCGGTGCGGAATTCTGTTGAAACGAGCTTGTGATGAAAGATGAGTTACCTTTTGAAGAGCAATTTACCAAAGAGGAACTAATAAACCTTATTTGATAAGCTGCACTTCACTAGGTAATCACTTTCCAGAAGTTTAAAACCCTGCAGAGACAATCTCTTCCTGAAACAAAATGCATATTGTGTTGAGGTGTCACCATTAATTTACACAAATCAGTAACAAGAAATGAATTAGAAATAAGTTTTCATGTGTGCGGTGCGGAATTCTGTTGAAACGAGCTTGTGATGAAACATGAGTTACCTTTTAAAGAGCAATTTACCAAAGAGGAACTAATAAACCTTATTTGATAAGCTGCACTTCACTAGGTAATCACTTTCCAGAAGTTTAAAACCCTGCAGAGGCAATCTCTTCCTGAAACAAAAAGCATATTGTGTTGAGGTGTCACCATTAATTTACACAAATCAATAACAAGAAATGAAATAGAAATAAGTTTTCATGTGTGCGGTGCGGAATTCTGTTGAAACGAACTTGTGATGAAAGATGAGTTACCTTTTAAAGTACAATTTACCAATGAGGAACTCATAAACCTTATTTGATAAGCTGAACTTCACTAGGTAATCACTTTCCTGCGGTAAAAAGTAGCCAATGCTCATAAGGGATAATATCGGCTTCTAATGGTAAAAGAATTTTTCAAATCGGTCCAGTAGTTTCGGAGCCTATTCTATACAAACAAACAATCAAATCTTTCCTCTTTATAATATTAGTATAGATTTAAATTATCTCACGCTCCTCAATAATTGTGGCTTCGCCGCTCAGGGAAATCCGGGGACAGCTGATGTACGCCGCTAACTTGTAAACGTAGATACAGTGGCCGGCTCGTCGTCAAACCTGAAATAGTCGGCAGAGCGTTTGAATACAACGAAATAACAATCAAATCATTGTAATAAAGAATTCACGATTTTTAGGTGTGCAACTAGAAACGAACCAGAAATTTAAACCACTTGGAAAATACATCTGACCACTTTTTTTCAGATACCTTAGAAATTTCAAAATTATGGGCAGTCAGTACATCTTCCTTGCTCTCGTATCCTCATTGTAGTGTATGAGGGGCACTGGTTCGGTAATTCACTATCTGTAGCAAGTCACACATCCTATTCCAGATCGCGGCCTACGGAATACTCTCCAGTGTTGACACCATCGGTGTTGTATCATACGGTGAACGCGAGACAGTGTATATAACTATGATTTCGTTTCGTTATATCTGTTACAGTTAAAACCAGTTTTCAGTAGCACTACCATGATTTGCTATCGAAATCTTACGTTAGTTTACTTCTGTCGATAACGAACCTTTCACCCTTCAATGTGCTAGAGAATGATTTAACTACTAACGTTACGGTATTTCTCGAGAGCATCAGTCAAATTTGTAACTCATGGTACCGATTTTGTATAGAAATGTCAAGTTAAACGTTAGTCGATAATGGTCGCTAACGACTGCACATTCGATAGGTTTTTTACTTATGCAACTCATGTTACGGGTTTTAGTTCTTTGGTGACCGCTAGATGCACTGTACAATTTTTCATACAAAATATACATACAAATAACCCTGCAGACACGATCTCTTCCTGAAACAAAAAATATATTGTATTGAGGTGTCACCATTAAATCTACACAAATCAATAACAAGAAATGAATTAGAAATAAGTTTTCATGTGTGCGGTGCGGAATTCTGTTGAAACGAGCTTGTGTTGAAAGATGAGTTACCTTTTAAAGAGCAATTTACCAAAGAGGAACTAATAAACCTTATTTGATAAGCTGCACTTCACTAGGTAATCACTTTCCAGAAGTTTAAAACCCTGCAGAGACAATCTCTTCCTGAAACAAAAAGCATATTGTGTTGAGGTGTCACCATTAATTTACACAAATCAATAACAAGAAATGAATTAGAAATAAGTTTTCATGTGTGCGGTGCGGAATTCTGTTGAAACGAGCTTGTGATGAAAGATGAGTTACCTTTTGAAGAGCAATTTACCAAAGAGGAACTAATAAACCTTATTTGATAAGCTGCACTTCACTAGGTAATCACTTTCCAGAAGTTTAAAACCCTGCAGAGACAGTCTCTTCCTGAAACAAAATGCATATTGTGTTGAGGTGTCACCATTAATTTACACAAATCAATAACAAGAAATGAATTAGAAATAAGTTTTAATGTGTGCGGTGCGGAATTCTGTTGAAACGAGCTTGTGATGAAAGATGAGTTACCTTTTGAAGAGCAATTTACCAAAGAGGAACTAATAAACCTTATTTGATAAGCTGCACTTCACTAGGTAATCACTTTCCAGAAGTTTAAAACCCTGCAGAGACAATCTCTTCCTGAAACAAAATGCATATTGTGTTGAGGTGTCACCATTAATTTACACAAATCAATAACAAGAAATGAATTAGAAATAAGTTTTCATGTGTGCGGTGCGGAATTCTGTTGAAACGAGCTTGTGATGAAAGATGAGTTACCTTTTGAAGAGCAATTTACCAAAGAGGAACTAATAAACCTTATTTGATAAGTTGCACTTCACTAGGTAATCACTTTCCAGAAGTTTAAAACCCTGCAGAGACAATCTCTTCCTGAAACAAAATGCATATTGTGTTGAGGTGTTACCATTAATTTACACAAATCAGTAACAAGAAATGAATTAGAAATAAGTTTTCATGTGTGCGGTGCGGAATTCTGTTGAAACGAGCTTGTGATGAAACATGAGTTACCTTTTAAAGAGCAATTTACCAAAGAGGAACTAATAAACCTTATTTGATAAGCTGCACTTCACTAGGTAATCACTTTCCAGAAGTTTAAAACCCTGCAGAGACAATCTCTTCCTGAAACAAAATGCATATTGTGTTGAGGTGTCACCATTAATTTACACAAATCAATAACAAGAAATGAATTAGAAATAAGTTTTCATGTGTGCGGTGCGGAATTCTGTTGAAACGAGCTTGTGATGAAAGATGAGTTACCTTTTGAAGAGCAATTTACCAAAGAGGAACTAATAAACCTTATTTGATAAGCTGCACTTCACTAGGTAATCACTTTCCAGAAGTTTAAAACCCTGCAGAGACAATCTCTTCCTGAAACAAAATGCATATTGTGTTGAGGTGTCACCATTAATTTACACAAATCAGTAACAAGAAATGAATTAGAAATAAGTTTTCATGTGTGCGGTGCGGAATTCTGTTGAAACGAGCTTGTGATGAAACATGAGTTACCTTTTAAAGAGCAATTTACCAAAGAGGAACTAATAAACCTTATTTGATAAGCTGCACTTCACTAGGTAATCACTTTCCAGAAGTTTAAAACCCTGCAGAGGCAATCTCTTCCTGAAACAAAAAGCATATTGTGTTGAGGTGTCACCATTAATTTACACAAATCAATAACAAGAAATGAAATAGAAATAAGTTTTCATGTGTGCGGTGCGGAATTCTGTTGAAACGAACTTGTGATGAAAGATGAGTTACCTTTTAAAGTACAATTTACCAATGAGGAACTCATAAACCTTATTTGATAAGCTGAACTTCACTAGGTAATCACTTTCCTGCGGTAAAAAGTAGCCAATGCTCATAAGGGATAATATCGGCTTCTAATGGTAAAAGAATTTTTCAAATCGGTCCAGTAGTTTCGGAGCCTATTCTATACAAACAAACAATCAAATCTTTCCTCTTTATAATATTAGTATAGATTTAAATTATCTCACGCTCCTCAATAATTGTGGCTTCGCCGCTCAGGGAAATCCGGGGACAGCTGATGTACGCCGCTAACTTGTAAACGTAGATACAGTGGCCGGCTCGTCGTCAAACCTGAAATAGTCGGCAGAGCGTTTGAATACAACGAAATAACAATCAAATCATTGTAATAAAGAATTCACGATTTTTAGGTGTGCAACTAGAAACGAACCAGAAATTTAAACCACTTGGAAAATACATCTGACCACTTTTTTTCAGATACCTTAGAAATTTCAAAATTATGGGCAGTCAGTACATCTTCCTTGCTCTCGTATCCTCATTGTAGTGTATGAGGGGCACTGGTTCGGTAATTCACTATCTGTAGCAAGTCACACATCCTATTCCAGATCGCGGCCTACGGAATACTCTCCAGTGTTGACACCATCGGTGTTGTATCATACGGTGAACGCGAGACAGTGTATATAACTATGATTTCGTTTCGTTATATCTGTTACAGTAAAAACCAGTTTTCAGTAGCACTACCATGAATTGCTATCGAAATCTTACGTTAGTTTGCTTCTGTCGATAACGAACCTTTCACCCTTCAATGTGCTAGAGAATGATTTAACTACTAACGTTACGGTATTTCTCGAGAGCATCAGTCAAATTTGTAACTCATGGTACCGATTTTGTATAGAAATGTCAAGTTAAACGTTAGTCGGTAATGGTCGCTAGCGACTACATTCGATAGGTTTTTTACTTATGCAACTCATGTTACTGGTTTTAGTTCTTTGGTGACCGCTAGAGGCGCTGTATAATTTTTCATACAAATATTTTACGTTCTCGTTCATCTCTCGCTAGCGATTTCGGTAGTCATAAACTCATGGTAGTGCTACAGATAGAACGCGTTTTCTCTAATTAGAACTAGTTTTTACTAAATCTTCTAACAACAACTTACTACTTCTTCTAACAAAATGCCTTTGTTAAAACTAGAATTAACTAATAGTCAAAATTTAGTATCAGTTAAAACTAATTCTTACTAGATAAAAAGCATAAAATAATCTTATTATCATTTTACCTAAGTAATTTTGAGTCGAATAAAATAAGATAAAATTTTCTATAATTTCAGTCTAACAGAAGCTTTGTATGTTAAACAGATCTATAACTTCATTTCTTATAACTTTCCTCGTATAATGATTATTTTAGACGATATTTTGTTTCAAAACACGGCTAACTACAATTTTCTAACTTTTTGGGAAAAATGACCCATTTTCGAAGTACTGTATCTCGGGATCTGTATAACATACAATGCTGCTGTTAGACTGAAATTATAGAAAATTTTATCTTCTTTATGATTGTCAAAGTTGACTTTTCCGTAGAATGCGCTTTTCAGAAGTTATAAGCGAAAAACTGAAAAAAGTCTGAAAATTTCGAGGTATTTCGAGCACCGTGCAGTTAGCACAGGTCTTTCGAAACTGCAAACTTGGTTTTACACTACTGGTATCTATCCTAACAACATCCCAAAAAATCATTACGGTGCAATTTATTGCGACCTAGGATCTGTTGTATGACTTTGTTAATAGCTAGAATTGAAAAAATACATAATAAATTCTTAAAATAAAACAAGAAATATATGTATTAACTGACTATAAAACAAGTGCTTCAAGACACAAACTACATTCTTTAAAGGATAGGGGAACTTATATTGACTCAGTCTTCTTATAATATAAAACTAGCTGTTGCCCGCGACTTCGTCCGCGTTAAAAAAGATAACAGTATCACGTGTTTATCTAATTTAGTACTTCTAAATATTTACCTACCAAGTTTCAGGAAAATCAGTTAATTCGTTTAAGAGTGATGGAGGAACATACAGATAAAATTGTAAAAATGGTCAATTTAGTTTCAGTATCATGTATAGAGCCTATAAACACGATATTTCTGAAAACAAAGTGACTTACTCCACGACCGACCCCTACAGATTTATTATTAGTATCAATACTAATAATAATTATGTTTTATGATTCTTTAGGCCTATTTGTATTTTATTTTTTATAGATAAATAATGGTTATATGAAATCTTAATAAATAAATAAATAAATTATGACAAAAATTAACCCAATTATATAAATTTAATACATGTATACTCGTTCGAAAGATATTATAGACTAGTAATTTTTTTTAAAAAAACAATTGTTAACGGCATTTTGTGAAACTTTTTGTCACCCTGTCTTTTTAGACTAATTCGACCCTGCTGATTACGATTCTGCCCGGTGTCAACCCCTCCCGCGCCTCCTTCCCCCCCTTTCCTCCCCAAACGGTTTTGCGGTTGCGGTTTTTTCAATTTTTCTCGGAATCTATTAGAGATAAAAGGAAACTGTCAATGACAAAAACAATCTGCATTAAATTCTCTATAAAATGTGTCCTATAAACCTCCTATAAACATTTTAGATGAAGCAAGGTATGTCCTCCTCTCCAGAGTTACCACACCTGAGGCTCTTCCACCAACTTCAGATGCAGCTCGACTACATAATTATATACAGAGCACATTACCAAACTTTCATCTGGAGAAACGCACATGTTGGAGAGATGGAGAGATGGAGAGATGAAGCGGCTTTCTCCAACAGATTATGGGTGGCGTCAGGATGGCAATAAGCTCATATCAGTACTTACAACTTTAGAAGCAGTACCAAAAGCTTGCAAGGATCTCCTTACATGCGGCTGTAGAGCAGGTTGCAAAACTGCGGCTTGTATTTGTCGTAGGGAAGTCAAGCAGCCTTGCGCACCTGGTTGCTATTGTAAAGGGATTTGTGCCAACGCTAGACTAACAAAAGACAAGGAATAAATAATTAATTTGACTTAATTTTTTTTTAATATTTCGTCCAGAACTCTGGATAGCTATCATTCAGTCAAACCGGGAGTTTATTATTGATTCAGTCTGTGCCATAGGTAAAATAATAATTATAGATAGTATTAATGGTATGTTTAATATGAAACAATGCTACATAACTCGATAATAAATCAATATGTAAAATACTCAATTATAATACTATTAATAAATTATAATTTATATATTAAATTTCATTATATTTAAATATAGTCCTTCATTCCACCATTATGTAACTTCGTGAATCGTGACGAGCGGCGGCGGCTGGGCTTCTACGCTGCGACCTATAAATCGTGAACGAATACTCGTACAAGGGTAAGTAAGGTCTTATTTTGTAGCTAAAGTATCAAGAATAATTCACTCTTTAACTTCTTTATCATATCTTCGTTTGTTTTGGATAAATTAACAGCAAATACAAAAATGTTGAAAAAAATTAAAATTTACATAGTTTCGACACACATTATTTCTAAAGTTATTAGGTCTATCAAATAAATTATATACACATTTTATAGAGAATTTAATGCAGATCATTGACAGTTTCCTTTTATCTCTAATAGATTCCGAGAAAAATTGAAAAAACCGCAACCGCAAAACCGTTTGGGGAGGAAAGGGGGGGGGGGGAAGGAAGCGCGGGAGGGGTTGACACCGGGCAGAATTGTAATCAGCAGGGTCGAATTAGTCTAAAAAGACCCGGTGACAAAAAGTTTCACAAAATGCCGTTAACCGTTGAAAGGAGGCCTCTTTTGAGATTTTTCCGCCAGTCTATTAGATAAATCAGTTCATTCCGATATTACCTTGCTTAAACAAAGAGATATTTCCTAGATTATCCATAACAAAGCGAGCAAGCCATGTTGTCTTACCAAAGGTACGAACAACATATGGTAAAAATATGGTAAAAATATCACAGATTTTAACGAATTACCTTTGCATATACATAAAAACAAGCAAAATCTACAGAATACAAATCCAAGCCGTTAAAACATTTTATGATAAATGTAAATGTTTTGTCGTGTTATTAATAAAAATGAGCAACAAATATTGTTTAATTTTACTAACTTTTGTCTGCCTGTCTAATGTTTTCGTTTCT
Source organism: Synanthedon vespiformis (assembly GCA_918317495.1). Taxonomy (NCBI): domain Eukaryota; kingdom Metazoa; phylum Arthropoda; class Insecta; order Lepidoptera; family Sesiidae; genus Synanthedon; species Synanthedon vespiformis. The sequence continues at coordinate 1,290,770 of OU906947.1, read as the reverse complement.
TAATTAAGTATTTTGTTATATTTCTCATGTAAGTATCTTTATACATCAAGCTCCAGAGATTTGGTAGTATGCAATGAATGTAAAAAGTCTTAGAAGAAAACCAACTGCGCTTATTGTGTGGAGAATAGTTTCATATGATATACTGACATGTTTTTCTCTCCTGTTTATTATTTATAACATTGTTATTAACAATTTTATGGAAAAAATCGCTGTTTTTTTAGATTTTTGCTTATAAAATTGAAACTATCGGGGCAATCACGATGATGTTTGCAGACAATTTGTAGAGAACAAAAACACTAAGAAAATGAGAGGTCGAATGACTCGATCCGACCGTTAGTTTAGGAGAAAATCGGGAAAAACCGGCCAAATTGCAGTATTTTTCTAAACTTTATAACTCGGTTATTTTTTGACTTGCAGCGTAGATATTCCGGTCAGTATTACTTTTCAATATAAGCTTTATATGTGCAAAAAGTAGGCAATGCCCGATGCATAGTTTTTGATCTGTGGCCATTTAAATTTTTTACTATGCAATTTTCCAGCAGGCCTGTATGCGACAGGTATGGTCTGATTTCAATTTACAAAAACAATTTCGCAAGTAGAAATTTCATACTTCAAAACGTATATCTTGGATTTGCATTATAACGCTGAGAAGTATGGTAGAACTGAAGTTGAACATCACGACAAACGGTCGAGCGCGCGAGTATCGGTTGAGGGTTCCTCGTTTTTGGATAGTGAAATAATTATAACAGTCAAATTTAGTATTGTATGTAGGTAAAAGCTAATATACTTAAGCTAGAAAACTATTAATGAGCTACAAATTTTGATGTTTAATATTACATAATAATGTATAAATAATCGACCGTTTCTCGTGATGTTCAGCTTCATTTTTAACATACTTCTCAGCGTTTTAATGCAAAACCAAGATATACGTTTTGAAGTATGAAAACTCTACTTTCGAAATCGTTTTCGTAAATTGAAATCAGACCATACCTGTCGCATACAGGCCTGCTGGAAAATTGCATAGTAAAAAAATTAAATGGTCACAGATCAAAAACTATGCATCGGACAGTGCCTGCTTTTGCACATATAAAGCTTATAATAATAATAATAATAACAATAATAATAAGCTTTATTTGTCCCATACATACATAATCATTACATAAAAAATTACAAATTAAATAATTACAGTAAACATTCGTAAAAAATGGTCTTCCTTTTTCGTCAAATTGTCAAATGTCAATCAATCAATCAAATCAATTCTGCATGGGCCCCTCTCGGGTAAAAGCCTCCTCCATAGAATGCCAAATATCTTTATCTTGCGCTTTCTCAATCCAGTCCCTGCCTGCAATTGCCCTTATTTCATCCCGCCACCTGGCACATGGTCGACCCCTGCGTCTTTTCCCCTGTGGTCCTTTCCATGTTGTTAGTGTACGTGTCCATCTCCCATCTGTGTACCTTGCCACATGGCCAGCCCATTTCCACTTCAATCTCTGAGCGAAGGTTGTTGCAGCTATCCCAGTTTTATTGCGAATATCAATAGCTTTTACTCGGTTTCTTAAGGTAATTCCTAAACAGCTTCTCTCCATTGCTCTCTGTGTGGATTGAATTTTTGTCTTTACTTTTTGATCGAATGACCATGTTTGGCAACCATAGGTCAGACAAGGTAGTATGGCTGAGTCCATGACTATTTTCTTTATTTTCATTGGTAGCTTAGATTTCAATATTTCTTTATGGGCCCAATATTTCCTCAAGGTTGAGGCTATCCGCCTTTCTAATTCTTCTATATTTCTATTAGTTTTAAATGATAGTTGTTTTCCAAGATAGACATATAAAGCTTATATCGGTAACTAATTCTGCTGGAATATCAACTCTACAAGGGAAAAAATAACCAAGTTATGAAGTTTTGAAAAAACTGCAATTTGGCCGGTTTTTCCCGATTTTCTCCTAAACTAACGGTCTGATCGAGTCATTCGACCTCTCATTTTCTTCGTGTTTTCGTTCTCTACAAATTGTCTGCAAACATCATCAATTTTATAAGCAAAAATCTAAAATAACAGCGATTTTTTCCATAAATTTGTTAATAACAATGTTATTAATAATAAACATAAGTGAAAAACATGTCAGTATATCATATGAAACTATTCTCCACACAATAGCGCAGTTGGTTTTCTTCTGGGACTTCTTACATGTCAAAACCTAGGTTGATTGGCCTATTAATGAGAATAAAGAAATGTAAACCTAAATATTAACAATAAAAATTAAGATTTCAGTTTAAATATTACATTTAAAAAAAAAATAAAGAAAATACGCTTTAAAACATTTGAAATCCACGTAATCCCAAAACATGTTAAACTAAAGATTCTAAAAGGAACCAAGGGCTCTGTGATAGAATGTGCTACGGGCCACGCGCATCTTAATCCGACACTGTTTAAACCTTTTAAAAGATTTCACTGAAATAACTGAACGCTTTAAAAAAAAAGAACTTACCTATAATTCAGTATGTCACAAATCACATGCACTCATAATCACTATGTCACAAAATTTAACAATTAATCAGTTTTATTATTAGCTAGCTCTGAATTGTGAAACGCGCACACGTAGAATGTTAATTACTCTGCTGTTTTATGTTTAATTTGCAAAAGTAAGCATGACACCAATTTATCTTGTTGTTAACTAGATTTTTATGCATACAAACTTAAAAAAAAATTATTAATTTAAAAGATATGACCCTTGAAAAATCCAAATTTTAACACAAATATTAATGCAACTTTGAGGGTAATTAGGTCAATCCAGTTTACAAAAACTCCAAAATAATTTGCATACAAACATTGATTAGTTATTTAAGAGTTCAAATAATTTTACACGAAATAGATATATGCAGTAGTTTTGTCAAAAAGAGTATACGCCCAAGGGTCTGTTTATGATTTTATTATTGTTCAACTCACTCGACTGCTCTTCCCGCGCTTTGTGCTGTGTGAGACAGGACGCGTTTTAGCTATGAGATGAGACCGATGAGTTCGGGCCGCCTACTTGTTCCACCTTAAGACGGGTGCACCGCGCGAATGTGCACACGACCACGTGGAGCTATGTTCTGACGCGCGAAAATCGCTCAGGTTCTCCGATTAAATCGATACAGAGACCTTTAACGAACGAAAGCCTTCCCGGGAATGAGAGGTGCGCGGGAGTGCCTGCTTTAAATATGACCAATGTTGCCAACATAATTTCATCGGTTCCCCTAAATTACGCGTTTCTTATTGACCATTTCCCCAAAAACTACTAGTATGATAAAAAGTTCATCATTAATGTCTATTTATTACTTCATGGTAAGCACAGCATACAAACTAACGTTCAAAAAGACAATAGATATAAGTTAAGAGCATCACGTTGAAGTCAAAATTTATGATTCCCAACGGAACATAATGCCATGATGTGTTTAGTTTGCAAATAAGATATAAACGTCATATTATTTGTAGTTTTATAAACTAGACAATGGCTCAAAAATATTTTAAAATATTGGGGTAATTTTCTCATATTAGAACAGTTTTTAAGCAGCCATTTAGTAAAATTATATCTGAAAAACTTATAAAAATATTGATTTTCCAAAAATTCATGTCATTTCTCAGATAATAGTTGTAAAAAATATACGATTTCTGTAAATTTTTCATTCAAGAAAAGTATAATCAGAAGTATTAGTAATTTTTAGTAATTTTTCGTGATATTAAACATCTTATTTTAGGATCAAATTTGAGATTTTTCTGTTTTTTCTTCGACCTAGTATGTGAAATCATTTATGTTCTAAAACATTGTTTCATATTTTTTTTAATATTTTGTATATTTATCTGCGTAGGCCGTCGACCGCTAGTTTGAAAAAAAGCTATTTAAAAACCATTCTAATGAGAATAAAATTCATTTTAAAATATTTTTCAGCCATGTACTAGTTTAAAAAACTGCAAACTAAACATCTGGAACTACTAAAAGTCATAAATATTAACTCCAGCGTGATTCTAATTCATGAACGCTATGTGAGAAAAAGAAACGAACATACCCATGGGCTCTTTCTTATATAAGTATTTTTACACTTAATAGGAGGCCCCCTTCACCATTTTCCTACCTAGGCTTAAGGATATTAATAAATTATTTTGTATTTGCAAAAGAAGCGGGCCGGCCGGTTTTGATTTAATCACTGAAACGTATTTAACTAATTGGTTTTAAAAGGGTTTCCATAATTCCAAATTCCTTGCACCTTGCACGAACCTTGTAGCCTTGTATATTTGCACGAACGATACTGCTGCCATCTGGCTCAGTTACTGCAGGAGATTTATTAATAACTGCGTCCACAAAATGATATTTTTCGAAATTCCCCAATTTCCGGGACAACTTCTCTTTCCCCACAATTCAGGGAAAATCTCCGCAATTGACAACACTGGTGGCGCTATGCGGGGGGGGCGGGCGACCCGTCCCCCGCATGTGTGAAAATGCATGATAGTTGCATATAATGTATGATGTAATAATTCATGATTATCTTTCGATAATCAACTTATTTTAACAAAAAAAAATTATTCATATATATTATTATTGCAATTTTATGGTATAAGTACATCATTTTATGTATCGCCAATAGTTTTTTTCAATATATGAGACTTTTAAGAGCACATTTTTGATAACTTGTGTTGTATAATTTTAATTCCTCGCTGAATTTCTTACTTGTCGACATGCCAAAGAGTATAAAAACGTATCACAAATCACCCTAATACCTAAGCGAGGGGTGGTCTGATAGGGTGGTCTGATGATTCGCAGACTGAAGGGCAAAGTTATATTACTGTTATAGTTACTGAGTAAGATGTGACACAGACACAGGTCAGATACCTAGCATTCCATTTGCCAATCCCACACACCTACTATTTATTGTCCCACTAAAAAGGGACTTTAGGCTTGTGGTAGGGGAGCCCACGATGAACATGGAGGCCTGGGGGGGGTGGCCGCTGGTCCCCTGCCCGTTGTGGAACCCACCCCGGCGGCTGTGGCAGGACTTGTAGCCCTCCATGCTTGTTCTCGCCAGTGTCGTCTGGGTGTTTTGGTGGAGTTCAGGGGAACAGGGAGGCCTGGGGGGTGGCCCCTGGTACCCTGCTCGAAGGAATTGCAGGCGGGGGGAAACAATGGACACTATTGGTGAACATTGAATCCTCCCTTTTAACATCATGGCAGATGGCTGGGCAGGAGAAGGCGGCCCGTCTTCAAATGAAATGCCCTCGGGGACCTGCGCACACGGCTGGCTGGCTGTGTGTGCCTGCACGGGTCCCCTCCGTCTGGGGATCCTCGGCAGAGCCCGTCCAAGCCCCACTCAAAGGGCAAAGAGACACCGGGGAGTTTTAGGTTCCAGTTCTGCCTGCACGTGTGCACGCGGAGTAAGCCTAGCCAGCGGTAGAGGATTAATGAAAGGATTTCTCCGCGTTAAAAAAAAGGAGAGCCCACATGGTACTCGAGCGTCGTGGGGACCAATTGGATTTTCAAGATTAGATGGTAAAAAGAAAAAAGGTTATATTATGTTTCGTCAGATTAAAAATCAACTCGATCAGGAATTCGGGCTGAAAGATCTGTATGAAAATCTGACGCGCTCGAGTATTTTAAAATGGCAATTCTCTTTTGCATTTTCAACATCCACTCTTGGGCTTTTGAGACTATATTATAGTCGTAACCCAAATAATTATATAATTAAAATAAAATAAAACTGTGTTTTCAAAACAACAGAAAATTCCTTATATTTCGTTCATTGACCAGACATTATATATTTCTTTTTCATTAATAACATCAGTCAACAAAAAAAATTTTTTTTTGTGTTTCTGTTCTAATGCTTAAATTCTGATTCTAGACATCTAAAAATAGTTACATTTTCATTTTTAGCTTTTAAAGTTTGCTTTTGCCTGATTTATGACGATAAGTAAGATACGAGACAGCCCATACAAACAAAAATATTCATTTTTGAACTTAATTTTTCCGTTATTTTACATATATTTCCTGTTGTTTATCAAAAATCTTAAATGACAAAGACTCTAGTGTTCAACAAAAACTTTTCTAATTGTAATTGAAAATAAAAGTATGGAAATAATGTATGAATCTATCATTTGTCTTAAAAAAATACTCTAGTTTCTACAAAAGCAAACTTTGAACAAAAAAATTATTTATTCCCTTATTTTTAACATAGAAGAAATCAAAATTTCATATGCAGAAGCCAGACCCAAAAATCGTGTTGACCTGTGTAATCAATAGACAAAAACATACGTTGTAAGTAACAAAAAGTAACATACATTGTAATGCATTCTGACGATCCACTTAATTGTAGGTGGCTACTGCCCCTATTTACAGAAGCATCGCTAAAGTTGCTAAGTATGATTGTTTAGAGAGGAAAAGAGATATAGGCATATACTCATTCATTAGCATCACCAGCAACTCATTCATCAGCAGTGGCCGTAGGACGTCCACTGCTGGACATAGGCCTCCCCCAAAATTTTCCAATTGGACCGGTCAGAAGCAGCCTGGATCCACCTTCGACCCGCGGCCCTTATTAGGTCGTCTGTCCACCTTGTGGGTGGACGTCCTACGCTGCGCTTGCTGGTCCGAGGCCTCCACTCGAGAACCTTCCGGCCCCAGCGGCCCAAGGCTCTTCGTACTATATGCCCTGCTCACTGCCACTTCAACTTACTGATCCGACGGCTTATGTCGGCAACTTTCGTACGTCTACGGATCTCCTCATTTCTGATTCCATCTTGCAGTGTAACCCCGAGCATAGCCCTTTCCATAGCTCGTTGAGCGACATTCAGCTTTCTTACGAGGCCCATAGTTAAGACCACTTTTCAGCGCCATATGTCATCACTGGCAACACACATTGGTCGAACACTTTTGTCTTAAGACACTGAGGAATTTTGGAAGAGAAGATGTCTCGGAGCTTCCCGAACGCTGCCCACCCGAGCTGGATTCGACGATTGACCTCCCTCTCGATGTTGGCTCTACCTAACTGGACTACTTGTCTTAGGTATCTATAAAAAATTGTCTATAAAAAATGTATCAATACTTTTTCCTAAGAGCCACCGTTTCTCAGATATAACTATCGAATCAGATCTCGCAGTGTAACCCCGAGCATAGCCCTTTCCATAGCTCGTTGAGCGACATTGAGCTTCCTTACGAGGCCCATAGTTAGAGACCACGTTTCAGCGCCATATGTCATCACTGGCAACACACATTGGTCGAACATTTTTGACTATTTGACGATGGTGTTCTAAAAAAGGGTGGTCTAAGAGGTCAAACAGATATTCGTGACCGCGAAACGCAATGTGCCTTTGTCACTCTTTTATCTAACTTCAAGTATCGGACGTATATGTATCTATATACTAGCTGTTGCCCGAGACTTCGTCCGCGTTGAAAAAGATAAAAAGCCTATCACGTGTCCAGTACTTCTAAATGTTTATCAACCAAGTTTCATAAAAATCAGTTAATTCGTTTAAGAGTTATCGAGGAACATACATACATGCAAACATACATATAATACATACACTTACAGATTTATTATTAGTATTGATGACGATGTAGAAACGACAGGGCTTCGTTTACTTCGTAGAATTTATGTTGTCAACATTTCCAATGAATATTTCTGTTACCTGCTCTTGATATCACACGGATAGAGTTACCACGAACGTTTTGTTTATACTCTGTAAAAATATAATACCTACAACTTACAATAACGCATAATATTTCTGAGACCATTACATTTCTTTAAATTTGTAAAATACTTAGTAGTATATGCCCGCGACTTCGTCCGCGTCGAAGAGTTATTATTATTTAAAAAGAGTTGTGTTATGTTTGTTACTTTATGTTAATAAAACTTTTTAACAAAAAATTAAATCGCCGAAAACACTGAAAAGCAAAAAATAATTTGATTAAACCTTAATAACTAAACTAAATTTTAGGTCGCCGCCGCGTTTACGTCATTTTACGTCATTTTTGCTTGTTTGCCAAAATTTAGTTTAGTTATTAAGGTTAATAAAATGATTTTCTGCTTTTCAGTTTATTCGGCGGTTTAATTTTTTGTTAAAACCTTTTATTTTATATTTTTTGCGGCTATTTACTATTTACTACATACATGCTTAATTTTTAATTTTCCCACCCCCATTTTCCCACTCTTAGAGTAGGATATATTTTTCCAAATTTATACGAGACCAACTTGGAGGTATACCCTATCCATTAAAACAAGAATTATCAAAATCGGACTACTCTGTAAAAAGTTATGCGTGGTTATACGCTACAATCAGTGAGTGAACAATCAATCTTGCCCTGTTTTACTACCCTTAGGGTTGGAATTTTTTTTCCAAATTTAAAAGGGACCTCCTTGGGGGTACACCCTTTCAAATAAAAAAAGAATTATCAAAATCGGACTACTCTGTAAAAAGTTATGCGTGATCATCAAGTTTTTGTTTTTTCGTTTTCGTCGGTTAAAAAGAGTTAGTGCCTCTTTCACTATCTGTCAAGTAGGCTATCATTTAAAGTCATCGGTAACCGGCGATAATGGAGCTGATATATCTTTGTTTGTACGGTAAAAGTCCTTTTACCGTACAAACAAAGAAAAGAAAATAATAAAAAAAATCGCCTCTATCGAATGATGCAGTAAACCGAGTACATAATTCAGTAAAACAGAAAATTATTTCTAAAAGTAACTAATCAACACTTTACTTGTTGTTTGTGAAAGAGGCGCTTATTCACATTATTATTTAATCGCACGACAATGTAATTTTTTGCATGAGACATTTTATTTTATCGATCTATCTCACTCACACGCTGCCTCGACAGTTCTCGTAGCTCCCTCGTAGCATCCGAAATATTCGTAGCCGATCGCAAGGCACATCGCGCCGTAGATCTGCTACGCGCAACAAGCGTGTGGCGTTTATACTAGCCAGTATTATTGCTTAGCAATAATTAAAAGTATAGGTACATTTCATATTATTTGTAACTTTTTAATTAATCTATTACATGCCTGAAAAATATTCTCATTAGAACAATTTTTGAACAGAACTTTTTAAAAAACTAGCGGTCGAAGGCCTACGCAGATAAATATGCGTATAATATATAAATTTTGTGTACAATGATTTATAAAACCCCAACCAAACATCTGTAACAGTAAGGATTATAGAAATTAAAGTTTAAAGCATAGGAACAGGAATAGGAATAGGAATCCCACCCTTTATGGTATGAATGTGTGATGAATATGAGAAGGCAATAGTATGAAGAATGAATGTAATAAAATAAAATAAAATAAAATAGCCTTTATTTTCTACTACTTAAAATAGTTTTCACTTAATACAATTTCAACTAAACTTATAACAATTTAACTTATCTTAACTTAACTTTAACTGTAACTACGATCTAACTTTAAATTTTTCACTTTAACTTTAAGTATAATTCAACTTTAAATTTTATTTCAAGTACAATTTCCTTTAAAATTTTAACTTTAATTGTAACTACAGTTACTTAAACTACAATTTAACTTTAACTTTAAGTATAATTTAACTCTAAAATTTTATCTTTTAATTTTAACTACATTTTAACTTTAATTACCATTTAACTTTAAATTTAAGCACAATTTAACTTCATCTTTAATAACAATTCAACTTTGAATATTAACTTTAACTATAGTTAACTTTTTATTTCAACTTTAAACTTTATCTTTAAGTAAAATACAATTTGACCTTAAACTTTATCTTCAGGTAAGTACAATTTGACTCTAAATTTTAACTTTAACTACAGTTGACTTTAACTACAATTTATTTTAACTTATTCTTTGAACTTATATTTCAACTTTAACTACAATTTAAATTTTTAACTTTAAAGCACAATTTAACTTTAAATTTTAACTATAACTACATTTTAATTAAATCTAGGTAGTAACTGTATAGGTATTATGTATTTTTATGATTTATGTATTCATATTATTTAAGTAACTCTTATCCATAGTGGCAGTAGTAGTCGCCTCTGCGGCGTAGGCCTCTCCTAAACCATTCCATCCAATACATCTATTTTTTTTCCACATTAATTATGGATTACGATTTAGGAGGTTGTGGTCTGACTCCTCCACGGTGACCGGCCGGCTTGGAGAACGTAGAGAGGTTGGGGAGGCGCTAGAGCTGAATAATAGTGAGAACTGGCATGAAAGAGAACTGTAGACATAGACTACGACCCTGAGTCCGAGGGATTCGCAATAAAAAAAAAATATGCGAGTTATAAAAATTAATTATATAAAACAATGTTTAAGAACGTAAATGACGTCACATTCTATGTCGAAAAAAATATCTCAAAGGCTATACTTAGCCGTGTAAGAGAACAAAAAGTGCCCCTGACCTTATAAAAGCTAATTAATAAATCCTTCATAATGTTATTTTATTAGTTATTGTATAGATAATCTTAGCGCCTCTTTCACAAACGTCAAGTAGGCTAAACCGTCACTTAAAGTCACCTGTCACCTTGAAAATATACCTTTGTTTGTACGGTAAACGTCCCAAACATTAAATAGAAATAATAAAAAAATCGCCTATCGAATGATGCAGTAAACCGAGTGCATAATTCAATAAAACAGAAAATCATTTCTAAAAGTAACTAATCAACACTTTACTTGTAGTTGGTGAAAGAGGTGCTTTAATCTGCCAAATTTTATTACATAATTATAGAATTTGAAATTTCACTTCAAATTTTTTTTTACTTTTCAAAATATTTTAAAAACTACTTGTCCGTTTCTTTTGTAATTCACGTATGTTGTTAATGGCCTAAAGAGGAATAATTTTGCAAAAAACCACTTGTCTCTAGGTTTGGTAGACTACTTTTCTGAGCCAACTTTGTAAAACCAAAGTTGACCCTGCCGGGAACCCTATACGCTTAAACGGCAATCACACCATACAATTTGAACGTTTCCTATTTAGGAATCTAAGTAGAGAGCTCGTGATCACACTACGCTAAATTGATTTCTAAGTCGAAGACATAGAGTTGAAAATGGATAAACTCTCAATTGAATCCAATCTGTTCTAACTTCGATCACACCTTTCGATTTCCTAAATTGGATACGTTCAAATTGTAATGTGTGATAGCCCTTTTAATCCTACTATGGTTTGCAGCGTACTTGCGCACCTGTGATGTTGTTTGTGTTACTGGCGACGGTAGCCAGAGCCACCTACCATTAAGTTAACCGTTAGCCGGTCTATCGACCTTTACATGAAAAAAAAACAAACTGCTCTAATTATTTATACATTGTAAATTATAATCGTAATACGCGTGTCAGCTATTGTATGTAATATTGCTTTGCTTGTAAAAAAACTATACAGTGAGTTCTTTGTTTGAAACTTATTGAGTCCGCTAGCCTACATATTATAAAAAACAAAATCCTCTGGAGCGTCTATCTGTCTGTCTGTTCGCGATGAACTCAAAAACTACTTCACCGATTTTCGTGCTGTTTCCGCCAATGGATAGAGTGGTTCTCGAGGAAGGTTCTAGTATAACATTTACAAAGATACGCGGGCGAAGTCGCGGGCAGCAGCTAGTAAATTATATACCAAAACCTTCCTCGAGAACCACTCTATCCATTGGTCAAAACTGCATGAAAATCGGTGCAGTAGTTTTTGAGTTTATAGCGAACAGACAGACAGATATACGCGATGGAAGACTTGGTTTTCAACCGACTTCCAAAAAAAGAGGATTTTCCTTCTCAATTCGATTGTATTTTTTTTTTATGTTTGTTGCCTCATAACTTTCGACTGGATGAAACGATTTTGATGATTCATTTTTTTTTTAAAGCTGGTGCTTCCCGTGTGGTCCCATTTTAATTTGGCCCAGTTCTGATAATCCGTGAAAAAACGGTTAGAAGTCTGTTTATTTTTAATTAAAAAATATATGTAGTGAGTGACGCTACAAAGTAAATCACAAGTTGTCTAATAATAACTAAATTCTCCGTACAGGTAAATGAGAGCACATAATTGCTTGGGAACGTAACATGATTCGGTGCATTTAATATGGTGAGATATTTTATAACGGTTGCTTTCGATGTCGTTCTTAGTCCTCAATAAATTCCTTGAATTAAATACGAACCGGGGACAAAATGTTGTGATAGAAAATTCATATGAACTCACGTATAACAATGGCCACATAAATTATTACAAAGTCGATGAATTTAAATTTTATATTACCTACTTTATGTTAAAAAAAATAAAATACTTATATCATTATATGTACAAAAACTCGAGACTGGGTTTTAATTCGGTTTTCACATATCGTTGCTTAAAAACTAAAGGGAAACAAATCAAAATTACACTTTTTAGAGGAGAACTAATTATTTTTTGTCTATTATTTTCTTATTAGATATATATCAAATATATGCGTATTATTAATATTTAGAAGCTTATTTTTAAATGTATTGCTTATTATGTAATTTTTTTTTAAATGTTTTAAGTACTTTTAAGTACTTACTGAATACTAAAAGAGATATAAGCATAAAAAATGATCAAAATATTTTTTCTTATGTTAAGGTCGACAGACAGGCTGACGGTCCACTTGATGGTAGGTGGCTACCGTCGCCTATAACACAAGCAACGCCATAAGTGCTACAAGTGCGCTGCTGACCATAGAAGAATAAGGGATAACGGAGGGATGGGGTAATGGGCTCTGGCATCCCTTACTCACTCACCGAAACACAACAGCACAATATAGTGCTGTTATTTCACGGTGGTATTCTGTAAGGTGGCGGTTACTGCCGCCAGGGGGGCTGCCCAAATGACTGCGAAACGCAGTGTGCTAGACCACTACTAAATATGGAATAAAACAACCAACGAAAACAACCATAAATCTTTTTGATTGCAATAAAAACATTTTTGGATGTTTTTGTTTTATGTCCCTTTAGTTTTTAAGCAGCGATATTTAAAGAGGGATAAACGGGGATGATATATCCTTACTAATATTATAAATGTGAATGTGAGTTTGTTTGTTTGTTACGCTTTCACGCAAAAACTACTGAACAGATCGCCATGAAATTTTGCATACACTTTGTCTGGGACACCAGAAAGGACATAGGGACCGAAATCCAAGAAAAATGTACTGTTCCAAGAAGAAAGTAAAAATCTAAAACTTAAGTATCTATAATCTAAAACTGTAACTAACGTCTGGCCAATGTGTTATAGCAACAAGGCGTCAAGTGTTATGGTCCGTGAGCCAGCGACAGATTTTCATGACCAATTTCCTCCCAGTCGATAACTCGCAAAATGACTTAGAAACTTGTATCATGAAGCGTTGTGAACGTCAGCTGCGGCTCCGATGGTGGGTTGAGCAGTAGAGTGGTAGCCGCCCACGCACATAATAAAAAAAAAATTTAATCATTTATTTCCGATTAAAAATTCATCAAATTATAGCTAGCCTAATATTTTGAAGAAACAAAGTTGTCAGCTATTTATAAAATGGTGGATTATGCGTCTGCAGGTCACACGAATATATACGTATTCAGTGATTACCTCCCAACAGAAAATTTATCAGATAATAGTTTATGTATTACTGTTAATAAATAAAAAAGTCAGCTGGCTATATCTTGGTGGAATGCTTGTCAGCTGATGCTCTGAAAGTGTAACGGGCTACCACTGCTCAACCCACCATCGGAGCCGCAGCTGACGTTCACAACGCATCATGATACAACTCTCTCAGGCATTTTACAAATTATGGACTGAGAGGAAATCATTGACGAAATTAGTGCCTGGCTTACGGACCATTATAATTGCTTTTAATTTTTAATTTATCATCGCGTACGAAGTCCAGTTGTAACAACAAACGGCATCCATATTAAAACATTGAATTTTAATATTAAAATTGAAATTTTATTTACTCCAAATAGTAAATGTAAAGCAAATAACTTAGCATTTATAGGTACAGTATAGTTGTCACTATATCTAAACCTTTCTTTGCGTGCTTACAAGAACATTAATAGATTTTTATATGTATACTTAGGTACAGTCAGGGTAAGAAAAGTTTCGTCACCATAAAGTTGAAATTTGCTTGCACCATTTGTCAGTCATGCCAAAATTTCATTTCAAACGTTAGTCAGTTGCTTTAGTTTTAAAAGGTACTAAAGCGTCTACGTTTTTAATAAAGAAATGAATTTGAAAACTGACCAAGGTTTTCGTACCCCGACTTAACATAATTTTTTATTAATAAGGGCGCTTTTGTCATCGGGGGACTTCACTTTTTAGGGGGAACTGTTAACTGCGTACCTCTATACTCATTGTGGTTCATGCTGCTTTGAAATAAGACAAATTTTCCATTGTTACCCGCGGATATAAGTGTAGGTACATAACTGCGCAATGGGTGGAGCCAACTGACAGATATTAATGGTTCATAGTATATTTTTAACCGACTTTAAAAAAAGAGGAGGTTCTCAATTCGACCTATTTTTTTATGTGTGTTCGCAGATAATCGCGTCGTTTATGAACCAATTTTGATGATCCTTTTTTAGTTGGAAAGGAGATCGACGGTATCTACGAACAAAGACGCATCTTGCACCAGTGTTCCCACTCGAGTACCGCGAACACTGGTGCAATTGCAGATGCAACTAGGTGAGAGGGGTATGAGTACGGGAATAAAACGTTGCATGTGACGTTGCGCCTTTGTTAGTGGGAGCAAAAATGATATACGTCTTTGTACGTTTGTCTATCACAAAAACTAAGCTAGTTACAAAAAAAATAAAAATTGTCTCATGTAGCTTGATCAAATTGTAACCACAAGCGATTAAAAAAGCTATTTCGGTGTATTGTCATATACGCCTTTGTTCGTGCACCGTCGAGATATCCCAAGGGTGGTACCGTGATAAGGAAACCAGGATCTGATGGTGGCATCCCAGAGAAATCGAGGGGAACCTTCGAAAATCGTAGTGGTGACTAGTGTGTTTGTTTTTTGATTTTGATGTTTCATTTTTTATTTGAAAGCTGGGTGCTTCCCGTGTGGTCCCATTTCAATTTAGTCCAATTCTGACAAAGGCATCCATGAGAAAACGGATTGAAGTTGGTTTTTTTTGTTAAAAAGAGTTATGTACATTCCCTTGTTCATATTAAAATTGATCCCGATATACACTGCTTGAATAACGGGTCATTTTTTCCCAAAAAGTTTGAAAATTGTAGTTTTGTAACTTGTAAAATTGTCTTTTGAAATAAATTATCATCTAAAATAAATAATCATTCTACAGAGTTGTTTTGACTCAGTTAAGTTATTTATGATTCATATTCTCGAGAATGCGTTCATAGCTAAATGTAATGAAGACGTAAGTGGATGAAGGTGGTATGTCGCATAATTCCAATTTTGAATAAATCGAGGTTAAAGTTTTATTTATTTATTTATTTATTTATTTATTTATTTATTTATTTATTTATTTATTTATTTATTTATTTATTTATTTATTTATTTATTTATTTATTTATTTATTTATTTATTTATTTATTTATTTATTTATTTATTTATTTATTTATTTATTTATTTATTTATTTATTTATTTATTTATTTATTTATTTATTTATTTATTTATTTATTTATTTATTTACCTTGATCACAAACCCAACAGCAAAACAAAAAATAATATAAACAGATACAATTATAGGGTTTTACTGTGTAAGACTTAAAAGACTTAAAAATTATAATATATAAGTTGTTGAATAGTAGTAATTAATTCTAAACAAAACAAAGCAAAACAAAGGGGGAGGGGATCTGGGGTAGGGTTTGATAAGTTTCTGTGTGTGTGTGTGTGTTTACTTTTAATTTTGGAGATAAGTCGCCACGGAACTGATTTTTGTACTAAATTATGATGCAAAGTTGTGTAAACAACCTAAAATATTAATGGTATGATAGCAATAAACACTTCTATTATTTAATTTAAAAAAAAAAGTGAACATAGCTCCTTCTTCCATTAACAAAAGTAAACTTTTCTGCACTTTTTGCTTTTTAAAATTAACTATACATAAAAAAATTTCAACTTTTTATCTTTCAAAAATGTCTTAAATCGACGATATAAGACTGTATATAAGGTCTGTAACCATTCATATGGACATATTACCTTCATCAACGCGAAAAACGAAAAAACCCAAAACTGCGACATACCAGCTTCATCCACTGAAGTCTTCAATATGTATGATTCAAAACAGTCCACCGATCATTTTACTACTTGCTGATTTCAGCAGTTCAACAATCGCGCAACAATTCGCTAACTCAAGTGATAATTTTATATGGAGCGTATTAGCATATTTTATATCTTACTTGCTAATTATAGGCAATGAAATTATTTTTGCTTTTAGATTATTAAAATCGCGTTCAGCATTTTTTTTTTTATTCTTTTTTATTACAACACAGACGCAACCCCAATTCGATGTATTAGGTATACTTAATTTGAATCAAATTAAATAATTTAATCCATATATTAATTAATGATTGACAAAATCCAGTAAAAGTTGCGTGCAGTAAAGTTGAGTGTTAAAATATATAATACTAGCTGTGGCTCGCGACTTCGTCCGCTTAATAACTTAATAAAATACTAGCTGGTCCGCGTAGAAAATTATAAAACGCCATCTACCGTATTTTGGATAGATGGCGCTATCTCCCGGGCCAAGCCGCTAGTATTTACTTTTATTTTAGATTTCCCGTAGGAATGAAGCATTTTCCCGCTATAAAAAGTAGCCTATGTTCATCACGGATAATGTCGGCTTCTAATGGTAAAAGAATTTTTCAAATCGGTCCAGTAGTTTCGGAGCCTATTCTATACAAACAAACAAACAAACAATCAAATCTTTCCTCTTTATAATATTAGTATAGATATAGATAGCCCATGTTACTCGCGATTTTTTCAAATCGGTCCAGTAGTTTAGGAGCCTATTCTATACAAACAAACAAACAAACAAACAAACAAATCTTTCCTCTTTATAATATTAGTATAGATTAATAAGCGACCCGCTCCCGGCTTCCCTGGGGTGCAATTTTATATAACAAACCTTTCCCGGTTGGTTATCACATATCGAAATATCTCCATAATATGTGAAAATCAAATTAAAATCGGTCTACCCATTCTGGAGTTTGTGATGCGTACACAAACATATTTATATATAACTAGCTGGCGCCCGCGACTTCGTCCGCGTTGAAAAAGAAAATAACCATTTTTAACAACTCTCTCTTAAATTACTTTATTTTACAAAAAAATATAAACAAATAAACCGACTTCAAACTAACTGTTTTCTCATGGATGCCATTGTCAGAACTGGACCAAATTAAAATGGGACCACACGGGAAGCACCCAGCTTTCAAATAAAAGAAGAATCATCAAAAAGCTGGGCATCCTAAACAGGGTGAAGCGATACTTCTCACCTGGACAGCTCTTATCTTTGTATAAGTCCGATCTTGTATGGAGTATTAAATTGCTCCCACCTCTGGGATGGCTCAGCCAAATACCAACTTGCCGCACTCGACTCAGTGGAACGCAGAGCTAGAAGACTCATAGGCGACAGTACCCTTTTAAAATCTGGGATGCAGAGCCTGGCACATAGACGCAAAATTGCCAGTCTATGTGTCTTTTATAAGATGTACTTCGGAGAGTGCGCACAGGGGCTGCATGAGCTCATACCGCCTTCTCCTTTCTTCCATCGGACATACAGACGTACGGCTGGTTACCATCCGCATCTTGTCGAAATCCCTCCTTTTCGGACTAAGCGCTTTGAAACATCCTTCATAATGCGCACTGCCAAGGTTTGGAACTCCCTGCCTGCGTCTGTATTTCCGAGTTCATATAACCCTAATCTTTTCAAAGTTCGAGTGAATAGGCATATTCTGGGTGAGCTCGCTCCATCATAGGTCTCATCCTTGCTACTCAGCTGGTTGTTGGCCAAGAGCAAACCCATCTCTAATAAAAATAAAAAAAAGTCGAAAGTTATGAGGTAACAAACATTTAAAAAAAACAGTCGAATTGAGAACCTCTTCCTATTTTAGAAGTCGGTTGAAAAGGTCTTAACTGTACGTACATAAGAATTCATATTGATTCTTGTCTCGTGGTCTCTTAGTGGTCTTTTGTGCGCTACTTAGGACATGTCTAGGACAGTAAATCAATACATATCTATATCATCAATACTAATAACAAATCTGTAGGGGTCGGTCGTGGAGTAATTTACTTTGTTTTCGGAAATATCGTGTATATAGGCTCTATACATGATACTGAAACTAAATTGACCATTTTTAGAATTTTTTTTCTGTATGTATTGTATGTATGTTCCTCCATCGCTCTTAAACGAATTAACTGATTTTCATGCAACTTTTCATGCACGTGATAAGCTACTTTTTATCTTTTTTAACGCGGACGAAGTCGCGGGCACCAGCTAGTACATATAATAAACATATAACGACTCGTGTCTGTGGGTAGATACATTAAGTATTTTTTCAAAAAATCAATTTGTACATTTACATTGTTGAGGTCAAAAAATAGTTACTTTTTAGAAATTCTGTCTGTTAGGTCTGTTTTCTGTGCATTTGGGAACAACGTAATGGATTGGATTACATTGGGCACATATAGATAGTTTATTAGCTGGATTAAAAACACCTTTTTACCTTGGAAAAATGTTAAGTTCCTGTGGGATCATCAATAAAGGAACTGCAGTTCTATTCCAGGAAGGGTCAACCTTGGAAATGGATTTTTTAAAGTTAACTCTGGTCAGGATTTGTAAAGTAGCTGCTAACGATCCAATTTTTTTCTGCAATTTTTTTTTTTTTGCTGTGTTTTTCAAATTCAAATTCAAATTCAAAATTCAAATTCATTTATTTTCAGGTAACTAGACCCATATTTTGTTTATACATTCATTGTTAATATAATATATAACTAAACAGTTCCTAATTAAATAAAATCAAAGCAAATTAATTTCTATATATGCCTCATACTATACATACACAACAGTAATTAGATATTTAATAGAAGATAAAAGAAAATAAATGATAATAATAATAAGAAGAATAATTTACAAGTAAATGCCTAAAAACTACCACCAACATGTCTATCGCAACAATGTCGGATATATATACAATCTAGCCTATTGGCTATCATTGATAAAACTTTGTTAGAGCTATCCCGCACCCGTCTAACAAGTGATGCACATTTTTTACGCATGTTAGCATAAAAACAATCAGTGCTCATCATTGCAAACATCCCTGAAGCACTACAGAAGCGGGGTAGCCCTAACATTGCCCTAAACGCGTTGTTGAATTGGACACGAAGGGAGCTGTAATATTTTTGTGTATAACACGCCCACAAAGCACAGGTATATAACGATGTACAATATGCTTTAAATAATAAAAGCTTTACATTTGTTGAACATCGTGCAAATCTGCGAGCTAGCATATTTGTTCTTATGGACAGAGCCCTTCGCTCCCTATCAATGTCGGCATTATCTTTTAAGTCGGCCGTGACTATGTGCCCTAAATACTTAAAATGGTCCACCTTGTCAAGAGAAATGCCATTTAAACGCACAGGTGGCACTCTATTAGGGCTTTTAACACTAGCCGTTTCAAAGATCATGAACTGACTTTTCAGTCCATGCCTACACGCATACCTCTCACAGATGTTCAGGAGTTTACGTAAACCACAGACAGAGGCGCTCAACAACACCATGTCGTCTGCATAGCTAAGGTTGTTAACACATACCCCACTGTTACAATTTGCAATCAGTTCCAAACTATAAGCAAATCCGGTTTTTTTTTTTTTTTTTTTAATATTTTATATAAATAAATTCTTTTCTCTTTCCATTATGAAAACCGCATTAAAATCCTTTGCGTAGTTAAAAAAATCTAAAGTCTACAGACGGCGAGCGACGACTTTCATAGTATAGATAAAAATCCTTTGTTCGAGAGCATTTGCGTCATAGAAAGTATTTTCGTTAAATATAAGTAATAATTAGATATAAAATATTTCTTCTACGCATGTCTAATTTTATTGATACATGTTATGTATACAAGATCCTCTTATTAATAACTGCTCTTATTATAAATATCCAATGGGAAGTTGCTAAAACTATATAAGAGTCCCTTCCCTCCATCAATTCAATAGGGGTTGCTTTATCTAAGGCGCATACGTAAGGGCTCGCAGTTTTCTTCCAGACGTGGTTGAAGCAAGTACGCGCGCGTCAATATGAGTTTGCTCACCACGGAAGAAAAAGTATATCTTAATGAGTGCTTCTTCTCGGAGGGAAAAATTTTATAGTAATGCCTATAGACGGTTTCGTACTAAATTTAAAATTCATAGTGTTACCAGCGAAAATACTCTGAAAAGGTAAGAATTTAATATTTATTTATATTCATCTATCATACAACTTATGTTTCAATTCATTAAACTGCATTCAAGTAATTTTTAACCGACGAAAACGAAGAAAACAAGAACGGAAGGAGGTTTTCAATTCGACGCGTATTTTTTTATTTATGTATGATCATGCATAACTTTTTACAGAGTAGTCCAATTTTGATAATTCTTTTTTTATTTGAAAGGGTGTACTCCCATGGGGGTCCCATTTAAATTTGGAAAAGAAATTCCAACCCTAAGGGTAGGAAAACAGGAGATGATTGATTGTTCACTCACTGATTGTAGTGTATGACCGCGCATAACTTTTTACAGAGTTGTCCGATTTTGATAATTCTTTTTTTAATTGTATACCTCGAAGTTTTTATAGTATTTTTAATTGTATAAATTTAGAAAATAAATTCCAACCCTAAGAGTAGGAAAACAGGGGATGATTGATTGTTCACTCACTGATTGTAGCGTATGACCACGCATAACTTTTTACAGAGTTGTCCGATTTTGATAATTCTTTTTTTAATGGATAAATTAATAACTCGAAGTTGGTCTCGTATAAATTTGGAATAAAAAATTCCTACCCTAAGAGTGGGAAAATGGGGGTGGAAAAATTAAAAATTAAGAATGTAGTAAATAGTAGATTATAGCCACAAAAAATTATAAAATAAAAATTTTTAACAAAAAATTAAACCGCCGAAAAAATTTAAAAGCAAATAATAATTTTATTAAACCTATATACGTAAATTTTCGTCGTAAATCGAAAACTTCGTGGAGTATGTTCTTGTAGAAACCTAATTATTATTGATAAATAAATATTTTGATTTTGATTTTGTTTCGCTAAGGGCTTAGCTAATTGTAAGAAAAATTTGAAAAATTCTTTCACTGTTTTGAAACTAAGCTATAGCTATATTATCAGCGAGTAACATAGGTTACATTTTAAAAAGTTACGCAGACCAAATCGCGTGCAACAGCCAGTCTTTGTATACATTTAAATTATTTATCAAAAGAAAATTGTACACAATGACCTAGTATTTATGTGTGAAAATAATGTAGGTATTGTTTTTGACAATGACCACTGTAAGGACATTGAATGTATGTATTTCTGTTAACGGAAGTTTGTTGCCCTTCGTAGTCCTTATATAAGTTCCCTATAGCGACTGATTTCCAAATGGGTCGAGGATAAATTTAATTCTATTGTATTCGGTGATCTATTTATACGAACCCTCTTATTATTAATACGTATGTATTATCTAATATCTGACGTAATCTAAAAGTTTTACTTATGTATAAATTTATTTATAATTTAAGTATTTTTTAAATTTTTAAATATTTAATGCCAAATAATAAGAATCGGTTTGTCAAAATTTTTGTCAAAATCTATATGTTATAACAAATAAATATTTTATTATTTAAAAGCGACCCCATTGAAAAGTTACATTTGGGGTTGCGTTTGTCAGAGGACGCAATTTTATTTTTTAGATATGAAGGGGGTAAAGTTAAAACCATAACTAATGAATAAATTTAAAAAAAATTGTAATGAAAATTGTTCCTTAAAACAACATATATAAAAATGGTCTGATGTCATTTTTTTGTAAAATGATTAGAAAAAAAGTTATATCGACAAATAGAAATTTTTATTTTTATGGATTTTCGCTTATAACTGTTTTATTTATGGTCTACGACTAAAAGTTACTGGACAAAAGTTGTAGATAATTTTATTTGCAACAAAAAATGTTAAATAATTTTTTTTGTGAGACCTATAGTTTGGCAGATAAACCGTAAAAACCATTTAACCCTTGTTTCCAAGATGGCGGCCGTGGGACAAGGGTTGCAACCCCACAAATTTGGATTTAACTTTACACCAACCCCCCCTTCATATCTAAAAAATAAAATTGCGTCCTCTGACAAACGCAAGGTAAGCCCCTAAAAAATGTAAAATTTCAATGGATCACCAGGCTAAAAGGTGAAATGTAAAAGGTAAAATATCTTCTTAAAAGGCCAGTATTTAAATAAGTTTAGGTACCTTTTAAAATGAGGTTAATTACAATATAATGTGTCATTATTCAAACATAGGATGTATATTTTTAATTCATCAACCGACTTCAAGGAGGTTCTCAATTCGACTGTATTTTTTTTGTATGTTTGTTACCTCATAACTTACGACTGGGTGAAACTATTTTGATTATTCTTTTTTTATTTGAAAGCCGGTGCTTCCCGTGTGGTCCCGTTTAAATTTGGTCCAATTCTGACAATTGCATCCAGGAGAAAACGGTTTGATGTCGGTTTATTTTTATTAAAGAGGCTTATTTTTGAAATATGTACGTTAATATTGTACAGTAGAACACACAGTTTGGAATGTAATCTTTATTCTTGTGGTTAAACAACTTTACATAATATTAATAATTAAAATCACCTTTCAGTTCCTTCTGGAAAGCGCATTCAGCAGTGATTTAACCCTGGAGGTAGTTCGATTGCTTTTTTCCAGCAAAGCAATCGACCCTGCATGGTAAACTCACTGCTGAAAAACTTCGAGCAGCTTATCTTCATTGGGCTTCGTCTTCTTTGATTTACCAAGTAGGGTAAAATGACCCAATGTTGGCACCCCTCCAATTTATTGGCACTCTAAAATTTTCACTAAAAAAATAAGAAAACTATTCAATAAACTGTGTTCCCACAAAAAATAAACAAATGTTATGTTTATGAGAATTGTTAACACTAAACAGTCAAATGGTTTAAAAATTGTCAAACTTTCAAATTTTATTTGAGTTGAAAAAATAGGTCGAAAGGTCGTATTTCTTAAAGTGCCAATAATAGGGTATTTTCCCCTACATTCGAATATACCAAATGGGGTTTCCTCATTTCAAACTGGAATCTAAATCGACGAGCGTCAAGCCACTTTGCCGTCGGTCATATGTTTTCATCGGAAGATCTTCTCAACTGGACTACATATTGTACATAAGAAGACATAATTTCTGTTAATTACTTTTTTAATTGTACTAAATAATTGCAAAAAACAAATTATTTTTCATTCTTATTTTTTGTGTTTTTCAGGATAAAATTTGAAGACTTAGGGCCTCTTTCACTATCTTTCAAAGTAGGCTAACCGCCATTTAAAGTCGCCGGTAACCGGGAATATTGGAGCTGTTTGTATACCTTTGTTTGTACCGTAAAAGTCCCAAACGTTGAAAAGAAAACATTAATAAAAATTGGCCTATCGAATGATGCAGTAAACCGAGTGCATGCATAATTTAATGAAACACAAAATTTTATTTCTTAATGTAACTATTATAATCAACACTTGTAGTTGGTGAAAGAGGCCTTTAGTCAATTTGTGTTTTTCAGTATAAAATTTGAAGACTAAGCATTGATAAGCGTTGTTAAATTGACACGGTAGAGGCTTGCTTTGCTTGTTACATTTGCAAACCTCTGCTATGTCAATATGACCTCGTTTTATTATATTCATCGTGGGACATGAAGAGAAGTAATAATATTAATCAACGACTTCATATTTAGTCTATTTTTATATGTTAATGTTTAATTTCCTTCCGGCCGTTTCCTTTTTTTTTTTCTTAACTTTACGTACTAAACATTTTGTTCAGGGTCAGGTCAGCTTATTGACCAAAAGACTTAAAATACATAAATATATAATTGGCAGAGAAAAGGCAGAGAAAATACACCTATCATATTATATTTAAATAAACGCACGTTGGTAGAGACTTGCTACGTGACAATAAGTAAATTAAGAATAGATGAATTGTTATGATAAAATTGGTATGCAGAATCGTGACAATAGGAGAGTAAAAAATATGTAAATATATAAGGAAATTTATGTACAAAATATTTAATGTTCACATAAAGTCAAATTGACGATATGTAATGAAAGTTGGTAGTCTTCTTAAACGAGTATTCAAGTTAACACTTGATACTCTTAACTGTCACTTAACTGACATACTAATTGTTAAAACTGCGTTAGTTATAAGTGTCACGAGTTATTGGTAAGTGAGAAATTGGTGTGTTTTGCATCCCTAATTAGCTTGTAAATTTTCTCATTATTCGTTTAATATCTTGCCATCATTATTTTGTTAAATAATTAAGATTTTCCATATACCTATTGCATCTCGTCATCAGCAATTTATTCATTTTAAATTTCCTGGTACATAGCTGTGTATAAATATCTTTATCAAAATTTACTAAACAACATTCTCTACTAAAACATGCGATAGGAGACATGCGATACATCACTATTCATAGACTTCTTCTTGATCTTCTTCTTCTTTATTCTGGGTGTAAGTAAATTGCGTCAATAGTGATGTATCGTATATCTCCTATAGCGTCCGTGTATAACTTTAACAACTTTTTGAATCGTTATATCTCAGAAACGGTGACTCTTAGGAAATAGTTATTGATACATTTTTTATAGATAATTTTATGGTCTACAATTTTGTCTCATGTAATTTTATGATAAAACTTACCGTTTAGCTGAAAATCGCGAAAAACCCATCTTTTTGACCTTTGACCTCGAATAATTTTTTTTCCAAGGGCCGGAGTTTCCAACGTTTTCCAACGATGAGGAGTTTTAATATGATATTTTTAATTATGTTTTGAACAACTATACTCATTTTCAGCTTGTTGGGAATTTATGTATCTTCGAAACCTTATTTTGTCCGGGCCAGCAGCTGATTTTTATAATTGTTATTTATAAATATCTACGCTATACAAAAAGATAAAGATAAAGAAGTCTCGATTAAGTCGTTTTCCCCTGACTTATTGTAATTTTTTTTTTCATAGAAATATAATCATAAAACCTACAACATTATAAATTAAAATCATTTATTATTACAATATTACAACATTATAATAAGCATTAAAATCTGGCTTTAAGCATTAAAATTAAAACAATGGGCTTTTCAGAAATAACACTTTATAACTATTCCCACGAATTTTTAAATAAAATTAATTTTAAAGTATTGGAGTGAACAGACTTGAAATTGACATTCTTAAAATAATAGGTACTTTGTGGTATTAAAAAAATATTCCAAATGTAATTCATGCAAAATTACTACATTATATTAAAGTTCCACTCTTATAATAATAATAATAATAATAATTTAATTTTATAATAATTTTCTTAATAACATAATTCCTTTCTTGTGTTTTATTTCAGAAGAAGATTTGATTTACGTTTGCAAGTCCTACGTTCTCAATACCAACTCGTTTTATCATATTCATCGATGGAATCATGTTGAAGAGATACTAAGTTCATACAAGATTTACAATATTATAGTCATAAGTTTTTAGGGTTTTTTTATATCGTAATGTTATAAAATTTTTAGGCTTTTTGCTTCTTGTCAAAAACACAGATTATGAGAAGATTTGAAAACGAACAAGAAGATTGAAAAAAATGTATTTGCGATAAGCGAGTTAAGTGTTTATTTTAGGATTTGCTGTGACATTTGCAAGTCCTATTCTATACACATAACCTCGTCTTATTATATTCATCGTGGGAAATCATAAAGAGAGTCAATGATCAACGACATATTTTTTTTTGTTTTTATATCTTCATGATAGCATGATAAAATTATAAAATTTTCAGGCTCTTTGCGTCTTGTCAAAGACATAGATTATGAGAAGATTTGAAAACGAACAAGAAGATTGAAAAAAATGTATTTGCGATAAGCGAAGTTAAGTGGATATTTTAGGATTTGCTGTGACATTTGCAGTTGCAAGTTCCTATTCTATCCATATAACCTCGTCTTATTATAATCATCATTGGAAATCATGAAGAGAGTCAACGATCAAAGACATATTTTTTATTGTTTTTATATCTTCATGATAGCATGATAAAATTATAACATTTGCAGGCCCTTTGCTTCTTGTCAAAGACATAGATTATGAGAAGATTTGAAAAGGAACAAGAAGATTGAAAAAATGAATTTGTGACAAGCGAAGTTACATTGATATTTTAGGATTTGCTAACAACATTTGCAAGTCCTACTCTATCAATATAATCTCGTCTTATTATATCCATCGTGGGAAATCATGAAGAGAGTCAACGATCAACGATATATTTTTTTAGAGTTTTTATATTTTCATGATAGCATGATAAAATTATAAAATTTGCAGGCCCTTTGCTTCTTGTCAAAGACATAGATTATGAAAATATTTGAAAACGAATAAGAAGATTGAGCAAAATGTATTTGTGTAAAGCGAAGTTAAATGGGTATTTTAGGATTTGCTGTGACATTTGCAAGTCCTACTCTATCCATATAACCTCGTCTTATTATATCCATCGTGGGAAATCATGAAGAGAGTCAACGATCAACGATATATTTTTTTAGAGTTTTTATATTTTCATGATAGCATGATAAAATTATAAAATTTGCAGGCCCTTTGCTTCTTGTCAAAGACATAGATTATGAAAATATTTGAAAACGAATAAGAAGATTGAGCAAAATGTATTTGTGTAAAGCGAAGTTAAATGGGTATTTTAGGATTTGCTGTGACATTTGCAAGTCCTACTCTATCCATATAACCTCGTCTTATTATATTCATCATGGGAAATCATGAAGAGAGTCAACGATCAACGACATGTTTTTTTTTTGTGTTTTTATATCTTCACGATAGCATGATAAAATTACAAAATTTTCAGGCCCTTTGCTCCTTGTCAAAAACATAGATTATGAGAAGATTTGAAAACGAACAAGAAGATGGAACAAAATGTATTTGTCATAAGCGAAGTTAAATGCATATTTTAGGTTTTGCTGTGACATTTGCAAGTCCTATTGTATCCATATAACTTTGTCTTATTATATTCATCGTGGGATATCATAAAGAAAGTCAGCGATCAACGATTTTTTAGTGTTTTTATATTTTCATGATAGCATGATAAAATTATAAAATTTGCAGGCCCTTTGCTTCTTGTCAAAGACATAGATTATGAGAAGATTTGAAAAGGAACAAGAAGATTGAACAAAATGTATTTGCGATAAGCGAAGTTAAGTGGATATTTTAGGATTTGCTGTGACATTTGCAACTTCCATTCTATCCATATAACCTCGTCTTATTATATTCATCGTGGGAAATCATAAAGAGAGTCAACGATCAACGACATTTTTTTTTTTGTTTTTATATCTTCATGATAGCATGATAAAATTATAACATTTGCAGGCCCTTTGCTCCTTGTCAAAGACATAGATTATGAGAAGATTTGAAAACGAACAAGAAGATTGAACAAAATGTATTTGCGATAAGCGAAGTTAAGTGGATATTTTAGGATTTGCTGTGACATTTGCAATTCCTATTCTATCCATATAACCTCGTCTTATTATATTCATCATGGGAAATCAT
The DNA here is from genome assembly GCA_918317495.1 of Synanthedon vespiformis. NCBI lineage: Eukaryota > Metazoa > Arthropoda > Insecta > Lepidoptera > Sesiidae > Synanthedon > Synanthedon vespiformis. Next base: position 1,263,058 of record OU906947.1, on the reverse strand, counting down.
GAAGAGAGTCAACGATCAACGACATGTTTTTTTTTGTGTTTTTATATCTTCACGATAGCATGATAAAATTACAAAATTTTCAGGCCCTTTGCTCCTTGTCGAGAACATAGATTATGAGAAGATTTGAAAACGAACAAGAAGATGGAACAAAATGTATTTGTCATAAGCGAAGTTAAATGCATATTTTAGGTTTTGCTGTGACATTTGCAAGTCCTATTCTATCCATATTTTATTTTTATTTTTTTATAAGAGATGGGTTTGCTCTTGGCCAACAACCAGCTGAGTAGCAAGGATGAGGCCTATGATGGAGCGAGCTCACCCAGAAGATGCCTATTCACTCGAACTTTGAAAAGATTAGGGTTATATGAACTCGGAAATACAGACGCAGGCAGGGAATTCCAAACCTTGGCGGTGCGCATTATAAAAGATGTTTTAAAGCGCTTGGTTCGAAAAGGGGGGATTTCGACAAGATGAGGATGGTAACCAGCCGTACGTCTGTATGTCCGATGGAAGAAAGGAGAAGGCGGTATGAGCTCATGGAGCCCCTGAGCACACTCACCGAAGTACATCTTATAAAAGACACATAGACTGGCAATTTTGCGTCTATGTGCCAGGCTCTGCATCTTAGATTTTAAAAAAGTACCGTCGCCCATGAGTCTCTTAGCTCTGCGTTCTACCGAGTCGAGTGCGGCAAGTTGGTGTTTGGCCGAGCCATCCCAGAGGTTTGTCTTATTATATTCATCGTGGGATATCACAAAGAAAGTCAGCGATCAACGATTTTTTAGTGTTTTTATATGTTTATGTTATAAATTTCTTTCGGCCTTTTGCTTCTTGTCTAAGACCAATTCACAATAATTGTTTCCTAACTTCAAGTACGAAATATTTTGTCGCTGTAAAACAGCAAGTGAGTGTATACAGAGTCATCTGCACCCTATCGAAGTAATCTTTTTGAACTTGAATACGTTAAGGACGGACAAACAGGCTAACGGGTCTAATTGATGGTAGAAAGGTGGCTACCGTCGCCTATAACACAAGCAACGACACTCGTGTTGCAAAAGCGCCATCTCAATAGGGTTCTGGCCTCCCTTACTCACTCATTGAAATACACCAGCACTCATACTGGTCTTCTGTATAGTCTATGGGTCTTCTGGTCGCTACAAGTCCGTTCGGCACACTGCGTGTCGCAGTCATTTGGGCAGCCCCCCTGGCGGCAGTAACCACCACGTTACAGAATACCACCGTGAAATAACAGCACTATATTGTGCTGTTGTGTTTCGGTGAGTGAGTAAGGGATGCCAGAGCCCATTACCCCATCCCTCCGTTATCCCTTATTCTTCTATGGTCAGCAGCGCACTTGTAGCACTTATGGCGTTGCTTGTGTTATAGGCGACGGTAGCCACCTACCATCAAGTGGACCGTCAGCCTGTCTGTCGACCTTAACATAATGAAAAAGTTTACAAGATTTTTGTAGTTGCTGTGAGATTACTTACATCTCTATTTCATAATTCTATTGTTTGCAGACAAACAAGATCGAAGAGGTAGGAGTTAATTCGAGCTAAACGAATCAGGCGCTGAAAATTCCGAAATTAGAAGAATTCTGCACTTGCATTTCGCGAAAATACTGAAATTTGAAGATGGAAGTCGGAAGAAAGATGTTGACGAAACAAAAGGCATATTGTGACCTGCACATAAAGTGTTAGTCTTTGTATTATGTTTATCAAAAGCTAGCATCTTATGTGTATCTCACAGGTGTCCTTCGCATCTGTGGCATCGCGTCTACTTGTAAAATATAAATTAAATTAATATTATTAAAATTAATTAATTGTTATTAAAATTGTTATTATTAAAATTAAAATTAATCAAATTAATCAATATCAATATACTCATAATCTGTAAGTGTAGGTATTGTATGTATGTACGAGATATCTCTTAAATAAACGAATTAACTGATTTTCATGATACTTGGTAGATAACACACATTTTTTTTTCGTCAAAATCAAGATCAAAATCCTCATACTTTTTGTTGTAGGTACCGCCCGCGCCGGCGCAGTTGCACTCGTTGCACTCGTATAATTATTTATTATAATTTTTGTCTAGTTTTCAACTAAATTTCATTGTAATGTAATATATGTCAAATCGTTCTATCGCAGACACACACTCTCTCTCTCTCTCTCAGACACTAACTACACAGCGTACACGCACTCAACTGAAATTTGTATTTAATAAATAATTTAAGGTATATTTGTGAATAAAGTGCAAGAAGATAAGAAAATACCTTTGTTTCCTTGAACCAGTGCAATAAATCGAACAATTTTATTTACCAATCAATTTATTAATCATGATTTAAACCATGTAACGCTTCGTTACAATTCATCGATAGCCAATACCCGCGACTTCGTTCGCGTGGACTTCATCATCTTTGATCTTCTCATCCGTAGGACATCAACTGCTGGACTTAGGCGATGCATCCCCCATAATTTTCCAATACTTAGGATCGGTCAAAAGCAGCCTGGATAAATCTGGTCGACTGTCCACCTTGTGGATGGACTTCCATGGTCTCCATTCGAGAACCATCCGGCCCCAGCGGCCGTATAGAAAGCTACATTATCACTGAGTAAATCGAGTTAAATTAGGGATCCCTATGAAAACTCCAGTTATGGCCCCTGAAAGCGGAAAACTATATTTTAATACATAACTCTTGAACAAAAAAGAAACCGACTTCAAACCGTTTTCTCATGAGGCGTTGCTTGTGTTACGGCCGCCTGACAGGCTGCTCAAAATACTACTTTCCAAATCGAGACTAGACTAGAACTTTGGAAAGTTAGCCCTGCCGGGAATCGAATCCGAGAACTGTAAAACAGAGCCTAATCACTCATCCAACGCGCTCAAACAATGCTCAACAAACAAACAATCAAATCTTTCCTCTTTATAATATTAGTATAGATATAGATTAATTAATGTGTAACGATATTTTAAATATAGAAATTTGTTTACACATGCAGCACCTTTGGCGATGTGTGAACTAAAAATTCATAGTTTACTTAATATGCAAAAAAAAATTGTGTGTCAGCTCCGACGACGCACGACTGGAGTTTGTCCTAGTTTACGTTACGAAACGAACGAATCGAACATAATATAATAAAAATTATAATAAAAACATAAATTTATATCAGCGCCATCTGTTCGTAAGGATGTATTGCGATTACATAACATATTCTAGTTTCAGTGATATTGTGTAGATAGCGCTTATAGTCATTTTTTATTCAAACAGAATAAAAAATGACTATAATATATAATTTCGCGCGCAACAGAAGTTGCATCGGATATCTATATCCGTCGTCGATTTTCCGATCGATTGATTGGAGTTCGGTGCTGCATTCCTATTGCCTCGAGGTGCACAGGCCGCCATTTTCTCGTCGATTTTTCACGAGCAGCCGTGGAGGGAAGTCGCACCGGTCTTTAAGACGTTTTGGCCATTTTTAATTACTTTATCCTATCGTATCTAACGCATCGTTAGACAATTTTGGTTATTAAATAGTCCAATAATATAATTACCTCCCTTGCGAAGCATCGGAGGTGCTTGGTACGGGGCAATATATTTGTACGGCTACGTTTTGTACGAGGCGTCCTACATTTTGTACGAGGCGTCCTACGTTTTGCGAGGCGTCCTACGTTTTGCGGGACGTCCTACGTTTCCATCTACCTACGAATTGGTCCGACGATTCGCCGCCGCACCGCCGCCGACGGGCGAAGCCGAGTGATACGCACTCCGTGTATTCGCTGTCGACGTGGTAGCCGACGGTCATCGACGGTCACCATCCGTGCGGAGGGACCGCACGTACAAGTTTGTCGGTTTCCTTTTTTATATTTCGTGCGGTAGCAGTGGCCTCCGATTAGCATTTATTTTAGATTCCTATAGTAATACGGTATCGTTTAAATTATTAAAATCGGTCGACGGCTTTCCTTCATGTGGTTCTGGTTCTTACTGTTTCATTAACTCAAGCTTCCCAAAAGTCCCTGTTTAATGTACTGTAATTTAGTGTAATTTAGTCTCTAATTTTATGGTACAAACTTTATCAAAAACTGTTTAGCTTTTTATGAAACTGCATTTAAAATTGTATAAAGTCCTTTTTTTGTAAGTAAACAATCTTTATTGTGTCTAAAAAGGATTTTTATTTATTATTATTTTTTACTTTTCCTTTTTTTTAATTGTTCACCTGTCTGCCCCTTTACCGCAGAAAAACGTGTAACAATAGCATAATAAAATTAAAAAATTTGCAGGCCCTTGGCTTCTTGTCGAAGATATAGATTATGAGAAGATTTGAAAACGAACGAGAAGATTGAAAAAAAATGTATTTGTGATAAACGAAGTTAAATTGGTATTATAGGATTTGCTGTTACATTTTCAAGTCCTATATTATCAATATAATCTCGTCTTATTATTAACATCGTGGGAAATCATGAAGAGAGTCAACGATCAACGACATATTTTTTATTGTTTTTATATCTTCATGATAGCATGATAAAATTATAAAATTTTCATGCCCTTTGCTTCTTGTCAAAGACATAGATTATGAGAAGATTTGAAAACGAACAAGAAGATGGAACAAAATGTATTTGTCATAAGCGAAGTTAAATGCATATTTTAGGTTTTGCTGTGACATTTGCAAGTCCTATTCTATCCATATAACTTTGTCTTATTATATTCATCGTGGGATATCACAAAGAAAGTCAGCGATCAACGATTTTTTAGTGTTTTTATATGTTTATGTTATAAATTTCTTTCGGCCTTTTGCTTCTTGTCTAAGACCAATTCACAATAATTGTTTCCTAACTTCAAGTACGAAATATTTTGTCGCTGTAAAACAGCAAGTGAGTGTATACAGAGTCATCTGTAGCACTACCATGAGTTGTTATCGAAATCTTACGTTAGTTTACTTCTGTCGATAACGAACGTTTCACCCTTCAATGTGCTAGTGAATGATTTAACTACTAACGTTACGGTATTTCTCGAGAGCATCAGTCAAATTTGTAACTCATGGTACCGATTTTGTATAGAAATGTCAAGTTAAACGTAAGTCGCTTTAGGTCGCTAGCGACTACATTTGATAGGTTTTTCACTTATACAACTCATGTTACCGGTTTTAGTTCTTTGCGTGACCGCTAGAGGTGCTGTACAATTTTTCATACAAATATTTTACGTTCTCGCTCATCTCTCGCTAGCGATTTCGGTCGTCATAAACTCATGGTAGTGCTACTGCACCCTATGGAAATAATCTTTTTGAACTTGAATACGTTAAGGACGGACAAACAGGCTAACGGGTCTAATTGATGGTAGAAAGGTGGCTACCGTCGCCTATAACACAAGCAACGACACTCGTGTTGCAAAAGCGCCATCTCAATAGGGTTCTGGCCTCCCTTACTCACTCATTGAAATACACCAGCACTCATACTGGTCTTCTGTATAGTCTATGGGTCTTCTGGTCGCTACAAGTCCGTTCGGCACACTGCGTGTCGCAGTCATTTGGGCAGCCCCCCTGGCGGCAGTAACCACCACGTTACAGAATACCACCGTGAAATAACAGCACTATATTGTGCTGTTGTGTTTCGGTGAGTGAGTAAGGGATGCCAGAGCCCATTACCCCATCCCTCCGTTATCCCTTATTCTTCTATGGTCAGCAGCGCACTTGTAGCACTTATGGCGTTGCTTGTGTTATAGGCGACGGTAGCCACCTACCATCAAGTGGACCGTCAGCCTGTCTGTCGACCTTAACATAATGAAAAAGTTTACAAGATTTTTGTAGTTGCTGTGAGATTACTTACATCTCTATTTCATAATTCTATTGTTTGCAGACAAACAAGATCGAAGAGGTAGGAGTTAATTCGAGCTAAACGAATCAGGCGCTGAAAATTCCGAAATTAGAAGAATTCTGCACTTGCATTTCGCGAAAATACTGAAATTTGAAGATGGAAGTCGGAAGAAAGATGTTGACGAAACAAAAGGCATATTGTGACCTGCACATAAAGTGTTAGTCTTTGTATTATGTTTATCAAAAGCTAGCATCTTATGTGTATCTCACAGGTGTCCTTTCGCATCTGTGGCATCGAGTCTACTTGTTTATTATTAAAATTAATTATTATAAAAATTGTTATTATTAAAATTAATAAAATTAATCAATATCTGTTATGCGTAACCTTTTTTGTTACTGACAACGTATGTTTTGTCTATTGATTAATAATGAAAAAAAATGGCTATAATGTCTGTTCTCTAAATGAAATACAAGGAATTTTCTCTTGATTTAAAAAATACAGTTTTATTTTAATTTTATCATTTAATTATTTGGGTTTCGACTATAATATAGTCTCAACAATATCAATTTAATAATAATCTGTAAGTGTAGGTATTGTATGTATGTATGAATGTTCCACCATATCTCTTAAATAAACGAATTAATTGATTTTCATGAAATTTGGTAAATAACACACATTTTTTTTCGTCAAAATCGAGATCAAAATCCTCATACTTTGTGCTGTAGGTACCGCCCGCTCTACTCGTTGCACTCGTATTATAATTGTAATTTAATTAATTTAATTTAATTTAATTTCATTTCATTTCATTTCATTTCATTTAATTTCATTTAATTTAATTAATTGCACCTTATTATAATTTTATTTACCAATCAATATATTTATCATGATTTAAACAATGTAACGCTTCGTTTCATCGATAGCCAATACCCGCGACTTCGTTCGCGTGGACTTCATCATCTTTGATCTTCTCATCCGTAGGACATCAACTGCTGGACTTAGGCGATGCATCCCCCATAATTTTCCAATACTTAGGATCGGTCAAAAGCAGCCTGGATAAATCTGGTCGACTGTCCACCTTGTGGATGGACTTCCATGGTCTCCATTCGAGAACCATCCGGCCCCAGCGGCCGTATAGAAAGCTACATTATCACTGAGTAAATCGAGTTAAATTAGGGATCCCTATGAAAACTCCAGTTATGGCCCCTGAAAGCGGAAAACTATATTTTAATACATAACTCTTGAACAAAAAAGAAACCGACTTCAAACCGTTTTCTCATGTGGCGTTGCTTGTGTTACGGCCGCCTGACAGGCTGCTCAAAATACTACTTTCCAAATCGAGACTAGACTAGAACTTTGGAAAGTTAGCCCTGCCGGGAATCGAATCCGAGAACTGTAAAACAGAGCCTAACTACTCATCCAACGCGCTCAAACAAAGCTCAACAAACAAACAATCAAACAAACAATCAAATCTTTCCTCTTTATAATATTAGTATAGATATAGATTAATTAATGTGTAACAATATTTTAAATATAGAAATTTGTTTACACATGCAGCACCTTTGGCGATGTGTGAACTAAAAATTCATAGTTTACTTAATTTGCAAAAAAAATTGTGTGTCAGCTCCGACGACGCACGACTGGAGTTTGTCCTAGTTTACGTTACGAAACGAACGAATCGAACATAATATAATAAAAATTATCATAAAAACATGAATTTATATCAGCGCCATCTCTGTTCGCAAGGATTATTACGTAACATATTCTAGTTTCAGTGATATTGTGTAGATGGCGCTTATAATCATTTATTTTTCTGTTTATTTTACATTTCCTCCATCATTATTTTCTGTTCTTCTTTGAAAAAAAAGTTGCTTCCAGTCAAAAGTTGAAAAAAGTAAATACTCTTTCGTATATTATATTATAAATTACTCTGTGGTTGTTATCAGAAATGTCGTCCCGTGCAATTGCGGTTTGACCCTTTAGTTTGACCTATATGCGTATCGTATATCATCAATACAAATACTAATAAATCTGTAAGTGTGTATGTATGTATGTTCGTCTATAACTCTTAAACGAATCAACTGATTTTCATGAAACTTGGTAGAAAAACATTAATGGTCTTAACTTGGTCTAGTACAGGGGCGCTAGACAAAGTAACAATCGAAAACAATAACGAAGTTCGTTATCGTTAAAATGTATGGGAAGTATCACGTCATGTCACTTTGTCTAGGGCCCCGTGGCCCTGGACAAAGTAACCAATCGAAAACGATAACGAAGTTCGAAAACAAAAAATGTATGGGATTGACATAAGCCTTCGTTAAGTCACGTGATACTTCCCATACATTTTGTTGTTTTCGAACTTCGTTATCGTCTTCGTCATGTCACTTTGTCTAGGGCCCCTGTAACCATTTATTTACGAATCAACCATCAAATCAAGTGGACAGTCAAATTTTCCCGGTCCATATTGTTCTTAGATCATCGATATTACATGTCATTAGTCTGTGTTCATAAGATTGACACAAGTGTCAGACTTTGTCATGATTGATTGTCATTGAAAATAGTTAAATTGGTCTGTGACACGTAGATAAGCAGTGTTGTGTTTCCTTATTCCTCCTTTTCTTTCTTTTGGTTGGATTTGGTGGACTCTCATTACCTCATCTTGCACGTGTAACCGTAAACTTAACTGGAATATCATTTTAGCTTAATTTAGGTATACGAAAATATTCTAGATCATTTTTCAATGAATATACATATCGGGAGTGAACTTTAAATTGACGAAATGAGATCCGAGAGTTCGTTAATGAGGCGCAAAGTGGTTCTAATTTTGGGTTTTATCTGCCACAGGTATATTAACTAGCCAAAATGCCTTCAGACGCAAAGAAGAGAGCGCAACAGAAAAAGAAGGAGCAGGCCAGCAATAGGAACAAAAAGGTAGTAACTAAAGTGACAAGCAATGAGGAGGAAAATGGAGAAAATGGTGCAGTTGCTAATGGTGTTGAAAAAGAAGACCGTGAACTCACAGCTGAAGGTAAACATTATTCCATACTAATCCATCTTCTTCTTAGCGCACCACTTTTATAAACTATGAAAGTTGGCGACCATCGTGGCTATTCTGACCTTGGAACTTGCTGCGTGAAAGAGGAAGCGAGTGCGCAATCCGAACCATTCTTCAGCCAGGATGTGTTTCTTCTACCTCTGCTCCGCTATAGATTTTGCTTTTTTTGCAGATTTTAAAGATCATGAATACTCTCCGCAATGAGTATCGTGTCGTCCACGTAACATACATTATTTACTATACTCATCTGTGCTAATATTATAAATGTGACAGTTTGTATGGATGTATGTTACTCTGTCACGCAAAAACTACTGAACCCATCACCATGTAATTTTGCATACGCGTCTGGGACACCAGAGAGGACATGATTATGTGTACCTATCTATACTAATATTATAAAGAGGAAAGATTTGTTTGTTTGTTTGTTTGTATAGAATAGGCTCCGAAAGTACTGGACTGATTTGAAAAATTATTTTACCATTAGAAGCCGACATTATCCGTGATGAACATATGCTAGTTTTTACTGCGGGAAAATGCTTCATTCCTACGGGAAAACGGGTAATAGGACAACGGGTAGATAAAGTTAAGCGGACGAAGTCGCTGGCAGCAGCCAGTATTATAAATGTGAAAGTAAATCTGTCATGTCCTTGTCTTGTCTGTTGTCTCTTCATGCCGTAACTACTGAAACAATCGTCATGTTATTTTGCATACACATTGTCAGGGATACAGGAAACAACATAGGGTATAAAAAAAGTACATGTACTGTTCCCGAGGGCTGCCCTAATTTGCTGTATATTGTGTGTTTCAGAGGCACTGTGCTTGAAATTAGAAGAGGAGGCAAAATTGAACTCGGAGGCACGATCGTGCACGGGCTCACTGGCCGTGCACCCGCGCTCCCGCGATATTAAAATTGCCAACTTTTCTGTCACTTTCTATGGCAGTGAACTTCTGCAGGACACACTTCTAGAGCTCAACTGCGGTCGTCGGTACGGACTCGTTGGACTTAATGGTTGCGGTATGTAGTACGACTTATTTTATTCATTTAAAATATATATTTTTTAATATTGTATATTCCAATTAATTAACGATAAAGATAAAGATAGCCTTTATTTGCGAGGAATCTTAAGATGCCAAAATTAAATGCAAAGAAGCATCCTGGGAATAAAAATCAAAGACAGGGTAAGATTGGAAGACATACGGGAAAAAACAAATGTAATACCCGTTATTAAAACTATAAAGAAACTCAAATATTCCAATTAATTAATAAATATTAAAATACTAGCTAGCTGTAGCCCGCGACTTAGTCCGCGTTAAAAAAGATAAAAAGTAGCCTATCGCGTGTCCCGTACTTCTAAATGTTCATCTACCAAGTTTCATGAAAATCAGTTAATTCGTTTAAGAGCGATGGAGGAACATACAGATAAAATTCTAAAAATGGTCAATTTAGTTTCAGTATCGTGTATAGAGCCTATAAACACGATTTTTCTGAAAACAAACTAAATTACTCCACGACCGACCCCTACAGATTTAAAAGAAATTACCATTTCATCTTGTCTTATATATAACTACTCACTACATTCAACTACTGTAATGAGAGTACACTGTACGGTCGGCAGGCAAGTCGTCTTTGCTGTCTGTGCTCGGTAGACGCGAGGTGCCCATACCCGATCACATGGACATTTTCCACTTGACTCGCGAGATGCCCGCCTCCGACAAGACTGCGCTCGAATGTGTCATGGAGGTGGACAAGGAGCGAGTTCAGCTTGAACAGCTTTCGGAAGAGCTCGCTCACTGCGAGGATGACGAGTCGCAGGAGCGTCTGATGGACGTGTACGAGCGTCTGGAAGAGCTGGCTGCCGATACGGCCGAGCCGCGCGCTGCTAACATTCTGCACGGATTGGGATTCACCCGCGAAATGCAGCGGAAGCCGACTAAGGACTTCTCGGGCGGGTGGCGCATGCGCATAGCGCTCGCCCGCGCCCTCTACGTGAAACCACACCTGCTCCTGCTCGACGAGCCCACCAACCACCTGGACTTGGACGCGTGCGTGTGGCTCGAGGAGGAGCTGAAGCACTACAAGCGTATCCTAGTGCTGATATCCCACTCGCAGGATTTCCTAAACGGCGTGTGCACAAACATAATACACATGTCGCGCCGCCGCCTCAAGTATTACACGGGCAACTATGAGGCGTTCGTTCGCACTAGATGCGAGCTGCTCGATCATCAGATGAAGCAGTACAATTGGGAGCAAGATCAGATCGCGCACATGAAGGTAAAGTTAAACCCTAATACCTGTTTAACTGGCATGTTTCATTTCGAATGTCTTTACAGTGTGTTCTCTTACGAGTATGTCGCCTATAATACGAGCAACAATTTTTTTTTATGGTCTGTCAACCTTAACATAAAAAAATTGTAAAAATGGTCAATTTAGCCAAGATGACTATCCCGAGAAGAAACCCCGAAAGAAACTCCGGGTACTATTCTTTTTGTCATCAGATTATATATTAATAAATTACACAGGTCAACACGATTCTTGGGTCTGGCTTCTGCATATGAAATTTTGACTTCTTCTATGTTAAAAAATAAGGGAATAAATAATTTTTTTGATCAAAGTTTGCTTTTGTGGAAACTAGAGCATTTTTTTAAGACAAATGATAGATTCATACATTATTTCCATACTTTTATTTTCGATTACAATTAGAAAAGTTTTTGTTGAACACTATAGAGCCTTTGTCATTTAAGATTTTTGATAAACAACAGGAAATATATGTAAAATAACGGAAAAATTAAGTTCAAAAATGAATATTTTTGTTTGTATGGGCTGTCTCGTATCTTACTTATCGTCATAAATCAGGCATAAGCAAACTTTAAAAGCTAAAAATGAAAATGTAACTATTTTTAGATGTCTAGAATCAGAATTTTTAAGCATTAGAACAGAAACCAAAAAAAAAAATTTTTTTTTTTTTTTTTATTGATGTCCTTAGTAGTATTGATGACAATTATTTGATTTGTCCACTCGGTGTAATATTCCAGAATTACATCGCCCGGTTCGGTCACGGCTCGGCCAAGTTGGCGAGACAGGCTCAGTCCAAGGAGAAAACGTTGGCCAAAATGGTGGCACAGGGTCTCACTGAGAAGGTTGTGGACGATAAGATTCTCAACTTCTATTTTCCGTCCTGCGGCAAGGTGCCACCGCCCGTCATCATGGTGCAGGTGAGTTATTGCACTCATCCACTCTCACAGTTTCACCCAACTGCCAATATAGCGTTCTAATCGGTCGAGCTGTCATGGAGACTTTTAAACTGGTGTGGGTCTCGTGGTCTTTTCTCGTGGATGCCATTGTCAGAACTGGACCAAATTGAACCAAATTTAAACACTCGAACGTGGAAAAATATTGATGCCAGTGCAGAGCTCCAAACCTCCAGCTTCTAAAATTAATTTTCTGAAGAAGCGCTGTAAAACCGTAAGTAATGAATAAATTTAAAAATGTTTATAATGAAAATTGTTCCTTAATACACCATATATAAAAACGGTCTAATGTAATTTTTTTGTAAAATGATTAGAAAAGAAGTTATATCGACAAATAGAATTTTTTTTTTTATGGATTTTCGCTTATAACTTTTTTATTTATGGTTCTACGACTAAAAGTTACTGGACAAAAGTTTTAGATAATTTTATTTGCAACAAAAAATGTTAAATATTTTTTTTTGTGAGACCTATAGTTTGGCAGTTAAACCGTAAAAACCATTTAACCCTATTTTCCAAGATGGCGGCCCGTGGGACAAGGGTTGCAACCCCAAAAATTTTTATTTAACTTCGCAACTAACCCCACCTTCATATCTAAAAAGTAAAATTGCGTCCTCTGACAAACTCAACCCCAAATGTAACATTTCAATGGAACAATAGATAAATATCTACTTTGATATGTTTGATATTGACAAGTTAAAGATAGTTGGCACGTGCAACGTTGACACAGACCACTGTTCCTTTGTAACGCATGTTGTATGTGCGAGTACTGTGAACGTGCCAACTTTAGTTAACTCACCTAACAATAATAAAAACAGAGACATGAATTTTATTTTATACTAGCTGGCGCCCGCGACTTCGTCCGCGTTGAAAAAAGTAGCCTATCCTGTACGTCTAAATGTTTATCTACCGAGTTTCATGAAAATCAGTCAATTCGTTTAAGGGCCTCTTTCACCAACAACAAATAAAGTGTTGATTAGTTACTTTTACAAATAAATTTCTGTTTTATTGAATTATGCACTCGGTTTACTGCATCTTTTTTTTTTTTTTTTTTTTCTATTTAATGTTTGGGACGTTTACCATACAAACAAAAGGTATATATCAGCTCCATTTTCCCCGGTTACCGGTGACTTTAAATGACAGTTAGCTTACTTGACAGATGGTGAAAGAGGCGCTAAGAGTTTTGGAGGGACATACATAAATACTTAGCGCCTGTTTCACAAACGTCAAGTAGGCCAAACTGTCATTTAAAGTCACCGGTAACCGGGGATAATGGAGCTGATATACCTTTTTGTTTGTACGGTAAACGTCCCAAATATTGAATAGAAAATAATAATAAAAAATCGCCTCTATCGAATGATGCACTAAAACGAGTGCATAATTCAATAAAACAGAAATTTATTTCTAAAAGTAATTAATCAACACTTTACTTGACATTGGTGAAAGAGGCGCTTACACTTACAGATTTATTCCGTTGCAGAACGTGTCCTTCCGGTACACGGACACGGGCCCGTGGATCTACAAGAACCTCGAGTTCGGCATCGACCTGGACACGCGATTGGCCCTGGTCGGACCGAACGGAGCCGGAAAATCTACTCTCCTCAAACTGCTCTACGGCGACCTGGTGCCCAGCACCGGCATGATCCGCAAGAACTCCCACCTGCGCATAGGCCGCTACCACCAGCACTTGCACGAGCTGCTCGACTTGGAACTGTCGCCGCTAGAATACATGATGCGGGAGTTCCCCGAAATACGCGAGCGCGAGGAAATGCGAAAGGTGATCGGGCGCTACGGTCTCACAGGTCGCCAACAAGTGTGTCCAATGCGTCAACTGTCTGACGGTCAGCGGTGCAGAGCGGTGTTCGCTTGGCTCGCGACACAAACGCCCCATTTACTGCTGCTCGACGAGCCCACAAATCACTTGGACATGGAGACCATAGACGCACTGGCCGACGCAATAAACGAGTTCGACGGAGGCATGGTGCTAGTGAGCCACGACTTCCGCCTGATAAACCAGGTGGCGGAGGAGATTTGGATCTGCGAGGGCGGCAAGGTGACAAAGTGGGAAGGCGGTATCCTCAAGTACAAGGATCACCTAAAGAGCCGCATTCTCAAGGAGAATGCAGCGAACGCGTTCGATGTACGAAAATAGTATAAGACTAGTCCAATACAAAGTCACACAAGTTGTATTAGTTTTATTTCGGATTTATTCCGGATCCGGAACAAACCGGATTCCCGATCCCAAGCATACGTCCTTTCTTATATCCCTCTTACTGTAATAGGTTGAGTAGCTGAGGCATGAAAGCGTACCTATTGGATTATTAAATGAAAATTTATAGTAATATGTACTATACCTGTTGCCCGCGACTTAGTCCGCGTTCTGGATGAAAGGTGAGAGACTATGTCCTTTCTAGTGTCCCAGAAAAATTGATGGTGTGTATGCAAAATTTCATGGTAATCGATTCAGTAGTTTTTGAGTGAAAGCGTTACAAATAAACATAATATTCACATTTATAATATTAGTATGGATTTAACAGCTGGTCTATATGTCGTGGGCAGATTGTAAAGTATGAAATCAAAAATCTTTCACCAAAAGTCCAAAATAGGTGCGACGAGGAGCGGAGCGAAGCAAAGCGAGGAGGTGCGTGTTAGGTTTACATGGAAATAAATTTGGGGAGCCTAGCGAAGCGGAGCGGAGTGAGGCGACTCTTTCAGTTTTAACATAAATATGATCTGCCCAGGAATATCATGATATGCCCAATTATACGATATGCCGACGACATATACATCAGAATAATTCATGTTAGAATTTTGTAACAAATGCATCAAAATACTGTATTATTTCGATGAGCAATAGGACTTGAAGAAAAATATCTAGCTTAAGACTTAAGTTTTGATACTTTGAGATTAAAAGGGTATTAATTGAAAAAAAAAAACGACAAAATAATATAGCATATCTGATTACTTTATTTGCATAATTTCAACAGACAATATTTAAAAATATCTTAATGGAATAGATCAACGTGGGTAATAGTTTTCTGTAATTACAAGTACAATAATTGTGATTATCTTAAAACTGCCCTGTACTTATTTCATTAAAAAATATACATGCAAACACGATTAAAAATAAATATTATGCAAATGTAAATAATGGCAATAATCTACCGGAGGAGAGAAGCTAACATACTGTTTCGTGGACACGTGTCCTGGCAGTTTACACCAAGCTTAAAGATTTATTATTATTATTATTATTAATAAGTATTTTGTAGGCTAGTTTATGAATTAGTTATATAGTATACCTATCTACGGTCTCGTTCATCCATTACCAAAGTCGCACACAGATCTCTAAACATTCACACTTGACTTCTTGGGAGACGTGGAGGACGATCGGCCACCACAGCAGCATGTCGCATAGGACAAACGTAGGCTATGCTTTCATTCAGTTAACTTGTAAATTAAAGTGCACAACCATAACATAACTCAAGTTTTCGTTATCATTTGCTACGGGTGAGTAGATATTCAAAAAAATAGACAACTTCTTTCGAGACCTTGGAGAGTCTCAAAAATATCAATCTATCAATCAATATACTAATATAATAATAAATCTGTAGGGGTCAGTTATGGAGTAATTTACTTTCGTTTTCAGAAATATCGTGTATATAGGCTCTATACATGACACTGAAACTAAATTGACCATTTTTACAATTTTTTTCTGTATGTATGTTTTCCTCCATAACTCTTAAACGAATTAACCGATTCTCATGAAATTTGGTAGATAAAGAAGTACGGGACACGTGATTGGCTTCTTTTTATCTTTTTTAACGCGGACGAAGTCGCGGGCAACAGCTAGTCTAAAATATAAAAGTGTAACTAACCGCCTGGCCAATGTGTTATAGCAACAAGTTGTCAAGCGTTGCAAATGCTTTTATATTTTTAATTTATCATATCATCGCGTACGAAGTCGCGGGCTGGCAGCTAGTAGTTTAAATAAATGTAACTTTTATGGGCAAGAGAGAGCATTTAATAAAAGTTACAATATCTGCATTTAATAATATTGTTTAGCATGAATATATATGACCTCAATTTAAAACAAAGTTTAGCGTCATATTCTAAGAACTGGATTATTTGGGATAGTCATAGTTAAGCCGTGCCAGTTGTCTATTTTCTGAATTCCCAGAAAAAAAAATGGCCCTATTAAATTTAGTATAGGTACTTTAACACTGCAAATGATACTGAACTTTGTCCACCTAATAATTTGTCCTATACGAAATACTGCATTAATTATTGCATTATTACTGCATTATTATGCAATACTTCATTATTGAGTTATACAATTTCATCTATTGAGTACAATGTTACGGATGATTTTTTTTTTTTTTCAAAATATTTTTGTCCATAGTGAAACTATTTAGTCTACATGAAAATGTAACTTTCATTGACATGGTATTGTGTGGTAGATTTTCTTTAAAATGATAGAATTTGAGTATTTTTTTAATGTCGCGATTATTCTTTTAAATGAAAACTACCTGTGTCTCTTAGCGCCTCTTTCACAAACGTCAATTAGGCCAAACTGTCATTTAAAGTCACCGGTAACCGTGGATAATGGAGCTGATATACCTTTTTGTTTGTACAGTAATCGTCCTAAACATTGAATAGAAAATATTAATAAAAAATCGGCTATGGATGGATGCACTAAACCGAGTGAATAATTCAATAAAACAGAAAATAGTTTCTAAAAGTAACTAATCAACACTTGTAGTTGGTGAAAGAGGCGCTTAGACAAATAACGACATTATGCGCTTGTTAACGTTTTAATACCCGTCGCTTTGACTCCAATTTTTTTAGCAACGCAATTATTTAAAAGTAACCATTATGATAGAGTAATTTTATGGTATGGACACGAAAAATCCGACTCCGGCGGTTAAAGGGTTAATAAAATAATCCCAGCCTACGTTCACACTATTGGACAAAACATATTTTTACAAGTTTAAAATTCCAAAAATATACACACATCAAAATGGAAATCTACATTATCATGGACTGCTTTTGAAGGCAACAAAGAAAAGGCCTCAGATGGAAAGCATACATTCCAAACGCAAACATCCCGCCTTACACATATTCCTCACTTTTGTTCCGTTTTACATTAAAAAATCACAGCTCCGTTTCTCTTGTCATATGCGAATTAATTAAGGACCGGACTAACTATGATCGGTCCTTTATTTACTATTGAAGTACACTGGGCATGAATGCACGATCTTATTGGTGGGCACCACGACGACGGCGGACTCATTTCCAAACAAAACTCTATGGCTAAAGTAAAAATATCGAATTCACTTTCAAGCCTTTTTTTTGGATGTCTTTTTCATATGCCTAAAGTAAAATAAAAATATCCAAATCATTTTCAGGACATACAATATCACTATGATGTATTTTTTATATGGCTAAAGTAAATATATCCAATTCACTTTTCGGTCATTTTTTGTAATGTCTTTTTTTACTATAATAAAAATAAATTAAAATTATCTATCCATCATGCACCTAGATAATGATTTCATCTTAAAATTAATTCATGAAAACATAAAAAAAAAAAAACAATTATCTAATTAGTGTATAAGTTTCACGACAGTAAAAGAGACTCAATTAATTTGACACGCTCATAAAATGCTCATAAAAATAATACATTCCAACAACGAGACAGTTGTGGGGGGGGGGATTCGATGAAGAGTTAAGACTTCGACGCTTACAACTAAAGACAACAAAATGTAATCCCTCATCCAATTAAAACGATGCGACTGATAAAAATTAAATAAATAGAAAGACATAATTTATCGTGATCACAGATGAGTTTTGGACGCCGAGACGTCCGGATTTAGGGGTGGCCGCTACTCACGTCATGTTCACGCCTAGAGATCGGGACGCGTGCTCATAGACCACGTACGAGATAGACACGGCCGGGATCACCTTGATGAAGTTTGGAGTGATGCCACGGTAGAGGCCGCTTATACCCTCGCGCTGCACTATCTCGCGGAAAGCGCCTCGCATACTACCCTCCGATACGTGTGCGGCCTTCTCTTGCGCTTGGAGACGAGTGCGCACCAACGCCAGCGGATATGAGCACACCTGGCCTAGAGTGCAAGAAGCGCTACCGCAAGCCAACAGCAACGGTATACCCGGCTGCTCACCCTGCCTGTGATATCTGGCTATGTACTTCTTCTTCAGCGTCTCGTAAACGGCCAGGTCTATGCCCGCATACGGCACTATGCCTAGAATATTTGGCACGTAGCCCTTATAAAAGCAGCGGAGACCTTCCCGCACGTATATCTTGCGCGCCGCGTCCAATATACCACTGTACTGGCCCGTCTTTCTGAGTGCCAATCTAGTCTTGAGCACCTCGAGCGGATATATAAATGTTTGGCTGACAGCGCCGGCCGCGGCCCCAGCCACGAATCTCTCGTGTATCTCTAGGGGCTGGTCCTTCCTGTCGCCAAGTATCAACCGCTTGACCTGTTCGTACGCGGCGAATTTGAGAGCAGTCTCGGGCGCGATCTTGATCACGTTGATGCCGTTGCCGCGCCACAGACCCAACACACCACCCTCGCTAATCATCTTCGAGAGACACTTCCTCATGTTCTCGCGGTTCGGATTCACCTGTAGAAACACCTTGAGCCGGTCCAAAGGCGCGGTGCATGTCCGACTCACCGCTCCGGCCACACCGCCGGCTAGCAGATGCCTCCACCATTTACCGGTCTGCAGCTCGTTAGCAGTGAAGTCATCGGGCACATTCATGTCCTCGCCGATGTCCAGGTACTGTAAAAAAGCAAGGGACGCACATAAATAAAGCTAGCCATCGCATAATTTTTCCTTATATATTATAAAACAAAATCTGCCGCGTCTGTCTGTCTATTTGTTCGCGATAAACTCAAAAACTACTGCACCAATTTTTATGCATTTTTCACCGATGTATAGAGTTGTTCTCGAGGAGGGTTTTAGTAATATAATTTACAAAGTTTCGCGGGCACTAGCTAGTGTAGTATAAAAACAAAGTCGCTTCTTGCCGTCATTATATATTTATTGATAAACAACCGAGTTCTATTGACCGGTCAGAAGCAGCCGGTTCTAGCGTCGAATCGCGAGCCTAATTAGTTCGTCAGTGCAATTTGTGGGTGGACGTAATACACTGCCGTTGCCGGATTGCGGTGCCCACTCGAGAAACCTATCAATTACTTTAGTATGTATATAGATTATAGATCTCCTCATTTCTGATTAGATGTCGCAGTGTAACCCCGTGAATAGCTTTCTCCATAGCTCCTTGAGCGATGTTGAGCTTCCCTGCGAAGTCTCGTTTCAGTGCTATAATATGTCAACACTGGCAACACACATCGGTTGATAACCTTTGTTTTACGTTTGATCGAACGATGAATAGTACCTTTCAATATGTACGTACTTACGCCTAAGTGGTTAAACAAAGGATCGCACTAAAGGGATTGGGAGTGCTAGTCGTACGATCATTCGAACAGTGTCTGGTTATTAAAACATAGTACCTGGGTGATCAATACTAGATTATATATCTAGTAGTGCATCGAAATAATACATCTGTTAACATACTGGCAGTAGTAAGGCTTCAAGCAGTGTCTCCATATGTAAATCGAGAGTTACCGTGTTGCAAGGAGTACCGTGTAAATTACCGTGTAATTTTTCAAAGGAAAAAACACAATTTTGAACATTTGAACAATTTTTTCTTAAAAAATCGTGTGTACACATTTAATTAGTTAATTTAAAAATCATCTCTCTCTCTCGTTGGGGTTGGAACAATGATAAATTAGCAACAGATCTGTATCAATCGTATTATACATACAATGATACTGAATAAATTAACTAAAGATAGAAATGAAATATACGTATCAATTGATTCAGATGATACGTATATCTTTTTTCGTTTCGACGATACGTTCTGATCTGATTCCGCAGCAAGCAAGCATAGCAGTCAAAGTCGCGTGTTGTCGCTTGAGTATTAACGCACTAAGCTACAATAGTTATTTCGTAAAATTGAATAGAATCCAGTAATGTCGTCTGGTGTTGGCTGGACACGACTGGTTTCTTTAGCTAATGGCTCTAATACTGCATACGAGTATTGTATGCAATCGACTATGGAATCATACATTTAAGAGAAATGCGGGCAACAAAATCATGTCCGTACCTACAAACGTAGTGTATTATTTCCTCCGTGGGTTTTGGCACTAGTGCAAATATTTTATAATATAATATACATGGCATCCGACTATTATGTATATAGTTTAGTAAATAAATAAACAAAGATATGAAAAATAAAAACCTTTAAGATTTATTTATTTATTTTTCCATATTTAGAAGAGAAACTTGGAAATACAAAACATTTGATTTTCGCTTGTCTTTTTCGCTGACTAATACTCAGTGTGAAGCTTGAATGGTTTTTGAAAGTAAGCTCCGAAACCTCCGAAACTACTGATCTGATTTTAAAAATTCTTTCGAAAACGTTTAGAATGTACCTGTAAAGTATATGGTCCGTAAGCCAGCCACTAATTTCGTCAATGATTTCCTCTCAGTCCATAATTTGTAAAATGCCTGAGAGAGTTGTATCATGATGCGTTGCGAATGTCAGCTGCGGCTTCGATGGCGGGTTGAGCAGTGGTAGCCCGTTACACTTTCAGAGCATCAGCTGACAAGCATTCCACCAAGATATAGCCAGCTGACTTTTTTATTTATTAACAGTAATACATAAACTATCATCTGATAAATTTTCTATTGGGAGGTAATCACTGAACACGTATATAATCGTGTGACCTGCAGACGCATAATCCACCATTTTATAAATAGCTGACAATTTTGTTTCTTTAAAATATTAGGCTAACTATAATTTGATGAATTTTTAATCAGAAATAAATGATTAAAAATTTTTTTTATTATGTGCGTGGGCGGCTACCACTCTACTGCTCAACCCACCATCGGAGCCGCAGCTGACGTTCACAACGCTTCATGATACAACTCTCTCAGTCATTTTACGAGTTATCGACTGGGAGGAAATTGGTCATGAAAATCTGTCGCTGGCTCATGGACCAATACATGGACTTCTTTTTAAAACTTTCATTCGAACGTAGCAGCTAGCAAAAGCTCATTTATGCAATATACTATGCAATATGCATATGACTAACGACAGCCACAACAGATGTTTATGTAGATGTATGTATCTTTTCAGTGGGTATGGGACAGTTGAATGCACTCTACGATTATTCTGCGCGACTTTGCCTACGTAACTAGCGATCGGTAATGGTTTCAATAAAACCAACCATAACTGGTATTTTCAAATGTAACTCTGACAAGACGATCGTCGCATCAACTAATTGAGTTACGTAAGTGTTTCTGAAAATTCGACACCGTTTCAAACGAGTGTGTGTGTGCCATGCAGTGCATCATGAAATCAATTAAAAAAAAAAACTATGTAAAATTATTTTACACGTTGAAATATGTACATAATAATGTAACAGTTTGTTTACACATATATATAAGCAGATAAAAAGTTGTGTCAACAATGTCACGTTTCAATGTCATTTAATTTATGTGGACCTTAATCACTAGTCGAGTTCAAACTTTAGGTCTTTTATCAGTTCGTGTTCCACCATCTTATTTTTTTTTTATTATTTTTTTTTTGGGTACAAAAAGCGGTACAATTTATGGTTTATTTTAAATGATACATTTCGCGCTTTTTACCAGAATGTGGCATGCAAAGTTAACTATAATAGAATAGTAGTTATATAAACAATAATCAAATAATCATGTGTGATTAATACAAAAATATTAAAAGAATATTCCATCTAGAATATAAAATATAGGTACAATAAAATATTTGAGTTACACCTAGCCCGGAATATTCAAAATACTCTTGGACAGAATAGAAATCTTTATATATATATATATATATATATATATATATAAAGATTCCATTCCGTCAATGGCATATATATATATATATATATATATATATATATATATATATATATATATATATATATATATATAATATATATGTATATAAAAACGTCATCGCTTAGCACTTGACCATGGCCGTGGCGAAGGGTTCAAGCCGCATTTAGAATTGCATTTACCTTCGTCAGACATCCACGAAAAACTATCCAGTAGTGTTTCAACGGGTCGCTCGTTACCGCCACCATTGTCTCTTCAACACCGAGCGACATCTTATTGTTTACAAAACAAATAGAAAACGCTCTTCGGACTCCACCGTTCATGGGCTGGCCGCGAGGTTGGAATCTAACTCATCGTTGGAAGTAATAAGTCACGCGTCCGATCGCGCCAGTTACATTTATAACACTGGCCTTTGCTTTGCTTGTTTTATTCATTTCGCTCGTGCTACTATCGAGTCGTGCGCGTCACGTCTTCCGATTGCGGAAGGAGGCGTCAAGTGACGCCGCGAGCCGATTTGTGTCATGTCAAACCGACCGCTAGTTCACCGGGGGGGTAAAGTAAGGGCTCGTCCAATTCGTCCAATTCGTCTGCGGAGCACACACACCCCTATTGTGACTTTTCCTATGTTACAATTTCACAGACAGGCTGACACGGTCCAATCGACATCCAAAAAACGAGTAGGTTTTCAATTCGATTGTATATATATATTTTTTTAATGTTTGTTACCTCATAACTTTCGACTTGATGAAACGATTTTGATGATTCTTTTTTTATTTGAAAGCCGGTACTTCCCATGTGGTCCCGTTTCAATTCGGTCCAATTCCGTCAATGGCATGCCCGCGCATCGAAAGAAACCTCATTCGATCTCATTCGATTTACAAATTTACTCACGGGACTATTTTTAGAGCAACAATGGCCAAATAATTTTTTTTTTTTTTATTATAAATTTAAACACAATAATAATTATGCTCTGTGCGCACAACTGTGGCACTTTTATGTATCGAAATTTTTATGTATGTATATCATATCGCTAATACAATCTTTGAATAGTTTCTGTCAAAGTTCACTCGATATCAGTCTAACTACTTTAGGGCTGGTTACACGGGCTTAGTAGCTAAGTGCTGCTTATAGTACTCGTCACTAATACTAGGTCCCAATGTGTGAACTGTGATATTGGTGCTTAGTATTAGTGTCTGTGAATAGTGCGAGTGAATAGATCCTATTTACTAAGTGACAAGTACTGAGCACTTAGCTACTAAGCCCGTGTAAACCAGCCTTTATTGTACGTTATATTATTTATACGTTAAACAAGTGACGATACTGGGCGCAATATAACACAATGTTGATAACACGTGTACAATATAGTGAGAACTATGGCTGACGCAATAGAGACGCGTTGAGTCGATTATTTATGTTTTTTTTTTAATTTAGTAAACAGCTGTTGCTCCGGTTTCTTATAATATGGTACAGAACAAAACACGACCCTGCAAATTTTTAATTCAAACTTTTCTCAGTTAGCCCACGAGATTGATATAATATGTATTATTTCAGCTTGCACAAAATGAGGTAGATCTGATTTTTTTTTACATGTCAGAAGTGATGAAATCATAATGACAAATCCAAGTTTTCCATCTCGAAAGCTTATTTGTGTCTTTAATTTATAATAATTCAAGTATAAAAATTTTCTATAATTTTTTCAAATTTTTTTATTCATAAAAACCTTTCTCGGTCAATATCCATAGGTAAATATAATAAAAAGGGCCGTACATTAAATCTGTGCATAATTTTACCTACTTACTTATGTTTCCGAAGTAAAAAAAAAATCCTTTATTAAGTATTAAGAATCCTTTATTAAGAATAATTAAATAATTAAGAAAAGTAACTCACCGTTGAGTGGCGCCAGAAGTGTATGATGGCGTGTATGTCGTGAGCAGGGGCAAGCAGGAGGTAGTCGCGCCATTCATCGTAGCTAATATTGAGGCTACCGTCCTGATCCATCCTGTTCACAAAGGAAAATCAAATTACTAACTCTAAAAAAAAATCGGAGGCAGTCATGACGACTGCCGACAGATGTGTTTACGAGTTCTATTATTTTCTGTTTCTCAAAAATAATCATTAGTTTAGTAACTAATACTGGTACACTAATAAAAACGGAGGCAGTCATGACGACTGCCGACAGAAGTGAAAACTTAAAACTGAGCGTCCAACGCACACACATACAATCGGGTTTATGCAATGTGTTGGCGCGATCGCGTACGTAGACAGCTGCGCGCGCATAACTGTGAGCTTTAGCATGTTGCTGACGCGAACCGATACATTTTTTCCCTACCCAAAGTCGTATAACGCGACTACAGAAGTTTTCACTTCAATACATTTAAGGTTTTTTTAAGGTTTAACAAAAAATAAACTTGAGTTCAAACCGTCTCATGGTTTTTCTCATGGATCCCATTGTCACAACTGGACCAAATTGAAATGGGACCACACGGGAAGCACCAGCTTTCAGATAAAAAAAGAATCATCAAAATCGTTTCACCCAGTCGAAAGTTATGAGGAAATGAACATAATTTTTTTTTAAAATACAGTCGAATTGAGAACCTCCTCATTTTTTGGAAGGAGGTTGAAAATGTACACACTATTCTAGAAATGCATATAAAAGAGCGTTCAATAATAGAGAGGCACGTACCTTTTCAAGAGATTTGTGGCTTCGTGTCTGCCTACCATAATGCCGAGGTCTGCGAACGCGGAAATGAGCTCTTCCAGATCAACCTTTCCATCTTTGTTCTTGTCCATGTGCGAGAACTGCAGCCGCAAGTTCTTCTCGTGCTCCCGGACATAGTGTATGAACTCGGACAGGGTCACGTCACCTCCGGCACTCTTCCCACTTTTGGCCAGAAATTTCTAAAACAAAATATGTTACAATCATAAATTAATCTTAATATAAATAAAAGGCGTTGTGTGTATGCGTGATTTTGATGAAACTTTCAGACAATCTTCAGATTAGTTCAACGGGTGTTCCTGTGAAGTTTGGTAGCGATCGGATATGGATTAAATTGATACTATAGGTACATATAACTTTGTTGTAGATACATATACCTACATATCAATACTAATAATAAATCGGTCGGTCATGGAGTAAATTGCTTTGTTTTCAGAAATATCGTGTATATAGGCTTTATACATGATACTGATACTGAAACTAAATTGACCATTTTTGGAATTTTTTTCTGTATGTATGTAGGTATGTTCCTCCATCACTCTTAAACGAATTAACTGATTTTCACGAAACTTGGTAGATAAACATTTAGAAGTACGTGACACGTGATAGGCTACATTTTATCTTTTTTAACGCGGACGAAGTCGCGGACAACACTAGTTATTATCTATATAAATACAAATGAATCCCTAAATGTGTTACTGAGCACAAAACGGCTGGACCGATTTTCATTCTGTCTTCAATCATAGACAGGGAATGTAAAAAAAAAAAACAAAACGGAGGCAGTCATGAGGACTGCCGACAGAAGTGAAAACTTAAAACTGAGAGTCCAACGCACACATACAATCAATATGCAATGTGTTGGCGTGATAGCGCATAACTGTGAGCATTAGCATGTTGCTGACGCGAACCCATACATTTTTTTCCCTACCCAAAATCGTATAACACGGCTATAGAAGTTTTCACCTCATTTGCCCCTAGCGGGATTTAAACCCGCAACCGTTTGGTTAATAGATAAGTCTAATACTAGACCAAACGTGTCGTCAAATGTCATCGTCATTGTTGATAAAGATAATGTACATAACGTCTTAGCGCTGTGCTATCACCGGTTACAGATTTTGTCAATATTTATCTAACAATCATTCATGTTATCAATTTGAGAATAATATCTGACATTGGTTGATTATTAAATTTTTTGTTCTTATACTAGGCTAGTATATTGATCTCAATGAAAAACCTAACACCTGAGAAAACATCTGACATCTACAATTAAATATAGCTAGTAATTTAATAAGGCACGTTTAGATTAAGTTATGTTAAAAATGTTTAATAAATTATCATTACACACTATTACAAAATACATATAATTACAAAATAATTTACTAAATACATAAAAAATCAATTAGTAAAAGCACTATTAAGGCAATACGACAATGATGTTCATATAATGATATTAATCATTAGCCCGTGCCCCACGACTTAGCAAGCGTTGAAAAACAATCCATCCATCCATCCATACATACATACATACATACATACATACATACATACATACATACATACATACATACATACATACATACATAAATACATACATACATACATACATACATACATCCATCCATCCATCCATCCATCCATCCATCCATCCATCCATCCATCCACCCATCCATCCATCCATCCATCCATACATACATACATACATACATACATACATACAAAACCTACACTTACAGATTTATTATTAGTATTGATTATTCAAGTAAATAGTTTCACAATCTAGGTTTGATTATGTGCATGTAAATCCCTCTTTAAGTAAATTATACAAACCGAACCATTTGTTTAGAAGTTACGAGTACAGAAATGCTTAACACAGTGACTGCCATGTGAAATTTCTTTTCTTTCTTTCTTTCTTTCTTTCTTTCCATGTGGCCGCCGACTAAAGTTTGAGAGTAACAGACCACTATTGATTTTTGGAGTGGTAATAAAATTACATGAATTTGTGGGACCACAGCGGACTACGTGGTAAATTTAACGGCTTGTCCCGCCGGCAAAAGTGAATCAAACTTATATGTATGTATGGTGAGCTGCTAAACATAAATCATGGGTTGCATGCTGCCCATATGGCCTAAGACACCTTTTTTTATTTTTTTATTTAATATATTATTTGCAATCGGTCTAATCGACCATGAGCAAATGTGTTGAAAGATTGTGGCAGGTAGATATGTGCCCCATCAGACACACCACTTATGTATTAAGATGCCCATTACAGTTCATGGTTGTAGGATTTTACGCCTTTTAAGTCTGTTTATGCAGTCATTTATAGTTAGCTGACAAGCCAGCTGGTTCGGGTGTCTTTCCAATCTGCATTTATATTTTTCAGAGCAAGCTTTTATCTCCTCCTTCACTGTTGGCATAACAAGGTACTCGTGAACTTCCGAGTTTTTCACAAACCACGGTGCGTTGGATATCTGTTCCAGAATATTGTTCTGAGCTCTCTGTATTATCGAAATGTTTGAGTCACAAGCCGAACCCCAAAGCTGAATCCCATATGTCCAAATAGGTTTTAGAACAGTTTTGTAGATTAATATCTTGTTCTCTATAGATAGTTTGGAGTTTCTGCCAAATAACCAATGCAATTCCTTGTATCTCATATTGATCTCATTCCGTTTTGTCTCAACATGTTTTCTCCACGTGAGTCGCCTATCCAAATGCATCCCCAGATACTTTACCGAGTCACTGCATGGAAGCTGGTTCTCTCCCAGTTTTACAGATGAACAGATGTCATGTCTTAGAGCAAACGTAATCTGGACTGACTTCGAAGCACTAGCACGTATACGCCATTTCTCGAGCCATTTGATGATTTCATCAAGGCTATGTTGTAGGAGTATTGAGGCATATTTTGGGCATCTGCTTGGTGCCAAAATTGCGGTCATCTGCATAGGTAGCCACTGTTGTTCCTGGGGTCTGTGGCATATCTGCTGTAAATATAGTGTATAATACTGGTCCAAGTACAGAGCCCTGGGGAACACCAGCCAGAATGTCATAGAATTGTGATGTGACATCATCCTCCCTTACCCGGAAAATTCTATCTTTAAGGTAGGACTCCAGTACAGAGTAGAATGTGTGGGGTATGTACTTCTTGATCTTAAATAGAAGTCCTTTGTGCCAGACTCTGCTCTATATCGAATGCTTGCTGCAATATCGATAAAAGCTGATGCACAGTAATTCTTTTCCTCCAATGCATTTCTGATAACTTTGCATATTCTGTGTATCTGCTCTATTGAAGCATGCTTTGGCCTGAATCCAAATTGATGATCAGGTATTACAGAATTTGCACTGACAGCACAAAGCAGCCGCTGCAAAAGGATCTTTTCAAAGAGCTTCGATAGGACTGGCAGCAAACTGATAGGTCTGTGAGATGCTATCTCGTGCGGCGGCTTTCCTGGTTTGTTGATCATAATAACTTCTGAGACTTTCCACAGAAGTGGATAATACGCCATTGTAATTATACGATTAAAGAGAGTAGTGAGATACACTATAGCCTTTTTTGGTAGATTAATAAGGACTATTTTGTCTATTAGGTCGTATCCTGGGGCTTTTTTGTTCTCCATATTGTTAATAGTCCTCTTTACTTCTTGAGGTGTAACAGTTTTTTAACTTTAAAAAAGAATACTTTTATACTAATAGTAGCTGGTGCCAGCGACTTTGTACGCGTTCTCTATAGCCTGTAGCCTTCCTCGATACATGGACTATCCAACACAAAAAGATTGTTTCAATTCGAACCAGATTCAGCGTACAACCAAACCAACAAACATACTCTTCACCTTATCTATACTAATATTATAAAGAGGAAAGATTTGATTGTTTGTTTGTATAGAATAGGCTCCGAAACTACTGGACCGATTTTAAAAATTCTTTCACCTATACAAAGCTAAGTTATCAGGGAATAACATAGGCTGTATTTTCTAAAGTTGGGCGGACGAAGTCGCGTGCAAAAGCTAGTAATTAATGAAAGATTAAATCATGAGTATACAGAGCTCATTTTGGCAGTGCACTTGCAGCACATGTGACATTGCTTTATTATAGGGGACCAATGGCCACCTAATATCACCCTGTCCGAGGACCTTAACAATTGAAAAAAAATTAACTGGCCACTAACCACAAAAATGTTCCATTGGAAAAGAAAGCGGACCACATGGGTAATGTAATAGAAATTAGCGGTTAAAGACTTCAAGTTAATAAAATGCCAAGTTTATTAGCGTGACATTATTTTGTACAGCACTGACAGCTTTCGAAGCTCTGTGTCAGCTACTGTGGATGGTAAGTTAATGGGCGATGGTATGGTTAAGTGATTAGGTGAAAGTGTTGGCGTGTCGAAGTAAAACTACCGTTAGCTAATGGTGTCAATTGAACACATATGGAAATGAAGAACGTATCTAACCTCTGCATAACTGCGATTGATGTGCGGCGCTAACTCCTTGAGGGCGACGGACAGATCGTGTATATCGATTTTCCCATTTCCATCGGCGTCTAGCTTAACGAACAACTTTTCCAATCTTTCTTCGTCTTCTTTTGGTAATTCCTCTAATTCCAAGGGCCGATGACACTGCTGCATGGTGATTTTCCCCATTGCTTTCGCTACTTGTTATAAAACAAAGTGATCTCACTTCATTCACAATTATGTCGGCATACATAACTCCTTTGTGAGTGTGGTATGCTAAATACAAATCATCTTCACTACACTTTCAAAATTATCCACCCAGAATTCGACATTGTTGCCTTACTTATTTCATTATTATAATTCAATTTAATTGTATTATTACAAGAAAGTTACTCTATGGCAAGAAACTCTCTAGCGCTCTATGGCATTATGTTCATAGGTTCATAGACTAGACATGGACTAGACAGAACGGTTTGCATTGCAGCCAAATTGTAGCACAGTAGCCACCTATATTATGGCGCTAAAAGTGCTTAAAAAAGCGCCAGATTCCTAATTATAATAATTATGACTGTGCTATGTGGAAAAAAATATTAAATTTCAATTTTTTTAAATATTTTTTTACACAAAAAAATTTACTGCTCCTACCACTATTTTAATAAATTATAAAAAGTCCTATATGTTCCATTATAAGTTTTCAAATTTGCAACGCCAAATGACTAAGAAAAAAGCTAAATCTAGCTGCGAAAGAGCTAAGGTGATAGCACTTTTGCAGATATAGACATAGACAAATTGCTATAATTTCGAATAGATTAGCTACCCACAAACTATTGATCGCTTGGATGAATAGTCACACTGGATAGAAGATATGGATTTTATGCTTGTCACTTTTATGTCAATGTGCAGCTATCAATGTGTGCATGAATAAGGATGTGACTAGTGTATAGGTTGATATCGATAACCTAACCTCATCAAACCAAATATCGAAAATTGTAACACAGGATTCAAACTTGAACCATAGAATATTATTTTCATAAATTTAAGGTTTAAAACTTGATCCTCATCAATATTGCATGGATTGTGTGACTTACAACTGCTAAAATTTAATGATTTTCCTAAAGCTTAAATAATATAGTCAATGACTTACGTATAAAAAGATAATCCCGGGTACTCCTCCTTTTGTTGTTTTTGACGCACAATACACAGCTGAACCAGACATTGCTTCAATTTTTCAATTAAAATTTAGTTAAAACACTGAGATTTCTTAATAAATTAATAAAATACTGCACAGTGCCGCAATGTTTTCACCTAACGGAACGGTAGTAATTCTAGATCTATGCTTTTAACCGACTACCCGACTAGGCGTTCTTTTTGCCTGAAATGACACGTCTCAGTCTCACACCGACAGTGCGTCTTTGTCAAACTTACAATAACTGTCTCTTTTACTCGTGGCACACCTCAGTAACGTAGACAGAGACACAAAGTATTTAGTTTACTTTGAGTTCACAGAAGAGTGGCAACATCTTATCACTCTGTCCATTTGATACTTGGTCCGAGATTGATCGAATCGAATAACTCGTAAACTACAGTCAACGAGTAAATACACCACAGGCTTAATCAATATTGCATATTCATTATAAAGAAACATGAAAGATTATACTCCTTAATAGAGTTTCTTTTAACTTTATAGTTAACCTACGTATTCTTAGCACTCAATGAATGCAGTAATCAGCTAGTTAATAACAAAAAAAATCATGGATTATGGTCCAAATTAACATTTATGCAAAAAAAATCATTAGGTTTTCAAAAACTTTACAGACAACTTACATTATTTTATTGGACGGGTCTGTTGACACTGATTGTCACTAGTCTGTGGCAACTCAGGCGCTACAATTAGTTGGACTACGACCAACCAACGAAACTGTCAAATCAATGTCAAATGATAAGTGACAAAGTGCGGGAAATTTAAAAATAAGCTTTCACTTTTTTTGTTATGATAACAGAACACAAATTTCGTGAGAAATCAATAATCATCTTTGTTATAATTGCATAGCAATAAAAACTGACAAAAAAAATGGACTGGAAAATTAATTATTGTGTATTTATCGTCGCCTATTTAAAATATTGGGCTCCATATGGCCTTAATATCCAAGCAAGTACAAAAATACTCTATTTTGTATTTGCTTTGTAAATTTTTATGCGATCCCTCAATGTAATCTACTTTTTTTTTATATTTTACTAGATACACGCTCCCGGCTTCGCCCTGGGTGCAATTTGGTATACATAATTGAAATAAAACAAACACTTTGCTTCAATTTGACATGATTTATTGAACACAATAGCACATTGTGCATATATAGATCTAGACTTACACAGAAGTGATAAGATAAATATACATAATATACACTACATGAGTTTTTTTCATTAGCCTCGTAGACTGTCATAACATAATATTGAAAAAATGACTAACTACATTTAAAAAAAAAACTGATTAAATATAAAACAAATTAAAATTTCAGAAATAAAAAAAAACAATTGAAACGATTTCAGTCTTTGAGGTTAAAAATTCACTTATTTTTAAATAAATTACTCACACACTGGTTTAATTTTTTTTTTTTTTTTTACGAATCAAATAAAAAATAAGAGTGGACGCGATTCTAAATTACTTTTTTCATACAAAATATTTTATCTTATTTTTTTTTTAAATATATATATATATATATATATATATATATATATAGGCTGAAATCGTAACAACATCCCTACAATGTTACAGTTGTCGTATCGTATAGAATAGACGAAGGGTTATACAGTTAATATATAAAAATTTTAATCAGTCACAAACTAATGTTCGTCTTAAAATTAATTATGTAATGTAACGACAATGATTAATTAGGATTTCTATCTACGAATTATATTTAAAAAAAAAAAACACAAGCTTTGGTACAATTTAGCATTATTTTAACATACAATACAAATATGTAGTGGCCGATAGATATAGATAAAGTTAAAACTAAATCAATATTTAAAACATTGTTCTCAGAGACAAAACGCTGTCCTTATGTGATTTTTTTTTATGTTAATGTCGACAGACAGGCTGACGGTCCACTCGATGGTAGGTGGCTACCGTCGCCTATAACACAAGCAACGCCATAAGTGCTACAAGTGCGCTGCTGACCATAGAAGGATAAGGGATAAGGGAGGGTTGGGGGTAATGGGCTCTGGCATCGCTTACTCACTCACCGAAACACAACAGCACAATACAGTGCTGTTATTTCACGGTGGTATTCTGTAAGGTGGTGGTTACTGCCGCCAGACGGGCTGCCCAAATGGCTGCGAAACGCAGTGTGCCCTACCACTACTAAACAAAAGAATGTCCTTTAAAAAAAAGACCATTTTATATCCCAAAAAAAAATCATTGAACTAAAAGTGTATTTTGTCTAGGGTTCAGGTCCAAAATTTCAACTGAATATCAAAGTTTAGTCGCGATCGCATAAAAGGAACTGTTTTTTTTTTTTTTTTTTTTTTTTTTTTTTTTTTTTAATTATGACTCATTTTCCCTACAGATTAATACGAGTTCAATTTTTTCCATTTAAAAAAATATTTCAATTTTAATTTCGTGACAAAATTACACGAACAATAAACTATGGCTGACTTAAGAGACGCTCAATATATGATAGACTAGCTGGTGCCCGCGACTTCGTCGGCGTTGAAAATAGACGTAAGCAATATATATAACGCTTGACAACTTGTTTTCTGGATGAATGGTACCCTATGTCCTTTCTGGTGTCCCAGACAACGCGTATGCAAAATTTCATGGTGATCGGTTCAGTAGTTTTTGCGTGAAAGCGTTACAAACAAACTCAGATTCACATTTATAATATTAGTAAGGATAAGTAATGCCATTTACCATTTACAATTTTTTTTAAGTAAATACCTATTACATTTTATTTTTTATTACATTTAAACACCCTGGAAGACAGGGATTAAAAAAAAAAAAAAAAAAAAAAAAAAACGGGGGCAGTCACGATGACTGCCGACAGTCTTAAAGTGTAAACTTAAAACTGAGCGTCCAACGCACGCACATACAATCGGGTATATGCAATGTGTTGGCGCGATCGCGTATAACTTTGAGCATTAGCATGTTGCTGACGCGAACCGATACATTTTTTCCCCACCCAAAGTCGTATGACGCGGCTATAGAAGTTTTCACTTCAAAAAGCACCTAATAAATCACAAGTACGACAGCGTTTTTCAAAACAATGAATGCTTATGAAAAGTAACTTACAAACGATCAATATGTAGAGAGCAATGGCAAGACGATGACAGAAAAATCATTTAATTATATTTTATTGTTAATAAAAAAATCGTATATTTAAGTAAATATCAGTTTAAATAGTCTTATAATTAATTAATTCAAATTTAATAGTTTTATCGTTACAATATTATTAAATACATAAAAAGATTCGGTTTAAAATCGAGTTATTTTATTTAATGCGATACATACAATAATAATATCTAAAAGGATTCAAATAGACATGTTACTGATTTGAAAAATATATACGAAAAAAAATTATTATCTACATACTTAAAATTGTACATTTCTATTTTACTATCACGCATTCTTTTAACATTAGATTATATACATACACATATAATAATATATATATATATAGTGTAATTACAGATAATAGTGTGATTATAAATATAATAGTTATAGCACCGGACGAAAATAAAATTAAAAAAAAAATATGACAAAATAATATTTTAGGCGAAAAATTAAAGTTTATGTGATATTTTACGGTTGTTTAAAACGAAATGTAAAATTGAACATTTCTGTATTTTATTTTATTTTTTGATTTGGTAACTAACGCATCAATGTGAGTCGACCCCACTTTTTAGACTTAGATTTAATAATATTATATAAAATAAAATGGTACAAGACAAAATGTATGAGAAAGCACCATTTATATAAGATATAACACACGACGATACGATATCACTGTACCCATGCATACGTTACCATACCACATAGGGAGGGAACATGGCCATACTACGTAACCCGTTCAAGAGGGGGGAGGGGGTCCTCAAAAAGGGTGGAAGGGGTTCACAAAAGGGGGAAGGGATCCACAAAATACTACTACGCTTATACAATGGGGGGAAGGGGTCCACAAAATACTACGCTTATACAACGGGGGAAGGGGGGTCTTAGATTTTTGTCACGTAGTCTGTTTCTACATTACTTTTTTCCTCTTGATAACATATTTTTCATCAAAAAAGGGGGGAGGGTGTCCTCAAAAAGGGGGGAGGAGTCCACAAAAAGGGGGGAATGGGTCCACAAAAAGGGAAAGGGGTCCTCAAAATACCACACTTATTCACTGGTGTCTTAAATTTTTGTCACGTAGTCTGTTTCTACATAACTTTTTTCCTCTTGATAACATATTTTTCATCAAAAAAGGGGAGGGGGTCCTCAAAAAGGGAGGAAGGGGTTCACAAAAGGGGAAGGGGTCCTCAAAATACTACGCTTATACAACGGGGGGAAGGTGGGGGTCTTAGATTTTTATCACTTGTAATAAAATTATAGGGTATGCACGCACTCTTGGCGTCACGTATTAAGGTGATTACAAGTCAGCTTTCCTCCATACAGACGTAGAATGATTTTATTACTCCGCTGTTTTATGTTTGATTTACAATAGTAAGCATACGATAAGATTTATCTTTTCGTTAACTAGGTTCGTTTTTATAGAAACTTATAAAAGTTATGATCCTTGAAAAATCCATATTTTAACACAAGTTTTAATGCAACTTTGAGGGTGAATAGGCCACTCTAGTGTAGGTAACTAGGTAAAAAAATGGGTCACGTAGTATGGGTACATTCCCTAAGTATATTTTAAAAACACACGTTGGCAATGATTTTCAATTTTTTTTTTTTTTTTTGATCAGGCACAATAATTAATTAATTTTTTTTTTCAAGCATCAAAGATGGACGAAACTTCGTTGTTTAAATTCGTCGTCCATTTTTAAATATTTCATAGTAAAATTCTTAAGATACGATTTTGATACACGTGCAATTTACGAATTCATTTTATTTAAAATAATAAAAACATTAATATAATAATTTTAGAGCTGTACGTAAAAAGGAACTTATTGTACATTATAATTATGGTATAAAAAACGATGTTAGCTTAAAAAATACATCAATATGTATAAATTAACCGAAGTAACTTTTGATCGGTGGAATTTGAAAGTCTATAAAGTATTCAGAGGTGTTTTTGGAGTTTACTCCTTATTAATCGATTTTCATTCATATATAATATATTATACTAGCTGGTGCCTGCGACTTCGTATGTACGCGATGATAATAATTTAAAAATATAAAAGCAATTGCAACGTTCGACGCCTTGTTGCTTTAACACATTGGCCAGGCGTTAGTTACACTTTTATGTATATTTTAGATAATCCCTCGGGAACATCACTTTTTTCTTGGATGAAAGGTACCCTATGTCCTCTCTGGTGTCCCAGACAACGTGTATGCAAAATTTCATGGTGATCGGTTCAGTAGTTTTTGCGTGAAAGCGAGACAGATAGACAGAGTTACTTTCGCATTTATAATATTAGTATGGATAGTAAGGTTAGTAAGGATAAGCCCGGGAGTATGAAAATTTATTGTTAGTAAAATCGAAACTGTCATCGCACTGTATATATGCGTTACGTTCAATTTTCGAACATTTTAGAATATCTGTGAAGTTTCAAAGATATAGGATCACTGAATTTTAATTAGATGAACTAAAATGACATTTGGTGGGTTACCATTTTATTGTAATGTAAAAATAATGTTGTATCCTGAGTAATCGAGTATTAGGTAAGAATCGTGATTCAATCTTTTTTATTTTACAATAAGTTTGTTACTTGAACTTATTATTTTAATATGTTTTTTAGTTGTTGCTAGTTGTCATTTTAGTCCATTAATAAGGCGGCTGAGTTCCATTATTTTGTTCACTTCTATATAACGCGATCGATACTCACAACTTGACCGTAATTATCGAACTCGATTATAAATGAGTCGTACTACAACACTACGCTTCATGGTTGCAACATTAAAAAAATAAAAGGCCCATTTCAGCTGTTATTTTAGTCCATCTAATTAAAAAATTCGATTATAGAATTTATGTTATGTAATAAATAATACATCCTTGCGAACAGAGATGGGGCTGATATTAATTCGTGTTTTTATAATAATTATTTTTTTATTATGTATTTTATAATCGTTCGTAAGGAGTAAACTCCAGTCGTGCGTCGTCGGAGCTGACACACACACACACACACACATTTTTTTGTTCGAGAAATCAGATCAAAATACAAAGCAACATGTGTATTGTGTACGTTTATAGAAAATGCAATATCGTGACAGCGGGACATGAGAATTTCACTATCCCGCATTGTTTCCTTAAATTGGGTGGGATGATAATTATTTTTTTGGATTGAAACGAAAACACATACAAGTCGGGGTTGAAATGAGACTTGCAAGGAATTATCACTCAAGTATTTGTGTGAAGAAATACTGTGAGTAGAGACCTCTTTGTAACTTGTAATTATTCATACCAATCTTATTAGTGTTCTGTTTCTTTTTCTTTGTTATCATGTTACTAAGTTACAAATAAATGTTTTGTTTGATTGATAAACCATGTTTAATTTAGTTTAAAATTACACAATAATGTTAATTAAATTTTGATAAATTTTAATGAAAAATTTTCACAGTAAACTTACTTGGAAACTTGGCAATACTTACTTTCGACTTTGGGAACTTTTGAAATCCCGAAAAATCCCAGAGATTGAATTCCATATACGCACACAGTGTTACTACAATAGATTTTTCTATTCGAAAGACATGAGATTCGCCGGTAGAGGTTTTGGTATTCTATTAGTCACTTCTTCTATTTTCAATATCCATTGTTTCGCTGACGATTCTGATCCAGTCCTGAAATAATAATAAAAAAAAAATCAATCAAACCTTTTTCACTCACATTTGTACTGACACTGTTTTCAGTGATAGGTAAAAATAAGAAAGTTTTATCAGTTAATATATTATGGGTCCTTTGAAAAGCAAGATGTAGAGCGGAAGTAAAATTATCACAAGACCAAAGAGGCTTCAATGGTTTTTATTATTATTGGTGAATTATTATATTAAGGTTTGAAGGCGACACTTGTGCGGGAATCGGCGCATGTGTACAATTGCGCACAAAATTGCTAAGGAAAATGACATTTCTTTTCTTATTTCGTAATTTTTCACCTCACTAACTTAACATGTACAGGCAGTGTTGATATTCCTTCCATAAAATCATCGCGCGATGTTGAAGAAGAACGTTTTTTTAGGCATTTATTCACCGTGACGTATTAGTATTACTAATACGA
The DNA here is from genome assembly GCA_918317495.1 of Synanthedon vespiformis. NCBI lineage: Eukaryota > Metazoa > Arthropoda > Insecta > Lepidoptera > Sesiidae > Synanthedon > Synanthedon vespiformis. The sequence goes on along the minus strand of OU906947.1, from coordinate 1,225,426 downwards.
TAAAACAATCTGTACGCAACAGTACCCAAGAGACTCGACGCGCGCGAACGAAGTGCGGGAGGTGTGTAGCGAATGAGTCTACCAATAACGTGTCGGCGCACGCTATTGGTAGACTCAGCCACTCACGCTCCTCTGCCCCCTCAAACACCTAAAAATAGAGTTCTGCGCACATTTACCGACAAGTCTTTATTCGCTACACGAACTACAGCACTAAAGGGATACACATACTTAAATTTATATAGCGTGCCGTTGTGGTGGTTGATCAGTTGGAAAGTGTCTGGCGCTTCGCCTTCTGTTGCCATCCAACCGTCTAGGGGAAGCACCTTGCATCTCTCTGTACGAAAGTCGCTGCGATTTGTCCTGTCAAACACAATCCCTGTCACTAATAATAAATATAAATGTGAATGTCAGTTTGTTTGTTTGTTTGTGACGCAATCACGCAAAAACTACTGGACCGATCACCGTGAAATTTTGCCTACACACGTTGCCTGGGACACCAGAAAGAACATAGGATAACTTTTCATGCAGAAAAAAAATACTGTTCCCGAAGGGATTTTAGTACAATTTAGATTTGCGCCAATTAGCGCACTGTGTCATGATAAGTGATAATATTATAAAGAGGAAAGATTTGTTTGTTTGTTTGTTTGTATTGAATAGGCTCCGAAACTACTGGACCGATTTGAAAAATTCTTTTACCATTAGAAGCAGTAAACTTTTCAACATATTTACATACAAAAACACATTTAGTTTTGGTAATGTGCATTTCACACGAGATGGCGACTGTTCAAACGCCATTTTGAATCAGATCACACAATTTTCAACCATTACAATATGGAAACAAAGTTCAATTTTTGTTTTGAATGATAGACAAAGACTTATTTCGTGTAACGTTTTCGTATAGAATTTATATTAACAAAAACAAAAACGGTGTCAGATAAACTCACCCTTTAAATGATTTGGACGAATAAAACACGAGAATGTTCTCCGTTATTTGCAGCCAGTACCTTTGCCAAGAGGACAGAGATATTTTCCTACCCTCTTTCAGTATTGTTTTCCTTCTGACGAACCCTTGAAAGTCTATTTCTATAGCGTTTGACTTTGAGTTATCCCTAAAAAAAAATATATTTTTTTTTAAACAATTAAATCATTTGTAATGAACACGGCACTTTGCGTTTCGTAGTCATAAATAAATAGATTTATCCATTTAGCTCCTCACTTCAAGACTATATATAATCTATATAAATAAAAATGAATCCCTAAATGTGTTGCTAAGCGCAAAACTCGAGAACGGCTGGACCTATTTTAATTCTGTCTTCACTCATAGATAGAGGGATAATCAGGGAAGGTTTTTAATTTAAAAAAAAAAGCACCCTTACTTGAAAACGGTCGCGGGTTCGAATCCCGCTAGGGACAAATATTTATGTATTAACATTTCACCTTTGTACCTGAGTCACGGATTTTTTGTATCTATTATATGTATGTATTTACAAAAAAAAAATCTATGTAGTATATCAACTGTCTGTTTGGTATCCATAATACATAGTTGCTTACTGTGGAACTAGATGGTGCTGTGTGGAATGTGTGAAGATATATATTTATTTATTTATTATTATATTCTCACCTTAATGGAAAGGTCTGAGACAACTTATCGCCCGTAATCGAACCGGGCGACTCTAAGAGTGTGTCGTCAAGCAAGTTCACTGAGCCAGCAGGTGTTCTCTCGTCCAATTTCTCATCGGCATGACTCTTGCCAAATATACTGAAACGCAACAAGAAGAGAATCTTTTATTATTATTATCAATTAAGATGACACAAGTCGGCGGCTCGAACTCATTGATGCGTGTAGCTAAAATTCATGCACAATGATTCATATCAAAAACAGACCCTTGGGCGTATACATCTTTTTTACAAAACTACTGCATATATCCATTTCGTGTAAACTTATTTGAACTCTTGAATAACTAATCAATGTTTGTATGCAAAGTATTTTGGAGTTTTTATACACTAGAGTGACCTATTCACCCTCAAAGTTGCATTAAAACTTGTGGTAAAATATGGATTTTTCAAGGATCATATCTTTTTTTTTTTTTTTTTTTTATCTTTTAAATTGATACTTTTTCTTTAATTGAGTTTGTATAAAAACGAACCTAGTTCACGACTGCATGTTTACTTTTATAAATTAAATATAAAACAGCGGAGTAATAATCATTCTACGTTTGCATGGAGGAAAGCTGACTTGTGTCACCTTAAATAAGTACCTATATCAATTTATCAACAAGGTCGAAGCCGGGTGAACGAAATATAAGCCCACTTTGAGTTTACCAGAAACTAACCCAAAAGTTTTCAGGCTGTAATCATCAAAAAGTCTGACCTGAGTTTTTCATGTGCAAACTTGAAGATTTTCTATCAATCCATATTAATATTATAAATAATAATTATCGTATCGTAATAATTTAATCTATGAACTAATATTCAAAGGGTCGCTCTCTCATACTCGCTTTTCTTAGGAGGAAACGTATTATCTCCGTATATTATAATAAGTAACTGACGTATGGTTGAAAGAACTACGTCATATTTTTTTCCATAATGCATCTCAAGTATTCATATTAAATATTTATCAAGTAGCTATTTTTTTTTCGTATTCACATGCAAATATACTGCGTCATCATAGATTTACATAATAATACAATCTAATGCAGTAAAAGCGATATTTAAAATATTACATTACTTGTACATTGTGTGTGTGTATGTATACTCGTATACATTACTATATTCTTTTGTTCACTTTGGTCTTTAAAGGCTTCATGTCAATAATATTAGGGAAAAAAAAATAGAGAACTTTTCAAAAAAATACCTTTAAGGTTTGCATGATTCAAAGACCAATGTGAAAAATATAGTAAGTATATTTGTTTATACAATATTATGCTCATTTACAAGACAAAATTTACCATACTATTGTATTGTATCAAATAAACACTAGTGTCGATAGGTAGATATATATATAAAATTATTATAATATATTTAATATCAATAGATAAATGGTTAGTCTCGCTGCGCTCGACTAGATACTGCCCTACCTAAAGGCAATAGCTCTGTGAATGAGACAACTTTTTATTGTAGTGTGTGTAAAACATCGTCACTATTTATCACTTACACTTACACAGTTTTACTATACAAATTGGCATTTTATTATGCCCAAAATTTAATGAAACATTCGAAACGTACACATCACAAACAGTTTTCAGTGTGACTAGCTCGGGTACGCCGAATTCGGCGTAGTATTTGTTCGTACGGCGGCTGTATCTAGTCGAGCGAAGCGACACCATTAAATATCTTTATTAATATAATCGATTCACTACAATATTCAAAGCGAAACCTCAATAAAAGCCAAATGCTATTTGCATTATTACTATGTGCATTATTAAAATCAGAGATAGTTATCGTGAATAAAAAATTAAATATAAAAAGCAGAAACATGCAAAGGTAAGCTAAGACCATAGGGAACAAAACTCATAAAACAGTCAAGTCGACTCACAAATAAATAATTTGTACCTGTGATGAAAAAAAAATTTAATATAATTTTAAAGACATAATCATACTTTAAACAGTGGTGTAGTATTGGTATTACCTTTTTTAAATGTCTCTTTTGATAAAATTATCCTTTAGGCAACAAATTTTTTATGAAATTTTGTACTTGAGTAAATCTTTAAAATTCACGTTTTTTTTTTTTAAAAAAAAACATAAATTTAATTTATGTACACAAGTAAATAAAAATATTTACAAAGACGTAATAACATGTGTGTCTTATGTAGCTATAATAATTATGGTATATTAAATTAGGTTAATTGGATTTGAATTCCATTTTCAATATATTTTATTTATTTACTATAAGTTTAAAAAATAAATTAAGAAAAAATCACTTTCGTTGCGTTTTATTAAATGATCTATTTCTGGTTAATATATAATTTTCAAAATTCAATGACAAAAAAATACTATATGATCTTTAAAATTACTAACTATAGAGCTGATGACGGTCCACTTGATATACTATAACTACGTTATGTTGGTTTTACTGTCGCCTATTAACACAAGCAAAGCTTATACCGGAATGCAAGTGCGTTCATGACCTTTATAGGATGAAAGAAAAGATAGGATAGGTGACGCTCACTCACTCACTCATCCCTTACTCACGCACAACGGCACATGTGCTGCTCTATTGGAGTTTACTCCTTAAGAATCGATTTTTATATCAAATACTGAATCGTATGAAAATTTATGATAGTAAAATCGAAATTGTCATCACACTGTATATATGCGTTACGTTCAATTTTCGAACATTTTAGAATATCTGTGAAGTTTCAAAGATGTAGGATCATTGAAACTAGAATTTATGTTACGTAATAAATAATAAATCCTTGCGAACAAAAATGGCGCTGATATTAATTCATGTTTTTTTATAATTATAATTTTTATTATGTATTTTTTTAATCGTTCGTAAGGAGTAAACTCCAGTCGTGCGTCGGAGTTGACAACACACACGCACACTTTTTTGTATTATTACAGCCCAACTGACCGACTCGTTACTAAACAATAATTGTCTCTACACATTATAAATTCATGTCGTTGCTTCCGTCTGTCCGTTTCTCCGCTAAATTCTTATAAAAATATTCAACGAATTATTTTTTTACAGTTTTCACCGATGGAAAGAATAATAAGAATAGGTTAATTTGTAGAAAAGATTTCTTCATATTTTATGAGCTTTATAAGTTAAAAAAATATATATAAAATTTATAAGTCGTGGACTACTATTCATTTAAATTTCGTTCATTTAACTTGGTGGTCCGTGAGCCAGCGACAGATTTTCATGACCAATTTCCTCTCAGTCGATAACTCGTAAAATGACTGAGAGAGTTGTATCACGAAGCGTTGTGAACGTCAGCTGCGGCTCCGATGGTGGGTTGAGCAGTAGAGTGGTAGCCGCCCACGCACATAATAAAAAAAAATGTTTTAATCATTTATTCCCGATTAAAAATTCATCAAATTATAGTTAGCCTAATATTTTGAAGAAACAAAATTGTCAGCTATTTATAAAATGGTGGATTATACGTCAGCAGATCACACGAATATATACGTGTTCAGTGATTACCTCCCAATAGAAAATTTATCAGATGATAGTTTATGTATTACTTTTAATAAATAAAAAAGTCTGCTGGCTATATCTTGGTGGAATGCTTGTCAGCTGATGCTCTGAAAGTGTAACGGGCTACCACTGCTCAACCCACCATCGGAGCCGCAGCTGACGTTCACAACGCATCGTGATACAACTCTCTCAGGCATTTTACAAATTATCGACTGAGAGGAAATCATTGACGAAATTAGTGCCTGGCTTACGGACCATGGTTAGTAAAGGTCACGAAATCGTACAGTTTTACCTGTGCGCTGGATGGGTTAAACCAAAATGCGGTCCTAAATTCAGTTAAGTAGCTATAATAAGGTTTAATTTCTATTTTAATGTGCCCTCCTTTGTTTACAACACAAGCACGAAGCATGCTCTCACCCTATTGTGTATTATATAAACTCTGTTTACTTCAATCAATTATATATAATATATATATATATATATATATATATATATATATATATATATATATATTGGCATCATTTTCAAAATCTACATAACACCACAATGCAAGCCGTTAGAGGCAAAACACTCACCCAACACCAAAATTGACCTTGTGAAAATTTCTTGGCAAGCTCGTACTACGAAACCTATGCAACGATCGCAAAAGGGAAAATGAACTGTACAATTATAACAATAAAAATCACATTTTAATGTGTCGTTAAAAGTTGTCATATCAAAGACATGATTATGTCTCGGGGACGCTGTGATGATATCCCATGCCAATTGGTTTATTTCTTTTTTAATTTTATTTTTTTTCTGGTGAAATAGTATAACTGTGTCGATGATTAACAACAATAATAAAAAGTAGATAAAGATATTATGAAGTTAATAATGATTTTTGAGATACATCTGTAAGAAGAAGTGAAAACAAATCTTTGTCAGATCTGAGGAGTGCGTTAAGAGTTTTTAAATTTTATCACCATTTTTATTTTTAATTCTCATTATTTTTAGTTTTAACGTTTCATACATAAGTCTAGAGCCGAAGCTTCCTTTTTGATTTTTCTTTTCGGGTGAAAATCCATTTTCATTTGAACACTATATAATAGTGACGGACCGAAGCGTCGTTTTCGTTTTCGGACATTTTTGGACAAAAATTAACCAAAATTATATCGAAATTTATCAAAATTTTCTAGTGAACCGCGAATGGAACTGAGTCTAAGTCTAGATACTTTATTTTGGGTCTAGTTTATATTTTTCCATCAAACGCTATGTTTATGTTTAAAATCTTTTAACGTCTCCTCTATTACAATATTAACATTGATTAAACATATACATAATTAAAAAAAAAAAAAAAAAAGTTCACACTATGTTCACAAACAGGACCTATAAATAATTAGTTAGTGGAAAAAAAAAAAAAAAAAAAAAAAAAAACACGAGTTATGCAATATCATATTACTATAGTTTACTCACTTGGAGCCGAGCGAGTGACATTTCCTATGTTTCGGTATAAACTTGGACTGGTGTATCCGTAGGGATCCGGAGCCAAGTCTGTGCGAGGGCGATAGGGAATAGGGAGTGGAGGCTCCCTGGACTGTGACCTCCTTCACAGACTCCTTGGAACTGGCGCAACTGCCTACAGGAGATGGCGGCTCGAGCTTCAGGGACAACCTAAAGAATGAGGCACACCAAATCTATCATATAAACCTATAAAGGTTCGGATTGAAATAAGAATTTGTATACTTTTATTATCAAACTGGCTGTTGGCAGCGTTAAAAAAGATAAAAAGTAGCCTATCACGTGTCCCGTACATCTAAATTCATGAAAGTTTCATGAAAATCAGTCAATTCGTTTAAGAGTGATGGAGGAACATACATACTATGCGTTTCAAATGAGAATAGGATCGCGCTTGCTGCAAACTTCACATGATCCGAGTCATCATAGTAATGTCGTAAAAAAAATCCGAATAACAAAAATATAAATATTTTTTATCTAATAAAATTATATATGTATAAATATATATATATATATATCCTTGCTAATATTATAAATGTGAATATGAGTTTTTTTGTTTGTTTGTTTATTACTCTTTCATGCAAAAACTACTGAACCGATCACCATTAAATTTTACATACACGTTGTCTGGGACACCAGAATGGACATAGGGTACCTACATAGGGAGTCTCAGCTTCAAAGCCTGCAGCATCGTCGTAAAGTAGCATGCCTATCGGTTTTCTATCGTCTACACCACGGAGAATGTGCGTCCATCCTATGGGATCTGATCCGGCCAGAGCCGTTCCACTTACGGAACACGAGGCGTGGGCGGGGGTTTCATCCCTTCGTGGTTGATGTTCCCCGGTCACGCACGAAGCGTTATAGTTCCACCTTCCTTGTACGAACTGCTAAGGAGTGGAACTCATTGCCTGCGTCCGTGTTTCCCCAAAATTACAACCTCGGGGTCTTCAAGTCTAGGGTAAATGGGCACTTACTAGGTAAGCGTGGTCCATCTTTGGCCGCATCTGCACCTAACATCAAGTGAGATCGCGGCCAAGCGCTGCCTTGATTACATAAAAAAAAAAAAAAAAAAAAAAAAAAAAAACCTTTCATCGTTCAACGCGGACGAAGTCGCGGACACCAGCTGTTATATATAATAACTATTAAGTAACTAAACTATAAGTGTAAATTACAGAACGATTTAAATCGTATTTATACGATCTTTTCGGCTTTGGTTCTATGTAGCAAAGCCCTTAAGTTTGCTAACGCGTCTCCACGAGATAAGTAATTCTTTTATGGGTCAATGTATATGATTTTATAATAAACTACCTGAATAAATAAATCACATTACAAAAATAATAAAAACTAATAATTAATTCTTGGCTTGTTTTTTTTTTTGCACTTTGTACACATCAGTAATGAAGTTCGTGAGAAATGCGGAGCAAAATGCGAATTTCCAGTCCTATTGCTCATTTGACACGCATAGTACATACATACAGAAAAAAATTGTAAAAATGGTCAATTTAATTTCAGCGTCATGTATACACGATATTTCTGAAAACAAAGTAAATCACTCCATGACCGACCCTTACACATTTATTATTATTATTATTAGTAAAATTAATTTTACAAAAAAAAAAAAACCTACTTGTAATGATCGTCCTCCAGAAACTTCTGCAGCTCCTCGATATACCGGACGCTGTTCAAGTAATTGGAGACGTGCGGAAGCGGCGCTATGTCGTATTCGGACATCTGATATCTCTCCAGTGCTCTCAACACGACGGCCATCTTAACAGCGCGGTTGGGAGAACCCGCTGGATGGGCAATGTCGATGTAAACTAAATCCGTTAAGAAAATGCCTGGAATCAACAGCTAGTGTTAGATTAATTCCAACTTTAAAAAGATTTGGGATTGGGGCGTTCCAAACCTTGCCAGTGCGCATTATAAAGGGTGATTTAAAAAAGGCTTGGCCCGAAATCGTTTTAAACGTCTGTCCGTGTCCCTCTGTGATCTATTTTCTATTTTTAAGCGGTTTATGAAGCCAGACACTTTACCATCTTATTTCAAAAAAAATTTCAAAAAATAGCTTTACCATCTTATTGCATATCGTATAGAAATAAATTTTAGAAACTCACCAAGATAAGGTATACACGGTAACGATATGGATTTTAAATATTCCCTCAGCGCCGTCCAATTGTCTTTCTCACTAAATAATTCCGCCAACTTATCAAACTGCTGCTTGTCTTTCTTCGATAAGCATGCCCATGTCTTTGTAAGTCTGAAAAGTGAAAACCATTTTCAAAATTAAAATCTTTGTGTACACACACAGTGTGTATTCGCACAGTGTTGAATTTTCAAAAATCCTTTCTCCTCCGCCAGTATAGAAATAAACACAAACATCCATGACTTGTACCCGACAAAGGTAAATGTTAACACAAACATTTGACCCTAGCGGGATTCGAACCCCGCAACAGTTTGGTTAACATCTAAGTTGACTAGCCACTAGATAGACCAAACGTGTCGTCAATTTGCGTTGTGAAAGTGTGTAAAAATATAATCAAACTGTGTAAAAAATGATAAATAGTGACGATGTTTTACGGTATCTAGTCGAGCGTAGCGAGACCAATCATTTACCAATTAATTTAAAAAGAGAACAATTTTTGAGATGGGTAAAAAACTATTGAACTCGCGACTTGTTACCGTGTAACAGTTTAAGAGGGGATTCACAATAAAACGCGAGGATTGTAAGGTTTCTTCGTTCAAATTGTACGATTTCCCTTGGTTGCTTGAAATAACTAATAAGTGGTAATATTAGTTCGTTTTATCTTCTATAATAATAATGAAGCCAATTTTAGGTAACCTATTTATTTATTTAGTAATGATCATTCTCTCGATGCATGTTTTGGCAAAAACTCACGAAGACCTCAATCGTGAGGTCTAATTTGGAGATTCTGTTCAATATAGATTATTACAAAAATTATGTTCTTCTTATAAGTATCCTGTATTTTAATAATAATGAAACACTTTTTGGTTATATGCCTTTTATGTAAAGAAAAAAAAACTACACGTGATCTAATAATTATCGACCGAAAGGCTTCAAAACCAGTCAAAATATCTCTGAAGTTCTAAGTTATATTTACGTAATTTTTATACTGAAATAATCTTCAACTCTTTCTGAAATTATGCATGTTTTTTCTTTCTAAATAACTACTATTATTTTTTTTTTATTAAATTAAATAAAAGTACTACACTGCGCCGGCGAGATGCGTTCAGTCGCGCCCGAGCGTTTGTCGACGCTTGCTCAGCGCTGAAACGTAAGAGCGCTCTTAACCGACAAATCTGTATATAAGTATGTCCTGAAAACGTGTTAAAGTATTCACTTCTGTAAATACTTAAGTACTTGTGTTAAGTATTTTTTTTTTTTTAATTTCAGCTTGTATAAGTACGGATAATATAAATAATACGTACCTATAAATACTAGCACTCTGCAGGGCAGATATAACAGCAAATAGAGAATGCAAATTGTTTAGGTCGACAAGCTTTTTTGCAACTTTAATAAAATGTACGAGAGTCTCTGCCCTGCTCTTTGGCGATTGTCCATTTAATATTTCTTGAACTGTCCAGAAACTGACCTGAAAATTAATGACATTTTCTTCTAGTAATACATATATATTAATCTATTCTTTATAGATATTATATTTGTTACTGGCTGCTGCCCGCGACTTGGCCCGCGTAATTTATAGAGCCTATGTCTTATTCTGATGTATAGGCTATATCATTGTAAAGTTTCATTGAAATACATTCAGTAGTTTTTGCTTGAAAGAGTAACAAACATCCTTACATTCATCCGTATCGCGTGCAACAGTTATCCTTACTTCTATACTAATATTATAAATGCGAAAGTAACTCGGTCTGTCTGTGTCTCGCTTTCGCGCCAAAACTACTGAACCGATCACCATGAAATTTTGCATACACGTTGTCTGGGACATCAAAAAGGACATAGGGTGGTACCTTTCATACAAGAAAAAAGTACTGTTCCCGAGGGATTATCTAAAATATAAAAGTGTAACTAACGTCTGGCCAATGTGTTATAGCAACAGGGTGTCAAACGTTACAATTGCTTTTATATTTTTAATTTATCATCGCATATGAAGCACCAGACACCAGCTAGTTTTTACTAATATTATAAATGTGAATGTCAGTTTGTTTGTATGTTTGTTTGTTTGTTACGCTTTCACACAAAAACTACTGAACCGATCACCATGAAATTTTGCATACACGTTTTTTGCGACACCAGGGCCCGTATTCTCTATGCTTGCTTTTGCCGTTCTATGCCGTTTTGCTGTGGTTGTCGACTCGATGCGGTTATAGACTCGACAATTGTCTACTTTGGCATTCACTAAGCACATGTCAAAATGTCTACGACGTTTTTTCCGTGGTTTTACATGTCGATGAAGTTATTGGCGCGTTATTGTGTGGTTTTTAGTTTGACAAAGTATTATTTACAATTTAATGTCGACATTGAAGTTGACACGTTTTAAAAACCACAGTTAGAGAATAGGCCCGCAGAAAGGACATAGGGTATAGCAACAGGGCGTCAAACGTTACAATTGCTTTTATATTTTTAATTTATCATCGCGCACGAAGTCGCGGGCACCAGCTAGTTTTTCAATAAAATGTGCACATAATATACTGACCCTATTGAATCTCTTCGTGAAGGCGACGACGTTTGGCGCCACCGTCAGCTTGTTCAATTTGTTCCAACCGCATGTGGTCAACTCGTCCGATCGTATCGCTTTGAAGCATGGCAAGTCCAAGAGTGTCAGCTGATTGGCAATGTCCTCGGGCGGTATTCTCAGTGCGGAGCAAACTATGTCGTCCCATGACTGATTTATGGTGGTCGCTATTGGTAAGCTACTCGTTTTATATTGATATATTGGATCCTGTAGTCTATTGCATGTGTCTCCGAGACTGTAAACAAACAATTACGATTTTTATTGAATACATTGCTTATATCAATCAATGAATACTGACATTAAATCTGTAAGGGTCGGTCACGGAGTAAGTTATACTTTGTTTTCAGATATATAGTGTTTATAGGCTCTATACATAATACTGAAACTAAATTGATAATTTTTGAATTTTTTTCTGTATGTATATGTATGTTCCTTCATAACTCTTAAACGAATTAACTGATTTTCATGAAACTTGGTACATAAACATTTAGAAGTACAGGACACGGGATAGGCTACTTTTTTCTTTTTAAAGCGGACGAAGTCGCGGGCACCAGCTAGTTAGTAGTAACACGCAATGTACGATTATATGATAATAAGTTATTACCAAATAATTGCAGGTGGGTTTAAATTTTTTATTTTATTTTGAATATTATAAAAGTGTATATACACTGCATTTCGCAGTCTTTTTGGGCAAATCATCCCTCCTACAGAAGAACACCATGCAATTATCATGTGCATGTGTGAATTTTCTAGAAAAATATACTACAAACAAATATTTAATTAACCTAATCAACTCATTACTAAATTTAAACCATAATATGCTGTGTACATATATATATATATATATGTGATAAGAGAAGTTTACTTATACAACTTTAATATGACATTGTAAGAACACAAGGCTCATTGTTTGTCGACATAAAATGCTTTATTAATTGAAAATATTAATGAACCTATATTATCACATCCCGTTTGCATTGATAATATCCTTTCAAGGGGACTTTTGAAAAGTAACGTTATCACACCACATTTATTTATAAATAGCTGGCGCCCGCGACTTTGTCTGCGTTAAAAAAGACCCTACCCTGTGTCCTGTATGTCTAAATGTTTATCTATCAAGTTTCATGAAAATCTGTGAATTCATTTAAGAGTTATGGAGGAAAATACATACATACAGAAAAAATCGTAAAAATCGTCAATTTAGTTTCAGTATCACATATAGAGCCTTTAAACACGATATCTCTTGTACTTACTCCATGACCGACCCTTACAGATTTATTATTAGTATTGATGATAAACAAACACATTTGTCTCTACTGGGAATTTTAATAAGAAATTCTTTTTAAACACTGTATTCGTCTGTAAACATAAATTATTATCATCTCTGTTTAATGGAGACTTCGTTCGCATAACTCAAATAAGTTTACGCTAAATAAGGGAGATAAAAATCTCCCAAAGAATGAGTCATAATATGTCAATATGTTAAATGAACGTAGATAATATACTTTTAAAGTATTACAATGAAACCCTGCAATGTAAGAAGTAATACTGTGTCTATTGTATATTTTGTTTTTCTGTATTATGTTCAAAATTATGTAAAATAAATAAATATATAATTAGTTTATTTATTTCAAGATAAATAAACTAATTATTGATTTGCACTAGGATCTCCAGTTTAAGATATTGTGTTAGTCAGCTAGTTTTTACTAATATTATAAATGTCAATGTGAGTTTGTTTGTTTGTTACGCTTTCACGCAAAAACTACTGAACCAATCACCATGAAATTTTGCATACACGTTTTTTGCGACACCGGAAAGGACATAGGGTACCTTTCATCTTTCAACACGGACGACGTCACGGGCACCAGCTAGTATTACATTGTAGATTACTCACGCATAGTTGTAGTAGCATGCGCAGTCATCTCTAGTGTTAACTTGACTAGTAAGAGGGATGTTGGCATGTTTCTTATTGTTTTGTTTACAAGATTTGTCTTCTAGCGGCCAATTCTCTTCGTCTTCATGCTGTAATTTAGTTTTTAAGTTCAACGAATAGTCCTATCACAATGACAATGAATAAAAACGACATAATATTTGCAAAATACAATGTACGAATTAATACCTCAACGATCCTCAAGACGGCTAAACTATCGCTGAGTATATCTCGTGGCATTTTGTTTTTCAAAATCACATCGTTTATGTAACCGTGTGGGAAACAGTATTCTGATACCTACTTTTATGTCCAATAATTTGTAGAATTGGATTTCTTTCAAACACTGAAATAAGATAAAGTTTTCAAAGTATAATTCGTTCGTACTACACAGATCTCTGATGAAACTTTTCACAATGAACGACAAATGTAAAAAGCGTCCGACTATATTAAATTAAATTATGCACATGATTCAAAATACATAGGTACTTGCTTACCTATTACCTATCGATTGTTTACTTGCGTCAATGTTAAACTCAATATTCAACTGGACACAAAACTCTTTATAAAGACAAACATTGTAATAAAGCAATTATAAATCTAATTTCGTGTAAACATATTATTTTTCGACATTTTATTTCATTTTGCACATTTCATTTTAATTAATTCAATTCCATAATTTTATATTGTATTGTACATGTTGAGGCAAATAAAATCACGCACAGAATAAAATATTGAGTGTTTCCGAAACCTGTCAAACTGTCAATTTGACATTGACAATTAAAAATTTTCCATACCACTGACCTGTAATATATACCACTGGACCGTCTACTGTGAAACTATTATTGTGCCTATTTGAAAAACGCCATTTTGGAGCTATAGACAGACTATAGTACTTATTGAGAGAAAGTAATTGGAACTATACTAAGTGATGTTTTCTGAAGTTCCGACATCCGAATATGGAGTAAAATGGCAGACGTCAAAATTAGTTCTGGGTCTACGTTAGTATAGATCTACTATATAGTTTGTGCCTGGGTCCTTCCGAGGGCGGCGTTTCAAAATTGTACACGAAATTATCTGTCATTTGTATGGAACAGCTTATCCAGTGATTATATTACAGGTCAGTGTTCCATACAAACAAATATTTTTACGCCCACGCTAGCGAATGCGGGCATTATAAACTCATACTAGAGTGTACTAGAGCCACAGGTTATCGAATAATTGATTTTTTCAGACTTTTTTTAAACTAAATTTGCCAGACAGGCTAACGATCCACTCACGGATTATAATACTAGTTACTAGGATCCACTTGAGAGTAGGTGGCTTGGTGACTAACTACGCCTATAACACGAGGAAGTAAATAGGTACCTATTTATAAAAGACTTCTAAAAATAATAGTACCTATCTTCAGTTTTCAGTTCTTATAATTTTTGTTTGAATCTTTGCTTTTGTGAAGTGCTTTCAAATCTTCATAAGTTCTATCACAATTGTTTATAAAAATACCCATGTCTTTACTTAATTGTTTTATTAAAGAATCTTTAATACCTTGGCTCAATGATGAAAATAATTATTTACAATACAAACCATTTTATTTTATTATGGAGGAACATACATACATACAATACCTATAATTACAGATTTATTATTAGTATTGATAATTATAACAAACAACTAAACAATGTGTATTATGCAAATACTGTATGTACAGTACCTACAAGAGGTACAAGTAAGTATGTATTAAATGTTATCCACAAATTAACATTATAGGTATACAGAGAAAAAATCTTATCACATTTATTTAACAATCCAGATCTATTAAAATAAATAAAACAATTGGAAGTAAAATCTCAAACTCCATTTGAAATAAAGTAGCCAAAACATGTTTCTTGTATGAAGTATAAAAATATGGTAGGTAGATTAAAAATACATCAAAATTATAATTTCTTATATTAGCGACATAATTATTTAAGTAATGTAAATATTTTAAAACAGGAGTTATATTTTCAGAAACTTAAAAAAATTAAAAGATAATCTTTTAGAGATGAAAACTGAATACTATATTTATATCTACGTCTATACTATATCTTGTATCAAAAATATAATATATTATGTTCCTTGCCTGTAAGTAAGTAGGTACCACAGACTATCATCAGCATCACACAGTGTTTAGATAGCAATATTCGCAATCATGATCATGAGTCATGATTTGTTTTAGACTTTTCTTTAGTTTTAATAATAAATTCATTAAAAAATGAGAGAGAACTATTTTCATTCATGGCGACATGTATACATAATATACATATTACATAATGTATGTATATAGGAATGAACTATATATGTATACAAGGCATTTATACTATATTAAATGGATCTTCCCCTCCTCTCTCCCACCTCCTTCCCTCTCTTGTCTTGTTATTGACACAAAGCTAAGCCAGTAAGCTATGAAAGAACTTCCGTCGTGTTCGTTTTGCAACTATTAATATGGAATCGCGATTTAATCACTCATTTCGGAATATGTAAGGAGCAGAAAAATGGAAGGTAAATAATAGTTGTAATTACTGTTGATTGCAATAGTCAATTCGAAAAATTGTATATCTTTGTTCATTCCAAATTACATACATGTACGTAAACTGTTATGGCGTTTGTGTCCCCACACAACGCATATTCAACATTTCGTTTATTGAATTGAAATAAATCGTTTTAATATGTTTATTACTCTTTAAAATCGTAAAAGTGATGTGAAAATCAGTGTTGATGTGAATATAAAAGAGCCTGTTGTGAAACTATACACCTTTTAGGTTATGTTTCCATCTTTTATAGCTATTTTAGGTGGGTTCCAATAGAAGACGAGAATACGCGTTTTTATCGTGAAGAGTCTTCATAAAAGTGATGTCTGAATGAATTTCTCACGATTTCTAGATATACAATCATGGTGGGAAGTACCAAGCATCGCGTATTTTTGTTCCTTATTCAGGACTGCTTTCAATCTTCTGGATTTTGACATCGAGGTGCGTATCTATTTGATTTGTATTTGTCAATATACTTAATCAAATTTAACTTTTTGTAAACATTACTGTTTTAATTTCGAAGGAGTTGGAAGAGGCTCTTTTAACAGATGGCACCGAAGAGTCTGCTTCCTCACTTCTGACAGAGTTGATTGTTCGCCTACTGAATGGGTGTCTGGGCAACAATGACATCTCGGCATTCAATTACCAGGTAAACACATGGAATTCGACTAGTTAAACATTTTTGGTTTTGTCTGTAACAATTGTATATTGAATGACTTTTAACTTTTACAGATGTACTTGAGGCGGTTGTTTCGTAGGAAGTGTCAGGAAACTGGAAGATACAATCCATTCAATACAGACATTGATTTTCAGTTTTTGCCTCTTCGCACTAAAGTTGAGATCCTTTATGCGTTATGCGATTTTCGGTTGGACGCCGATGACGTTTTTGAGTTGTTCAAAAATTTAGAAGCAGAGAGTTTGAGAGTGGAACCGTTAGGGTGAGTCATTTTTGTAATAAAATCTCTGTAAAATGTAAAAAAAAAAAATTTCCAATTGTAACATAAAATATCTTGTATGTTTATAAATTCAATATTTGGTTTTTTTATAACAATTCTAGATGGGATGACAAAGATACAAATGTTTTATGTGTGTACATATATTATAATAAAACCTAACATATTATGTGATAATGATTGTAGACGCGATGATATATTGTAAACTAGGGTTGTAACGGACCTTTGTCTCTGTCTCCATAAATGCGGAAGTTTCGCAATAAATTGTACCATACCATGACCGTGTTAGGAACGTATACGCTCTACTATGCCAACTGAAACGGATTGACGACGTTCTGTGCCCCTATGTTGCCCGTATGATACCCATATGATACCCACATTTTCAACATCCACCAAATACGATAAAAATCAGTTTCATTGTCTCATGTGTATCAGTGTTGCGTGGACTTCTTAAAGTGCTATCAAGTTTTTTAAATAAAATAGGTATGGCTATTAGAAAATTAACAGTTAGGCCGGTTTCAGTGCTGTCCTGATGGTCAGTACAGACAATACGCACGACCGACTGGCCAAGGTAGCAATACGCGTGCTTACAGTCAGGCGAGCTCTGTAACGTCTTGTGAATTTTCATACAAGTGACAAGCGGTACAAATGCTTGTTCTGGCTTCTTGGGAGAAATTCAAAATTATCCATAGACAACAAGATACTGATTTATAAAACTATATTAAAGCCTGTTTGGAATTACGGTATCCAGCTGTGGGGCTCCGCCTGCGTCTCCAACTTGAGTATCATCCAAAGACTTCAGAATTCTATACTGAAAAGTCTATGCAATGCACCCTGGTTCATTAGAAACGATGAGGTCCATAATATACTAAGGATGAATACTGTCAGGGAGGAAATCGCGGCTCTGGCTGCCTCCCACAGAGTCACGCTTGCAAACCATCCCAACCAGCTGGCTACAGAGCTAATGACACCAGTTTATGAAATGCGTCTAATAAAGAGACGTCACTTCCTCACCCTATAGTTAATATAAACTGAGGGCACTTATACATATAGGGAATCTCTGGAAGACTTTCCCTCCTCGACATGACTGCAAACCATCTGCTTAAAGTCTACGACTGATCGCAGATTTGTAATAGGAAAAAAAAATGACAAGCGCGTTGGTCGCGCGGTCAGGAGTGCGTATCGTCAGTACTGACCGTCAGGAGAGCACAGAAACCAGCCTTAAACAACTGGCAATGGTCATCATAAATGGTTACTGACTCGCCTTCGGCGCGTAACGGTTTGGCAACGTTGCGTGTCAGCACCGGCAAAATATTCTCGTCAAGAATTTGTTGAAACTCCGTGCATAGGTGACGGAACAATCTAGTGGGTGTAGTATATCATACTTTTCAATACAAAGAATATATTTTTATCTGACACATTCCCAGTGCGATCAATACGACGGGACGGCATAGTGGGCAGAGACCTTTAATTACTATTTTTTCATATCCTCTTTCACACCTCCGCGTCCGCGGAGGCGTAACTCGTCGCCTCCGCATTCGCGTCCGCCTCCGCCAAGAAGGCCTCCATTACATCCCTAAATGTGAACATGTTTTATATAAGATAGTAATGCTATAAGACATTACATTGTGTGTTACAACGATTATATTCCGTTTCTTTTTATTGTGATTATAGATGGGATGATAACGATTCCGCTTATTGGTACTTCTACGGGACAAGGCTTTACCGTGAGGACATAATAAAGAAGCCGAAGGGTCGAAGTAAAAAGAAAAAGGTTAAAGAGAGCAAAAAGCGAGGGTGGTTTTACGGAGATGATTGGCTCGACGACGATGAAACTGAACGGGTGTGGCAAGTGGTATGTTTCACCGAGGAAGACTGGTCCCACCTGACAGAGAAATTTAGCAAGGCCTCCAGTAAAGTAGAGAAGGAGTTGTATCGTTCGTTATCGCAAAACTTCCTCCCGGAAATACCGCGTCTCTTTCAGGAGAAGGAAAGATTGCAAAGGAAAAGGTGAAAATATAAAACAAATAATTTGATAATTTTTTTTTTGCTAAGTGTCTTATACTTGCGTACAAAAATGACTTAATTTATTTTGCATTTAAAAACAAATAATATGGATTAATATTGATTTTTTTCAAACATTGGTTTGGTTCCATTGTAATGACATAGTTTAATGAAATAATCGTGCACATAGCGGAAGCGATTGTATTTTAAACTAGCTGGTGCCTGCGACTTGGTCCGCGTTGAAAAAGGAAAAAGTAGCCTATCTTGTGTCCCATACGTCTAAATGTTTATCTACCAAGTTTCATGAAAATCAGTTAATTCGTTTAAGAGTTATGGAGGAACATACATATATGTACAATACCTGCATTAACAGATTTATTGTTAGTATTGATTAGCCATCATTGTGATTTTAAAATGATTTTCTTATACATATATTATAGAGGTTGTCAGACAGGCTGATGGTCCCCTTGATGGTAGGTGGTCACCATCAACCAAGTGTACAAGCAACACCGTGGGTGGTGCTGATGTGCTGTGTTAAAATATGTGCAGTGTTTTAAACAATAACCTTTTACTTTGAAAATAGAAATTAAAATCAGTCCTGACACTATTTCATTTTATTGATTGATACAAGCCATTAAATATTTTTTTATATGAATTGCTAGCTTTCGCCAGCGCCCCCTATTCTTAGACGTTGAAACATATAAATGTTTCAATGGTTTTTTCCTGATGAAAGGTGTTATTATTTTCTTTAATATCCTTACTAATATTATAAATGTGAATGTGAGTTTGTTTGTTTGTTTGTTACGCTTTCACGCAAAAACTACTGAACCGATGACCATGAAATTTTGCATACACGTTTCTTGCGACATCGGAAAAGACATAGGGTACCTTTCATCCAAGAAAAAATTACTGTTTCCTAGGGATTATCTAAAATATAAAAGTGTAACTAACGCCTGGCCAATGTGTTATAGCAACAAGGCGTCAAACGTTACAATTGCTTTTATATTTTTGATTTATCAACGAGTACGAAGTCGCTGGCACCAGCTAAGTACTTTATGTATATTTCTTCTGTCCGTGTTTTGAATTCGTATTTTAGTGGATGGTTTAGATTGTCAATTGGACCCGATAGATGGCGCTGCAATCGAGTTACAATAATTTTTTTTTTTGTTTGTGTACTTGACGAGTTAATTTTATTGCTGATGTGTAAATTACAAGCGTCAAGCGAGTTGATCATCTACTAGACAGTACCTAAGTTCTGCTGTTGCGTGGATAGAATAGATCCGCACTAATATTACAAATGCGAAAGTTTATATCGATATGTATTGATGTTTGTTAGTCTTTCAAGCAAAAACTACTGAACCGATCACGATGAAATTTTGTATACACGTTGTCCGAGACACTGGGAAGGACATAGGGTACCTTTCGTCGTTCAACGCGGACGAAGTCGCGGGCACCAGCCAGTAAATGTATACTGTTGAGTCTCTTAGGAGTTGATTACAAACAGTACAAAATTAACTGAAACTGGGTAGCGTCTTTGTTATCATTTTTGTGATTCTATTTCTCGAATTTAGTCCATGATTATGATTTCTTCGGAAAATCCGAAAGCCTTAAACGTCTTAGACGATGCATTATATTTCTTGAGATGTTGCTGTGATGTTATTTTTTTTTTTTTTTTTTTTTTTTTTTTCCTTTACAAAATAGATGTGAGCTCTGCGAGCATTGCGCGTTCATTCTCATGTTCTCCTGTCAAGCGATCTCATTAATAATTCCACGAATTATCAGTAGCCAATAGCGATAGATATAAGGCTGTTTAAATTATGCGCACACAATTTTGTCGATTATATCACAAACTGTGATAATATTGCGATTAAAATGAATGGACCTTTGATCTGACACTGGTAGATGCATATTCTCTTGAAAAAATAACTCTTTTCAACCGACTTTAAACCGTTTTCTAATGGATGCCATTGTGCTGGACTGGAACTGGACCAGATTGAAATGGGACCACACCGGAAGTTAGTTTAAAGCTAGTTTAAAATAAAAAAAATTGATATTACATCAAAATCGTTTCACCAAGTCGAAAATTATGAGGTAACAAACATTAAAAAAAATACAGTCGAATGGACAACCTCCTCCTTTTTTGGAAGTCGGTTGAAAAAGGAGGAGGTTCTCAATTCGACGCGTATTTTTTTTGTTATATTTGTTACCTCATAACTTTCGACTGGGTGAAACGATTTTGAATAGAATAGAATAGAATAACAGTTTATTTGCAACTAAGGACATAAATACATAATAAAAAAAGAAAAACACACGCACATACAAACGTCCCCTGTCACAAACCGGCTTCAACTCAGCATAATGCAGGTTGTAGAAACCTACGCTGGTCTTCCGTTGGAGCCGATGGTGATTTTGATGATTCTTTTTTTATTTGAAAGCTGGTGCTTCCCGTGTGGTCCCATTTCAATGGATGCCATTTTCAGAACTACATTAGACGGTTTGAAGTCGGTTGATGTGGTGTAATTTTCAAAAGGTTTTACTTGTCTCAATAGTTTCGAGTTCAATTACAGTTTTTGCGTAGGGCGCCCAATTTTATTGTAAGTGTTTTGGCTTAAAGGTTGCTAGAATTACCTCGACGAACATCTAGCAGAGTTCTGCAAAAGATTAAACAGAAGGAGGAGGACAAACAGAACTCCAACAACAGCAAAGAAGAGGAGGAAAGAAAAGATACACCAGATCTGGCGCGAGAGAATAGAGCTAAAAGGCGCAATCTACTCAGGTTAATTTCTATCCCGTTAGAATTTGATATCACTACTATAAAAAAATGTTTGTCTTAATGCGTCCGGTCCATTACAACCAATTCCCAAATTGCCTGATTCCCATTTCGCCTGAAATGCAAATTGCCTTTCCCATTACAACCAAATCTCAAATGGCCTGATTCCCATTTCGCCTGAAATGCAAATTGCCTTTCCCATTACAACCAAATCTCAAATTGCCTGATTCCCATTTCGCCTGAAATGCAAATTGCCTTTCCCATTACATTTAAGTAGTGGTTGGGCACACTGCGTTTCGCAGTCATTTAGGCAGCCCGTCTGGCGGCAGTACCCACCACCTTACAGAATACCACCTTGAAATAACAGCATATATGTGCTGTTGTGTTTCGGTGAGTGAGTAAGTGACGCCAGAGCCCATTACCCCATCCCTCCTTATCCTTAATCCTTCTATGGATGGCAGCGCACTTGTAGCACTTATGACGTTGCTTGTGTTATAGGCGACGTTAGCCACCTACCATCAAGTGGACCGTCAGCCTGTCTGTCGACCTTAACATAAAAAAAAAAAAAAAAAATTACAACCAAATCTCAAATTGCCTGATTCCCATTTCGCCTGAAATCCGAAATGCCTTAGTACCAAATTGCCTGAAAATTTGAAAATTAAAAATATTATGCATGTTTAATGTTTATCAGAGCTAATTTGGTTATTTGCAAAGTTGCAATTGCAAAAAAGTTTATTTGCAGTTTACCAATTTTTTTCTTATTTTTTGCGTGGGAAAATCTGCGAACCATCATGTAACCCTTGCGTATGTAATCTTATTTAATCTGAGCCCTTGCTGACATCTCCACATCAATCATTAAAAATTAAGGCGGTTTGGATTTCAGGCGAATTGGGAATCAGTCGTTTTGGGATTTAGTCGATTTAGGATTCAGTCTATTTGGTATTCAGGCGTATTGTAATTTCAGGCAATGTGGGAATTGGTTGTATTGGACCGGACGCGTTTTAATCATCGAACTACTATTTAATTGAAAACCAAAACACATTATAATAATTGAAATTAAATGGCACTGCAACGAACTTTGTTGTTGACTAATCGGCTCTTTCCTTTCAGATCTAAATCTCTCTCATCGGACACATCGAGCTCCTCTAAGAGTGACAAGGAGGAGGTCCCCGAAAAAATGTCGAAACGTTCAAAGAGTCACGATAAACGTTCAAAAAACGGATCTGCAAGTCACAAACGCGAACCTCCACCGGAGCCGCCCGTAAAAACTGGCAGGAAAACGAACAACTCACTCGCGTCTGTGACTGGCCAGATTGTTATACCGGATAACGATGATCCACCGCCACCAAGCAGCAACTGCACCAGGAAGAAACTGAAGACGTCACAGATGTAATTTATTTTTTTAACTCAAAAAAAAAAACTTGTTAATCGACCGACGAAAACGACAAAACAAAAACGGATGAGGTACTCAATTCGACGCGTATATATTATTATTATTTTTTATGTATGATCACGCATAACTTTTGACGGGGTGGTCCGATTTTGATATTTCTTTTTTTATTTGAAAGAGTGCACCCCCAAGGGGGTCCCATTTTAATTTGGAAAAAAAAATCCAACCCTAACAGTAGGAAAACAGGAGATGATTGATTGTTCACTCACCGATTGTAACGTATAACCACGCATAACTTTTTACAGAGTAGTCCGATTTTGATAATTCTTTTTTTAATGGATAGGGGTATACCTCGAAGTTGGTCTCGTGTAAATTAAAAAAAAAATCCTAGCCTAAGGATGGGAAAATGGGGATAGGAAAATTAAAAATTAAGCATGTAGTAAATATTAGATTATAGCAAAAAAAAAACATAAAATATTTTTTTTTAACAAAAAATGAAAACCGCTGAAAAAACCGGCGCCAAACAAGCAAAAACTACGTAAAGACTGATCCGCGGCGGCGACTCAAAATTACTTAGGTAAAATGATAATAAGACTATTTTATGCTTTTCAGTTTTTTCGGCGGTTTTATTTTTTGTTAAAAAGTTTTATACATACACAAGTCAGCTTACCAAAATCAAAAATCAAAATCAAAATATTTATTTATCAATTAGGTTTCTACAAGAAACTCTTTTGATCGTCATTATAAATTTAAATTTACCAGGGTTTCGGAAAAAAACCAAGATGACGATCCTGAGAAGAAACCCCGAAAGAAACTCAGGATACTATTCTTTTTGTCATCATTAAAATGTAAAATAGTACAATACACTTACTTAATATTAACAAACTTAAAGTATATATATACAATTATAGTTTTACAATACAAAACATAGTACGAACTCCGAATAGCTTAAATCCAGGCTTCTTTGTCGCTTAAATAATCAGTGATTTTATAATAGCCTTTCGAGAGGAGTTTAGTTTTAATGACACATACCTACCTCCATACAAACGTAGAATGATTTTACTACTCCGCATTTTTATGTCTAATTTACAAAAGTAAGTAAGCGATTTGTCTTTTCGTTGACTAGGTTCCCTTTCACATAGAAACTTTAAAAAAAGTATGTATTAATTTAAAAGATATGATCCTTGAAAAATAAATTTTTTAACACTTAAGTTTTAATGCAACTTTGAAGGTGAATAGGTCACTCTAGTGTACAAAAACTCCAAAATACTTTGCATACAAACATTGATTAGTTATTCAAGAGTTCAAATAACTTTACACGAAATGGATATATGCAGTAGTTTTGTCAAAAAGAGTATACGCCCAAGGGTCTGTTTTTGATATGAATCATTGTGCATCTCAGTCGACTGCTCTTCCCGTGCATTGTGCTGTGTGAGAAGGAATGAATTTTAGCTACACGCATAAATGAGTTCGAGCCGCCTACTTGTGTCATAAGAATCGATTTTCATATATAAACTCGTGGTATGAAAATTTATGGGAGTAAAATCAAAATTGTCACACGAAATGCGTTACGTTCTATTGTCGAATATTTTACAATATCTCTTGAAGTGTCAGAGATATTGCGCCATCTACACAATATCGCTGAAACTAGAATATCTTACGTAATAATACATCCTTACGAAAACTAGATGGCGCCGGTAATCATTCGAACATGTAGATGGCGCTGATTTTAATTCGTTACGTTAAATATTTTTATAATCGTTTGTAAGAAGTAATTTTTATAGGTCGCTCTTATATATATTTTTTTACTTACAAAGTAGTGTAAAGACCATAAAAATTAATATTACCGTGAGACCATTAAAATATTAATTTATTTAATTAAGTGGCCAGTAATCATTTTATAGTATATATCTTTTATATCCATATAGTATAGTAATTTTCTCAACGGAATCCTGACTTGCTCAAAATCCAATTCAGTATTAAACAGATTCGGAATCTGACCTCTTACGAATCTGGCCTACTCCACCTGAACGTTTTAAATATGTAGTTGCGTGTAACCTATGAAAAATTACTCCTTTTAACAAAAAATAAACCGACTTCAAACCGTTTTCTCACGGATGCCATTGTCAGAATTGGACCAAATTGAAATGGGACCACACGGGAAGCACCAGCTTTCAAATAAAAAAAGAATCATCAAAATCGTTTCACCCAGTCGAAAGTTATGAGGTAACAGACATAAAAAAAATGCGGTCGAATTGAGAACCTCCCCCTTTTTTGGAAGTCGGTATAAAATGGGCTCTTTCGATGAAATTTAAATCAGAAATTCCGGGTTTTTAAGTCAGTATCTGGCGAATAATTTTTTTTACAGATATTCCAATTTTTTTTGCAGATTCGGACTAACCGAGGAAGATATACAAACAGACATGTATAAAGTACTTGAACAATTGACCGCCCACGAGGACGCGTGGCCTTTTATGGACCCAGTGGAAGAGAAATATGCGCCCAACTACTATACGGTGATAAGGCGCCCGATGGACTTGCATAAAATGGAGGAGAGATTGGATTCCGGCTATTACACCGATTTCTCTATGTTTAATGCCGATTTTAAACTCATAGTCAACAACTGCAGACTATACAACGGACAGGACAATGGTAATATTTTGAAAGTTTATTTTTTTTCCTTGGGTTACATTACGTCTTCCGTTTCCGTGGTCCGTGAAGATTTCCTAAAAAAAATTGATTTTCTAAAAATTTAATAGTGTAACTGTAATATAATAAAAGTGCAGCTACAGCACTGCACGCGACTTCATAACTTTGTAAAATACTAGTGGGTGCCCGCGACTTCGTCCGCGTTGAAGAAGAAATTTATGCTAGCTTGACCCGGACAAACGTTGTTTTGCAACTGTCACTTACCTACCGAAAAAAAAATTTCATAAAAATCGGCCACAGATCGGACCTCAAACTACAACAAAATTCTGAACGCACTTATAAAATAAATTTGACAACCAAGTGACAATTTTAGACAAAAGACATCAATAATGTTCCACAGCTAGGAATATTTTGTATTGGAAAATTAAGTTGTAGTTTTTAGTATTTTCCGTTACTTATTTATTTATTTATTGTCACCGTTTAAACCTTCCTTGGACTTTCACGAATATTGCAAAACCAAAATCTCTTCTAATGTCATCTCATATCGCTGTGACGACGATGGCGCCGCCATGCGACAGTGGCCCCCAATTATTTATGTTCTTATATGATCCCTCGGGATTAGTCCTTTTTTTCTGGATGAAAGGTACCCTATGTCCTCTCTGGTGTCCCAGACAACGTCTATGCAAAATTTCATGGTGATCGGTTCAGTAGTTTTTGCTTGAAAGCGAGTCAGACAGACAGAGTTACTTTCGCATTTATAATATTAGTATAGATACCTTATGTCGGGCGGAGCACTAGTATATATAAAAATTTCGTTATATTTGTTCGCGTTATTGACACAACATTTTGCATAATATTTTGTTATTTATATCGGGTAGCTGGTTGGACAACATAGGTGCCGTTTCTATCGGGTAACATTTTTATTTTTCGACTTCGGGCACGACAATGTCTGCTGGGTTCGCTAGTAATACTATAAAAAAAAAAACTTTGTTGGTAACTAGTTGTGTATTAATGTAAAATATTCTTCTTTTACAACTAGTTGCCAACAAAGGAGGAAAATTCTTCCTTTTAAACTGGTTGCGAAACCTGATTGCGATAACAGCGGAAACGATATGGCCAGAGTCCAAGATGATTTGCGGTTATTATACAATAGTCTAATATATATTTTATACTAGCTGGTGCCCGCGACGTCGTACGCGATGATAAATTAAAAATATGAAAGCAATTACAACGCTTGACAACTTGTTGCTATAACACATTGGCCAGGCGTTAGTTACACTTTTATATTTTAGATAATCCCTCGGGAACATTACTTTTTCCTTGGATGAAAGGTATCCTATGTCCTTTCCGATGTCCCAGACAACGTGTATGCAAAATTTCATGGTGATCGGTTCAGTAGTTTTGGCGTGAAAGCGAGACAGACAGACAGAGTTACTTTCGCATTTATAATATTATTTATTTATTTTATTTATTCAAAATCCACAGCTCTCAACAAAAAAATTACCGACAAAAACAAAAAACACACCCTACAGCCAATTATGGATTTTACATTTATATACAAAAAAAAAATATTACAAAATTATATGATTCCCTACAAACTAAACAATCTATAAAGCTATAAAAATCACATATTAAATATAATACATATTACATAGAACTGCCACTGCCTTAAAAATTTAACATAAGTAAACATAAACATAGTAAGGCTTAGTAACATAGCTTACATAGTATAGTATAGTATAGGCTTAACATAGTATAGGATTTGAAATTTCATGTTTTCAGAATACACACAAATGGTGGACAAATTGCAAGCGGCCTTTGATCGCCTTACGGAGAAATATATGCATAGGCTTTCATCTTCCGATGAAGAAATAGCCGTCGAATACCAGTTGCCGACTCCATCTCGTAAACACAAACGGAAGACTAGTGAATCTCCCAATCGCCATAAGAGAAAGAAACGAAAGTCTCATTCGGAAACAGGTAAAGACAAAACAGTTCATTTTTATTAAAATTATCATAACTTAGATTTGAGAAAAAAATAGATTCAGCCTCCTTTAAGATACTGGTATTAACGCTTTCAAGATTAAGCATTTTATAAAAGTCATTTATTGTATAAATTAAATATATATTAAATCATTTATATTCAAAAAGGTAATCTGATGTCTGATCTGTCTTAAATTATTCATGTTGTGTCTGTATATTAAATAAATAATGTTTTATCGTCCACAGGCGAACCAAAGTCGAGCTCTTCAGATGCAGTACAGGAAGTGAAACCTGAACAGGCTGAAGTTGAAGTTGAAGACGCAAAATCCAAGGAATCTCAGAAATCTAAGATCGGTAAAAATAAGAAGAAACGCAAGGGTCACCATCGCCATGGTAAACATTCGAAAAATCACAAGAAGAATTCCCACAAGGGTGCACACAGTAAACATGGCAAAAAGCAGAAACACTCTAAGGAGAGAGGGGATAAGAAGTCGAAGCAAAAGAAGAAGAAAAGTAAGCATCAAGAACATGAACCAGAAGAAGTTTTGAAGCACTCTGTGTCCCAAGAGTCTTTGGAGAGCTCAAACCGAAGCAGAAGTGCCAGTCCGTTGCCGTCTATCCATACACCAACGCCATCGCCCGAGCCACCAGAGGATACAGACCAACGCGATCAGTCAAATAACAGCAAAACAGATGATCAACTCCCAGACCCTGAATTTTACAAGGACAAGTATGACAAAATCAAAGAAAGGAGACGGCACGCGGCTAAAGATGCTTGGGAATCTTTGTTCGATTACAAGCAGAGGAGTGTGGATAAACAGAAACAGAATTTGCACATACCAGAGAAGGAAAAGAATCAAAAGCTCAGGGAAACAATTGAAAAGTTAAAGGCGAAAAATGAAAAGTATAAAGACAGTTCATTGTTTAATAGCTTGTTTGCAGCTGGTAGTAGCGGCAATGAAAACCGACATAAAATTACGAAACCATCAGCCCACAAGGACAACATTGACAATTCTGAATCGTCAGAAGAAGAAAACGATGCGCCGAAAGGGTCTAATAAGAATAAGAAAGGTCACAAAAAGAATACAACAAGAAATGAATCTGCTTCTGAAGCACTGGAACAGGCGGTAAAAGACATCAGTAAATGGCTCGATGATGCTCCTAAACACTCGACTGTAAGCTCGCCTTGCGATAGTCCCGCACAGACAATTTCTACTGAAGAACACGATAACAGCAGATTAGATGACGAGTTTTCTCAGAGTGAAAGAGTTCCATTGACTAAAAAGGAAATTTCTCGTAAGCGACCCTCGTCCCGGGAACCAAAAGTTATAAAGAGGAGGGAAATACAGCGAACTATTGAAAGGTTACAACCTGGAAAGAGCAAGGGTAATTTAATAACCAACATGAGTACCAAAAACACGGAGAAATTGGAGGATACATCCTCACCACTAGGTCCGCTTAGTAAGACACGAGATAATAACAAAACGGATGAATCAAGTCCTAAATTAAGTCTTGGTTCGGTACTACCAACAGTGGAGTTCACTCTTGGCAATGATCATAAATTTGCAAAGGACAAGGAGACAAAGAAGCCTGAAGAGCAAAAGGAAATTAAACCTTCCGAAAACAGTAAAGTTGAAAATGATGGGAAATCATCTCCTACAAAACAATCCACAACAGTTGGACCTGATAAGAAAGACGCTGAAGTTGAAACTGAACCTATTACAATAACGAAACCGAGTCAAGAAAAGGCCACCCCCAATTTGAGTGCATGGTTTAAAGCTTTTGGCACACCAAAGAGCACAATAGCATCAACCACAATCAAGAAGAAGGTTGACGAAAGTGATACCAGCGAAAAAGCTGCAGGAAATGTAAACAATGATGCAAAAAGTGCCAGTCCTAAACACGCCAAATTTGATTCTCCTAATGAGGTTGATAGTTTGAATCCTGACGGTGGGGACAGTCCTCTTCCAAATGCCACTGTTTCATCTCGGCAGCGTCGAACTAGTACAGGAAGTTCGGTTTCTGAAAGATCTTCTTTCAGCCAAGATCTCGATTCACCAAGACACCAAATGTCCCACACTTCACCATTATTACGTTCGCCAGCTTCACCAAGAACTGATGACTTCCAAAAAATAACATATCCGATAATAAACGGTACAGTGCGAGCTGGTTTCTATCAAGACACTACATCCATTAAAAGCAGTCCAGAAAAAAGTTGCAGCCCACGAGAGGGACCACAATCGCCATACTCTCCATATTCCCAACACGTGTACGCGAACAGCAACATGGGGTCATCCACTCCAAATTACTTCGTTGATCATAATAAGAGTCCATTGCCGACATATAGCCAAAACCAGCCTTCTTATTATGATTCAACAAAAACTTCGATGGTAAACAAAGTTTCTCGGGTTAATGACGATTACACTACTCTAGGGCCAGAGAATTATCAACAAAATCAATACAGTGGACAGTTCTCTCCAGCGCACTCCCCATATTCACCTCACGGACAACCCACTAATTATTCCTCTACGTGTCAATCGTCTTCACAAATATCACCAAACAATACGAATACCAACCACGCGTCCACACATTTACCATCTGACGCGAAAAATACGCTATTTCCTGTTAAAAAACGAACATATACAGAAACAGATTTGTCCACGTCAACTGCGTCGGTTAAGAAAGTAGCGGATGTAAAGGAAGCCGCTGTAGTACCAGCTAATAAAAATGATATTCAAAAGATAGCACAGACAATACATAACCTGTCCTCAATGTCAAACCAATCGGTCGACGACATTGCTCTTGCTTTAAGCGAAAAATCGGAAATGGCAAAATTAAACAGTTTACGCGAAAAAAGTGTCGCGTACAATGAGAAGCACACAGAAAATAAAGACACATATGAGACATGCGAAGATATTCAAGACAGGAAGAAGGAATTGAGTAAAACTATTGGTATGACCAAGAAAGACAATGTTGATATGGTAAATATGGGTTATTTGAACCCTGAAATGGACAAACGAAATACACATGAGACACACGAGCCAGATTATTCTGCTCACAAATCGAATTTTAATCCTCAACAAAAGGGTTATGAAGTGGAGGCTATTGCTATGAACCTTGGCTTGAACGGTCAACAAATGCAAAAGGCTATCCAAAAGTGTGCTAATATTCCAACAAACTTAACTCCGGCGCACTCACATAATGAAATCAATTCAAATTTGACCCATTCTAACCACAACCCATATGATACCATTTCTAGCGGACAAACAATAAGCAATTTCTCGTTGAATGACATAGAATTGGCTAACAAGAAACTTTATGCTTGTAACTCTGCTTCCACCGCTGCTATTGATTACGGCAATTGGAAGATGACGGGACAAATGCGCAAACAAGATATGTTGCCGTCTGATTATTCAACCAACTATAACTCAAACCATTCCGAAAAGGTTAAATCCGACCACAATTTGGTAACCAATACAGCCACCATAAACTACAATAAGAATTTGCAACATCAACAGTACCACAATTACAATATACCAAGGTCAAATATACAAAGGACTGAAGGAACTCAGCAGAGTCTGTCTGCAGAATTAAGGATACCAAACCCTCGCGGTCTGATTAAAGGCGAGCAAATAAGTGCCGCTTCTTCCATGAGCGAAACCGACTTGGTCTCTAAGAATATAGACAGTCACGCCAAGATGCAAAAACCTGACAAAGTTGTACAGAATCATCCGCTTGTCAGTTCGCCGTACAAAACACCGTACAGCACTCATTCCGCGCTTCCGCTCGACGGCCTCCGAAATATACCAAACATACCACACATGTTGGAAAGGTACACAAATGATGAAAGATACTTGCAAAGCTTTGCATCAAGCAGCACCTCTCTGTACCACGAGAAGTCATATCAAATGGCTCAAATGTTTAACAAAAGTTTGCCGGCTGAGGTGCACCCAGTGACAACGTCTGTCGGCGCATACTCGCAACCATCACAATCGGCGAGCAAGGACAGCGTTATTTACAAGTCAACAGTGATAAATAATCCACATTCTATGGACACTAAAGCGAAGAACAAGAGGAAAAGAACATCGGACGCAAAACCAGCAACGATTGTTGGCAGCCAAAGCTTCTTGTCTTGCGGCACTGACGTTTTATCCACGGTGAAGACGAGCATTGTTCCGGGGAGCGCTTTCAACTTTGGCACCACAACAAACATGGCCCTCGGCAGCGGATTGTACGGGGACAACAGTGGTTTTTCGATTGAGGACATCAGGAACAGTACAAACCTGATGGCGGCGAACTACATGGCCGCGGCAGTGGCCCATCAACAACAACAGAGGAACAATGTCGAGGCGTCTACTGAGAAAATGGCTAAGCCGGCCCATCAGAATTCAAGTCACGGCACCGGCTCGTTCCCGTTCATTGGACACGGTCAAGTGCGCGCTGGCTACGGGTTCGTTGGGGACGCGGGATCACCTCTGTACCAACAGTACTTGCAGCGGCATCAAGAGGAGATATTGAGACAAACGGGAGCCCAGATCATGGGCCTGTACCCACCAACGTACCCGTCCGCACTGGCCGGACGCCAACCGTACGATTCGATCAATCGACCGTCTTGGCTCTAAATTCTCTCTCTCTCCCACTCTCTCTCTCTCTCTCTCTCTCCACATTCACTAACCACCCTCCAACCTACACAACCCAAACTGAACACATTTATTACGTGACATTTTGTTATTATATATATTATATATTAGAAATTATTAATTTATATTGTTAGTAGAATATTAGCATTTTTGTGAAAATGTTTTATCTATATAATAATATTATTTACATTGTCAAAGTAATTACAGTTATAAATAATAATAATAATAATAATAATAATGATTATAATAATAATAATAATAATATAACAATTAGCTATTTGTCAAGTACTATCTTTAAACGAGAAACTATTTAATTTGTGTTGTGGGTCCTCGCCTGTGATCATTGGACTTGAGAATGCTTGAGTCAGTTTTTTTATATTTTTTTTAAAAACATTGACACCCATTTCTCACTTATTATTAATAAAACGTATGATTTAAAAAATTTATCTTATAACTAGTATATTTTTAATTAATAGTTTATAAGTATGAATTTGGTTTTAATATTTTTTTTAAAATCGACAAATGATTTTTTTAAAAAAAGGGGGTTTTATTTATTGCTCTCATTGTCATTGAAATAAAGTAATGAAATATAATTATTGTGTAAATGTTTTTTTTTTTTTTTTTTTTTTTTTAATAATATCATGTAATAATTTTGCCTGATTTGCAATTTTTTTGAGGTGATAATAATTTTATGAAACATATGAAATTAATTTTTACCCTTAATTTAATTAGAGTCAAGTTTACACCCTTTTTTTTTATTTTACATAATTTTTACACATTTTTTTT
Organism: Synanthedon vespiformis; assembly: GCA_918317495.1. NCBI lineage: Eukaryota > Metazoa > Arthropoda > Insecta > Lepidoptera > Sesiidae > Synanthedon > Synanthedon vespiformis. Next base: position 1,192,408 of record OU906947.1, on the reverse strand, counting down.
TTATATAATATATACTTTTTTATATAGGAAACACTTCTTTTTAGATTGTAAATGGAATTTTATTATTGATGTTATGAAATATTGTATTTAGATTGTAAGCGATGTATTTTTAAAGAAAATAGTTATATATATATATATATTGTAATTAAATGAAATGGAAGCCTAAAATGCGTACCAGTATAATACTAACTAAGAAATGTTGCCACCAAGTTTTGCCAGAACGTATAATATTAATTTAATAACACGTTTAAATTGTGTGCACTTATATGGTATGGTACGCGTCAAGATTTATGACCAATCGGAACCCAAGACGAAAGCCCAAACGAAACCCCAAAAGAAAAAAAATTAAGGCAACTTAAGCTTACACTTTTTTTATGAAGCTTAAGTCATATTGTACATAAATGAAGTAGGTATATATATATTTATATATATATGATATGTATTCAAATTGCAATCAAAACGGTATTTTTTTAATCAGAATTATGTATGTAGTAGCCTTTTTTTACATATTTACTTCTATAAATACCATGGATACCATATATACCATGGACCCATGATGTCTTTATGTGGTTATTAAATTAATCTACAATAGTTTACAACAACTTTTTTTAAAAAAAGAGAGCTTTTTTGTATTAGCAGGAGAGCCGGCCTAAAATCGACCTTCACCCATCTGATAACCAGATGAGACATAAGGTCGATCTTAGACCGGCTCTTAGACTATATTGAAATGTTCTAAATCAACTGTCAACTTATTAAGTGATATTTATTATATGGAAATTTTTTACAAGTAGCAAAATTTTGCTATTTTTTTATTTACAAATTTATTTATTCATTTACAAAATTAGCCTTAGCTATAATTTTTTTTTTTTTTTTTTACAAATTAATTTATTCATTTACAAATTTGCTTTGCCTATATTAATATATTGCATAATAAGTAGGTGTTTCATGCGTGTCATTTGAGCTTTTTATGGGTTGCTTGACGCGACCTGTATAGAACATTAAGATTGAACATTCCCTAGCGAGATTATATTATGTACATGTATGGTACTTTATTTAATGAAGGGGAATTTTTTCTATAGGAATCTCCTTCATTAAATAAATAAAGAATTTCTTTAGGAAGATGTTTTTGACTGTTCTTTGAGGTGTTGCCGTTTTACTGTTCCAACTTATTGGGGGGAGAGTGCTTTTCAAAATGACGTCATTCGTAAACCGGTTAATGAGAAGAGCGCTCCATATCTATAATAGTAATATTAATACAGGATTTTTTTCAAAATTGATTTTTCAGCATTTACTTTCACGTACGCCCATTGGATGAGAATTTGCAGAAAAATCATTTTTGAAAATATCAATTGATCAACTAAAATATATAATCGTCTCTTATTGCAGTTGTAAAAAAAAAATGTAGTTGTTATCGTAATTGTTGTTATCGTAAAAAAAAAAATACTTATCTTCCATAAATCTACAAGAAATAAAATAACTCTCTCTGTCTCTTTATGGATTTAATTATTGGGTGTTTAATTTTAAGCAGGTGTGACTCAATCTTGATGTATAAAAACGCCTCAAAAAATGAATGGCCGGTGCGAGTTTTTTTTTTTTTAAATTTCACACAAACCGAGTGGCCAAAAATGTATCAAAAGATCCAGTTTCACGATATTTTTTTATCATACATATTTATTAAATGCGTGTCATTTTTGTTTTTATACTTTTCTTATTTCGTAAATAATACTTTCAAGTCTCTTATCCTAAAAGATTTTGTTTTACTTGATATATAAATAAATAAATAAATAAATAAGAAAACTTCTATAGGCGCGTTGGGCATTTTTGAGATGGGAAAAAAAATCATTGAACTCGCGACACTGTCATGTAACGTAATGTAACCGTAAATGAGATCTCTGTATATTTTGAGATATAGATAGTGCTGGTATTATTTTTTTTAAAAAGGAGCAATTTTTGAGGTGGGAAAAACCCATTAAACTCGCGACACTGTCATGTAACGTAATGTAACCGTAAATGAGATCTCTGTATATTTTGAGATATAGATAGTGCTGGTATTATTTTTTTTAAAAAAGGAGCAATTTTTGAGATGGGAAAAAACCATTGAACTCGCGACACTGTCATGTAACGTAATGTAACCGTAAATGAGATCTCTGTATATTTTGAGATATAGATAGTGCTGGTATTATTTTTTTTAAAAAAAGGAGCAATGGGAAAATACCATTGAACTCGCGACACTGTCATGTAACCGTAAATGAGATCTCTGTATATTTTGAGATATATGTAGATAGTGCTGGTATTATTTTTTTTTTAAAAAAGGAGCAATGGGAAAAAACCATTGAACTCGCGACACTGTCATGTAACCGTAAATGAGATCTCTGTATATTTTGAGATATAGATAGTGCTGGTATTATTTTTTTTAAAAAAGGAGCAATTTTTGAGATGGGAAAAAACCATTGAACTCGCGACACTGTCATGTAACGTAATGTAACCGTAAATGAGATCTCTGTATATTTTGAGATATAGTGCTGGTATTTTCTTTTTTAAAAAGGAGCAATTTTTGAGATGAGAAAGAACCATTGAACTCATTATTATTTGTTTATTGACATTGTCATGTAATGTAATGCAACCGAAACTGACAGCTCTGTATATAAGTAGGTACTAAGCAGACAACTGCTTATGAAAAGCAGAGCTAAACTTACTAGATACTAGATAACAATGATCAATAAATGCACCTCTGATCATTAATATAGGTATAATTTATGGTCAGAGGTGTTTAGACACAGATTCGGGAAGCGACTTTATTTTACACATAATAAAAAAATCAAAAATGATTTTCGAAAAAAAAAAATTTTTTTTAATTTAAAATTACATAATGTTAAGGGGCCGTCCATTAATCACGTGTTGTTTTTTAGCACTTTTAACCCCCCCCCCTCTCCTCCCTCGCCTTGGTGATACGTGGTGAGGTTTAAAACTACCCCGCCTTCCCCCATCCAAAATCACGTGTATTTTTAGTACCTACAAAGAATTTTAAAATTTTTAGAATCTACCGAACAATCGTCGCGTGAGGATGCGTGAAGGACGAACATTGTGCATCTCTATACTATTGTTGCTCGATTAGGTTGCTTGTGACATGAATTTACATGTTCCTTAATCGCGCGTTTGACGAATAAATAAATACACGTGATATCTTACTACACCCCCCCGCCCCTCTTGTCATATTTCGTGATTTTTGCCGAACCCCTCCCCCCCTTTCGGAGCCTCAAGTGATTAATGGACGGCCCCTAAGTGAATGTATATTTTAATGATTTAATAAATGAAGAGACGTGTCAATATTGTTTAAAAAATAGATCAAGAATGAACTATGGGAATATTTTGAACATATTTTGTAGAAGACGAATCAGTATTTTATTTATTTATGTACTACATTTTTGTGTAGGGCAATGCTCTATCTCTGCAACCTTCCGTTATTAAGTTCCATTTGCAATATTATGTACTAAGTACATAGATTTGTTTTTTAAAATAGGTGTACTCTTTTTGTGTTTAGTTTTTAATTCGCATCACATTTTAAGGTCACATTGAATGTTGTTTAATGTTAGTTTTATGTTACTATTATAATTATTATACTTGACGTAAATTGTTATGTAAATAATTTAAAAATAATACTTAGTTATTTTTCTTTTTCAAAATAAATACATATTATATGTACGTTTAAATATCATAATTTCTAATGTAAGTCTAATTATATTAAAATATTGTAATGAAAAATGGTACTAGTTGTAAATCTGTGTTTAATAATTTAGATTTTATGTAATGAATTCAGATTTCTTTTTTTTTTAATTAAGCACCTAAAATTATGAATTAAAATTATCAGTTCGATTATTTTTTTTAATTATATTTTTTATTATATAATTATTGTATTTTCTCTTAAATTAATTATATCAATTTTATTCAATTTGAACACACAATGCAATTTAATTTAATTTTTATAATTAATTTTTTATAATAAGTATAGTATATTTTATCTGTTGGCGTGATAGTGTAAGATTGTATGTGATGTAAAGATTGCTTCCACAGTGGGAGGAAATTCAGTAAAGTTTATAAGTAAATCGGAGAATACGTCCAAATAACACCATTCGATATATAAAGGATCAAACATTTTTTTGCTTTATTTATATGGTATAATAATTATATTCCAATTGTTGGACACAAAGTGTATCCAGCCAGTCATGAACTAATGTTATTCTAGGTATTTATATTTTAATACACAAATACACTCCACTATGTAAAACAGTGGAATTTCTAAGAATAATAAGTTTCTATGATATGAATATTCACATTATATAGGGTATCGTTAAAATTTATATATAACATCACATCATACACCACATCACATACACATATATTATATACTCATATAATACACATACACATATAATTAGTATTTAATTTCATCACACATACATCACATTACAAATTAGTATGGAATTTGTCACACATACATCACATCACATTACAAATTAGTATGGAATTTGTCACACATACATCAAATCACATTACAAATTAGTATGGAATTTGTCACACATACATCAAATCACATTACAAATTAGTATGGAATTTGTCACACATACATCAAATCACATTACAAATTAGTATGGAATTTGTCACACATACATCAAATCACATTACAAATTAGTATGGAATTTGTCACACATACATCAAATCACATTACAAATTAGTATGGAATTTGTCACACATACATCACATCACATTACAAATTAGTATGGAATTTGTCACACATACATCACATCACAATACAAATTAGTATGGAATTTGTCATACATACATCACATCACAATACAAATTATTTGACCTAAACATCAATAGGAAACTTTATCTTCAAATCACATTACAAACTACTATGTAATTTTATCACATACATCACATCACATTACAAATTATTTTACATAAGATCAAATAGGAAGCTTTATCTTTACATCACATGACAAACTATGGAATTTTATGATAAATTTTACATGGATTGTTCACTTGCAAATGTAATATTTATTTGAATATTTTTTATTGTTTATTTTGTATTGTCATTCGAACAGCATTTACCTATGAAGTTTTATTTTCGACTATCATTATTATTTGTTTATTGAAACTGTTCTCTTAAGTAGATACATTGTTATAATAAGATATTCTTTGATTACAGGCAAAGTAATTTAAAATATTATATTACATCTATACTATAATTCATGTGTAATAGAAATTACAGAGTCTTTGTAAATATGAATGTAATATGTGTATTTTGAAGAGAAATAAAATGAAGTCTTCAAGTAGTTGAGAATTGTTTGTTGTATGACCCTTTTATTTAAAACCATTATAAAAGGCAGAGAAGATTTTTGCATAATCTTCTTTTACATACATATTTGGTACGGCTATGTTTATTCTTGTCTTGTTGCATTCAATAATTGAGATTTTGTATTTATAATTACGTCTATTTCACACGACATTGGAGCTTCAGTGTTGCCAGAGGAGATGTATGGGGAAATTTTTCAAAAAATCAGTAGATCCAATTTTATCAAAAAAACATTAAATTTCAGAGCTTATATTAAATCGTAGCAATTTGAATTTTTTTTTAGTTTTCTGATTCCGATAAAGAAATTTGGTGATATCACACCAACTCACTTAACAAAAATGAATTTTTAATGTTAACTTGACATTAAAACATTAACATTGGCGTTAGTTACAGATTTATATTTTACGATACTTAATCCCTCGGGAACAGTACTTTTTTCTTGGATGAAAGGTACCTTATGTCCTTTATGGTGTCGCAAGAAACGTGTGTGCAAAATTTCACGGTGATCGGTTCAGTAGTTTTTGTGTGAAAGCGTAACAAACTCACATTCACATTATTAGTAAGGATAGCCTATGTTACTCCCTGATAACGTAGCTTTCTATAGGTGAAAGAATCTTTCAAATCAGTCCAGTATTCGGAGCCTATTCAATTCAAACAAACAAACCAATCTTTCCTTGGTATAACATCAATTAGCATTGGTATTTATTTATACCTCTATGATTGGTATAAAAGAACGGGAAAACAGGAATATATAATTTTCCGGTTCGTAATATATATATATACTTTCTTTCCTAGTTTTCCTACGCTACGATATGATGATGACGGATAAAATTGTGTGAAGTGTGTGTGTGTGCGTGTGTGTTGGCGACATTGGCGAACTCGCAATATCGTCGTGGTCCTGTGTCATGCTGTCATGTGACGCAGTCTAGTTTAAGTCAGAAAAAAAAACTTCGAGTAGAAAGTTACGTATAGTAATATGCTAATCTGTGATATGATAGCAAGAATCTCGACATTGTCTAGGACAAATTTTGACAAATACAACAACATTGTTACCGGTTTTTGATTGACAATTTACTTTTATTTAATTCATTCATCCTCGTTCCAGTTATATTTCTACATTCTACAGTGTCTGATTGATTGAACGATAATGGATGCCGGCGTTGTCCACGGGATGCCGGTTCATGGGGGCGGTCCCGATGGGGAGCACCCTACTCACGGTCCGCCCCGTCGTTACCAAAATAGACGCAAACCACATAACTTGGAGCTACTACCTCTGGAAGAAGCTGCTAAACGGGAGATGGAATCTCTTCCAATGAAAACGCCCGTGTCAATTCTCCAAGAGTTGTTAGCCCGTCGTGGAACTGTGCCCAAGTATGAATTGGTCCAAATCGAAGGCATGATTCATGAACCTACCTTCCGTTACCGTGTGACTGTTGCCGATTTTGTCGCCATGGGAACCGCTCGCTCCAAAAAGGAGGCAAAACATTCAGCGGCAAAAGCTTTATTGGACAAGCTGACTGGAGCCACGCCCGCTGATCAAGAACCCGCTAATGGGAGTGTACCAGAAAGTGGTGTAGATGTGGTGTCGTTTGAGGACCAGTTGAAAGGCAATCCGGTGGGATGGCTGCAAGAGTTGTCTATGTCTCGCTACTGGCCACCGCCCACGTATCATGCCGAGAACGATGACACTAGACGGCTGCCACATGAGCGTCAGTTCACAATAGTGTGCACTCTGATGAAGCGGCGCGAAATTGGCACCGGCAAGTCAAAGAAGCTGGCCAAGCGTCAGGCCGCCTACAAGATGTGGCAAGCCTTGCAGGACAACCCGCCTGACTCTTTCCAGCCTGATGAAGAGGGTGGAATGGCCGCTCGGTACGCCGACTTGAAAGATAGTAAAATCTCCACACTGACCACCAGTCACAGCCACAAAGTTTCGCAGTTTCACAAACACCTCAAACAATCTGCCGGCCCCAATCTGGCCAAATTGCAGGTGACGCCGCTGAACAACAAGGACTTCAACTTCGTGCAATTCCTGCAGGAGATCGCGTCCGAGCAGGCATTCGAGGTGACGTATGTGGACATAGATGAGAAGTCGATGTCGGGGCGGTCGCAATGCCTCGTACAGCTGTCCACTCTGCCCGTGGCCGTCTGCTACGGCGCCGGACTCACCAGCAAGGACGCGCAGGCCTACGCCGCACAGAACGCCCTCGAGTACCTCAAGATCATGACCAAGAAGTGAGCCCAACCGCCACAAACCGACCACTCCAACCGCAGCGCCATTAGAGGGTTATTGCTCACGGGCAATTAGAGATTAGAGATTTAGAGACTCTCAGATTAGAGTCCAATCTATAACAACAAGTGAACCAATCGCGCTGAATCGACTCAGGATGACTCCACTCAAACTAATTTTATATTTGAAACAAAAAATAAATAATGATAAAATTATTTCTTTATTTTAATTTTATTTTTCCGCATAGGTCAGAATTTTAAAATTGCTGATGAAACCGCACTTATGGTAATGCACATTACCATAAGTGATTTTTTTTATAGGTAATAAGCTACTTACCTGAGATAATCAGAACCTTATCTACAAATTTAAAAGTGTCATTAAAACCAAACTCCTTTTGAAAATCTATTATAAAAATCACTGATTATTTAAGCGATAACGAAGCCTGGATTCGTAGTAGATGATTAGTATACTTTAATTTTGTTTAAAATTAAGTGTAATTGTTGTAATTTTAAAGATGAAAAAAGAATAAGTTGTACTATTCGGAGTTTGTGGTCATCTTGGCTTATCGAGTTCAAAGAGAATATATTATTCGTCCAAGGAGAATATAATCACTGATTGAGTTGAGTTAGGCTGAACTTAGTAGGTACATTATTATTTCAAAACCACAATTTTTTTGAAAATTTGACCGATAATAAGTATCCATATAATATATCGACGTCGATATTGATATTTTTTTTAAATATCGATGTATCGATACTTTTTTTCACTTCCGACATCTCCAGGTTGATTTGATGTGGCGCAAGGAGACTCCTGATTAGAGATATTTTGTTGTTAAAACATAATATTGATTGAGTATAAAATAAATAAAATCTCTAGTCTCCTTGATGTGGCGATTAATTAATTAAAATTTAAATTAACTCGCATCGAGTGTCGAACGTAGTCTATATTATAAGTAACTCTATGGCCTATGGCGTAGTCCTGTGTCATGCGACGTAGTCTAGTTTAATCAGAAAAAAGAGACTGTCAGTGATGACCTTGTAAAATATACGCTTCTTCAAGTAAACCGTTTTATAACAGGGATCCAGTATTTTATTCCCGTGAAATTACTAGACATAGGAATTTTATAACCTGTGGTTATATTAGAACATGACATTTGACCTCCTCTCTCACCAGTCCCGTATTAAGTTACTCTATGGGAGAAGCCATTTTGTTTTGTAAGATAATGGAGAATGTTCACTAATTTTAATTTTTAACTCTTCGTATTCTCTATTGAAAATAATAAATACCTGTGAAAAAAATATTTTGATACATCGTTTAGTTTCTGAGATATGGCGTTTTAAAAATGAGATCGCGAGTCGGATGTCACGAGCCTGCGTCGTTGCAGTGACGTCATAATCCAACGGTTTCTGTCAGTTCGCGCGCTCCCATATTGGAGCTAACCGACGCGACCGTTGGAATGTGACGTCACGCGTGCGCCCAGCGCCTGCTAGAGGTCTCGATATTTAAAAGAACTTTGAATGTGTGTAAAATCATAACTTCTGGGTCTTTTTGAAAAAAAAAAAAACAAAAAGTATGTACCAGGATAATATACAATGTGTAAAAAATAGACTCGAAAAATGGTTCAAATCTAACTATGTTGATTCTTTACGGAATAGAAAAAGTGAATTCGCCCATCTGCCACGAACATTTTAAGGGTCGTTTTGTAACTCCAAAGAAACCTATAAAAGTCCATCGCTGTTTCAAGAATCGGAGAGAGTGGTAGTGTTTGTGTTTTTTTTCTATATGCCTATAAATGTTTATCATTAATACATATCTTTTATGGTGTATTTCAGTTCTAGTTTGTATTTAGGTCGTATATTAAGTCCATGTTATGTTTGTGTATATCCTAAAAATAAATTTAGCCCGTAAAATAAAAAAGGGGTGAGAGTTCTATCTTGCTATGACCAATCAGGTGAAGGTAAAGTACTCATGTCCATTTCTAGTACATTTGTACTGCAGATGACCGTCTGATCTAAGGAGCGTAGAGATAAGGAGAACAATCTTATATGGGTGTTAAACTAAAAAAGTGGCAACTAAAATCGTCGAATTGAGATGGCGCTGGTGTGTCTAGGGCAGTGATCTAGAGAGTTTGAGAGTATGAAATGAAACGGAGTGAAGTGCGCGCTGAGTTGAATTGTTTACTATCACTAGCTGCAACCAGCGCCATCAGTTCGTCGTCTTTCAACGGACACTTTTAATACACGGAACTTGCGCTCCTTTACCTCTATTCTCCTTGGTCTGATCGCTCACATACTATTTATTTACTCTATGCCATTATCATACGCCTTGATAGCTCTTTGCTCTACTCTACATTGCATTTTTATTTTATGGAATTATACATAAGGATAGGCAACTGAAACTATTTTTATAATCCTCGCCAACGTGCCAGTTAAACGGCAATCACACAATACAATTTGAACGTTTCCTATTTAGGTATCTAAGTAGAGAGCTCGTGATCACACTACGCTAAATTGATTTCTAAATCGAAGACATAGAGTTGAAAATTGATAAACTCTCAATTGAATCCAATCTGTTCTAACTGCGATCACACCTTTCGATATCCTAAATTGGATACGTTCAAATTGTATGGTGTGGTAGCCCTTTTAGTTCCCACACGCAATTTCTGTATAATGTATACGTAAAAGTATAACATTTCGTCCGTCTCATATATAGCAATAGCCACATGTAAGAAAATAAATCACAATTTAGGTCAAAATCTAGCTTACTAATAAAATCTCAGAATAATAACCCAGACTAAAATAAAAATCAATATTTATAGTGTGTTGCTCCTTATGTTTTTGCATCAAGACCTATCAAAAAGAAATAAACACAAACTTTTTTTTTTGATTGCACACGACTGTGCCATACAAACTTGATACAAACATTTTAAATGGGATTAAATATGAAAAATAACAAAATTTAAGAGACATTTTTAATAAAACTATTCTATTTATTTGTCTTTTTTCCAATTTCCAATTTCTAATTAATTTTTATTTTAATATGGCAATAAAAAATGTTCAATGCCATCAAGTGCCATAGCCATATTATAGATGGCTCTGCTTTCAATGCAAAACTCTTGCTCTATGTTGCCATAGCAGGTCCGTTCCGTTCCCTATGTAATTGTATTGTAAAGTATTTGTAGTCTTTGGTTGAATATATGACATGGCGTCCACTAAGTTTAACCACGGTTAAATTCTTGCAAAACTGTTGTAATAACAGTCGGTTTCTCGTTGCATTTTGTTACTGAGGCCGTACAAAAACGTACATTTGCATTGATGGTAATGCATGCAAGGAAACCTCAGCGAATAAGCGATGGGTAATGTTTTACAAATGCTTCAACACTTTATATAGATGGCGGTCCGAGAATAAATAATCCCAACACCACTTTTGATAACATAATTATGTAGAATTTGTATGTTTTCAGGTACTTTGAAAAGCACCAGGCCCATCCCTATCAGGTAAAACGCTTTTCTCTAAGAAACTCTTTAAATTTTTATTAAAATTTCGTATATAGTTCACAACTAGCGTACAGTAGAATTCTGGTTACTAACAAGGTAACCTACCTGTAAACTATACGTAATAAATAAACGCCTTCGACGAAACTTTTACTGTTTTTCATCGCGTTTTCAAAATTTCACATCAAATTAAAAAATCTCATTTGAAATTTCATTGAATATAAATTCATGTAAACTTTAGCATTTATGATGTGTAATACAAAAATCATAACTCAAGCAGTTTCACGTAAGTGTAATATTTGTAAATTACACTTGAGGTAAACTTTTATCGCATTTATTTGAATTGTGTTACGTTTATTTGTCTCGAAAAAATGTATCAAAAATAAAAAAAATAAAAACAAAGTTATTTGTTATCAGAACTAGACCTAACCTATAATTCATGTTTTTTTAATTCAAAGGTGTAATTTGACAGGTCCTAATGTTTTTACTTAAACAGTATTTTTGATGTTGTTTTATTGATTTAACATTCATATTGTTGTTATTTTAACGTTTTAATTTCGTTTAAAGCAGGATTACAAATGTCTAGGTCGGGGGTCCACTGTATATACGCTAAGGGCCTCTTTCACCAATTACAAGTAAAGTGTTGATTACTTTATTTCAAAATAATTTTATGTTTTATTAAATTATGCACTCGGTTTACTGCATCCTTTGATAGGCGATTTTTATTTTATTTTATTTTTAATGTTTGAGACTTTTACCGTACAAACAAAGTGTTATCAGCTCCATTATCCCCGGTTACCGGTGACTTTAAATGACGGTTAGCCGAATTGACAGATGGTAAAAGAGGCCCTATGTGTTTATTATTTTTGTGATAATTTTATGTCACCTATGAAAATATTCTTATAAAAATTATAATAATCTAAAAGAATTGCGGCTTTAAGAAAGGACTTCTTTGCGAAGAATATAATTTAAACAATTTAATAATAATTAATATTAATTCTAAACTAATTAATGTTCTATAAAGCATTGGTTAGTTTTAAAAACTAAGTTTTATAAAAATAAAAAACCTGCAAACCCAGGAAATGTTCGTATTATAAAACGCAGTATGTTTCTGTTCAGGAAATCAAACGAGGTAGAAAGTTTTAAAAATGATTCAAACTGTTCATTAGAATAAAAGAAATTAAAAAAAAACTTATATAATCCTTCCTTATAAAATATATTTTTAATTAAGAAATGGAATGATCACATTAGTGTTTAGGGAATGTTTTATTACTTTTTAGGGCCTCTTTCACCATCTCCGAGTAAAATAAGATCAAGATCGGCCAACCGCCAATTAAAGTCACCGGTAAGAAAGCGCACAACGCCATCTTTGAGTAGCATTACTCGAGGGTAATTTCAATGAAATCAACACAAGATACTCACGCTAATCAACACTTGTAGTCGGTGAAAGAGGCCCTAAGTGTAATGAAGTACATAATTGTAATAAAATGTTTAATGTGACTTATATACACAGAAGTATACACCGAAGAGTGAACGAAGAGGTCCTATTGAGTATGTACCTTCTAACGAGCGATATACACCACTTCGCTCACCCAACGGGAACGTCCATGGACACGCGAGCCATGCCCATGGCCACCATCACTACGCCCATGTGGCCGAAGAGAGGGGATACGCCTCGGCTAGAGATTCATATATGCAAAAAGTTTCTGAAAAGGAGAGAGATAGAGACTTCAAATCCTCTAGGAATAAGTACGCAGGTAAGTTTTACAATTATTTTATTTAACAGCTGGCGCCCGCGGCTTCGTCCGCGTTGAACGATGAAACGTACCCTATGTCCTTTGCGGTGTCCCAGACAATGTTTATGCAAAATTTCATCGTGATCGGTTAAGTAGTTTTTGCGTGAAAGCGTAACAAACAAACTCACATTCACATTTATTGTATTAGTAAGGATTCTATTTATTCACATAATTTTATATTTTCTTTCTTAATTCTAATTTTTTTATAATAAATATTATTTAATTTTAAAAATAAAATATTATTATGTATAAATTCCGCACAGTACCATCCAGTTGCACAGTAAGCGATTAAATGCTTTTATTTTGGATAGAAACAGACAGTTTATATACCTACTACATATATTTTTATACGTAAATACAAAACATCTATGACTCAAGATACAAAGGTGAAATGTTAACACATAAACATTTGTCCCTAGCGGGATTCGAACCCCCGACAGTTTGGTTAACAGCCACAAGACCAAACGTGTCATACTAATGTCAATATTATTAAAATGTTCAATTATATTGGAGTTAACTTTTAGCCCTTAAGAATCCTTAAGCTCGCGATATGAAAGTTTGTCGAACGAAAATCATTTTTTTTTTTAGTTAAAAATCAAAACCAGAATTTTGTGTAAAATTTCCTTTATGTTAAAAGGTAGGTTAATACTCTTAAAGCGGACAAATAACTATTTAGTTTGACCGATCATTACAAAATGAATGTGTAAGAAGTAAGTCAGATCTTCTGCACTCTTACATCTGCACAAACTTCAAGAAAATATACTTGGTGCATTTAAATTAAGGAATATTAATAATAATTACAAATTGGGAAAATGAATTAAACATTCTGATATCAGTTTTAGGCATTTACTTGTAAATTGAGGGAGGCCTATGTCCAGCAGTGGACGTCCTACGGCTGAGATGATGATGATGATGATGACTTGTAAATTAATATACTTATTATTATTATTATTATTAATTTTCTTTTATCTTGTATTAAATATCTAATTACTGTTGTATATGTATAGTATAAGGCATATATAGAAATTAATTTGCTTTGATTTAATTTAATTAGGAACTGTTTAGTTATATATTATATTAACAATGAATGTATAAACAAAATATGGGTCTAGTTACCTGAAAATAAATGAATTTGAATTTGAATTTGAATTAACTTTCAACATAAACAAAAAATATATCAAATTTTGTTAAAAAAAATTACATCTCATTTTCTATTAAAACCATGTTTAGATGTTCTATTAAAATCGTTCCTCTGTTTAAATGCAATGTTGTGTAAAAATTTCAAGTCACAATCCATTGGCATATTTTTGAGTATGTAATACACAAACCAATACAACAAAATTATTACAAAATTACTAGCTGATGCTCGCGACTTCGTCCGCGTAGGAAAGTATAAACGCCATCTACCGTATTTTGGATAGATGGCGCTATCTCCCGGCCCATGCCGCTAGTCTTTACTTTTATTTTAGATTTTCCCGTAGGAATGAAACATTTTCCCGCGATAAAAAGTAGCCTATGTTCATCACGGATAATGTCGGCTTCTAATGGTAAAATAATTTTTCAAATCGGTCCAGTAGTTTCGGAGCCTATTCTATACAAACAAACAAACAAATGTTTCCTCTTTATAATATTATTATATTATATATTATGTATGTAGATAGATTGCAGCGAATATTGTCGGCGAATGAGAATATGTGAGATTAGTTTTTGATTTTTATTGATTCAATTTCAGATTGTGTCAGATCCCCAAAGGACAAGCGTAGTGAGAGGGAAAGGAGTAATCACGAGCGAAGTGAGTCAGACAAAAAGAGTAGGACTAGTGGCTTGAATATTAGTGTTAGTAGGAGTAGTAAATATGACAAAAGAAGTGCACCTTCGGCGTCTGTGTCCGCAAGTGAATGGTCGGAACATATTAGTTCATCGGGCAAGAAGTATTACTATAATTCAATCAGTGAAGTGTCACAGTGGGAAAAGCCTAGGGACTGGGACACAAGGAGGACATCATCCAAAGATTCCACATACACATCCAGAAGCAGTAAGTCTTTTATTGACTATATTATATCAACAACATCACATTTCGTTAGACGACAATGATGCAGCAAGAAGTTTTTCAAATATCACACTCAATATCACTTCAAATTGTTTTAACTTCACATAAATATAGAACTAAATTTCCCTATCATTATTTTTCCTATGCTTTTCTCATCCGTCTTACTTATATCATACTAGCAGAGTCCTTGCAAGCTTCGCTGTGATATTCTTTGACGTTCAGCAGTCATCGGCTGCCATGCTAACAGCCACTTTAAATGTGACAGCGGTTATCGTTGGCGAGTTAGTTGTCCTCGCTTTCGGCAGATGGTAGATTATATATTGTCTAAAAATTTCAAGTCAATAAGTCGGCTAGTTTTCGTGAGATACACGAACCAACACAACATTTTTATATATTGCTAGCTGCTGCCAGCGACTTCGCCCTCGTATAAAAAATAGATAAAATAAAAACCTATTCTCATACCTACCAAGTGTACATATATGTATATAAGTGTACAGTTAAATTAAAAAAAAAAAAAGTTGCCATAAATATCGATTTATTAATATCCCCATTATAGGTTTTAGGTTTAGAAATATCCCCATTATGTTGATTAATATTAATAATATTAATGTACTTACATTCTTACAAAATCATAATATTAAAATGTAAAATAATGCCAAGTCTCAAATTGCAGTTATTTCACGGCAAAAGGTGTTGAAATCTCATATCAGTAATTTGAATTACATAAATGTCAATTTAACAATATTTTATAATAATAATTATACACTTGACAAATGCATTGCACCATTATTATAAAAGAACTAGCTGCTGCCCGCGACTTCGCCCGTGTAAATTATATACTAAAACCTACCTCGAGAATCACTCTATCCATTGTCACCAATATGAAAATCAGTATCAGTAAAACAGTATGAAAATCGGTGCAGTAGTTTTTGAGTTCATCGCGAACAAACAGACAGACAGACAGACAGACGCGGCGCGGAGGACTTTGTTTTATAATATGTAGTAATCTTTAGTTACTAAGAATTGTAATGAATGAAGTAATATTTAATTAATAGCATATTATGTTGCCATGCAATATCATTATTGTAAAACAAAATCAGTCATTCCGTTGGGAGCTACGATGCCACCGACGGACTCTTAGATCTACACGCAGGCACATAGGTTAAACTTATAACACCCCATCTTTTGCGTCGGGCGTTAAAAACATACCTGAACACAATATAGGTACACAACTACAGTCCCTTTTTAGGCCTTTTAGGCTCTTTTACCAACTTTTTTTTAGTAAAGTGTTGATTAGTTACTCTTAGAAATAATTTTATGTTTCACTAGCTGCCGCCCGCGAATTCGTCCGCGTTGAAAAAGACAAAAGAGTAGCCTATAACGTGTCCCGTACTTCTAAATGTTTATCTACCAAGTTTCATGAAAATCGGTTAATTCGTTTAAGAGTGATGGAGGAACATACATACATACAGAATTTTTTTTTAAAAATGGTCAATTTAGTTTCAGTATCATGTATAGAGCCTATAAACACGATATCTCTGAAATCAAAGTAACTTACTCCGTGACCATACCTTACACATTCATTATTAGTATTGATTGATTAAATTATGCACTCGTTTACTGCATCCTTAGATAGGCGAATCTTTTTTAATGTTTGAGACTTTTAGCGTACAAACAAAGGTATATATCAGCTCCATTATCTCCAGTGACCGGTGACTTTAATAAATGATGGTTAGCCTACTTGACAGATGGTGAAAGAGGCCCTTTGACTAAATAATTTACACGAAACACTGACAGAGTGAAACAGAGTTCTGGATCTTAATGGTATTGTTGTCCCAGATGGCAATGTCATTCTCAGGACGATTGATATAATAGTTTGTATATTTATCTTATTTATAAATAAAAGTCTAGACGTCTTATTGTAAAAAGTCTCACACTAAAAGGTGATTTTTTTACTGTATGGTTTGGTTTATTAATATTTATAAATAAACAAAGAAAGAAGGCATTTATTCGCATTTAATAATATTAATAAAACACATAAACATATAAAATAAAACGTGAAAACAACTCCGCTTATGATTTTCCATTATGACCTCGCCGATGTCTTATTATGACATTATTTACATTGATATATAAGATAAAATAGTGATCATATTATGTTATATTAGCGTTAATGCTATCTCGAAATGATAAAGACATTATTGAGAGGAGGATACTTTGTGGTACAAACAAGCGAAATCACTGGTGTGATCTCTAGGTCATCTACTGGACATAGGTCTCCCCTGTAGGTTTTTAGTGTGACTGGTAATAGAGGCAGGTTGTCTAGAATCTACCAGTGGCCCTAATTAGCTCGTTGACCCACCTCTTGGGTACGCTCGCCAGTGTCTATGGGTCTCCGCTCGAAAACTTTCCACAGCATCTGACCGAAATGATCTATTTTATCTAAGTGGGCTAATTGTGTTTAATTAAAGTACGGTTCTTATTATGCCTGTTATCAATACTAATAATAAATGAAGACGTGAGTGGATGAAGGTGATATGTATGTCGCATTATTCCAATTTACACTGAATTTTCGAGATAAGTCGCCACGGAACTGTTTTTTGTACTAAATTATGATGAAAAGTTGTGTAAACAAGCTAAAATATTAATGGTATGATAGCCAGTAAACACTAGTATTAATTTAATTAAAAAAAGTGAACAAAGCTCTCTCGTCCATTAACAAATGTATTTCTGCACTCCTTGCTTTTTAAAATTAACTGTACATAACACCTTTTTCAGCTTTTTATATTCCACCAAAAATGTCTTAAATCGACGATCTTAAGGTCTGTAAACATTCATATGGATATATTACCTTCATCAACGCAAAAAAACGAAAATACCCAAAAATGCGACATAACGCCTTCATCCACTCACGTCTTGAAATCTGTAAGAGTTGGTCATGAAGTTAAGTTACTTTGTTTTCGGAGATATCGTGTTTATAGGCTCTAGACATGATACTGAAACTAAATTGACCATTTTTAATTTTTTTTTCTGTATATATGTATGTATGTTCCTCCATCACTCTTAAACGAATTAACCGATTTTCATGAAACTTGGTAGATAAACATTTAGAAGTACGGGACACGTGATAGGCTACTTTTTCTTTTTCAACGCAGACGAAGTCGCGGTAGCCAGCTAGTCTGAAATAAAACTAAATATCCTAAATTTTTTTTATATGATATAAACAACCAGGAGATTATTATTTAACCATTTCCATATTAATAATCTTACTATCCGATCTTAATTTTCATTTCCTTTTTTTTTGTTTTAATATTTGTCACCCATAAATAATTGTTTTTTTAATGTAAGATTTTTCCTATGTTTGGCGTCGCTCCATTTCTTTTCTTTCAATAGACATTTCTTTTTTAAAGAGTATCATTAAAACTACACATTTTTGCTCGAAATTTTGTCAAGTGGTTCATCTTCCAATTTTTTTTTCTCAATAAATCATGTTTGAAATTGATATAAAAGTCTAATATTAGTTTTAAACAATAACATCATAGCTTTTGTCAGACTAATCTACTTTTCATTCTAGTTTTTATCACATCCAATGTTAATATTTAAGCATACTCTGTTAGAATAACATTTGTTTTCTCCCCTTTTAATAAGTGAATATAACTTCTTGCGTATCTCCTTTTAAAATGGCATCAAAATTAATTCACCTCTTGTAAACATTCAGACAGCAATAGAAGATCGCGCTCAAGATCAGGAAGAAAAGAAATTGATAAAAATAATAAAAGAATTAACAGTGGGACAGATAGATATTGGAACAATAATAGTCGTGATGGTGATGCCCATGTACGGCCAAGGCCAAAACATGCTATGCACGAAGGGAAAGGTAAGGAAAACATGTGTAATATGATTATTTGACTCCATTGTCTCAGGTGTTTCACATAGCCATAATGTGGCCTAGCATAATATGTCTTGCTATGCAATAATATACTTAAATTACAGTATACATTGGTTGGTGACGTCACAGAAATATATATTATAGTTGCGTGTGCATTCCCTCCAATATTTCGCTGCTACAATTCAAAAGTACAGTCGGCCTCATAAGTCGATTAACACATTCAAAAGTGTAAAACAACTAAACACTCAACTTATTTACTTACTACTTACTTACAGAAGCGTTTTACGATCGTTTGTACGTGAAGTTTATTTTGTTCTGTAGCACTACCATGACTTGCTATCGAAACCTTACGTTAGTTTACTTCTGTCGATAACGAACCTTTCACCCTTCAATGTGCTAGTGAATGATTTTACTACTAACGTTACGGTATTTCTCGAGAGCATCAGTCAAATTTGTAACTCATGGTACCGATTTTGTATAGAAATGTCAAGTTAAACGTTAGTCGGTAATGGTCGCTAGCGACTACATTCGATAGGTTTTTTACTTATGCAACATGCTACTGGTTTTAGTTCTTTGGTGACCGCTAGAGGCGCTGTACAATTTTTCATACAAATATTTTACGTTCTCGTTCATCTCTCGCTAGCGATTTCGGTAGTCATAAACTCATGGTAGTGCTACTGTAGTCGTGACAACGACTTATGGCGCGTTGAGTGTTCAGTTGTTTTGCACTTTTAAATGTGTTAATCGACTTATGCGGCCGACTGTACCACCATCAAATAATTCCAAAAATGTTTTTATTGTAAAAATACATTCATATGTATTGTTTGTTGACAAAAATACTTATGATTGTTTTATTGCATATTTAGTATATTTTGATAATGTCTTTTACATTCAAACAAAAGTAAGTTATATGCTTATATCTCCTCTGGTATTCAGTTTATTATTATGAAAGTACTTAACACATTTAATGCTACTTAAAAATACGCTTCTAACGATTTATAATATATGTCTAAAAAGAATCTAATAAGAAAAAAAATGTCTAAATATATATTTTTTTTCGATTAGCTCTCCTTGAAAAAAAAGGGTAATATTGATTTGTGGTATACTTTTGAATTTAAGCAGCGATTTGTATAGAAAGTATATCGTAATATGCTTAGCGTGCCTAGCTATAATTTGTATTAATACTAGCTGGTGCCCGCGACTTCGTCCGCGTTGAATGATGAAAGGTACCCTATGTCCTTTCTGGTGTCCCGGATAACGTGTATGCAAAATTTCATTGTGATCGGTTCAGTAGTTTTTGCGTGAAAGCGTAACAAACAAACTCACATTTATAATATTTGTAAGGATTAATATAAATTATAGCTCTAGATTATGTGATGGTGGGTCTTATCTAATTTTGTTTTCTACAGACGGTCCATCGTTACAAGACATGGACATATCGCCCGACAGAAGTACACCACTCTCTGAAATTTCATACGGAGGAGGAGGCAGAGAGCCGAACTCAAACGCTAGGAATAATTCAGAGCACTCAGTACCACCGGTTGTTGTACTCGACAATTCAAATAATCCAGTAAGTCACCTAATTCTTTTTTAAAATATTTTATAAAAGGCGGCAGACAGGGATGCAGATGCTCTACAGTAATTTGTATTTATCATTTTGAAAGTACCATTAAATCACCTCAAAAGTAATGTTAAAACTCTTGTCCCAAATTGTAATGAACAACTAGCTATTGCACGCGACTACGTCCGCGTAATTTTATAAAACATAGCCCCATGTTACTCGCTGATAATATAGCTTCACAACAGTGAAAGAATTTTACAAATAAATCGAGTAGTTTCGCAGCAAATAAATCTTTCTTCTTCTTTATAACGTGTAATAGATTAGCTGCATTTGTATGGTCACGTTTCAATTCTAAATCTGCAGTTATATTGGTTGCGATTAAGTCTTGATAATTTTTTTCCAAGAATAAGTACTAAACTACGTCCATTGGTCTCAAAACAATGAAACGAGGTCAAGTCAGCCTTTCTTGGAGCGGTTAGTTATTATTGGTAATATTGATTGCAATTACCGCCGAGGCAGGATTTGCATTTTTGATGTGGCTTACATCTATCTTTGCTGGTAAAAGTAGTTGGAAACTATGACGACTTTATAAATGGACAGAATGCTTTGAATATATAACAAAGTAACATAATATAATGTATGTATATGTGTTAAATAGATGTAGGTAATTGTAATTTCTTATACGAAGAGGTTTTTCTAGATGAATTAATCGGAAACTTCACAATTTTCAAAAAAATAAAAGAAAAAAATTAAACCCCAATAAAGTTTCTTCAAAAACAGCAACAATCAAATACAAACTAATTTTCTATCGATTAAAATGTTTCTCAGCGTTTGGAGCTAAATTTTCTTCATAATTAGTTGATTGAATTAGAAATGTTACAGACATAATTACTTTTGATTAATGATAAACAATAGGGAAAGGGAATTAAATAAGGAAATGTGACTTTTTTTCTGCCAGAGCGGTTCGTTGTTGGCTGCGGCGTTGCCGCGTATCGTGGCGCCTCCGCCCATCGTGATACCGGCGAACAATGGAGCCAGCGGGACGTCGCCCGGCTCTGAGCCGCCCAGCGGTCCCAGCAGTGGGCCCACCGGCGGGGAGACGCCGCAGCGCGACCCGGGGCCGCCCACTCCCACTCACTCGGAGAACATGGACCCGCACGCCCCACCGTTACACCTCGACCAGCCTGTCCAAAGAAAGAGTTAGTATCACTCAACTAATAGTGTTTGAAGTGTGCCCATTTGAATAACGCCATTTTGGCGCTCTAAGCTATAGAACGAGTGTTTAAAACCAGTGATTATTTTAAACACTTCGTGTTAAAATGGTACAAAAAAATTAGCTGTCATTTCTATGGGACATCCTGTCCAGTGGTATATCTGTATGTATGTTCCTCCATAACTCTTAAACGAATTAATTCGTTTTCATGAAACTTGATAGACAAACATTTAGACACATAGGAGACACAGGATAGGCTATTTTTTTCTTTTTCAACGCGGACGAAGTCGCGGGCGCAAGCTATATTACAGGTATATAATATTACAGGTCAGTGGTTAGTATTCATATATTAAGTACTAGCTGGTGCCCGCGACTTCGTCCGAGTTTAACGATGAAAGGTACCCTATGTCCTCTCTGGTGTCCCAGACAACGTGTATGCAAAAATTTCATGGTGATCGGTTCAGTAGTTTTTCCGTGAAAGCGAGACAGACAGACAGACAGAGTTACTTTCGCATTTATAATATTATAGTATAGATTCGGTAAAGGGGTGTGCGAAGCTATAAATATGAATGAGTCGCGTCAATTGCGTCGACGACATCTCCGAGACTACATATAAACGCCTCGTGTTGACATCCGCTGCTTACTGTTCCATACTCTGTCTTGTCTACCTTTTCACGCTTTGTATAGTTCGTGTAGCGAATAAAGACTTCTCGGCAAATGTGCGCAGAATTCTATTTTTAGGTGTTTGAGGGGGCAGAGGAGCGTGAGCGGCTGAGTCTACCAATAGCGTGTGCCGACACGTTATTGGTAGACTCATTCGCTACACACCTCCCGCACTTCGTTCGCGCGTCTCGTGTCTCTTGGATACTGTTGCGTACAGATTGTTTTATCATATTAGTAATACTAATACGTCACGGTGAATAAATGCCTAAAAAAAAGGTTCTTCTTCGACATCGCACGATGATTTTATGGAAGGAATATCAACACTGCCTGTAATGTTAAGTTAGTGAGGTGAAAAATTACGAAATAAGAAAAGAAATGTCATTTTCCTTCGCACTTTTGTGCGCAATTGTACACATGCGCCGATTCCCGCACAAGTGTCGCCTTAATATAATAATTCACATATAACACAGGTCAACACGATTTTTGGGTCTGGCTTCTGCATATTAAATTTTGATTTCTTCTATGTTAAAAATAAGGGAATAAATAATTTTTTTGATCAAAGTTTGCTTTTGTAGAAACTAGAGCATTTTTTTAAGACAAATGATAGATTCATACATTATTTCCATACTTTTATTTTCTATTACAATTAGAAAAGTTTTTGTTGAACACTATAGAGCCTTTGTCATTTAAGATTTTTGATAAACAACAGGAAATATATGTAAAATAACGGAAAAATTAAGTTCAAAAATGAATATTTTTGTTTGTATGGGCTGTCTCGTATCTTACTTATCGTCATAAATCAGGCAAAAGCAAACTTTAAAAGCTAAAACTGAAAATATAACTATTTTTAGATGTCTAGAATTAGAATTTAAGCATTAGAACAGAATGTTGACTGATGTAATAAATGAAATAAATTTTAAATTGATACTCGTTTCAGTGGAATGTTTGGGTAGCTATTCGTCGGTGGTGGGTGGTGCGATGCAACATTCGCCGTGTCCTATGTTGACGCCCTCCCTAGTGAATCACGTGCGCACCGAGCTAACCTCCCACGTCACCGGCTGGCCCGCCGACATCTTGGAGAAACAGGTGAACACGCACTCGACACGTTTCGCACGAACACCCGAAACGACACGTGTTAAACATTAGAGTGGGTAAGATTAAAGATAATTTTGTCACGTTTCAGGCTAACAAATTCACAGAGGAGGCGTACCAGTTGGGCTGTCTACAATGTACGCGGGTGTCCTCTGAATTGAAATGTGCCCGCTCAATTGTTAGACACACAGAGATACAGGCGACGTTACAGGAACAAAAGTGAGTATTATAAACACTTTAGAAGATGACATGTTAGTACAAAATTTGGATGATTTGCCATCGTATGATTTTCTCACTATATAGATCTGCACAACAGATTAATGTTGCAAACATGTCCGGATATACATTTAGCTAAATTCACTTTTATCTTCCAACTGATATATCAGAACTACAATTCCATCTATATCATGTGTTAATTCGTTCAACTGACTGATACGCTTTCAAATATCATAAAACACAATTTTTAAAAACCTTTTCAATCAACTTCAGTCGACATAAATAGCAGACTCTAACTAACAAATGGACATTAGCATGAATTAGTCGATAACCAATTCCTCACGTCGACTTAGAGCTAGTGATGTGTCAACGCGAGTTAACTTGAGTTGGGCTCGAGTTGAATTCTCTCTAACTCTAGTTAGAATACTCCGCCCATATTTTTGGAGTTTTTCGAATTATTAAGTATTGTATAGAAAGAATTCCGGTTTTTCTTCAAATATAAAACACAACTTATTCATTCAAAAACCATTACCCATTCCCTTCCCTATTCCACCTTCCCCATTCTATTCTTCCATCGGTCATACAGACGTACGGCTGGTTACCATCCTCATCTTGTCGAAATCCCTCCTTTTCGAACCAAGCGCTTTGAAACATCCTTTATAATGCGCACCGCCAAGGTTTGGAACTCCCTGCCGGCGTCTGTGTTTCCGAGCTCATATAACCCTAATCTTTTCAAAGTTCGAGTGAATAGGCATCTTCTGGGTGAGCTCGCTCCATCTTAGGCCTCTTCCTTGCTACCCAGCTGGTTGTTGGCCAAGAGCAAACCCATCTCTAATAAAAAAAAAAACCCATCACCCCAGATGCCAGATGCCAGAGCCTATTACCCCCCATCCCTCCCTTATCCCTTATCCTTAATCCTTCTATTGTCGGCAGCGCACTTGTAGCACTTATGGCGTTGCTTGTGTCCGTCAGCCTGTATGTCGACGTTAACATAAAAAAAGAAAAATGTTGTCAAATAGCCAATTTGGTCCGTCAGGTTGATGTACCTGCGGCAGCAGATTTCGCGGTTGGAGGAGCTCAAGTCGCAGAACTCGTTCATGTCGGAGGACTAGGAGTCGTGGTGGGGGGTGCCGCAGCAACCCCTCGGCGTGCTCACTCACGCGAACCCGCCGCTCTCGCCGCCGCCATCTTAACGTTCGTTCGTTCGTTCATTCGTTCATTCCGTCATTGTTGTTTAATTTTGTCTTGTGTCAATCAATGTTAAACTAAGCGGTCGATTCTAATATATGTAATATGTATTTACATTTACGTTCAGGGTGGACCACCTGAATGCCCGAATACGAGTTAGTATCGAAACAAGTTTTCTACTAAATCGAAATGGGATTTCAAAAAAAAAAAAAAAAACGAGATTTTGCCGTGGGTAAGAGGGATATCTGTAATCCTATGTTTTTTTATTTGAATATTTTTTTTCTACTAAACTGTAGATATTTTTTTTTAATATTATACTTAAGGTATAAGATGAAAAGTCCCAGACGAAAGTTTTGGATTATTTTGGAGTGTCTGCGGTCGATTGTCAAACAGTTTAAACTGATTAAAAATAGTTCAAATTTTATGTAAATATCTTAAAACACAACTTGAAACTGTCATCAACATTGAAAGTATAGTGACGCAAAAGCAAAAAGCAGTCTTGCCAAAATAATGCAAGTCTGGGACGGCATAGCTTTTACTTCTTTGACCCATTTGATGTTTTCTAACACGACTTCTTTTTTTTATGTATATAGATAAAATAAAACTCTTATATACGATTCAAATAATGTAAACATACTTTGTTATTATGGTTATATAAAAATGATTATTTTTATTTTATTATCATCTACATTTATTATTATTATAAAACAAAGTCCCCCCGCCGCGTTTGTCTTGTCTGTCTGTTCGCGATAAACTCAAAAAAACTAGTGCACCGATTTTCATGCGGTTTTCACCAATGGATAGAGTGGTTCTCGAGGAAGTATTTGGTATAATGTAATTTTCAACGCGGACGAAGTCGCGGGCACCAGCTTAGTATATTATAATTGAAACTTGAGTGGATGAAGGCGATATGTCGAGTAATTTCAATTTTTAAATCTGTCCGGTAAATTTGTTGCGCAATATTGCACCTTAATTCATAGGATATTAGGTTGCAGTCATTTTGGTAAAAAATGTGTTCGGTCTGAGGTTAGTCCTTGCCTTAAAGTTTTACTTTTAATTTTTGAGATCAAGTCGCCACGGAACTGAATTTTTAACTAAATTATGATGTAAATTTGTGTGAACAACCTAAAATATTAATGGTATGATAGCAATTAAAAACTTGCATTATTTAATTTAAAAAAAAAGCGAACATAGCTCCCTCTTCCATTAACAAAAGTAAAATTTTCTGCACTTTTTGCTTATTTTCCAAAAATGTCTTAAACCAATAATCTTAAGGTCTCTAATCATTTATATGGACATATTAACTTCATCAACGCAAAAAATAAAACAAACGAAAAAACCCAAAAATGCGACATATCACCTTCATCCACTCACGTCTTCAATTGGACCCTTAGAAATCGGAAAATCATCTCAGGGAATTTTAGTTTTGTACATGTACATGGGGAGCGTGCAAGTATTACGTGACGTAATTTTTAATGAATATTTTAATAATATTTTTATGAATTTTAATTTGCGTTACGCAATACTTGAAACGTCCCCTTGCTTTGCCAAACCTCTCGACAGTTTAACACATTAAATAATAATATACAGTTTTATATAATATTATTATTATTATTATTAATATTATTATTAATTTAAATTTATATAGTACAGTGTTTAAGTTTTATTTTACAGCATCAGTAGTGAAGTTTACACTAGTTTATTGTGACAGTTTTTTTCTGATAATAATAATTAATTGAAAATCAATGAAATGAAAAATTACCTCTGTAAAGAATTAAAAATAACAAATTTATAAATACATAGTTAGTATCTAATATATATGTATGTATAGTGTATCAGACAGTGTATAGTATACTTAGTATACTGGTCGTAATTTATATTCGAGTGATATATTTTTTTTTTTTAAAAAGTCGGCTCCACAATGTCGTTTTCTCATACAAGTGTTCATTTAATTTGGACTTTGAAGGGAAAAATTATTTAGGCGCGTTTTTGCTTAGCAGTGAACGTCGCGAGCTTCGATTTTATCGTTTTATACATAACTAGGTAGCTGTTGCACGCGACTTCGTCCGCGTAACTTTGTAAATTATATACTAAAACCTTAACCTTCCTCGAGAACCACTCTATCCATTGGTGAAAACAGCATGAAAATCGGTGCAGTAATTTTTTGAGTTTATCGCGAACAGACACACAGACAGACGCGGCGGAGAACTTTGTTTTATAATATGTAAGGATTCATACATTTTTGCTTTTAATGTTTTTTATTATTTTATTTTTAGTGTACACTTTTTTAATATGGCAGATATTTATCTAATAAAAAATTTCCGGTGGGTACTTGCCACAAACATTATTATAATATCGCATTTCGTGATAATTTTGGAAAATATAATTCTTCATCGCGTAAATTCAAAATCCATGAGACCATTAATTATTAAAATATTGTATTGAATGCACTCTTATGAGAATTTCGACATTGTGGACCTGAATGAATTAAAAATGAATCATACTGGTTTTTTTTTTCTTCTTCTATAGGTCGCGCAATATATTAAGGTCAGACCTCGAAACTAGTGGGGGCAATCGGCGCATGTGTACAATTGCGCACAAAATTCCTAAGAGAAATGAAATATTTTTTCTTATTTCTTATTTTTTGCACCTTGCTAACTTAACATTACAGGCAGCGTTGATATTCCTTTCATTAAATCATCGCGCGATGTCGAAAAAGAAGGGTTTCTTTGGGCATTTTTTTCACTTTGACGTATTACTAATACGATAAAACGATCCAGGCGCTGATCTAGATCGGCTGCTGTCAAATTTGATTGTATATTTGAAAATCGCCATTTTGGCGCTTGTAGGCTATGGAGTGTAAGTGCATGGAACTAAAATGATAGGGACATTACAGAATACACATTTCTTCATGTTTGAAAACTCAAGTGAACACAAATAAACTTCTTCTTTTTAGGTTAAATGGCAATGCGGCTCATTTTAAAATGGCCATTATCTGCCAGTGTCAAGTTAAAATAGCAATTTGTAATAGCCTCTTTTAAAAAAAAAAGAGGCAAAATTTAAATCAAAATCAAAAGTAGCAGACTCAAGTCTAGTCAGTCAAGTCTATAATTTTCTCTTGTTAGTATTCCAACACAGGTTCCGTCAAGTCCAAAGCAGTCAGGTCAAGTCAACAAATAAACTTAAAAAACACCATTATACTTATTACGGATTACGTCAAAATTAGTTGCAGTACTTACCGTACCGCGGCGCTTCAAAATGGCACACCAAAGTGTCTGTAATTTGTATGGGATAACCAATTCAGAGGTATATAGAAAAGAGATCAGTGATTGAAACACGATTATTTATATTCAAAGAGCGCTATATGAAGCGTGTTCTCACCCGCGCGGTGCATTCGTTGTTCCATTTCAATAGTGCAGCGCTGACTCGCGAGTGTAACAGGTTGGAACGTGTATAGCTGAGCACATAAATGAGCATGAGCGTGAGATGCGTCACACGTGACTCGCGAGTGTAACAGGTTGGAACGTGTATAGCTGAGCATATAAATGAGCATGAGCGTGAGATGCGTCACACGTGACTCGCGAGTGTAACAGGTTGGAACGTGTATAGCTGAGCACATAAATGAGTATGAGCGTGAGATGCGTCACACGTGACTCGCGAGTGTAACAGGTTGGAACGTGTATAGCTGAGCACATAAATGAGCATGAGCGTGAGATGCGTCACACGTGACTCGCGAGTGTAACAGGTTGGAACGTGTA
The DNA here is from genome assembly GCA_918317495.1 of Synanthedon vespiformis. NCBI lineage: Eukaryota > Metazoa > Arthropoda > Insecta > Lepidoptera > Sesiidae > Synanthedon > Synanthedon vespiformis. The sequence continues at coordinate 1,163,902 of OU906947.1, read as the reverse complement.
TAAATGAGCATGAGCGTGAGATGCGTCACGCGTGACTTAGCGGATGGCCTAAAAATTGAATTCTGCGTGAATGCCCCCTCTACATTTGCCGACAAGTCTTAATCCGCCGCGCGACCTATATTTTTACTGGTATCATTTTTTTAATAATGTCATACTAGTTGCAAATGCGAAACTTGTATATCAAATAATTATTAAAATAGTATTCATTCTTTGATTGATTACTTATATTATCGGTATTAGTTTTTAAGGAAGATTAAAATAACAAAATAGCACCAAAATATAGAGTATATCATGAATTGGTAATAGCCAGTAAGTGTGCGGGCTACTGGCTAATGTCAATAGAAGTTTAGTTCAAAATGTAATAAAGCATTAGAAATTAAAATAAAAAAAAATAAAAACAAGGTCTTGTTTTTGTACATATGTACTAGTGATGTAGGTAAATAAATGTAAGTAAAAAATAAATAAAGTTATTTTAATAAAATGTCATTATACAACATTGTGTTGAGCACTTGAAAATGTTCTATTTCCCGAACAAGTTGTTGCATTGGTTGTATAATATGTGATTCTAAGGACATCGCACTTTTTTCAGCTGTTGACAGTTATATATTTTTCACTTCTTAGCCGTGTGCGTGTCCAAAATTTCCACATTAAGACTTTTTTCCTAAAAAATAAAATACATTTTATCATACCATTTTGAAAAAATGTTAAGATTTGACTTTTATAAATACAGTAATTGTTCTGTGAAAAAATGAATGAGGGTACTATGAAACTGAAAAAAGTAATCAAAGTGGGAAAAATATGGGGCACAATGGTAAAAAGAGATTTTTTTTGAAACGTCAATGCCATTTGGTAAATATGTTTGATGTAAAAAAAAACAAAACGGGCGTATAATTATTAGTCCAATCAAAAAAGAGAAATCATTGGGTGGTTATTACATAGAGCACATGTAGACATAATCTAGGATTTTTTTCACTATGACATTGATTGAAAACCGCGAATAAAACACTCGGTGGTTATATTATCGTCTCGACAAGTAAATTTCCTTTTAATTTTTTTCTAAAAAAAAAAATCCTAGTTGATTGGACATATAGGAGGGTGTAGAGCTTCTCTAGCGTTTAAATAACGTGATTATTGTATTGCTTCACCGGTCGCCCTGTCTTATTGTGCTAAAGTTAGTTAAAAATGTGTGAATTTCTAAAAATGGTAGATTTAAAAATGTTCAAAAAGATGTCGAATAAATCTATATTCTCGCATTGGATTTATCTCTTTGCACCTGATTTTAGCAATAAACGAAACATTATTCAAATTAATGCATTTATTTTTTTAACTACATTTTTTTACTTCCTATTTTTTCCGGATTTTCTGTATTTCCAATATCGAAATATTCGATAATATTTCCAATACAAATATACCATGCAATTTTCTAATTTAAAATAGAAATGAAGATAATGAATGGAATTAAGTTTTTTATTGACCGATGGTATCTGGTTGGAATTGGGCACGACCACGGAATGAATTCATCGAACACCTACTTTATATCTATACTAATATTATAAAGAGGAAAGATTTTATTGTTTGTTTGTATTGAATAGGCTCCGAAACTACTGGACCGATTTGAAAAATTCTATTACCATTAGAAGCCGATATTATCAGTGATGAACATAGGCTACTTTTTACCAAGGGAAAATGCTTCATTCCTACGGGAAATCTAAAATAAAAGTAAATACTAGCGCCTTGGCCCGGGAATAGCGCCATCTATCCAAAACAGGTGAAGCGACTAACATGACAAGTCCTTGGTGATAATTTTAGCGATCCACTACGGTAGATGGCGTTTTATACTTTTCAACGCGGACGAAGTCGCGAAAACCAGCTAGTTAGGATTATAGTGATAAAATATTATTTTAGCTACATATGAAACTAGCTGGCGCCCGCGACTTCGTCGCGTTGTTAAAGAATTTAAGTAGCCTATCCTGTGTCCTGTACGTCTAAATGTTTATCTACCAAATCAGTTATACATACAGAAAACATATCTGTATGTAAAAATTAAAAATTTAGTAATTATTAGTATTAATGATGATACTAAGTGAATAAGTTCACCCAGTGAATACCATGATTGGGTTATTACTATTTGGACAGATTTTCGTTTCGCCAGATTTTTGTTTCGACAGAAAAAGTACAATCACATATACAAACATTAGACAATGATTAATATATCATTCATTCCGTTTTAAAATGGCTGACGGTCCACTTGATGGTAGATGGCTACCGTCACCTATAACACAAGCAACGTCACAACATAGTAGGTATGGCATCCGTTACTCACCGAAACACATGCTGTTGTGTTGTTTTACTGTGGTCTTCTGTAATGGGGTAGTTTCCGTTCCGCTGCCAGCCATATCTGAGTCATATCCTGAGGGGCGAAAAGTACCATGTGCTCCATTTAATCATGAGAGTAAAATTGAGGGACGAAGAGGAGTCGGCAGAAGACAATCTGTCTTGGTTGTGGAACATCAATGGACCAGAATTACGCGAGTGGAAGAGCTGTTCCGAGAGGCCTTTTCGAGGGAGATCGCCAACATCGGGGAAACCTGATAGGGTAGGTTTTTTTTTGATCTGATATTTTGTAATCGAATCACGACTTTATTGAAATAGCCTTAAAGTTTAATTTAGTATGTGAGACCGCGGGTCATTTAATAGCAAAGGTCGTTCGTTCGAACGCAATATCACCTGGGCACTGCCTATCTATTTGATGGAGAAAAACCTATTCTATTATTTGCGTTCTTAAGGTGATACAAGTCAGTTTTCCTCCATACAAACGTAGAATTATTACTCCGCTGTTTTATGTCTAATTTACAAAAGCATGATACCGATTTATCTTGTCGTTAAATAGGTTCCTTGTCATAAAAACTTTAAAAAAAAGTATTAATTTAAAAGATATGATCCTTGGAAAAAAATGCATATTTTCACACAAGTTTTAATGCAACTTTGAGGGTGAATAGGTCACTCTAGTGTACAAAAATCCAATATACTTTGCTCACAAACATTGATTAGTTATTCAAGAGTTCAAATAACTTTACACGAAATGGATATATATGCAGTAGCTTTGTCTAAAAGAGTATATGCCCAAGGGTCTGTTTATGATTGAATCATTGTGCATCTCATATATAACCCGACTGTATTTTAATAAAACACTTGTGTTGACGCCGTTTTACTTACACATCGCACACATACAAACAAACGCATCACACGCATATCTACCTACATAATTATCTATTTTTTATTCCTTTTCCTACCCTTAAAAACAAGACACGACGATCATAAGTTGCCATCGCGCTCCGCATATAATTCATATATAATTAAACTCTTCACGTATGTGTGTGTGACATCGCAAAATCAACAAAAAACTCTGGTGTGTTGTGGTGGAATCGAACCAGCGCAGAAGGAGCAGTCGAACATCAGTAAGGTGAGTCTGTCTTGCCCCTTCTTGTCCCCGCCATAACAACTTGAGTTAATAATATAGGCATTGTATATTTTTTATAATGATGCTCAAAGGCCTCTTTTGAGTTCCTCATCGCGACAGTATGAGGGAGTCCTCGTATTTAATTCATCTAGCTTCCCATCGATAGACAAACCTTCCTAATTTATCGTATTTTCATTTGAAATAAAAAAAGTCTAATTTGTGGGGAACTCGTGATACAAAACTAAAAATCTTTTAAATCTGATCGCTAATTCGCTACTAAAGGAAGGAAGGAAATAAATAATAAACTGGTATAATTTCGGAGGTATATTTTATAGAATTCAAAATCAATTTAACTAAATTTTGCTTCAACGTTTACAATTTACAAATAATCACCATGTGACAATCATATGCCAGTCCCTCAGTCTCAATGTTGTGTCCTTAGAGAATGAACGTAGGTATCTGTCGTGGCCAAATCTTAAAATTGATAACTTCATGATGTGCGATTGATATAATAAATAATAAATATCTTAGAATATTGATATGGCCAAACGTGGATGAGCATATTAAACGTTGACATTTGTACAATTATGGTCAGATTTAGCTGGCTATGTCATGTCATGAAATACAACCGCCCATTTTACGAAACCCAATATGGTTGGCAATAATTATCATGAATAGACCAACCATTTTATGAAACCCAATGGTTTGCCACATCATGAATACAACCAGCCATTTTATGAAACCCAATAGTTGGCCATATCATGAAATACAAACAACAATTTTATGAAACCCAATGATTAGCGACATCATGAATCGATCATTTTTTAGATTTGGCTATGACATGTCCATACTTAAATGTGAAAGCTACTCTGTATGTTATTATTACATTTACTTAGGATACGTTTCACCCAGAAAAAACTATTTTTCGCGGGCGCACAAAAGTGTATTAGCGATAAAGATGTGAGGCGTTATATTATTGCTTATGGTTTTTTTTTTGAACGTGGACAGACCAAATTTATATTTGTTTATAATACTAATGAGATACTTTTTTTTTTACAAGGGGAATCCATCATGGATACCTTCCGGCCTGGGGATAGACAGACCGGTTGGTCATGTCGGACTCCTACCCCAAGATTGTAGCGGGGTAGACCTACTGACTGAACCCCTTGGCGTCCTCCACGTCCGCTATTTTTGGAGGCACTATATTGACGGTGCCTTTCACAATGTAAGGCGGGGGCGTTCATTACATAATAATTCATTACATTTTTTTTTTTCAAATTTCATATGACGTAGAAAAATAAATTTAACGAACCAGTGTAACACATGAACACTTATAATTACTTTAAAAAATATTCTTAACTATTTTATTTTTATAGTGGGCAGTATTTTTAAATACTTTTGGTGGTAAAAAATCATTTTATAATTTACAATGCAACGTGTGGAATTCATTTGAACAAAATTAAAGATAGAAAAAAAATAACGAAACAGTAAAAAACATATTAATTTCCCTCTAAAATTTTAAAGCTTGCACATAAATAAATGCATTTTAGTTTGTACTAGTGACCCGCTCTTGGCTTCTCACGTTAGTGCAATTTTTTACTATAAACAAATCCTTACACATATCTGCACCCTCCGCGACGTATCTGTCTGTCTGTATGTATGTATGTTCGCGAAACGACTAAACGGATTTTCATGCGGTTTTCAACAAGGAAAAAACACCTTCCTCGTTCGCCCTTTCAATATTTGTGTAAATCGCACTCAAACAAATCCTTCAGTAATTTTTGTTATCATCGCGTACAAACGTACAGATAGAGAGACGCGACCGAGGCCTTTGTTTTAAATCAAACGTGTAAGGATAATAAATTCCACGTTACATTGTAAATACTTGACCAAATTCATTTTGAACAAACATTACCACGCAATATTTCATTATCATACACTATTTCATTATCATACATTATATTTTCATTATCATACATTATATTTTCATTATCATACATTATTTCATTGCCACCCAACCAACCAGCAAAGCATTATTACTAAATTGTTGTACAAAAAAAAAAACGCGCCCAAAAACTGCCTCAGTTTAAACGTTTCAATCATCCATTAAACGTAAAAAAATATTTCGAACACGTTCCTTCTATACTATACACGATTTTGCTGGTTGCTAGGGATGCATGAAAACGAATAAACATAAACAAAAGAAATCAACTCTCATAGAAGACGTGAGTGGAAGAAGGTGATATGTCGCATTATTCCAATTTCGAATAAATCGAGGTTAAAATTTTACACTGAATTTTCGAGATAAGTCGCCACGGAACTGTTTTTTGTACTAAATTATGATGAAAAGTTGTGTAAACAAGCTAAAATATTAATGGTATGATAGCCAGTAAACACTAGTATTAATTTAATTTAATTTAAAAAAAAAAGTGAACATAGCTCTCTCGTCCATTAGCAAAATGTAAACTTTTCTGCACTATTTGCTTTTTTAAAATTAACTGTACATAACACCTTTTTCAACTTTTTATATTCCACCAAAAATGTCTTAAATCGACGATCTTAAGGTCTCTACTCTAAACATTCATATGAATATATTACCTTCATCAACGCAAAAAAAAAAAAAACGAAAAAACCCAAAAATGCGACATAACACCTTCATCCACTCACGTCTTATATATATAAAAAAAAAATCAATACTAATAATAAATCTGTAAGGAAGTAAGTAAGTAACTTTGTTTTTAGAGATATCGTTTTTATAGGCTCTATATATGGGTGGATCAATAAATACCCGTGTTAGAAATGAAGACGCATTTTTTAATTATTTTTCAACGTAGTCTCCTTTTAGGCTTATACACTTTTCCCAACGTTTCTCCCATTTCTTTAACCCCTCCAAAAAATAAGATTTTTCAAACTCTGCAAAACACGCTTGTGTTTCCGCGATAACCTCTTCATTTGATCTGAATCTTTTTCCTCCTAGCCAGGTTTTCATATTGGGGAATAGAAAAAAGTCACAGGGTGCCAAGTCGGGCGAGTAAGGTGGGTGTGGAAGTAATTCGTAGCGCAAGTCGTGCAATTTTGCCGCTACAATGAAAGATGAATGCGCTGGTGCATTGTCATGGTGAAACAACACCTTTTTCTTGGACAAATGGGGCCGTGTCTCCTTTAATTTCTTATCAAATCTATCTAATAATTCACTGTAGTACTGCCCGGTAATTGTTTTTCCTGTCTGCAAAAAGTCGATGAGGATTATTCCTTTAGAATCCCAAAATATCGTGGCCATAACTTTTCCGACTGAGGGCACTGTCTGTCTTTGCCTTCTTCGGAGCAGATTCATCCGGAAAAATCCATTGCTTAGATTGTCTTTTGGTCTCTGGTGTATAATAATGTATCCAGGTTTCATCAACGGTGACAACTCGACGTAAAAACTCTTGCGGGTTTCGGTTAAAACGATCTAAACACTGCTTCGACATTGTTACTCGTACCAGCTTGTTGTCCGGTGTTAGCAATCGCGCTGTTCCATACAAGACGCCTATGGCCTCAGCTACTTCGCGCACTTTCGTTCGGCGATCAGCGAGAATGATATCATGGACCTTTTTGACGATTTCTACGGTAACCACGTCATCGAAAACAGTTGTACGACCACGCTTAAATTCGTTGAACCAATATCTCACGGTTGTCATAGACGGTGAAAGGTCCCCATAGACAGCATCTAACTTCAATTTTATTTCATCGCATGTTTTTCCGTCCAAAAATAAAAAACGAATTACGGATCTGTATTGCTCTTTTTCCATTTTTATTGAGAAACACAAGACACGAAAGATACAAACAGCTCTCAAAAAAAAAAGCTAGCCAATGAAATAACCTCAAATTAAGCACGATTACATTTAACGGACTACAGTACACGTTGGTAATGTCAAATTCACACACCAACGCCACCTGTCGTCAAACACGGGTACTTATTGATAGACCCAGGTATACTACTATAACCTGAAACTAAATTTTCATTTATTTTTTCTGTATTTTTCTATGTATGTTCCTCCATACATAACTGTTAAACGAATTAACTGATTCTCATAAAACTTAGTAGATAAACATTTACACGTACATTGTGTCCTTATAGATGTTGGGTTAGGTAATTTTTTTTTCTTTCTCAACGCGGGCACCGGCTAGTAAAAAATAAAACGCGCACTATAAAAGTTTCCGAACTATATCTTGGCACGTATGGCGGGCGGTAAATCGTCTATGGATGGAAGTTGTATAACATCATTGGCATCCTCTTGCCTATAAAACAACATGTACGGCGTGTGCATTCCGGTCGACTTGTTGAGCTCGCCCTCCTTCACCAATTTAACATTGTCGTCGTCGAGCCGGTACCATTGATCGTTCTCTTGGGCTATCGTGTAGTAGTGGCCCGAGTTTATGTTGTCCCCCTCGTGGACAACTGCCGCGTACAGATTGTAATTTATCTGACTGCCACCGAGGGTCGGCAGAATCAATTTGTTGTTGTAGTACGTGGAGTGAAACAACTTTTTCTGCGTGCCCTCCTTCGGGTCGTACCTGAAAATTAAATTCACCATTAGTACGGCCACTGCCAATAGGTATTATTGGAATCTTAAAAGGCAAAACGTTCACATATATACGTATATACGCACTTAAGTGCGACAAAGGTAAAGACTTTTGAAGTGAATTTGTTTAGGGAAAAAATGGGTTTGCCATGCCCATTCCCTGATTTAACTAGCTCTCAAGCACTGACTACTTTATTTTTGAAATGAAATCTTCTACAGCCGCATTATACGACTTTGGGTAGGGAAAAAATATATCGGTTCGCGTCAGCAACATGCTAATGCTCACAGTTATCACGCCAACATATTGCATATACCCGATTGTTTGTGTGTGTGTGCGTTGGACGCTCAGTTTTAAGTTTTCACTTCTGTTGGCAGTCCTCATGACTGCCTCCGTTTTTTTTTTTTTTTTATCTATTTCTAATCTAGCGCCATCAGTTGGATACTCACTGAATGCGGCAATAATTATTTGTTATAATTATATGCGAGTTTCATAACAATCTAACAGGTGCCGGTGTGCGCCCGTGCGAAGCCGGGGCCGGGTCAGGTAGTGAGAGGTGGCTAATGAGAGAAATTAAAATTGAGTAACAATTAATTATTCAAAAACACTTACTCGAAATTTTTTAGCACCAATATCAAGTGGCGGGGCGCTATGTCGACCGTGACGCTGCGACGCGCGATCTGTCTCTTTTGACATTCCTGGCAGTAGTACAAGTTATCGCCGTACAACATTTCACCGGAGCAGTAGAAATCTAGAAGCTCTTGTACGTTGTACGTGGAACAATCGCCGGATTTCTCCGGAAACGAGAGGGTCAAGTCGCGAAACTTGTCCTCGGTGCACGAGCCGATGTGGCACGTCAAACAGGTCACGTGGGTGACTTGAGTGCCCGCGAAACACTCGTCCAATATTGACACGGGATTCGTGAGATTGCTTTGTGCGAGTCTGGGCTTTTTGGCGGCAACACCGTTCGCGCTCTCGAGCTGCCTCTTGAGCGCGCTCGACTCTGTAATATTTTTATATCGTGTTGTGTGAACCTACTACATATTGTTAGGTTATTGAATCAGTGGCTGTTGCGTGCGACTATGTCCGCGTAACTTTATAAAATACTTTAGCTGTTGCACGCGACTTCGTCCGCGCAGAAAAGTATAAAACGCCATCTACTGTATTTTGGATAGATGCCGCTATCTCTCGGGCCAAGCCGAGCCGCTAGTGTATACTCTTATTTTAGATTTCCCGTAGGAATGAAGCATTTTACCGCGGTAAAAAGTATCCCATGTTGATCACCGATAATGTCGGCTTGTAATGGTAAAAGAATTTTTCAAATCGGTCCAGTACTTTCGGAGCCTATTCAATACAAACAAACAAACAAATCAAATATTTCCTCTTTACAATATTAGTATAGATTCCATTAACATTCTCACCTCTTGGACTGCTAACAACCGTTGAGTTATTGTGTGGGGACGTTACTGCCGCTGGGCGTTCTTCTCCCGTACTGAAAAGAAACGATAAGAAATAAATCACTTGAAATTTCTTGTAATTATCACTTTGGTTGTGATTTTGGGAACATTTTTGTTATTATTACTAAATATACTATTTACTAAATAAATTTTCAAAATTGACTATTTCAGAAAAACAATTAAATATTCCAATAATAATAACACAGGTCAACACGATTTTTGGGTCTGGCTTCTGCATATGAAATTTTGATTTCTTCTATGTTAAAAATAAGGGAATAAATAATTTTTTTGATCAAAGTTTGCTTTTGTAGAAACTAGAGCATTTTTTTTTAATTTTTTCAAGACAAATGACAGATTCATACATTATTTCCATACTTTTATCTTCTATTACAATTAGAAAAGTTTTTGTTGAACACTATAGAGCCTTTGTCATTTAAGATTTTTGATAAACAACAGGAAATATATGTAAAATAACGGAAAAATTAAGTTCAAAAATGAATATTTTTGTTTGTATGGGCTGTCTCGTATCTTACTTATCGTCATAAATCAGGCAAAAGCAAACTTAAAAAGCTTAAAAATGAAAACGTAACTATTTTTAGATGTCTAGAATTAGAATTTAAGCATTAGAACAGAAACAAAAAAAAACAAAAATTTGTTGACTGATTACATAATCAACAAATGAATGTATGTGTTTGAAACCGATGCAATACTTCGAGCATCGGTTCATGTTTGCTATTTTTATTGTGTAGGCGTTAGGTATTTATTTTTATTCTTTGACACGATTTGAACATGGTGGGTAGGGTTAAAATTGTGTTCGTGTAATGCATACGTAACCGTAGGGTAGTATGCAGTATGTATTGAGAGTTGAAAACGATCGAGACGCGCGGCGGGTTTGAGCTCGATAATAATTTTGGTCAATCTTCTTGAAAATATCTTTGAAAATACATCTGTGCTTTGGTGAACCGCGTGTGACGCGAGCCTTTGTTTGTGACTGGGAGTTTGCTTCGGGAGCCCAGCTGCTGCCTGGAGGATCACGGTATTTCCCCACCTGTATTCCCGACTCCCTACCTACTTATATATATATTATTTCCCTGCCGTGGGCCGTCTGTGCGACAGACGACGAGGTTCGAGGAACGAGGACCTATCGAGGACTAGGGTAAGTAATTTGCTGTTAACCTGGACTCTTGGCTGTCGGCATAGGCTGAGAGCTAAGCGTCCAAAACCCCCATTAGGGAACATCTTCCGCTTCCACTGCATTTCCTGCTGGGAGGCCTACGGTTCCGGTTCCTACGGCCTCCGGCCTACAGTATGCAAGTCCATTGACAGAAATGTAATTCTTACCTATTCGTAGATATCATAGCATTCGCTCGAAGGGTCTTGCTGGTAGAAGCCGTAACCATATTGGCGTTTGTAGAAATATCATTAACGACGTCCGATTGCTCTAAAGAGTTAAATAAATACCTGTGAAAATAAGAAAAAATATATATATTCACCCATATTATTATTATGTAATACTATTAATCAAACTAATATAGAAGAGACCACGGAGGGCAGAGTTACTACAAAAGTACTCAAAACGAGAAAGTTGACGAATACGTCAACGCTCAGAAAGTAAACGGGCGTCCATAAATTACGTGAGGTGTTTAGGGGTTGAGGGGGTTGAGGGGGTTGAGTAAAATCTCACCCAATCTCACGTGGGTCTCGGCAAATCTTACGTAATTTTTTTCCCGTAAGAATATAAAATTTGGAGAAAACTTAGTTAAATTAAGTAAAGCATGTTTCTCCACTAAAATATATAATAATATTGTAATTATTTTAATGAAACCACCAATTGTGGAAACAAATAATAACACTACAATCAATCAGGCACAGATTAAAATGAAAAAATACGCATTTTGAAAAATCTCACGTGAGAATAGATCAATTTGTGGGTTTCATCGAGTCAAATCTCCTCGGTCCCTAGAATGCTTCAGAGCTATAACAAAATATTTTACAACGCAAACCTAGATGTTCACTTTGATCACATAAATGAATACAAAAAAAAAAGATTCTCGCTGCCATTTCGTCACACACTTGATTGCTATATGTATTTTTGAGTAATTTTTAACAATTGACTTTTTGATTATTTTTATATTTTACTTTTTCGACATTCTTCTTCTTAAAATTTGACATAATTTGACATACATTGTAATTTCTTTGTTTGTGACTAATTTTATTTTTGGACTATAATATTTACTTCTTTCTATTTTGTTTTGATTTTGTATAATTTTTTTTCTTTTATTATTTTGTTTTTGTTTTTGATGTACCAAATTGAATTACGTACTCAGCTGTAATTGGCTTGCACACTGGACCCTGATGTAGAATGATGAATGTTAAGTGTGCTAGGCTGTTGCTGTTTTAAACAAATAAATAAATAAATCTCACGACATCTCATTAGGGGGAGAGGATCGTATCGTACGAAAATTCGCCAAAATCGCCTCTATGTAATTTATGGACGCCTTCTAAGGAGACAGCAGTTCTATATACCTAAGAAATTTTTGGTCAGCCACCATTAATTAGGTGCTTAAGATGTTTTCACAGTTTGCTTTTTAGTATGCGTCTATAATCGAATTTTTAATTAGATGGACTAAAATAACAGCTGAAATGGGCCTTTTATTTTTTTAATGTTGCAACCATGAAGCGTAGTGTTGTAGTATGACTCATTTATAACCGAGTTCGATCATTATGGTCAAGTTGTGAGTATCGATCGCGTTATAGAAGTGAACAAAATAACGGAACTCAGCCGCCTTATTAATGGACTAAAATGACAACTAGCAACAACTAAAAAAAACTAATTAAAATAATAAGTTCAACTAACAAACTTATTATAAAATAAAAAAGATTGAATCACGATTCTTACCTAATACTCGATTACTCAGGATACAACATTATTTTTACATTACAATAAAATGGTAACCCACCAAATGTCATTTTAGTTCATCTAATTAAAAATCCGACTATAGCATGTAATGGCAGGGCGCACTTTGTTTAGCAGTCATAAAATATGTGCAGCCTATTTATCGGCAGTAAACATAACACCTATTATGGACCTATTATGTTTCAGTGAGTGAGGAATGGGGGAGTCCATTTTTCAATCCCTTCGAGGGCCTAGTGCGAGTTTTATTGGAACAAACGCGTCGAACTCGTAAACTTCAATTTGTATGGGAATAAAGCAGCGCGTATACTTTTTAAATACATACATACATATAGAAACTTGAAAGGCTACACTAAAAATTGACTAAATTTACTAAAATTATAATACATACATTAAAAATTCCGAACTGTCGTGTTGATTTTGAGGTGTGAAATGAGAATTTTTCAAAATTTTTAACATTTCATTCGGTGATATGTTTTTCTTCTTGGTAAACAGCATTTTTGCGAAAGTGATTGCTAATTCAGTCCAATGTGAGCAATGTCCCGCGCAGTTTTTTAGTATCACTCTATTACTGAATCTGAAAAATAGTCAAATTAATTACACTTGATGTAAACACAAAACTTATGTTCATTAGAAACTGTAGTCAATTGTCTGAACGTTCAGGGTGGAATTTTGAATTGTAATTTCATTGTAATTTCCTTTCATTTAATTTATAAAGTTTGTTAGAGGGATTTCATCCTTATAATTGATCCTAACGATCGATGCAATAAAAGTACAGGGTGTAATTTTTACACATTTTAGTCGGTTCGATTCCCTGGTGTGGCAAGCGAATTTTCGAAAATCTTTGAATGCAGTTTTCTTTCTATTCAAAAATAAATCAATGTTTTCTTTGAGTAAAATTGTTTATCTACAGTATTAAGAGTACTTTCCCTTCAGGTGGCATTACAAAATTCGATCCTGTATAATAGATATTATATAGATAAAATAAAATCAAAATGAGAGCAATATTTATTGTGGTCATATCCATTCTAATATTATAAATGTGTCTTTTCACGCATTAATTAATCTACCGTTAACTCGTGAAATTTTGCATACCATTTAATCCAGAAATTTAATAATACTGTTCCCGACGGATGACCTAAAAAATAATTCGACGCGTATGTTTTTTTTTTATGTTTATTACCTCATAACTTTCGACTGGGTGAAACGATTTTGATCATTCTTTTTTTATTTGAAAGCTGGTGCTTCCCGTGTGGTCCCGTTTCAATTTGGTCCAGTTCTGACAATGGCATCCATGAGGAGAGACCATGAGACGGTTTTAAGTCTGTTTATTTTTTTGTTATAAAACTTTTTAACAAAAAATAAAACCGCCGAAAAAACTGAAAAGCATAAAATAATGTTATTATTTTACCTAAGTAATTTTGAGTCGCCGCCGCGCATCACTCTTTACGTAATTTTTGCTTGTTTGGCGCCGACTCAAAATTACTTAGGTAAAATAATAACATTATTTTATGCTTTTCAGTTTTTTTGGCGGTTTTATTTTTTGTTAAAAAGTTTTATTTTATTATATCTCTTTGTGGCTATAATCTAATATTTACTAATTGCTCAATTTTTAATTATGCGTGGTTATACGCTACAATCGGTGAGTGAGCAATCAATCATCCCCTGTTTTCATACCCTTAGGGTTGGAATTTTTTTTCCAAATTAAAATGGGACCCCCTCGGGGGTGCACCCTTTCAAATAAAAAAAGAAATATCAAAATCGGACCACCCTGTCAAAAGTTATGCGTGATCATACATCATACACGTCGAATTGAGAACCTCCTCCGTTTCTGTTTTTTCGTTTTCGTCGGTTGAAAAAGAGCCTGTTATCATATGCATGTATAAATGTCATAAAAATACTCACTCGTGCGTAAAAAAAAGAGCTTGTATGACGCTGTTGAGATAACAAGTATTGCCGTTGTTGTATAGGCCGACTTTGTTTATTACTACAGGTGAAGTGGGTCTTATGTTCTCCTCGGTGATGATCCACATCGGAATTCGATTCGATTCATTTGGACTCGGCGGGGCCTTTGGGAAGGCCATATGTTCTTTTAAACATTTGAACTGTAAGAGGGAAAAAGATGTTCTAAATGGGAATGTGACTTTCCTTTATTATTGACACAGTCATCACATCATATTAGGCTAGTAGACATTGTTCATTCCTTAGTTAAACTCTTAAACTTTCGAATTGGAAGTTAATCTAGAGATTATAAAAAAAATTACATAACAATTTATTTATTTACTAGCTGACACCCGCGACTTCGCTCGCGTTGAAAAATAAAAAATTAGCCAATTCTGTGTCCTGTAAGTACGTCTAAATGTTTATCTACCAAGTTTCATAAAAATCACTTAATTCCTTTAAGAGTTATGGAGGAAGAAACATACATACATACATACATACATACATACATACACACACACACATACATACATACACACATACATACATACATACACACATACATACATTACATACAATACCTACACTTACAGATTTATTGGTGGTTTTTTGGGTGTAGGCTGTCCACTCCGCTTGTCTTGCAAAGTAAAACAAAAATTAAAAAAAAAGACACTCACCACCTCTTCATATCTATCTTTGTAGGCCTCTTGTTCGGAGGCATTAAAATTCCTCATTTGATAGTATATCATTGATGTGAGTATGTCAGCGGCTTTTTGCAGTCTTTGACGATCGAGATGGGCCATTTCAATCAAAACGTGTGGAACTACCATTGCGATCTGTGGATTTATCAATAAACACATCACTTGCCTTCCCAATTCCTTATGCTTAATCGTACTACTGTAGCCCGTCTGTTACATTACACATTTATAAAAATCAATTAACATAACCAGAACCCTCGCTCAATATACATATACTTTACAAAGTTAAATCTAAACTAAAAGAATAATTCCTTTTGTTGGCCATTCTCTCTCTCAAGCACTGACTACTTTATTTTTGAAGTGAAAACTTCTATAGCCGCGTTATAAGACTTTGGTTAGGGAAAAAATATATCGATTCGCGTCAGCAACAGCTCACTAATGCTCACAGTTATCACGCCAACACATTGCATATACCCGATTGTTTATGTGTGTGCGTTGGACGCTCAGTTTTAAGTTTACACTTCTGTCGGCAGTCGTCATGACTGCCTCCGTTTTTTTTTTTTTTTTTTTTTTCATAGGTAATAAGCCAAGTTTCAGTTATTAAATTGCTTTACTTATAATATTAATTAGAAGATGTTCAATAATGTAGCGGGATCGCATGCATAAAAGCCTATGACCCGACTAAGTTAGGTGTAAATTTTACATTTCACAACTGAGGGTTGAAATTGACACCCCATTAAGTTGTCATTTTCGAAAATTGTCTATTTTGGAAAAGGCGTTTTAGAGGTATGAGTACAGTCGCACTAAACAGCACATGACATCCCATACAACTGACGAAGCAATCTCGCTCACTGCGTAAGGGTAAGAATGATTGTAATATTTAAGAAACACACTTACTTTTTCGAACACGACTTCCATGTGTCGCATAGACGTTAACAGATGAAATATTACGTCCGTCACTATTGGGCCGTCCGTTAGTGCAAGGAACAATGGTTCGACACACTCAATACTCGCTGTTACTAATACGTCAATATATTTATATTCCTGTAAACACCCATAAATTAGTTTCAAACTATAAACTAAGATTTTTAATGTTAAACACAATTGAATCAGATCAGAACAAAGACAGTTAATTTAGGTTCCTAAACAAAATCGCTTTCATACAAAAACGATCCAGTTTAGGCCCTAAATTAAATCGTATTAAGAGTTGATTGATAGTACGAAAAACTTACCTCCATGGCATTTATAAAAGCCAACACCCATTTTGCAAACTCCCGTGTATTTGTTAAAATAAGCCAATAATAAAATGTTTTTAAAATTTTGTATATATTTGAATTCTTTGACCCGTGGTCCATTTTTTCTAGTAGCCTCGATGCACTTGCCCTGAGAAAGTCAACGCTACAAACTTTGAACATCACGAAAATGCATGTGAGCGTTGAGTTGATATTTTCCTCTGTAAACATATAATATATGTAATTATGATATGTGCACTTTTTTGAGAACTATATTTTGTCGAACTACCGGACGTCTAAATCAAATGAATGCTATGTGCAGTAGCTAGAAACTTATTAAAATTATTAGCATTATTAAAATGCAAAATTATCATTACATTTTTCAATCATGTAGATTGAAAAATGTATTGATAATTTTGCATTTTTCACCTTTAAAATTTTTACCTTTAAAAAGACATAAGTTTCAAAAATAAAACGAGATTTTTTAAATGAAAAACTTTTCATCCAAATTTTTTTGTTAAAATTATTATACTTTCTGCGCATAGCAGAGATTTGTAAAAAATAAATGATTATACAATTTTCATCTTTAAAAAAAAACATAAGTTTCAAAAATAAAACGAGATTTTTTAAATGAAAAATTTTTCATCAAAATTTTTTTATCAAAATTTTTATACTTTCTGCACACAGCAGAGATTTGTAAAAAATAAATGATTCACTTACCTGTGTTTTCGGAAATGAAAAAATATATTTTTATGAGGATGTCAAGTATGAGTTCCTCGAGATCAGCATTAGGTAAAAGTGACATCAATAAAACCAAACAACTTTGTGCTAGTTCAACTGTTTCTAAATGTTCTTCATTGTTGTCCCGCTGTATTTTCAAATATGCTGAAAAAAATAATTGCGTGTTAGTTCTGACGATAGACTGGCGTTAAAGTCCACGATTAATATACACGATTTCACGTTGCCCACGGGAACATAACGATTTTTTTATTTAATGCTTGTATTAAATCATAAAACTTCCATATTTGAAAATCGATTCTTAAGGAGTAAACTTTTAATAAATAAAAATAGTGAAATTTATTTCCTTTTAAAAAAAATAATAGACACGAAACCGACTTCAAAAAAAGGAGGACCAATTCTCAATTCGACTGGTTTTTTTTTTAAATGTTTTTTACCTCATAACTTTCGACTGGGTGAAACGATTTTGATGATTCTTTTTTTATTTGATAGCTAGTGCTTCCCGTGTGGTCCCATTTCAATTTGGTCCAGTTCTGACAACGGCATCCATGAGAAAAGACCAGGAGACGGTTTGAAGTCGGTTTTTATTTTGTTAAAAAAGAGTTAGGTGTATATAATACTTTGCCATTTGCCACCTATTAGAACAATTGAATAAATTAAACGACTTACCCAAAAAATCTACAATTTGTTCACAGTAAAGAAAACATTCACTCTTTGTAGGTATAAATGTTTGGTACTCCAATTTAACCAGCAAATGTTCAATCGACGCTCTGTTGAACACTTCCTTTTGCCTTCGTATATTTTTTCTCTTCTTAACCGCCATTTTAAGGTTTGTCTTAATGGGAGATCAATAGCTCTTTCTTGTTAATCTGTGTAGTAATCAAAAGTAGCTCAGCTTTTGAAGGAATACATAAGTTGAGATGGATACAAAATTTACTTCGGCGTGTTTCTTTTATTCTTTCGTCCTCGTCCAAATTTTCAACTTGGTCCTGAAAGAAATTTCAAATTTTATTTCACAATTTTAATTGTACAAGTTTAATTGTTTTTAGTTGTAAGTTTTAATTGTTATGTAGACTAACAACACTAAATATTCTGTAAATACATACATAAAAACACTAAAATACATACATACAGAAAAGAATTCACAAGAAATCAACTAAAAATAAAAATTTAAAATTCATACAACACGAGCAAAACCATAGGCAAGTGTACTGCTGTCCATATATTGGGATAGGGAAATTCGCTTTCGCATCCCTGACTCACTCACCAGAACACTATAGCACACATAACATATCGCTGCTTAAAAACTAAAGGGCCACAAATCAAAATTACACTTTTTACAGGGCAGCTAATCGAAAAAAAATTAAATCAAGCATTTATACTTTTTAGGACTCATAACTAACACAAACTTACAAAAACAAATGCTAGTTTACTATGCGTGTCAAATGAGAATAGGACTGGAAATTCGCATTTTGCTCCGCATTTCTCACAAACTTCATTACTGATGTGTACGGAGTGCAAAAAAAAAACCAGCCAAGAATTAATTATTATTTTTGTAATGTGGTTTATTTATTCAGGTAGTTTATTATAAAATCGTATACATTGACCCATAAAAGAATTACTTATCTCGTGGAGACGCGTTAGCAAACTTAAGGGCTTTGCTACATAAAACCAAAGGCGTAAAGATCGTATAAATACGATTTATATTGTCATGTAATTTACACTTATAGTTTAATTACTTAATAGTTATTATATATACTAGCTGGTGCCTGCGACTTGGGCAGCGTTTGAACGATGAAAACGTAATAAACAAACAAACAAACAAACAAACCAACTCACATTCTGATTTGCAATATTAGTAAGGATAGTATATATTTATACATATATAATTTTATTAGATAAAAAATAAAAAATTTTGTTATTCGGATTTTTTTTACGACATTACTATGATGACTCGGATCATGTGAAGTTTGCAGCAAGTGCGATCCTATTCTCATTTGAAACGCATAGTACGATGATACAAGTTTGAACTTGTTCTGTAACTTTGAATTGTCGAGTGTTTGACGCCGATGAGTTCGTATTAACGCGTCGTTTTGTTAACGTAGCTATGATTTTTTCGTTCGAATTACCAAGTGCATAAAAATGTATTGATTTAGTTCGAAATATTAACAGATTTTCTAGGGATTTCGTGATAACTTTGAATTATAGAGAGGTTTGAATTAACGAGAGTCGACTGTACAACAAATTCTTCGATTTAATAAAATTTTCAAAATAAACTAAAATTCTGTCCAATGCTTACATTAATTTTATAAATGTGAGTTTGTTTGTTTGTTACGCTTTCAAGCAAAAACTACTGAACCGATCGTTATGAAATTTGGCATACACGTTGTCTGGTACACCGGAAAGGACATAGGGTACCTTTCATCGATCAACGCGGACGAATACGCGGGCACCGGCTAGTAATACTTGTCTAAAAGTTTTTTATAATGAATTTAGAATTATTGCAGATTATAAATAAAATGTATAATGTAAGTCTATTTAAAGATTTTTATCAAGTTTGACAATAATTCAAGTCATACATTGTTACATTGTTCGCTAAACATTATCAATGTTGTTAATAAATTTGCTAAATTAACAATTGCTAACAAAGTAACAAGATTATGTAATATTGAGGTTGATAAACAAACACATCTTGTTGCCTTGTTAAAACAATTGTTATGACTAACTTAACCTCTATATAACAAAAACTTCACTGAAACAAATTACTTGGTATATATAAGTAGATTACCAAAATTATAAATGCGAATGCGTAGTTTGTTTGTTTGTTACGCTTTCACACAAAAACTACTGAACCGATCACCATGAAATTTTACATACACGTTGTCTGGTACACCATAAAGGACATAGGGTACCTTTCATCGTTCAACGCGGACGAAGTCGCGGACACCAGCTAGTATAGATTTTATTTTCTAATATCTTACAGATTTTTTATGTCGAGGTCACACTGATACCTAATTGTTTGTAAATTATTTGATTTGATAAAACTAATCGGGTTGTATTGCTACTTGACTGATAAACAGACTGACAAAAAAAATTAGGTAATATGAATTTGGCAAACTGGATCCAAATATTTCAGGCTCAACCCTTATTCACTGGCTAGTGATAATGAATTCTCAGTTAATTCAGTTATTCAACTAATTCAGAAGAAATCACAAGAAATCTTAAACATGTAATGAACATATTGTACTTGTACATGTATGAGAAAGACTTACAAAAGTATTGAGTACTTACCAAGCATGTGCAAAGTGTGAATTAGTAATGACAACTTCTTTAAATAACTTTATAATCTTTCAATCATAGAATGAACACAAGCGTCGTCATCTCAAGAAGGAAAAGTCAAAGAAAACGAAGAAGTTTCTTTAGTTAAAAAGAATTAGGCAACAAAAAGAGATACGACGAATAGTGGACACTAACACCGTCAACTCAGGAAATTCATTATTTTTGTTTTTTCTAATTGTTCTAAGCACAGGCGAAATTCACTATGCCATGAGTTTGTTACTGTTTAAAAAACAATTAAAGTCCGCACCCCGTTTTTGTAAAAACAAAGAATAATTCTTGTCGTCTATACTTATTCATCGGGTCAACAAAATCATAGTTACAAATCGAGTTGACACATGACATGACTGACATAACATGACATTGTTGTTGTTGGTAAGTAAGGAGAGCAAAGAGAATATAATATAAATAATCACTGAGTTCAGACTATAAACCAATAGGACATTACATGAAAATGTATGTAAAAGTACTCTGCGTTTTATTTGAGAGTATGAATGCATACTCAAAATTACAATATGGAGTCATTGACATCCTCAAGCGCAACTGATAATAGCAAATACCTAGTTTAAATTATTGATATTATGTGATTTTTGGCATCTCTCGTACGAGAAAAAAGTTCAGCATCTGGCAACCCTGAATCAGTCCAGTCAAAGGAATATTTATTAATTATCTCTCTAGTAGTCCAGTCTCTAGTCCTATCCAATCAGTCAGCCAGTTTAACCATAGAGCATAATATAGAGTAACTTTTTATTGAGTTTTTTTTTTAGGTAGGTGATTATATTGTCTTTGAATTTAACAATTTTAACACCCCCCCATTTAGTTTCGTTGACTCTTCGCTTCACTGTTGACGATTGGGTTCAAAAATGTAATTGTTTAATTAAGCTCATAATATTTCGCTATAAATAATATTTACTGTTAGCGAATTAACTGTTAAATACACTATATTAACATCTAACTAAGCATGGTTGTTAAATTCATACAGTAATAGGTACCTATTTAATTAAAATCATGGTGGTTATAAGACTTCGGTTTCAATACAAGGAATTTTGTAGGAGATTGAAGTGAGTATTTACCTACATCACGTAAGTAATTTAAAACGAAAATTATACCTACACTCGCTGCTGTAACAATAAAGTATGTAACTTTTTCATAAAGTGTAACTACTAACCTAATTTTTTTTACCTAGAAATAATTTCTCTAAAGCATATTCAAGTAAATAATTTCAGCTAAAATAAAAAGATAGGTCAATATGAAGCTTGGCAAAAATCAAAATGGCGTTGGAATTCTAACTCATTTCGTAAAAAAATACCTAAAATTTTACATTTGAAAAGCTGTTTCCTGATGTAATATTTAGCCTATTTAGAAATTCTATTCTAACTATTTGCAAAATATTTTTTTAAATCGGATGAGTAGTTTAATTTTCAATAAAAAACATTTCCTGTCTAATTTTCAACATTGTAATTTGACTGTAATCATCGATGTTTATATATGGATGGGCCTTTTCCATACAAATAATACTGGCAAAATGATCTGCAAAATTACACGTGTACATGGTTTCGTTTTATTCGAAACCACAGTGGTGACCGCTTACACGAAGCTAGAACAAAGGATCCAAGATAGACTAACTAGACTAGTCACTAGATCGGGCCGTATCTACTAAGACTGATATGATTTTGCGACTTATATTAGTTTTGAGGGAGTGATTCTTTTGTTTGAAAGGGCCCATCCATACACATCGATGACTGTAATCAAATTACTGACTGATGACTGTATTGCTGCACTCTACTAGATACAGCCGCCGTACCTACTTGACAAATGCGGCAAAAAATACTACGCCGAATTCGGCGTACCCAAGCTAGTCACACTGCGAACTGTCTGTGATGTGTACGTTCCGAATGTTTTATTAAATTTGCATAGTGAATTTGTGTAAAAATATAATAAAACTGCGTAAAAAGTGATAAATAGTGACACAATAAAAAGTTGCCTCATTCATTCATGCTTTTAGATAGGGCCGTATCTAGTCAAGCGCAGCGAGACCAATCATTATTTATGACTAACATAATTTTATACATAGATGTGTTCAAGTAGGCATATTTTAATGTTTCAGCAACAATATAAGATGGAAACTGAGCCAAGCGTCTCTAACGACACGATCTCTTACATACAATGAACATGTCAACCAAAGCTACATCATAGATTTCCTGTTGGAACCAATATTTTGGTTTGTTGACAATTTCGCCAGTTATCTCGGAAAGGTTAGTAAGTAACTCATTCAGTTTATTGTTTTGTAGTAATTTAAAAATGTTCTTTGAACACATGTTTTATATAAACCACTCTTATCATTACTAATAATAAATCTGTAAGGATCGGTCATGGAGTAAGATTATTTGGTCAGTGACTTCGTCCGGAAAAAAGTAACACTTCTTGTGTCCTGTTTACGTCTAAATGTTTATGTATCAACATTCAAGAAAATCAGTTACAGAAAAAAATTCTAAAAATGGTCAATTTAGTTTCAGTATCATGTATAGAGCTTATAAACACGATATCTCTGGAAACAAAGTAATTTACTCCACAACCGACCCTTACAGATTTATTATTAGTATTGATTGATCAATATAATTTTTTAGGTGTTCGTGTTTTGCGTGACGGTATTAACAAGCGCTGTTGTACTAATCTCGTACTGGATCGGCCTACCTTACTGGTGGGAGAGATCTCCTCATATGACGATATTTCTGGTTGTTTTCGGCAACTGGATACTTGTCAATGTTTTATTTCATTACTACATGGGGGTGATTACAGCGCCAGGACGTCCGCCACACGTAAGTACAATTAGCGCCTGTTTCACCAACGTCAAGTAAAGTGTTGATTATTCACTTTTAGAAATCATTTTCTGTTTTATTGAATTATTCACTCGGTTTAGTGCATCCATCGATAGCCGATTTTTTAAAATTATTTTCTATTCAATATTTGGGACGTTTACCGTACAAACAAATGTATATCAGCTCCATTATTCTCCGTTACCGGTGACTTTAAATGACAGTTTGGCCTAATTGACGTTTGTGAAAGAGGCACTAATTTTAATCAATACAACATCCCAAATAAATAAATACATCCTACCAAATTAACTGGGTGTAAATAAACAGCTACCAAAGATTTAGGTAGATTATGATGTGATGGCTACCTTTTACCAAAAATCACAATAATTGTTTCACATACATGCAACATCCTTACTAATATTATAAATGTGAATGCAAGTCTGTGAAGGCGTCCCCCCAAAATCGCGATAAAAACATTTCAAATTTTTAAATTTTTTTTTTTTGAAAAAAAATATTTTCAAATTTTGAAAATTTCTTTAAATTTTAAAAATTTCTTTTTTTAAAAAAAAATTATTTTATTTTCAAATTTTGAAAATTTCTTTTTTTAAAAAAAATAATATTTTATTTTCAAATTTTGAAAATTTCTTTTTTAAAAAAAGTAAAATTAATTTTCAAATATTTTATTTTCAAATTTTGAAAATTTCTTTTTTTGAAAAAAAAAAAAAAAATATATTTCAAAATTTGTAATTTTTCACAGAGTTCTATTTGACCCCCTTAAAGAGTTCTACAATAATTTATCTTAATAACTTTTTTGATAGGAGCAAGACTTTGTTTAGTACGACGGCGTGAAGTTTGTATACACCGGCTAGTATTGTTATAAATATTGGTTGTTGTACATTTCAGGGTACACTCATATCGGAGGCTGCGAGTATATGCAAGAAATGCATTTCACCGAAGCCGCTGAGGACGCACCACTGCTCCGTGTGCGATCACTGCATACTCGCAATGGACCACCACTGCCCCTGGCTTAACAACTGTGTGGGCTATTTCAATGCCAGATATTTCTATCTCTACATGGCCTATATGGTGTTCGGCGTTTTATTCATCATCGTGGCCGGCTTCGACATTGGTTTTCAAGTTCTCTGGTTAAATGATACAGGTATGTAATTTCATCTATCAATACTAATAATAAATCTGTAAGCGTCGGTCGTGGAGTAAGTTATACTTTGTTTTCAGAAATATCGTGTATATAGGCTCTATACATGACACTGAAACTAAATTGACCATTTTTAGAATTTTTTTCTGTATGTGTGTATGTATGTTCCTCCATAACTCTTAAACGAATTAACTGATTTTCATGAAACTTGGTAGATAAACATTTAGAAGTACGGGACACGTGATAGACTACTTTTATTTTAATATAATTTTCAAAATTGACTCTGGTCTGGATTTGAAAAGTAGTGGTAGGGCACACTGCGTTTCGCAGTCATTTGGGCAGCCCGTCTGGCGGCAGTAACCACCCCCTTACAGAATACCACCGTGAAATAACAGCATATGTGCTGTTGTGTTTCGGTGAGTGAGTAAGGGATGCCAGAGCCATTACCCCCTTCCCTTCCTTATCCCTTATCCTTAATCCTTCTATGGTCAGCAGCGCACTTGTAGCACTTATGGCGTTGCTTGTGTTATAGGCGACGGTAGCCACCTTCCATCAAGTGGACCGTCAGCCTGTCTGTCGACCTTAACATAAAAAAAAAAAAAAAAATTTTTGACTCTGGAATGTAGTGTGTGTGTGTGTCATCGTCGTCCACCCGCACAAATAAAAGCAAAATTTTATTTTCATTCATTGTTTAATTTATTTATTTCCATAATATTGAAATTTTAACTGAATCATTTATTAAATGTCTAGTAAATATGTTTGTATTTTGTATAAAATATGTGTGTTAGTTTGTGGAATAATTATTGTGAGCCTTGAGTCCCAAACGGTGCTGGCTGAAAATGCTTGTCTCAATTTGACATAATAGTTCAGTAACTATAGACGAAACATGGGCATGACTTCGGAAAAACTCCAGCCAAGCTGAAAATTTGTATACCTGTTAGCTCCCCAAATAACCCCTGAAAAGTCCCACGAGTCCAGGGGTGGGCATAACTTTTGACAGCTAAAAAATGGTGAAAAAAAATTTACATTTTTTTCGGTTTTTTGCCTATCTATATCTATGTTTTATTTTATTTTTATTTATGTTACTGTCGATCTTACCGCTATGAGGTATACTTATGAAAAAGAAAAATAAATGGAAAATTCTCTACAAAAACGGTGATATTGATAACATTAATAGTATTTACGTAATCAGGCATTGAAACTCCGGTAAAAAAATTTCTATGGATATTTTAGTGCATTTCATGATCTTCTAATTTTAACATTTTTTTTATAAGAATTGAATGAGGTATGAAAAATCGTCATCTTGGATTTTTTTCGAAACATTGGCGAATTTACATTTATAATGACGAACACAAGAATTTCTTGGTGATTGTTATAAATAAATATTTTGATTTTGTCCTGCCATTGTTTCTAAATAAAAGTAATTTAATCAGTAAAAAAATGTAGAAAAAAATGTTAATATTTTTTTTCAGGCGTTGTCGTGCAAAACAACGATCCGGACTTAATCGGCCACCCGGTGAGGATGAATCAAAGTGGAGCATTGGTGCCGGTCAAAGATATTGTCGAATATGACAGTATAAACTTTCCCCGTGAACACAAGCTGCCCCTACCAGCTGTCACGGAAGCTCATCGCATAGCTGCACACCCATGGAAAAGAAAAGCTGTCATGTTTATGGCCGTAACGTGCGTAACGGTGTTCATAGCTCTGGGCACATTGGTGTTGTATCACGGTAAAAACATAAGCAGAGGTGAAACAAGTGTTGAGGCGCACATAAATGCGGATTTGCGTAAAAAATACGGCAACAAGCACAGGAACCCGTACAATTTCGGCAGAAAAAAAAATTGGAAATTATTCCTTGGACTTACACGGGGTCGGACGTTCTGGAGACACGTGTTGTTCCCCTCAACGCACAGACCAGTGGGCACGGGACTTACATGGCACACTGTGCAAAATATTTCAGAAGACTGGCCTTAGGATTAAACTTGTATTAAAAGTTAATATTGAATATCTCGAATATCTAAACATTGACATAATATAGTATAGTAGGTAATGAGTAATTTTCAATCACAAAACAAAGTATCGCCGGTCCGCCCGCTACTAGAGATACAGCTAGGGTTGCCAACTTTTTTTGACAAAAAAAAAAAAAACGTGTAAACTGGTTTGGATAGGAAAAAAATAAATTTTATGTTTTTATTGCTTTAAAAACGTATTTTTGTGTGCTTTTAGCATATTGCTAACAATTTTTTGTTACTCGTATCTTTAAATGTTGCAAAGCTTGTTTGACAATCAACATTTAAATTTAAATAAATAAACAATTCGTTTTTAATTAAATTTATTGATTCTCTATTTCTCTCTTCTCGCCACTTTAGATTCATTACTGAAAAAACACTTTCAGGGAATGGAGAGTAGGTAAGAAATATATATTTTTTTAATATTTGGTAAGCTATCAGATGCATTTTTAAGTATATATTGCCATTTTTCTACTGTAACTTTTCACTGAAAATTCTTTATCATCATTTAGTAATTTTACGCATCACAATAAATGTTGAAAATAAAGTCTTTTTGCATACTTTATTTATTTGTATGTAAAAGTATAATAACCAAAAATCAAGTAGCATACGTTATTATAAAGTATGGTTGGCAACCCTAGATACAGCAGTAGGTTGTATTCGTGCCTCGCTATGGCGGTATCGCAATGCAGTTTTAGCTTTAAAAAATGCCAGACGATATTGTCTTGAATCTTGTGTTTTCAATATTTTCTTAGGCTTTTTTTTAGCTATGAAATTCTGTTCATTTTTTTATTATACACTCACCGGCACGGAAACTTGGCCAACACAGAAATTTGCGATAGTTTGCATTTTAATACTTTTTTAACCATAAATATAGACCAGTTGTGTTCAATAAGTGTCTCTTTTAGGTTTTGAATCCTTTTTTAATGACAATTAACCGTTTAACTGCCTAACAATAAGGTTTAAATCAAACCAAACAGTTTTACAGAAAATCTTAACTTTCAGCGCTCAACTTTAAAACACTAGGAAATGCGGGATTACTAATTTTTCATTATTGTTTACACATCTTAATATCAGTTAATTGCTCCTCTAGCCCTGATAACTGCCTGCATTAGATCTGGTATGCTTTGGATAATGCTTTTGACCTCAACTTGCGGTATGTCGCCTCATGCAGACCAAGCAGCATTTCGGACCCCAGTACGTGTCCGTGGGGGATTCAATTTGTTTTTTATCTTTTTTTTAAGCATGTTCCAGATATTCTCTATGGGATTTAGGTCAGGACTACGAACTTAAAATTATTTTAAACGACGAACTTAAACGACACAATTTTAAAATACGGAGTTTAAAAATTTTACTTAGTCATTGAAATGACTCGATTCAACTAAAGCTAAAAAGAAATGTCAAATTGCACTCAAGCATAATGAATTAGCCTTTTGAACTAATGAGAAGTATTTTTTCGTCTTTACCTCATACCAAAAAATATATTAAAAACACTAATAACTTTGTAATCGCAAGATAAGCGCTTGGCCAAGATTCCCTGCCGCTGAGTGTATATATTTTTTTTTCTTTTACTTTTAATCTGCAATCGGCAAATTAGCCTTGATCAGATGTGTTGTCAGGTTTCGCATTTACAGAAAGCATTCCTGCGAATGACACTCCAGTAATATGATAGGATAGGACCTATTACGCTCTTTGATCCAAGTCAAGTATGTGGCCATCCTTTTAGGCGTTTCACATGGCATTAAATTTGCGTTTATGAGGCATTTCGCCAATTCATTTGTATGTTCCCTTAATCTGTTCTTATATCTTTTGCTGCTCTTGGTAACTTCCTCTTTGAGAGTTAGCATCTGCAAGAACTCATGAATCTCTGTATTTCTTACAAACCAGTGCGCACTGGAAACCGTCCTTAATGCAATGTTTTGAAACATCTTTATTATTATATGAAGATATTCTTTTAGTGTAGATGAAGTGAAATGAGGCACGTGTTACTGTTCAATTAATATTTATTTGTAGCACACAACGAAAACATGTTTTCTTACGTTTTTTTTTATTAGGGCTGTATGACACAAGTGTCGACGAATAAACTAGTTGAACTAACATGGAGGTCGTATACAAAAAACCTCAACATATTCAATCCAACATACAGACAGATAGATATACTTTTCAAGGAAATATTACTGTTCCGGTTCAGTGACCGTTAAGGTAATGTACGACAATACAATTCCAAGCAAATAATATTATGTGTAATGTGCATAATATTTTCCCGTGCTTCCTCGTTTCCCTGATTCGTCTCTAGATGAGCATCTCCAAATATAATAAGAGATGCCTCTGTACTGCCGATTTTTGTAATATTGATGGCCATTATGAAAAAGTACCAATCCACGCCCTCTTTTAAGAAAGACGTCATTTTTTTCATCTAAGCTTTGGCAACGCCCAGCAAGAAAAATATTCCTTGAAAATTAAAAGTGACAATTATATTTAACATGGCATTGTTGTATTTCTTTTTCCATGATAGTGGCCAATAATTACGCTTTATGTATGATCATGGTAAGTGAAACTACTTGAAGGGTCAATATTTATGAACTGTCAAATAGTGTCCCTATTTGACTTTAACGTTCCTACCACTTTTCGCGTTCCTGTCACTTTTCGCCCATTTTCAGTTCTATCTGAGGCACACTTAGAATGTCTCCGGTAGAATCCGGTAGAAATGTCTCCGGTTTGTTATTTTCCGACCATTCCTTGACCATGTTTGTTGCGATTGCAAGAAATCGAATTGTATACGAGGAGGCCTTCGACTGCCTAAGGCCTCCTGCCTTCGTAGTCTATGTAGCTATAATTTCGATGCGATTCTTCGTAGGCCGCCTTGAATTGGTAGCCATTCCTTATTGACAGACTAAGAAATATCCGTCGATAGGCTCCATCTGTTGGTTTTATTTTTTCTTTTTTTTACTAGAATCCCTCCAGCATCATGCGCTGAAGTCTATTTCTACAGTCTCTTTCATACCAGTTCTCGCTTATTTGCTTCTCGTACTTTCATGCTGCATACTGTGTCATTCTTGCATTCATCCTCATTCATACTATTGCGGGTGGGATTCCCGCCAATTTATCCTAATCTGTCTAACTATCTATTTATTATTTATTTCTTATTCCATTAATCCTTAATCCTAAACGGTTTGGGTATCACAGGGTAAATAATGGCACACAATTTTATCTATTTTACACACTACATAACCTTAAGTAATTTAAAAACATTAAACAATTGAAAACATTAAACAATTTGAAAAATAAATTCTTATAACATTAAAGTATAATTGTAAATAATTGTACACAATATTATTAAATTTACACACAATACTACTTAACCTTAAATAATTTAAAAACATTATTCAATTGAAAACATAATTTTTTTGTAACATTAAAATTTTTAGTCTTTAATTCTTTTTATTGCACTTTCCGCTATTTGTAGACAGAATTTTAAAATGCAAATGTTAACTTTTAAAATGAGTAAATTAAAAAAAAACCGTTGCTATAGATAAAAAGATTTTTTCTTTTTAATTTTTCACTTAACTTATCACTAAGTTTAAATTACATTGTAAAAAATTTATTTCTTTTTTTTTATAAGCATTTTATTTCATTTCAAGCGTCTGTGACTTTAGTTTTTAATCTAATGTCAGCATGTCGGATCTTTTGGATTTTCTTTATTTTCAAAATGCTTCTTTCCTCACTCTTTGACAGGCGTATGTTAATGAGGGGCCTATGCAAGTATTCAGATGAGACTTTCGTTTCGTTCATATCGCTTTTGAGTATTTCTTTGAAACTCAACTTTTTCCATGTAATTGTAGCAGGGTGGCGAGCTGGAGACGAGGGATCCGTTCCGTTTCGTCGTTGATGTTCGCATCTTCTTCTGTTGAAGTTTCAACGTTTGAACACGACTGGCCTTGACAACTGATGCATGTTGTTGAACAAAGTCTTAGACCTCTAACAGAATTAATTTTCGTACTGACCTTCGCAACACACCGGCTGATGTCGTCAAATCCACGACATGAACGACTCCTTTTTGTCCAGGATATAATGACGTTACTTTGCCCTTAGGCGCGTTTTTTTAACGTGGTTTCCCCGGTAGGCATACTCCACGGTTTGTTTTAGTGGTAGATCAGGTTTTATTGGTCTTCTTCTTCTTCTTCAGCATCTTCTTCTTCTCCTCCATTTTCTTCCTCTGCCTCCTGAGTCGATGTAAATTGTTGTAGCAGCGATACATCATCCGTTTCGTCGTTGATGTTCGTATCTTCTTCTGTTGAAGTTTCAACGTTTGAACACGACTGGCCTTGACAACTGATGCATGTTGTTGAACAAAATCTTAGACCTCTAACAGAATTAATTTTCGTACTGACCTTCGCAACACGCCGGCTGATGTCGTCAAATCCACGACATGAACGACTCCTTTTTGTCCAGGATATAATGACGTTACTTTGCCCTTAGTCGCGTTTTTTAACGTGGTTTCCCCGGTAGGCATACTCCACGGTTTGTTTTAGTGGTAGATCAGGTTTTATTGGTCTTCTTCTTCTTCTTCAGCATCTTCTTCTTCTCCTCCATTTTCTTCCTCCGCCTCCTGAGTCGATGTAAATTGTTGTAGCAGCGATACATCATCCGTTTCGTCGTTGATGTTCGTATCTTCTTCTGTGCACGATTAGAGTTTCTGGCGTAGAATTTAAATCTTCAAATACTTGGGCACATCTCACTAAATCCTGTTTTTCGAATAATTTCGAAATACATGTTTTTCCCCTCCTGAATAATGCTGATTATCACAGCCAGTGAAAGCATGTAGCATGCAAATTTTCAGCTTGTTGTGACTTAAGTCTAGGGTCAATGTTTATTTTGACCGGGGTATACGGCTTTCCTCCAATTAGTTCTGCTACATAAATCTTTGTCTGTTAAACTCGCTGGAATTGCGCTTCCCGAAGACGATCCCAAAATAAAATGAAATGGCGTTAGCGCCTCCGGACAAAAAGCAAAAAATCATCCTGATTTGTTCAATCCACCGGATTGTAAATGACGCCGGATTGCAATCAAGCTTTATTCTAGCTTTCGCTAATTGGGCCTCCTTAGACCCCTGGGACGTGGCACTCTTTCTTGAACGCACATCCGTTCTATGTTGTATAGCTTCCGTGCCGTGTGCACTGAGCGTGGGGACCGATCCCTGTCCCGCTCGCTGAGCTGCGCTGAGCGCAGTGCAGAAGTGAGCGTTGATGCCGCCGACGTCGATGTTGTTGTCGATGGCGTCATTGCCATCGATGTCCCCGCTGACCAGGTGTCTGTTGATGACATAGTGGATGTCGTGGTGCATTCTACGATCGCGGTCGTAACGGGGGTGTCGTTTGAGAACGTGGTGGATTCCGTGGTGGAAGCGATTGGCCTTCCGCCGTCCCAAACGGAGGACGCGGGAGCGATTGCAATTGCTCTCCCGTCGTCCCGAACGTGGGTGCGGGAGCTATGGACCTCCCGTCACCCCGAGCTGAGTCACTCCTTGTAACCGGTATGTCGGACCTATACCCTCACTCCTCGACTGACAGCAACTATACAAACGGCTATATCCTGCTCGTTTGGACCATAAAATGTACGGGACTGTAGCATAAAATGTACGGGGCGAGTCCATTGGATGAGTGTATAGGGCGTTTGCCTTATAACTCAGGGCTCCTGGGTTCGGTTCCCGGCAGGGTCAACTTTGGAAACGAACTTTTCAAAGTTGGCTCTGTTCTGGATTTGGAAAGTAGTAGCAGGGCACACGTTTTGGGCAGCCCACCCGAAGGAAGTAACCACCCCCTTACAGAAGACCACCCTGAATAACAGCATAATATGGTGCTGTAGTGGTCCGGTCAATCTATAAGGGATTCCAGAGCCCATTTTCCCCATATTTCCCACTCAATTTCCCATTTTCCATTATTCTACTATAGTTGGCATCGCACTTGCAGCCCTTGTAATATAGGGTTTGTATATATTAATGCGATACCTTTCAATTATGATAGACGTTTCACGCATTCGATTTGTTTATAAAATGCTTCCGAGGAAACACTGGAAACACTAATAAAATGCTTCGACGAATGATACTCCTGATATATTCTAGACTTGACTTTATTTACTTCGGTTTACAATGGTTTAATAACATTATATATTACGGACACACGACACACGTAGTATAGGAGTAGGTGAGAGCCATAGGCAGGTAATGCAGTGTTGCCCGCTCTGTGATTACCATAGACTATACCTAACAGTAATGTTGGCTCTTCTCTCTACTTCCTTCTTGTTGTTTTGTTGGTTCTTTACAAAATGAATCCGGACAAAATGAATCCGGACCGGATGAAGATATGAATGAACTTCAATAAAACTGAAAAGTGACACGTGTTCATTTATACATTGGAAAATGTTTGAAACAGAGCCTTATATATTTTTTAGGGTCCCAGTTGCTACGGCTAACAGCCTTAATCCATTCACGTCTCTAGGCATTTTGGGAATCTGAATGTTATAAAACTAAGCTTAACTACATAGGTATTTTAATATTAATATTTAATCATAGTGTAGTGGTGCATTAAAGTTTTTTAAATTTTCCACCAATATAGGTGCAACAGGGTTTTTCCTTTGATTAAACAGATTTTCCCATTCTAAACCTTAGTTTGTAAAATATTTCTCCATTAGATTTATATTGTAGACTGACAGCAACTATACAAACGGCTATATCCTGCTCGTTTGGACCATAAAATGTACGGGGCGAGCCCATTGGATGAGTGTATAGGGCGTTTGCCTTATAACTCAGGGCTCCTGGGTTCGATTCCCGGCAGGGTCAACTTTGGAAACGAACTTTTCAAAGTTGGCTCTGGTCTGGATTTGGAAAGTAGTGGCAGGGCACACGTTTTGGGCAGCCCACCTGGAGGAAGTAACCACCCCCTTACAGAAGACCACCCTGAATAACAGCATAATATGGTGCTGTAGTGGTCCGGTCAGTCTATAAGGGATTCCAGAGCCCATTTTCCCCATATTTCCCACTCAATTTCCCATTTTCCATTATTCTACTATAGTTGGCATCGCACTTGCAGCCCTTGTAATATAGGGTTTGTATATATTAATGCGATACCTTTCAATTATGATAGACGTTTCACGCATTCGATTTGTTAATAAAATGCTTCGAGGAAACACTGCCCTCAGAAGGCATCTTGTGGCCTTTGTGTACCCAATTAATTTTCATAAATCTCTTGGTATACTTGTCTTGCCATTTCCAAGTGCTACCATATTTTAGATATGTACCTAGGTTCTTCATCAGAGTCAATACGTCCACAATCCTTTTCTGATTAAAATTAATTTTGGATGCATTTTCCAATAGGTATTTAGTTACTGTAAACATAAACAGAAATAAATGTGTCTTTATTTGTTTAGGCCTGGCTGTTATAGCTTGCTACGTGGGCAGGGCCTCCGGCTAAGGAGGGCTAAGGTCAGCCATTCGATGGTTAGTCGAGGAGAAGAGGTTTTGTGTTTTCCAAAACAAGTTTGTACTAGTACAATGGTCTTATTATCTTATTATTATTGGTCTTTATTATGCCGGAGCAAGAAGAAGACTAAGAAGACTAATAGCGGTTGCACCATGCGCACAAGTATGGCACGACCGCCCGAAAGAACAATATACTCTATCTCTATCTTTTATGTTTTGGTATCGGGGGCTTAGATGGAGTATAAGACGGTTTCTTTCCACTCCAAAGTTCATACGGTGACTTATCTTTCTTGTTGGTGGGACCCGTTCTAAGTATTAGTTATTAGTTCTGCCCAGAATTTTTGTGGCATTGTTCAGCATACGTATCTTGCGGTTTCAACCAGAGTTTGATTTTTACTCACGCTCACACCATTTTGTTTCGGTGTGTAAGGCATTACTAGTCTTTGTTGGAGATTCTAGGGGAGTCTAGTAATAGTTCTCGAATGGACTTGTTGTCAAACTCACCACCGTTGTCACTGTGCAGGCATTTTTTGGTATGTTATTCGGTCTTGGTCTGAGCTAACATTAGGCTTAGTTTTTCACATTCTAATTTACATCTACAACCAATCGGCTATAAACGTGAATTGTAAAATTTAATTATATTTAATTGTATTTTGTTATTTTATAACAAAATATTTAATTGTATTTTCATAATATTGTTATATTATATATGAGACAGTTGACTATAACTGTTTTCAGAAGTTGAACTTTACTAAGACCTTATTGATATCTTTCAAACTGTTACGTATCTTGTGCGATAGGATAGGAATTCCACCCTCTTTCTTCTTATGGTATGGCGTAAATATCGTCTGTATGATTTGGGCAAACATTTCTGATGCACTACAATAAATATCGTGGCAGCCTCAAATAGAATTCTGAAAGAATTATTCCAAAAATTACGTCCCGGCTATAACAATCTACCTACCGGATGTAAATAGAAAGCTAACAGATGTAGAAAGAAAATGTTGATTGATTTATTGATTAAAAAAACACCGGTGAACTATTTTTTTAAATTTATGTTTTTGTGATACGAAAGAAAATGTATGTATCTACAAAATGTTGTCACTTATTTTCAAGTTTTCTTATTGTAGTCATTAACGAGGAGTTAAGAAAGTGTTGGATAAAGGAGTTTATATAATTGATTAGGAGGTTACTCACGTTGGCTTCGGCGAATTATTTTCTTTTGTTTTCTCACAATACACAAATTACAAATGGATTCACTCGCGCCGGCCGTCATTGAATTCGCAAAACAACTCTTTGACGTCACGCGCAGTGTTGCCAACTTCGCGTGAACAGAAAGTATACCTATTTAAGGGTACTAACAAGTATTTGAATTGTTAATGCCGTCAAATAACATGTACTGGGTGAACTCTATGTAAAAAGTGTAGTAAGTAAGCAAAAAATTATAGTGTCAAGAACAATTTTTTACTTAGAATTTTAATGTTATGTAAGTAATTGGTAAATGTCAGTATTCTCTAAACTAAATGACCAATGTTAAAATAGCTGCTTGACGATTGTTTATATTGTAATTAAAACAATTGTACCATAGTTTTACATGTAAGGTCCTGTTACTATTAAATAAAACATTCCATAAAATAAATGGTTTTTTTTTTTCATATTTATTTGTCCTTAAATATTTTGTTACACTACAACTAATAAATATTATACAATATACAAATTATGATTTTTATATAAATTTCTTCTGTCCTTTCTTCTGTGTGTGTGAATGAACTCTTAAAAAGCTGGACCGATTTTGATGAACTCCGTACGCGTTACAAAAATATGTAAGCAATTTAACACTTGATCTCTGTTTATTTTATTTGATTTTGTTTTATTTATATTAGAGAAACATACAATATCTCGATACACATTATACAAGAAAAACATAAATACGTAAAGTTTCCATTAAATTACTAAAACATGATTATTATAAGTTACAAGTTACAAAAAGGCAAACAAATCAATTAACAAATAACTTATAACACACAAAATAAACAAGTAAACTGGCCGTTAAAAAAAGACTACACAAATATGTTTTCGGCTTCATCCATATTCGTAACTGAAATTACACAACCAATTGCAAGAGAAGATTGTTTTTTTGCTGTTTGGTAACTAGTTGTGAGAGAGCAAGTATTGTACTATTTCGAGGGCTTGTTTGAGGCTTCGTTTATAGTTTATAGGCTCCTATAGGACAAGGGAAAATTGACAATGTTGCTGTAATACTTTGGCCAGGCGTTAGGCGTTTTTTTATTTTATTTCAGATGAAAAACCCCTCTATATCCATGAGTGAAGACAGAATTAAAATTGGTCCAGCCGTTCTCGAGTTTTGCGCTTAGAAACACATTTAGGGATTCATTTTTATTTATAAAAAAGATATGTACGAGTACGCAAGTACCTATGTATTTACAAAAAAGAAGTAATCTACATCATTATAAACTGTCTGGTATCCATAATACATTAGTTGCTGTGTAGAATGTGTGAAAAAATATATTTATGGATAATGTCTATACTATACGTATCCACCTACATAATTATGGTATGGTAAGTTAGGTTAGGTATTAAATGTAACAATGTAACAATATAACAACATCTTTATAATTATATTGTGATAGTTAATTATGTGTGTACTGAAGATTGTCTGAGCTAAGTGCAAGCGATGTGAGGACGCTTCTGCGTTGAGGATTCACTCCGAGATTCTCCCAATTGATCCAAGACAACCGCGCGGTTAAATCTAGACAAAGATAAAATACAATAGGTACAGTCGGGCGCAAGTCGATTAACACATTCAAAAGTGCAAAACAACTGAACACTCAACTTACTTACTTACTGAAGCTTTTTACGATCGTTTGTACGTGAAGTTTATTTGTTCTCTAGTCGTAACAACGACTTATGGCGCGTTGAGAGTTCAGTTGTTTTGCACTTTTGAATGTGTTAATCGACTTTTGCGGCCGACTGTACATAAGTTACTTTGAAACACAATTCTTTTCTAAATACTAACATTATTGACATATTTTAAACCAGATGATTTTTATTTAGAACTACCTGGTGCTCGCGACTTCGTCCGCGAGCATTAGCATGTTGCTGACGCGAACTCATAAATTTTTTCCCTACCCAAAGTCGTACAACGCGGCTATAGAAATTTTCAATCGTCGTTTCAATAAATGAATACTACAGATTATACATTTTTCACAAATCAATTAATTTTGCATATTCGTTACGCAATTATCCCGCCAATTATGAATTAACATTTAGTACTTATTCATCTTATGGCCCACCATTTGAGAAATTCGGTTGAGGCCGTCAATAGTTAGAAATGTTAGAATTTGCGGGCACATAGATACTTACCACTTGTGTTCCAGTGAGCGCGATCAGCTTTGATTTCTCCTCGGAGACATTTCTCTACGTATGTCAACGGATCATAGTCGGCATCCAAAACCTATATAGAACACAATTAAATTTTACAAACTGAAAAAGAATACAGCTGCATTTATGTAACAAATGATTGCTACTATATGTTTGCCGCAATGGTTGCCTATGTACAGTCAAAAGCGAAGAAATCCTCGTAGTGTTTAATGGCGTAACTAATAAGTGATACAGTAATACATTGATAAGTAATGATCTTTGAATTTTTATTTCATAATTAAATTAAAAAAATATATCTAAATAAATTTGTAAATAAATAAAGGTATAGAAAAAGAAAAAGTTAGAAATGAAATAAAAAGATATGTCAACAAACCAAAATAATAACTCAATATATATTTTTTGGTAGATTTAATAAACATGTACCCATCAATAACAGAGTAATAACAGATGTAATAACAGAGCCCATTACCCCATCCCTCCTTATCCCTTATCCTCAATCCTTCTATGGTCGGCAG
This sequence comes from Synanthedon vespiformis, assembly GCA_918317495.1. NCBI lineage: Eukaryota > Metazoa > Arthropoda > Insecta > Lepidoptera > Sesiidae > Synanthedon > Synanthedon vespiformis. Next base: position 1,126,187 of record OU906947.1, on the reverse strand, counting down.
CGCACTTGTAGCACTTATGGCGTTGCTGGTGTTATAGGCGACGGTGGCCACCTACCATCAAGTGGACCGTCAGCCTGTCTGGCGACCTTAATATAAAAAAAAAAAAAAAAACCTTACATATAAATCAATATATATTTTGTGATTTTTTTAAATATAACTTTCAATTGAATTGATTCAATTGAATTCAATTATTTATTGCAAAACTAATGTTACTAACTAATGTATTATTTATATAAGTATCTATAGTATATCTATAGACAGACCACCCCGAAATAGTAGCATGTGTATTGAACAGATACCACTATATCATTACCTGTGGCCTGTGTGGCGTTGTTTGTGTTATAGGCAAATGGTCTTAGGTATCCTGCATAAAAAAATAATAGGTACCATAAGACCTTTACATACAAAAAAATGTGCAACACAGAGCAATAAAAATACATATAAATTTTATGCTATAAAAATAATTAGGATTCGACATGGCTGCGCGCGCGAGCATTATTTTTTTAATTGTATTTAATTTTTATGGAAATATTTTTACTTTTCTATGTTAAGGTCGACAGACAGGCTGACGGTCCACTTGATGGTAGGTGGCTACCGTCGCCTATAACACAAGCAACGCCATAAGTGCTACAAATGCACTGCCGACCATAGAAGGATTAAGGATAAGGGAGGGTTGGAGTAATGGGCTCTGGCATCGCTTACTCACTCACCGAAACACAACAGCACATATATGCTGTTATTTCACGGTGGTATTCTGTAAGGTGGTGGTTACTGCCGCCAGACGGGCGAAACGCAGTGTGCCCTACCACTACTTATACACACACAATATAGAAATGATGAATGGATTATTAAAATAGTAAACCAACCTCTCTAAGCAAAGCTATGTAGGCGATAGCGAGCCGAAGTGTATCGATTTTACTCAATCGTTTCTCGTATGGAAACGTCGGGACGTGTACACGCAGTTCATCGAACGCCGAGTTTATACTGCTAAAATCACAACGTTAGACAAGAGTTTTAGCCATTATTAAATTAGTTTGGTTTCTAATTTACCTACTGGCTTATAGGAATGTCGGAATGCATACAATGCATTAGGCATTATAACCCCGGAAGTTTTTATTGCTGTTTATAAACTTGCTGGGGGTTGGATCTTCCTTTTTGGAATATAGCTGGTGCCCGCCGCTTCGCCTGCGTGGAATACTTAGCCTGTGTCCATCCTGTAATTCTATTCTAACTATTGGTGAAAGATTTTTTTTAAATCGCGCGAGTAGTTTTGAAGATTACACCAAACATGCAAATATACAATTTTACAAACTTCACCTCCTTACAATACTTAGCGATCAGGTGATTCTTTTTTTAAAAACTTATATTTTTTTTCTTTAAAAACCTTCCTCGTGTAACGTTTCTTGCATTAATGAAACGATCTGTAGCACTACCATGAGTTTATGACTACCGAAATCGCTAGCGAGAGATGAACGAGAACATAAAATATTTGTATGAAAAATTGTACAGCGCCTCTAGCGGTCACCAAAGAACTAAAACCAGTAACATGAGTTGCATAAGTAAAAAACCTATCGAATGTAGTCGCTAGCGACCATTACCGACTAACGTGTAACTTGACATTTCTATACAAAATCGGTACCATGAGTTACAAATTTGACTGATGCTCTCGAGAAATACCGTAACGTTAGTAGTTAAATCATTCTCTAGCACATTGAAGGGTGAAAGGTTCGTTATCGACAGAAGTAAACTAACGTAAGATTTCGATAGCAAGTCATGGTAGTGCTACTGAAAGCGAACTTGGAGGGACAGTAGACGCGACGGGAATCGACTTTATGTCGTAACTAGGCTGTTTCCCGCGACTTCGTCCGCGTTAAAAAAGATAAAAAATAGCCTATCACGTGTCTCGTACTTCTAAATGTTTATCTATCAAGTTTCGTGAAAATCGGATAATTGGTTTAAGAGTTATTGAGGAACACACATACATACATACAGAAAAAAATTCTAAAAATGGTCAATTTAGTTTCAGTATCATGTATAGAGCCTATAAACACGATATCTCTGAAATCAAAGTAAATTATTCCATGACCGACCCCTACAGATTTATTATATATTAGTATTGATATTGTAAAGAAGATAAGTATAGAGAGGTTATATGTTATATATAAGTGGGTAAAATATTGCTTAGCAGTATTTTATATATTATAATGTAAGTGTGCAATAAGTAGGGATACCCATTGGGGCCGGACCTCAGCATGCGTCGCCGTTCTCGCACGTTAGCTGCAGCTCTTTGGACACGGTACGGAGAACCATTGTTGCATGTGAAATCTGCCTCCGCTGACGTATCCAGTAAAACGTCTAAAAAACAAATAACATTTCACTACCTATACGGTTTTAAAATAGACAATTACATTAATGTAATAGTTGCACAGTGCACCACGACATTTCTAAAATACAGCCTAATATGTTAGTCGTTGATAATGTAGCTCTCTATTGTACTAGCTGGCGCACGCGACTTCGTCCGCTTTAAAAAATAAAAAGTAGCCTATCACGTGTCCCGTACGTCTAAATGTTTATCAACCAAGTTTCATGAAAATCAGTTAATTCGTTTAGGAGTTATGGAGGAACATACATACATAGAGAAAAAAAATCTAAAAATGGTAAATTTAGTTTCAGTATAATGTATAGAGCTTATATACACGATATTTCTGAAAACAAAGTAAATTACTCCATGACCGAACCCTACAGATCTATTATTAGTACGTATTGATGTGAAAGAATTTTTGTGTTATTCATTATAAACAAAAATATAAATCTTTTTCTTTATAACATTAGTATAGATAAGGCATTATATTATCATCATGATCTCGGCTGTATAGGATGTTCAGAAATACCCTGAATCCGTCGTCGACCCAGGGCTTTTATTAGGTCGTCAGTCCATCATGTAAATTCCTTAATTAATTTAGGGTTCATGTAATAATAATTGAAATCTTCCTCACGCTGCTGCAGCCACAGTTTACCTAATAGTTACCTGCAGCTCTAACACGATAGCTTTAGGCCTTGCGCCGCTACCTGCGGTAAACTAGTTAAACTAAGTTTAAGGTTAATAGGTACGTATGTATGTTTATTGTTTTTTTTTATAATTATATTGTAAAAAATAAAAAAAAATAGGTAAATAAATAAACCGACTTAATAAATTCATTGCATATTTAATTTATATTAATTACCTACTATATACTAGTCCTTTCCATACATCATCATAATAAGTATTGTGACTTCTCTATGGATCATAAATTTATTTATGATTTTTTTTATTAACAAAAATAATAGGACCATTGATTTTTTATTAAAAAAAATTACTGAAAACTTATTATTATTAAATAATAATAATAATAATTTATTTGCTGAATATAGGTTACAATAATGGTTTTACAATGGATTACGCTCGCTACATTCTACCCTTTAGGGTGTGCAAATATTTTTGGAACACTACATATCAAATTAAACAATCACTCACTACTAATATTCACTAAAGAGTGGCCTTATAAAATAACTATCCATTAGTTGAATTCTGTTCGCTTCTGTCTGAATTCCTACAATCCATATATAAATAAGTAATCCTTACTAATATTATAAATGTGAAATAGATTTTGTTTGTTCGTTACACTTTCACGCAAAAACTACTGAACCCGATCACCATGAAATTTTGCATATAAGTTGTCTGAGACACCAGAAAGGACATAGGGTACCTTTAAGGTACCTTTACTTACTACCACCAGCTAGTAAGTAATATTTTCAAGAGAAACTGATATAAATAATAAATATTTTCTATTGATTGATTGATATTGTAACACACCTATGTTGTTTTTTAAATTTTGTAGGACATCTAACCTGAATGCAGTTGTCTAGAATGCTGATGCACGTAGGCTGCTAGTGGCAATTGTAAGCGACCTCTTGCAGCTGCATATACGCATGACGGCAACTCGGTAGCCATACTTGGAGCCTCGTCATCGGAGCCGTCGCCATAAGCAAACTTCAGAGAGGAATAATCCAATCTTCTGTTTTCACTATGACAGAAAAGGTTCTTTTTAACAAAAAATAAACCGACTTCAAACCGTCTCATGGTCTTTCCTGATGGATGCCATTATCAGAAATGGACCAAATTAAAATCGGACTAACACGGGAAGCACCATCTTTCAAATAAAAAAAGAATCATCAAAATCGTGTCACTCAGTCGAAAGTTATGAGGTAACAAACATTTTAAAAAAATACAGTCGAATTAAGAACCTCCTCGTTTTTTGGAAGTCGGTTGAAAATAGCCTAAATTTGCCATAAATTAAGGCACATTGCCAAAACCACGATTGGTTTTGGCCTGTTATGGACTATCATAAGATATCATAAGACTAGCTTTCATAAGACATTTGGATAAAAAAAAAATTCACTTCAATTGCGTATTCTAAATGATCTTTTCCTAAAAACGAAGATTATCGCAAATTATTCGTATTGTGTAAATGTAAATTTTGTATGTACATAAAAGAAATACGTGTTATAGTTAGATACACCATTTATATAACTGGAGAACGACTGAACCTATTTTTATGATCTATGATTTTTATGATGTTTAAGAACTATTAAAACGTCGGAAAAATATTCATGAAAAAAATAAACTGCTTTTAAGGTAATAAAAATAACCTACTGCCACTTTACGGGCTACCCAAATCACTGCGAAATAGCTAATAAGTTATTAACATTTATTGATTCTGAGGCTATACGAAGTTCGCCAGGTCAGCTAGTAAATTAATAAAAATTGGTAAATTATGTGAGATTCTAGGGCTGAGATGATGATGGACATTTTTCAGGAATTCATATATAATATGTTATTTCCACATGTTCCAAAATTTCAGTAAACACCAAAACAAAATTAATAAAGCCAGTAAAATACATTATATCAAATCAACGTACATCGTTTTTATAATAAATACTACCTATATACCTAAGAAAATAAAAAGTGCAATAAAAATTAAAAATAGCTATAGATTCTTGTTTACTTTTGAGGGCTACTTGTCACATTATACTTGTTATCTTGTCAACTAAAAATATTGTAATTTTAAATTTTCATCCACTAACCATAAAGGTGGCGAGGTTGAAGAATCTGCAAGCTGCGTCCTCGTTCCTGACATAATTTTTAATCACTTTTACTAAGGTTTTACGTGTCTTTAGTTCACAAGAAGGAAATTAGCACTGAACTGAATTCCTACAAGAGAATAAAGCAATTTTATATCACGATAAATGAAGAAGGGTAGCGGTTCGCACGCATCCTATGTAGGGGTGGAAATTTATCGATCGTTAAAACAATTTGCACCTTATTTGTTGCGCAGTAACGTTCATAATAGTATGACTGCATTCAAAGTGTTTCGCTTTAGGCCAACCTCTCTGTGGGTGTGCATTTCGAAATAAATTCCCTTTGGGTGGAGCCTCAGCAGTTCAGACACAAAACGGTGAAAGTGTGTATTTCGTGAAGTATTTCAAAAATTAGCTGAAATTCGGCGATAATTTTTTTTTAAATTTATTTCTCGTGACCTACAATTACTTCGCCAGTATTGTTTGAGGCGTTTGCTACATAGGTAGGTACATTTATCTGTGTATTAAAAAGCAGACATTTTTTTGGTTTTTACGAATTTGCCGATAGACCCTAACTCCCTAACGAGAAAGATAGGTAGAGTCATAAGGGCTCTTTTTTCCAAAATTCACAAATTCATAACTTGATTCCAAAATAATGTCTTCAGGCATTCAAAGTTAGACAATGATAAAATAGGTATTAATATTAATTTTCTCTTCCTATGTTTCCAATAATGTCAATGTTTCACATCTACCTTTTTTTATTGCAATTTGTAGCAATTCAAAAACGTAACATTACGATACCAGTAATCGTAGTTCAGTTTTGTAGAAATACTAGCTGGCGCCTGCGACTTCGTTCGCGTTGAGAAAGAAAAAAGTAGCCTATCCTGTGTCCTGTACGTCTAAATGTTTATCTACCAAGTTTCATGAAAATCAGTTAATTCGTTTATGAGTTATGGAGGAACATACATACATACTAATATGTACACTTACAGATTTATTATTAGTATTAGTATAGATTTATTGATTGATCACATCGTCATTGCAATTGTCATAATGTATCGTGAAATTGAACTTATTATAATTAAAATGGAAAATTCCATTTACCCCCTTTTCCCTGATCAGCGAGGTAGCAATTTTCAGAGTACGGTGGGTTTGTACTAAAATAAAATCAATAACGAAGGCTCTGCTGCCATTGGCGGTTTGAGATTCAGTAATGTTTTTGACAGCTACCATAAAACACAACCCGCATCAACAATTCACTGTAAAGTATAATTACAATAGGTACACTAGCTGCTGCCCGCGACTTCGACCGCGTAACTTTATAAATTATATACTAAAACCTTCCTCGAGAACCCCTCTATCCATAGGTGAAAACAGCATGAAAATCGGTGCAGTAGTTTTTGAGTTTATCGCGAATAGACAGACAGACACAGCGGACGACTTTGTTTTATAATATGTAAAGACTAGCTGTTGCACGCGACTTCGCCCGCGTAACTTTGTAAATTATATACTAAAACCTTCCTCGAGAACCACTCTATCCGTTGGTGAAAACAGCATGAAAATCGGTGCAGTAGTTTTTGAGTTTATCGCGAATAGACAGACAGACGCGGCGGAGGACTTTGTTCTATAATATTTAAGGATAAACGCACTAGCTACACGCTCCCGGCTTCAAAATAAATACTACCCTATCTTTTGAGTTGGACCAAGTTACACTGTTATGAAATTTTATCAAAATGGGTTCAGTAGTTTAGAAGTTCATTGGCGACAAACAAGTGACACGAATTTTTTAGAGCTTTTGCTTAGTTAGACAATAACGAATTGGGTCCTATAGGTATTAAAATTTAAACTACCTGTACAAAAATAGATGAATAGCTGTCATCAATAAAATAGAAATGTACTTGTGAAAGAGAGCATACTTAGTTTCGTCCAAAAATTCCTTTTTAGCACCACATGTAACAGTTGGAACTGGTCCTGACCTGACATCATTATAAAACAAAGTCCCCGACCCCGCGTTCGTCTGTCTGTTCGCGATAAACTCAAAAACTAATGCACCGATTTTCATGCTGTTTTCACCAATGGATAGAGTGGTTCTCGACGAAAGTTTTGAAATATAATTTACTTACGCGGACAGCAGCTAGTCTAAAATAAATTGCCAATATAATAAATTGGTTCACCAGATAGGTATAGTAATTTCAAAATGATTCAAAATATTACTCAATATGTGCTGTGGCGTTTTTAAAATAATCCTTACTAATATTATAAATGTTAATGTGAATTTGTTTGTTTGTTACGCTCACACAAACTACTGAAGCGGTCACCATGAAATTTTGCATACAAGTTGTCTGGGACAACAGAAAGGACACGGTACCTTTCAACGTTCAACGCGAACGAAGTCGCGGACACCAGCTTGTACCTAACAAATATAAAGTTTCAACGCTGTCGTGTTGAATTGCAAATTTGTTGTTTTGTGTATTAATATCAATTAATATACCTAATAAAAAGTCCATTATTTCTTTCTCTCTCCCTCTTATTTACTTGCACCGTTGCATTACTCGATAATTTCCATAAAATCCGTGTTGTTCCATAAATTTTCCCCCCAATAAACAAGTAATTTTGGAACAGGCATAATTTAGTGCTAATTCCAGTTCAGAAGTTACTCTTTGCTCGACTCTGTAATTGATTTGTCGCGGAGCAGCACACCCTATGCTTGGCGTAGGTCTGCACACGACAGCCACGCGACTAACCACGCCCCTCTTCCACAGTCCCCAACTGATGTCCGCGCCGCGTGAGACCTCTTCTCGGTTTGTTTTGTTATCGACATGTTTGTATGGTTTTGGGTTAAGTGATTTCATACTGTTGAACTTCACATCATGCATTGTTATAACCGAATCGTCGTATTGTAAGTACATTAGTTTTTTTTTTAAATAAAACTCCCAATGTCATTTATTTTACTGGTTTAGTCCCATAAAACGTTTTGGCTTATTTTTCTTCAGGTGAACCGAACTTCGTTCGGGCCAATGAAAGGTTTAAAGTTTTTTACATGTAAGAAAGAAAGTCTATGAAATATTATTAAAAAAATACAAGAATACTTGAATTAATAATTTTATTAATTCAAAATATTATAAAACGAGCAAGCGGGTATTACTTTTGTAACCATTCCATTAAAAAAACTACCTAAAAAGAAATATAGATTTGTAGACCTCAAGATTTTCGTCAATTTCTTTAGGTTATAAGATTTATAAGTAAGTATAGAAATGATGTTCAGTAGAACAATTTTTTACAATGAATAACTTAATCAAGTATGTAAACATAAAAATAAAAATATCTCTGTACTATACTTATATATCAAAGCTGAAATGTTTATTGATAAAAAGACGAAGTCGCTGGCTGGTGTTTTAATAAAAATTATACAGTTAATAATTTATTTAGATTTCACATGAGTATTTTAATTACATGAGTCTTTTTTCCGGTGCGGTTTTTTTTAACGCGGCTCTAGTTAATTTATTTATTTGTGTGCATATTGCTGGTCGAGATTATCCGGCGAGTGCGCGCACGTGGTCGCGATGGCTTTTGTCGTGGTCACGCGACCGTCGCGTGCGCACCGTTGCCACGCGGCCTCTAAAGTGCCCCGAACATGTACTGACGCCTTCTGCAAAACTGTTTTTCTGACTACACTTAATTAATCCGTGGCGACAACTAAGTATTTATAGACCTCTACCAAGGGCTGCACATACACGTATCTGCCGAGACAGGGATAGGCTTCGCGAACTCAATGGCGAACTAAAGAAACTGTCAGTCATAGGACTTGCACGTAAGAAGTGAACACTTCTTAACCTTGCAAAGTGACCTGGATTTTTTTTTTTAAATTCTGAGAACCTGGACACCGGCAAGAACGTGTGTGTGGCGGGCCTGACCCTGTCTCCATCGGCCTGGAAGACCTTCTTCTATTTATTTAATAAAGTATACAGACAGAATGCAATTATGTACATGAATACTATAAAAAATACGTCATTCTAAGAAGTAGGTGCTGCATGTCCCGATTTTTTTCTCGTTTCTTCACCCCTTTGATTGCATGTACCCACAATTCAAATATGCATACAGATACTCTCTGACGAAAAAAGGATCTGACAAAAAACTTGCTAATTTAACTACTTACCTACTTGAGATTTAAATTTACTAACCAATAATTCTTTAAGAACCAATTTCATTAAGTATACATAGTGTTTATATTATACTAATTCTATAGAAGTAAAAACAGTTCTTACCTATAGATATTCAATGCGTAACTTAATCGTTCTGGGGTACCTAAAATCTTTTTTCAATCTATCCCCAACCCGTATATTTTTATGTTTGTTCTATTTACGCTCTTATTATCAATAATTGTTGGCGAGTCGTTTGCAGATTCACTCTCTTCAAATAGAGTCAGTGATTCTCAAATAGTATTCTCAGAGACATCTTCTCGTCCAAAATTCCTCAGTGTCTCAAGACAAAAGCCTTCGACTCTTCGACCAATGTGTGTTGCCAGTGATGACACATGGCGCTGAAACGTGGTCTCTAATTATGGCCTGTGTAAGGAAGTTCAATTTTGCTCAACGAGCTTATGGAAATGGCTATGCTCGGAGTTACACAAAAATAATTTTTCAATTCTAACCAGGGCCCTGTTTCTGTATGCCAATTACGATTCCACACTCTTGGTCTTAAGGTACTCTTTCAAACAACGTCTAATGTCTTGCCTTGTCGTGTCATGGATTTCTTATGTCTCTATTCTGATGCCACAAGATAAATGATTTCACAGAAACTACAGTGTACTATTTATGACGTTTTCTGAAAAAGTAAGACAAGAGTGTGGAATCGTATTTGCCATACAGAATCCTTGAGATCAGTGCGTACAATCAATCAAACAAACAAACTCTATATTGGTCATTGAGATAATGTACTAGAGAAGCTATCTCAAACAAAAGTTTTAGTGCACTTGCAAAAAGCAAAAGTGTGTACTTGAAGGTGAAAGATGATTCCTTGGGCTTTATTTGTATTTCCTGAGTTGTTTGAACAGTACTTCAGCACACATGAAGGCATATTTAATTAAAAAGAACACAGAACACAAGCGTATTCGCCTGTAGCGCTAACCAAACTAAAGCAGTTTGAGCCAGTTGGCTCTAACTCGCGTTGCTAAAAATCTGTTTGCCATGTCTTCTCTAGTACGTAGTATATATATTATCTCAATGATATTGGTATAGATTTAATGCGCACTTTGAGTGTTTCTGTCCGTACACCGTTTAGTAATCGTAACGGAAGGGGAGCGATGACGTCAACGTTTGCATCGCCAGGGGGAACGTGTCAGCCACTAGTCCTATGAGAACTACACACAAATTATCCAAAGCTAATTGTATAATGTGTTCACGCCATTTAACATAACAGATTGAATGTTTTTAGGACAGCGGGCGGTGAATTCATTCGGGGGTAGTTAGAAATCACAAAAAAATAAATACTGTTTTTAATGTAATTTTAATAAATGCTAACTGTTACGTTATTAGTACGCTCAATTCAATACTCAATTGATCGTCATGAAAGCTTGCATCAACTTTGTCAGGGACAGAGAAAAGAATATTCGCCCACCTGTTATCCACAAAAAGTACTACTCCCGAGGGATAACCAAAAATTTAAAAAAAATTGTGGCGGCGCCACCATAGTCAATATTCATGCACAAAAAAAGATTCCATAAAATAATACCTATCTATAGTATTGCGGACGGATATGAAAAAAAGCCTCCTTCCACTTGTTTTTTTCCATTTTGGCTCCTATGCTCATAGGATCCACTTTTATTGACATTTATGAAGTGGGGGGGAGGCCCCCACTTTGCTCCCATGTCTAGGATCCCATGGGAACTACAAATTTTCTGGTTCCACTAGACAATGTTTTCCTTTACATTGACATGCTTGAAAACTGATTTTAATACAATCTGACTTGAAAATGCCAAAATTTGGCCACGTCGCGTCGGTTGACTTTCGCGACAGACCTCAGTAAAATATTAAAACACAATAATAGGTAACATATTATAACTTTAATCTTAAAATACATTATTGGGACTTCCACCCTGAAATGGTAAAGTGGGAATCGCTTGGTTCCGCTTAACGATATATCTGAATCCATACCCTGTTGAAGGTGTCTTACAAAATATATTAAAAATTACAACAATAAAATACGAACAGTCTTTGTCCAATTTCAATAACATTTAATCTTTTATTTAAAAAAAAATATTTAGATAGATTGGTCATTGTTCATCTTAACTTATATCTATTTGCTCTAAAACACTAGAAGTAATTTAAATAAGCATGTTTATTGGGTTCAAAATTGGATTGTCACAGGCTTTTTCAGATACCATCAGTTAAAAAGAAATGCCAAGGTCTGAACGAACATGCCTAGTCTTAAGCCCGTCACAAACGTAGCTATGATATATAGAAATATATATTATAGCTGCGTGTGTGGTCACTCCATTGATTTCTATAGAAAACACATCATAATATGCCTTGCTGAAATTTATAAATAAATACTAGCTGGTGCCCGCGACTTCGTGCGCGATAGTAAATTAAAAATATAAAAGCAATTATAACGCTTGACGCCTTGTTGCTATAACACACTGGCCAGGCGTTAGTTACACTTTTATATTTTAGATAATCCCTCGGGAACAGTACCTTTTTCTTCGATGAAAGGTACCCTATGTCCTTTCGGATGTCGCAGACAACGTGTATGCAAGATTTCATGGTGATCGGTTCAGTAGTTTTCGCGTGAAAGCGTAACAAACAAACAAACATTCACATTAATAATATTATTAAGGTTAGAGCTGCGTGTGTGGTCACTCCAATATTTGTCTAGAAAATATATCGTAATATGCCTTGCTATAATTTATATTAATACAAGAATACAAGTATATATATTATAGCTACATGTGTGACGGGCTTTAGCTATTACACTTAGTTCTTTGTTCAGTTTTAAATATCAGTTTTTAGTTTATAAATTATACGTTCATTCTGTCATATCTTATCTATATCTATATCTATACTAATATTATAAAGAGGAAATATTTGATTGTTTGTTTGTTTGTATAGAATAGGCTCCGAAACTATTGGACCGATTTAAAAAATTATTTTACCATTAGAAGCCGACATTATCTGTGATGAACATAGGCTACTTTTTAATGCGGGAAAATACTTCATTCCTACGGGAAATCTAAAATAAAAGTAAACACTAGCGGCTTGGCCCGGGAGATAGCGCCATCTATCCAAAATACGGTAGATGGCGTTTTATACTATTCTACGAGGACGAAGAACCAGTTAGTATTTTATAAAGCTGCGTGGACGAAGTCGCGTGCAAAAGCTAGTTAAAAAAAGAATTAGTATTAGGTATAAAGGTAGGTCAAGTAAGAAAAGTTGCCTACAAACTTAGTTAAGAACTCAAAAAAAAAGTTAATTTTTTTTTAGATTATAGATACCTATATTTAAAATAGCTTTCGTAGGTATTTTCGTAAGTTTGGTGTTATTAAACAACAATGCTTGGTATGTTTGGACTACGCAATATGGCCGCTATAAATTAATATATATATATTTTTTCCCCTAAACAATATGTAAATTAAATTGCCTAGCAAAGAAACTTAGGTGCAGGTTTCTTTTAAGTTTTTTTATAATTGTACATATTTGTAGTGCCTTTGAGCTTGCTAAATACTTATCTAGTTTTAAATATTTCTAAAAACAATATTAATGTTTATATTAATAACAATTAAATCATAAATTCAACCCCAGTTGGCTAATTCGACATATTTTCTCAACCGACTTCCAAAATTTTTTTTTAAAATGTTTGTTACCTCATAACTTTCGACTGGGTGAATCGATTTTGATGATTCTTTTTTTATTTGAAAGCTGGTGCTTCCCGTGTGGTCCCGTTTCAATTTGGTCCAGTTCTGACAATGGCATCCATGAGAAAACGTGGTTTGAAAGCGGTTTTTTTAAAAATAATTATTTTTTAAATTACAATTGCTCCAACATAATACTTATATACCTACTAAATTCATCCCTAAAATTGCAATGTTTAATAGGATTTGATCATTTCTTTTACAAACAATCAGTGCTGTTTGAGCATTTTGACACTTTAAAGATTAATTTTCTTTAACATGAAGATCGAACTTCTCGGGCTGCTTGATTTCTGTTTCACTGTTCGAACTAATTTTTACATATTTATATCTGAACGCCATCGCAGTGAATATCATCATGTCTATAAACATGAGACCAGCGAAGAGGAAGAATTCTTTCCACTGAAAACAAAAAAATATATATTTCGTTTAAATAACGATAATAAAAATTTGTGTGAACAGGGAATCAGATATGTAGTTTTTCTTCAGAAAAAATATTCTTATTTGATTTTATTATTGACTAGCTGGTGCCCGCGACTTCGTCCGCGTTCTCTATATAGCTTATAGACTTCCTTGATAAATGTACTATCCAACACAAAAAGAATTGTTCAATTCGAACCTGTAGTTTCTGAGATTAGGGCGTACAACTAAACAGACAAACTCTTTAGCTTTATATGTACCTACTATATTGTTATATAGATTATTTTCATCATACACGATTTAGAACGATTAACATTTCTATCTATAAGAATTAAATCAAACGGCTAAAGGCTAAAGGGAGTGCTTGACATTATAATATTTCAATATATGTACCTGTGCATCTAAGAAATTCCCTTCGACAATTAGTACCACAATGAGATTCCCGAAAGCGACAGTCAGAAGCCAGACGGATTGCAACACTGACTTCATTGTTGCGGGTGCTTGAGTGAAAGAGAATTCCAAGCCAGTCACTGAAAACATCACTTCGCCCATAGTCATGACAACGTACTGAGGAACCAGCCAAAGAATGTGTATACTATTCGGCGGCGTGATCATCGTAGGATTCGCGTTCTGAAATGTTAAAATATTTTTCATTTATTTTCTTTTCTTTTACATTAAGTCCCTTTTCCATCCAAGCATATAAGAACAACACATCCTATTACTATCCCTTGGTTAGGATGTGTCGCACTTTTAGTGACATGGTGACCGGATCTGAGGTAGATACATTCGACAGTAGGTTTTTTTTTATTTAAAAGTAGATAGGCTAATATTTAAGTAGACTAGTAGAATGTTTAATTGTTTGTATATAATACTATTAATTAAGATCATTAGTGTATAGGTTGAATTAAGTTAATCATGATATGTATACTATTTAGTACTGCAATTTAGTAAATTATCATAATTATACACGTGTTTTTTATAGTATACATGTACATAATTGCATTCTGTCTGTATACTTTATTAAATAAATAAATAAGTGCATGGAATCTTTTTACTGGGGATACACATTTAACCAGTCTTTTTTCTTTTATTATTGTCGTATTGAATGTTGTGTGACTTGACTATGTTTCTATAAAAACAAACAAATACAATAAAATGCTACGTATATTGCTTCGGTCAGAAAATTATCCATTTTCTGGCTAATTTCATGAATGTCTAAAACGTTTACTTGGAACTCTACTAGTATTGGTACTATTTTGAGCAGGTTTGATTGTTAGTAAGTTAAAAGTACTATTAGTTTTGTAAGTATACTTACAAATAGTCCATTATTGTCTTCGTACAAATTAATTGTGTATACTGCTCCGGCCTTAAAAGAATAATCTTTTAAAATGGTCTGCCCATCAACGAAAACATCATAAATTCCTCTCTGTATCGAATACTGAGCGTTGTCATTGGTTTGTATAGTTAATCTGGTTCTATTCTTTTTTACGTCATCCATCCTTATAGTAGCAATTCCCTTTGTGTTCGTTAGAAATCTTAAATGTAAACAAACCACACATACTTCACGGTTAAATGGGAAATGTTACGGTCCGACAAATTTAATTTAATAAAAAAAGCATGATAATTCAAAATCAATTTTTGCATATTAAATCGCTGTTCCAATAGTGAAATTAAAATATTATATAACGATGAATAAATTCGTGTATAAAAAAATATTTTCTATATTATTTTTATGTGATAGATTACAAGCGTATACTGTTGAGGTTAAAATTGAGCAAGGTAGAATATTAGGTAGCAGTGCCATCACACTTTTCGACAGGAAACTTTTTTATGCGTTCTATCGCGTCCCATACGCTGAGCCACCAACGGGAAAATTGAGATTCAAAAATCCCCAACCAGCCAACAAGTGGAAGTCTGTATATGACGCCAGGAAAGAGTATCACGGCGCCTGTGCTCAGGCTCATATTGTACATAAGCAAGGTCTGTATGGCGCAGAGGACTGTCTACATATGAACATTTTCACACCTCATTTACCGCCGAGTGGAAATGTTAAATTAAAATCCGTCATAGTTTGGATTCACGGTTATGCTTTTACAACAAGCTTGAGTCATTTGCACGGCGCTGATTTTCTAATCGACAACGATGTCTTATTAGTCACTGTTTCGCATAGAATAGGGGTATTTGGATTTCTCAAACTGAACCAAACAGACATTCACGCAAATATGGGACTGAAAGATATTGTGATGGCATTGAAGTGGGTTAGGAATAATATTAGACATTTTAGTGGTAATAAAGACGATATTACTGTGATGGGATGTGGATCTGCGGCTACATTTTTATCCTTACTATGGACGACTAAAGCAAGAAGACTTTTCTCAAAAATGATCCTGCAGAGTGGTAGTCTGTTTTCTCCGTCAGTTTTTCAAGGAAACCCCTTATGGGAGAGGAATAAACTTATGCAGCTGTTGGAAAGCAAAGGCATAAAGAGTTTAAAGAAAGCATCCACTTTAAATATCATAGAAGCATCTCAAAAAATATACAATAACCGTGATGTGATTAATAAACAAAGGCCTTTAATACAGTTTTCTCCGATATTGGAAAAGATTGAATCACGCAATTCATTGTTGACTAAAAAGCCGGAAGATTTTATGGAGGATATTAAAAATATGAATGTAACTATACCGATACTTATAGGGTTTAACAGTCAAGAAAGTATTTCAGAAATATCACCTTTCATAAGTAATCCCAGCCTTCTAAAATACTTAGATCCTGTCTTTAAATTTATGGTTCCATTTAACGATGGCTGCAGTTATAATCAATCGATGAACAGTTATAAAAATATAGCTAAACGTATAAAAGGGAGATATTTTAAGGAAGGTGTCTCCGAGGCATCTCTTAATAGCTTCCTTATTTACGCAACAGATCTTATTAAATATCCGATTTATAGGTTCATTAAAAAATATTTGAATGTGGAAAGCAACGATTTGTTTGTATACAAGTTTGATTATGTGGGTAGATTCAATGCAATGAAAACATCCGTGGGAAATATTCAAGTACGAGGCGCATCCACTGGCGACGAAGTTTGTTATCTGCTTAAATGTGAACCGTTGTGGGACACGTACGTTTCAATAAAAAATAAAAATACCAACCATATGGATCGGATATTTATAAAGAATATTGTTGAAATGTGGACTAATTTTGCAAAAACTGGTAATCCAACGCCCACTAACGATAAAATCAGATGGTCCCCAATGACATCGAAAGAGGATAACATCTTATTAATCAATAATAACATGACAATAACGCATACACAAGCCGAGGAGAGAATGTTTGATTTCTGGAATGATATATATAGACGCTTTTACGCTGTAGGTCGTTGCAATGCGGAGTTACGCGATGAACTTTAAAAGATATATTGTTTACATACCTGACATGTACTCCATCAATTGCTTTATTGTTATTGTCAGTGAAATTGCTCAAGCCTTCGTTGTTTATGAAGAAAGAATTGGCAGTTTTTTCAAACAAATGCAAACTACCCGTATGAGATATATTAACACAGTTGGAGTTTTCTTGTCCTTTCAACGAGTACGGCAGAATTAATAAATTATCAGCTTCTATATCAAGTTTTTCAAGAAGAGACAATGGTCCAATGTTGAAGTTGCTTGTTCCATTATTATCAGGATTATTCACTCCCGCTATGTCCATAGTAAAGTTGCAATCGTATCCATTGTATACTCTCAACTGAGCTAATCCTTCTGAGACTGGTGTGCCGTAAGTGGGCTAAAATATTTTTAAGTTTACTTAGTCAGTATTGCAATTAAAAGTCAAATGATATTATATAAATTTCTTTATCTATGTAAAGGCAGGCAGGCTGAAGATCCACTTGATGGTAGTCTGCAAGATCGTTGTCAAGTGTGGTCAACGAAGGATAAGAGCCACTGGGGGAAAAGGAAATGGATTTGCTATGGCATAGCACTCTCAAAAGTTCACCATCACAATGATTCATATTTAAAGAACACGCGCGCTTTAACTAGACGGAAACTAGAAACACCACATTGCCTATACTTACTTAATTCCCTTTATAGTATAAGATTGTTTATAGACAATAGACAAACGGTAGACTGTCAACCTGCCTGGCGATTTTTACTTAAAGAAAACACAATCATACAAACCACAAGACTCAATTCAACGATGCCGGAAATAACGAAAGCTATTGCAGCCAAAATGCCTCCCCAAATCATTTTGTGTAAAGGTTTTCTGACAAGTTTGCACCATGTCAAAAATGGATATATTGCCTGCAACAAATTAATCCTTAGGTACATATAAAACAAAGTCTGCATGTACGCGATTAACTCAAAAACTACTGCACCGATTTTCATGCTGTTTCCACCAATGGATAGAGTGGTTCTCGAGGAAGGTTTTAGTATATAATTTACAAAGTTACACGGGCGAAGTTGCGGCCGGCAGCTAGTTTTATATACAATTAAGAGTATGGCTCGGGGCCCGGAGCATCAAACCTAGTGATAAGCTAAGAGTAATTTAACATGTTGTTTCTTTACATGTTTATTAAATACACAAGAAACATGAAATAATATTAAGTTTGATGAATTTCAACCCACAAACAGTCCCATCTGGATATCCTACTTAGTATATAGGAGATTTGTTAAAAAAAATAGTGTAAAATTGATAAAGATGTGTCGAAAAACTCGAGATTGATTATACTCGTAAAGATAACGACAAATCGAGCCCGTGGCATCATTTTTTTTAAATATTTTTTGTTTTAATACTAATTTAATTTAATAAAATCACCAATAAAATAAAATGGAAAGTGTGATTTTTATTTTTAAAATAAATAAGTTGTTTTTTAATCCCGTATGCTTTTCTTAAATAATCTTTGATTAATTGTGATAAGATTAGGGGAAATTAAAGCAATGGTATAAAATTGGCAGCGCCATCAAATACAGAGAATCATTATTAGACATATTAGATGTACGTACGTACATACTGTGTGTACTAGGTGTAAGTTTATAATAGGTAGCCTATAAGCCCTGTACTTACCACTTCAAAGAGAGGAATGAAAAATAAAATTAGCAACGGATTCAGCACTTGCATTTGATCAGCTTTGAGTGTCCAACTCCCTATATCCTGATCCATTCTGTCTGCTTGGAATGTAAATCTGGATCCCTGTAGGGGAGTAATATTCAACGTAAAATGTATACAGTTGCGGTAACACATCGACTTTTAGAGAGAGATGAGCTTCTAGCAAGCAGAATACTTGTATGAAAATTTTCACTCGAATCAGTCTGAGTTGCTTTCATAAAATAAGTTTGGAAAAAATTATATTGAACTAGCTGGTGCCCGTTGAAACAGCAAAAAGTAGCCTCTCCTGTGTCCTATACGTCTAAGCGCCTCTTTCACCATCTTTCAAGTAGGCTAACTGTCATTTAAAGTCACCGGTAACCGGGTTGTACCTTTATTTGTACGATAAAAGTCCCAAACATTGAAAAGATAATAATAATAATAAGAATTCGCCTATCGAATGATTCAGTGAATCGAGTGCATAATTCAATAAAACAGAAAATTATTTCTTAAAGCAACTAATCAACACTTTACTTGTAGTTGGTGAAAGAGGCCCTCTCATTTAAGATACATAATGCAGAAAAAAATTCTAAAAATCATGAATTTAGTTTCAGTATCATGTATAGAGGCTATAAACACGATATATCTGAAAACCAAGTAACTTACTCCATGAGCAACCCTTACAGATTTATTATTAGCATTGATTGATACCTGCTGATCGAATAACGCCCAGAAGACAGGTAATGGTATAAATAGAACGAGAACACGTAATAAGGCTTTGATGTCCTCGATCAAGTTGGAGTCGAATTTGTCATCGGCGTGGTCCAACCAATGCTCTCTCTTCTCTTTACTCTTACAACCTTTCGTTACAGCGTGCTAAAATGTAACAAACATATTTTTGAAGTGAAAACTTCTATAGCCGTGTTATACGACTTTGGGTAGAGAGAAAATGTATGGGTTCGCGTCAACAACATGCTAATGCTCACAGTTATGTGCGCGCGTAGCTGTCTACGTACGCGATCGCGCCAACACATTGCATATATACAGGGTGGAATTTTGTAATGCCACCTGGAGGGAAAGTACTCTTAATACTGTAGATATAAAGTTTTACTCAAAGAAAACATTCCTTTATTTTTGAATAGAAAGAAAGCTGCATTCAAAGATTTTCGAAAATTCGTTTGCCACACCCGGGAATCGAACCGGCTAAAATCTGTAAAAGTTACACCCTTTACTTTTATTGCATCGATCGTTAGGGTCAATTGATAATTAAATGATAAATTAAATGAAAAGAAAACCTGTATATGTACCCGATTGTATGTGTATGCATTGGATGCTCAGTTTTAAGTTTTCCCTTCTGTCGGCAGTCCTCATGACTGCCTCCGTTTTTTTTGTTTATTTGTTTTAATTTATATGATAATTTTCCCGAAATTCGTTCTGAGCCAACACTTTTCAGCTCTATTTATTTTGATCCTTTAACTACTGTTGTCGATTTGTTGCCTGACTCGTAATTTTTTTTAAGAGCAAGCAACTCAATGATTTTTAAGAATAAACATTATGCAAGTAGAAGAATTTGTCGTATATATTCGGCTCTGGCGAAATGGACACGACGGAAAAAAGTACCTATAAGATCCATCTTTATAATATTTTGAATCTTGATTTTTGTAGTTTCATATATTATAATCAAAATCTATCTATTTACTTTCAAAACAAATAAAATGTTCATTATTTTAGAATAATATATGTACCTATCTACATTATAATGTCTTGTTATGTGTTTAGAAAAGGTTACAAGAGATTTACATAGACGCCTTTAGAGAAGGTATTTACTAATGATTTCAAAACTGTATTTATTTAGTGACGTAAATAGGTACACAACCGATTGGATTTTATAAAATGACTTTTACTAAATAAAATATTAAGAAGAATGTATATAATATAAAAAAAAATATTTTGTCAATACTTACACCAATACAAGAGGTCACTCTTCCTAATATATTTCCAGCCGGATTCTTAATTACATACAGTCTTTTTCCGGCAATGAAAAAAACTGCAATTAAAAGTTAAATTTTTAATTAAAACATCTATTCAAGTCTGTATTCTTCTAGTCTTTATACGTTTATTTTTTATGTTTGGTTAATAATATATAATTATATTTATTGCATATATGATCGTACTAAAAAAGTATAAAAATTTAAGTAGGTATAATTTATATAATAAATAACGCAACTTTTTTTTCTACTTTTAGGAAGTACTTAAAGCATCCCTTGTGTCAGAGGATGCTGTACTCCTAAAACTTTAACCACAACTTGCAGCTAAAGTATAAAGTGTGAAATATTCTTTGTAAACAAATGACTTACATATAGATATGATCATTAGAACGCCTGGCACGCCGAATGCAAGTGAGTAGCAATCGTTGTCGCCGAAACAATGGACGTCAGCCCTCAAAATCGGAGTCAGGAAAGTCGAAATGAGGCTACCCGCATTGATTGCGAAGTAAAAGAGAGAGAAGAAGTAGCCCATGTATCTCTCCTGCTCCGGTAATTTGAACTGGTCTCCCCCAAAAGCAGACACGCACGGCTTTATACCGCCCGTACCAAACGCTATGAGCAATAGGGCTAAGACGCTGAATTCTCTGTAAATTTTAATATATACTATATGTTTTATTCCAATTGCGAGTGTCCCTTCCTAAGATTTAAATCACAGATGCGCCTGTGCTTCTGAAAACTGTCCACTTAAGGTAATACAAGTCAGTTTTCCTGCATACAAACGTAGAATGTTAATTACTCCGCTGTTTCATGTTTAATTTTGCAAAAGTAAGCATGATACCGATTTATCTTGTTGTTAACTAAGTTCCTTGTTATACAAACTTAAAAAATAAGTATTAATTTAAAAGATATGATCCTTGAAAAATCCATATTTTAACATAAGTTTTTATGCAACTTAGAGGTTGAATAAGTCACTCCAGTGTACAAAAACTCCAAAATACTTTGCCTATAAATATTGATTAGTTATTCAAGAGTTCAAATAACTTTACATGAAATAGATATATGCAGTAGTTTTGTCAGAAAGAGTATATGCCCAAGGTTCTGTTTATGATTTTATTTTTGGTATGAATGATTGTGCATCTCAGTCGAGTGCTCTTCCGGCGCTTTATGCTGTGTGAGACAGGACGCATTTTAGACATGAGACCGATGAGTTCGGGCCGCCGACTTGTTTCACCTTAATATGTCTGTATGCAAGGTGGACGCTCACTGCTTTCTACAAGCGACTAAGGCGGGAAGAGTGAGCTCACTTTTCCCAACGATGACACATTTTCGGCCGCCTGAAGTATGGTAAGGGCGCATTTAAATTTAATGTGATTTAAATCTTTGTTCCCAATCCATTATCTTTAATCATATTATACTATTGGTCGTTTGCGGCTGCAGCCGCTCGTGTCGTTTGTGAAATTTTTATGCGCCTGGTCAAACTTTAATAGCAAATGCGTAAATTTTCTGACAAGAGGTTTACATCAGACACTTCTTTTTATTATATTTCCAGTTATTACTATAAAATGTTACTCACTTCTTAAGCGACAGATCGCTATAAAAGTCTAGGTATATTTTTACAAAAGACCTGCTTTAAAGATTCCAAGTCATTAAGTTTTTATTTATTAACTCTCAGAGCTACTTAGTGATCCTTATACGCCAAGCTACATAATTTTTTACATGTAAAAAGTGATAGAAGAAAACCAACTGCGCTATTGTTCGGAGAATAGTTTCATAAGATATATTGACATGTTTTTCACTCCACTATATTATTTATAGCTTTGTTATTAACAATTTTATCCAAAAAAATCGAGTTTTTTTTTAGTTTCTTTAAACTATTAGTTTAATAATGACCCTATGGATGCATTTATTTTTGTAAATTATATATAATTGACGACCCGTTGAATGAGTGAAGGAAGGGTGCGTCTCAGGGGTCCCGGGTTCGATTGACTGCACCGTACACAATCTCTTTCAACAAGTAACTTTGTATTGTATTTACTTACAGTTGAGGTATATTAACCGGTGGCATTGCAGTCACAGATATGAGAATACTACCCGCCGCATATACTAGCGACAAGTAAAGGATCGTTCTGAAATTAAAAAGTATTTTTGAAGCACAATATAGAACAACATCGCCGAAAAAACTGAAAAGCAAAAAATAATTTTATTAAAATGGTGAAAAAAAATTTGAACTTATTTCCGAATTTTTGATTTTAACGCTCGATATTTTGGAAACGAGGAATGACATCAAAATTTTTAGAAAAGCTCCTCTGGATAATTTAGTCAGCTACAATTTGAGCCTAAAATAAAGACCATCGGGTTAAGGGTTTGCCCTGTAGCTTAACCTTTTTGAAAGAAGTCATGTGCTCGATAGTCGTGTGAGGCACGAAATCTGTGATTTTTATTTTATGTTTGTTACCTCATAACTTTCGACTGGGTGAAACGATTTTGATGTTTCTTTTTTTATTTGAAAGCCGGTGGTTCCCGTGTGGTCCCATTTAAATTTGGTCCAGTTCTGACAATGGCATCCACGAGAAAAGACCATGAGACGGTTTGAAGACGATTTATTTTCAAAAAGTTTAATTTTGTTATAAATCAAGCGGGAAAAGAAAGCGCCGCCTGTTATGCGTAAAGGTATAGACGCGTCTAGGACGGTTGTTGCTATTTTTAAATTTTAGGCACTACTTAGCTTCCTAAGATTCCCAAAAAAAATTAAGATGACATTCATATTCATTTAAACGTGGGCTAATAAGGTGGGTGGCGGTGGACAATAAGTTAGATGTAATTTCATACGTAACATGCGTCATAATATTATGTTATTGTAGGTACCATATAGGTAAAATATTGTAATATATTTATGCGTCAATCAATCCTTACTAATATTATAAATGTGAATGTATGTTTGTTACGTTTTCACGCAAAAACTACTGAACCGATCACCATGAAATTTTGCACACACGTTGTCTGCGACATCCGAAAGGACATAGGGTACCTTTCATCCAAGAAAAAAGTACTGTTCCCGAGGGATTATCTAAAATATAAAACTGTAACTAACGTTTGGCCAATGTGTTATAGCAACAAGGCGTTAAGCGTTATATGTAATTGCTTTTATATTTTTAATTTCTCATCGCGTACGAAGTCGCGGGCCCCAGCTAGTGTACAATGTACAAATACATCAATTTGTTTAACAAAAAAAGCATATTAAATGGATTTAAATGATGTTACTTACCTATAGCGTCCAAGCCATCCATCTGCTATCATAGCACCGAGTAGAGGAAAAAAGTATGCAAACATAATGAAAGTATGATATATAACAGTTGCACCATTGTCGCTGTAGCCGAGCTTGTCGCGGAGGTAAAACGACAGAATTGCTGAAATAATAAAGCTATTTTAATTATGTGTATGTAACAAAAAAATATTATAAGTAAATATAAAGATCGTCACACATGACGTGTAGCTATAATACAGGACGTCCCAAGACTATATGCGACATGAAGGGAAAGTACCTTAAATATCGTAGATAGGATATTTTGCTGAAAGAAGACTATGTTATTTTTAAAATTTAGTAAAACTGCATTCAAAGATTTTCTAAAAATTAGGTACGTCGGCAATAAATAATATTCTTGAAATTTGAATCAAACATTTTACGTTATTCCTTTCTTTTAATATACTTAGTTACTTGAGAAGATTTATTATTTTTGTTCCATACTTTCGATTGGCGTCATAAAAATATGAGTGATTTTTTTTCACATTTAAGTCGGTTCGATTCTCAGATTAGAAAATCTTTGAATACAGTTTTACTAATTTTTAAAAATAACAAAGTCTTATTTTCCTTCATGTCGCATAGTCTTGGGACGCCCTGTATATCCTTACTAATATTAAAAATGTGAATGTGAATTTGTTTGTTTGTTACTCTTTCACGCAAAAAGTACTAAACCGATCACCATGAAATTTTGATTTCGGTGAGTGAGTAAGGGATGCCAAAGAATTAGACGTTGTCTGTGTTAACACCATTACCACCAAGTTGACCGCCAACCTGTCTGCGCAACTTAATTTTTTTTTTTTAAATACATGTAAGTATTAAAAAAAAAGGAATAAATTTCGCAATACGCAACAAATTTACAATAACACATATTTTGATATTGCTGCCCGCGCAGTCACGCATAAGCAGGTGGTCGCTCGCACACTTTGCAAAAAAATATATTGTGTCAGCTACGACAGTTTTTTTTTCTTTTTTTTTTTTTTTACGTACGATACATTAAATTTTCACAATTCAAACACGCCGAAAGAACAAGATTTTTCTTTTTTAAATATTACTTATATTGTGTAGACGACGCAATATCTTTGAAACTTCAGATATAAGTATATGTATCAAAAATAAATAAATGTTAAAAAAAAATCTTTTTAAAAACAAGCTTCTATTTAAATGCCCTAAAAGGAAGAAAATAATCTTTAAAACACATAGATTAAGGAGTAAACTTCAAAAATATTAAAAGCACTTAAACTAAGATCTACATATTTAATTACAATTAAGATCTATTAAAGGTGGCGCGAATGCTCAGAAGCAATTGTTTAATGAACAAATTCTCTAATGAAATGGGTTCGGATGGGTTTCGGTTTCTACTTCCTTTCGAGGTGATGTCAGCAGTGAAAATAACCATTTAGATTTATCGTTGAGACTCTTGGGAGAAAATCGGATGTTGTTTGTATAAATTTCATTGTAAATTTTGAATGAAATGAATGAATGAAATGAATGAAATTTTGTATAGCTGGTGCTCGCGACTTCGTCCGCGTAGAAAAGTATAAAACGCCATCTACCGTATTTTGGATAGATGGCGCTATCTCCCGGGCCAAGCCGCTAGCTAGTCTTTACTTTTATTTTAGATTTCCCGTAGGAATGAAGCACTTTCCCGTAGCCTATGCCTAGTAAAAAGTAGCCTATGTTCATCACGGATAATGTCGGCTTCTAATGATAAAAAAAAATTTCAAATCGGTCCAGTAATTTCGAAGCCTAAGCTATACAAACAAACAAACAATCAAATCTTTCCTCTTTATAATATTATTAGTATAGATAGATAAAAACCTATTCTCAGACCTACCAAGAGTTACATATAAAATTGCATCAAAATCGGTTAAGTAAGCCGTTTCGGGGGAGTATGGCAACTAACACTGTGACACGAGAATTTTATATATTAGATTTTATATGAAGAATAACTTTGAATGAAATTACAATTTTTAACTTCAATGTATGCCTCATAGAGGGAGTAGGTCTTTATTACTACTCGTTACTGTATTTTATGGTTCCACCACATATTATATTGCTTGCCTGCGAGAAGTCAGTAAGATAAAAATAATTTCTTTTCTTTTAATAAAAATCGCATTTAAAGTTCGCCAGCCATGATTAGACGTATAGTACAATATAATATAATATAATATAATATGATATGATATGATATGATATGATATGATATGATATGATATGATATGATATGATATGATATGATATGATATGATATGATATGATATCATATAATATGATATAATATAATATAATATAATATAATATAATATAATATAATATAATATAATATAATATAATATAATATAATATAATATAATATAATATAATATGATATGATATGATATGATATGATATGATATGATATGATATGATATGATATGATATGATATGATATGATATGATATGATATGATATGATATCATATAATATGATATAATATAATATAATATAATATAATATAATATAATATAATATAATATAATATAATATAATATAATATAATATAATATAATATAATATAATATAATATAATATAATATAATATAATATAATATAATATAATATAATATAATATAATATAATATAATATAATATAATATAATATAATATAATATAATATAATATAATATAATATAATATAATATAATATAATATAATATAATATAATATAATATAATATACACATTTATATGATTATATAATGAAGTTATATTCCATAGTTGTGCAAGTGTGTTTCGTTGAAATATTAATAGTTGATATTATCATTAAGTGATTGAAATACTACATCTTATCAACATTTTTAAACTCTTGTGACATCGACCCACTAACTAAGTGTTATGTTATCGTTACTGGAAACCTGTACCTAAATAAGTAGGTTACAAAATGCATAGGCAACCAGCGTTTTACATATCTATATCTATACACCAATTTATTTCAATTGTATAAGAACATATTCGTATCCTTAATAATATGAGTTGAATATTATTTACAATTCGCTTTGTCATTGCAATGCCAGCATAAGAATGAGAACGGTAGCTTTGTCTAGTTGTGTCACTGTAAATTGGTTCAGGTTCAAGCGATTTACATGAGTTTTTCATGGAAATAGTCAATTAGACATAGAGCTCTCTTCAATCCTGCGTGTCATAAGTGTGCTCGTTTAAAATTGCTATATATATATATATAAAAATCTCTTACCTCGCATCCCATAAAAGGAAAACCTTTCGCAAAACTCATTTGTAACTATAAATCCAACTGACTTTGGGAATGGTAACTTCTGAAAATAATAGAAACACTATTTGTTAGTTAAAAACTAAGGTTAACTTAACTGGATTTAGTAATACTATTTAAAAATAAATAACTTCGGAGAAAATCGGGGTCAATACTGTTTTTTAAAATAAAAAAAAAAACAAAATAGTTTACTTAGTTTACCTATAGCTTAACATTTTTTGCAATGCAATGATTTTGTTACGCTATTCTATTTGTTATACACGTCTATTCTCATATCTTAAGATTTATCTTAAGATCATGAACATAATCTTGGAAAACATATTAGTTAATAGACCATAGATCTATATGTTTTCAAATTATAATGTCTGTTTTATAAACCACATGGACTATAAATGAACTAGGTATCTATTAGCTTTCTATCATATATAACATCGTGCTCACAAAACCTTATGAAAATTCAAGTCACAAGGCGCACAATTATTATCTGAGTATTTACTGTGAAATTTAATATGGGTGGGCTGCCGACCCATCTCGTTGATCGAATTCTTAACAAATGCGTGTCTCCAACCAGTTAAAACCGGACTCGAAGACTTTGACACGGCCGCAGGACAAATTATTTATTAGACTAATTATTTGCGTGAAACAATTGGTCGGCATATCTTGTTTAAGCGCTTTACAAACCATGGGTTCTTAATTTAGTCTCGAGAAACGAGAAATATGTTCATTATAGAACACGTGGTTTACGGCCTGTCCAGATGAGGCGTTTTACGCGCGAGGGCATACGCGCGTTTCAATTTATATTGCGTCCAGATACCGCGTTTTACGCGCGTTTCTAAGCTGAGAGGGATTCGAGATCCTGCCAGTTATTTATTATCATGCTCCATTTTATCCACCAAATCGCCCCCAACGCGCGTAGTACTGGACGCAGCAATGGCGCCCGAGTATCTCGACACGAAGCGTCGCTCGCGTGTTCTTATTGTCTCTGCTGAGCGATAGGCGAAAAATGCGAAAAATTTGTTGCAATATCACACTAAATCGTTAATTTTTACGCAAACCACACCTAGTGTTATGAGCTACGCGATACGATTTAGTGTGATATTGCACAAATTTTTCGCATTTTTCGCCTGTGCTCAGCAGAGGTATTTAGATAATAAAATAAGCTTGCCGCTCATTGCACGCGTTTTACGCTCGAGTGAGGAAACACGCGTCAGCATCTGGACGGGATATACTCATATGTAGCTCAAGTATCTCGGGAACGCGCGAGTGTGTCAGCGCGTATGCCCTCGCGCGTTTACGCGTTTTAACGCCTCATCTGGACAGGCTCTTAATCTATATGGTTAAGGTTAAATAACAAGCTATAATTACAATTATAAACCTCCCGACTTTAACGTCTCTAAGTTCATTGACCCTTTTGATTGATCAGCCTGTATATAAAAGAGTGGTGTTGTATTAGTTATTATTATTAGTTACAACATTTATATAACACGTGAACGGCTGGATCGATTTTTGTAAACTTTAATTTGTTGTATATTGTACCTGTGCTGCTAAGCGCATTCGACTAATTTTTCTTTACAAATAGAAGTCCGAGGAAAGTTCTTATGAAGAGAAAAATTTGAAAATATTTCCAGAAAAACCTCATCAGCTGCCTGCACATTCATTCCAATAGCTTTTAAGAAAACGACTGTCAATAGAGTTTATAAATATAATTGTTTGGATTCAATAAGTAATTGTTTCGAATAGCCTAGGTAAAATGTATTTAGGGAATGTACACGAGCTGTACAATGCTTGTCAACTTATGAAATCATCATTATAGTCAGTCCAAAAGCGTCCTATGTTGGACATAGATAGGGCTTTTCTAATGAGTGACATCGCAAACGTGGTCCTCCACTATCGGCTTCGTCTACGGCCATTCGCTTTCTTCTGGTCTTCGGTCGAGTTAGCCCACAGGGCGTTTCGACTGTATAGTATCCACTCCAAGATATGTATATCTCAACCAATCTTTCTTCAAAGCTAAATTGACTCATATCACTTTCGTAAATATCCTTCTTTGTACAAAATTTCTCCAGAATTATCAGTCAATACTAATAATAAATCTGTAAGTGTTTATATGTATGTATGTATGTATGTATATTTTAAAGCAAACGAAACCACACATCTCATGTAGTATGTAGTATAAGTACCTACCTAACAAATCTATGTTTTTACTTATCCAGTCAGTCCATCTTTATGTTATTACCCTTTCTTGGTTTTTTCCTTACATCAGTAAGGAATAAGTAAAATCTAAGACTAAAAACTAAAATGTATGTATGTATGTATGTATGTATGTATGTATGTATGTATGTATGTATGTATGTATGTATGTATGTATGTATGTATGTATGTATGTATGTATGTATGTATGTATGTATGT
The DNA here is from genome assembly GCA_918317495.1 of Synanthedon vespiformis. Taxonomy (NCBI): domain Eukaryota; kingdom Metazoa; phylum Arthropoda; class Insecta; order Lepidoptera; family Sesiidae; genus Synanthedon; species Synanthedon vespiformis. Next base: position 1,096,704 of record OU906947.1, on the reverse strand, counting down.
AATTCCGTTAAAATGATCACATATCTATATTATAATCATTCCATAAAAATTCTATTGTAATTTATGTACCTATTATGCTATTATCTACAGAAATAAATGGAATCTGCCAACGTATAGTTAGTTGTGTTGGCAGATTGAGTATGGTTGACTCATTCTTTCCGAGACAAAAAGAAAACAATTGTCATGTAAGTAAATAAAACATTGTTCTAGTTCATTGCCATTTCTTTCGTATTTGATATATGAGTTATGCTCTACTATAGTGTGGGCTGGTCAAAGACTGGTCATAGAACAATAATGTTCATACGTAACAATTCATACTCGTTGTCAAAGATGTAGTTGGCCTGCTCCAATCTCGATATGATGTGACATTTTCGATTAATATTTCGCTGGTCGACTTTGAACACTTCCTAATTAACTGTTTCACTTCCTAACTTGTACATTCCCTAAAATTAAATCGTCCTTCCTATAATGAAATATCGCCTATCAATGTCAGCTTCTTTCTTACTTTGTAATTTTTTTTAATCATTTTAATTTACTTAAAAAGAAATTGTTAAAAATTGTTTGTGTAATTTTATATCTTAATTTATTCCTGAATACCCACTAAAACGCTGTAGTAAAACACCTAGTCTATGGGACGTTTAAACTGCCTAGAGCCGTGCCTAGAGCTAACTTCAAATCAAATGAAATTTTAACTATTGTCGGTTAGGCTCCAACGACACCTCTGATTCTATTATTCAAGGAATGGCATCATCCGTCGAGTGTGCAATTTGGCCTGGCAATGCTATTTCTTATTACTTAGTTTTTCATTGCCGTGGACGAGTGTGTCAAGGCGAACAGTCTAATCATCAGAATACAAATTAGGCATAGAGTTTATAAAGTGTGTTTGTAATATAACTTTATATCAGAAACTATTGATTTGCTTAGAAAAATAATCATTAATAATTACTAATAATAAATGTGTAAGGGTCGGTCATGGAGTAAGTTACTTTGTTTTCAGAGATATCGTGTTTATAGGCTCTATACGTGATACTGAAACTAAATTGACTATTTAAAAAAAAAAAAATCTGTATCTATTTTCATGACTGATTTTCATGAAACTTGGTAGATAAACATTTAGACGTACAAGACACAGGATAGGCTACTTGTTTTTTCTTTTTCAACGCAGACGAAGTCGTGGGCGCCAGTTAGTTATGTATATTTTTTCTTTTTACTCTAATAGTAAAAGAAAAGATTTCTAATGAAAAAAAAAACTCATTAACTACATTAACTTTAAAAATTCTTTCACCTATAGAAAGCTACATTACCTACGCTTGAAGGTAAAGTCCCTCGAAAACATGTACTGGATTAAAATATTTGTTAGTCTCGGCATTAAGGTAATAGATTCGAATATGCAATGGGTCTAGCATGAGTTTATAATGACCCCACTCTTTAGTGAGAGCGTTAATCATTTATATGAAAAACTAGCAGGTTCCCGCGACTTCGTCCGCGTTCTCTATAGCCTATAGCATTCCTCGATAAATGGACTGTCCAACACAAAAATAATTTTTCAATTCGAACCGGTAGTTCCTGAGATTAGCGAGTACAACCAAACAAACAAACTCTTTGGTATACATTATATTAACTGTCAATTTTAAATTGTGTATGATTTCGGACCGGCTTGCGTCTTCTCTGTTTTATACTTAAAAAGTGACTTGGTTAAATAATATCATGTTCATACAATCCCATAACCCAATGTTACCTGCGTTCAGTACAAATGTTTTTGAGATAAAAGTGACATTTATAAGTACTGATAAAAATATCTCAAGAATTGCGGCCGACACGAGTGAAAATATAACAGCTGATAATAGGTAATAGTCGATCTTAATAACTACTGTGCCTCTCTATAGGTATATACTCGAACCTCTAAGGTTGAGACTCAGATTAAATAAGCGTTACTTGGTTAAGCGCTCTTGAAGGACAATTTGCTTACGTCAACCTATATATAACTTGCATAAACAACATATAACATAATATACGTACAAATTTGCGACTTGTCTTCTTATTCGAATGTAACAATGCTAACGAAATGTCAATGAACTGGATTCCTTTATGACTTTCGTGTATCCACCATACATTTTGTTTGGAATATTATATAATACGTATATAATAAAGCGCTTTTTATTTCGTTAACAACAAGTTAACAACAACAATATTGTACATTACATATAGTGCTTTTATATTATTTAATGTTTTGAATTTATATTTGAATTATTAATGTTTTAGTGTTTTATATTTAATGTTTATATTGACTACTGATGTGTGTAATATTATTAATATTGTATATAATTATTTACCCTGTGTTGCCCCAACTGCTAGGATTAAGGATTAACGAAATAAGGAAAAAATGATAAATAGATAGACAGATTAGGATCGATAGGCGGGAATCCCACCTGCAACAGTATGAATGAGTGATGGATGAAAGAAAGATACAGTATGAAGAATAAAAGTGCGAGAGGCAAGAAAGCGAGAAATGGAATGAATGAGTAGTAAATATAGGCTTCAGCGCATAATGCTGGAGGGTTTCTTGTATTAAAAAAAATATATATTGTACATTACGTATTTTGACATATCATCAATCAATACTAATAGTAAATCGGTAACTAGATCAAAAATTATCGACAAAAATAGAAATAAAAAAAAATGAAGCATGTACTTTATTGAAGAATTAAGATTTTGATTACTCACTAATGACTATTCGCAAAAAAGTAGTGGGTCTATTTTATTAAAACAAAAACGATAATCAAGCCAAATGAGGTGGTTGGTGGTCATGCCAAAAAGCCAAATTGGTTCAACATGATAGAAATACTAAAGTATGCGAAAGGAGTAGCTACAATGATACAATGATGTCATATTTACATAATATTTATGATTGTATATTACTAAATGGAAACGTAAGCGTAATACCAAATCAGTGATCGAAATGTGGAATGTCTGCGAAGCTGTTTGTTACTCAATCAAGAATAAAATTTCAACACTACATAATTTTTACAAAATATACAATGTCCTGGTAGAGGAACATTTTGTATACCAATGCTACCATAACCACAGTTTTATTTATGGATAAGGAGATGTAGAGTCATGTAGTATACATTTTATTATGTATAGGTATAAACATATCAAAATCAAATCAAAATATTTATTTATCAATTAGGTTTCTACAACAAACTCTTTTGATCGTCATTATAAATTTAAATTTACCAGGGTTTCGGAAAAAAAAACCAAGATGACGATCCTGAGAAGAAACCCCGAAAAAAACTCAGGATGATATCTTATTGGAAGCTTAGCAAACCTACGAGTATAAAGAAAATATAAGGTTTGTTCATTTCCTTTACTTTCTAAAGGTCAGACTTTCAAATGGTCAGAGTACAATCATAAATAAAAAATCAAATTGTATGTTTATTTTTTAAAAAACTGATCAACGACTAAAACAACTTAAATATTATTTATTTATTTAATAGCTAACCTTACAGCATTTAATATTTAATTTAGTCCAGTATCCCTCACCTGGATTTTTTTCTGATTACTAAGTAACAGACTGAAACTCCGTGAGTAGCTTAGGTTTGCCAAGACGTCCACCTTTTTCCTCTGCGAAAATTCTCGATAGAGGTAGCTAGAGTTAGCAGCCGTAAAAAAATTCCAAGCGCAGGACTGGGAAAACGTACCACTCAATTTGTAGGACTATGAGGCCATTTTATTATACAAATGTTTACTAAGCTGCAGACCAAAAATCAGTTAGTAATCCCATCCGTCCCAAAATACCACTCCCAATATATCACAATAAATAGGTCATAAAAATTATTAATAACCAAAAAATTCAGATGAGGGATACGGACCGTTTAATTAGGCTGAGATTTAGTTCAATATATGTATTTGTTATTGTTCATAAGACTCTATTAGCTGATTTTTAGAGACTTTATTCCATGATTTTCCGTTAGTTAATTCGATACAACACAATCGTAACTTATAATTATTGTTCTTCTTTTAAATAATTAGCTCTTGCACGCGACTTCGTCCGCGTAGTATTTATAAAATATAGCCTAAGTTACTCGCTGATAATGTAGCTTTCTATACGTCAAAAAAATTCCAATCGGTTGCCCTTTATAATATTAATATGGAAAAATTAACCCCTAAATCTGTTGCTAAGAGCAAAACACGAAAACGGGTTGATATAATTCGCCTTTTTTTTAAAATATTCGTTGAAAATGAGGAACAACATTGAAAAACCTTCAAACAAATTGTCCAAACAGAAGCCGGAGGCGCTATGCTAGTAACCAATACAATAATTTTAATGTCCCAGTAGGCCAAAAGCAGGAGTTAATCTCATTAGTAGTGTAATTGCTGGCTGTCCACTTGATGGTGGATGGTTACCATTTACCATTGCCAAAGTATTAACACATGTAACGCCATAGGTTCTGCGAGTGCACATATGGGATTGGCAGGGTAGAGAAATAGGCATTGGCGTCTCTCACTGTTACCATTCATCTCTTATAGAGAGCTTCTAATGCCGAATGGACTGCCCAATTAATTAATTAATGCGAATTAAAACAGTAGTCTGCCGCTTCCAATATCAATAAACAAAAAAGTTAATTATTAAACACGATATTGGTATATTAATGTTGAAGAAACAATGCGTTTTCTTCTCGCTCTAGTAACTTCGCGTAATGTGCACTATTTTTCACAATTTGTTCAATGTTTAGACGTACTTACGGGACACAGGATAGGCCACTTTTTTCTTTTTCAACGCGGACGAAGTCGCAGGCACCAGCTAGTTAATAAATGTAAAAAAAAGGCTGGCTCAATATTACCTTGACAAGAGAGAGTTTGTCTGACATAAAGATTTGGTCCCAATTAAATTGTTGCGTAATTATTTGTGACTCTTAAACGTTTTTGAAAGGCTGACCGTATGTTTTTATTATAAAATTTATTTAATATCCATTAAAAACCCACGCGAAATGTGCAAGCGCCACATCTCTATACTTATATCCTACAAAAATTTCGTGTCACCTTGTTTGACGCCAATGAACTCCTAAAATAGCAACCATTTTGATACGAGTAAGACTTCCTAACTAGGTATTATATGTGAAATTTGGTCCAACTTAAAAGATATAAGTAATAGTATTTATTTTGAACCCGGGTGAAGCCGGGAGCGTGTAGCTAAGTAGTTTAAATATATATCAATCCTATACTTAACTATCTCAACTAATATTACGTTTGTTGGTGGTTGTCTCAAAAACGCGAAAAAGTTTAGATCAATTTTAATTCGGTTTTCACATAATAATATGGAAACGATGGATAAACGAGACGGGGGAAATTTTTTTATATAATAATTGCACCACGGACGAAGCCGGGAGCAGGTCGCTAGTATTAAAATTAAAATAAGATAATTAAAATGAGTGAATGAGCCATTTTGTCTTATTAAATGCAATAAAAAATTACAGCCAAGGATTTGTCATCTGCTTACAGTTATAAAGATTGCTTATCTTACAACTTTACCGCAACTAATAATAGCTAACACAATAACCGATAATTTAATTTGATTTACGTTCATGGGACACTTACCTACGCAACTTATGTTACAAAATAATTAAGTTTCTCTAAGTAAATTACAGTTTAACTAATTTATCGTGTGCTGGTATTAACATATTAACTTAATTATTTCCTGGTACAACAAAATACTGCACCTGTCTGAAATTAACTTGCTACACGCTCTCGGCTTCGGCCGGGTTCAAAATAAAAAACTATCCTGATTATACACATAGTTACGAAGTTTTATCAAAATCGGATCAGTAGTTTAGGAGTTCATTGGCCTCAAACATGTGACACGAAATTTTTTATATATAGTGAGATACATAACTACATAATTATAATAAGATCGTAATCGAGCCATACTTTTATGTTACCGAGGTCAAGAAAATGTTTCTAGATTTTTTTCTGTTTGTTTGTGCTTTTGTTCAGGCGTTTTTTTAGCCTTTTGAAAGGACGAACTCCTATCGAAAGACTATTTAATAAAAACTTGATAAGAGGCTCTTTCACAAACTACAAGTATTGAAAACCGATTCTGCAGTACGCCGCTGGAGGGGTGTTGATTAGTTACTTATAGAGATAATTTCATGTTTTATTATGCACTCGTTTTAGTGTATCCTTCGATAGGCGATTTTTTTAAATTAATTTCATTTTAATGTTTGGAACTTTTACCGTACAAACAAAGGTATACTGTGACCGGTGACTTTAAATGACGGTTAGTCTACTTGACACATGGTGAAAGAGGCCCTAACATTTTTGAATTTGTTTATAGGTAAGGCTCTGATTATCTCAGTTAGTATTAGGTATAAAACCGTACACTTACATAGACCTAATAGTTAAGTTAGTAGGTAGATTAGCGTGATTCAAATTGTGTCGTCTAAGTTTATTTTAATAAAGTATCATACTATTTTTAAAATACCATATTAGACCATCTCATGAGTTAACTATAAAGAGACCTACAGTACTAATGGTCAATACAAGTTTTCGTCTTCCACCCAGGTGAACTTGTCAGTTGGAACCCGGGTGATAAAGGATATAATATAAAAGTATTTAATTTAGTTTTACGACAATTTTCAACCGACTTCCAAAAAAGGAGATTTTCAAGTCGACTGTATTTTTTTTAATGTTTGTTAGAACTTTCGACATTGAGACGATTTTAATGATTCTTTTTTTATTTGAAACCTTGTGCTCCCCGTGTGGTCCCATTTAAATTTGGTCCAGTTCTGATAATGGCGTCCATGAGAAAACTGTTCGAAGTCGTTTTTTTTTTTGTTAAAAATAGTTTTATGTACTTATGTGTTTACGATTAAAATGTGACCTCCCCATGTCCTAATATAGTCAGTCCTCTTTTAAGCAAACATTTCCAGAAAACTGACTTTGTAAATTTTGTTAAATTAAAAAGGCTATCAGCCTGTCCATCGCACTTCTTCGTCTAAGTAAAAAACAAACCGGAGCGCGATAATCCCAGGGCATAAGTGACTATATACTATAATAATAAGGAAATATTCGCTTTAGCTGTTATTTTCCTTGTTTCGCTATCTTAATTTGCTGTGCTCTTTAGTTAGGTATATGTGGTTTCTTGTATTTTGTAAAAAATATCAACAAATTACAACAAACGATCCAATTGGTCAAACATATACTTACAAAGATTCAGTTATACCTGCAATTACGTACCTATCTATATATCTATATACATATAAAAAAAAACAATTAACATATAGACAAAAAACTAACAATAAAAACCATAACAATACAAGTGCAAGCCACTTTGAGAGCTATGACCAATACGTTACGGTAACTATTACAGCTCAACTACTCCGAGGAGTCACACACCTTAATATTTTTCTGTTAACTTCGTAACAAATATTTCATTGTAACATTCATTTATTTATTTATTTCAAATTAAAATTATTTGCAAACAATACCATAAACATACATTTGACACACAGATAAATCTAATAATATAATTACATATAAATGCTTTTGCGCAAGACAAATTTAATTATAAATAAAAATCAAAATATACCAACCGCGGGAGCCTTGGCTTCGATTGAGTTCAATGTAGCCATTTTGAAATGGGGAAAACTTTCACTTTTACAGGTAATTGTACTTGTTGGTGAAGAAAGTCCAAGGCATAATAATATTATGTTACGGAATGTACAACGCGAGACGCAGATGATAATGTGCGAACGCGCAGCGCAGAGTGAACGCGTGCGCAACTAACTGACAGTACAACTCAACTCGACGCGACGACTCATTCCAGCAACTATACTTGACTTGAATCCGCTTGTTGTCGTCATAACGACACAAGCGGCGCCACTTTACGGTCACATTGACTTGACAGCATTTAATACCTTTCCGTTACTGCAGGTTCACTATTGAAGTGCGGGGCGGGATTATCAATTAGGCAAAACAGTATAGAGGCAACTAACTGTCTAGGGACCCCGTATGAGTAAAAAAAAAATACTTGACTTTTTTTAACAAAAAATAAACTGACTTCAAACCGTCTCATGGTCTTTTCTCATAGATGCCATTGTCAGAACTGGACCAAATTTAAATGGGACCACATATGGGAAGAACCAGTTTTCAAATAAAAAAAGAATCATCAAATTCGGTTCACTCAGTCGAAAGTTATGAGGCAGAGGTAACAAACATTTTAAAAAAATACAGTCGAATTGAGAACCTCCTCCTTTTTTGGAAGTAGTGACAATACCCACTAAAAAAGTACGACCCGTTTAAACTTGGGTCCTTGCACACATTGTAATTTTGCTTAGGGCTTCTTTCACCATCTTTCAGGTAGGCTAACCGTCATTTAAAGTCACCTGTCTACGGCAATAATTTAGCTGATATACTTACCTTTGTTTGTACGGTAGAAGTCCCAAACATTAAAAAGAAAATAATAAAAAAATTCGCCTATCGAAAGATGCTCTAAACAGAGTCCATAAAATTTATTTCTAAAAGTAACTAAACAAAACTTTCCTTGTAGTTGGTGAAAGAGGCCCTTAGACAGTTAAATTAGTAACGAGTACCGTGGCCTATTTATTTAAATTTTATAGTTAATTTTTGTTTTCTGCAAAATTGAATGTAATTTAATAGTTATATAACAATAAAATACATATAAATGTTCAATTTTATTTCTATGTTACATTAATAGTTTTTCCCGCGATCGATATACAGATATTGTAAGACCTTATTATATTTTTTAAACATTTTTAACTTTACATTGTGTTTATTGTAAAAGTATGTCAAACAAAATACTTACACAACTTTACTGAGATAGATGTACGACAACTATTTGATAAAAGTATTTGTCATAGATATGGAAAGAGCACTTTTGGCAGTAATTGACCGATAGTAAAGTACACAATCAAAATACCTACTGATGAATTAAAATAAAGTGCCAACTAAGGGGACTTTCCTTTATTAAATAACCTTCCTTGAGAACCATAGATAGCCATTGGTGAAAACAGTATAAAATTCGGTGCATTAGTTCTTGACTTTATCGCGAACAGACATACAGACGCGGCGGAGGACTTCGTTTTATAATATGTAACCCTTAGCTTTAAGAATTTTAAAGTAATGCAGATCTTGTACCAATAAAACATAAAAAAAAGCAACTCCTGGACCAAAGCATATTCCTTTTCCCGCATTAAATGGGGTCACTAAACAAAATTCTTAATTATTTCAGTAATTAATATCACTAATTAAAAATTAGTATCGAACGCTGCAATATGAGTATAGCGAGTCCTTTATTCGGTACTAAAACAAAGTAGCATTACTCAAGGGAATTGACACAAGATACTCGTAACATTTACTCGCCAATAAGCTTTACTTGAAAAGTAAAACTCATCAAAACTGTACTTGTAGAATTTATTTTTTCCTTCCTTCCACTAAGTTGCAATCGTCAAAGAATTCATCTATACTAATATTATAAAGAGGAAAGGTTTGATTGTTTGTTTGTATTGAATAGGCTCCGAAACTACTGTACCGATTTGAGAAATTCTTTTACCATTAGAAGCCGACATTATCCGTGATGAACATAGGATACTTTTTACGCGGGAAAATGTTTCATTTCTACGGGAAATCTAAAATAAAAGTAAATACTAGTGGCTTGGCCCGGGAGATAGCGCCATCTATCCAAAATACGGTAGATGGCGGTAGAAGTCGCAAACACCAGCTAGTAGCACATAAAACTAATGTGTAGCTAATATTTATTTTTCTACTTGAATTTAGAAATATTAAAACAATGATATCATAACGAATGTTTACGTTGAACATAAAAAATAAAATAAAATAATTATTCCATTGTTTGTTCAACTTATTAACTCAGTTATAGGCACATTAAATAGTTATAAAGTTTTACTATTTTATTGTTAGGTACTCACTTTTATATGATTATCCAAGAATTGGAGATTCTCCAATTCGATTCCTGCGTCTTCCATTTTAATAATTTTTTTTTTTATTAAATCCAGTTTCATGAATAAGTTACACCCGAGTCGGCGTGTGTGTTAGTAAAATTAACATTTAGCACTTTATAATTTTTTTTGTTTTACAATAATTTTATTCCCTTACAAAAATGTTTCAGATGCACAATATAAGAAAGATGGTGTTACGTTACGTAATACCCTCAACACAACAAACTATATCCACGTACACTATCTCACTGAGAAATAATTACAACACATTTTCCGCTGTGACTTGCAGTTTGTATATTTTCAGATCACGAGGGCCCCGAGATTTTCATAAAAAACATTGATTGCCCAAAAAAACGTCAGATTCTACAGAACCTACCATCACATAGAAAGGAGTCGATATACCTACCTAGCATTTTTTCAAAACGTATTTTCCAAAATCAGTTACCGGTCAATGTTGGTAACTTTGCCTATTAAGGTGACATGTTGGAGCAAACAATATTATTCCAAAACTATGTCAGATATTATGTGACTTTACAATTTATGGATAAACTAGCTGTTGCCTGCGACTTCGTCCGCGTTAAAAAAGATAAAAAATAGCCTATCTCGTGTCTCGTATTTCTAAATGTTTATCTACCAAGTTTCATGAAAATCAGTTAATTCGTTTAAGAGTGATGGAGGAACATACATACACACATACAGAAAAAAATTCTAAAAAGCGTCAATTTAGTTTCAGTATCATGTATAGAGCCTATATACACGATATTTATGAAAACAAATTAAATTACTCCATGACCGACCCCTACAGATTTATTATTAGCATTGATATTTTATCCATAGTTTCGGAATAATATTGTTTTCTCAACAAGTCACCTCAATAGGCAAAGTTTGATGACCAGGCAAAGTTACCAACATTGACGACCAATACTAATTTTCTAAATGACATTGACCTACGTTTCACATAGTCTCGAACTACCTATGGGACTCTTGAGAAAGCTTCAACGTTCATCAACGAGCTATGTAGGGGGCTATATTAATTCTATACCCGTATTCTCTACTAGCTGGTGCCCGTGACTTCGTCCGCGTTCTAAATGTTATATAGACTAAAAGCCTTCCTCGATAAATGGACTATCCAACACAAAAATAATTTTTCTTTGGTACTTTGTTTCAGAGATATCGTGTTTATAGGCTCTATACATGATACTGAAACTAAATTTACAATTTTTACAATTTTTTCTGTATGTATGTTTCTCCATATTAACTGATTTTCATGAAACTTGGTAAATAAACATTTAGACGTATGGGACACAGGATAGGCTACTTTTTTCTTTTTCAACACGGACGAAGTCGCGGGCGCCAGCTAGTAATATTATAAATATGTGGTTTTTATGTGGATAGGTTGTCGTTCTACATTAAATCCAACACGAAACTACACACGAACCAGTAAGTTTCACTGAGAATAAGGACAGCACATAGTAAAGATGCGCAAGCGCAGCGTGATAAGGGTCGTCGCTCGACTCTTGAACCAGGCTGCTTCTGACCGGAATTTATGTCCAGCAGTTGACGTCCCACGTCTGAGATGATAATGATGATGATATATGAAGCATAATAATTAATTAATGAAGAAAATTATTTATCTATAATTACTAACTAATCTATACTAATACTAGCTATAAATTAAAAATATAAAAGCAATTATAACGCTGACAACTTGTTGCTGTAACATATTGGCCAGGCGTTAGTTACACTTTTATATTTTAGATAATCCCTCGGGAACAGTACTTTTTTCTTGGATGAAAGCAAAGATTTAAATCGAGATGAAAGGTGGGTCTATATACATACAACTGGCAGTACAAACGACACAACCTAATCCTAACTAATATTATTAATGCCATAGTAACTCTATATGTCTGTCTCGCTTTCACGCCAAAACTACCGAGGATTTAAATGAAATTTGGTATACAGGTAGTAGGATTGTATTGTATACGAGTACAAAAAGATAAAATATAAAAAAGATTTATTGCCACAACTATCGACCCCGCCAGGATTTGAACCTGGAATCTTCTGATCCGTAGTCAGACGCGTTATCCGTTGCGCCACGGGGCCTTCATGAAAGTATTACGAATTTTCCTAGTCTACGCTTCACATTAACAAAATAAGCAAAATTATTCATTTATTTTTTTGTATACGTAATGAAAACCAAGTGAGTGCTGCATTCATACTTCTGGTGACATACCAACATTACCAACTAATATTATAAAGATTTATATGTTTCTAATGAATAATCTCAAGAACTACTGGACCGATTTTAAAAATTCTTTCACCTGTAGAAAGCTATATTATCAGCGAGTAATATAGGCTATCTGTAATAATATTATAAATGCGAAAATTTGTATGGACGTGGATGTTTGTTACTCTTTCACGCAAAAACTACTGAACAGATCACCATGAAATTTTGCATACACGTTGTCTGGGACACCAGAAAGGACATAGGGCACTTTTCATTGTTCATCGCGGACGAAGTCGCGGGCACCAGCTAGTAAGTTTTGTAGAGTTACATACAATCTTGTATTATTTGAACAACATACAATATCAATATTTGTAGATACTTTACCATTTGTAGTACTGATCGAAGTGATCGAAGATACATTTCTTCAACATACCTAATAAAAGCTGCTGAAATTACAATAAATATTTACTTAATAAAACTTCACAAGTATCTATAAACGATAAACAGACAATCTTACTAAGTGTTAAAACAATATAATCACTTGAAATTAGTTCCAATGACGTGTTTATCAGATATTGAACCGTTACTTTTAAACAGTATTTCAATCGTTTTAAACCTTCAGTTACATTTATATAATTTTTATATGCTATATATTATTATTTATATACATTTATTCTAGTTACACGCTCCTGGCTTTAAAATAAAAATCCTATCTTTTAATTTGGACCAAATTATACATAGTTACGAAGTTTTATCAAAATCGGTCCAGTAGTTTAGGAGTTCATTGGCCTCAAACATGTGACACGAATTTTTGTATATATAATTTTATATTTATATGCTATATATTAATAGCATTACATATGCCTATCGGAATCTATTTTTAATATTATTAAGAGTCAATTCTCTATTGTCTTATAAAAGGGATATTTTTAACTGACACAAAAAATATATCTACACACTAAAGAAAGGACAAAAGATTTGTATTTTCGTACTTTTGTATTTTTAAATGTAATGAATATACCATCTATATACTCCAAAGCTACTGGAACGATTTTAAAAATCTTGTCAATATTGTTCTTTTAATAATAATTTAACCCAAATTCTCTCTTTCTCTGTGCATTTATCTAAGAACAAGATTATTGCGACTGATAACAAATTTATCTTGTTGTCGAAGCGCCACTAGGCCACTGCTGGTATGTTTCGATGATCAACAAATATACTTTTTTTCTCTTTTAAAGATAAAAAATGTTTAAGAAGTTTTAAGAATAAAAATACTTATCAATCATCAATACTATAAATCTGCAAGTGTAGATATATGTATGTATGTTCCTCCATAACTCTTAAACGAATTATCTCATTTTCATGAAACTTGGTAGATAAACATTTAGACGTACGGGACACAGGATAGACTACTTTTTTCTTTTCCAACGCGGACGAAGTCGCGGGCCCGAGCTTCTATTAGAACCGGTCAGAAGCAGCTTGGATCCATCCACCGACCGTAGACTCCGCGGCCCTTGCCAGATCGTCTGTCCTCTGCATTTTGTTCGTTCGTGGCCTCATTTGTTGCTCAGAAAGTATGAATATTATATCTAGTTTTTTTTAAGTTACTTGGCGATATCAAGTAGTATCACTGGTACAGTCCAATGGTACCATAGAGCAACTACATCTACCCTTATAACTACATAACCTTCCGGTCTAAGCTGTACTATGTGTACTGCCCACTGCCACTTCAACTTACTCAACTTCAACTTTACGAGGTTCGTACCGCATTAGTCTTTGAAAAAAAATGCTTTAGTTACCATTCGAAACACGGATTATCAAGTAATCTACACATGAATTAGAAAAATCGAAAGGGTACATATCGGCATAGTGTTCGCAATTTTAAAAATAAATATGACACAAATAAATATGAAATTATATTTATTGAACCTTTCCAATATTGTAGACAAATTCTGAGTTAGACACTTGAGGCTAAATGGTCAATGTTCTCTTCTATTGTATCATTCAATTCCACAGTAAAATAGTAAGCAATGTGTTTGTAAAATTGTAAACAGAATAAATATATGTTAGTAGACATCTTATGATAGCAAACAAGCCTTACAGTTGTGCCGAGTGCGTTACCGAAACAATTCGCCCATACGATACAGAATAAGTGAATGAATGGTCGCTTCCTTTTCTTAGAAATGTTCAAAGGCCAATTTTGCATCTTATAAGTTACAAAGTAAGTACTTAGCACCTTACTTGGGCAAGTAAGTAAGTAAGCTACGTGCAGTGATAACAGCAAGCCCTCCTCGGCGCAGCTGGTATTAATTGTGTCGGGTAAGTCTGCGTATGAACTGTCTTCTTTGTAAAAGGATTGAAAGGCTCCGTTGATCTCCTATGCATCACTTCCATATCCATCTTCGCAAATTTATCGCCTTTCTCCTCCTCCTTTCTGATTAATATGAAATACGGACGAAACTCATTTGAGTACATTTTTATTAATTTTAATATATTTTTTTTAAGAAATACTTTTTCGAAATTTTTGTTTACATTTCACATGTCACGTGTGGTGTAATGTCATGTGCGGACATAAAAAAAAATAGGTAATTATAGTTTCTATATTTAAAACAAAAAAGGTATTATACCTAATAAGAGAGAATATTTATTTAGGCAAAGAGAATTTTAGTTAAAAATATATTTGGTTTAAATTTCCCATGCTTTGCGATCAAGCGTTGATGAAAGAAGAGATGGTCTGGTGGTAATAATAATAACAATAACGTTTTCAATATACGAAAAATTTTGAAATAGTATGTGTGTTGTCCCATTACGGTGAATGAGTAGGAGAAGCCAGTGGCAACACCTTCATACACTTTTTTGTAACGAATGGTTGCCAACCATCATCAGGTGGACCTGCCTGCCTGTCTGTCACTCTTTGCTGATACAAAATTCAAGTAAAGTCGGGGTACGAAAACCTTCGTCAGTTTTCAAATTCATTCCTTTATCAAAATCGTAGACTCTTAGTACCTTACCTTTTGAAACTAAAACACTAAGCAGACAACTGACAATACGTTTGAAATGAAAATTTAGCATGACTGACAATTGCTCTGGTGCAAGCAAAAATCGACTTTAAGGTGACGAACCCTTTTCTTACCCTGACTGTACATAATATTAGATACATATAAGAAAAAAATATTTATTTTAATATTCAATAAATGTCATTTATTATTCATTTGAAGTAAGGAGAATTATCCTTAAGGCGGTACATTATTCTTCTTCTGGGTAAGTTTACTTTTGCAAACTTAGATTCGACGTCTTGAGACGGAGTGCACGAGGAACACTGAAATAGTTCACATTTTAAATTAAATAAATTATGTCTAAGAGTTTTTTTTAATGGTTTTTCTAGTCTTTTTGCCATATTTGTCTTTTTACGAATAAATAATGAGTATAACCTACTATAATAAGTAGATATAAAAGTGATGATAGAACTAAATTGAAAGATAAAACTAAAGGTAGACAACAATGTACTCACAGCTTCAATGTAGTTCAGCATTGATAAAATTGCGAATAGGAAAAATAAAAATATTTTCAGGAATTTCATTATTTTCAAATTACTTTTAGAACGGTAATAGACGATAACTCCGTTTGTGTATGTAGGTTGTAAAATTGAAACAATTTACGTACTTATTATGTTACGAAATGTACTTAAAGTCGTAATAATATTTTTATCGCTTTTCCTATATGGTATAATAAATTGAATTCTTACTGATAACGGTCACAATTTCTCCATCACATTGTTATTACGAAAATCTAGATTATTATGTGTATGTAAACCTAAGAAGCGGGGAAATCAGCTAAACTAATTCGTACAAATCTTTTATCTAGCTAGGCAATTACCATGAAATATATCCACTATTAGTCCATTACAATTCAATATTAAATTCTTTAAGATATTAATAGCAGCGTGGCAGTTAAACCCTATTGAGGTTCACAATGAAAAGGCATCACGAGAGTGCTGTTGCCACTTATAATTTCCCTAGTTCATTTTTAATTTAAGCTTGTGTATTCAAACCGACTTCAAACCGTCTCATGGTCTTTTCTCATGGATGCCATTGTCAGAACTGGACCAAATTGAAATGGGACCACACGGGAAGCACCAGCTTTCAAATAAAAAAAGAATCATCAAAATCGTTTCACCCAGTCGAAAGTTATATAAGGTAACAAATAAAATACAGTTGAATTGTGAACCTCCTTGTTTGGAAGTCGGTTGAAAATGACAGGGACTGACAGAGTTCATCCATACCCTAAGTAATTACTTTAGTGTCTTACTGCCATTTATAGCCTTCATTCGTGTTTTCATGTTACGGATAGCCAGGCTATATTTGTGACTATAGCCAGGCAATTTTGACGATAAATGTGAGACTTGGCTCAATGCTTTTGCCTCCTCTCAAATGCCTCACAATTAATGGACGCCACCTTATTTGGTTAAAATAATGAACCATTCTTGTCCTAATAAATCTGTAAGGGTTGGTCATGTTATTGTGTTTATAGGCTCTTTACATGATACTGACACTAAATTGACCATTTTTACAATTTTTTCTGTATGTATGTTCCTCCATAACTCTTAAACGAATTAACTGATTTTCATAAAACTTGGTGGATAAACATTTAAACGTTCAGGACACAGGATAGGCCACTTTTCAAAAAAGGAGGTTCTCAATTCGACTGTATTTTTTTTATGTTTGTTACCTCATAACTTTCGACTGGGTGAAATGATTTTGACGATTCTTTTTTTATTTGAAAGCTGGTTCTTCCCGACAATTCCCATTTCAATTTGGTCCAATTCTGACAATGGCATCCATGGGAAAACGGTATGAACTCTGTTTATTTTTTTATAACAAGACTTATTTTACTTTGACGCGGATGACGCTAAGCTGAGTTAAGCACCAGTAACACCAGTAAAAATAAAACACCATGACATATGAACACCACATTTATTTCAATGTAAATCTGAGAGGGCGACGGGAACACAAGTGGTATATTCCGCGTATACTCTGGATAGAGTGTTGTTCGGTGAACTTACACACGTGCGAGTACACTCGTCCTTTGTCTGGAAATTGTTTTGGTTACCTCCGCATCCAGAATAAAGCCGCCTCTTGCACACCCTGAAAACAGATAATAAATCAAGACGTGAGTGGATGAAGGTGTTATGTCGCATTTTTGGGTTTTTTCGTTTTTTTACGTTGATGAAGGTAATATATCCATATGAATGTTTACAGACCTTAAGATCGTCGATTTAAGACATTTTTGGAATATAAAAAGTTAAAAAAAGTGTTATGTACAGTTAATTTTAAAAAGCAGAGTGCAGAAAAGTTTACATTTTGCTAATGGACGAGAGAGCTATGTTCACTTTTTTTTAATTAAATTAACACTAGTGTTTACTGGCTATCATACCATTAATATTTTAGCTTGTTTACACAACTTTTCATTATAATTTAGTACAAAAAACAGTTCCGTGGCGACTTATCTCAAAAATTCAGTGTAAAACTTTAACCTCGATTTATTCGAAATTGGAATAATGCGACATATCACCTTCATCCACTCACGTCTTCAAATATATCTTCACACATTCCACACAGCACCATCCAGTTCCACACTTAGCAACTAATGTATTATGGATACCAGACAGTTGATATAATAAATAAATAAATTATTATTTTTTGTAAATACATACATATTATAAATACAAAACATCCACGACTCGGGTGCAAACGTAAAATGTTAACACATAAAAACATTTGCCCCTAGCGGGATTCGAACCCGCGACCGTTTGGTTAATAGCTAGGTTTACTAACCACTAGACCAAACGCGTCGTAGAATATTGGCTAATTTTAAAACAAAATCGTAGATTACAATCTATATATTGGGCCTTATCCTTACTATCGCATGGATGGTATCGCTAATTGACGCAAATCGAAATTATACTAAAATCCCTCCGGGAATAGTACTTTTTTTCTGGATGAAAGGTACCCTATGTCCTTTCTGGTGTCTCAGAATACGTGTATGCAAAATTTCACGGTGATCGGTTCAGTAGTTTTTGCGTGAAAGCGTAACAAACAAACAAATAAACTCACATTCACGTTTACAATATTAGTATAGTAAGGATGATAATAATAAATAATAATTAGCATAATTACTTGTCGCGATTGTCCCATGTCCACCGGTTGAAGTATCCAAAGCATGTGCCATAATCAAAAGTGAGTGAGCAGAAGTTTGGAATCGTCACTGCAAACAAAAAAAGACAGTTACGTATATATATATATATATATTAATGAGGTAAGTCACATTTATTGAGACGTTGGCAAGGGGACGCCAACATTTTAGCGTAAATTAAAGTTGTAAGCTCAATTGTAACGTCAATATTACAAGAATTTTACATGACTGGACATTTGGTTGCTACTCATAATAGGCTTTTTCTGTATCTAACAAATGACTAATAGTAAATGGATATACAGCCACTAGAAACTGTTTTGAACCATTTTATATCTCCGCGTGGGAAATGTCTCTAAACAAAATCAATAGTACAGTTTTGTAGGCGATAAAGATTGTACATTGACGACACGTTTGGTTTAGTGGCTAGTAATAGCTGTTAACCAAACGGTCGCTGGTTCGAATCCCGCTAGGGGCAAATGTTTTTATGTTTTAACATTTTACCTTTGTACCTGAATCATGGATGTTTCGTATCAATACTAATAATAAATCTGTAAGTGTAGGTATTGTATGTATGTTCCTCCATAACTCTTAAATGAATTACCCGTTTTTCATGAAACTTGGTAGATAAACATTTAAACATACGGGACACATGATAGGCTACTTTTTTCTTTTTCAATGCGGACGACATACATTTTACAACAAAAAAAAAGTAATCAATGTAGTTTCAAACTCACATTCAACCGCTTCTCCGAGTACACAGTACGCTTCACATTCTTTGCGCGTTTCAAATCTGTTGCCGTTGCCTTGACAGCCGCCGTAAAAAAATTGGTAACATGTACTCGCAAAAACATCAAAATACCACTGAACAATGTCAGCTCTGCACGGGCCGTTGTCCGGACGAAGAAAGCAGGATTTGTGTCGTGCTGAAATTTACAATTGCATATATTAAAATTAAACTAAACCACCACAAATGTAAAGTATACAGTCATATATAAAACTCTTTTTCACAAAAACAAACTGACTTCTGAAACTTGACAGATATTCTAAAATATTTGAAGATTTTGATTTTGATTCTACTCCCATAAATTTTCATACTCTGGAGTTATATATTGTAAGGAATCATCCCGCGTCGGTCCGAGCGGGAGGGACGAGGAAGACGGTCGCCTGGGGGTCCTCGAGGTGCGAGCCGAAGACTCCACACACTCCGCGCGCGTCCCTCAAGCTCGTTCGACACCTGTGCCTAGGGCCTATCTTGCTTCTTTTATTTTTGGTTGCCTTTGTTAATTAAATTCCTTCATTTCTATTATAAAATTGTTAATATTCTAGTGCTTTTATTCATTTACCTAAGATTTCACTACTTCAGTATTAAAATTGTCAATATTCTAGAGTGCTTTTATTTATTTACCTAAAAATATTATATGTAATTGATTCTTAAGGAGTAAAAAAAACTTAAATACTCATTAATAAACCTACTTGTACTTTGGTTACCTTTTATTGTCTCTGCTTGATGTACACATATTTTTCTAACTGGATTGTTCGCTTTTGTTGTCGTCGCATTGGAATATTTATTTATAGGTTTAATTGGTAACTGATAGTTAAATGAAGAGCCGCATGCCGTGCTCGTGCATATAAGTAGAGAAACAAGCACTGTAAAATAAATATTCCTCTGGTTATTTAATGGTAAAAGTATGGTCTTTTGAAACATTTTCATTGCATTTACATCTAGTTTAGTGCAGTAAATAAAATAGTTTTTTATTACACTGATAAAGAATACAAAAAATAAAATAATGTAATTTTATTTCTGTTTTGGATGTTTATCGACATTGGTTCATATTTAGGTAAGAAAAACATACAAAAGTAACCATATTTTTGGTAAAATGTAAATTTTGTTGCAAAATGCATAAAAAAGGTAAGAAGCATAAGTTAGTATGATATCAAATATATGTATGTATTCACCTTCTTCGAGAACCACTCTATCAATTGGTGAAAACAGTATGAAAATCGGTGCAGTAGTTTTTGAGTTTATCGCGAACAGACAGACGCGGCGGAGGACTTTGTTTTATAATATGTAAGAAATTAAGAATGTTACCTTTTCCTGTGAGGATTTACTTCATTTTTCAAACATTTTTAATGTTTGTGAACCAACAATATCGACTTTATTCAATTGTTTACTTATCAAAATATTACTCAAACTTAACAAAATCATGTTTTCTATGTGCCTTTTTAATGGTGATTTTAGTTTTCCCTTTTTCTTGTGTAAATTTAAATTAAAACCCACGCTAAATAGATTGAATATTACACAAAAACAAAAACAAAACCAAACCCAAACCAAACCAACAACACAAACAAAACAAAGCAACTGTCACTGTCAAGTCTGTCAACTGCATTTTATTTACAAATAAATATCAAAGTCAGTTGTCATTGTCATTTAACAAGTGTCAATGTCAATTTCACAAACGTCACTTTCAATGAATGACAAAGTTACCTAATTAAAAAAAATGATTTTTTATTATGGTAACAATTGTTTTTAAAATTTAATATTTCGTATTTGAGTATTTATTTTTGTTTTACTTATTTAACTTTTAGATAAATTCGTAGGCGTTTCGAAGCGCGGGATTTGCTAAAACGCGTTTTAACAACTATTAAGTCCGAGTTCTTGCGAAGCGCGCGTCAGACGCGCGTTCTCAGTTAACAGGCCCGAAGTTTTTTATATATATTTTGATCACACGCTTGCTTATAAAGTGGACACCAAGGAACATAATACTCTCTAGCGAGATTTTTTTTATCGACAAAAACCAAAAGTAACCAGCTATTTGGAATATGAGACAAATTATTTTATAGGCATGCTAAAAAAATTAAAAATCTTTAGAAATCGGTCCGTAGAGCGTTGACGTACTCGCCAACTTTCTTATTTTGAATACTTTTGTAGTTACTTGTATATGTTGTTCTTAGCTTTGATAGTCTTAATTTTAGATACAACGTTACAAACATTCCATGCGTCATTCTGTGGCTTAGAACTCACGGAGCGATTTTAAACCGCGCCCGCCGCGCGGCTTTTTTATTTCTAAAATCACGGGACGGTTTTCAGACGTTGCATTAACAAACTTAGCTTGCGATGGTCGCAATAAAATGGCGTCGGATTTTCATATGCGCGCTCCCTGACCCACCGCAGAACGATAGAGAGTAGTTATATTCTTTGTACTCGATCAAACGCGTCGAACGCGTAAACGTAAATTTGTATGGGAATGAAGCAGGCCTTCACGTTAGCAACTGGGTGGCGCTGCTTCATTCCCATATACAAATTTACGTCTACACGGTCTACGCGTTTGATTGAGTAAAACTGACACTAGGCTATGCCCATGGGCCCGGCGTGATCGCGAACCGCGCGGTTCTAGTTTCCCACAGGCATACGGGAGCCGCAAACAATCGCAACCGCTGCGGGCATTAAGCTAAGCATGAGTTCTAAGCCTTCTTAGTATCTTTATATTGGGTGCACCCAATATTCTCTTTGTCTATCTATAGCGACGGTATATGAGCCATTTCCGAACTTAGGCAGAATTAGGCAGAAGTATAACTTAGTCGCCCTGCTAACGCTCGTCGAACGCCACGGTGGACGCTACGAACGCGCGTCTAACGCAACGCCAATCGCTCAATGTGTACTATCTCTTAATCGTCATTAGTACCGTTTAGTGGCGAGGCGAGTCACCACTGACCCAGCCAATCCGACCAAATTGAGCGAGAAAATCACATAATGTGAGCAGGCAAATAGGCGAGTTTAAGCGGTGGGTGGGGTGTTAGTGAGACACCGGCCAGTCCGGGCACCGGGACGGGAAGGGAACTATCCTTCCTTTATTATCATTGCCTTGTGTTACACAGTTTTTTACTCTCGCTATCGACAAACGTCTGCGCGCTAGTTTCGCTCGACTTTCTGTTGGCATAACTCGTTCAATGTGTTATTACAAGCCAATATGATACAAAATCATTTTTTTCTCTCTCAACTTTTCTGATGTTTCGTGCGTTACATATAAAAAACTTTGAAGGAATATTTTTATAAAGGAAGATAGTTTTTTATTTTTTAATAATTATATTTATATTATATACACATTGCAATATGAATCTTAATAATATTCTGATTCAGTTGTGTTTCCTTCAAGTATTTTTTTGCGTTACCAGAGCTGCACCTGAATTAAAGGTAAGTGATATTATTAAGTCGTTATTATTAAGTAATTAATTAGGTATTGATTTTATTGAATAAAGGTAGGTGCTAAGATTTTTTTTAAAGAAAAATTATATAAGTAAAATCTAAAGGAATCACTACAAAATTTATAGAATGTTCGAAATTACTGAATTAATTTACCTAACCTAATAATTTATAATTATTTACATTAAATAACTAATTAACTAAGAAAAATATTTATTGGTACTAAAAAATCTACCACAAGAAAACTGATTTAACTTGATTTTTTTAGTTAACTTAAAGGAAGTTTAAGAAGTTAAGAACTTTAAGGAAACTTTTTTTTATGCCAACTAAGTCGCTAAAACCGCATAAAAATTTAATAATACCTACTTGTCTAAATACTTTCTTGCTTTTATGATTTATGTACCTTTTATTTACTAAAAGTTTGTTTTTACCAATTTTTGGTAGCTGCCTTAAAAGCTAATGTCATACTTAAATATTTGCAATATAGTCAATCCGTCTATTTATTGTGCGAATATTTGACGATATAATTTGTCGAAACATTTTATTTTAGACTAGCTGCTGCACGCGATTTCGCCCGCGTAACTTTGTAAATTATATACCTACTAAAACCCACCTCGAGAACCAGTCTATCCATTGGTGAAAACAGCATGAAAGTCGGTTCAGTAGTTTTTGAGTTCAACGCGAATAGACAGACAGACGCGGCGGAGGACTTTGTTTACTAATACTAGCTGGTGCCCGCGACTTCGTCCGCGTTGAACGATGAAAGGTGCCCTATGTCCTCTCTGGTGTCCCAGACAACGTGTATGCAAAATTTCATGGTGATCGGTTCAGTAGTTTTTGCGTAAAAGACTAACAAACATCGATACAAACTTTGGCATTTAAGTATAATATTAGTAAGTAACGTCGCCTTAAACACAAGCAACTCCACAGATTAATTGATTTAGTTAGAAGGAATAAAACAATGGGCTCTCTGTTGCATCTCTTACTCACTTACCGAAACTCAATAGCACACGTGCTGTTATTTTTCGGTGTTCCTTAAATGACTGTGAAATGCAATTGCAATGTACTCTTCCACTACTTTAATTTATTTTAATAGCGACCCACCTCCGGCTTCCCCCAGTTTAACTTTATATTTATAATAACTAAGTTCTTAAACTAATGTAAGTATACCTAAGTAATTTTGAGTCGGCGCCAAACAAACAAATTAATTAATTACTAAAAGAGTGATGCGCGGCGGCGACTCAAAATTACTTAGGAATAGGTATTTACATCAGTTTAAGAACTTAGGTAGTTATTATGATATAATAATAACTTTATTGCAGACAAATGTCCATAGCTTTGAAAAACTTAAAAACTAAAATATTATGTTAAAAAAGACATACATATTTACTCGTACATATTATATAAAAATTAATGTTTATTAGGGGTTAAATAAAATTATTTTTTGCTTTCCAATTTTTTCGGCGGTTAAATTTTTTGTTATCTTTTATATACGTGTACAAACCATCCACATTTATCCCTCTTTCGAGGTGTGAAAACCGAATTAAAATCGGTCTACCCAGGACCCGTATTCTCTATCTGTGGTTTTGCTGTGGTTATCGACTCGATGCGGTCGCTTCTGAGCATAATATTATATTCGCAAAGCATTACATTCGCAAAATAATAGATAGAAGTGCAATTTAGCATAATATGCTACTTTACTAGTTTACTTTATAGACTCTCGATAACCGCTCGGTATCGATCGATTTGGTATTCAATAAGCAACTTGCAAAATGTCTATGACGTTTTTACCGTGTTTTATAATATTGGAGTTATTGGCGCGTTATTGTGTGGTTTTTAATTTTGACAATGCATTGTGGTTGTTTTAAAAACCACAAATAGAGAATAGGTCCGCTGTCTCGATTTTTAGAAGGGTTGGGTAACGATTGTTATATTGCGACGAATTTAAATTTTGAAATATTTAAAAGTAAAAGTCCTGTAATGAGCGCTGCCACTGCCACACAAGATTCCCGCTGTCGACCTTGATAGGCCATTGAGATATGCGAGTACAGAGGAATATTACTTTAGGTACTAGTGAGTGTCCTCACAACTAGGTATATTATACCTAGTAAGCTCAAATATAATAAGAACTAAAGATAGACCGATAAAACTACGCGACGACGTATACAAATGGAATAAATCTACGCCAAGCCTTATTAAAATACTTCTGGGTGCTTTAAAATGTCTAAAAAATGAATTTCACACGTAAATTATCTTGGAAATATATCTATACTAATATTATAAAGAGGACGTTAATTGTTGTTATAAAGAGGACAGCTAGTTTTCAATAAAAATGGTTTATTGTGGCAAAACATGTTAATAATTATAAAACCTACTTCACTTGTTGTGAGATAGTAAGAAAAGAAAGACCAATTACACTGAAGAAGATTATATTTCTGTAACCAGTAGCTATAGATAAGTATAGAAATATTTCAGTTTCTGATTGCTTCTATTCTTATATTCAAAGCAGATTTCATTTCTACTGGCTGTTGCAAGCGACTTCGTCCGCGTAACTTTATAAAATGTAGCCTATATTAGTCGCTATTAGGTGAAAGATTTTTTATATATAGGTGAAATCGGCCCAGTAGTTTTTGTTCATCAAAAATGTGCACCCGCGCGAAGCTGGGAGCGGGTTGCTAGTACTAATCGATACGACGATACCAATAATAAATCTGTGAGGGTTGGTCATGGAGTAAGTGACTTTGTTTACAGAGATATCGTGTTTATAGGATCCATACATGATATTGAAACTAAATTGACCATTTTTACAATATTTTTTCTGTGTGTATTTTCATGAAACTTGGTATATAAACATTTAGACGTACAGGACACAGGATAGGATACTTTTTCTTTCTTAACGCGGACGAAGTCGCGGGGCGCCAGCCAGTATATGATTTAGTAAGAATGATTTCTATAACAAATATACATATATAGAATAACTAGCTGGTGCCCGCGACTTCTTCCGCGTTGAAAAAGAAAATCTAGCCTATTCTGTGTCCTGTATAATTTCCAAGTTCCAAGAAAATCAGTTAATTCGTTTAAGAGTTATGGAGGAACATACATACATACAATACCTACACTAACAGATTTATTATTAGTATTAATATTGATTGATGTAATGTATACTAATTGTAGACAACATACATGATTTACTCTTCAATATATTATAATAGTAACATATTTTGCCAGCCCATAATTGGCATCAAACGATACATTCACTCAGCTGCTATTGTTGCGTTGCGCACTGAATTCAAATGAACTCATACGAATGCGCAAATGTTAACTAGCTGTAGACTTCTTTCAGATATTTACATTGTTATCAATTCAAAGAGAACCCATCAAACAATACTCTGAAAAATAAATCTTTCTTACATTTTTGTATTACATGTGGTTAATTTTAACCTATAAGTAATACTTGGTTCGGTCATGAATGTTTGCTATAACAATTTCATCCTTTTCTGCTTTTGTTTTGATTATTTTAATATTATAAAGAAATGCAAAACACGACTTAAGGTTTAATGAATTTAAGGTTTATAAAAAAAAAATCACGTGCCCAAAACTTTATTCTACTTATATAAATTCATTAAAGTCATTTAAATATGAATGGTTTTCAAAAGGGAACTGAAAGATGTTCCTCCATAACTCTTAAACGAATTAACTGATTTTCATGAAACTTAGTAGATAAATATTTAGACGTAAAGGACTGAGGATATGCTACTTTTTGTTTTTCAACGCAGACGAAGACGCAGGCACCAGCTAGTTATAAAATAAAGTCCTCCGCCGCTTCTCTCTGTCTGTATCGCGATAAACTAAGAAACTATTGCACCGATTATCATGCTGTTTTCACCAATGGATAGAGTGGTTCTCGAGGAAGGTTTTGGTATATAATTTGCATCCGTGCGAACCCGGAAACAGGTCGCTATTACTAATATGGAAAAAGGAATAATTGGGAAATAAAAATTGCAGCCCGAGCTATTTCTTAGCAATTTTAGCAAGAGCAAAAGCAAGAGAGCGCTGCCTCACCGGGACGCCACGGCCACGTCGCTGGCGACATAGGTTGGCTACCCAATGAAATCAAACAAAATTTAAACATTTTAAATTTGGAACACGCGTGGCCACCGGTTTGGACACTGAGTGAGTGAGACGCAGTTTACTTGCATACATTTTACTGGCAACGTCGTCGCGTTGCCAGAGTCTTCAGACTCCACGCAGACCGCTGACGTTCGTGGCCACGCTTCCAAACTAGCGACGCTTCCAAGCCGTCGCCAAGTGCGTTATCTGTCATACATGTCAATATAAATTGTTGGACACGTGGCCTTAGCGTCCCCCGGTGAGGTAGAGCGCTTAATAAATTTTCAATTGTTTGTCCAATATTGACTTATTTTGTTGTGTCTTCTTACATATCTTTAGACAAGTACACAGAGCAATGAAGCATGCCAAGCCAACCTCGCATCTTGCGATGTCAACGGGGAGAGCGGACGTCGCGCTGTTTGCGGCAGTGATGGAAAAACGTATGCGTCAAGATGTCACCTTCTTAAGGCTCAGTGTGCCGGCGCACCTGTTACTTTCGCAAGGAGAGGACCGTGCGGTGGTAAGTGACATGTGGAATGACGTCATAAAACACATGTATCTTTTCCTCTATATAAAGTTCTATATAAGTGATCCCCAATTTTCATAAACTAGTATTCTAGTTTTCCGCAGGTATCTGTGAGGTCACAGAGGAGAGGCATGAAGACGTGGTAAAGTTAATATATCGTTAGCTTCTTCTTAGTTTACCGATTTATTGGGGCCTCGAAAAATGTAGGTTTCAACGTTGAAATTTAAATGTTAATTGCAACGAATGGTTGAAAAAGCTGACAAAGAATTTTAAGTATAAACACCGGTACAAACACCTATCTTATTACTGCACCTACTATAAATGTCTAACAGTATTAGTCATACGAAAATTTCTTCCAGATCAATTTACGACATAGTTCGTAAATGAATACCTACATACTTAATTAGTCACAAATGAGTAGATAAATAAAATTTCTTTGTAGAAGTTTAGTTGTTTATCTAAATATAATCTCAATCTTATTTAGCCATAAGTGGCTAGATGTAAAATTCGTGAAAACGTATAATAGTTAATAGCTCGACAGACTGTTCGAAACATGGTCGAGTATATTTAAGTGTTTTTAGATTTCATTTCACGATATATTATAATGTTGAATTTGCTGAATGGCAATATTAGCTAATCAGGGAGTCTAGTAAATTTTAGTAATAAAATACATTTGTAAGGGTTGGTCACGGAGAGAGTTACTTTGTTTTCACATATATCGTATTTATAGTTATAGGCTCTATACATGATACTGAAACTAAATTGACCATTTTAGATGTTTTTCTGTATGTATGAATGTTCCTCCATATAATAACTCTTAAACGAATTAACTGATTTTCATGTAACTTGGTAGATAAACATTTAGACGTACAGGACACAGGATAAGCTACTTTTTTCTTTTTCAACGCGGACGATGTCGCGGGCGCCAGCTAGTTTATAATATTAGTATGAATGTATAACAAGAAAGAAAAGCCTCTTTCGGCGCGGATAATTAGTGTGCTATTAAGAGAGTGGTTTTTGAGATGTGGTTTTTTTTCACAGAAAATCAGTCCTCCTGTCAAAGTACTAGGAAGTATGCCTTGAGCGCAAAGAGTGGACGCCGCGCAAAATTCGTACCGCGGTGCCGAGCTGACGGGACGTACGCGCCGGTGCAGTGCGTTTCTGCTGGTACAGGCTGCTGGTGTGTGACACCCAATGGGAAGACTCTACCAGACACCACCGTAACAAATGGGAGGCCAGACTGTTCGCGAGCTGGTGAGTCCCTTTTCTTTTGAGGTGTCTTGATAAAAGGCAGCAACGTGCACGGGCGTAGCCACGGTGGGGCAGAGTGGGGCGTTTGCTCCACCCTGTCTCTGACCTGTAAGGTACCTAATCAACACTAAAAAACTTAATTATCTAGGTAATAACTACAATACTTAATATCTGTAAGAAAGGTCACACTCGAAAGTCGTCAGTTGACATTTTTGGATGGAAGATTTCGTGGTGTAGGTAGCTGTGCATTAAGAAACTATTTTGGATAATTCGAATTATACATACAGATACAGGGTGCAATACGGTGTGGGTGTAATCTTTTTGTATGAAAAAATTAACCGGGGTAAGACCGTGGGTATAGTTTCCTAGTTACATATTATTTTAGACTGCTGCCCCATGGCTGGCTACGCTCCTGGTAACGTGGTCTCTAAATATGGGTCTCGTAAGAGTTATGGCGAGTTATATGCTCGGGGTTGCACTGTATCAATCAAATCAAGAATGTAGAGATCCGTAGACGAACGAAAGTTACCGACATAATCCGGCAGCATAATAAGTCGAAGTGGCTGTAGGCAGGACACTTAGTTAGTGTGGAGGTTCGTAGGACGTCCACCCACAAAGTGGTCAGACGGCCTGATAAGGGCCGCGCTAAGGACAACAGATCCAGGCTGCTTCTGACCGGTCTTATTAGAAAATTACGGGGGAGGCATTTAGCAGTAGTGGACGTCTTACAGTTGAGATGATGAAATACAAGAAAAAAAACTCAATTTTATTATATACTAGCTGGTGCCCGCGACTTCGCCCTTGTAACATTGTAAATTATATACTAAAACCTTCCTCGAGAACCACTCTATTCGTTGGTAAAAACAGCATGAAAATCGGTGCAGTAGTTTTTGAATTTATCGTGAACAGACAGACAGACGCGATAGAAATTTCCGTAAAAAATATCCAACTGATGGTGAAAAAGGTCTTATTTACATACCGATTTGGAAAATTGAAAAGTACCTACAAAATGTAGATTATTTTTGCTTTACTTTGGTGACTCATATTAATAACCTTAATTACTTTATGCTCTATAGTATTCAATAGTAAAATATTTAGTAAAAATTGCTCATAAACTATTATTATACGATCTAGTTTAGCTGTTTAGCACTCAGACGTAACCCAAACTGAGAACCCTGTCTAATACTATAAAGAAAAAACAGTATTCTCATTCACTCAATCAGGGAAAAGATATTCAATGTACATCTCGTTAGGTTTGATTTTCGTTAAGACTAGATTTAAAATTACGATTTGGTTCCAACACATGCTATAGCAATTGTAAATATACCAGTTGCAGTGTGTACGCCTTCACACAATGTATAAACATTGCTCCAGATGTGAGCGAATGTTTACTTTATATAAAAGCTCTCCAAGTGTCTTATACTATTCTTGTTGTAAATACGTAAATATATTAATATATATACGAACGAACACTCCTGCTACTGACACTTGATTGATACATAGTATTCGCGAGCCAAAAATAACACACTATCAATACTATACCTACCTAACACATATATGACAAATATATGTACAAAATATGACTGTTAAGGTACGAATGAGCAGATTAGGTATTTATTTAACTTACTAGCTGGTGCCCGCGACTTCGTCCGCGTAGAAAAAAACCAAAAAGTAGCCTCTCCTGTGTCCTGAACGTTTAAATGTTTATCCACCAAGTTTTATGAAAATCAATTAATTCTTTTATAAGTTATGGAGGAACATACTTACATACATACATCAATACTAATAACAAATCTGTAGGGGTCGGTCATGGAGTAATTTACTTTGTTTTCAGAAATATCGTGTATATAGGCTCTATACATGATACTGAAACTAAATTTACGATTTTTAGATTTTTTTTTCTGTATGTATGTATGTTCCTCCATCACTCCTAAACGAATTAACTGTGATTTTCATGAAACTTGGTAGATAAACATTTAGAAGTACGGGACACTTGATAGGCTACTTTTTATTTTTTTTTAACGCGAACAAAGTCGCGGGCCACAGCTAGTACAGAAGTAAATTCTAAAAATCGTCAATTTACTCGTAATTTCAGTTAAGTACCATGTATAGAGCCTATAAACACGATATCTCTGAAAACAAAGTATAACTTACTCCATGACCGACCCTTACAGATTTATTATTAGCATTGATGATTATGGCGGGGCACAGATGTCGTGTCATGATGTCCCCGCGACCACGTCCATCTACAGTCGCGTTAGGGTCTTTGGGTGTTTAATCGGTAGGAGTTCCGCAGGACCCATGAAAATTTAACTACGTTAAAGAAAAGGTATTACTTTTTAATTAATTAATTAAAATAATTAAGTACCTAATTGGATTTCGACAGTTACAGCCATTGTGTAAACTTTCCCATAAATTGATCGTATTTAATGTTGTATCAGCTTATTGCATTACAGCAAAAGACTCAAGTATTGTTTTAACAAAGAGGTATTGTTTTACAACATTCCAATACCTATGCAGTTTAATTTAATTCAAGGAATTATTATTATCGGATGACCACTTATATTTTAAATTGAAACTACATTTCAATATTTCTCATATTTTGTTTACGTATGCATACGATACATATGTGTAAGTAGGTCCATTTATCGAGAAAGGCTATATATAAAACATTTTAAACGCGGACGAAGTCGCGGACAACAACAAGTTATATTATATTCTGAGGATTACAATAAGGCAAAATAGTTTTGCGCCGTATCTATTCACTGGAAAAATATTGAGATTCGCCGTATTGTTTATTCTTGAAGATCAAAAGCAGAACGCATTCTTGATAGATTTATATACAAATTGAACACGTAATGTTTCTATTTATTTATATAATACCTAATAAGTAAACATAATTTAGTGCAAAATCCCTTTAGGATATTTGCTATTTAAACAGAATAGGCATTTAATCGAACATTAGAAAAATATTTTTATGTTTTCAACAATTTATTCTATTAGGTTTTTTACCACAAAACATTAAATCAAAATTAAAGCAATATTTTTCAAATTGTAATTAGTATTAGTATCTATTAATGTAATGATAGCACGAGTCTAAACCTCAGTGGTTTTTAGTATTATCATTTAAATGTTATCTTATATATTAGCCCTTAAAATTGTAAATAAATAAATAATAATAATAATAATAATAATAATTTATTTATTTGTTGATCAGTTTGTTGTACAGAAATAGGTATTTTAATTACATAATATATTTGATCTATATGGCCTACCATTGCTGGCATACAAAAAATCTTTATCTTAAATCTAAACTTAAAATTGTGTGAATATTATTATTAATTTATAAGTAGGTATTTAATGTTAGTATCCATGTCAAACATGTATATAATTTCTAATACTAAATTTTGTCATTAAAGAAGTCATGAATGGTGTAGTACGAATGTGTACGAGTGTAATCTAAATATTTTCACATTTCGTATGTGTGTTTTTTTTATGTTAAGGTTGACAGACAGGCTGACGGTCCACTTGATGGTAGGTGACTATCGTCGCCTATAACACAAGCAACGCCATAAGTGCTACAAGTGCGCTGCCGACCATAGAAGGATTAAGGATAAGGGATAAGGAAGGGAAGTGTACCGATTTTCATGCTGTTTTCACCAATGGATAGGGTGGTTCTCGATGAAGGTTTTAATATATAATTTACAAAGATACGCCGGCAAAGTCGCGAGCAGCAGCTAGTGATTTAAGAAAAGAAAGTCCCCTTAGAGGTTCTCAATTCGACTGTATTTTTTTAAAATGTTTGTTACCTCATAACTTTCGACTGGGTGAAACGATTTTGATGATTCTTTTTTTATTTGAAAGCTGGTGCTTCCCGTGTGGTCCCATTTCAATTTGTTCCATTTCTGACAGTGGCATCCATGAGAAAAGACCATGAGACGGTTTGAAGTCGGTTTATTTTTTGTTAAAAAGAGTTATTATTCATTAGTATTCAGAATAGAAGGGCTTAGGGGCCCCTAAATGCGGAAGCAGACAATCTAAATTACTAGTAGGCAGGTGCCCATTATCGTATTATCCCGACAAAATTTGAAGCCCGTGTACGAATATTCGCAATGACTTCAATCAATCAATCTTATCTTTACAACAGAGTTATTACTCTATGTTCATTATATTAAAATTAAAATTATTTGGCATTAGTATTAGTATAATAATATCAGTTATATATGTGTTAACGGAAAAGTAGTCATCCATAAAGAAACACGAATAGAAAAACAATTAATAAGTACCGCCACTATTGTTGAATAAACATAGCCTTAACGTAACACATTATTTTGATTTTACTTGATTAAATTATGTTTTTAATTTTACAATTAAATATTTACGACATGGTTACAAAAACTCCATTATCAAATCGATATATTAGGGACATGTACAGTCGGCCGCCTAAGTCGATTAACACATTCAAAAGTGCAAAACAACTGAACACTTAACTTAAGTAAGTTAAGTGTTAATTTAAGTTAAGTTAAGTGTGCTTAATTAATTACTTACTGAAGCTTTTTACGATCGTTTGTACGTGAAGTTTATTTTGTTCTATAGTCGTGACAACGACTTATGGCGCGTTGAGTGTTCGGTTGTTTTACACTTTTGAATGTGTTAATCGACTTATGCGGCCGAATGTACCTAATGTGATTGTGTTACAAATCTTCCATCGATCATACCTTCCTCTTTTATACCTCTTTCATAAAATCCATAGAGGACAATTTACATAATTTTTATCAAAAACTAAGAAGCCATTTTTTTCTGCAGATTAAATACATTATTTTTCCTCGTTTAGTGCTCTATCTGCATTAATGAAAACCGTATCAAAATAGCGGAGAGACACAATAGAGGCGGACAGTGAATTTCTTTTATAATATATATGTATAGATATTACAAGTTATATATAAACAAAACTAAAACAGACATTATATTTTTATAAAATTTACTACTATAATAAATCAATACTAATAATAAATCTGTGAGTATAGGTATTGTATGAATGTATGTATGTTCCTCCATCACTCTTAACCGAATTAATTGATTTTTATGAAACTTGGTAGATAAACATTTAGAAGTATGGGACACGTGATAGGCTACTTTTTATCTTTTTTAACGCGGACCAAGTCGCGGGCAACAGCTATTAGTAATTTAACAAAAAAAAAAAAATATATTTCTAAAAGCAATTTTAGTTGGTGAAAGAGGCCCTAATAGTTTTATAGTTTATATAGCTATCTTTTAATCGGATAATGTATGTAGTGGGTAATAACGGCATGTGTTATTCGGGCCGTAAGTCTAGTTGGTGAGACCTTTCGTAATATACGAGTAACTCACTCGTGCAAGCGGCTGTGCAAGGGTCATCCTACGCAGGGCGTTCGCCCGCTCATGCCCGACCAATGTTAATCGCAATTTCCTTACTATACCTTTGTGTTTGATACAATTTGCGCTATCAATTTTCCCCCTTACACGTCATTCACTTATGAGTACGCTAGTAATCTAAAACTAGCTGGTGCCCGCGACTTCGTCCGCCAAAATGTTATACCTATAATAGCCTAAAGCCTTCCTCGATAAATGGACTATCCAATACAAAAATATTTTTTCGATTCGAACCAGGGGCCCTAGACAAAGTAACAATCGAAATGTATGGAAAGTATCACGTGATTTAGCGAAGTCTTATGTCAATCCCATACATTTTATTGTTTTCGAACTTCGTTATCGTTTTCGATTGGTTACTTTGTCTAGGGCTGCAGTATAGTTAACGAACTGAGATTAACGCATTCGAATCGGGGGCGAACACCACAGGTGCAAACACCACTGGGGGCGTACACCACTGCCCGTTCAACCGTTTGTGTATATTCTGTAGTCTTGAGATTAGGTTGTAAACTACTTTTATACCCCTAAGTGATAAGAGGGACACCCCAAAATTTTTATTTTTTACTAGCTGGTGCCTGCGACTTCGTCCGCGTTGAAAAAGAAAAAAAAGTAACATATCCTGTGTCCCGTACGTCTAAATGTTTATATACCAAGTTTCATGAAAATGAGTTAATTCGTTTAAGAGTTATGGAGGAACATACATAACATACTCGTACATACAATACCTACACTCACAGATTTATATTGAATTTTATAAAAATGTAAATAAGTCAATTGTAACTGTAACACTTGTAACACACTTGCAGCAAATGTACATGTGAAGTTTCATAAAAAATTCTTCAGAACATTGTAAAAATACGACACATTATCATTTCAAATTAATCCATCTATACTAATATTTTAAAGAGGAAAGATATGTTTGTTTGTTTGCATTGAATAGGCTTGAAACTATACTGGACCCTGGACCGATTAAAAAAAAAATCAGCTACATTATCAGCAAGTAACATAGGCTTTGTTTAGTAAAACTATACGCGAACATACTCGCGTGCAAAAAAAAAAATTATATAGCCTAAAAAGTGCCTAAAGTGTTGCTAGATGATGTAGGTAGGTACGCTAAGCGTTTCATCGCACAATAAATTAAAATGAATCAGATTTCCAGTTTATTTGACTAACAGCCAAGAGGGTACGTTATTTCTGTTATAAAAATAAACGCAGGTAAAAAGTTTGGATGAGTCAATAATATTATTCGCGTCTCGACTTGATTTTGCACTTAATTCTATCGAAGAATGCAAATTAAAATCAACCGCCTCTTGGCATGTTTATCATTTGTGTTAAAAACAATCTTGGCCTAAAGTATCTCATTTAACAGAAAACAATTTATACGTGTCTACTTTTTTTTACAAAACTAGATGTTGCACGTGACTTCGTTAGCGTATTTTATAAAATACTAACTAGTGCCCGCGACTTCGTCCGCTTTAAAAAAGAAAAAAGTGGCCTATCCCGTGTCCTGTACGTCTAAATGTTTATCTACAAAGTTTCATGAAAATACACACAGAAAAAAAATTCTAATAATTGTCAGTTTAGTTTTAATATCATGTGTGGAACCTATAAACACGATATTTCTGAAAACAAAGTATAACTTACTCCATGACCAACCCTTAAAGATTTATTATTAGTATTGATAGCCTATGTTACTCAGTGATAATGTAGCTTTCTTTGGTTGAAAGAATTTTTAATATCGGTCCAGTAGTTTTTGAGTTTATTCATTACAAACAAAAATAAAAAATAACAAATCTTATTTTCTCTTTATAATGTTCGTATACGAGAATAGATAAGTAAATCTACTTTTAATTTTGATTCCAGTTTTTATTTATTATATATTATTGCACGCGACTTCGTTCGCGTAACTTTATAAAATCTTCCCAACAGAAGAATTTTTCAAATCGGTTCAGTAGTTTCCGAGCCTTAATTAATTTCAGTAGTTTCGAAGAGAAAACAAAAAACAGTTACGAAAAGATCTCAGCATTTTGTTAAAACAGGCTAGCCACTCATTTTCCTTAGAAACCCTTTGATTACCATATTATTACTTAGTAGTGGCATTTGGGAGGCTCACTTTGCAGAAGACCACCGTGAAATAACAGCATGAGTGCTGTTGTGTTTCGGTGAATGAGTAGGGGATACCAGAGTCCATTTTCCCATAGCACCTGTGGCTTTGCTTTTGTTATAGGCGACTGTAGCCACCTGTCATCAAGTGGACACTCAGCCTACTGTCTGTAGATTCATAAATAACTCTTTTTAACAAAAAATAAACCGACTTCAAACCGTCTCATGGTCTTTTCTCATGGATGCCATTGTCAGAACTGGACCAAATTTAAATGGGACCACAAGGGAAGCACCAGCTTTCAAATAAAAGAAGAATCATCAAAATCGTTTCACCCAGTTGAAAGTAATGAGGTAACAACATCGATGTTGTTAATCGACAAATAAAGTGCTTTATCACCCTAAGATTAAACATTCTTTGCATTTTGTAGAATGATAAGGTCTGTTTTCCTTTGAAAATTCGAAGTGACAATTATGTCAATCTAAGAAATGGAATTTGTCAATCTGTGAATGGAATTTGTTATAGAAACTGATGAAGCATTTTTCTGATCGGCCATACATAAAAAAATACAGTCGAATTGAGAACCTCCCCCTCTCTATGGAAGTCGGTTGAAAAGAACGTAATAGGTAGGACTTGTATCATCATACATACAATACCTACAAGGCTAAGTTCCCAATTGTGATAACCCGACGACCCAACGACCATGCAATTTGATGTTACTGGTATTAACTATTTAGCATTCTCGTATTGCCGTGCGGGCATCGCGACGCATTGCTAATGTATCGAACCTGACCGTAAGCCATAAGCACTGAGTAAGTGAGAACATGAAATGGCGCCATAAAACTATACACTTCTTGGAATATACGTATTTGCTTTTTACAATGACAGCGCAACGGTGTACAGTTTCTGGTCTTGTGGTGGATGTTAAGAAGTAATGTTTGTAACACCATTTATAACTCTAAAATCGAGAACGGCTGCGCCGGATTTCTATGATATTTGATTTGTTGAATTTGTTTCGGCCACGAATAACTATTATCAATAATACTTACTAATAATAAATCTGTAAGTGTAGATATTGTATGTATGTATTTTAAGTATGTTCCTCCATAACTCTTAAACGAATTAACTGATTTTCAAGTTACAAAGTAACTCACTCCATGACCAACACTTACAGATTTATTAGATACTAGCTGGTGCCCGCGACTTCGTCCGCGTTCTGGATGAAAGGTACCCTATGTCCGTTCTGGTGTCTCAGACAACGTGTATGCTTAGCGTGTATGCAACATTTCATGATCATCGGTTCAGTAGTTTTTGCGTGAAAGTGTAACAAACAAACAAACTCATATTCACATTTATAATATTAGTAGTAGTATTGATTAGTATTGATCTGAAAGATAAAAGGCCTTACCTACGTACCTAGTTGTTTTATGGAAACACAAATTTAGACAATTTTAGTCATTAATATAATCTCTTTTACGTTAAACGATGTACACTCGACAAATAAAGTGCCTTATCACCCTAAGATTGAACATTCATTGTATTTTTAGAATGATAAGGTCTGTTTTCCTTTGAAAATTCAAATTTTAAATCTAAAGCCTTAGCGAATTTTGAAATGTTTGGAATTTGTTATCGAAACTGATGAAGCACTTTTCTGGTCGGCCGTACATATTACACGTACGCATGTCATTATTTTATGGTGATTGTGAATTCTTAAACAAATGCTGGGATAAAATGTACTTAGCTATAGGAACAGTCGCCCGTCTTCAACATATTATTAAGTGGTTACTAAACGCACCGATAGATAATGGTGTGAATGTCGTTCCCAGTGTGCGCAGGATTCGTCTCGTCCACTATCACTTTACTGCTTGGCTCTGTGCATCTGCTTTGTCGGTTCATTAATCAATTACTAATGCTATTTCCATCCATTAACCACGTCGCCTGAACGCAAGCTATTAAACATTAATAACCTCTTTATTTGTGACCTGCTTGCGTGTATACAAACTTTGTAGGGAACGCAGTCATAAACTGCCGGCGACTTCGTCCGCGTTCTCTATAACCTATCTATATCTATAGCCTTCCTCGATAAATGGAATCTAACACGAAAAATAATTTTCAATTCGAACCTGTAGTTCTTGAGATTAACGCGTACAACCAAACAAACAAACAATATTTTCAGATATATATATTGGTATCAAAAACCTCTTCGATTAACTCACTTTCATTAGTGTTAGTTTAAAAGATATAAAAATCCACCTTACATTACAAATTCTGAACTTAGATACACTATAGCTTTTGCCCGCGACTTTGTCTACGTATCTATTACATTTGATTACCTTCCTTTAAGTTTGATAACTTAAAGTTTATTAGCATTGCGCCAAAACTATTTCTTCAGACCGAGAATCTTTCTTCTCGAACGATTTACGATTTACGTGGTCTGCTTGCCTATGATAAATTTAGTTATTTAGCTTGCGAAAAATGTTTCAAATATTCCCATACTTACTTCTGTATACTTGAATAA
Organism: Synanthedon vespiformis; assembly: GCA_918317495.1. NCBI lineage: Eukaryota > Metazoa > Arthropoda > Insecta > Lepidoptera > Sesiidae > Synanthedon > Synanthedon vespiformis. The sequence continues at coordinate 1,058,192 of OU906947.1, read as the reverse complement.
ATTTTGGCAATAGCCTCACCTTTTTCAAAGAGCCAAAACACGATTCTTGTTTTTGGTCATACAAAATATTATATTATCTTTTGTTACGACCGGCTTCTAAGAAGCTGCGGGTCTCTCAGACAGTGCGTCGCCGACGCACAATAGACCTGTTTTTTTTTTCTTTAAAGGCAAAGAGAACCCGCTCAACCTTGAGGTGTTAGAAAAAAATACTGGAAACTATATTTAATACAATATACGGCATTGTGACTGTCTCGGCCGACCGGAGCTCGTGCATTATTTTCTCACTTACCTTACCTTTGCCTACCTGTTCTTAATATAATAAAATTACAATAGTGCAAATGAACTAATTATTAAGAAAAAAAAATCTTTTGTCAATAAACACTGTTGCAAACAATTTGCAAATAAAAGAAATTATGTTCAAAAAATCCGCAAAGGACTCATAGGTAATTTAGCTCACGATTTTGTCAACTAAGTGACCCGCTTCGCTCGGGACGCATTTTAACTTTCCTTGTTTATCCCACTTTTCATTGGGGAAAACGAATTAAAATCGCTCTAGCCATTTTTGAGTTTTTGCAAGACCAACCCACGGCGATTATAATATTATAATATATCTATATTAATATAATATTATTTTTATAATATTTGTATTTTTTGTTTGTAATGAATAAACTCCAAAACTATACTAGACCTAATAGAAAGCTAGAAGCTAATATTATAAATGTGAATGTGAGTTTGTTTGTTACGCTTTCACGCAAACACTACTGAACCCAAGAAATTTTGCATACACGTTGTCTGGGACACCAGGGCCCTAATTCTGTAACGCCATTCCGCGATTCCTTACGTGAAAACAGCGTCAATTCCTTAAATTGTTACGACATCTTATTCTCTATGACATATTGCACGATATGAACGGATAAGGGCACGATTTGAACTGTCAAAATTTCCACGCTTTTAAACTACGCGGAATCCCCGGAATCGTGTGGAATCGTATGAAATAAGTGCATTACATAGTTATTTACTCCGTTTGTCTGCAAATTTTAATAAAATAAACACCAACATTAAGAAATAACTTTTTATAGATAATTATAAAAGTAATATAAAACATCAAAGTTTCTTTTTATATACCTCTACTTACAATTAGGTACTTTTATAAATGATTTTACTCTCCAAAAATGAGAAATAAAATACCGCACATACACACAATCCTTCACCCGATATACTTACAAATTGATTATGAGTGATAACATACTTTAGTTAGACAATAGTTTGGTTGGAATTAAAATGTAAACAAACAAAACAAGCTGACTGACTGACTGAGCACACCGACATCTAGCGTCGCCATTTGGCAACTGCTATTTACATAATATTTAAATGATAAAACACCTAAACAATACTAATATCATATTATTATAAGGATTTGATAATTAAAACGTTATTTACTCACTTTATTTAAAATATTAATAAAAGTGAAACATTGCCGAGGTAACATAATGTTATCTGTGCATCAGTGGTTTCTGTGAAATCATAACGTGCCATAGATAATTTGTCTTGAGGCATACCAAAGAATTCCATGACACGACAAGGCAAGACCAAGGACGTGATTTGGAAAAGTAAGACAAGAGTGTGAAATCGTAGTTGTCATACAGAATCAGGGCCCAGAAAGGACATAGGGTATACCTTTCATCGTTGTGTAAATTTGCATGGTTTATAGGAGAAATTAGCAGATACATATATCGGCCATCGAATTAATATAAACTCTGCGAGCTGATATCGGCAGACCCATCGACTTTTTGACGTGGAAAGGTCCCCATCAAAGTATACTATGTATTATATGCTATTTAATCTATTGTAAACTAATATTCCTCTAAATTTTCATAAAAATTAGCAGTTTATTTGATTTTGCGTGAAACAGTATTTAAACATACTCTTCATATTAATAAGGTTACACCTATGTACAGCCATATTTATGAATATAATAGTATGAAATTGCAGTTCTAATATCGATAAAACAAGTTGCTTATAAGAATGGTAAAGCCTTGGATTACATCGGTCAGGCGCCGAAATGTCTGGCCAGTAACATGGGCGCTGCGGTTACCTTTTTTTCCTTTAAAAAAAATTATAAGAGGTGTTCTAACTAAATTAGTGAAGCGACATAAAGTTTCTGAATCTTTGCATTAACCATTGCCTAAGTACCTACTTTACAAGTCAATTTATAGTTTTTAACATAAAATTATTATTGAGATAATGAATTAAGTTCAGTTTAAGTTTATATTCAATACATAAATGATATTAAAAATAAATCGTATGTCTCAAGGAGTTTAATTAAAAAGATCATGTAATCTGATAAGCGAACGCAGGAGCAAATATAATATGTATCTACCAGTTTTAGTAGCCATGGTTTAATGGTGTGCAGGCATGTTAAACATACGGCCCGCGGGCTTTCGATTAATACGAGAATATTACCAATAAAGTTATTTTTCGTACGAACAATAATAGGTATACCTACTGTAGAATCTGATAGAATTATAGAAATATGATAATGCTTAAAATGATAATATTCATGTCGAAATAGTCAGCGCCTCTTTCACAAACGTCAATTAGGCCAAACTGTCATTTAAAGTCACCGGTAACCGGGAATAATGGAGCTGATATAGCTTTATTTGTACGGTAAACGTCCCAATTATTAAATAGAAAATAATAAAAAAAAGCGCCTATCGAATGATGCAGTAAAACGAGTGCATAATTCAATAAAACAGAAAATGATTTCTAAAAGTAACTAATCAACACTTTACATGACGTTGGTGAAAGAGGCGCTTATTGTTTAAGATGAATGGTATCTTTCATACATTTATAAAAATATACGTAATCCATTTAAGATTTTTTTTTCGGCGACTTGGTTTTACGTAAAAAAAATAACTAGATCCTTGGAGGCTATACAGCCGGAAAGCGACTCCAATTTATACTATGTAAACATGTTATAAAATGTGGACGAAAAAAAAATTTGCGGCCCATTTTTGACTTTGAGTTTGACGTCTCTGGTGTAGACTGAGTGTACATCACTCTGAGTGCGGCCAGGACCGGTTTACCGTTGGACTGCATCGCCACCTACCGCACAGGCCGTCGTCATTCGCCCTACGCCCTCGATGCTGAATATACTTTTCATTCACGCTATACAAACCTCAATTCATTTTTACTGGGTGCAAATACACCACCTGCTACTTGCCCTAAGTCGTCTAACGAACTTACTATACAGGACCCACATACCAATTTCAACATGGAAAAGATCCTTGTCATTTATTGACACTGTTAAGAATTATTGAAACCAGGATTCGTGAGTCAGATTAAAACCAATGTTATTAACAACTATCTGTTGCACGCTTGTTGCACGCGACTTATAGGTGAAAGAGTTTCGGTCTAGTAGTTTTGGAGCCTATTCAATTTAAACAAACAAACAATCAAATCTTTCCTCTTTATATTAGCAATGACTAGCTCTTTTTTGGGGAAATTTTGGGGGAGGCCTAAGTCTAGCAGTGGACGTCCTACGGCTGAGATGATGATGATGATGATGAGACTAGCTCTTGCACGCGAGAAAAGGTACCTACCTTATTCCAGGTGGACATAGGGTGTATATTTTATTACTAGCTGGCGCCCGCGACTTCGTCCGCGTTGAAAAAGATAAAAGTAGCCTATCATGTATCTACCAAGTTTCATGAAAATCATGTAATTCGTTTAAGAGTTATGGAGGAACATACATACATACATACAGAAAAAAAAATCTAAAAATCATAAACACGATATCTCTGAAAACAAAGTAACTTACTTACTCCATGACAAACACCAGATTTATTTAGAGAATATAGGATATCAATACTAATGTATTGATATCCTATATTTTCTCTAGCCAATTTGCTTCCTCCCTGAGTAATTCCTTCATCTGGTATGTTCAGTAGCTTATTACTTGTGTAGTAAGCCGATCTAGTAAGACGGAACCATTAGAATGAATCACCAAACCTGTCCATTACAGGTGAGTAACTTCATAAAAAAATATTTTTATTGCCTTTTAATTGACAGGTAAATCACAGACAAGGCGCCGTTCTTCAGCCAGGGGTCAACGCAATAAAAGAAGTAAGACATATACATCTTAATGATTCCATATTTATTATTTTAAACGTACACAGGATTATATACATCGATGTCATTATAGCTGGGGTTATTATTATTATTATTATTATTAAATGTTAAGTCCATTAGACAGGCTGACGGTTCACTTAAGGTAGCTGGTGGCTACCATCGCCTATAACACACGAAAGGCCACACATACTGCAACTGCTCTCTTTGCCCTAGTAAAATTATGGATAAGGCTAGAATGACACTTGTAACTTTAAGGGCGTCTGTCAAGTAGGCTAACTGTCATTTAAAGTCACCGGTAACCGGGGATATTAGGAGCTGATATAACTTTGTTTGTACGTTAAAAGTCCCAAACATTAAAAAGAAAATAATTAAAAAAAAATCGCCTACCGAAGAATGCAGTAAACTGTATGCAAGTGAGTGTGTGTGTGCGTGTGTTTCTTCAGTGTATTCACGGTGCTTCGCTTGAAAGATATTTATTTATTGGAAACGTTTTTTCAACAGTTTGTACGAGAACAGATCGATCACAGTTTAACGCTAATCTCATTAAGATATTCAGCGGAGAGCTTGAAAGGTCGCTTTCAGACACACAAGAGTCTGCCGAACGAACGGCCGTCGCCGATTGGAAGTTCCAGGAACTCGATCGTGATAATAGCGGCGCTCTACAGAAATCTGAGTACAGAGGACTCAGACGACTTATAAAAAAGGTAAAATTATATATTGTACTTCGCTCCCGCTCCCAACTTTGCAATGGTTCATTGTTTTCTGAAAAGCGTTAGCGAAAACTGTATCAAAATCAGTTGAGTGCCCCAAATAATATTGCTCTGGTGGATTTTCTCGCGCCCTAAAGACATTATCATTAATAGCCTATTTATATACAATTTTAGGTCGTGAAACCTAAACGTTGCGCCCGCGCATGGGCAAGGAGTTGTGACTTGGATGGTAACAGTGAAATCGCTAGCTCTGAATGGTCGACATGTTTACTAGGCAACCCAGAGACGACTGCCCCGGATTGTGAGTACTTTTATTAATATTACATGCAACCTTTATACTTTTATCCAAAGGTTAATACGCGTATTTTTCATGTAAAATACTTGAGGTATTTTGAAGGCCTCGCGCTAGTCTATTAACACAAAAAGCGTCGTAACGTAAGCTACATGCCAAACAGCATAAATGCTGTTGTGTTTCTATGAGCGAGTAAGGGATGTCAGAGCCCATTTCCCTATTCCTTATCCTTAATTCATAATGTAGTCGGTTGCGTACATGCCAGCATATGTGCATGGGGTTGGTTGTGTTATATAGGCGTCGTATATAGGCCACATAGCCACCTACATCAAGGGGACTGCCAAGTACGCCACCGACTTTAAATGAGTTGAAATATAAGGTATAACTAGGAGTTTACTGATCGGGTATCCTTTACTGAGTAAATTTTACTGGAGGAGGTGCAGAGGTACTCAGTATCTCAGTAACTTTCAGTAAAGTTTACTGATTTAACGAAACTGTCAAATTTATGAGTGCGAAATTAGATTTAAAATTTGCGAATTTCAAATGTTATGAGAAACTGTGATGGCATTACAACCGCCCAAGTTTCTTAAAAATTGTATTAGAGCGTCTTCTCAAAGTTTCCCCGAAAAAGATTTTCTTTAGTTATGTTAAATCATTTTATTGTGCTCTCCATAGTCCTGCCAGTTTTTACACAAGCCCAATTATGTATTCTATATTAATTGTACGGTGAACAGTGATGGAAAATATATTTGCAAATGTATGTGCAAACATAATAATAATATATAGTGTCTCTCCGTTTCTTCATGTCGTTGAACGCAGACGAGGATAATCGCCCGGAGCCTGAGCCCGACTATGGAGAGGAGGATCCAACGCCCATACCTAGTCCAGGTAAAACGTATTACGGGGTTTTGAGCATTAACTCTGGAATTACGCGAGTACTTTTTAGAAAACTTTAATTTTTCTTTTTAAAATACATATTAAGATTATATTATTTATTTTTTGTACATATTTATACATTTATATGAACAACTTTGGGCGTTTATCGCTAAGTATTTCCATTAGTGAAAACCGTAATAAAATCAGTTGTACTGTTATTTAGAATAAGTTAGCAGACAGATAGGGACAGCTATATAATTTATTTTACATAGCTATATTCATTTCATACATATAGCGTTTTAAGATATACTCAGTAAAATTATAGGTTGTATTGAATAGTAAGTATTTTATAAAAGTGGGCGACTTAAGTTCGGTGGCAGCAGAGGATGCAAAAAAAAACGATTTTACTTATAATTAACATTATTTAAAAAAATAATATTTGTACAATGATTTAAACGTAAATTACGTTGAAGTGACACCGGTCAATGTTAGATCCAAATGCCCTTAGAATTTGCTTATAACTACGTTGAAGTGGACACTGGTCGATGTTAAAACCAAATGCCGCCGATAATTACCTGAAAGGAGTATTAAAGATGGTCCTCGGTGCAGGTGTGCGGTGACTCAGATTAATTCACATGTGAAAATACATTTCCCAATGTTTGCAATGCTTCAGAGAATCGCCTGTAGATATGTTGCAATGCCACCCATATCGATGACGGTCATTTTGGTGCTACTTGTATGTTGTAATCGTAACAGGCGTGTAAACAAAAAAATATTCGCATAACTAAATAGTCGTTTTTAGAAAATCCTGTTCAAAACACTAGTTGTGGTAATATGTTCGTAATATTATGAATAAATGTGAGATAATGGGTTCCGTTTGTACGGAATTAATATTAGTGTAAATTTACAGACCTGCCAGTACTGTCTGACGTGTCAGACATGGATTCTCACAGGGAAGACGAAGCCAACGATTGTCTCACAGATCGACAGGCGGTCTTAGACGAACAGGTCTGGTGCATGAATATAATTCCTTTATATTTATAGATATTTTATAGTCTAGGATCGGTCTTTTCAACATTTTATTGCACGCTTTTTATGCTCGGCGTTATTGCATTTGCGAGTTGAAAAATTGCGAAGCGTATACTTGCATACTTGTATGCGAATATCGCATTTCATGTCTCTTGCAAAGCTATTATAACTATAACTAACTATAGCTGCTGCCCGCGATTTCGCCCGCGTAACTCTGTAAATGATATACTAAAACCTTCCTCGAGAACAGCTTTATCCATTGGTGAAAACAGCATGAAAATCGGTGCAGTAGTTTTTGAGTTTATCGCGAAATATGTATGTTTTACAATAGCCTTTAAGGCTGGTTTACACGCGCTTAGTAGCTAATAAGTGCTTAGTACTTGTCATTTAGTAAATAGGATCGATTTATATTCACTTGCACTATTCACAAACACTAATACTAAGCACTAATCTCACAGTTTACACATTGGAACTTCGTATTAGTGACAAGTACTAAGCCCGTGTAAACCAGCCCTAAGGATGGTTCCAAGTTTTTGAGTTTATCGCGAAATATGTATGTTTTATTAGCCTTTAAGGCTGATTTACACGCGCTTAGTAGCTAATAAGTGCTTAGTACTTGTCACTTAGTAAATAGGATCGATTTATATTCACTTACACTATTCACAAACACTAATCTCACAGTTTACACATTGGAATTTAGTATTAGTGACAAGTACTAAGCTACTAAGCCCGTGTAAGCCAGCCCTAAGAATGGTTCCATTTTGATTTTGCAGAAAGCGGGAGGGTCCGTCTTATACGTGCCGGAGTGCACAGGAGATGGACGGTATGCGCGCGCCCAATGCTACAGGTCTACCGGCTACTGTTGGTGCGTCCATCAGGATACAGGAAAACCAATTGCCGGTTCCTCCGTGAAGGACGCGAGGCCCGATTGCGACGCGGCACCACAGCACGCAAGTCCCATGAGAGGTTAATAACATTATTTACTTGATTACGAAATATGGTGAGCTTCCAAATAAAAGCCTACATTTCAATATTATCATGTAATGTAAAAATCTGTAAGGGTTGGTCATGGAACAAATACCGAGACAGAACGCTAAATTATACTTAATTTATTTATTTTCACACTTGTGTTAATATAATATAACCCAGAGCGCATTATTTTCAGGTTGCCCTGAGCCGATGAAATCGAATTTTCTACATGATTTAATTAATTACTTCATTACCAAAATGACGTCAACGTCTAACGGAACGGGACCAGGGTGAGTTGGTTTCGGCGTTTCTAGTCCAATTAAGCTTATTTACTTTCAAATGCGAAAATAAGTTTATATTGTTACTTTTTCACACCATAATACACACTTTTGCATACACGTTGTCAAGGAAACTAGAATGGATTTGGACGGGTAACTCTCATCCAGAAAAAGTACTGTTCATATAAAATGAAATAAACGGGATCATCAATAAATCTGTAAGTGTAGGTATTGAATGCCTATGTTCCTCGATAACTCTTAAACGAATCAACTGATTTTCATGAAACTTGGTAGATAAACATTTAGAAGTACGAGACACGTGATAGGCTACTTTTTTCTTTTTTAACGCGGACGAAGTCGCAGGCACCAGCTAGTCTAAAATAAAATAAACTAACGCCTGGCCAAGCGTTATGTAGTAACAAGAGGTCAAGCGTTATGTTATATTGGTTATACAGACGAAATCGCGGGCACCAGCTAGTTATCTACATATATATATTTTCCCTTTTAACAGCGAAATGGTAAAATGGGGTGCTTCAAAAGAAGAGCAAGCAGCAACATGGACTTTCGTTATGCTAGACAAGGACAAGAATAAAGTTTTGGAGAGACGCGAATGGAAGGCGTTCCACCAGCTCATTTCCACAAAGGAATCCCTGAGGAGATGCGGAAGGAAACTGCCGAGATATTGCGATGTAAATCACGACACCAAAATCAGTATCACTGAGTGGATGTCCTGTCTCGAAGTCACGCAGGCCTCCCATCCTCGCATAAGTATGATTATTTTTCTGTTTTTTTTGACACAGTTACAAATTGACGACACGTTAGGACCCTAGGCTGTTAACCAAACGGTCGCGGGTTCGAATCTCGCTAGGAGCTAGGTTTATGTGTTAGCCTTTTACCTTTGACCTGAGTCATGGATGTTTTGTATTTATAATAATGTATAAAAAGTAACCTATGTAGTATATAAGCTGTCTGGTATCCATAATACAAGCATTAGTTGCTTAGTGTGGAACTAGATGGTGCTATGTGGAATGTGTGTCATATCATATATTAAAAACTATACCGTTTTTTTGGCTGTCAAAAGTTATGCCCACCCCTGGACTCATGGGACCTTTGAGGGGTTATTTGGGGAGCTAACAGGTATAGGTCGTGCAGCGAATAAAGACTTCTCGGCAAATGTGCGCAGAATTCTATTTTTAGGTGTTTAAGGGGGCAGAGGAGCGTGAGCGGCTGAGTCTACCAATAGCGTGTGCCGACACGTTATTGGTAGACTCATGCGCTACACACCTCCCGCACTTCGTTCGCGCGTCTCGAGTCTCTTGGGTACTGTTGCGTACAGATTGTTTTATCGTATTAGTAATATTAATACGTCATGGTGAATAAATGCCTAAAAAAAACTTCTTCTTCGACATCGCACGATGATTTAATGGAAGCAATATCAACACTACCTGTAATGTTGAGTTAGTGAGGTAAAAAATTACGAAATAAGAAAAAAAAATCCATTTTCTTTAGCCATTTTGTACACATGCGCCGATTGCCCCCACAAGTGTCGCCTTCAAACCTTGATATAATAATTCACCTATACGTGTAAACAAATTTTCAGCTTGGTTGGACTTTTTCCGAAGTCATGCCCATTGTTCGTCTCTAATGTTGAATTATTAAAACAACTGTGGCGTTGTTTGCGCTATAGGTCATCTATCATCAACGGAACCGTCAGCTAGAGTCAGCTTGAACCTTAACTATAAAAAAAGATTATGTTTGGCATGTTGCAATATTTTTTTTATTTTTTTTAGATGAAACTACGAAGCCACCTACTGTGAGTTTAAGGCGCAAAGGGCCGAACCCTCTAGAATCGATACTCAAGGCTGATGATTAATAATTATATGCGAGTCAACACTTGAATTTCTAGAAAAATTCATAGTGACTTTTTTTGTGTAAACTAAATACAGTAGGTACCTGCAATAACACTGTATCGTGGTGGAAGGGAAATTTTAGTTCAGTTCAGAGTTCAACATGTTGGTCGTAAAACATAAACAGACTCTTGAACTGGGTAAAAAAAATCTTTCACCGATTGTGAATAATACAATGTTATTATTAACCAGTGTGCCTTATTATTATTATTATTATTATTATTATAAAAAGGTAAATAACCAAGCTATTTTTAGAAATAAATTTCATAGATCCTGTAAGTACCTAACTAGATTAATTTCTAGTGCAATAAATTTTGTTCCCATACATACATATTTTGTAAACAATATTTCGTCTATCAAATAAACCACGTTAAAACCTTTTAAAAATAACTATGTCCTCATTGATAAATAATTATTTCACATAAGCCATTTTATTTGAATTCTTTATCATTTATAGTTAATAATTTTTTATTTAAAAAAAAAAAAGATTGTTTGCAAAATTAGTATGCAAAAATTGCATGAAGTATGTCCTTAGTCGTAATTTTGTAATCTCTCTTGTTAAGCCAAAAACATACTATTATTATCTACTGCGCTTTTATGTCTGCGAGACAAAATAGGAACGTCAGATATGAAAATAACAAAATTTAAATAGTAAAAAACAAGTTACTAAGAATGTTACCTTGATTTGTTTTCGAAATTATTTCGACAAATTTAATCAATAAAATTGAGAAAATTGCAAATTAATCAAATGTTTATTGACGCTACGAATAACTTTTTGTGTCTTGTACATACTTATTTAAGTAGTTATATTTTATAACTTATTTAAGAAGGTATATCATGAAGGCAGCGTTACAATACCATTTTTCGGCCAATTTCAACATTTTCCCAATCATTTTCAATATTTTCCTAAAATTTTCCTAAGGAAAATGTTGAAAATGCTTGGGAAAATGTTCAAATTTACCGAAATATGATATATAATTATGCAATAATAATAATAATACTGTTTTAGGCAAGGCATTTATTGAAACGACTGTATGGAAACGTAACATATCTATGTACATATTTATTTTAACCAGTACATATTTTTTAGTAATAGTATATTATATTTTTGAAGCTAGAGTTGCATTTACACTATGAATTATTAATATTTAAATGTTAAAAAAAAATTAAATATTAATTAAGAATAAATAGAATTTTTGACAAATGTTGCTTGTATGAAACTCTATTAGAAAAAGATACATATTATACTAATTATTCAAAAAAAAAAATTGTTAAAAAAAACTATAGTAGTACTGGAAACTTTAGTAGAATCCGGAGTAATATGACTTTTACTGTCTTAAAATCAACAATAATTGTAACATTTTTTTCCTTACTTCGATCCAAAATCCCTCTTACTCAATCCAAAATAATGAGAAAAATAAATAGCTTTTTGGATATGAAATTAAGAATTAATTTTGTCAATCAATACATTTTAGAAGCAACGTTCTCAAAAAGGTGAACGCCAGTATTATTTGTGCTTTTATAACCGAGTGTTAGAAGAAATGTATTAATTAATTAATTATTATTATTATTATACATTTAAAAATGTACAAAGTTTTTGCGTATGTATAGTTTTATAGGAACCACCTTAGCTGTAAGAATAAGCTTTATGGAAAATAAATGATAAAAAATAATCATAAATAAAATCCAAAATGTTTAATCACGTTAATCTTTAAACAGCCTTGTTTTGTTTTTAACTTATTTAGGTAAATGTAAAATGTATTAAATATTCAATTTAAGCATTTCATCTATCTTCTATCTATATAAATAAAAATGAATCACTAAATGTGTTGCTAAGCGCTAAACTCTAGACCGATTTGGCTGATTTATTTTTTGTTGTGTTTGATGAAGTCTGAGGAAGGTTCTTATGGGGAGAAAATACGTAAAAAAATATTAGGAAAAATTAAAAACAACAATTTTCTTTTCCCATACTTAACAAACCACTTTGTCCTCAGCTATCAAACATTTGACGTCAATCAAAAAAAAAACGTACGTGCCACCCATTTTTAGGTTGTTGATAACTTTTTTTACTGTCATTAAAAAATACATTCTACTATCAAATTTTGTATTTTATTCATTAAATTCATAAAATCCTAAATTAAGTTTTATAATTTATCTAAAAGGTAACACGACATTTATATTTTATAATAAAAGGTACACGACACGACATGACTGTCAGCTAGTTGGAAATATAAAAGTTACAATCAATATACAAAGTATAAGTAAATTCAAAATATTGAGGGTGTGCTATCAAATTTAAATAATAAACAAATGATAAATACACCATTTTACATTTAGTTAAATACATTTATGAATAAACTAAAACTCGTTTGAATTTTCAATAAAATTTTATTGAATCTCAATTCGTAAGTACCATTTAACACACATTTAATAATCAGAAATTGGAACTACATACTGAATATATGTTGTAATAAAATATATTTATACATTTAGACATTGATTTATATTTAATAAGAACTATGTGATATCTTCTTTATTACTGCTAAATTACATATTAAACGAAATAATTGGAAAATACTTATATGTATTATTGTTTTATTTTTTTCCCTAATATTTCCTAAACACTTCCTTTCGTGCGTTTCAATCGGTTTCAAAACGTAATTTTCCTAAAATAAAATATACACGCAACAATTTTAATAAATTAACTAATCATATTTGATCTAGAAACCATTTATCACGTGTAACATCTTACAGCTCCGGTTTGGTGGGAGTAATTTATATTAATATAATTATTATAGCGAGGGATATGACAATATATTTCCTATACAAATATTGGAGGGACTATGACGATATGTTTCTATGACGTCATCAACGTATACCGTAATTTATATTATAGCACCTATATATTAAATATCGTAGATAGGATATTTTGTTGAAAGAAGATTTTATGTTATTTTTAAAAGTTAGTTTAATACTGCATACAAAGATTTTCTAAAAATTACACGCTTCGTCTGGGAATCGAACCGACTTAAATGTAAAAAAAAATCACCCATATTTTTATATTATGATGCCAATCGAAAGAATGAACAAAAAATAATAACTCCAATATTTGTATAGAAAATATATTGTAATATCCCTTGCTATAATTTATATTAAAATATATTATAGCTATACGTGTGTTACTGGCTTTATGGGAAGACGGAATTTATAGAAGTCACTGCACTGATGCAAATTTTAAATTTATTAAAAATCGCTAAGTTCCAGCAAAAAAACCTTTTCTAAATAGAACAAGAATAATAATTTATTTTTTAACTGCAATAAAATTTTCGAGGAATTTGATAGAAACTTTTTAAATTGTCCAATATCATAGAAACATTAAAACATACGAGATATCATACCATAACAATTACTTATTACGAGAGATGTTCAGATGTCACACTATGTGGGTAAATCATCAATTTTATTTTTAATACATTTACATATATATGTAAATATTTTAATCAAATAGAACCAACCGTAACAACAGTGTTTCACTCTGTCGCATCTTTGTCCGGTGACAGTACATTTTTCTTGTATTCGTCTATGGTCTCGGTGAGTATTTTCTGGAAAATACTTTCAAACACCTGACTCTTAACTGTCAGCTCGTCGGCGTGCAGCGAAGTCCACTCCGGTTCGCATCGACGCCACTCGTCGAACAGTATGTCGTCAATGTGATCGGAACGTCTCGAGCTCACTCCTGTCAAGTAAACATTCCATCCTTATATGTACATAGTCTACACTAATATTATAAAGAGGAAATATTTTTTTTTTGTTTGTTTGTTTGTTTGTATTGAATAGGCTCCGAAAGTACTGGACCGATTTGAAAAATTCTTTTACCATTAGAAGCCTACATTATCCGTGATGAACATGGGCTACTTTTTGCCGCGGCAAAATGCTTCATTCCTACGGGAAATCTAAAATAAAAGTAAAAGGTACTAGCGGCTTGGCCCGGGATACACTTGACAGCGCCATCTATCCAGAATCAGGCGAAGCGACTAGCATGACAACTGCTTGGTGATATTTTTAGCGATCCGCTCCACGGTAGATGGCGTTTTATACTTTTCGACGCGGACGAAGACGCGAGCACCAGCTAGTATTAGGATAAAACAAAAAATTCCTCCGCCGCGTCTGTCTGCCTGTGTCAAAAAACTACTGCACCGATTTTTATGCTGCTTTCACCAATGGATAGAGTGGTTCTTGAGGAGCGAATTCCTCGGCGTTGAAATAGGAAAAAGTAGCCTATCCTGGGTCCTGGACGTCTAAATGTTTATCTATTAAGTTTCATGAAATTCAGTTAATACAATAAATTAACTGAATTTCATGGGAAGCACCAGCTTTCAAATAAAAAAAGAATTAGCAAAATCGTTTCACCCAGTCGAAAATTACGAGGTAACAAACATTTAAAAAAATACAATCGAATTGAGAACCTCCTCATTTTTTTGGAAGTCTGTTGAGAATTTGACTCACCCGAGACAGAGGCGCACGGTGTGACCCCGGAGAGGACGCTCTTCAATGCCTCCTTAGTGTCGCTCCATACTTTGTCCTCGTCTTGCTCGCGCTTCTTCGGCAGTATATTGCACGCGTCCCAGGGTTTGTCGCTTTGGACGACCTTGCGTCGCGCCACTGACTCGTCGACGAAATCCTTCACGAACACTTCGAACGCGTCTGTCGGGTCCACGGGCGTCGCTGGATCGGCGTACGTGGGCAGTTTCTGCTCAGTCGCCGCGTCCAGTTTGAAAGGGCGTTTAGTCTTCGGCTTGACCGCCTCCGTGGGGGGCGTGTAAGGCGGGGGCGGCTTGTCCGGTATCTCGCGCACTACCAACAGCCGACACTGTTGTTGCTCCAACGCCTTTATCTGTAATAATAATTATTGAGCGTCGAGGCTAATTAACACTGTGAGACTTAACCCTTTAACACAGCCAGAGACAATTATTTTCGTGTCCATTTAGGGGTCCTCGTGATTTTCATCAGGGCCCTGATTCTGTATGGCAAATAGGATTCCACACTCTTGTCTTACTTTTTCAAAAAACGTCATAAATACAATAGTACACTGTGGTTTCTGTGAAATCATAACGTGCCATAGATAATTTGTCTTGGGGCAACATTAGACGTGGTTTGAATAAGACCAAGATTAGGAGGCATACAGAATTAGGAGGGGATTCATGATGAAAATTATAAATCTAATCATAATCTAATATTTCTAAACCTAAACCTAAATCCTCGGTATTGATTGGTGCATCATATTTTTAATATGTCATTCTCATACATTTCTCACTAGCTATATTATCTCTGACAACGTGTATTGCAAAATTTCATGATGATCGGTCGAGTGGTTAAAGCGTGAAAAAGTAACAGACAGACAGAGAGACAAAAATACTTTTATATTATGATGGTACATAAAAATGTGTACCTCTCTCTCTATAGCCAACTGTTGACGACGCAACTCCTCGGCTTCAGAGTGAGTGGGTGCGGCCATCGATGAAGTGGACGACATCACCTGCGGGATCTGTGAGCTGTCTGAACCACTTTCTGAAACTTAAAATAACATATAAATACAAATAAGTTACAGAAAATGTTCATTTGTTTATATATTATTGTCCAACCGATGGTCAATTTCTGGCCAAATCCGATTAATCAACATAGATGATCGGACTGATGAGACTTTTTCGTCTCAGATTTAGAACGTACGACTACTGAGTCTTTCAGTCCGATTATAACACATTTTTGTTAAATCAATTTTATTATCTTTTGAATTTGAATACTTCTTTATAATATCAAGCAAGTGCACTTGAAACTTGAACTTGGCCAGTCATGAATAGAGCAGCCCTTATGGTACAAATAATTTATTAATAATACAAATAAGAGAATTTGCTCTAAGAAATTTTGTTCAAGATTGAGCTACAATTAATAGTAGGTATAAATGATTAAAAAAAAACTTTATTATTGAAGGTTCATATTGGGATAGAAAGGTAATTAAAATCATCTCTAGAAGTTGATCTAGAGATGACAAAAAAATCCCTTTGGCGACACCTTTGGGTTTCATATTTTTTATTGAGTAATCAAGCTGTCAGTAGAAGATTGAAACTTAATTTTTTTTAAATAATTTCATGCTAAATATTTACCTGTGAAAGTGGACGTAGAAGACGTAGAAGGCTGCGACGTGGTGCCCCTGATTGGCACCTCTGAATTTTCTATGTCCGATGTAGGTAATGTTGTTTGACTGCCCACTGCCGCGACTTGCTTCCCTTTGACTGTAAGTGTTTCTTCAGACACTTTCTCGACCTTTAATGATTTATCTAAACCATTCGTCGGTGCAGACATTGTAGTAGCAACATCAATCTCTTTTTCCACGACGTTTTCACATACATTCAATTGTATTTCCTCTACAATTTGGACCGAATCATCTTTGACCTCGGGCAGTGTTTGATTTTCGTGATCGCGTTCAATCGTAGAATCCGCAGGAGACTTCTCATCGACTAGACTCTTGTAATACTGATCGAGTTCATCGACAAGACTCCGCGCCGTTGAGGGCGAAGTTGAATTTTCCTCATCGCACATTTTCAACTGATCCATCAACTTTTCGTGCACAAAATCGTCACCGAAACTGATGTTTTGTTTATTTGTTGTATTCACTATATTCTTCAAAGCCTCCTCGTTCACTTCGTACTGTTTACCATTGCTGAAGATTTGCGGTAAAGTCAAATTTTGGAATATAATATTTAAATATCCACCATCGACAACGATAAAGTTCTCGGCAGCCGTTTCTGTGGAACGGTCCACTAACGAAGAGCTTATACTGTCACCAGTTTGTATACACTTTTCGGCGCTAGTGACTGCTTTGACAGCGGCAGGTGCTTCCAATGTGAGTATAGAGGTTTCAGACTTGGGCCGAGACGACATACTCTCTTCGCATTCACTGCTCGACAAATCGAAGCATTTCAACGGAGCAATATTACGATCCGACGTTGTATTTCTCTTTAATTTTTTCTTTCCGAACAATATTTGTTCGACATCCACACTATTTCTCAATTTCAACTCAATGTTCTTTTTAGTTTTCATAAGGGCTGCTTTCCGTTTCTCCGACAGAGACAAGAGAGTTTTTCGCATCCGTTGCATTTCACCGCACTCATGTTGCAGTTTTAATAAGGCGCCGCGTTGTTTCTTCTTCAAAGTGGATATTCCCTTATTGTCCTGTTTCTTTTTGTTCTCCAACCAAAGTATTTGTGATTTTGTGAAATCCTTCAGTGCATCTTCTCTCAATTTCAGTACAAACAATAAGTTCTTTGCCCTCCTCTGTTCATCTCGAATGAGTAGATTGAGCTAAAATAAATAATTAAATATATTTATTAATTCGTGTGAATATAAATATCGACCCCTAAAGACTTGCTACAGCATTTCAATTTTGCACTTAATGATAACGTCATTAGCATTTATAGTTGAGTACCAAGGGGAGGGAACTGTGACAATTAGGCTGCCGACGAGTTTTTAAGCTGGCAATTTTTTAATTTTAACGAAAAATATCAATTGTTTTCGTACAAGCACCTAATAAATTGTGAGAGTCTCCTAAGGATATGTTTGTTCATTATTTATATGCATGTAGTTATGTGCCCACCAGCACGTCACTGGATCACAGTGGGTGTGCATTCCTTGTAGAGATAAGCGTTTTGCTGACGCCTAGGTCGACGCGGTGGCCAACCGTCGTTCGAGCTTGACTAAATCACTCGACAAGACTAGCCACGAAACAAATGAGTACTTAGTCTTAAGTACTATTTCATTCAATTAAAATTTGTATTTTTAAAACGAGGAAACCATAAAACGCTCTACGAGTTAACTATGTAAGGTCCTACATTGTAGGAGGCACGTTCGAAACTATTAATCTGATTTTAAAAATACTTCCACCAAAAGTTAGAATAGAATTTCAGAATGGTCATAATATTTCACCAGAAAACGACTCTATTTAAAAGAAATAAAATTTTAAAAAAGATCCAACGCAAAAGCAAAAGTATAATGCTTTTTAAATAATTATGTCATCCATCACGAAAGAATAATAACGACATATTCAGAAGTAAATTGTATGTTATCGACTCACGATTGCATGTAATCCAGTCGCCACTGTCGTCTACAACTCTACACCAATATAAAGGGAAATATTTGATTTTTTTTTGTATGTTTGTTTGTAAAGCATTAACTCAAACACTTATAAATCGATTTTAAAAGTTCTTCCATTTAGAAAGTCACACTATCAACGAGAAATATGCTATATTTTATTTGTAAAAGCAACCGAGTTCCCTACGAATATTAAAATGTTGAAACAAGGTATAAAGAAATTTGGGTACGCTGCGAAAACTAATGATACGTAGCGTAAAATAATGTGCCTACATGCAAATTCCTCTTTAAAATTATTCGAATCGGGACTGTTGTTTGGACGGGTATAAAAATGCTGAACATAATAAATGCGACGATTCAAAATTTCATTTTAATTTTTCATATAAAATCATAAATTCATATTTTGGCTATACTAATATTAATAAGAGGAAAGATTTGATTGTTTGTTTGAATCGATTTTGAAAATACTTTCACCTATAGAAAGCTACTTTAAAAGCGAGTGACAGGCTATATTTAAAAAAAAAATACATGGACGAAGTCGCGTTTTATATGTTAGTGTTTTATAAAGATATGCGGACAAAGTCGCGCACAACAGCTAATAAAATAATAAATCGATTTGCACTCTTGTCGATAGTCTTATAATGACAATTATGTTTACAAACAAAAAGAATCATTTAATATACTCACAAGACAAAGACTTTTGGAAGCTATTGTTTCGTTGTCATCGTCGGCGCCATGTTCAAACTTTTGCAGGAAAGTATTATAGTCTGAATCTTTTAGATTCAAACCGGCATTTTTGAACCAAGTTTTCCCATTTGTCGCTAGACATTTATCGGAGAACGAGCAACTCTCCAGATACTGTAACGATTCGAAGAACGAGTCAATAAAATTCAGCTCCCTTTGAAACTGCTCACAAATGTACTCTTTATTGACTCTTATTTCGCTTATTAGATCCGACGGTTTTACTAATTTGTGACTATTAAAGACGTACGAACAATTAACTGTTTTGAGCTTATTAAGGCAATTAAAGTAATTGGTGGTATGATTCTTTTCGCTGTGACGCTCCTCGTTGTCTTCTTCAATATTCTTCTTTGTGTTTACATTTCCAATTTCCTTCTTGAATATGGACAACACGTTCATTGGATAAACTAAATGACTAGGAGTACTCTCTGGGGAGTTCTCATTGCTGCCGCTCACCACGTGAAAATCAAATTTCTGCTTCGTTGTGTATGTGACCGTCGCCCTACCTATTATATAGGGTGGACTTTCCTCAAACTCCCCCGCACTCTTGTGTGAGGCTATTTTTATGGACGGTATTTTCAAATTTGGCAACGAATTACTACTTATATTGACTACATCATATTTGGATATATCACTTCTCTCCTTCAACAATGTTACATTTGGTATATCTAGATTGTCATAGACTTTTGTAATTTTCTCCGTCTGTACGTCAACATCTTTACAGTAATCTATAAAGTAATTGTCAGTTTCTGTAATTTTGTTCTCAGTTGATTTTATATCTGTGGCGACGTTCGCGTCTCTTGTGTGAATCACTAAATCAACTGTAGTGCACTGATCCGTTGTGGACGGAGTTACATTTAAATATTCCACTGAAGGTGGTTGAATCACTTCTCTTTCAGGTTTAACATCGATGGGAACATGAATCACAGTCACCGGTTTGTTTCTAAGCACTTGTGCTTCCTTCTGAACGGTTATTTTTGATTTTGTCGGAGACTTTTGTCTCGCTCGACTTATTATTGACTTATTTGATGTCGTTTTTGCGGGCGATGTGTTTAAAATTCTACTTTTTGCTGAGACTTCTTTACCCTTTTCATTTAAATTTCTTCGCTGTGTCATATCTAAAATGAAAAAGGATTAATGTGATATTGCATTTATTTAAAAATTATTGAAGATATTTTTTAGTTGTGGCGGGGGCTACTCTTAAAGGCCACCTACCATAGAGTGGAGAATCACTCTGTTTGAGAAGATCTATGTGTAAAAATAATTTTGTATCTATTACTTGTTACACAAACTGACGATTCGATTTTTACCTTTTTCTGTACAATTTCGATTTTTAACATTGTTAACATATGATATTTTGGCGAGGTTCGTGTCGTTTTTGTTTATTGTTTTGGCATTCGATTTAGTCTCCCTGGAACCTGTGAATATTGAAAACTTTGATCAATTTAT
The DNA here is from genome assembly GCA_918317495.1 of Synanthedon vespiformis. Taxonomy (NCBI): domain Eukaryota; kingdom Metazoa; phylum Arthropoda; class Insecta; order Lepidoptera; family Sesiidae; genus Synanthedon; species Synanthedon vespiformis. Next base: position 1,037,665 of record OU906947.1, on the reverse strand, counting down.
AGAAAAAAAAATGGAGTATAATAAAATAATAACAGTGAGAGACAATAACTTGGCTGAAATTATGCACAAGGATTGCAGAGCAACTGGCATTTGGATAAAAAATATGAATAGAAATGAACTTACATTTAGAAGATACACTTAATCTAGAAGTAGTTCTGACTGATGGAACTTTCTCATCAGGTCCCGCAGCCCTGTTTGAGTTTTTCACTTTATTTACACTTTGAGCTAAAACAATTCAAATAAATTTATAACCAGGCTTAAGTAATATAGTATCTAAATCTTTGAATGCAATATTACTAACTTTTAAAAATGACAAAATCTACTTTCAACAAAATATCCTATCTACTACAATATTTAAGGTACTTTTCCTTAGTTTCACTTAGTCTTGGGACACTCTGTATATACGAGTATATATATATATAATTCGCTCCTTAAAAACTAAAGGGCCATAAAACAAAAAATCCAAAAATGTTTTTATTGCAAAAATATGATCACAATCCTTCATATTGTATGTTGCAAAAAGATTTATGGTTGTTTTATTCCATATTTAGTATATTTTGATCATTTTTTATATATTCAAAAGTAACTTATATGCTTTAAATATCTCTTCTAATATTCAGTTTATTATAAAAGTACTTAAAACATCGCTTCTAATTATGTATAATATGTGCATATTTGATATATATGTAATAAGAAAAAAATAAACAAAAATTTTTTTTTATTTTTTTTTTCAATTAGCTGTCCTGTAAAAAGTGTAATTTTGATTTGTGGCCCTTTAGTTTTTAAGGAGCGATATGTAAAAAAAATACTCACAAAATCTAGGATGGAGATCACTTTCGTCATCTTCAGTTATACTGACAATCTTTCTCTTCGTATAACTCGAATGAGATTTTGCATTAAACTCTGGCTTCAATGAACGGCTTGTATTTAGTTTTGAATTGTCAATTTCAATAATACGACGTAAGCGCGGCTGCAATACATAACTGTCCTGTGACCATGTGGCTGTTAAAATGGAGACATTTTTGTTATTTTGAGTTCACGTCGAAATGATGATGATACCAATACCCGATTGGATAAACTTTAAGACATTCATTGCCGCACTAAAATTTCAAGTCTCATATGAATGGCCATAGAATGGCGGTATAATAATATTGAACTCGTGCAGTGAGTCGTCGGCCGTACGAATGAGAAGTATAGACTCGTGCACGAGTCCACGGTTTTTGAATTGCATATCTCCACATTTCAAGGTGGTTTTTGAATGAATAAGTTGTGTTTTAAATTAATTTCTAGTATTTTTGAAGAAAAACCGATATAGTTTGGACTACTTTAGACTCATGTAGCGAGTTCAAAGCCCAGTATGCGATTTTAGTGAATGGGTTAAAAACTAAGAAAAATTATATAATACTAGCTGCTAGCCGCGACTTCGCCTGCGTAACTTTGCAAATTATATACTAAAATCTTCCTCGAGAACCACTCTATCCATTGGTGAAAACAGCATAAAAATCGGTGCAGTAGTTCTTGAGTTTATCGCGAACAGACAGACAAACAGACAGACAGACGCGGCGGAGGCCTTTTTTTATAATATGTAGTGATCACTAATTTCATTTACCTTTAGAGTCGAAATCGAAATCCGGCAATTTGGTATATTTCACTACAGTACTTTTCTGTTTCAAATTGTTGGGAAAATTGGAATCAATTTTTAGAATGAATTCACACACTTTATCGTAGTCGGTATCCATTTCTGTCGGTGCCGTTGCATCCATTATTGTACGTAAAATATAATTGTATAAAATAATAAATAAAAAACATTAGTATGTATTATATATAACACAGTATTGTTACGGTTTATTTTGAGGAAATTTTACATATTTTTTTTATATATATTTGTTGTAACTGAAGGATTTTGTTTGATTTTGATTTGTTATTCATCCGTCATCCTGTGTCAAACCCAAACCACAGAAAAAAAGTTGAAACTGTCATTTAACAGAAGGAAAAAATTGAATTGACATTTACATAGAGCACTTTGGCTTTCTTGGTAAAATAGGATTGCGTATTACATACATTTGCAGCAATTAAATAACATTATAATACTCTCTTCTAGCGAGATTGTGAATTCGTGAATATTGAGGATTTGCAGACATTTAAAAATGCTTTAGATGTCACTCTTTTTCTTTACTTTTATTAAAAAGGGGCCTAAACAAGTGGCATTCGTTCCGTAGCGATTCGATCAATCGTTTCTGCTTCTTCTTACTTCTTCTTTTTAAGTTAAATGGCAATGCGGCTCATTTTAAAATGGCCATTATCTGCCAGTGTCAAGTTAAAATACCAATTTGTAATAGTCTTTTTAAAAAAAATGAAGCAAAATTGAAATCAATATCAAAAGTAGCAAACTCAAGTCTAGTCAGTGAAGTCAAGTCAGTCAAGTCTAATTTTCTCTTGTTAGTATTCCAAAACAGGGGCCCTAGACAAAGTAACAATTGAAAACGATAACGAAGTTCGTTATCGTTAAAATGTATGGGAACTATCACGTGATTTAGCGAAGGCTTATGTCAATCCCATACATTTTATTGTTTTCGAACTTCGTTATCGTTTTCGATTGGTTACTTTGTCTAAGGCCCCAGGTCCGTCAAGTCCAAAGCAGTCAGGTCAAGTCCCAATCGTTTCTGAGATAACGAAAACAATTTCCTAAGTATGCCAATGTTACAATATGATTAGACAGTTAGACTATGATAACTTGTGACGAATTATTGTTCTTTCCGCTAAAAAAATAAAATCGGCTATGTAAAAATAAAATGCGATGTCAATGTCAGTGTCAAATGTGAAATCAATGTGACATTGATTGACATTGACAATCGCGCACTCACAAATGAACTCGTTTTTATTTTTTAAAATTTAATGAACAAAACAAACAACAAAGATCAAAGAACATTAACTTTCATTTCACATCAAATCAAATAACATCATTGGGATTTGGGAATGATTCAAAAACATTTGCAATGAACAAAAACAAACAGCTGCATGAATTGCATGGAAAACCTGTTGTGTATTTGGTGGTGGGATACACAACAGGACCACCAGAGGACTTTGTTTTATAATATGTAAGGATATACCACTGGTTATAAGTATATATATAGTAGGACATATAGGACCATCTGGCAAAGAATGTTCATCCATTAAATTACATTTACATAGAAAACCAAAGATTTTTTAACTTAATTGAGTTTATAGTACACCTCAACTGTGTACTATCTGTGGTTTTTTGTGTGTAAATAATAAAAAAAAGACAAGCATGTAGGTATTAAAGTCGTATATATATATATACACACATTAAATGCCTCAATTACTTCTTATTATAAAATTATAGAATAAATCAATATAATACAAAACCATGAAAACATCTTTGTTGTCTCGATTTGAGACACAAAATTGTCTTTACACTTATATATCACATTTGTAGAGATCATTTTATAAACATTTAGCAAAAATTGCCTAGTTCGTATTAAATCTACATAGATATACACGCAGCTGCACACAGCACTTAGGTAAAGTCAGGGTAAGAAAACCATCATCAGTTTTCAAACTCATTCCTTTATCAAATCATAGACATTTAGAAACTAGCACTAAGCAGAGAACTGACAGGCGTTTCAAAAGAAATTTTGCCATGACTGACTATAATGCCCGGGTGCAAGCAAATGTCGACTTAAAGGTGACGAAACTTTTCTTACCCTGACTGTACATTTTTTTTTTAACATTAAATAAAATTATACCTACCTATGTATTTGTATCTCTCTCAATAGAATTTAAAATTCGGTTGGACCCACATAATAAAATAGATATAGGACGGTATGATTTCTAATTGATTAATCTAATTTAAAAAGAGTAGTCCATAATTGATGCTAATTGATAGGTAGGTGGTCCCACCGCTTGTTTTTTCAAGATGTCGGAAAATGCAACCAGAAAATCTTGGTCGACTTTTTCAAGTTAAACTTTTCTAATAAACCTCCCTCACGTAATATCCAAAATTTAACTTTAGCGGTTCACTTTCTTTCCTAACTCGTTGATTCCGACGTGACTGGTTTATAATGGCCCTGCGTCGGAAAGTCATTTCGCTTAATAAATATTATTAAAATATATAAACATTTCTTGAACTTGTTACAATTTTTATTGATTATGTTCATAACGTCGTGACCGACTGATCTTCGTAATGTATTACGAAAGTCAAAAGTGAAATTGCGTTGAGGTAGGAGAAATGGTCTCGAGATACGAATTGCCTAAATGGTTATTCCGACCCTGCCTGTATGTACAATCAAGACTGTATAATTGAAAGTTTGTATCAGGATAAGGTTAAACATAAATTGGTGTGTGGCGCTAGAAATTATTGACGTTACTATAGAAACTATATCCTAGGTCCAACGGATCACCAGGGTGATGTAAGTTGTATTTCACCTCCAAGAGTCTTAGTAGTAAATGAACTCCGAGGACTCTGTTTTTCAAGTGGAAGTCGCGATAGAAGAGAACCTGAAAATAATAATATAATAATATTTCACTTATGGCATTACTAAAACGGTTTCTGTTCACCAGGTCGACCCTAAGTTAATATATAATATAATAATTTATTTATTTATCAATTAACATTTAACAAATCCATTAACATGTTCACTTCAAGTTCATTTTAAATATTTAATTATTTAACACCTGTGACTTTGCTTGTTGGTTGGCGACCGTAGCCATCTATCTACCATCAAGTGGACCGTCAATCTGTTGGCTCTCTGCCTACCTTAACATTTTTTTAATAAGTAACTCTTTTTAACAAAAAATAAACGGACTTAAAACCGTATCATGGTCTTTTCTCATGGATGCCATTGTTAGAACTGGACCAAATTGAAATGGGACCACACGGAAAGTACCAACTTTCAAATAAATAAAAATCATCAAAATCGGTTCACCCAGTCGAAAGTTATGAGGTAACAAACATAAAAAAAAATACAGTCGAATTGAGAACCTTTGGAAGTCGGTTGAAAACAGTCTGAAACGCGCCTAAAAGTTTTCACTTTAAAAAGGGAACATATTCACCTTGACTTCTGTGTGAAAGGGTATAGCCGCAATAAGCCACCATATCCAGCTGGGTCCATTGTCAGAATTGAGATCCAAAGCGTTTCTACTAAGTATTGGTATTCCGCCGAGCACATACCACAACCTGTCCAGAATCTCATAGTCCAAACTTCTCAACCAACGTAACGTTCGAGCCAAAACGTTGTGCGTAAGTAAAAATAGATGCACGTGGGATTCCCCGGATAAAGAATTGTCGTGCTTAGGGTAACAACGAGCCATGTGATACCTGAAAAAGAAATATTCATTTATCACACAAAAAGCTAAGCAAGCCAAAAATTAGTTACACGTCATTTAATTTTCAAGTTTTTCGTTTTTGTGGAATTGAATAAATATTTAACACCCAACAATGGGGAGAATTCGCTGGTACAAGCTAATTGCTAATAAAACTATTAATGTCGGATATTAAATTATGTAGGTATGAGAACATACCCTTTATAATGTCGTATTTCCTTTATTCTGAACCGATGGAGTGTTATAAAAGTCAATATAACGCGTCCGTCCGGAAGCATTATGCAGTCGCGCAGTGACGCCATCTGTAATATGAATTAAAAATAACTCTTTTTAACAAAAAACCGTTTTCTCGTGGATGCCATCATCAGAACTGGACCAAATTGAAATGGGACCACACGGGAAGCACCAGCTGTCAAATAAAAAAAGAATCATCAAAATCGTTTCACCCAGTCGAAACTTATGAGGTACCAAACATTAAAAAAATACAGTCGAATTGAGAACCTCCTTTTTTGGAAGTCGGTTAAAAATTACCTGCAACGAATGTTATTGACTCAGAGACTATAGGGGAAAATATGATATATCTTGATCCCAGCAAGTCTTCAGCTAATTATTGAACTTTTTATTTGAAAGCTGGTGCTTCCCGTGTGGTCCCATTTCAATTTGGTCCAGTTCTGACAACGGCATTCATGAGAAAGACCTTGAGATGGTTTATTTTTTTGTTAAAGTGTTATTTTATTTGAAAGCTTGTGCTTCCCAGGTGGTCCCATTTCAATTTGGCCCAGTATGACAATGGCATCCATAAGAAAACGGTTTGAGGTCGGTTTTTTTTTGTTTAAAAGTAGTTAATTATAAAATAGATTCATCAATTTGAACTGATTCTATATTCAACTTACGGTACCCATTGTATTGGTGTAGTGCATATCAACCAATCCGAATCTTCTATCACCAGACTCGTCTGCTTGTAAATTACATATCACTCTTATGGCTCTCTTGTTATAGGCAGGCATTACTATGGAATACATGCATCTGCAAACAATATACAATTCTCATTACACTTGTTGGTTGTTGGTTGATCCATAGTAGGATTAAGGCTCTAGCATTTCTTACTCACTCCTCAAAACAAAACAGCCTTACTACAATAAGCGCCTGTTTCACCAACGTCAAGTAAAGTGTTGATTAGTTACTTTTAGAAATAATTTTCTGTTTTATTGAATTATTCACTCGGTTTAGTGCATCCATCGATAGCCGATATTTTTTAATTATTTTCTATACAATTTTTGGGACGTTTACCGTACAAATAAATGTATATTAGCTAAATTATTCTCGGTTACCGATGACTAAATGACAGTTACGTCAAGTAGGCCATACTTCACGTTTGTGAAACAGGCGCTTATATTATTAACTATTTGACGACACGTTTGGTCTAGTGGCTAGTAACCCTAGCTGTTAACCAAACGGTCGCGGGTTCGAATCCCGCTAGGGGCCAAATGTTTATATCTTAGCATTTTACCTTTGTACCTGAATCATGGATGTATTGTATTTATAATATGTATGTATTTACAAAAAAAAAAGTAATTTATGTAGTATATCAGCTGTCTGGTATCCATAATACAAGCATTAGTTGCTTACTGTGGAACTGGAATGTGTGAAGATCTATTTATATTTAACTAGCTGCTGCCTGCGACTTCGTTCGCGTTGAAAAAGAAAGAGTAGCCTATCCTGTGTCCCGTACGTCTTTTTACGTCATAAAAAAATAATTACCCTGGTAACGTCAGTTCGCATGCCAAAATGGGGATAATGTTCCGCTCAGAACAGCTGGGCTTCATAACCTTTATCGCATGTAAAGCACTCTCGATCAAACAGTTACTTTGGACCTGTGGAAATTAGTTTTCATTATTTTCATTGAAATAAATTATTATGTTATTAGGTTGAACTGGATAATTTTTTACCACACAATCGATTTTTACGGTTTTCGCTAGCGGAAAGAGAAATAAAATAATAGATATAATTTTAAAAAAATAATTGGGAAGTCAGGGGCGTGACGCCCGCACTTAAAAATTATGTAAAACTAGCGGCTGCACGCGACTTCGCCCGCGTAACTTTATAAAATATACCCTATGTTCGTTCTGGTGTCCCAGACAACGTGTATGGAAAATTTCATGGTGATCGGTTCAGTAGTTTTTGTGTGAAAGAGTAACAAACATTCATACATAAATACTAGCTGGTGCCCGCGACTTCGTACGCGATGTTAAATTAAAAATATAAAAGCAATTATAACGCTTGACCTCTTGTTGCTATAACACATTGGCCAGGCGTTAGTTACAGTTTTATATTTTAGATAATCCCACGGGAACAGTACTTTTTTCTTGGGTGAAAGGCACTCTATGTCCTTTCCGATGTCCCAGACAACGTGTATGCAAAATTTCACAGTGATCGGTTCAGTAGTTTTTGCGTGAAAGCGTATTAACCAACATTCACATTTATATTTTATAATATTAGTAAGGATTAGTACGGATTTTCACTTACTCTTAAAGATTTAAAATCGTTCAAGTTGCTCCTGCACAGAGGACAACAGTTTATAGTGTCTTGAATTTGATGCAAGCAGCTCCGGCATAAAGTGTGACCGCAATGAAGACTTATTGGGTCCAGTAATGTCTCGGTGCAGATGAGACATTCCAACTCCCTCTCCATTATCCAGGCCTCAGCCGAACACCTCTTTATGTGCTCCATTATTTTATTGTGAGCCATATATAATTGCGAACTAAGTTTTCTTCCGGCGAATATCTGCAAAAAAATTGACATTGTATAGTGCAAAATTTTTGTGTAGGTAGGTACAATCGGCCACATAAGTCTAATTAACACATTCAAAAGTTTTTTTTTTTTTCTTGTTCATGTGTTGCGTTTGCTTTCTTATGTTTTCTTGTTTATTCTGTTTTTGTATTGATCTAATAAAATATATTTTCTTTCTTTCTTTCTTTCAAAAGTGCAAAACAACTGAGCACTCAACGCGCCATAAGTCGTTGTCACGACTAGAGAAAAAATAAACTTCATGTATAAACGATCGTAAAAAGCTTCAGTAAGTATGTAAGTAACTAAATTGAGTGTTCAGTTTTGCACTTTTGAATGAGTTAATCGACTTATGCGGCCGACTTTACATCGATCATCGACTTCGCCAGACATTGTACATTTACCGAATTTAATTCATTTCGAATAAGTATTCGTTTATCGTCATAATAAGAAATTTTAAAACAATAAAACAAGGTCCTCCGCCGCGTCTGCCTGTTCGCGATAAACTCAAAAACTACTGCACCGGTTTTCATGGTGGTTTCACCAATGGATATAGTGGTTCTCGAGGAAGGTTTTAATAATATAATTTAAAAAGTTACACGTGCGAAGTGGCGGGCAGCAGCTAGTCTAAAACAAAATAAAAAACGAATGCCTGGCCAAAGAGTTATATACTTATTTCTTATTGATTTGTTGTCATTTTGAATGCGGTCGAAGTCGCGCACACAAACTAGTTTATAATATTACTTGACTTGTATGTAAAAAGTATAACACTGACCTTAAAAAATATATTTTTTGAAAAATGCTCGTATGTTAAACTACAATTTGCGACGATGGCAAGGTGTGCAGCCGCGATCAAATACTTTTTCTTCCTAATGAAATACAAAATCACTTTCAGTCGCATCTGTAAGAAAAAACATACAGCAATGAATTTCTGATACAGTTGAGAAGTATTGAAATTTGTAAGTACGTGTAAATAAGTATAAAAAAACATAGATAAAATAGTATATTATTACTACTTTTGAGTAGATATATAAACGTTCATAAAATATATAAATACCAGCAGGTGCCCGCGGCTTCGTACGCGATGATAAATTAAAAATATAATAGCAATTATAATAACGCTTGACGCCTTGTTGCTATAACACATTGGCCAGGCGTTAGTTACACTTTTATATTTTAGATAATCCCTCGGGAACAGTACTTTTTTCCTTGGATGAAAGGTATCCTATGTCCTTTCTGGTGTCCCAGACAACGTGTATGCAAAATTTCATGGTTATCGGTTCAGTAGTTTTTGCGTGAAGGCATAACAAAGAAACAAACTCGCATTTACATTTATAATATTAGTAAGTAAGGATTACCATGAGTAAATAGTTACTTAACCAATAATAAGTGACTATTTACTTTATGATATGATATTACATTACTTACCACTGTCGACATTGGGAAACGTGGAAATGTTCTGGCCTGGACCTCAACTGGCCAATTCCTTGGCGAACCAGCTGAAAATTATTGTAAAACGATGTCTTAACAATCTTAAGGCAATATTTTTTTAACAGTAACAGAACATCTCAGGTTTATGAATAATCGCTAGTTGATAATAACAATTTGAATTTCCGAATCGCTCACCACACAACTTTACCAATACTCAATTATTATGATGAGGTCACATTTTACCGAACACAGTAACTTAAATAACGGCGTTAAGTTAAACGTGAGCACTTGCAAAATCCAGGTTTAAGTGTATCGAAATCCTTACCACATCGGCTATCACGTAACCTGCGACCCGTGGCTTGCTTCGGTATAGGTAACTTATGTAATAGTAACGTAATATATGGCCGATTTACATAATGGTTTTGTTGGTCGTACGATACGATTATTATTGTCCCAAACGCCTACGTCCCAGCTCTTTACTCATTGTTAAACCTCTCTCGCATTACCTTATCAGAAATTCTTTATCCAAAAGTTATATTGTCTCAAATTCAAATTTAAAATTTCTACTTACAGACTCTCTCGCTTGCTTTTAATTTGATTTATATATTACTATAACAACTAGAAAAAAATGTGTGTATCAGCTCTGACGCACGATTGGAGTTTACTCCTTACGAATAATAAATAAAATAATTATATAAATACAAACGAACGAATAAATAAACTCTGAAACATCAGAGATAGTCTAAAATATTCGAAAATAGAACGTAACGCACACCGTGTGACAATTTTGATTTTACTCCCATAACCGTATACCCCGGGCTTATATATGAAAATCGATATAATATGACATATATGTAACTCTCATTACAGCGGCACTATTTCCCACTAATATTACAAATGCGACAGTGAGTTTGTTTCATAAGCTTCACGCCGTAACTGCCATAGAGTAACTGCTGAGGTAACTGCTTAGTTAGAAGTAGAAGGGATACAAAAGGAACATACTATTAGGTTATCTTTCACACAGAAAATCTGTAAGTGTATGTTGTATGTTCCTCTATATAACTCTTAAACGAATTAACTGATTTTCATGGAATTTGGTAGATAAACATTTAGACGTACGGGACACATGATGGGCTACTTTTTTCTTTTCCAACGCGGACGAAGTCGTAGGCACCAGCTAGTGGAAATATAAACCTGGATTCGTCGAGTCATGCGCCGAAGCGTTGACAAAGAAAAAGGGCGGTGGACGTAGTCGCGGGCAACAAATAGCGTTCTAGACTTATTAGTTTTGATAGTCAGTCAGGATAAAAGATTTTATAAATGGGTATATATATATACATAGAAATTCAAATATTACGTAAGCACAGAAGGGTACCTTTGCTTTGCATATTTTTGAAGACATAAACCGCCGGGGGTTAGATGGTGATTATGCAATCACGTTCAAAATGTTCTTTCAGTAGGTATTATAATTATATTAGGTATCAATCAATACTAACAATAAACACATAATATTCTGTGTAATAAATCTGTAAGTGTAGGTATTGTTGTATGTATGTATTCCTCAAACGAATCAACTGATTTTTATGAAACTTGGAAGAAAAACATTTAGACGTATAGGACACAGGACAGCCTACTTTTTTCCTTCTCAACGCGGACGAAGTCGCGGGCGCCAGCTAGTTATACATAAATAATATCGCGGTGGTTACGTTGCATGGATGTCCGTAGTAAATAAGAACCTCAAGGAAGCCCAAGGCAACAAAAAGACGACTCAGGATCGCAGACTTTTTATCTAAATGCCTCTGCTGAGCGACAGGCGAAAAATTTGTGCAATATCACACTAAATCGTATCACGTAGCTCATAACACTAGTGTGTTTTGCGTAAAAATTAACGATTTAGTGTGATATTGCACTAATCGTTCCTAAAATAAAATGGGAAAGGGCCAGGCAAAGAAGAAGGTTACGTCAGCAATATTTATTTATTACGAAACAATAAAATCATTTTAGCATGTTTGTTAAAGTAATTCTTATTGTTAAACAAAAAGCGAACCTGAGACTCACTCCGGTATCCATGTTCCCCATTCGCCGGGTGCTTTGAAATTAGTAGCATGGCGTAAAGTATTAAATAAATAAATAATAATAATAAATAAATAAATAAATATCTTCACACATTCCACACAGCACCATCCAGTTCCACACTTAGCAACTAATGCTTGTATTATGGATACCAGACAGTTGATATAATAAATAAATAAATTATTATTTTTTGTAAATACATACATATTATAAACTATGAACAATGAAAAGTGCCCTATGTCCTTTCTGGTGTCCCAGACAACGTGTATACAAAATTTCACGGTGATCTGTTCAGTAGTTTTACGTGAAAGTGTAACAAATATCCACATCCATACAAATTTTCGCATTTATAATATTATTACAGATAGCCTATGTTACTCGCTGATAATGTAGCTTTCTATAGGTGAAAGAATTTTCAAAATCGGTCCAGTAGTTCTTGAGATTATTCATTACAAACATATAAATCTTTATAATATTAGTTGGTATAGTTGTTACGTCATCAGACGTGTGAGTGCAGCACTCACTTGGTTTTCATTACGTATACAAAAAAATTGCTTATTTTGTTAATGTGAAGCTTAGACTAGGAAAATTCGCAATATATTCATGAAGGCCCCGTGGCGCAACGGATAACGCGTCTGACTACGATCAGAAGATTCCAGGTTCGAATCCTGGCGGGGTCGATAGTTGTGGCAATAAATCTTTTTTATATTTTATCTTTTTGTACTCGTATATCTTTTTGTAATAAAATTTATATTTGAAATTGAATACGATAATAATGGCAAATTAATCCTTAATCTATTTAATTTAATTCTTATTTACTTAAGGGATAAGCAATATGGTAATGGGCTGTGTGGCATCCCTTACTGACTCTCCGAAACACAACAGCACATATACTTATTTCACAGTGGTTATGTTAGACGTGCCGCCCAAATGTCTGCGAAACGCTTACAGGCAGTTAAAATTAAAGAAAAGTGGATGCCACAGCACAGTTATTGTGTACAAAAAATATCTACATGGATTAGACGGCTTATGTCGGCGACTTTCGTACGTCTACGGATCTCCTCATTTCTGATTCGATCTCGCAGTGTAACCCCTTTCGATAGCTCGTTGAGCGACATGACCAACCCTTACAGCTTACAGATTTATTATTAGTATTGATTGATTGAAAAATCACCAGCTAAAAGTACCAATAACTCTCCAATTATACTTTGGTTGCTTTTGATATCTTTCATATGCCGATCAAATGCTTCAATCTCTGTTTTGTGTGACAAAAAGGCGTAAATATAACGTGAAAAATAAATATAATAACATCTGAGGAAATGTAATTATGTGATAATATTTTTAGATGACCCCCTTTCGTCAGCGAAAGCCCCTTTGATGCATTGTTGCTATAACACTTTCGCCAGGCGTTAGTTTTTTATTTTATTATTCTTGATCCCTCGGGTACAGTACCTACTTTTTTCTGGATGAAAAGTACCCTATGTCCTTTCTCAGGCTCTAGACTACCTGTATATCAAATTTCATTTAAATCGGTTCAGTAGTTTTGGCGTAAAAGCGAGACAGATAGACATGACTCAGGTACAAAGGTAATGTTGACATATAAACCTAGCCCCTAGCGGGATTCGCGACCGCGACCGTTTGGTTAACAGCTGAGGTTACTAGCCACTAGACCAAACATTAGTCGTATATTGGTTTTATACTGAAGCCAAACTTTGTTCCGGATAATTCGCCGGTCCTTCGTAGTGGGAACTGGGAACCTATAGTCTAGTAACTTACCTGCTAACGTATCCGACTCCGGGACATCTTCACTGTGAAAAGAGAATTTTTCATGTAGTTACGTTAGTCAAACTGATTTGAGTCATTCGGTAATAAGATAAGAATGGTTCGCGTCAATGTAATATACGCTTCAATATTCGCATCGAGACACAATTTTAAATTTTATAGTTCGCAAACTCAGTAGCACTCGCGTAAACGTCTACTTAGGTATACCTATTACAATCATATATAAAAACATCCATATTTTTGATTTTTTTTAAATATTAAGGTGCTCAACTAGATTGTATAGGTGGTTGCCGTAACTTAAAACACAAGCAACGCCACAGGTTCTGCGAGTGCGCTGCTGACCATATAGTAGGATTAGGCTTAGGAATTGTAGATAAACATAGTGTACTTCATGGTGGTCTTTTAGTTAAGTACAGGCGGGCTGCCCAAGTGACTACAAAATGCAGTACTTCGCAGTCATTTGGGCAGCCCATCTGGCGGCAGTAACCACCCCCTTACAGAATACCACCGTGAAATAACAGCACATGTGTATGTGCTGTTGTGTTTCGGTGAGTGAGTAAGGGATGCCAGAGCCCATTAAACCATTCCTCCCTTATCCCTTATCCTTAATCCTTCTATGGTCGGCAGCGCACTTGTAGCACTTATGGCGTTGCTTGTGTTATGGGCGACGGTAGCCACCTACCATCAAGTGGACCGTCAGCCTGTCTGTCGACCTCAACATAAAAATAAAAACTATATTTAAAAATAAGAAAAGTAACACAGTGACAACCAAAGTAGGGATGGTACATTACGCAAAGCACCCTTCTTTGTTGAGCAGGTGTTGGGTAACATCAGTTGTATAAACGAAATCAAAATAGAATTTGTTTCTGAACAAGAAGAAGACATATTTTATTATTAGTTTCCTGATTGTATTTTATTTTTGTAACTCTTGAATTGTATCATTTAATTGGTATAGTTTGTAATATTTCAAATGCTATTGTATTGTTGTATACCATAGTTATCATAACCTTCATGGAGATTCGATACTTCTTCCCATCTTCATAATCTATACTATAATATTACAAAGAGGAAAGATTTGATTGTTTGTTTGCTCCGAAACTACTGGACTGATTTGAAAAATTCTTGAAAAAGTCGCGGGCGCCAGCTAGTAATGAATAAATTCAAAAATTATTGACCAATTTTAAAAATTCTTTAACCTATAGAAAGCTATTTTATCAACAAGTAACATAGGCTGTACTTGATAAAGTCACGAAGACAAAGTAGTTTTGTACAAAACTACAAAACTAGTTGTAGTTTTGTATAAATTAAGTCGCATAAACTAAATCGTATCGTAAATCGTATAAACTAAACCACCTTTTCGATTTCAAGTGTGACAAACGAAAAAATAGCATCCGCGCGAAGCCGGGTTGGGTCGCCTGTTAAGAATGATACTTACGAATCTGTGAGGCGGTCTTCAAATATTTTGTCAATAAGCTGTTTGACTGTTATAGTGACATGCAGAGGGCGTTTTGATAAAATTCCGCAACATAACGGCTCACGGACGACGCACCTGTAACAATGCAATATGAATCTTCAATTTTGGTGTTAAATCCTTACATATTATTAAAACAAAGTCCGCCGCGTCTGTGTGTCTGCCTGTTCGCGATAAACTCAAAAACTACTGCACCGATTTTCATGCTGTTTTCACCAATGGATAGAGTGGTTCTTGAGGAAGGTTTTAGAATATAATTTACAAAGTTACGCGGGCGAAGTCGCGGGCTGCAGCTAGTTCAAATATAAATATCTATATTTATACTATCTACACTAATATTTTACAACTGAAAAGTTTGATTGGTTCGAATTGAAAAATTCTTTTTGTGTTGAATATTATAACATTTTGAAAGCGAACGAAGTTGCGGCCACTAGCTAGTATATAATAATAAAAACTTAAACGAGCCTTTAGACATGTTAAAAGTGGCTAGGCAGTTCGTCTGTGAAAACCGATGTATAAGCTCAGGTATAAGTGAGTAAGGGATGTTAGAGCCCATTTCCCTATCCCCTTATCCTTCTTTCTACCTAGGACGGCATCGTACATGCTGATGACGTTATAGGTAGACAAACAGTCACCGACCGTCCTACTGCTACCTAGGGATATCTAGTAAGGATAGGTGAAACGGGCGCATCAACTGTTTGATTGTGCTCATCAAATGCCTGCTGCTAAAAAATAGCAACAAATCCAGTTTTGAACCCAGTTTTGCTATCGGTAATTGTGTTTGTAGAATTTAAAGACGTACTTTTGTCCCTTCTCCGTACTAGTATTTAAGAAGTATGTACTTTTGTCGGTCACATTTTTAGAAACCTTACCAATATTATAAATTTGAATGTGAGTTTGTTCGTTTGTTACTCTTTCACGCAAAAATTTCCCGATCGCCATGAAATTTTGCATAGGTAATTACTTATATGTTGACTAGGACACCAGAAAGGACATCCAGAACGCGAACGAAGTCGCGGACACCAACTAGTCTATTATAAAGCCCGTAACACACGAAGCTATAATATATAATAATATTAATTATATAGCAAGACATATTACGATATATGTATTATAGCACGGTATATTAATAGCTACGTTTGTGACGGGCTTTAGTTTCAATAATTTGATGCCTAGGTAACAATCCCTATATCTAATTTGATCACCTATTACAACTGTTATGTACTAAGAGGTATTTGCGGTACTGCGAGTAGACGTAATTGTTATGTAGTCCAACTGGTTTTTTTTCGACCCCAAAAGGTCACAGCTCAACTAAGAGCCATCCGACACCCGACCGCCTGGTTAGTATTCTTTATGGTTGGGGACCCCAAGAGGGAATTTGTGGAGTCACTCGAGCCCGTCAGATTAAGCTATGGTAAATTAATTACATGCTAAAAAGTGTGCATTTTAATAATCTGACGATTTGAGCGTGACGAAAGGAAATGGGAAGGTCACAAAGTAAAATTTGACATCACTAAGCACACGTGTGCACCTAGAGCCAAACGCTGACTTCTCGGAAATTCGTTGACCACGCAAGGTTCACTAGTTGACCACGCGAAGTTAAGGCAGAACTAGTCGGCGGCGGCGGCTTGAACTCATCGTTGCGTGTAGCTAAAATTCATTCTGTCTCACACAGCACAATGTGCGGGAAGAGCAGTCGACTGAGATGCACAATGATTCATACAAAAAAAATCATAAACAGAACCTTGGGCATATATTCCTTTTGAAAAAACTACTGCATATATCTATTTCGCGTAAAGTTATTTGAACTCTTGAATAACTAATCAATGTTTGTATTCAAAGTATTTTGGAGTTTTTGTATACTAGAGTGACCTATTCACCCTCAAAGTTGAATTAAAACTTCGGTTAAAATATTTCAAATTAATACTTTTTTAAGTTTGTATAAAAACGAACCTAATTAATGATAATATAAATCGGCACCATGCTTACTTTTGGAACGTTTGTATGGAGAAAAGCTGACTTGTGTCACCTTAACTGGTGACACCCGAGGACCACCTGTCGACAACGAGTGGACGTCGAGCGACGAGGCGGTCCAGGGTCGGCTGCGGGGTGGCTCTAATGAACTGTGACCTTTAGACTTTATTTTTAAGATAATTTATGTGGGTGAACTGGCTACGTTTCGGTGACCTTTTTAAGGAAACCGAAGGCTTTGTCTATGCAATAGGTCTGACCGATAGGTTTGAAAATGACTATAAAACACACATAATATAAGAGCTATGGTTATGTACATGTGATTAGTTTTTGTTTCATCAAAACCGATGCAGTATTTCCGAAATTATTGACACCGAAATATAGGTCGCTATTTAAATTTTCAAGATCGCCCGCGCTAAGTGGATGACGTCACAAAGGCCGTTTGTAGATGCAAATTCATAGTAAAAAGAGAGATTTGTATGTTTGTTATTAATTAACTCAAAAACTACTAAAATTTCATAGACCACCCCGAACAAACAGACATACAATTTTAATATTTGATAACTAACGCGCTCAGAAGGGGAAATAATCCTCCTTTGAGGTGTTTCCATCTAAGTATATAATCTATTAAAAAAAACTTATATACTTACCTCACAACTATCCTATTGTTAACTATCCTCCTAGTCACGTAAAAATGTGACGCTTTGCATAGGTCCTAGGTAATTTTGATTGTAAAGGTGACGTGACAGTTTGTGAGGATGGTTATTTTACTCTTTTACGCAAAAATGGCGGAATTCTCTGGATAAATGTTAGGTTCCGGAGGGATCGTCATATTGGACAATGACGTCACAGCGATAAAGTTAAAGATATATACATATTTACCTATAGGTAACTCATATAGGTATATTTCCTTTTACAACGCGGACGAAGTCGCAGGCATAATATAGTACATAATATTATGTTTATGATACACTTACCTAAGGCACCTGGTGTGTCCACACGAGCTGCAGACAGGTTCCAAGGGGATATGTCTACACGTTACACAAGTTAGAAGCGATTCCTTCGGCGGTTTCATAGACGCAGCGTATTTTATTATCCTCCTCCAGGAAAGTCTCACATTTCTTGACGGAACTGCATTCAGTGCCCTCCTATCCAAGTACCGAGTGCATTGCCGGAACCAGGATTTTAATGTTTTTATATCACGAGGCTGAAAAAAGCGTGTTTTTTAAACCTTGCTGCTATTCAAATTTATCTATTTAATTATAAGTAAACATAACAATATGTTTATACTAATTATACTGTCCCGTTCCCGGTTTCGGAAGGGATACAATACACATAAATTCCTCGTTTATCCCTCTTTCCATTAGCGAAAACCGAATTAAATCGGTTGAGCAGTTTTGGAGTTAATCGAGAACAAACAACAACAAAAAAAACCGACTTGGACGCCATTGTCATTTCTCATGGACGCCATTGTCAGAACTGGACCAAATTGAAATGGGACCACACGGGAAGCACCAGCTTTCAAATAAAAAAAGAATCATCAAAATCGTTTCACCCAGTCTAAAGTTACGAGGTAGCAAATATTAAAGAAAAATACAGTCGAATTGAGAACTTCCTCCTTTTCGGAAGTCGGTTGAAAAAATGAATTATTGTGTTCAAAAATTTATTTTGACTTTTTAAAAGCTTAATAGTTCACTTTAAGATAGATAGGAGATATCTTCGCTTCGTGTGTAAATTTAATCGCAGGAGGTCCGTAATATGCGCTTTCGACCCTTAATTCCAATAAGGAAAAATGCTCAGAAAACGTGTTTTTTAACTTATATTATGCACCAGACATCGTGGCCTTAAATTACTAATCCTATTTTTATGTTAACAATTTCATTGTTATTTTTTAACAATTGCTTTGTATTGCGCAAACCAAACTTAGACAGATAAGTTTTACAGTAAAATTTATGTATAATATTAGGTATAAGTATATTACTTACGACTTTGTTCATTTTTATAGTCCAACTGTGCACTGGTATTCGATACACTTATTAATTCACTATAGAGGGCAGAATGTGATACAGTTGAGAGAACAGTCGCGCCGTAAGGAGGTACGCCGTCGCGAAACGTATTCAAGCAACTGGCGAAATGTTGGGCTGGAAACGGTGAACTTGGCCTAGTCTTGCGTACTCGACTCGCCAGCCGAACGCTAACCATCAAACACAGATGTGGTCTTGTTAGTTAAAGAACTCATTGCTCCAGTAACTAAAGTAACTCATTGATGTTGCTGCACGAGCAGCGTAGTGGGGGAGACATTCAAAGCCAATCAATTAAATACTTAGATTACTTATTTGATTTACTTAAATAATTGCAATTCATTCGAAAATTATTATTTAATATTTTAAAACACTAGCGACAAGCTCGCGGCTTCGCCCGGGATGATTTTTTTATATACACAAACCATCCTTGTTTCAAGTTGTGAAAACTTCTTTCATAAGTGAAAACCGGTTTTACAGGACAAAATATGTACTTTACAAAATAAGATTGTAAAAGTATATAAGATAGATATTATGGCATAAATCATACCTACCTATATGGTTATGCATAAACTTTATGGTTATGGGTAGGGGAATGGCATGTGTATCGGTGTAAGCATGGGCATGGGTATGGGTATGATCATGTGCATGGTCATGGGAATGGGAATGGAAACGGGTTTGGTATGTTATCCCGTACATCCTCGTTTATTCCTCTTTTCACAAGTATTCGTTCAACCGGTTGAACTGTTTTAGAGGACAAAATATTAGTTTACAAAATAAGATTGTAAAAGTATATAAGGGAATGGGAATGGGTATGTGTCCATACACATACCCATGGTATGGTTTGGGTACCAGCGCGGGACCGGGTACGGGCTATTGGTAATACCCGTGTATTGATAAAAGTGAAACTTGTGCACATTGACTAAACAAATAAGATGATCGGTCCAATAACAAATCAAATTCAAAATATTTATTTATCAATTACTTAGGTTTCTACAAGAAACTTATGATCGTCATTATAAAATCAAATGAGTCATAGGGTATGACTTGTTATGTCCTTACAAATGTTATATAACTTCTCTTATACAAGCTTTCAACAACTTATATGCTTATTTGCTTATAAATAACACTTTACTAACTAACTGTGTTATATGATTACAATTGAAACAAAACAGAAAAACAAGGTTTTCTGAAACTAAATATAAGAAATCGTTAGAAACGATTCAAGAAGTACTCGCATACTCAATCAGCAATGGAGCGCGGTCATATTTGTGTAAAATAATAAATTTAATATGTGCAGGGAAATTTTTGATCCATTTTCCCAGTGAATTAATGGACTCTGGCATCTCACTTACTCACCGAAACACAACAGCACATATGCTGTTATTTCACGGTGTTATTCTGTAAGGAGGTGGCAGCCAAAACGCAGTGTGCCCACGCCCACAGCCACTACTTTCCAAATTCAGACCAGAGCCAATTTGAAAACATTATTTTTGAAAAAACACTGAAAAGATCAAAGTTCACCACACCGGGAATCGAACCCGGGGCCCCTTGAGACGTTAGGCAAGCATCCTTATCACTCGTCCAATGGGCTATTCTACTAGCTAGTTCCTGCTACAGTATTTTTTATATTTTTAGACAATCAAGACTTATAAAAAATATATATATAAAAATATTATAATATAAAATAAAATTTTCTTTATAAAAAATATCCCATATAATGTTACCAAAATACATAAAAATCCTCAAAAACGGCGCACGTTTTCGTTTGGAAGAGTAGATAACAAACACCAACTCGTCCATCCTCAAAAACTTTGTAATTATTAGTAGGATATACCTGAAATGTGCGTTCAGTGTTGAAATTGAAAACCATAGAATAGAAAAAAAAAATTACAATCAAACTTTACGATAGCCACGCCACCATGGAAAACATTTATCAACGGTACAAGCAACAGGCTTACGTAAAACTCAAGTAAGCGTTGTGGCACTTATGTAACTTGACCTACTGGCACAGTGACTCTGCTTAATGCATGCTACGTTTGTACACGTCAACTTATTTACGGTACACTGTACCTATCTAATTCGTACGGCACTAATACTTAGTTTCAAATTAATACAATGAAGTATTACTTATAATAGGTTGCGTTCGATATATTGCGTAATTTGTCGCGGTATTGTTGTTATTGCGTATAACTGCTTTGTAAGTATTTGCAATATTTTTTTTATCTAACGCATAACTGGCCTAGCTAGGCAAAGCTAGGCTAACGCAAAGTTGAAGAGTTTGTTTGGTTGAATTGAAAAATTATTTTTGTATTAGATTGTCCATTTCTCGAGGCTATTGGCTATAGAGAAAGCGGACGAAGTCGCGGGCACCAGCTAGTTAATAAATATAGACATAAAATTGCCTCGTTATCGCTCGTTCCGTCAGTGAAAATCATATCAAAATCCGTGTGTCGGTTTAAAGAAGCCAAAAGCTTAGCGACCCGCTCCCGCCTTCGTTCGGGGTGCAATTTTTATTTTTATATTTAATAAACAAACATTCCTCGTTTATGACTCTTTCTCTAAGTGAAAACTGAATTGAAATCTGTTGAATGGCTTACAAGTAAGTAAGTTACCATTTACATCTAAAATAAATAAAGATATAACATTTATAATAATATAACATTTATTATAAAGAGGAAATATTTGATTGTTTGTTTGTTTGTATTGAATAAGCTCCGAAACTACTGGACCGATTTGAAAAATTCTTTTACCATTAGAAGCCGACATTATCTGTGACGAACATAGAATACTTTTTACCGCGGTAAAATCCTTGATTCCTAAGGGAAATCTAAAATAAAAGTAAATACTAGCGGCTTGGCCCGCGAGATAGCGCCATCTATCCAAAATACGGTAGATGGCGTTTTATACTTTTCTACGCGGACGAAGTCGCGAGCACCAGCTATTAAAAAATAAAAGCACAAAAGTTGGTTTTTGTTATTTAATTTTTTGTTTGAACGCGGTTCTTGAGCAATTAAATGCTCCTTAAAGTTAAGTAAATAGAAAAATAGTCAAAGAGGAGGACTATATTATAAGCGCAAAACGGTCGTTGCTATGCAGCGAGTTCGACCGCCTGAAAGAAGTCCCGAAAAGAGTCACTTTATAATAAACTGCAGGTGAAATTGCTAAGCACAGCTCTAGTGTGTCTTAAAAGTAATCATATAAAAGTAAAAAAAAATCATCAATAACAGAGAACGTAAGTTTATGTAATAAAACAGTTTTAAGTATACCTTCCTACGTACAAATAAAATTGGTCGATGAATGAATCAGGGATAATAATATGTGGGTAACTTAGTTTATATAATTTATTGTAATAAGACTTTTTACGTAAAAAGTGTTTCTATAATGCTCCAGCTGTTTACGTACGTTTGAATGGCCAGACAGTTGCAGATATATTATTAGTATAGATTTAGAATAGGTAAGTATATGTGCCCGCAACTTCGTACGTGCGATTTTCGTACGCTACGGGACCCTAAATGTTACGGGAAACTTGCTATAAATAATACATTAGTGAAAACCCCATTCAAATCGGTTGAGCCATTTCTGACATTAACGTGCAGACAGTTAAATATTTAAAAATATATTTTTTGACCTCGGTAAAACCGGGTCCGCCCACTGCGTCGGTTTTTAACAAAACATTGTTAGAAAAACATCAAAAATCAATAACACCTTCCTCGTTGTAGCTCAGTAATTAAATTTGTTTATTAATAATAATCATTTATTGATTTGTTATAAAACTTTATTACTAAACCTTGTTTAAAAGTTAAATTTAAAAAATTTTGACCCACCGTGCCTTTATTTAGCATAGCATGTATGTATGACAGAAGGCGGGAATGGGAAGCGCCTTATTTTTTATACTATGTAGATATAGATAGATTTATGTCAAACTCAAAAAGTCAAATTGTGGCTGTCATAGGTCATAGGTATAGTCTGTGCTGACCTGCAAAATGTATCTGTCAATCACCAATATAATATTTAGTTTTTAGTTGCTATTAAATGTTTGCTTATATTTATTTTCCATTATTAATATTTATTTGTATTTAGTATTTTATTATTTATTCAAGTTTTATTAACTATATAAGTACTCTGTATTTTTTTACACTATTAACACTGTCACATCGGGATCATGCTCAAATTTTTTTTATTAATTTTTAACATCGTTTTCACATAACTAACCACCCATTTGCAAGGCCTTGCTCATAGTGTATTATTGTCGTCTCTGCCAATGTTTTAGTCGGTTTTAGTCGATAGTGAAACAATAAAAGTAGTCTGTTCAATGTAAAATTGCCGCATCACTGTCACAGAATTGCATTGAACCCTTAAAGTTGCCAGGCTTGTACAAAATGTGGGTAATGTTGCTTACAATGATGTATGGAGCCCATACGTGGTGTTTTACGCTTGTATGTAAGTTCGTTTTAGGTAGGCCTTAAAACCAGTGGTTTGCACTTGTTTGAACATTTTTTTTTTTTTTTTTTCTCACCAATTGTAGCGTATAACCACGCATAACTTTTTACAGAGTAGTCCGATTTTGATAATTCTTTTTTTAATGGATAGGGTATACCTCGAAGTTGGTCTTGTATAAATTTTGAAAAAAAAAAATCTACTCTAAGGGTGGGAAAATGGGGATGGGAAAATTAAAAATTAAGCATGTAGTAAATATTAGATTATAGCCACAAAAAAAACATAAAATAAAACTTTTTAATAAAAAATAAAACCGCCGAAAGAACTGAAAAGCATAAAATAATCTTATTATTTTACCTAAGTAATTTTGAGTAGGCGCCAAACAAGCAAAAATTACGTAAAGAGTAATGCGCGGCGGCGCGGCGACTGATCAATGGAAGAAAAATTACCCGCTCTCTCAAAAAGTTGGTGTTTTTAGTTTCGTCAACTGGAAACACTAATTTGAATTGAAGAATTAACAAATATTCTTCTGTGTTCAGCTATTTCCAAAATCATTGCTTTGTAGTTATCTGTGTTTATTTAAATTGTGGTCTGACTGGTCTGTGTTAACCTTTAGTTAAAATTTTCGTGTCGGAAGGAATATTGTTTTGATTGTTTTGTTTATAACTGTCTTATAATACAGTTGTTTGTTTATTTATAGTGATACGTATTTGAAAAAAATAAAATAAAAACATATTCCCTACGGTGCTAGGTGTGTACTCTAAATTATATTTCAAACAAGTTAATGTAACATCGG
This sequence comes from Synanthedon vespiformis, assembly GCA_918317495.1. Classification (NCBI taxonomy): domain Eukaryota; kingdom Metazoa; phylum Arthropoda; class Insecta; order Lepidoptera; family Sesiidae; genus Synanthedon; species Synanthedon vespiformis. The sequence continues at coordinate 1,013,550 of OU906947.1, read as the reverse complement.
AATATTACACCTTTACATTTTAAAGTGTCTTGGTCAAGCCTTTTTTTGGCTTTTATTATATTTTCCAAGAGATTTGTTTTATTGGGGCCCGTTTTAATGTTTGTAACGAAACGTTACATGTGTGGGTGATAAAAATGAATAATCCACATTATGTACACGATTTTTATATACAAGAAATTATTCTAAAATATACAATAGGTACATTGTTAGGTTTAATTACGTGCGACTCGTACGAGCTTTTTGCAGCAGATGATAGACGTCAAATCTACTCTGTTTCTTTTTAAAGAATTATAATTTCAAGTGGTCGAATACCTTCCTGAAAGGAGGTCGCCACATCAGCCCCCCCGGAGACCGTTAGGTCGTAACGAAAGACCTCAAATTAGAAGGGAATTTAACCTTTCTGCCACTCCGCGTAGAAATATTTGGCAGAATGGAAGGCGCAGGCTGAATGGAAGGCGCAGTCTTTGAAGCGACTCGCTCACCATCACTGTTATTCAGTATATAAGCTGGCTTAAGTCTGTCTATGGACACTGAAACTATCTTGCCTCCTATATAAATTTTGAAAACTTTTTCCGAACGTTCAATAACTTTGTACGGACCAGAATAAGGGGGTTGGAACGGCTTTCTCACACAGTCTCGTCGAAGGAAGACAGCAGTAGCTGTGTGTATGTCGTTGTGAACAAATGTGTTCGCGTTACCATGTCGACGGACGGGTGTTGGCTTGAGCCGATTCATGTGGCTTCGAAAGCGTTGTAAGAAATCGCTGTAATCAACGACCTCGGTTGGGGTCGGCAAGAACAAATTTCCAGGTAACCGCAGACTCTCTCCGTACACCAGCTCTGCAGAGGTTGAGGATATATCCTCTTTCCAGGCACTACGAACACCAAGTAGCACTATTGGAAGTACCTCGTACCAGTCACTGTTATCGTGACACATAATCGCAGCTTTTAACTGGCGGTGAAATCGTTCAACTAAACCATTTGCGGCGGGGTGGTAAGCAGTTGTGCTTACATGATTTGATCCTGTAATTTTTGCCAATTCGCGAAATAAGTGTGATTCAAATTGCCTGCCTCTGTCAGTTGTTATCTTCTCTGGGCAACCAAAACGCGAAATCCAACTATGTACAAATGCTTGTGCGACAGTATCTGCTTTGATGTCTTGGAGTGGGGTTACTTCAGGCCAACGGGTAAAACGATCTATTGCCGTTAGGCAATAACGAAAACCATGAGAAATTGTGAGTGGTCCTATGATGTCAATATGTACATGTGCAAAACGTGATGAAGGAGTTTGAAAAGCATGTACCGGAGCTCGAATATGTTTAATGACTTTTGAACGTTGACAAGCCATACATGTCTTAGTCCATTCTCTAACATCTTTTCGTATGTGAGGCCAGACGTATCTTTCGGTCATAAGACGGATGGTAGGCTTCGCGCCTGGATGGCTAAGACCATGTACACCATCAAAAGCTTGTCTGCGAAATTCCGGCGTCAGGTACAAACGAGGTGATGTACCGGACACATCGCAAAACACTGGACTCCTGGAGCCAGAAACCTTAATCTTCTGAAGATCCAGCGAAGTTTTAGTGCTTAGTAAATGTTTCAATTCGGTGTCCGTCTCCTGTGAATGAGCCAGTTTATCAATGCACACGCTACTCGATATAGCATCAACACGTGACAGTGCATCAGCTACGACATTGTCTTTACCAGAAATATGGCGAATGTCGGTGGTAAATTGCGAAACATAATCTAAATGTCGGTACTGTCGTGGGGAACATTTCTCCGAAGCTTTTTGAAAAGAGGCGATTAAAGGCTTATGGTCAGTCCAAATCGTGAAATGCTTTAATTCGACCATAAAGCGATAATATTTAACGGCTTCGTAAACAGCGAGTAGTTCTCGGTCAAAAGGGCTGTAATTGCGCTGAGCTGGAGATAACTTTTTCGAAAAGAAAGCTAAAGGTTGACAGCTATTATTAACCTTCTGTTGCAGAACGGCTCCAATTGCCGTATCTGATGCATCCGTAACGACCATGAGGTCGGCTGCTGGATTGGGATGCGACAGAAGAGTAGCAGCAATGAGGCTGTTTTTGCACTCATCAAATGCCTTTTTGATCTCAGATGTCCAGACGATAGGTGTGCTTGGTTTAGTGTTGACACCAGACAAGAGTTCATGCAGCGGTGCTTGTACTTTAGCAGCATTTGGTAAGAACCTTCTATAAAAGTTAATCATACCAAGAAATCTCCTTAGCTCCCTTACGTTCTTTGGTTGTGTGAAATTGTGTATTGCCTTCACTTTCTCGGGAGTTGGTTTCGTTCCTTCAGCGTTAACTAGGAAACCAAGAAACTCAACCTCTGAAACACCAAATACACTCTTAGAAGAATTTACCACAGCGCTATTATCTCGCAAGCGTTCTAGCACCTGTCTGAGATGCAATTCGTGCTCGTCGTGATTATGGGATGCAATTAATATATCGTCAATATATGGAAAGGCGAAATCCAGATCGCGAAGGATTTCGTCCATGAATCTTTGAAAGGTTTGTGCAGCGTTCCTTAAACCAAAACCCATGAATGGAAATTCAAATAATCCAAACGGTGTCGTAATCGCGGTTTTCGCTATATCGGCAGGATTGACGGGTATTAAATTGTAAGCACGTACAAGGTCAATTTTGCTGAAGACAGTGCAACCATGAAGATTATGAGCAAAATCGGCAATATGGCGCACTGGGTATCGATCAGGTATAGTCCTAGCGTTTAAACCTCTATAATCACCGCATGGTCGATCAGTACCGTCTTTTTTAGGAACTAAGTGAAGTGGTGCTGCCCAAGAGCTTTCGGATCTACGAGCAATGCCAGCTCTTACCATATCTTCAAACTCACGCTTAGCTCGGCGTAATCGATCTGGTGCGAGTCTGCGTGGTCGACTGTACACGGGTTGACCAGGTGTAGTCCGAATGAAATGAAGTGTCTTGTGCTTGACCTCACGAACAAATGGTTCACCGGAAGGCCTCGTGACTTCGGGAAACTGTGTGAGAAGCTTATGGTAACGTGAAGTTCCTGCAACGGTTTTTATATGAAATACGGAAGAGGAGATACAAGGTTTTACGTTTACTTGTAAAGAAGTGATGTTGTCGACAAGACGATGGCGTTTAATGTCTACAAGTAAGTCGTAAAATGCTAAAAAGTCTGTGCCTATAATGGGTTTTGTGACGTCCGCTATTACGAAACGCCAGCGGAATTCACGGCGAAGACCAAAATTTAAATTTAAATTTAGAAAACCGTAAGTATTTATAATAGAACCGTTAGCTGCAGAAAGCTGGTAATTACTTTTTACAAGACGCGTATTCTTACAATATTTACAAGGATATACACACAAATCAGAACCAGTATCAATTAAAAATTGCATCTTAGTACTAAGGTCACTAACGACTAAGCGGCGCGACGAATTTCGACAGTCGACATCAGCCGCCATTAACGACTGTCGGTCGCGTTTTCCTCCAAACGTGCACGGAGAACTGCATTTGGTGGCGCGTTGCTGGAATTTTCGATGATACCAGCAGTGTCCCTTGTCTGCATGGTTGGACCGCCTGCTGGAAGGTGTTGAGCGCCAGCGTGGATCAGGAGTGCGCGGTCGCGCTGACGTCCTTAGACCAGCTACTTCCTGTTTGAGAACCTCCACACACTGTCGGAGAACTTCCACCTCATTTGACATCGACGGTGCGGACACTTGTACAGGCTGGACGATGTCGACCCATGCGTCAGCAAACTTAACCAAATCGTCCAATCTTGATGATCCGGACATGTTCTTTAAGTACACGTTGCGAGATTATTTACAGACGAAAATGAAATTCTTGAAAAAACTTTCGCTTGTTTCGCTTGTATCGTTTGTCACTTTGTCAACAAACGGTAACTATGTGAAATTTCGTCAAAAGGTTTTAACATGTTCTTCGTTTCGGGTCACCATTTAATGTGGGTGATAAAAATGAATAATCCACATTATGTACACGATTTTTATATACAAGAAATTATTCTAAAATATACAATAGGTACATTGTTAGGTTTAATTACGTGCGACTCGTACGAGCTTTTTGCAGCAGATGATAGACGTCAAATCTACTCTGTTTCTTTTTAAAGAATTATAATTTCAAGTGGTCGAATACCTTCCTGAAAGGAGGTCGCCACACATGTGACGTTACACGAAACGTTAAATATTTAAATAATAAAATAAGTAGGTATACGGCCGGCGCGCAGCGAATGCAACTGCGCCGGCGCAGGCCGTACCTACGACGCGCTGGAAGCGATCCATTTTTCAAAAATTTACAGGCAGTCGAAAATAAGCCTACGGATTGTGAGGTCCACGCCACTCAGCGCGCTAGTTGAGCTGTGCGAATTTTCTAATTAGTAAAAGTTTATTTTCGACGACCATTTAACTTATTAGTATCGTTTGTTTTTGTTGTAAGTCCATCGAGTATTTAAATCTCCCGCGTTAGGGTAAGTTTTAAATGGCACACAATATTTTTAACTTTTAATAATACATTTTAAAATAGCTTATTTTTTTATTTAATTGCTTCATCATATATTTTAAATTCATAGTTTGTTTTGCTAATATTACTTATTTTGCTTTGCTTATATCCCTTTTGCTTTCTAGTATATTTTAAGTTTTTTTATGTAGTTACTTAGATTTTATGTAGGCAAGTAAGACTTACCTGCTTAATTATTTTTTTTACATTTTAAATTTCATTTTTATATATCCTTATAAAATTGCTTTATTGCTTTATTGTTTTTTTATCCTTTCTAAAATTGCTTTATTGCTTTATTATTTTATTTAATTAATTCTTGCTTGGTGCATCTATCTCTTTGTAAACTCCGTTCTGGTAATGCACCACTGCGGCAATGCTACTGCTGCTTAGCAGGCATTTCATCCTGTTGCCGTCGTGGCGTATCCAGATCGGAGGGTAGATGTACCAGAGCGTAATCCCGTGGTCCTGTCGATTCCAGGAACACGCTTCGGGCTGAACAAGCGTACTTCCGGCTAGCAATTTCCAGCAACCTCCGGATTGAGCGGACGGCCAGCTGCGGGTCGCGTTAGATCCAGTTGCTGCCTACAACCACCGCCGCCTTACCATCGTCGGCACGCGCATCGGCAGGACACATACCACCACGCCCACTACGCCGCATCTACCACCTTCGTCGGCTGGATCACACAGGGGAGTGCCTGCACACTGCGTGAGGAGACAGACAGGCCGACCACCCACGACCTACACTTTGTGTTGCCTACCATTGAGCGCGTAAAATATATATTTTTTATTTACCGATCACGCTGCTTGTTTTATTTTCCGGTAGGCTACACTGGCGCCCAACATATTTTTTTAAAGATAGTTTTTCCATCACACTTTAGTCAGTGTCGCCGTGGGAAATTCCCAAAGCGCGACATGTTTTTTTTTATTATTTATCCCAGTAAAGCTGTTTAGATAGGCAAATTTATAAAATCCATGTCTGAACAGGTACTTAGGTAGGTACATATTATATCTTATTCAGCAAAGTCACTATGGTAAGTACCTATTTGAAATTTTGCTTTGCAGTTTGCAGTGTAGTGAAGTATTGGTACAGAAGTTCAATACAAACGTAATCATGGAAGACAACGGGGAAGACAAGGATGAGGCAAAAAGGTAAGCAATTTAATATAACATGTAAATCATGTGTTTTTTTTTAAACGTTTTAAGGTCGACCCACAGGCTGACGGTCCACTTGATGGAAGGTGGCTACCGTCGCCTATAACATAAGCAATGCCATAAGTGCTACAAGTGCGCTGCCGACCATAGAAGGATTAAGGGTAAGGGGGGTAAGAAATGAATGGGGCAGTTAATGACAAATTTATTATTTTTACACGAAATGAGATTTATAAACAAAAATAACATCAGTCAACAAAAATTTTTTTTTTTTGGATTTTTGTTCTAATGCTTAAATTCTGATTCTAGACATCTAAAAATAGTTACATTTTCATTTTTAGCTTTTGCTTTGCCTTTGCTTTTGCCTGATTTATGACGATAAGTAAGATACGAGACAGCCAACACTAAAAATATTCATTTTTGAACTTAATTTTTCCGTTATTTTACTTATATTTCCTGTTGTTTATCAAAAATCTTAAATGACAAAGGCTCTAGTGTTCAACAAAAACTTTTCTAATTGTAATTGAAAATAAAAGTATGGAAATAATGTATGAATCTATCATTTGTCTTAAAAAAATAAAAAGCTCCAGTTTCTACAAAAGCAAACTTTGATCAAAAAAATTATTTATTCCCTTATTTTTAACATAGAAGAAATCAAAATTTCATATGCAGAAGCCAGACCCAAAAATCGTGTTGACCTGTGTAATTGCTCTGGTTTGAATTAGACATAATTTGGTCTCACTTGTATTAAATGTTACCACACACTGCAATTGGTTTGATATATAGAAACATTATTTTGTTTAATATTAAAATGTCAGTTTTTTTAAAATTAAGTACAAGAAAAAGGCTCTAGAATCTGATATAATGATATAACCCTAATTATTACATCAGATTTTAGGAATTTTGAAGCATTTTAAAATCAAACATATAATTATAGTCCCCGCCCAGAATATCTCCTGAATGTTCATAAATCGAAAGAATTTCTTGTCAAGTTGTTTGACGCCAATGAACTCCTAAACTGCTGAACCGATTTTGATAAAACTACAAGTAACTATTTGTAATTTGGTCCAATTTAAAAGATAGGATAGATTTTATTTCGAACTCAGACGAAGCTGGGAGTAATTTATTGATGCCGAAATCCCATAATTAATATATTATATAATAAATAGATCATTGACACATTATTTCTTTTAGGAGAACTCGCAACTTGAGCGAGAAGAAACGAAGAGACCAATTCATTCTGTTGATAAACGAATTGAGTACAATGGTGTCCACAAACAGCAGGAAGATGGACAAGTGTACAGTACTCAAGGCGACAATTTCTTTCCTAAGAAATCACAATGGTAATTATGATGAATTATCAATACTAATAATAAATCTGTAAGGGTCGGTCATGGAGTAAGTTATACTTTGTTTTCAGAGATATCGTGTTTATAGGCTCTATACGTGATACTGAAACTAAATTGACCATTTTTAGAATTTTTTTCTGTATGTATGTGTGTATGTTCCTCCATAACTCCTAAACGAATTAACTGTGATTTTCATGAAACTTGGTAGATAAACATTTAGAAGTACGGGACAAGTGATAGGCTACTTGTTATCTTTTTTAACGCGGACGAAGTCGCGGGCAACAGCTAGTACTAATAATAAATGTGTAAGGGTCGGTCATGGAGTAAGTTATACTTTGTTTTCAGAGATATTCATGTTTATAGGCTCTATATGTGATACTGAAACTAAATTGACCACTTTTAGAATTTTTTTCTATATGTATGTATGTATGTATGTATGTGTGTTCCAATTGGACCGGTCCAATTGGAAAATTTTGGGGGAGGCCTATGTCCAGCAGTGGACGTCCTGCGGCTGGAATGATGATGATGATGATGTATGTTCATGTTCCTCCGTAACACTTAAATGAATTAACTGATTTTCATCAAACTTGGTAGATAAACATTTAGACGTTCGGGACACAGGATAGGCTACATTTTTTCTTTCTAAATTTTTATAAAGCTAGTTTTTCACAAATTTTCAAAGGTGTTGTTTAAAAAGAACATCTCGAACAAAGTATTTTGTGGAAAACATATTCATAACCTCAAAACTTGGATTTTCAATCATTTACTTATGACTACACCACAAGTTTTTTAACGCTGTACAGCGTTAAAAAATTATATATTTTCAAAACTAATTGTTAGAAAAAATAGATTATTAGATTGTACTGTTAGATAAATTTTCATGTATCTTTGTTTACATAAAATATCTTTTGCTCAAATAAACTGTTAGTAGTTAGTTAAATTGTGAGGAGTATATATAGTTAAAAGCAATCAAAATAGTGTAATTTTTTTATGTAGGTAAATGTTCTCAGACTTGGTCAGACAAAAATTGCCACAAGGTAATGTAAGTGCACAGTGGTCCTTTGTAACTATGTACTTAACTACTTAAGTACTGTCACTACTTAAGTTTTGGCTTTTAATTACTAAAAGTTTGGTGATATTTTTGAAAAGACGGCTTTGGACATGAAATTTGTGATATTGTCGCCAATATCGATTCGTAAAAATCTCCATGTAGTTAGTTCTTTTATTAGTGATCTTTGCATATTAATTTATTTGCTCTTTAAAGCAAATAAACAGATGACATCAGTTAACATCACTCTGTCTATATCAGTAAAAAAAAAAAAACACGAATCCATTTGTTTTATTTTTGCATGTTGACAATTGACATGGTTTAAGTAGGTATCTGTTGAATGAATTTTACATTTGCCTTGAAATTATATTATGTTGTTGGCATGATAAATTCTCATCTGAATGTCTTTATGAATAAGTACAGTAGAAGATTTTTTCTCTTGTTGTTAACTCGATTAAATCAATATGTGAAAAAATAATTCAAAATTTATATGTATCTGTTCAATAAAATCTTTGTAGCAAATTAAACATTGCCAAATTGCCGAAGTGTATATAAAAATAAATTTACACAACAGCAACTACAGCTCTTACAGCCTTAATAATTGCTTTTAACAGAACACCTTGTCTTACAACTGATTGCTTCTAATAGAACGTCTGATCTTACAGCCTTGTTGCTTCTAACAGTACATTACTATTACAGCCTTATTGCTTTGAACAGAACACCTTGTCTTACAACTGATTGCTTCTAATAGAACGTCTGATCTTACAGCCTTGTTGCTTCTAACAGTACATTTCTCTTACAGCCTTAACAGTGCTTTTAACAAAACACCTTGTCTTACAACTGATTACTTCTAATAGAACGTCTGATCTTACAGCCTTGTTGCTTCTAACAGTAAATTTCTCTTACAGCCTTAACAGTGCTTTTAACAGAACACCTTGTCTTACGACTAATTGCTTCTAATAGAACGTCTAATCTTACAGCCTTGCTGCTTTTAATAGAACACTTTGTCTTACAAATAATTGCTTCTAATAGACCGCCTAGTCTTGCAGTCTTGTTGCTTCTAATAGAACATAACTCTTACAGCCTTGTTGCTTTTAACAGAACACTTACTCTTACATGATTGATTTTGACAAAACACTTTTTGGCAAACTTTATTGCTTCCTAATAGAACATATAGTCTTACAGCCACAGCACATTCAGTTATTGTGGTGGTACTGCCCTCAGACAGGTTACCAAATTTGTAATTGCAGAACAGAGTTCCCTGTCACTATTACATTTTTCAAATTAGTCAATAATGATGTTTGTAATGTTTTGTCGTTTGTTTTAGAAATAACTGTAAGGTCACGTGCTCACGACATCCGGGAAGAATGGAAGCCTACCTTCCTTTCAAACGAAGAGTTCACATATTTGGTATTGGAAGCGTTGGAAGGTTTCGTTATGGTTATATCTACGAGTGGTCCAATCTACTACGTATCGGAAAGCATTACTACCCTGCTCGGCTACGACCCGGTATGCAATATTAAAATTTCATCTTAAGACGCAACATACTTAAACATGCCATCTATCATTAGACATTAGACATCGCTATTATTGCATCTCTAAAATGATTATTGGTCAATGGATTTTAATAAGACTATGACGTCAGCAATCTTTCTTAATAAAATTGTAAATAATATTGTATCACAGGTCGACATATTGAATAAGAATATTTTTGAAATGATATATGAGGAGGAGCACGGGAACATGTATAATATACTTCACAATGGCCCAACCATCGATCAAGCACAAGAGAGAGGTAAGTTTTATTTCGAATCCTGAGTATCGAATTTTTCCGATACTTTTGTCAATAACGAGAGCCTTTATTTTTGTTTCAAACCATAAATTTCAATTCCCAAAACATTCTGTAGGTTCCAAAGATAAGTTTGTCATTAAATCTGCTTTCAAGAATACCAGGGTTTTTTTTAAAAAATAATAATATTATTTTGTAATGTTATTTTTCAAAAAAATAAAAAAAATTAAGCATTTAGAAAATAAAGTCACCTTTCTCACTTACATAGGTCCAAAAGTTATCTGGTGGCTTAGGAAACACAACAGCACACGTGCTGGTATTTCACAGTGGAAAAGGATTGCCGCTGCCACCAGATGGACTACGACGATGACTTATACTATTAATTTAGATTTTTTTTAAAATATTTTTTAAATCTATTTTTAAGAGGGCGAGATAAGTTTCCAGTGTCATTTCAAAAGGGCTCGGGAGATAGGAGATTTGACTACTGATGTCATCTTTTATGAACTTATACAGTTTAATGGGAGATTCCGTAAGTATTTCACATGATATACACAGACATTTTAGTTTGCAACTTGGCAACTGTATTTCACGAACTACTTTAGTTACGAAAAAAGAATTTTGTTTAAATTTTTAGTTACCATTTATTATGATGTAAACTACGTAGGTTTGATTGCGTAATCAACTACGTCAAATGATTTAAATTTATTAAAAATTCCAACATTATTTGTCAAAAACTAGGTCAATGTTACTTACTGGTGATCCCAGAACTGACTATTACGTCGATTATTAAATTATGATCACATACAGGTCGTGCAGTAAATAAAGACTTCTCGGCAAATGTGCGCAGAATTCTATTTTTAGGTGTTTGAGGGGGCAGAGGAGCGTGAGCGGCTGAGTCTACCAATAGCGTGTGCCGACACGTTATTGGTAGACTCATTCGCTACACACCTCCCGCACTTCGTTCGCGCGTCTCGAGTCTCTTGGGGGTACTGTTGCGTATAGATTGTTTTATCGTATTAGTAATACTAATACGTCATGGTGAATAAATGCCTAAAAAAACGTTGTCCATCGACATCGCACGATGATTTTATGGAAGGAATGTCAACACTGCCTGTAATTTTAAGTTAGTGAGGTGAAAAATTACGAAATAAGAAAAATAATAATTCATTTCCATTAACAATTTTGTGCGCAATTGTACACATGCGCCGATTACCCCCACAAGTTTCGCCTTCAAACCTTAATATATTGTGTTACCTATACTCACCTGCCTCTCTAAGCGACCCAAGCTAGATTGTATGAATTTAATTACATTAAATTATTAACATTAGCTCGTCACTGTGTGATTTTAATAAATTCATATTTCATTTTGGAAACTATAATACCCTTAGATTCACTATGGACTTTTTTCGTTGTAAATCCAAATTGCAAATATATGCCCCTATATTATACTAGCTGGCGCCCGCGACTTTGTCCGCGTTGAAAAAGAAAAAAGTAGCCTATCTGGTGTCTTGTATGTCTAAATGTTTATCTACTATGTTTCATAAAAATCAGTTAATACGTTTAAGAGTTATGGTGGAACATACACACATACACACATACACACATACATACATACATACAATACCTACACTTACAGATTTATTATTAGTATTGATTCTAATGTTGTATGTGTTTACAGGCCCAATAATTGAGCAAGTCCGCAACGATGATTCACAAACATACCAGAATAGGGAAGCGGGGTATGTCTTTATTTTCACCTTACTAATTTTATTAGGCTCAGTGGCCCTTACTGGGCATCACCCACCTCAGTAGCTGTCGTGGGAATTCAACTCTAGAAGTTGTTAACTTGTCGAAGTTTTCTGTAGGGGGGTGTTGAAATGACTGCGAAACACAGTGTGCCCCTGCCACTACTTCAAGTGCTCCAAGTGTACTGCCAACCTTAGTACGAATAATGGCTGGTTTACACGGGCTTAGTAGCTAAGTGCTTAGTACTTGTCACTAATACTAAGTCCCAATGTGTAAACTGTGAGATTAGTGCTTAGTATTAGTGTTTGTGAATAGTGCAATTGAATTGAAATCGATCCTATTTACTAAGTGACAAGTACTAAGCCCCTGTAAACCAGCCATAAGGATAAGGGGACGTTCAAATATTGCGTAACGCAATTTGGGGGTAGTGGGTGGGTTCTTGTAAAACGTCAAGATGCTTTACAGGGGCGGGAGGCGAATCGCTCGAGCGTATTTATTGTACGTCATTTTTATCTTGTTCTCCCAAGTTGGCAACTCTTTTCGTTGGTAAAAATGGTCACTTGGTAAACTTGGTCCTAAAAAATCTTCAAAAATTGCGTTAAGTAAATAATAAATGAACGCAACCAAAGCGATTAGGATTAAGATGACCGATACACAACAGCACATACATGCTTTTATTTCACGGTGGTCCCTTTTTGCAGGAAGCTCTTCGTGTGCACTGGAAGATTGTGTACGCCACAGCTGATCAAAGATGTATCTTTGGTGGACACGAACCGAAACGAGTTCACCTCACGCCACAGTCTCGAGTGGAAGTTTCTGTTTCTCGATCACCGCGCACCTCCCATCATTGGGTACTTGCCGTTTGAGGTTTTGGGCACGTCCGGCTACGATTATTACCACTTCGATGATCTCGAAAAAGTCACACATTGCCATGAATTATGTGAGTATAATTATTTGTATTAATCAATACTGTTCGAGACCTACAGCGACATCTATTAGCGGACTGAGGCAACGCGTGTGTCTTCTACCCCTCACGAATCTTTTGACCATATATGTACCCCCTTTTTCTACCTCACATAATAACTATAATTTTGTATTCGCCAACATTCATTTTTTTTCGCATTCGATTTCGCATTGTAAAATTTCAACAATTATACAAGTCGTTTACCAAAAGTCTAATTTTTATTTCGAATCATCACCCAAGAAGTCAAAAGTCGACCAGGCTCCAACATATTGGTCCTTTCTGAGCCAAATTATCATATTGATCCTTTTGAGCCAAATTATCATTTTGGTCCAAACCGAAAAATATTCCGAGAAGCAGCACCTCTGGAAAATACTACCGCAACTTTGGAGAAGACAAAGCGCACACGACTTTCTTCTTGGACGAAAAAGAACGACCTGTATGAGCTAGTACGAGCTGTATGACTAGAAGACGGCGATTGGCACGTGAGTACTCTGGCTTTGTTCATATAACCAAAATGGGGCTAGATACCGTAGATGAGAACAAACCGCGCAGTAAATCTCCAGCTAGGCCTATTTGTGACGAAGAAAATGAGCCATTCGTTAGTCAATTAATAAAAAAACGCGGAATAATTAAAGCTAGACTTACAAAGTTCGCAAGTTACCTACAAAATTGTAACGATAATTTAAACGCATTAACGGCTTCCTCTTTAATTCAGTTAAGGTTACGCGTACAAGGAGCCAAGAGCCTGTCCACCGAATTTAACGATCTTCAAACGCAAATTGAAACAAATGTCTTTGAATCGAATCTCGATGATCAGTTATGCCAGCGTGATCAGTTTGAGGATGGTTACTACGGTGCAATGGCTCTGGCCGAGTTCATGCTCAACAGTAGTGAGACCGCTCAGAGCCCTTCATGTTTGCAAAATACAATAAATACGATTAAATTGCCTACAATATCGTTGCCTACTTTTGACGGTTCATATGATGACTGGCTTGCATTCAGGGACACTTATGTGTCACTTGTTCATAATTCAAAAGACCTCTGTGACATTCAAAAGTTCCACTACCTCAAGTCTTCGCTAGTGGGGAGTGCATTGTTGGTCATAGACGCCCTCGAACTAACAACGAGTAACTACTCAGTGGCATGGGAGCTCCTTCTTAATCGTTACAACAACAATAGGTTATTGTCGCACAATCATATCAAAGCACTATTTTCGATGCAATCTTTGCCTAAGGAATCTCACATATTTATTAGAAAATTAATTGACACTACACTTAAAAATTTACGCGCTTTAAAAATTCTAGGTGAACCTGTTTCATATTGGGACACTTTAATTATTTATATTTTAGTTTCGAAGCTCGATAGGACTACCGAACGAGAGTGGGAGCAATATAAAAGTAGTCTTACTAGCAGCGATTCTGAAATCAGTATTAAATTGGATGATTTACTGAAATTTCTAAAAAACCGTGCTGACATGTTGGAAACACTACAGGCGTCGCAAAGTACAAGTTGCCGCGATAAATATGAAGTAAACAAAAAACATGTCAATTCTTCTTATAGCAACAACAAAATACACTGTAATGTTTCCACCAATAATAAACGGAATAAATCACAACGCGTATCGAAATTTACATGTCCAATGTGTAAAACAAATCATCCACTTTATTCTTGTATTAAGTTTCTTGAGATAGATTATGAATCTAAATTAAATTTAATTAAAAATAATAAATTATGTGAGAATTGTTTACGTGCAGGTCATTCTATAGATTCATGTTTATTCGGACCATGCCGAAAGTGCACTAGTAAACATAATACTATTCTTCATCCACCAGGCGACGATTGCATTCGCTCCGCCCCGCGGAACACCTCAGACCCCGCGACGTCTAGCTCAGCCGTATCTATCAATGCGCACACGCACACACTAGCAATAAGTGCATCGCAACGCACACCACAATCGCTTATAAAACCGGTTTTGTTATCGACGGCCCTTGTTGAAGTTGCAGATAATAAAAATAATTATCACACCGCGCGCGCACTACTTGACAATGGGAGTCAAAGATGCTTTATAACAAAATCATTAGCTAATTTATTATGCGCGCCATTAGTACAGTCCACTCACGAAATACGCGGTGTAGGTAATTCTGTGACACAGTGTACGCAACACTGTAATATACAGATAAAATCGCGCATTAATACCTACACAACTAATTTACATTGTTTTGTTTTACCACAAATAACCGCTACTATGCCAACTGTATATGAAAATCGCGCAAGTTTCTGTATTCCAGATAATATACAGTTGGCCGATCCGCAATTTCTTGATTTTCAAGACATCGACATTTTAATAGGTGCCGATAGGTTTTGGGATCTACTTACGCAGGGTAAGATAAGGTTACATAACGGACCTTACTTGCTAAATACTAAATTAGGCTGGATAGTATCAGGTCCTATCAATATAAACGCACGCATTGAAGACCATATCCAGTGTAATTTTACACACACAACAGATTCATTATTACGACGGTTCTGGGAGATTGAGGAGTTACCCACGGCTCGGAACGCAATGACTGACGAGGAGAAGGCTTGCGAGGATCATTTCGTACGTAACACTACGCGCAACAGCGACGGAAGGTTCTGCGTCAGCATGCCACTCAAGCAGTCACCCGAGGTGTTGGGAGAAACGTATCCTCAAGCTGAACGGCGTTTTCTGGCGCTGGAAAAACGGTTACAGCGTTCAGAAACTTATAAAAAAACGTACACGGACTTTATACACGAGTATGAAGACTTAGGACACATGAGTAAAATTTCATCGTATGACTCACCACATTTTATTTTGCCCCACCATGGTGTCTTTCGCGAGCATAGCACTACCACGAAACTTCGCGTTGTTTTCGATGGCAGCGCAGCGTCCACATCTGGCAGGTCACTTAATGACCTTCAGATGGTAGGGCCCGCTATCCAAGGTGACTTGTTATCTATTCCTTTACATTTTAGGCAGCATCGATATGTAGCCTGTGCGGATGTGGCCAAGATGTACCGCCAAGTCCTAATAGCTGAACAGCAACGTGACCTTCAATTAATTCTTTGGCGCAATAGCCCCGAGCTGCCGATCAGTATTTATTGTTTAAATCGAGTTACTTATGGCACATCGTCGGCGTCTTTCTTAAGTGTTCGTTGTTTAAAACAATTGGCCACAGAATGCACTGAACCCGACGTTAAAGGAATAATTAACGAAGATTTTTATGTCGACGACATGATTACCGGGTCGCATGATAAATCTGAATTAATTCGGTTGTGCAAAGAAACCGCGCGAACGTTGCAATTAGGTTGTTTCCCGCTTCGAAAATGGGTATTTAACTTTGATGAGTCACCATTAGATTCTCAGTCGGATAAACTATTTTATGCGCAAACGCATCGTACGTTCGATAAAGACTGCAATTCAAAAACACTGGGCATATTATGGAACAATTATTTAGATCATTTTTATTTTAATTCGCAATATAATTTAAATTTAATAAATAATGAAAAGGTAACTAAACGCAGCATCTTATCTCATGTGTCACAAATATACGCTACCGTAGGGTTTTTAAGTCTGACAATAATGCAGGCGAACTGCAACGTCTGTGGTAACAAACTCGACTGGGACAACGAAGTCCCTTCTGACGTCACGCGCGCCTAAACTAAGTACGCCGAGTCGTTATCAGTTAGTTTAGGTACAATATACGTGTACCACGTTACGTAATTATTATTAGCAATTATATAAACGCGCATAGAATTGCATATATTTACCTACGCGTCACAGGTGCGTACGGTACTTGTAATTATATTCGCAAAATTAATGATGAGTTACAAGTGCCACCGCGCTTATTATTTTCAAATTGTAAAGTATCGTTTTAAAATCTTTATCAATACCGCTAGCACTGAATTTATAACACTTTCGCATTTTAAAGATTCTCACAGTTCTCGCGCATGTTGCGCGCCGCTTGTTATGTTTTTGAAAATTTATACATTACACGCGCAACTAGCGTACGAGTAACATAGATGTCGAGGAGCTGGGAGAATCAACCAACTTATTAACCGAGGCTGGCTCACTTGGAATCTTTTCCAAATGAGTACCAGCTATTGGTTGATAAGACACACACTCACGCTCTAAATACAAAATTGAGTACATAAGCTAAATTTATTTATCGTTATTTGTATTTAATTATTTATTTATTACATTTATTAATTAATTTATTTAAGCTAAATTAATTTAACTTAACACCGCGTCATGCGAGTAGGCAATCGCATTGGTTACTCACAAGAATTTTCATTTAATAAAAAACATCCTATTTTAATAACTAGTAAACATTACTTCACGCTTTTATTATTTCGCTATGAACATAAAAAACTTCTACATGCCGCACCACAAGCTTTACTATTCGAATTACGTAACACTTGGTGGCCTATAGGTGGTAGGAATCTCGCACGAAAGGTTTTTTATGATTGTGTGCTTTGTAAACGATTGAGAGGGAAAACCCTAACTCCACTGATGGGTAACCTACCGGAGGAGAGAATTACGCCTACATTTCCTTTCTTTACTTGTGGCGTAGACTACGCTGGGCCCGTCTTCATATTAAACCGCAAAGGCAAGGGAGCTCGAACGATTAAAGCTTACATTTGTCTATTCGTTTGTTTCGTCACGCGGGCTATTCATTTAGAGCTCGTGAGCGACCTATCTACTGGCGCCTACCTTCTTGCTCTTAAACGCTTTATAGCTCGACGCGGAAAACCGGCAGAGATTTTTTCTGACAACGGAAAGAACTTTGTAGGTCTAATGCATGAGTTTTCTGGTTTTCTAGCAAAATGTAGTAACGACATTATCAATTACGCGACTAGTGAAAACATTAAATTTCGTTTCATACCTCCATATGTACCCCATTTTGGTTCTATTTGGGAAGCTGGGGTAAAATCATGTAAGTTTCATCTTCGCCGTGTTGTGGGAAACGCTCATCTCACATTTGAAGAATTCAGCACAGTACTGACGCAAATTGAAGGGATTCTCAATTCACGCCCTTTGTCTCCAATGTCGTCTGATGCGCACAATTATCTACCTCTGACACCTGGACACTTCCTGGTCGGCCGTGCTCTGACGTCGCCTGCCTCAGAAGATCTTCAGCAGACGCCTGTGCATCGACTTAATCGGTACCAGATGGTGGAGAAAATACGACAACATTTTTGGGAGCGCTGGGCCAAAGAGTACATTTCCGAGCTCCAAACGCGATCCAAGTGGAGGGTCAATTGTGAAGACTTGCCGCTAAATACGATGGTCCTAACAAAGGATGACAATCTACCTCCTCTTAAATGGCACTTGGGCCACATAGTCAACACGAGTCCTGGAAGAGATGGCGTTTCAAGAGTACCGGACATTCAAACTGCATCCGGCATCATGAGACGCGCATACACCAAAATCTGCCCTTTGGTGTCACAGCGAGATGGTTCTAGTGGCACCGAAGACAATCAACCCTGTTGAAAGCCAGTTCTTTCAAGGCCGGGGGCATGTTCGAGACCTACAGCGACATCTATTAGCGGACTGAGGCAACGCGTGTGTCTTCTACCCCTCACGAATCTTTTGACCATATATGTACCCCCTTTTTCTACCTCACATAATAACTATAATTTTGTATTCGCCAACATTCATTTTTTTTCGCATTGTAAAATTTCAACAATTATACAAGTCGTTTACCAAAAGTCTAATTTTTATTTCGAATCATCACCCAAGAAGTCAAAAGTCGACCAGGCTCCAACAAATACTAATAATAAATCTGTAAGTGTATGTATAAATGTATGTAAATATGATATGTATTGGTAGTGTCGTTGCCAATGATAACAACGTTTTAGTTGTGATATCTTTTCACAATTTACAAGTGATTATGAAATCTTTGGTGTATTGTTACAGTGATGACAAAAGGTGACATAACCTCATGCTATTACCGTTTCCTGACCAAAGGACAACAGTGGATCTGGCTCCAGTCGCGATTCTACATATCATATCACCAGTGGAATTCTAAGCCAGAATTTGTTGTTTGCACCCATCGTGTTGTGAGGTAAAATCTTTTGTTTACAGTTTTTCATGTGGCCAAGCATGCTGGCGGATCCCCTTCGATAGTGTATAACTATCGTCGCACCATACGAAGATTGAGTCAGTTTAGTGTCAAAAATTCATCTCTTGAATTTTTTTTTCTTAATTATTATTTTGTCAGCATGTTCATAAATATTGTGTCAAAGAAAAAAAAAAGTAAGCATGAAAGGTAACTGCGCCGCTGACAATTTAATGCGGCCTCCATACTCTCGCGAAGTTCCTCGACGAAGTATTCGAGAAAGTTGACCGAGCACGAAGTGCGTCGCTACACACTCGTTCAACTTCGCGAGGAGCTCAATTCGCGTTGCACAATATATATTTTAAGTTACTCTATGCACGCGACTTCGAGTCCTTTGACTCGGGCGCAAAAACCGACAACAAATGGAAGTAGCTCGAGGCGAGGTAAAGTTGGACGAAGTATGGCGAGGTGACCGTCCACCCACACTATCTTATTCGCCTCGGCTCGCCCAACTTCGCGAGAGTGTGGAGGCCGGGGTAATAATAGTGCCGCAGAAGGCGGCGCCTTTGACGTTATTCTAAAACGAATGCCAGGGAGTCACTCAGACATAAATCTAAAGAAATCACAATTCACTAATTCACTAAACTCGGTCCAACATTTCATTTTTTAATTTTGACATTTGCAAGGCTATCAAATTTTGAATTTCTCGACAGTAAGTGCACATGAAAAAAACCTAGTAACTTATTTGTCATATTTCATATAGTCTGTGCGTTGAAACATCTAACGCACAGACTAAAAGTTATCAACACACCAGTGGATGATCATCTTGGATGGTCATGGATATTAAATTTTATGAAAACGATTGTACACGCAACGCACTAACGTGAACCATCAAAAGTAAAATAAATTGTTGGACGAAGTACTTTCACTCTACATTTAAGGAAGCCTTATTATGTACATTCAATATAAAATTAACAAAGTTCATAAAAAATGTCTATGTACCTAATTCCAAGCTAAAATACGAGTAAGTATATGGTGCTTCAATAAGTTTTGGATCCCGGCAAACTTCTCGGCGCAGTTTGGGCGTAGTGGGGGAACGGTTTGCGCAGGCGCACTGGCACAATTCGACGAATGAATGAACTAATCGGGGCCAATCGCTGTTGGCGCAATTCGACTTGATAAAATGAAACAACTTGAATATTACTCGTATATGAGTAATGAAGGCTGATTTTATATTTAACTAGTCGGTGACCGCGAATTCGTCCGCGATCAATTTTTTTTTACATACAAACCATTCCTGATTATATTCTCTATCCATAAGTGAAGACAGAATTAAAATCTGTCCAGCCGTTTAGGAGGAGTTCAGTGACTTACACACGCACAGAAGAAATATATTGTATAAAGAGATATTTGAAACAGAAAAATACACATGAACATTACACAAAGGGCGAATATAGAAGAGTCATCAGTCATCAGTGAGCGTTTAGTGAGGTCTGGTTACAAAAATTTTGGCTTCCTATATTTTAACACGACTGATAAACCAATCAGAGTCGCCCTCTCCCCTCTCCCCGCCCCACACTACTAAAGAGATAAAAAATTTGGCGTCCGAGTTTACGTTTTTAGTCAAGAAGTTTGCCAGTTATAAATACCAAAAAACGATACACAGAAAATCAGTAGATAAATTCGGATTATTTATCAAGATTAAAAACCACTTCGCCGACAAAATTCCTGTTTGTCATTGTATTTATAGCGAATAATTTTTTTTTTATATATTTTTTTTGCTAATTGTAATTTGTTGAAAGCACGTAGGAACAGCGTCTCGAAAAGGTGCGTGACAGATTTATTTACTTTTATTATGTCTGACTTCTCGCTTTTATTGTCATGCCTATGTTATTTTGATGTAAAAAAAAATAAATATTATTATTTAGATAAATTCAAAGATCAATCGCTTAATATCTTGACAGTACTAACCTGACTCCTTTATTTTTTTTATTAATTAATAATATAATATATACCTATATATAGCGCACCGCCCTCTACTAGGCAGTAAGCTGTCCGGAAGCGGACCTGCGGGAAGCGAATGTTTTCATACAGAATATCGCACTTATCTCGCTGCGGAATAGCGGTCGATGTGACGATGTAAAAGCGGCACGCACAGAAAACACGATGTTCCTTCCAAAGAAAAATGACAGTGATATAAGGAGGAGCTTTTAAGCAAACTTAAAATAATTTATATGTTTATATTTATCACTATATAATAATATTTATAATGGGATTTTTAAATGCTCTAAAACCTTCATAACAATCTCGTGACTCCTTTTCGCATAAGCGAGATTAATTTTTAACGAGAATTTCTCGTTTTAAAAGTACAAAAAATAATTTAAAATTGCAAATTTTAAAATTCAATCTATACTTCTATTACTTGATAATAAATAAAATTGAAGTGTTTTATGGTTGTAATGTCAAAATTTACATACATTTAGCTACCGGGTACAGTTAGTTTATAACTATAATTTTTTAGAAAAATATGTATTGTGTAATTGTGAAAGTTTAATTAGGTAACATGAAATTTTTACAAATTAACATTTAAGATATTTAAGAAATTATATAAGATTACGTACGTAATCTGGCCATAAATACGGTTACAATTAAAAAAATAATAACATTAAAACTTATGATATTATAACTCTTTTTAACAAAAAAAAGGTAAAAATAATTTTAAAAAATTCGACTGTATTTTTTTTATGTTTGTTTTCTCATATAACTTTCGACTGGGTGAAACGATTTTGATAATTCTTTTTTTATTTCAAAACTGGTGCTTCCCGTGTGGTCCCATTTCAATTTGGTCCAGTTCTGACAACGGCATCCACGAGAAAAGACCATGGGACGCTTTAAAGTCCGTTTTTTTTTTGTAAAAAGAATTTTTTACATAATATATTATTATTTAATTTTAACGTATAATCTAACGCAAACTGCAGTAATAAATATTTTATGTAATAGAAAAAAAAATCTTATTCCTGTTACAATATTTATGGCATGTATATAGATAGTTCTTAAAATTAGATAATAATTTCAATATAATATATTCTTTTTTTTATTCAAATAGAATAGAAGTGTAGAGGTGAAATTCGAATAAAAAAAATTATAATAAAAGTATATGTAATGTAATTGGCGTAATTTTTGTGAATTTTAAAAATAAAATTTTTTAATCACTAATAGTTCTTTAATAACTTTAAGTAATGAAAAAATTGGTTCTCCCAACTTGTATCCTTCTTTAGACATTGCAAGCAAAAAACACCGATATCACAAGCAACGACGCTTGTGCCTATAAATAACACAAGCAACGACGCTGCAAATAAGTGCCTACCTTATTAGGATTGAGAACAAGGGATAGTCCTTATCCCGTGCCCTCAATCACTATATCGTCCACCCAACGCATCCTTGGTCTACCTGTGTTCCTCTTTCTTACAGGCCCCTTGGTCCCCTTAGTGTTTTGTAGTGTCCATATTTTATCTGTGTAGCGATATATATGGCCTGCCTATTTCCACTTGCATAATGCATGTTCGCAAGCAAGCATATTATCTTTGTTCTTGATTTTTACTGAATCTTTTTGAGACTTGGGATACTTATTGTCAATTGCGTGTTGTGTAGTGAGTAGCCTGTCTTATTTTTGTATATCCATGTTTGGCTTGCATAGGTCAGGCTTAGCGGAACATTAGTGTTTCCACGTATTCCTTTAAAAATCTCTTCTTGTGCCCAAAACTTCTTTGAAATATTTATCCTTCTGTTGGCTCTTTCATTACTGTCTAGGTTAAAGGACACTTGTTTAACAAGGTACAAGTTGTTTCCCACATATTCAATTCGGGTACCATATATTTGTATTCCTTTTTTTGGCGTTCATATGTAAGCCTAACGCTTTGCTTTCGTCACTTAAATCCTACATCATTTATTGTAATTTTGCAAAAAGGAATATATCACCAGCAAATCGTAGATGATTATTCCTTTGCCTGTCTATTCCACGAGAAACTTTGTCCAATAACTTGGGCGAAAGAGTCACCCTGTCCTATACATATATTTATGTGTAATTGCATTATATTTATGCAATTAGTGTCTCTTTTACTCGATATAAGCCTATTCCATATAGAACAATGGGTAATACTGTCAAAAGCCTTTGAATAATCTACAAAACCTACACATAAACATGATTAGTTAAAGCATTATCCATTGTAGAAAAATCCAATCGAAAACCCGCCCGTTCAAATGGTTCTCCACCATCTATTTTCCCTGTTATTCGTTCCAGTAGCATTGATGAGAATATCTTGTAAATTCTGGAGACAGCAAGCTGACAGGCCTATAATTCGTGATATCTTAAAGATCTCCTTTTCTATAGAGCAATATAAGCACGTTGTACAGTTTCGTTAAGTAAGGTATGAGAATTTGTGCACCTTGTTTTAAAGCTTCATTACCGAAGCCCATCTCACTTGATCAATGGGCTCCTCAAATTATTGTTATGACTTTTTAATATTATTCAATTAATATTTTGTCCAATGTGTTGCTTATCCTATCTAGCAAAACACCTATATAGTAATATCTGTAGTTCGATAAGTCTACTTTTGATGCTTTTTTGTATAAAAGGATTATGTGCGAGGTTTCCCATTGTTCAGGAATTATGGGTCATAATATGGCAAAATATTTTTTTGATTAATAAAATTTAGAACAGATTTTACATTAGAGGTATAATGTATGTGTCACACAAAAAAATGTATGTGTCTGCTTGTGTGTTTTTATGAATGATTGTGTTTTTATAACTTGCATATATCGTGCAAATACGTGTCATTTTCAGTCATGCTGATATAGAACAAAGTATGAAACAAGAGAATGATCTGGAGAGAACGCCTCATTTGGACAACAGTCAGGGATTAATGAAGGAAGACACAAATGAAGAAACTCTTTCTAATCAATACATGGCGGACAGGAGTACATACGCCAACAATTATTGCGATGTCTCTCAGGTAAAGACTGTTGCGCCCTTTACATTACTGTTAAGTTAAATTTTAAGAAATGAAATTAATCGACGACTTTTTTGCTAAATCCTAGTTTCGAACGCTCGATTAATGTACTCTTTAAAATGTAGGGTTGCAGCAGGAAATTGACTTCGAGCGCTGACAGTACAGTGGAAACGATAGCAACGACTGGCTCGAGCGCCACATCTCGCTCATGGCCTCGTTTCCGATCGCAGTACAAGGCTCCGGACTCCGACACGGCCTCCACCTCCAGTGACATATACCCAGTTAGGAACACATTGCATCAGGTATGCTTCGTCATACTCGTCAGGTATTTTTTTTTGCGATAGGTTACACCACCCTCGTTGGCCACGAGTCGTGGCTTATACAGACCTATCTTAAATTGTTACTCTGGCCACCACACTTTTTTTAAATTTTTTTATGTTAAGGTCGACAGACAGGCTGACAGGCTGACACTTGATGATAGGTGGCTTACCGTCGCCTATAATACAAGCAACGCCATAAGTGCTACAAGTGCGCTGCCGACCATACAAGGATTAAGGATAAGGGATAACGGAGGGATGGGGGGTAATGGGCTCTGGCATCCCTTACTCGCTCACCGACTCACGAAACACAACAGCACATAATGCTGTTATTTTTCACTGTGGTATTCTGTAAGGTGGTGGTTACTGCCGCCAGACGGGCTGCCCAAATGGCTGCGAAACGCAATGTGCCCTATCACTACTTTTCAAATCCAGACCAGAGTCAATTTTGAAAATTATATTAAAATAATAATAATATAACTCGCGAAGTTCCTCAACGAAGTATTCGGGAATGTGTTTTTTTTTCTATTTTTCCATAGCGTTTTAGAGTTTTAGGCGCCCAGCAACATATTTAGGATTTTTTTTCAATTAATAAAATCGTGTGCTTTCGTGGTGGTTACTTAGATGCACAATGAAATGGATGGCGCCAGTGGAGCCACCAGCGTCATAACGTATGTGGAACCGAGTCCTTGTGTTCCTGTCACGACACTGTTGGCGTTGCCAATACATCCGCTGCCTGTCATAGTGACTTCAGACCAAGCGCAGGTTCAACTCAACGTTCAAAAGGCGGCACCAGCCACATGCGATGGATCAGATGTACGTTTTCATCAATACTAATAATAAAATCTGTAAGGGTTGCTTTGTTACATGGAGTAAGTTACTTTGTTTTCAGAGATATCGGGTTCATGGGCCCTATACATGATATTGAAACTAAATTGACGATTTTTGGAATTTCCTTACTGTACGTGTGTACTATGTGTGTATTGATATTGAATAAAATGATTTTAATGAAATTTTGTAGATAAACATTTAGACGTACAGGACACAAAGGCCAGATAACAGTATGAAATTCACAAATTATTCAGTTTAAAGCTTTGTTATAAGGGTATTAGAGCTGACAAGATAGGCAAATGCTGTATTGAATGATTTTTGGGCTATTATAACACTATGGGCTATTATGGGCTTCTTGTTGTTTATTCAGCTACTATTCAGCTATTATGTTGCTACTATACAGCTTAAAGCAATTTATTTTGTGCCCAATTTGCTTGAATAACGGCTGTATAAATGCATTTATTCAAAGAATATTCAGCCATTCTGTGTTACTTGGGTTTTTTCTTTTTCAACGCGGACGAAGTCGCCGGCTACAGCTAGTATTATAAATAGGCTTTAATTTATTGGTTGTGGAGATTCGCTACTAGCCTAGTGTCAAGTCTTATTTACATGTCAGCTAAATAGGAAGGGAAGTTACATATTCCATCCCATTTAGCCAGATTTTGGCCTCGAGCATAAAAGTCAAATGTTTTTCTTCTTCTGATTTCAGGAGCAATTGCACAGAAAACACGAAGAATTAGAGCAAATGATTGTACAACAGCAAGAGGAATTGCGGCAAGTTAAGGAACAACTATTGTTGGCGAGACTCGGCATACTGCAACCGTTCATAAATGTAAATACCGTTTTTCATATAGTAATAATTTCCGCAATATTATATAAAAATGTTGTGTATGTTGTGTGGTTGTCAAAAACTCGAAAACTAGCCGACGGAATGATTTGAAATTTTTACTCAATATGATTGATCTTATCTATATTTTGCCTAATTATATGCCATCTTCCGCTGTCACATGTAAAGTCCAGTTAGCCGTTGTCATGACAGCCGCTGACCGTTGAACGTCAAAGAAAACCATCATAGCGAAGCGTGCAAGGCTCAGCCAGTAAAGTTATGTTTAAATAATATTTAGTCTTTAAATATACCTCCTATACCATAATAAAATAATCAAAGAAAATATTAGTCGTAACTTATGCAACGTAATAACGTAACGAAGTGTAAAGTGAATAACTCTTTTTAACAAAAAATAAACCGTCTCATGGTCTTTTCTCATGGATACCATTGTCAGAACCGGACCAAATTAATTGAAATGGGACCACACTGGATACACCAGCTTTCAAATAAAAAATTAAATTAATAAATCATCGAAATTAGTAGTGGTAGGGCACACTGCGTTTCGCAGTCATTTGGGCAGCCCGTCTGGCGGCAGTAACCACCCCCTTACAGAATACCACCGTGAAATAACAGCATATGTGCTGTTGTGTTTCGGTGAGTGAGTAAGGGATGCCAGAGCCATTACCCCCTTCCCTTCCTTATCCCTTATCCTTAATCCTTCTATGGTCAGCAGCGCACTTGTAGCACTTATGGCGTTGCTTGTGTTATAGGCGACGGTAGGCACCTACCATCAAGTGGACCGTCAGCCTGTCTGTCGACCTTAACATAAAAAAAAAGAAAAAAAAAAAAGGAAACGTTTCACCCAGTCGAAAGTAAGGAAAAAAAAAAAAAAAAAAAAAACAGTCGCGTCGAATTTAGAACCTCCTCCTTCTTTGGAAGTCGGTTGAAAATCGATTCGATTGTTTTTCAGGTTCAAAACTTGTATGTGAATCAGGATGAGATGCAGCAGACGCAAAGGTTGCAGCCCTCCAATGCGGCGGTGTACGAGTCGGCTACGCCGCGACTAGAGGAACAGTACATGCCTCCTCACCACCAGCCCTCAGAGCACAACGCACAGCACCAGGACCACGTCGACTAAAGTGGCAAGTATAGTGTATGGGTATCCGATGGAAATCGGCAGTGACACAGTAGAAAATTTGAGTTATTTCTTTTTAACTTACAAGTGTGGAATTCGCATGAAAAAAAGTAATGGGTTGGTGTAAGTTGGTCTTGGACTGTCTAGAACACAATCCACAATGACTACATTTGATTTTTTCCTAGAGCCTATATTGACTACTAGCTGGTGCTCGCGACTTCGTCCGCGTAGAAAAGTATAAAACGCCATCTACCGTATTTTGGATAGATGGCGCTATCTCCCGGGCCAAGCCGCTAGCTAGTATTTACTTTTATGTTAGATTTCCCGTAAAAATGAAGCATTTTCCCGCGTAAAAAGTATCCTATGTTCATCACTGATAATGTCGGCTTCTAATGGTAAAATAATTTTTCAAATCGGTCCAGTAGTTTCGGAGCCTATTCTATACAAACAAACAAACAAACACACAATCAAATCTTTCCTCTTTATAATATTAGTATAGACTACACAAAGAGACGAGCATTCAAATCTACTATGACACAAATTTATTGACTTGTGCATATTTTTCCTACATAGCATAATGACACGAAGCCAAATTGTCTGCACATTCAGGCAGAAAATTTATTTCCTATATACTTTAAGTGCCGTAGGGTTGTACTGGCTACTTTTAATGTACAGAAAAAATATAATAATTTTGACGTCTTAATAAAAATAAGTAATGTTGTCCAAGACCAACCCGAAAAAATGCCAATACTAATAATAAGTATCATGACGAAGTCAATGGTAAAAGGTAGTAACGATCAAGTTCTACTGTTCATTTTAAACTCCAATGTGTTGACGTGAAGACACATTTTTTTTTTAAATGTTTGGTTGGTTTTAAATGACAGTAGGTGACAGAGTTCATGCTCTACCTACGCTCATGTCATTTTTAAATGTCATATAAAGTTCGTAGTGTTTTGTATGGCGTGCTAAATCCATATTTGTAATGTACAGTCGGGGTACGGAAACTTTCGTCAGTTTTCAAATTAATTCCTTTATCAAGCCGTAGACTCTCAGTACCCTTTGAAACTAAAGCACTAAGCGGACAATTGACAGACATTCGACAGCCTTTTCTTACTCCGACTGTACATTGATGCCAACAGTAATAACTCAATACATTCGAGTCTTGCTGTCAAAGCTGTCTAAAAAACGTTTTATACAATTATGTAACAATTAAGTGTTCGTTTTTCGTGTTTGATATTTTAAAAGAAATATCAACATTGACCAACCACGACTTACAATATTATAAGTAATTTCTGTTTAAATTTTTATCGCAATATTTCTGAATATTCTGAATAATTGTTCAAAAATTCAAAAATATACTGAACAATTTCCACGCACGCCCGTACACTGATACACAAAATGTAGGATAAATAATTGGGATTTTTTTTGAATCCTGTAAGTGTTTTTTTATGGTGTTTTAAAGCTAAATTAGTTAGGAATGGTTGTTAGCTTTATAAAAATATAGTTTTTATGTCTAGGAAATCCATTCAAAATTAATTTTATAAACATTACATTATGTTTTATAACACATTTTGAAATGAACCAGAGTCATAAACATTACAAAATCTAACCTATTTTGTTACCAATCTTTTTTGCTACAACCAGTATTACGTGTGGGCTCGCTCCGCTGCGCTCCGCTCGCATTAATTTTAATAACATTCCGGAACATAACCTAACCTATTTGTTTCCAGTGAAGTAAGTATTGTAACACATTTTGTAATAAGCGCACAATTGT
Source organism: Synanthedon vespiformis (assembly GCA_918317495.1). Classification (NCBI taxonomy): domain Eukaryota; kingdom Metazoa; phylum Arthropoda; class Insecta; order Lepidoptera; family Sesiidae; genus Synanthedon; species Synanthedon vespiformis. Next base: position 985,020 of record OU906947.1, on the reverse strand, counting down.
TATGTTATTATGTTTTAAAATGTTTATAAAAATAATTGCGAATGCATTTCCTAGGCATAAAAACTATATTTTAATAAAATTAACAAGCATTCTTAACTTATTTAGTTTAAAGACTGTAAAAAACGGTTACAAGATTCAAAAGCCAACCCAAATAATTAATTAGGCATTTAATTATATCTAATCTATTGTTAAAAATATCATTAATGTCATTTGTCGTTATTTTTGGTTATAAATAACATTACGTCATTAGAATTATTATTGTATTATTGTGTGTTTGTTATTACTTGTACCCAAAAAAATGTACAACTTAGTTACCGATACAAAAGATAGAACTGTATATGTAAGGTGTATATTTGTTTAAATCGTTTAGTATTTCAAACCAATAAACTTCGTAAGTTAGTTGTAGGTATAAATTATTCAACTATATGTGGCGATTTTGTAAGTTACCTTTTTGGATTTTGCAAATATAATGTTCATAGATTAGAATTTGTATTGACTGTTGTAGTTGCTACTATAGGTGAGTGTTGTAATATAATATGTAATTATCACATATAGTGGATAATATATTTGTTGACCCTTAATTTAGTCGTGGCATTGGTTAACATAAAAACTAGATTAATTTTTTTTTGTGCAATAAAATCATTATTATAGTTATTACATTCTTAGGACATCAAAATAGTGAGACATAATATTATGTTTGAAGGCAATTAGGCAAACATTGAATGCATAAATAAGGCAAATAAACATGCGGAATTGATGTAGTATGTTATGTATTTAAAAAAAGGCAATAATTTAATTGCGAAGAAACATGTGCAATGATTTTCATAAATATAACTCTAGTAAAGGGAAACATATTTTAATAATTTTATTACATATATTTTATTAACAAGGAAAAACATTTTAGTGACTTTAATAAAGAAAGACATTTAATAGAATTGAAAAAGAAAAAACGTGTAATACCTTAATAAATTCATAAAAGAAACACATTTTTTTAACTTTGCTAAAGGCACGTAACGTAATACATATTTTATTGAAGAAACACGTGAAATAAATGTAACAAAAATAAATTCATAATAATAAATAATAAAAAATAAAAAAAAATTAATGACTTATTTTTAATTAATAAATTTCTAGCTACACGCTTCCGGCTTCGCCCTGGTTCAAAACAAAAACTGTCCTATCTATCAATTTGGACCAAATTACACATAGTTACGAAGTTTTATCAAAATCGGTTCAGTAGTTTAGGAATCCATTGAGTCTCAAACATCGTACCACGTAATTTTTCCATATAAATCTTTGTCTATTTTCATGAAAAATATTTAACTGTCGGTGCGCATTTAAGGTTCGCCATTTTGTCGTCTTTCGTAATACATATTAGGTTTTTTTATGAAAAATTATAATTTGTTTTTTAATGCGAGTTATTTATTTTGTGTTAGGTAATAATATAGTTAAATAAAAAAAAATATTTTTATATATTTACAAAGCATTTAATTTATTCGACATTTTTTATTTACAATAAACAACAGTCCAGTGTTGCCATATTATTTCTTGAGTGTACTAGATCTCCTAGAATAGGGAAACTAGTGATGCAAAACTTACTGTTTTCTTAATCCAATGTCGTGAGCTGCTGTTTGTTACTTGTTACTTTCACGAAATCAGCAGGTCTTCAATTTTTATAGTAATAGTGATATAACATCTATTTACTTATATACATTAAATTGATATTGTGGTATATTTTCATAGGAAAATAACTGTAATATTATGTTTTTGAATAACTTTTAGTAGGTAATGTTAAAAAATAATGATGGCCAATTAAGTCTGTCGGTTCGTCAGATACGTCTTCGCGTAAATAATAAAATAAAATACACTCACTACGTATTTTAGAGGCAAATGCACTTATTCATTAACATACTACAAAGAGGTTTAATTATTATGCCATATAAAAACTTCATACAGTCAAAAACAAGCTAAATACATGCTTTTACAAGCACTTTACACTTAAGCATTTTTTACTTCAAAGTAATCGCGAAAAATATGTACTTTCCTTACAGGTTCATTATTTAACAACATGTTTGTTGTAAAGCTTTTAATGATAATATATATGGGACGGCACATTATTACGTACACAGGGTATTCAATACAACGAAACAGGGTTTCCTAGTTTTTTTTTACAAGAAAAATATATTTGCTTAAAAATTTTGTACAGTAATTATATTAGTGATGTTTTTTTGTGAAAGAAACTCGACCCTATTTTCTAAATGGGTCGCACTCCTAATACGTCTTTAAAATTAAAAAAGAATGACCAGTCCGGAACTGTATTATGTAACGTGTTTGCTACTGGTATAACAGAAAGTACATCCGAATCTCTTATTATCTATAGTGTTACACCGCTGTGTGTTTTCACACAAAAGTTTCTTATTGCTACGAAATTTCGTTAACAATGTTAATTTTGAAGGAATTGAAAAACAACAGCTGATACTACCGACCTTGTACGATTTACTCATAATGACCTCAATTAGATTAAGAAACGACCCCTTTTTGGCGATCGATTGATATGATGGCAAAGTAGTATTTACATAAACAGACCCCTAGTCTGTTGATTTCACCTTGACTTAATCTATTAGGACTCTGCTTGAGGGTTTACTTTATATCTTCAGGGTTGATAAATTCGAAAATCGTGATCGCCCCATCGAAATCCGCATCAAAGTGGCCCAGAATTGGGAAAAATTGCAACCGAAATTTGTTTTTCGCTAATATTTCGAAAACTATTGCGAATTTCAAAATGCGGTTTTCACGATTTTCGGATTTCTCGACCCCGAAAACATAAAGTAAGCCCTCAAGCGGAATCCTAATAGATTAAGTCAATGTCGAGTAGTTTACAGACCGTAGAGTCAACAGACTACCCATGGGTTTCTTCCATCTTTTTCCCATGAAAGGAGGTCGCCTCCCCGGCTAAAACGACTTAAAAATAAAAATATTGATAACTTAATACAAAATAATAAATAACTTATCATAATATGCATTAAAGTAATTAACTATAGTCAAGATGACAAATGAATTGAGTAAGTTCCGAATGTTCTCGTGAACTATACATACGCGTGAGACTGGGTTTAGTTTTGAAGTTGTTAGGTAAGGGTAGTTCTTTGTTATTTAGGTGATGTTGTATTTGCCATACTTTACGTTAATATGTAAAGTCGGGGTAGGAAAGCCTTTGTCAGTTTTCAAATTCATTCCTTTATCAAAATAGTAGACTCTTAGTACCTTTTGAAAGTAAAGCATCAAGCCGACAACTAACAGACGTTTCAAAAGAAATTTTGGCATGACATTTGCCCTGATGCAAGCAAATTTCGAGTTTAAGTTGACGAACCTTTTCATACTGCCAAGGTTTGGAACTCCCTGCCGGCGTCTGTGTTTCCGAGCTCATATAACCCTAATCTTTTCAAAGTTGGAGTGAATAGGCATCTTCTGGGTGAGCTCGCTCCATCATAGGCCTCCTCCTTGCTACCCATCAGCTGGTTGTTGGCCAAGAGCAAATCCATCTCTAATAAAAAAAAAATACCCCGACTGTACTAAACGATGCCAAAAAAGCCACTAAATATGAAATAAATAATGTTTTGCAAGAAATAATTACTGGTTAGATAATAATAAAATTAGTATGTAAGCATACAGTTATTGAATATTAATCAATCAAGCTGCTATATGTAGACAACATTAAATTATTTATTGGTTTTATTTATTAGACGTTTTGTTTTTTTACTTCGGAATTTATATAATGTTTTTTTTTTCATCTCTTGGAAGAAACAGTTTATTTTATTTTTTAATGAATGTCTGAAGTAATGTGAAAATATTTAATTACTCTATAAGATTTTTCGTGTTGTTTAAACTATAAATGATATCAAGTGTAAATGCACGAAATCCATGTGTGATTATGTCAAATTATGTTAATCTGTGGTAAATATTTAAAAAAATAAACGAATATAAAGTTGTCTTTTTTTATTTTATTGTTATTTACATTTTTATATACTGTTATATATATGTGTATTTATGTTATTAATTAACGTATGCTAATTAATGGAATCCATACGAATATACCCTTGATACATTTATATATTTACTAGTGACCGCACCCGGCTTCGCCCGGCCGGATTATCCCTCTATCCATAAGTGAGGACAGAATTAAAGATGCCATTGTCAGAACTGGACCAAATTGAAATGGGACCACACGGGAAGCACTAGCTTTCAAATAAAAAAAGAATCATCAAAATGGTTTCACCCAGTCGAAAGTTATGAGGTAACAAACATTAAAAAAAATACAGTCGAATTGAGAACCTTCTTTTTTGGAAGTCGGTTGATTAAACTGTTAAGTCAATATTTGGGTTTTTATTAATAAAGGCTCTGTTATAGGCGACGGTAGCCACCCATCATCAAGTGATCCCTGCCTGTCGGTTGACCTTTAGATAAAAAAAATATAAGTAGGAAAAAATGGAGCATACGAAATAAAACATCGATTTTGAATTGATTTAAAATTTATTAGGTTTTTTGAATATTTTTACTATATTTTACAGTATTTAGGTACATCATTACAAATAGTTTGGTACAGTACAGGTAAAAAAATTAAGTAGAAAATCTAATTATTGTCTTAATACTAGGACTAGATTTCAATTCATAACCCAATCAATTTACCACCCAAGTTGTTCAATTTTTCGGTCGCAGCGCGAGTAATTTTTCTGAATATTGAACCGGGAACCTGAAAACATTAATACATCATCTTAGATCTCTGCAAAACAACAATGGATACTAAGTCATTGGCATTACTTCAAGGCACTTTTATGAGCAACTAACATTATGGATACAACATAGATTAAAAAGGTAAAATGTTAACACAAAAACACTTGCCCCTAGCGGGATTCAAACTAGGGTTACTAGCCATTAGACTAAGTGTCGTCAAATCATTTCTTACGTACCTCTAATACAGAGTTGACAAGATTGGATACACCTTCAGCGCCTCCAACGATCGCTCGTCCAGCGTCATAAAATTTATCACCGTTGTTACCGAATTTTTCCTCCTCGCGGATTGTGTCCACTATTGGTTTGGGCTGAGAACAAAATTATATATATTCGCCTCTAATCTACGCCACTGATTTTAATTGACAAGTGAAATACGCCTACTGCGAGCATTATTATTAGAAGCTCACTATACCCACAGACCACCATGAGTGTTTTGAAGTAATTTGAAGCTCTCGTGTCGTGGTCTCGCTTTTATTCCCTTTATGGTTTTAGTGAAATAGTGTTCACCACTCTTCCAACGGCCATCTGAAGTACGGCAAGGGCGCATCTGTGATTTAAATCTGGTAGCCATCAGCCACCTATCATCAAGTGGACTGTCAGCCTGTCTGATATGTATTCTTAATATTCTTATGACATTGATATTATTTGTCTTTGATAAAGGCAAGATAAGGGATACACTAGATTCTGGGTTGCTTCACTAAAAGTGGCATAGTCGAATATCACCGCACTCACAGTTAGGGGCGATATTTCAAATTAGTTGCACATGTGAACACGTGTTACGACTTGAACAATTATTATTAAATGTTAAGGTTCAAATCAGTCATACAACATTTACATTATTCATCTTTTTATCAGAAGTTAACGAGAGAATGTGATAGCATGTATAAAAAATCCAGTGGATACTTTTTCGTAGTGAATTTGTTTGAGACTCTGTATCTAGTGTATCCTATCAAAGTTATTTGTAGTAGATAATAATTACCATATACATAGATATATTTTTGCGGAGACACTAACCTGAAATATTGCTGCGACCATGTTTTGTATATTTTCTTTTATTGAAAGCGTTTTACTGCCAATACCTTCCTGTTCCAGTATTGCGCCTTCTAAAGTGGTTACGGGCGGGGAGAAGGGTCCTCCAAGGTTTACTAAGTTACTCTGTAATAAGAAAATAAAACAAATTTCAGTAAAAATATCTACGAATTTTACGTCCTATATTTTTTGTTGATGCCTAACTTGATGCCACCTAGTCATTCAATTGTAACAAAGAGATTTTTTTTCTGTATACTTGTAACATAACTTATATTGCTCACTACCCGTCTTTACTATCTATCCATCCACCATCTGAATAATCTACTTACCTAACGTTCGCGCTTTACTAAATAAATTATAGTTTATTAATAAAAGAACCGTCTAAAAGTATTCTCTATCCATCAGACAGGAGGAAAAGCCCATATTTTTTCCACCACAAGACGAGCGTAAAGTTCTTTAGATAAAGTGACAATTTTGAGAAAGTAGACATTTCAAGATATATACATTTTGATACCTACTAGACATTCTTGAGATACTGGATACGCTGAGACTAGACATTTTGATAGACTGGTCAATTTGGAACAATGGGCATTCTGATACTTTGGAAATTCTGACACTGAGCCCTTCAGAAGTTGTGATGTCGCGCTAAGAACGTCACACTGTGACACCACTTTCGCGTGCTCATTGAATTACTGTGTTTTTGTCTAATAAATAAGTTTTTTTGGGTCACGTCGTATTTCAGTGTGATCTGACGCTTACATAGAGTTTCCTAAAATAAAGCCTAAAGCCAACAGTTCAAATTGTTGAATATTTCATTACATTGCTTCCGAAAGTGGAGGTTGCAGCTTGGAGTTTCTGCGAGATAAGGTTCCCAACTATCGTCTTGTCACTGCGATCAGCACTGGGATGATTCTCGAGTTCCAAAGGCTTTGCTAGTTCCACGTCCGAGCTGGCCTCCGGTCGGTCGTAAACTGGCAATTCTACACGAATGGCTTCGTCAACTGGCATCGAATAGCAGGCGGCAACGAAAAGAAGAAATGTCTTCATATAAATCCTGCGAAAAATAAAATAACTACATATTCAAGTTCTATTTTTAAGTTAATAATCTATTAGTGCTGTACTTATTTTGTTACGAAAATATTAAACATTTTAGTAGATATATTATGATAATTTTTTTATGTAACTACGATAGGTTTTTGCAATCTTGACTTTTGAAGTTAAGAGAATTTCTTCTCGGTCATTTATGATATGTTGTCGTTGTTAGTATCTACTTAACTTTTTTGTGTAATAATATTATAATAATCAAAATCGAGACTTTATCTTTTACCAAAGAATAAAAAAAACACATGCCTACATATTTATTTTATAGAATAGAAATAACAATAAAAAATTCGCACTCTCTTTTTATTATGATATTTAATGTGCAGCCTTTTATTATTATTATTAATAATTTTAAATATTAAAAAAAATTGTAAACTTATTGAATTTTTAACATATAAATATATAAAAAAACTAGTGTTTTTGCCTGCGACTTCTTCCGCGACCGTCGCTACCATACAGGAACACACGCTGCACTAATCTGAAGAAGTTTCATCAAAATCGCTTCATCTGTTTTGGAGTCTACAGGAGACATACATACACACATCGCCTTTCCAACCGACTTCCAAAAAAGGAGGAGGTTCTCAATTCGACTGTATTTTTTCTAATGTTTGTTACCTCATAATTTTCGACTGGGTGAAACGATTTTGATGATTCTTTTTTTATTTGACTGATTTTCATGAAACTTGGTAGATAAACATTTAGACGTACGGGACACAGGATAGACTATTTTTTCTCTAACAACGCGGACGAAGTCGCGGGCGCCAGCTAGTACTAATAATGAATGTGTAAGCGTAGGTATTATAAATGTATGTATGTATATTCCTCCATAACTCTCAAAAGAATTAACTGATTTTCATGAAACTTGGTAGATAAACATTTAGACGTACAGGACACAGGATAGGCTATTTTGTTTCCCTAAAAACGCGGACAAAGTCGCGGGCGCCAGCTAGTTATGAAATAAAGTATTTAAAATTCGCTTATTAAAACATATCAAAGAAAATACTCACATGGTCGTCGGAGGTTTATTTGATCGCGTGTGCAGACCACTCGACTGGACCACTGTAGTACGTTGAATGTTTAAGCGAGTTCGCGTCAAACTTTCACGAGTTACGTCATAGAACCTTGCCACTGGTGGCAAAGTATGATGAACATTAGGTTTTACCTTTTAACTTGTAGTTCTTTCATTTGAAGTTTTTATAGCATTATTCATTGTTTATGTTTGGTAATGGACTATACATAACGTTGTCCGTGACCAGTAATTTTTCTTACATAGTACTAGGTATATTATAAACACGAAAGTTTGTGAAGATGCATGTATGTTACTCTAACGCAAAAACGGCTTAACGTATTTGAATGAAATTTGGTACACAGATAGGTAATTTATTACTATAATTTTGGGTATCCGAGCGATCGTCTTAATATATAAATAACTAAACTAGTGACCCGCTCCCGACTTCGCTAGGTTGCAATTTTTATACACTTTCCATAAGTGAAAAGGATTTGTGCTGAACGAGGCTATTTCGGCTAATATTATTATGACTGGACAAAACTAAACTGGAAAAACTTATACCATAACTAGCTATTGCGTTACTTTATAACAACTAGCTGGTGCACGCGACTTCGTCCGCGTTCTGGATGAAAGGTACCCTATGTCCTTTCTGGGGTCCCAGACAACGTGTATGTAAAATTTCATGTCAGTAGTTTTTAAGTGAAAGCGTAACAAACAACCTCAGAATCACATTTATCATATTAGTAAGGAAGTAAGGATAGCTTTTATAGCTTTTTATAGGTGAAAGAATTTTTCAAATCGGTCCAGTACCTATAGTTTCGGGCCCTATTCAAACAAACAAACAAGTAAATCTTTCCTCTTTCTAATAATAGATAGATAATCAATAAAAAATTGCGAACGAGTGCCCTTTCTGACTTCATGTATTTCAACCTCCTTGTTCATTCCCTCCATATAAATTTTGTAGGTAAATTATTGGTAATTTTAAACGATGTTAGTAATCGCAAATAATTTCAAAGCCTTGAACCTCCCAACTGCCTGAGAGCACTCATGACCCACAATGGCCACATCACACATTGTTTTAATGCGACAACTAAGTACCTACATCTCAATTACCAATATTAAAATTTACAACATTCGTTGCATACATAATAAGGTTCGAAGGACTTTCTTATTGCGCAATGCAATACACACAACAACCTGTGAATAATCTTTATGCACTCTAATATTACCTACTTACTTGTTATTACCTTTACTATCCTACCTCCTACCTATATGATGAGCCCGTTGGTTGAGTGGTTACCTTGACGCCCTGTCTCGGGGGTCCCGTGTTCTATTTTAGTCAGGCTCAGCCTTGGAAATGGACTTTTAAAGTGGGCTTTGGTCTGGATCTAAGAGGTAGTAAAGTGATTACTTTATTATTTATTACTAGTTGGCGCCTGCGACTTCGTCCGCGCTGTAAAAGAAAAAAGTAGCCTATCCTGTGTCCTGTACGTCTAAATGTTTATCTACCAAGTTTCATGAAAATCAGACAATTCGTGTAAGAGTTATGGAGGAACATACATACATACATACAGAAAAAAATCTAAAAATGGTCAATTTAATTTTGTTTCAGTATCATGTATAGAGTCTATAAACACGATATCTCTGAAAACAAAGTAACTTACTCCATTACCAACACTTACAGATTTATTATTAGCATTGATTACTTTTTTAAGTGATTATGTAATCATGTTATTATATGTTTTATCACTATATACCTAATATACCTTACAGTGGGTGTTCGACGAATTCACAAACAAAAAAGCCAATTATTTTTAAAAATATTTTATTAGTACGTTGTTCATTACATGTGACTACACATTTTTTTACACCAATAGTTCACAAGTGATCCACGTAAGGTTTCCTACAAAAAGTAGTTAAAAGACAATGTAAAAAAATAATATATTTATTAACATTTATTAAAAAAAATAGGTTTTATTAAATGTAACAATTAAAAATGTGTTTACTCCAATACTCTAGATTATTTAAATCAATAATCGTTATAACTAAACCTGTTTCCCATCCTGGGGTCTAAAAAACCCAAAAAATAATTATATAAAAATATAAAACAAGGTGGCGCACTCTTTTGTGATGTGGCGACCATGGCCAATGTTTACTAATGGCGAATTTAATAAACGTAAATGTGAAGGAGACCTAAGTAAATTTAGTAAATAAAACATTAAAGCAGTTTTTCTAGTTTTATTTTTAGGAGACCTTTGAAAGAGGTTGAGAACTGTGAACTTGTGAACTGTTGTATTAATTACTTTTATATTAATATACATTAAAAATTTAAAACATTTAGAATTTCTATTAAACATTTATTTGTTTTGTAAACACAACTAATTTACACATATAAATTTTTTTTGTTACATTAGCATTAGTAATAATTTTAACAGAAAAATAGACACATATAATGAGTAGGATAATGAAAAATGTATACCAACTTTTAGATGTTTTAAATTTTGACAAATGAATATGGGCTCAAGACATTGGGTTGTTAGCGGTGCCAGATTAACAAATAACGGGGCATAGGTAATGTATAGAGGCGTCCAAAGACAATGCGACATGAAGGGAAAGTACCTTAAATATCGTAGATAGGATATTTTGCTAAAAGAAGACTTTATGTTATATTTAAAAGTTAGTAATACTGCATTAAAAGATTTTCTAAAAAATACTTGCTTCGTCTGGGAATCGAACCGACTTAAATGTGAAAAAAAAAATCACCCGTACTTTTATATGCCAATCGAAATAATAATTCTTCTTAAGTAACATAGTATCTTAAAAGATAGGAATAACGTAAAATGTTTCATTCAAATTTCAAGAATATTCAAGATTCAAGAGAATTTATTGCCGACGGCGACGCAATTTAAAAAAAATCTTTGACTGCAGGATTACTAACTTTTAAAAAAACATAAAGTCTTCTTGCAGCAAATATCCTATCTACGATATTTAAGGTACTTTCCCTTCATGTTTTGGGACGGCCTGTATATAGACGTCAAAAACCCCATCGTACGGTTGTGATTAATGAAAATTAATTAAGTCTCGTGACACTGTATAACTACGTGCAAGCTAATCTCCGATTAAATAATTACAATTATAATTTTATTAATCCAGAGAAGCACGTGAACGAAGCCATGAGCAAGAGGCTAGTCTAAAAATGGCAAAAACATATTGATATATTGACATTTACCCAAATGATATTATCTATGATAAACTACGACAATCCGATTCGTTTCTGTAGTAACACTTACCTAGTACTTAAATATAGAGATAATTAAGTACTAAGTACCTTTGTGACTGAGCCCCTTGCGGACCCAGATAACATCTTCGTGTTTGTATCAATACCAACGTAAAAACTACTGAGAATGCTGACAATCTATAAAACATCTATGTATCTATCTATATAGAAGAAGGTCAGGTTAGTGTGGTTTAAAGGCTCGCGCACATTAGGGCGGGCCGCATTGTAACTCATCGCAACGCACTGGCGGATCGCTTGCTAGGCGTATTTTTGCGTCGATGTGCGTTGCGATGAGGGCCGCTTCAGTGTGCGTTGGAAGGCGCAGCGGACGTCCATAGCTTTGGACTGCCAACGGTTCAATTATTGCGTTGCGGCGCGCCCCGACGCGTCTCCTGTGTGCTTTGGCGCAATTTTGCAAAGCGGTGCGCTGCGGCCTGTCGCGGCTATAGTGTGCGCGAGCCTTTACAGTCACGCGCACTGCCAGCGCGGGTGGTAAGCGCGGCCCGTAAGCGCTAGACGAGTTTAGACGCGCGCGTTTTGCTACGCGCGTGTTGGTTAAACTATGTAACGATCCAAGAGACGCAAAGCTCCTGGCCCGCGTCGCTTACCAAACGCGCCGGCGAAAGCGCGACTGTAAAACCAGCCTTAATAGTTACAGAATTTATAACAACGACTGGACTAATTTTCATGATTTTTGATTTGTTAAATTTGTCTGTTACAGTTGTAGGCGATAAAGATTGCACATCGACTTTTAGTATATTACCCGTGGTAGTATTTTCGACATTATAAACAATGTACCATAGTTCAATAGGTGTAGTTTTACTGTTTGTAATACAGAATATGTATATAGTTTAATATTTAATCAGTAATATCACAATATATAATAATAAATATATTTTTTCCTCTTTTATAATCTTCTTTTATAACAGTAGAATAAATTTCGGCTTTAATATTTAATCAGTAATATCACAATATATAATAATAAATATATTTTTTCCTCTTTTATAATCTTCTTTTATAACAGTAGAATAAATTTCGGCTTATATAGAAAACTTTTATATATTTTTAAACAAGATGTCTTTGGTATTTATATTTCTAAATATAAAAATTAAAATACACAATAAAACTGAAATAACATCGAAAACAGTTAAAAACAAAAATTCAAACACTTGTTCATTTACGTGAAATGTACAATGACTTATGTAAATTTTATTTAAACATGACAGTTTTGTACCAAATTTCACTATTATTATTATTATTCGTATTAAAAATATAATAAAATACTAACTATTTATGAACTTTTAATTTTGCTCTCACAATCTAGATTTAATGGACCCAATAAGAGAACATACATTTATACCTATTGAAATCTTAATAAGTTAAGAAAAAAAATAGAAATCATATTTATTAACATTTATTAAAAAAAAATAGGTTTTATTAAATGTAACAATTAAAAAAGTTTTTACTCCAATACTCTAGATTATTTAAATCAATAACCGTTACTACTAAACCTGTTTCCCATGCTGGGGTCTAAAAAAAAATCAAAAAATAATAATATAAAAACAAAAAACAAAGTTTTTATCCTCTTTTATAAACAGTTAAATAAATTTCGGCTTATATAGAAAACCTATCATTTAATAAAATTTGCACTTTAACAACTAGATACATCACATATTTTTTTTTTAATATTTTTAAACAAGATGTCTTTTACATTTATATATCTAAATATAAAAATTAAAATTAATACACAATAACATCGAAATAACATTGAAAACAGTCAAAAACAAAAATTCAAACACTTGTTCATTTATACAGGCTTACAACACTGGCCTGATTTAGTTAAGTTAATACAAATTATGGAACGATAAAATAAATAAAGATAGTCTTAAGCTATTTCTTTGGTTGATTTTTCCCCCACCTCTTGTTTCTCCTCTGGCGAAGGAAACGGGGCGTTCTCTTCATACACAAACTCCATTTTGGCGTGGTCGTGCTTGTGTTTCGCCACCTGTATGCACAAGAATCGGTATATTTGGTGTTGGTATTATTACCCAAAAGTTACAACGATAAATTTATATACATATATTATATGTACTTTGAAATTTTCCACCTGATGCCAAAAAACTCTTAACATGAACGATCTCTATTTAGAATTGATTTGATTTTTCAAATTTGTTTACATAGTAGAAAATGTTAATGGCACTGTGTGTAGTTATGTATTTGTTATTATTTTCTGTATTGCTGTAGTAGGGATTTTGTTAAAAAAAAAAAAATAAACATTACTGTTATACATTATATGTAATTACTGTTTTGATAACCGGCTCATAGCCGAAAAGAGAAAAATAAATCTATTTTCTTAGATGGCTATAAAAACGACTATTTCATTATTATTATTTCTAATTTTTATTCTGTTTCCGTAGCCGGTTGTCAAACGAGAAAAACATCCCACGTTATGAAAACCGAGTTACGAATGTGAACTAAAGGATTACAAGCTCACTGTAAGGAACTGCCCTTCCAGTATTTAATATGCGACTTTGAAATAGAGACATTTGTGAAGATCAATTAACCTTAGGTGCTTTGTTGCTCTCCTCGCCCGAACTCGTTGAACTAGTTATGCCATCTTCGAGTGACAACCTCGCGGCAACTCCTTGCAATTGTAGGTCCAAATACAACTGGCCCAACTGTTCGTCCACCAATGATGGCTGTGGAAAAAATGCATACATTTTAGAAGCAATTCAGCTCTTTCAGATTCTTCGGTCGGAATTCTTCGGTCGGAAGCAACCTTATCAGGTCGTCTGTCCACCTTGTGTTAGTCCTAAGCTGCGCTTGCCGGTCCATCGCTTCCAATCGAGAACTTTCCGTGCCCAGCGGCCATCGGCTCTACCCACTGCCACTTCGACTTACTAATCCGAAATGTCGGTAACTTTCGGTCGTCTACGGAACTCTTCATTCTTGATTCAATCTCGCAGTGTAACACTGAGCGTAGCTTTTTCCCATAGTTAGTTGGGCCAATTTAGGATGATGGTAGGATGATGGCAGAATGATCAGTACCTACATAAAAATGACAAACCTGTTCGATTGCGGCTATTTTCTTCATATCGGCCGAAAGTACCTCCTCAATGTTCTCAGTGACAATCTGGTATTTGTAGATCAGCTCCGAAGTCACACAAACCTTATAACACAGTAAACGGATATATGAGCAGCTATTCTATATAATTAATTAGGTACTACGTGAAGTGAAATCTTTGGATCACATTTTATATAACTCTTTTGTTTATCTTGTGAATACTTTAATAAAAAAAACTACATTTTAACAAATACCTGTTCATTCCATGGGGCGTCGGCTTTTCTTTTTAACACTTTGGTACTCGATGCTGTCACATTTGGTTGGTATGTCGACTGTATTGGTATCTGAAATTCAATTAAAATTCACCTGCAATTATAATCTTATTTAATGATGCGAAGTTCAGGATGAGGATTTCACCGAAGCGGCGAGAAGCGGAGCACAGTATATTAGGCAATCAAACTCGTCTGAAGCGGAACCGAGCATTTATATATGTCGTGGGCAGATCGTAAAGTATGAAATCAAAAATCTTTCACCAAAAGTCAATAATAAGTGCGAGGATCAGAGCGAAGCAAAGCAAGGAGAAGGGTGATAGGTTTACATGGAAATAAATTTGGGGAGCCGAGCGAAGCGGAGCGGAGTGAGGCGACCCTCTCAGGTTTAACAGAAATATGATCTGCCCAGGAATATCATTATATGCCCAATTCTACGATGTGCCGACGACATACACACGATTACAGAATAAATATGAAGCAAGGCGGATTAATTATGTAGACGATGGAATAATAGATTTTTAATTTAATATAGAAAAAATTAACACAAACTTACCACTTGTTGAGTCACGGAGATATTATATTGAGTCTTTTTTGCCTCGCCACTGTCTTCGGCGCTGTCCGTTTTGAAGAAAGAGGAATAGAATGATGAATAACTCGACTCCCCATCAGTCCTGGCTCCTTCTATGGTACCTTTGTTGTCGCTCGATGCCGCCGTTTCTAACGATGACTTTGGAGTCTGTATTATCATAAAAAAAGTTAATCAGGCAATTAAAAAAAAAAAAATAAATAAATACAAAAGATAAATTAAATTTATTGGGCTGCTAACAGTGACATAACTTGTGCCATTCCCATTCACCATTCCCTGCGCAATTGTTTGGTATCTAATGTATAAATAGGTAAAGAGAGAACAGTTCATCTGTACTTATACTTCCAACGTGCATTAAATTTGACGGAAAAAAAATGTGTGTGTCAGCTCCGAAGCACGACCGGAGTTTAATCCTTACGAACGATATTCTAAAATATTGGAAACTTCAGAGATATTCTAAAATATTTGAAAATAGAACGAAACGCATACCGTGTGACAATTTTG
Organism: Synanthedon vespiformis; assembly: GCA_918317495.1. NCBI lineage: Eukaryota > Metazoa > Arthropoda > Insecta > Lepidoptera > Sesiidae > Synanthedon > Synanthedon vespiformis. The sequence goes on along the minus strand of OU906947.1, from coordinate 969,390 downwards.
ATTTTACTGAATAAAGGATAATGGGACATTTTGGACCAACTTTTCAACAGTGATGGAACCCACGCCAAATGGTTGCTTTTAGGCTATAATTTATTTTATACGATGGCAGCTAAGTTGAAATCAAGCGCAAACATAGTGTTTTCGTAGATTTTAAAACTAAAAAAAAATTAAATCATTCTTATAATTAAAAAAAAAAATCAAGTGTTTGACCCTTTCTTTGCGTACATAGATTCGCCTATTGATTTATATTTATATAGATACTAAAACAAATGTAACAGTTCTTTTTTTATGTACACATTGATCTATAAATGTTTTGATTTTTGATTTGGCTGCCATTAAATTAAATAAAACCTCAAAAGCTTTTAAATAACATGAGTTTTATCACTGTTGAGCATTGGTCCAGACTCCATACTAATTTGCCCATGCTCCTTTATAAAGGCCGGAGTATATAATATATGAAAATCGACTCCAAAAATTATATACTGTTTTTCTCCACATAGTCTAAATTTCATAAGCTATTGTTTTGATATAACTTACCCTGTTGTACGTGTTAATCAGCGAACTCATGCTGCTATCTTCACTTCCCTGTTTGGCGTTAGTTTCGTAATCTATACGGGATCCCTTGCGATTCCTGTGACGCCAAAAGCCGTTTGAGAATGTCCTGCTCGTCCTCGGTACAGATGTCATTTTGCACGCCTATAAAAATGTTACAATGTTGATTTTATCAATACTAATAATAAATCTAGAGGGGTCGGTCATGAAGTAATTTACTTTGTTTTCAATCGTGTATATAGGCTCTATATACATGATACTGAAACTAAAGTAGCGGGCATCAGATAACAAGTATAATATTACATGAAGAGAAAATTACCTCTTCGTAATTACTCTGCGTCAGCAGTAGAGGGCACGGCGCGTTCGTGTGATGGACCACTTGGGACATTGGCTCTTGGAACGGGTACGAAACGTTTGGGCTCACCGTTGAGTATATGAACGGCGAACCGATCATCGCTTGACCGTATACCATGTATTGCACTGAAAAAATAAATAAATAAATAAATTCCATTTTTATCGTTGTTGGTCAATGGGCCTCTTTAATTTGGCGACACCACACACAATTGATCCACAAACTAGCAGATAGTCGATTCTCCAAAATTAGTTCAACGCTCTATCCCAAGAGCTCGGGGTTCGATTCCCGGCAGGGTCCACTTTTTTATAATAAATATCTTCACAGCACACAGCACCATCTAGTTACATACTAAGCAGCTATTTATAGGCTTGTATTATGGATACCAGGGCCCTTAGCCAAGAGCACCCAGTGCAAACGGGAGCGTTGTATATTGACGAAACGACAGAAAATAAAGCCCGGTGATTGGTTGCTGTAACGCCCACTTAAAATTTTGACCAATCATCGGGCTTTATTTTTTATCGTTCTCTAACTTCGTAAGGGAGCGTTGGAATTGGTGTGCCCTTGGCTAAGGCCCCAGACAGTTGATATACTTTTTTTTTTTTGTAAATACATACATAAATATTATAGATACAAACAAAGTAGGCTAACTGTAATTTTTTAAAGTCACCGGTAACCGGGAATAATGGAGCTGATAATTACTCCTTTGAGTTTGTTTGTACGATAAAAGTCCCAAATATTGAAAAGAAAATAATAAAAAAAACGCCTATGGAATGATGCGGTAAACCGAGTGCATCAATACTAATAATAAATCTGTAAGGATGTATGTATGTATTGTGTTCTCCATAACTCTTACAACGATTTAGACGTACGGGACACAGGATAGGGTACTTTTATTTTTCAACGCGGACGAAGTCGCGGGCGCCAGCTAGTAATTCAATAAAACAGAAAATGATTTCTCAAAGTAACCAATCAACACTTTACTTGTATAGTTGGTGAAAGAGGCCCTAATAGTAATGAAACAGGTATAATTTTATTTATACTAACTTCCGACAGCCGGCACGCGTGTGCTGCTATTGCTAGTGACAGACGTCGTCTGGTCTTGTCTAGTGGACACTTGTGGTGCAGTAGATGGACCAGGCATGTAGTACATAGGAAACACCCCTGTAAAACGTATAAAACATTAAAATGCAAACGTGCGAAGCCGGGAGCGGCTCACTAGTCTATTGTAATTATTATAAAGATACAAGATTTTGTACGTTTTTAATGAATAAACTGAAAAACCGGTTTTAAAAATTCTTTCACCTATAGAAAGCTACACTGTCAAGGAGTCAGTAACATAGGCTATATTTTAATATAACTAGCTGGTGCCTGCGACATCGTCCGCGTTCAAAATGTTATATATAGCCTAACGCTGTTTGTCTTATTAGTTATGCCACTGAACCATAGATGATGTTAATCTAAATAAGGCTAAAGCTTTAAAGAGTCTATTTGTTTGCACGCGCTAATCTCAGGAACTACTGGTTCGAATAAAATATATTTTTAGCCTTTTAGGTCACACTAAATAGCCTAAAGCCTTCTTCGATAAATGTTATATTCAACACAAAAATAATTTTTCAATTCGAACCAGTAGTTCATGAGATTAGCGCGTAAAACCTAACAAACAAACAAACTGTTCAGCTTTCATATATTGGTATAGACGTTCATATTTATTTTTTATTTTTATTTATTTATTTATTTATTTAATAGCTAACCTTACAGCATTTAATATTTAACAAATATATAAAACAGATTATATTTTTATAACAGATATATAAGAGTTAGTTTTATATAATTTCAAATACACACCTTGAACGGCGGCAGCGGTGGAGCTCGCGACGGGCATCTGCTGAGCGACGCCCACAGCAGCAGACATGAAATTGCACGCCGGATTTGAGGCCCAAGCGATGCCTGACTCTGTAACGACGTTTCTATCAAATCGATTCCTTCACCAAGTACACAAGGACATTAAGCTGGACGAGGCAAACAAAAGACCCCCCTCGGACTGTTCCCAGCTGTGAGCCAATGATGATAACGAATACGCTGACTTACCAGCTGGCGTAGAGGGCGAATTCTGAGCGACATTGTGATGGCGACGTCGTTTCTTAGCGGAATTATAATTATTTTTTTGAGAGCTTTCATTATTCTTCATAGACCGCTTCGATCCGTACGCCTAGAAACAAAAGTATTATATCTTCATCTTGTTTTTAAAAAAAAAAATGTATCCCTAAACGTGTTGCTAAGCGCAAAACTCGAGAACGGCTAGACCGATTTCAATACTGTCTTCATTCATGGATAAAAGGATTATCAGATTATAAAAGGTTTTTACGTAAAAAAATGTACCCCGAGCGAAGTAGGGAGCGGGTCGCTAGTTCTTATTATTTATTTCTACCTTTTCAAGTTTATCCGAATACAATAGTGTAATTAAATTTTAAATCTAATATTTTTCATGCATTAATTATTTATTTTAAACACAACCAAGTATAACAACATATTTGTGTTAATGTGTCATGCCTATGCCTAATAGGTGTAAAATATATATAAAAATAAATTTTCTTATTATAAAAATCTATTCGTATGATAAAATTGCAAACGACTCGTGTCTGTACATTAAATATAAAAAAAAAATTGTATACATGTTGTACTTATGTGATCAAGGTGTTTGTTTTTATTCCAATCAGTTTACTGAATAAATTCATCAAGGTTTAGAAGTATGCTATGTTTATTCTACGTGTATAGATAAAAGATTATTGTGTAGTATTCAATGTATTTCTCATCTACGTACCAATTTTGTTACCTGAACGTCTGATATGGTAGCAGTGGGTTTATAACTCGCGTTGCATCTAGCCAAATGTTCTCTCATCTTCTTTTTATTTGCGTAGGACTTCTTCCTCTCTTCTTTAGCGCCTGTGCCGTGTTCTCTTTGCTTCTTAGTCAAATTCCTCTCCATTATTATATTGTGACTGTAATTAACAATAAAATAAATGTGTATACGATTACGGGAAGAGAACATTAATTCTCTTTTGAATGACTTCAACTTACGTAAAAAAGTTGAACCACTTTGAAAGGATAACAATTAGCTTTTTTTTTTAAATATTTATGATACAAATTTAGAAACGCCTGCTTGGCCTTTTGTAAAACAAAAGTGTATAGTTTAGTAGTCTAAGGAAATAGTTTGTTTATTCAAAAAATAAAAAAGGCTAGTGAATACGTAATAAAAGAACAATTTTGAGGACTTGAGGCGTTTCTAAAGATGGTTCCGCGGAAACGTGGTCTGCGAAATTATTCAATTTTTCCATAAATAAAGACCATTATAGTTATGTAATAAAGTTAGGGTAGTTAGCGAGAATTTAACTCCATAGAGCGTCGCGTATTTTTATAATGATTTGTGCTCATTTGAAACGAGGTTCCTTAAAACAAAAGTGCATTTAGCGATGGTTCCGTCACTGTAAAAGTTTAAGAGCCACTAGTGTTTATACACTAATTAACCTTTCGAGAATCGCTTTCGTGAGCCACACCGACTGATATCCATCTGCTATTTCATTGGACTCGCCAGTGGTGACTTGTTCCATGTCCATCGGAATGTCGAGATTGACACGCTCACTCCTTCTGACGGCAACAAATAAATAAAGTCAATTTTAAAGAGAATCAGAACCAGAAAAAAAGACAATAAAACAATCTAATTACATCGAACATGAAACACGTAAGTTGCTCCCTCGTTAATAAAATATAAGAGCACTTTACATGTTTTTGGTGTTCGTGTTCTCAGTGCAACTGTTGAAATTGCAGTAAAATAAAGACAAATCAAACAGTTAACAGCAAATCCCAATACACACCTGATACAATCACTGGTTTCTTTCGCCTCTAGAGTATTTTCAGTTTTATTTTCTCCGACCAGAGCGTTGTCTTCGTTAGAGTAAGGCGCCAGACTCATAAAGTATCTAAAATATAATATTCATCAATTACCAATGTTATTAGAAAACTATAGAATGCGGTTCTAAATCAAGTTAATTTGAGGGCTGTGTCTGTAAATTACTATAAGCGAGCAGTCTGTAAATTCAATATTTAAAAAAAAAAAAAAAAAAAAAAAAAAACGGAGGCAGTCATGAGGACTGCCGACAGAAGTGAAAACTTAAAACTGAGCGTCCAACGCACACACATACAATCGGGTACATGTTGCTAACGCGAACCCATACATTTTTTCCCTACCCAGTTGACGACCCGTTGGACGAGTGGCAAGGGTGCTTGCCTAACGTTTCAGGGACACCGGGTTCGATTCCCGGCGGGGTCAACTTTGGAAATTTTAATATAATTTTCAAAATTGACTCTGGTCTGGATTTGAAAAGTAATGGTAGGGCACACTGCGTTTCGCAGTCATTTGGGCAGCCCGTCTGGTGGCAGTAACCACCACCTTACAGAAAACCACAGTGAAATAACAGCATTACGTGCTGTAGTTTTTCGATGTGTGAGTAAGGGATGCCAGAGCCCATTACCCAATCCCTCCCTTATCCCTTATCCTTAATCCTTCTATGGTCGAGAGGCGCACTTGTAGCACTTATGGCGTTGCTTGTGTTATAGGCGACGGTAGCCACCTACCATCAAGTGGTCCGTCAGCCTGTCTGTCGACCTTAACATAAAGAAAAAAAAACCCAAAGTCGTATAAGGCGGCTATAGAAGTTTTCACTTCAAAAAGTGCAGGTGAGATTACCTCTGAAGATTTTCATTATATGTCAACTGATTGTAACTCAACGGTGTGTCCGTACTTGATACACTATCACTGAAATGTTGATACGGGGAAAGGCGTCCGTGTGCTACTGACTCCTGTTCCTGAGAAAAAAAAAATTATGGAAACAATATTATTCGTGGTGTCAATTGGTTGTTAACAAATCGTGGTGGTGAAAATACACAGTGAACTTATGTACCAATTTTCATCGAGACCTGTCAACAACATAATAATAATATGCAGTGCATAAGAGAACAACGAGCAGAAATATTAACAACTTACATTATTTTTAGAAGTTTCCGGAGCGTGGAGCGTGTCAGTTGGTAATTCCTCATCCATTTTTATCGAGTCCTCCCAAAAGTTATCCATGAAGGAAGCAAAATCTTGACAATGTTTGCTCATTTGCTGTTTAGCCATTTCAGCGGGTTTTGTTAAAACCTAAAAGAATTATTAAAAAATTTTTTTTTTTACAACAACGAAGAAGACTGCTTACTATATACTCGTATATATCTATTTTCAACCGACTTCCAAAAAAGGAGGAGGTTCCCAATTCGACTGTATTTTTTTAATGTTCATTCTCATTACTTTCGACTGGGTGATGATTCTTTTTTTATTTGAAAGCTGGCGCTTCCCGTGTGGTCCCATTCCAATTTGGTCCAGTTCTGACAATGGCATCCATGAGAAAAGACCATGAGATGGTTTGAAGTCGGTTTATTTTTTTGTTAAAAAGATTTATTTTAAGTAACTCTATAGATGAGTTATGAAATTGAGGGAAATATATATATTTTTTAGCAGTTTCTATCTGTTTTTTACCAATCATAATGTAGCCAATTAATTTGAAACAATAGATATTCATCAGGGTCTGAAACAAATGTTTTCAAGCTTACCTCGTTCATTATCCTGATGATATCTTCTATCAGAGTTTGAGATTTGATCATCTTTTCTTCACTTAATTTTGGTTCACTCTCAGTATCGACTACTTGGAAAACGTTCGGCTTTGTTGGACCCTGTTAGTAAATAAAACGTAGTATGAGCCACCACATGTTTATTGGGTAAGGTCAACAATGTAGAAAAAAATGTATACCAAATTTCAGCTCAATCGGTTAAAGATAATTGATTCAAGATTCCACCCGGACAAACATACATACATACATATATTGCAAGTTAATAAAAAGTAGCCGTGTTTTGGACAATTAATTACCTCGACGACGTGATGTTTCACAGTGACAAATTCCAGTTTTCTTGACCAAGGATTAATGTATGAAGACCACTCAGTCTCCACTTTCAAATATTCACCATTTTGCGTCTTCAATCTGTTCAATCAAATTGTTAGATTTAATCCAATGGCGTTCATTACCTTTTTATATTTGACTTAAAAAACAAAATCTTATCTATAATAATTACAAAAATTCATCCAAATCGTTAGAGCAATATATAAATTTACTAGCTGGTGCCCGCGACTTCGTACGCGATGATAAATTAAAAATATAAAAGCAATTATAACGCTTGACAACTTGTTGCTATAACACATTGGCCAAGCGTTAGTTACACTTTTATATTTTAGATAATCCCTCGGAAACAGTACTTTTTTCTTGGATGAAAGGTACCCTATGTCCTTTCTGGTCTCGCTAAAAAACGTATATGCAAAATTTCATGGTAATCGGTACAGTAGTTTTTGCGTGAAAGCGTAACAAACAAACAAACTCACATTCACATTAGCATATTTTGTGTAAATTTATTAAGCAGGTATTTTATTATATAATAGTTACCTGTAACCCTTGCAGCGCGGCATAGTGCCTTCCTTAACAATAACTTCGTAGATTTGTCTCAAATATATCAGATCCTCTGGGTGGTAAAGTTGTAGGGCGTTCTTGTTAATAATGTCCTGCGGCAAATAGCCTAAATAAGTCACCGCCTCTGGTTCCACATACTCTATTATGCCGTCGGCATTGTGCCGGATTATAAAGGAGACGTCTTTTGTAATTACTTCGTTGGGTACTGCAAAGTCAAAATATAGATTGAATCATTTTTTATGGAAACATTTTGAGAAAATTGGGCTGACGTCCACTACAATACAACTCAATCTCGTAATCTGGTAATGCTATATATATTTACCTTTAAAATTGGAGATCACAGGAGAAGCACGAATGACTAGGAACATGTCTTTTGATTCCTTATCGCTGATATTTTTGAAGGAGAGTTTCAATTGAAAAGGTACGTGTTTCACAGATTTTCCTTTAACTTTGAAATCGTTAACCAGACTGCGGTAACGTCTTATTCTACAGAACAACGTCGAATACAGTTCGTGACTTTTTCCTGAAATTAAATAATTTATTCTCATACAAAATTATTAGATAATTTATAAGATTTTCTTTCATTTAATTTAAGTAAGTCTTATTTATTATTTTTTTTTCAAACTTTATAATTTTACGCTTTAAAGCCTAATTCCCCTAAAAACACATGCAGAGTAAATAAAATAATATTAATAATAAAAAATAGTGTAGATTTTATATTAATGCTTAAAGCTATATCCATACGAACGAACTTCTAAAAAGACAAAGTCATTGACAAATCATAATAAGACGAAAATGTTAAATTAAATAAAAAAAATTAAAAGGAATAAAAAAAAATTAAACATTAATCACCTTCATCGTGTACTTGATTCGAATTTTTCGGAGCAACCAGCCCCTTTGTGATCTGTGATGCGAACGTATTTCGATCCTGTCGATTGAAAAAATATGCGTTTTTTTTATTTTTTATTTGCTGTTGCAACAAAACTACTATTGTAAGTATATTTTGGTATTCTACTTGGTGTGTGGTGAAAATACTTACATTCGGATGTACGAAGTCTATGAAGGATCGTCCGACCCACATATCCTTTGGAAAGCCCAAACTAGAAGTGAGCGTGGATGATGTGTACATAACTACCCCGTCGTGCATTGATATTACGCATGAGAATCCGTTCTAAAAAGAGACATTCAAATATTGGATAATATTCCCACTAAATTTAATAGGTATATATATATTATCACAAAAAATTTTAATGGCCAAATATCTTTTGAAATTTGAAAAAAAAAAAATCATGGATGTTTTCTAACAAATACAATGTCTGTATGTATGTATGTATATACATAAGCAAAGCAAGATAAGGGAAGTATAATCATTACGTAGGTATTATAAAACAAAGTCCTCCGCCGCGTCTGTCTGTTCACGATAAACTCAAAAACTACTGCACCGATTTTCATGCTGTTTTCACCAATGGATAGAGTGGTTCTCGAGGAAAATTTTAGTATATAATTTACAAAGTTACGCGGGTGAAGTCGCGGGCTAGTAGGCTATAGTATAATATATAGTAGTGGTAGGGCACACTGCGTTTCGCAGTCATTTGGGCAGCCCGTCTGGCGGCAGTAACCACCACCTTACAGAATACCACCGTGAAATAACAGCATTACGTGCTGTTGTGTTTCGATGTGTGAGTAACGGATGCCAGAGCCCATTACCCAATCCCTCCCTTATCCCTTATCCTTAATCCTTCTATGGTCGGCAGCGCACTTGTAGCACTTATGGCGTTGCTTGTGTTATAGGCGACGGTAGCCACCTACCACCAAGTGGACCGTCAGCCTGTCTGTCGACCTTAACATAAAAAAAAAATATATATATAATTATATACCTATTAAATATCTTTATATTATAAAAAAAGAAACACCTCACCTCGTCGAGACTTTCCTTTGGAGGGTTAGAAATGTTCACGTTGTTCGAGTCTATCTCCGCTTGTGGATGCACTGGAGATGACATTTCCTCAACTGTAAACCAAAATTAAGAGAACGGAAGATAAAACAGTACGAACACCCTAACGATATGTGAATCTGAAAAAGAAACCCAAAAAGGCTAACATCGAATCTGACAATTAAAATATATATATAAAAATAATTATAAGTCTATATTAATTTGATTAAAGACTTTCGTCAGTCGTAATAATCTCGTTAATATATTTAACTGTATATTACTTCCACTTTTTTATTTATGACTGTATGTTTCGTGTTCTTCGATCTATTTTGAACAAAAAGGTCTATTTTTTTCTGTGACGTATAGTTTGCGAGATCCGATCTTGCCACTCTACATGGTCGCAATCTCAGGGGTGACACTTTATTGAATAATAATCCTTCAATTCTGTCAATCAGCGGCGCAGGAAGTGTATTAGGTCAGGAACTACAAGCTATGTCTAAAATCTATTTTGAATCTATTTTAATGTTAAGGAGGCTTAAACTACAAAAAAAAATTAGGCACTTATCAATCGATAGATAGTTATTATTACACTAATTAAAAAAAATTTAAAAATACATATAACAATATATTATTTTTGTATCCAAATGAAATCCAAAAAATTGTAGGGACCGCGAAAGATAAAATTAGTAACTACATGCAGCTAAAAATAAGTTTAAAGTCGAAAAAACGGCTTATTTTACAAAAATAACCCGACGACGTGCTAATCACTAATATTAAATTACTATTTAAAAAAAAGGAATTAAAAAAAAATATAATTTCTTATATTAAAATATAAAAAAGAAATCGCCTCTTGATTATTATATACTTGTCACTTTTATACTAATAACGAATGACAGAGACAAAATTAAATGATGATCTCAAAGTCGATCTCTTCTCGAGTGAGATATTTTAATACAAACCTGAAAACGCGATACAGTACTATTGCTAACAAGTTTTAGTACTATTTTGCTGGCTTTGTAAACTAATTAGATCTTTTGTGATTGCACGGGGATATAAGCTCGAAATTATTATTACTAATAATATTACAATCATATTTTGTCAGCCGAAAGACGCCTAATGCTAGGCATTGATCACCGACAAAACCTACATTTGTCGATTTGTACAAATTGGTATAAGTATTCGTCGTTGATTCATATGTTTGTAGCATTTGAATTTTAACGGGAGTTATCGGAGAAAAATCTCGGCATCTGGATAAGAGAAAAATAGGGCAAAGTTTATTTATTCAGTGTGAACTAAGTATACGCGTCGACGCGACGTTCCACGAAAATTTAAAAGTATTATACGGTTGACGTCTTTTCGACTTGTTTATGCCTACCATTTCGAGACGCAATTACAACCAAATCCCAAATCGCCTGAAATGTGAATACGACTGAATCCTAAATCGACTGAATCTGAAATCGACTAAATCCCAAATAGACTTATTCCCGATTCGCCTGGATGCCAAATTTAATTACTATTAATGTCAGACGCACATTTTTTTTAATTTTTATATTAAGATCCGACAGACATGCTGGCGGTCAATGGTGCTGCCGCGATTGACGTGGAGATGACAGCAAGGGTTACATGATCTGTGGGGATCTGGTCCGCAGATTTTCCCCCGCAAAAAATTAGGAAAAAAAGGGTCAACTGTAAATAAACTTTTGCAATTGCAAATTTGCAAATAACAAAGTTGGCTCTGATAAACAATAAACATGCATAATATCTAAATAATATTTTTAATTTTCAAATTGTCAGGCAATTTGTGATTTGGTTGTAATGGGAAAGGTAATTTGCATTTCAGGCGAAATGGGAAACAGGCAATTTGGGATTTGGTTGTAATGGACCGGAAGCTTCGAGACATATTTCACGTGAGACGTTGTATGGATAAAGGTAAAATTGAAAGAACTTTAGCTTTTTTTGGAAGAATTTGGAGAACGTATTTTTTCCAGCCTCCACATATAATATAGTTATAACAATTTTACATTATCAACTGCAACAACTTGTATATTAAAAAAAAAGCGCGTGTACAAAGTAGTTATGCGTGACACAAGTGAAACTTCTTTGGCGATCAAATACAAGTAGGATTAGTACCTAAGTAAAGTCGGGGTACGAAAACTTTCGTCAGTAAATTCATCAATCATCAATACTAATAATAAATCTGTAAGTGTAGGTATTGTTTGTATGCCTACTCTTAAACTAATTTACTGATTTTCAGGATTCTTGGTGGATAAACATTTAGAAGTACAGAACACTTTTTTTCTTTTTCAACGCGAAGTCGCGAGCGCCAGCTAGTTCCTATATAAAAATCGTAGACACTTATAATATTTGCGCTGTAGCATGGTGCGTATGACAGTTACGACTATTTCGTTTCACTCTTGAAAGTTGCCGCGATTTACAATTATGACTTAGTATTTCAGCTCCACTACATTCGTAATATATTAAATCATTAATAACTGTAGTAGTAAATTAAATTAAACCCAACCAGAATGTTCTAGTCTACAAATAAAATAAAATTGAAAGAAAAGTTAAGCAAAGTGGTTTGCGTATAATGTAACGCCATAGATGTATTTAGTGATGGGATGTACTGCTACGATGGATAGTCGATATTTTAAAAACAATACAAGGCGCTAGCACTCCTACCTACTGACAGACAGCATTGCACGGGTAAACAAGATGGCCGCGCGTCGATGCGCCATAGAGCAAAAAAGCTGTCACGAAAAAAATGTCAAATACCAAAAAAATTTCGAATTACTTAATTAATTCAAAAATTTATATTCAAATAATTTCCTTTTTAAAATAATTTAAAGATCGTTAGCGACGAGTATCGTTAGCGATAAAAAAGAATTGCATAACGTCACATCCCTAGTCATGTGATACTGACAACTGTCACCGGCACCATGCTACAGCACAAATAGTATAGTACCTACCTTTTGACACTAAAGAATTAAGTAGACTGACAATAATGCCCTGGTGCAAGTAAAGGTCGACCTAAAGGTGACGAACCTATTCATACCCCGACTGTATCTAAGATGTCGAGGAACGATACAAGAAGCGTCACGTGATTGTTAACACCGAAGCATCATACAAAACGTGACATTGAAATTTTACTCTCACCGCGCGCCAAGAAAAGTCTCTCCCATCTCAAACTTCGAGTGTTTACACTCAGCAACTAACTTTGCGAGAATGGGAAAAGGCCAAAGTAACTGCCTTCGTCTATGAAAATCGGGTTAAGAGACTAAAATCATGCATTATTTTCAATTAAATTTGGTAATATTATTTTTACATTTACTAACATACCTACTAGAATATTTATTTGAAAATATTTTTATAAATTTTAACAACATCTAATTTTACTTTGTTTTATTATTAGGTATACCTTTGTAAGAAATTACTTTCAAATAAAATTAAAAAGAAACCTAGCATTGGATTTGTTCTATATATAAATTATAGTAGATATAAGAATTATTATATTATTTGTTCGTTAAATAACTCGTGCAACTGAGAGTTATAGACAATGCTGTAGGTACACGCTATTATAGAAAAAATTAACAAGGTGAGTTTCTCTCAAGTTAAAAACCTGCCCGTAAACATTTTATACGAGTATTGCAAATTTTTATATCATCATCATCATCTCGGCTGTAGGAGGTCCACTGCTGGACATAGGCCTCTCCCTATGTCTGTATTATTCACACATTTATTTTGAAAAAACATGGCAACAAACAGAAAGCCTAACACTTAAATAAAAAGGTCTTGACGTTTGGAAAAATGCGAAATAGAAATAGAAATTTAAAAAAAATAAAAATTAAATAATGAAAATTAAAAAGGCCAAGTTTTTTTTTTCAGAAGTTTTTTTTTTTCAATTTCTTTTGTTACATAATGGGCGGTTTTCCATTAGCCACGGCAAGTATTACGTGACGTCATTTTCGACCACCCTCGACACACCCCGCCGTCGTTAAAGAGCCGAACGTTTTTCGCCTCCCTACGCGTCACGTTTAGGATCAACTTTACCAAATGATCATTTTTACAAACGAAAAGGGTTGTCAACTTGGGAGATCTAAATAAAATTGAGTACAATGCACTCTACGTACAATACCCCTGGTAAAACATCGTAACGTTTTACAAGAACCCCTCCTCTCCACCAAATTGCGTTACGTAATATTTGAACGTCCCCCAACACACGTGCTGTTAATTCACGATGTCTTCTGACAATAATTAATGTGAAACACACTACAACTCATAAAATTGATTTTGCATGGATAGCCCGGAAAAGGGAATGGAAATAGTGGGACAAATGGTCCATTAAGTCCATTAAAGAATCCAAATCAGTAGTTGAATTAGAATATACCTAGGTACTGACATATAAAATTTTGCAATCTTTTTGTTAACGGGCAAATTGCACATGATAAACGGCTCACATTAGTAATTTTTTTTAGTTAACAGAATGTCCTCTCGTCCAAACTTTACAACACACACAAAAAATAATTATATAGGAATACCTACGAGACGTGTTGATTCAGAATAGAGTGTAGAACGAGATTTTCCGAAACATACCTGTTGTCTATACTTTACCTTTGAAAAAGTCAAGTTATGCCGTGCCTTACTAAACCCGATGGACCTATTTGTACGCGTAGTACCTAAATTTATGGAAAAAAACAAGGAGTCATATACACAAACGATGTGTCAAACACTCGTCCCATATGGCCCTCTGTAAATCACATAAAATTAATTTAATGGTAATTTATTACCGAATTGTGTTAAATAAATAGAGTGATAAGGAAACAAAACCCAATTTAAAATATAACAATACATAATTATTATAATATTTACGTAATAAAATAAAAAAAAATGGTTCAAAAAAATAATCGTGTTTAACTAAATGATAAGTAATATAAAAATTAACATAATCTTACAATAAAATAAGTACATACTTAGAGAGGCCAAATAAAATTGACTTTTCCAATAAAGATTTTCGAATGACTGAAAAGTATTATACAGAAAATTGCTTAAGGTTTTAATAGCTTTAAACTTTATAAAACATATATAAAATAACCATTATTACTAGGTAGATGTTTTTGATTATTTAATTTTTTCACAATAAATTAATGAACATAACTAATGCACTGGATGGTTGGCTACCGTCGCCTATTAACATAAGCAACACCAAGGCGTAAAGGATAAGGGACAAGACCAAGGGCGTATTATATTAACCAAGGGCGTATTAGAGATCACATTCTGTATTATTGGATTTCAGTAGCCAGACTTCAAGCCTTTTAGTTTCTTAGGTCTTATAAGAAGCGTCGCAATGAAGCTCGTCAGAATTACAGTTTACCAGCGAAGTCTCTTCTAAAGGGGGGCATCTGCCCCTCCCTGCCTTTATCTCGCTACGCCCATGGACAAAACCCCTATCCCTAATAAGGGATTATCCCTTTCTCGTGGACTTTGGCTTTAACTGACTGCCTCAGATAAAATAAGAACTAAAGACAGAGCCCTGTGGACGGTAGAGTGAAGCAGGTAAAAGTATACACGGTTACACGCAAATGAAATCAAACTATGCCTTAGTAAATATTAAAATATTTACTAGTAAAAATGGCGGTATTGCGTAGTGAAAGGGTGTAAAAAAATCAGGTTTCAATAAATAAACAAAAGAATGAAATATCATTTAACACGTAAGTGACCTTCTAAACCAATATTTTCAATAAAAATTAACAAAAAATTGAGTTCATAGATTGAACATAGAATCTCAAAAACGGCTTCACTATGTCGTAAGCAAAATTCTGTCTATAGTTCTTATTTGATCTGAGCTGAATGCGTTCTGACACCGGTGTCAAAAGATATGGCTGGTTATTTCAAAGGAATTGATTAACATATTGCCCACATAAATTCATGTATTATATGAATATAAGGAACTCACCTCGAGGCGTTTCTTCTTTAGAAACTTCAACGTTGACTTCTGACTCTGCTGGCATTTCCTCTTCATTTTGAACTTCAGGCACAGCATTCTCAATTTCTGTGCTTTCCTTATTCTTATTCCTCCACTGTGGTGGTAGTGGACGGTCGCTAATGAAAATTATCATTGTTACAAAATACAAATACAAATATATACTTAAGAATAAGTACAAATTATATATAAAATTCGGAGATATGTATATAAAATTACGCAAATTCAAATAATGTGGTTCACACCTGCTTGCCGAGGTTGACTGTTTTTCTCCATAGCCACTACTCGAACTGTAACTGCTGTTGGAATGCGAAGACTTCGATTTGTGACTGTGGCTGAGGCTGCAATAAAATTCATATTAATGTACGCTATTTTATACCTTGACCAACTTGACCTTGACCAACTTCAAGAAATGGTCCAGCCAGCTGACAACGACGCCGTTGTCCAACAAACTATTCATAATACATCATCAACACTAATAAACCTAATAAAAAAATTGTAAGTGTAGGTATTGTATGTATGTATTCCTCCATAACTCTTAAACGCATTAATTGAGATTTATGAAACTTGATAGATAAACATTTAGATGTACGGGACACAGGATAGGCTACTTTTTTCCTTTTTAACGCAGACGAAGTCGCGGGCACCAGCCAGTAAACAAAACTTAGCGTTAAAGTTAGCTATTTAGTATTTTTGCCCGCGACTTCGTCCGTGTCCAATCGATAACAAACTTCACGGGAACAATTGCTGCACTAATCTGACGATTGTTTGAAAGTTTCATCAAAATCGGCTCCGCGATTTCGGAGTCTATAGGAGACATACAGGGACATACATACACACATCGCCTTTTATATACATATAATGTATAAGAAAGATTACCTCCAAGACTGGCTATTGCCTGAACTGTTGGCATAAGCCGAATCATTTACTGTAGGAGTAGCTTCTGATTTATCCCCATTATCCATTTTCAATGTTGCGTAACAGCTGTAACAAAATATTAATTATACATTAATAGTGAAGTTTGAGGTGACCGCCATGTGGGATGTTGATTCGACCATCATCGTCCCGATAGTCGTGTCTTATAGCAAAGAGCCTCGACCGACACCTCAAGTTGGCTGGGCCAAGGGACAAATACAGAAGGCGGTACTTCTTGACACTGAACAAATATTCAAGAGGTTCCTCACACCGGAGGACTTTGCCCGGCTACCTGCAGATGACTAGTTTTAAATTTTAATCTATACTAATATTATAAAGAGGAAAGATTTCTTTGTTTGTTTGTATTGAATTGGCTCCGAAACTACTGGTCCGATTTGAAAAATTCTTTTACCATTAGAAGCCCACATTGTCCGTGATGAACATAGGTTACTTTTTGCCGTGGGAAAATTCTTCATTCCTACGGGAAAACGGGTAATATGACAACGGGTAGTAAGAATTATCCTTCCGTACTTATCTTTTTCATATAACTTCTAAACGGCTGAACCGATTGGGTTGAAATTTTATATGGGTATTTCGATGGTTTACTGGATGATTTAAAAATACAATTGGACCCGGTAGGTGGCGCTGCTGTCGGTATGTCAACTACTAAAGGCTTGATCGATTGGGTTGAAATTTTGTATGTGTATTCCCATGGTTTCACAGACACGAATCTATTATATTATATTTTATAAAGTTAGGCGGACGAAGTCGCGTGCAACAGATAGTATAAGTATGTTTTTAATGTTTAAATTGTAAAAAAATAAAAAAGATTATTAAAAAAATATGTACCTCTTTTAACTACTAATATTATAGGTAATATAATCACTACAAAATTCAAACTTAGTGCCTACTTTTCTCTTAGTGTGGGCATTATACCAATTAGACATTTTTAAAGTTATCTAAAGACACAAGCTGCATTGACGAGTCATTTGCAGTTACTGTTGTGTAACGAAAGAAAGGAAACATCTCAGCAGAAGATCATTATGTAATACTCTTTTTTCACCCCATAAAGTTTGTATCTCTATATAGAAATACAGAGACTTAAATCTTGTATGATAATAAGTATAATTATGTAAATGATAAATGGAAAACGAGATAAATAGCGGAAGAACAGAAAAAAATGAAGATTTAACATAGAAACACACTGGTTTAAAAGAAGTTCTGGTCACAGGAAACAACAGTCACATTACATATAGCTGCTTAAAAACTAAAGGGCCTTAAAACAAAAAATCCAAAAATCCTTCATATATTGCAAAAAGACTTATGGTTGTTTTATTCAATATTTAGTATATTTTGATATTTTTTTTTATATTAAAAAGTAACTTATATGCTTATATCTCCTCTAGTATTCAGTTTATTATAAAAGTAATTTGAAAAAATCTGAAAATGTCCTTCTTAAAAAAAAATGTAACAATTTATTAATCTAATAATAAATCTGTAAGGGTTGGTCATGGAGTAAGTGACTTTGTTTTCAAGATATCGTGTTTATAGGCTCTATATATAATATACGTGATACTGAAACTAAATTAACCATTTTCACAATTTGTACCTACGTAAGTATGTTCCTCCATAACTCTTAAACGAATTAACTGATTTTCATTAAACTTGGTAGATAAACGTTTAGACGTACAGGACATAGGATAGGCTACTTTTTTCTTTTTCAACGCGGCTGAAGTCGCGGGCAGCAGCTAGTTTATAAAATTAAACATTTTACAGGAGCTAATCGAAAAAAATCAATTATTTTTTGTCTATTTTTCTTTCTTATTAGATATATATCCTTACTACCTAATATTATAAATGTGAATGTGAGTTTATTGTTGTTAGAACATAGGTACCAGATAGTATCAAATAATAACATAGTTATAAGCGTATTTTCAAGTAGTTTTAAGTATGTACTTTTATAATAAACTGAATACTTTTAAAATAATTAAAATGTATACAACATACCCTTAGCATTTATGGTAAACCTAACACCTTCTTTTCAATATTAATACTAAAATAAACACTCATAGTATATTGTTCACTAATATGTCTAAAATATGTGCAGATACTTTTGCAAACTTGGAGTTTGTAAAGTTAATTCCACATTAAATAGTCAATAATAAAACAGTATATATTTTGGAAGTATTCACACCACAAAGTTCACAATGAGACCGGCACAAGCAATGTCTCTCTATAATTCTGTAAATCCTTTTGTTTGTACGATACAGTACACTAATTTCACTTAATTACACTTGTATAAGGACAGGAGAATTTTCCGCTCCCGTTAAAATCTAACAAGTACAAATTAACAATACAAATTTTAGTGAAGTTCAACAAGTCATCGACGTCAATATTCGATACTACTCTATGATCAATGATCAATTACTATTATGTCTATACTATTTGCGCTGTAGCATGGTGCGCGTGACAGTTACTGTTGTGACTAAGGATGTGACGTTATGCAATTCATTTTTATCGCTAACGATATTCGTAGCATAAATCTCGTTCTCTTTATTATTGTTATGAAAATTATTTAAAAAAATAAAATTATTTGAATTGTGTGAATTATTTGATATTTTCTTCTTGACAACATTTAATTTTGACAAGAAGAAAATATCAATATCAACATCTTATTGATATTTTTCTGTAAAATCGGTGATGATAACCGACATCACCGATTTTACAGCGCGTCTGTCTGAATATGTAAAGGAAATAAAACCAACGCCTATATCGACACGTGGCCGGTAGCCTACCTTTATCTTATCTTATCTACCTTTATCTTGAGAGCGCAAGCCATGTATTCCTGCGAGAAGACGCAGTCAAGAGCGCATTTCAGTAATATGGCGAAACGACAAAGTTTTTAAGATTGCAGTGAAAGGTAAACCGGTAAGACTGAGACCTGCTTACTTACTCTCGGACGACATTCCTCAAAAAAGCATAACAGAGCAAGCAGTGGTCACAAAGTCACAAGAACCGGTCGTCTCAGAATTATTATAACGGGTACGCGCAGATGGAGACGCGCGCTCTTTCAAAAAGCGAACCGTCTGACCGGAGAGGATGCGTGGAGAAATAAAAGCAAGAGGTGTCAGAAAATAGAAGCGAAAACATTTTTCTTAAATAAAAATACAGATTTTGTAAATATAATATATCATAAATGATATATTATAGTTAAGAAGTTTAGTGTGTGAAATACTCAGTGGTGTGTAAAACTTTAAATATTATTTGTATAGTGAGTGCAGTGTTGTAAATATTGTAAATTGGTTAATTTCTCCCTATATAAATATATATACAATAACTAAAATTAGCAACTCGATCAACTAAAGCAAAATCTTTATACCCATCACTACAATTCACGTTCAAAAACACGTGAGTGCGTGAAAGAGAAAGACGATGCGCACGTGGAATTAGAAAGAGAGCGCTGATATTTACATGTGGGAATATAAACTCAGCATTATAAAGGTGGAAACAAACTATCGGAAGCGTCCGACAGCCGCTGTTGATGGACGCGGCTGACAGGTATCTGGATTGTACAAATACACTAAAATCTGTGCAAACTATAGGACGTAAGTCGCGGACGTGACTCGATCGTCCTTGAGTGTTCGAACGTCCGATAGAAATCCGGCTCACTGGATTTTAACGACCGTGCACATAATTATCGGCTGTCGGACGCGTCCGTTAGTTTGTCTCCCCCTTTAACTAGCTTACAGCTGACACGTTTATTTATAGAGAGTCCATAATCCAGTCATACAAGACACAAAAATCGCGTTAGGTAGCTATAAATTGCACCGTCTTGATTTTTTGGGATCTTGTTGGGATAGATAAAGTTTGCAGTTTCGAAAGACCTGTGCTAAACTGCACGGTGCTTGAAAAATGATTATTTTAGATGATATTTTGTTTCAAAAAACGGCTAACTAAAAATTTCTAACTTTTTGGGAAAAATGTCCCATTTTTGAAGTAGTGTATCTCGGGATCTGTTCGACATACCCACAGAGCTGCGGTTACACTTAAATTGTAGCAAACAAAAGGAAGATTAAGTACCGTATGTAGGTACCTAATATTGTAATGGTCATCGAAATAATATATATCTCTCTGGTAATGATCTTATTAATTAAAAAAAAATGGTTCCTTAAAGTCACGTTTTTATTGGGATGATTTTACCTGTTGATTAAGTAGTTCGCTCATCCTCAGATAAAAATAGATATTTTAGTTAGTAGCCGTAAACTGTGATTTAAACATTTTTTTACAGTTTTTGACCTTATCCATTAAGGTATATTTTCCCTGGAGGAGGCAGACCAGACCACCTCCGTGCCAGACCTCAATAGATTCCGAAATAGATAAACCTGACTTTCTTGTTGTATACAATTGTCATCGTTATTTGAGTTAGAGAACACCTTTACTGGACTCTCCTTATAATTTCCAGTAAGTATGTAGGTATGTATTGGTCCAGTAGTTTATGAGTTTATTCATTAAAAACATACAAATCTTCTTAATAATATTAGATATTGATTAAAATGCCTATTAAAAGAAATCACAGATTTCGTGCCTCACACGACTATCGAGCACATTGGAATACGCCAAGCTACATAGATTTGGATTGAGCATTTTGTGTTTAGATAGAGCGTGAGAGTGTTGAGCTTGAGATTGAGCAGCAAGAAACCCGGAGAATAGTTTCATATTATGATATATTGACATGTTTTTCACTCGAACTTATTATTTATAACAATTTTATGCAAAAAAAAATCGCTTTTGGGCTCAAATTTTAGCAGACTAAATTCTTCTTTTCCAAAATATCGAGCGAATAAATCCAAATTTCGAATTTTTTTCACTATTTCGGCCATAACTTTTTTCGTTTGTGACTTTTTCAAAAATTATTTTTGCACCTTACAGCTCTCAAGAATACGCGTCTTTTAAGCCCCTTTTAAATATTATATCTTCACAACTCTCCGAGATATAACCCCTTATCGTACTTTTTCTTGAAATGGGGGTCTATACTGAAGCGAACGAAAAGACATTTCCAATGTCAAAAATCAAAAGTTCAAAAGTTATCAAAAGTTTCCTGTCGCAACACTAATTTCATATTTTATCTCGTTCAGTATTATATCTTTGCTCTTGGCATTTTATAGGCGCAACTGTTTGTTTACAGTAATGAGTAGGTAATTATATAATAAATAAATGGTCACGTTTTCAAACATGCACGTTTGTTGTATCTGTTCGTGTTATGATGTTACGTGGAAGGACTAATGAGTTATTTTCTCGGAATGTCAATGGTTACTCAATGCCACTAGATTTAGTATCAAATCAAATTAAACATAATCATTAATCAATTGATATTAAATAAGGCTAGTTAGTACAGTGACCGATTTAACAAAATCGGTTCTGTAGTTTCAGAGTTCATCGAGAACAAACACGTGACATGTTTTTTTATATAGACGAAAAAATACCAGATTAATACTTTAGTGGAGAACTTTTTTTCGGTTGGGCTATTTACAAAGATTTAAATCTTTGGCTATTTATTTAGTATCTTTTTCTCAGAAAATAGATTTTTTTGTAAAATCTTCCACTTTAACTTTTTGAGTATGTACATACTTATATTGTGTATTTTTATCTAAGTTTTAATTTTACTCGAAGTCTAATTAGGCGACGAAAGCATTACCTATACATACACAAAACCACGTCTTTGACTTGGTTTGACTTAAGTGGGTTCGAATGAAAAAATAAATAAATAAAACAATGTGTTTTTTAACATTTATTTTAACATTTAAAATTACATAAAAAGAAGGCATTTTGCCTTAAAAGTCTTTAGATTTACTCGTTAATTATGTTATTACAGAATAAATTTCATTTATAGAGTGTAGTTTCAACTTGTAGCGTGAAGTGGGAATGTGCTGGAAATTGGATATTCATATGTACTAATCATCATGAAATTTTGCATACACGTTGTCAGTGATACAGGAAAGGACATAGGGTGCCTTTTATCTAGAAAAAAGGACTTTTCCCGAGAGATAAAAACTGACGCCTGAACTAAGTGTTATAGCAACAAGTGGACAAGTCACAACACAAGTAGTTACAGTGATTAAGTTAAGACGTCAGGCGTTATATATCAGGTGTTATATTTTTTATTTTTTAACGCGAACGAAGTCGCGGACACCAGCCAGTTTCATTATATTTTATCACTTATCTGTTCGTAAGTTAAAAAAAATTAAATATTTCGCATTTTGATATTCTAATGATTTTTTAATGATTTTTTAGAATGTGAAGTTGTTTTGGTCAATTAATTAAAAAACAAATTCAAATTTCATTAAAATTTCGTTTAGATATTTTAACAGAAAAATCGAATACCTATTTGTTGTATAATTTGCTCGATTTTTTTAGTGGTATATTAGCATTTAAGTATGTATTTGCACTTTTTTCACTACAAAATCAATCGACATCAGCCATCATCGTATTGAGCGGTTTTCATTGAATTGAAATACGGTTTCACCACAATCAGTCGAAAGTAATTTGTTATCGCTATATTTTTAGTGTTGTTTGTGTTATAAACAACACAAAAGTGTCTGTAGAGTGTCAAAATTTTAAAATTTTAAATAAAATAAAGTTTTAATTTTCAAGGAATTTTATATCAATAAGTAATGCAAAGTTTTTCAAGGCTTTTATAAGCTTTTAATATTTATATATTAAAAGAATATCAAGTCAATACACAGCACATTAGGACTTCACGCTTAAAGAAACAGACATAAAAAAAAATCGATATGTCAGAATACTTAATATAAAATAATGATATAATCATATTTATACCTACTTTCTCTTCACAATCGGGTTTCCTTTTCGCATTGAAATTACCTGTTTTTTTTTTTAAATTTTATAAGTTTAAAAAATTACAACATATTAGTGCCTTCATGTTACTTTTTTATATTTGGAATACTAATATCAACTACGGTAATGATAAAATAAAATTATTTATAAAAAGGTAGGTAGGTATCTAAAGATATTATATAGGCACATAAGAAACAATAAAAGAATGCAAGTATCACCTCCCTCCACTATATTTTAAATGTTAATATTAATAGGTATATAAACATTGTTCGAAAATTACTTTAAAATATAAGAAGAAATATTGATTTATTAACGCTGTCTTGCTATTCATATATGGTAAACTTATTACTCATATAAAAATACGACAGTTTTGATTAGTTAAAAAAAATTAGAAATATTTACTATAATTTTTTGTTGAAAGAAACGATTTTTTGGGCCAACTAAACATAGTTATAATAAAATCAATTAGCAAAATATTATTTTAAAACATAAATAAAGCAATTTTTACTTATGTGTCCGGAGCAGGTGGAGGTGACCCGGTGTTGCATAATTATAAATAAATACAAAAAAAAGAATTACTTTTGTTCTAAACGCAGCTTGGCACATTTGAGCTGCGGGCAATACTAATATTGTCATGTAATCAACACCAAATGTTACAATGACTGCCTTAGTTTTTTCTTCATGGCCTTTTAATACAATATTTAAGATCAAAAAGCAGTCAATGCTTACGTTTGTGACTTTGGTCCCCACACTTACCAAGGAGTCTTTCTGGTCGCACTTGCCATACTACCCTAAGAAAATTAGGTTACATTTGTACAGTTGGTTAAGTATGATATCTGAGTACGTGAACTCTATTCGAGGTGTCGAACTCCTAAAGAAAACCCGAGTGCGTCCATTGGCTAATGTGCGTGTTATTAGCCAATGGGGCGTAGCGTGATATTACCCAAATAAATGCTTAACCAATGAGCTTTACCAATAAATTGTATTGACCAATGAGCTTCGATTCGTTTCCCAGCATCGAGCGTAAGTTCTACGTTGCCTAGGAGTTCGACTCGTGGAATCGAGTTAAGTCTTTAACACTGACAACCTTGAAGAAAGACCCCCTTTTTAATACACACCAACATTACAAACTTATAAATTAAAAAGAGAAATATTTAAATAAAACAATAATAATCGAGGGACTAAGGGAGAAAATATCTCCTGATGCAACACTAAGCATATTAAATATTAATGTAATGATATGACATCAATTTAAACAGATATTTGTTTACAAACACTTGAACATCCATCACAATATGTAATAACATTGATATGAGAAAGAAAATAGTATGAGATAAGGCCGTGGCATTAACTAGGGTAATCTCATGTTACCCTAGAATTACCCTAGACATTAATAGACGTCTAGGATAATTTCACGGTTGAAAGCTCGGTTATATTGGTCGTTATAGAATCACCCTAATACAATTAAACGTGGTCACATATTATGGTCCAGTATCCCTCACCTGATTTTTTTCTGATTACTAAAACTAGCTGAAACTCCTTGAGTGAGTAGCTTCGTTTTGCCGAGACGTCTACCTTTTTCATCTGCGAAAATTCTCGATAGAGGTAGCTAAAGGAGTTAGCAGCCGTAAAAAACTTCCAAGCGTAGGACTGTGTAAACGTACCACTCTATTTGTAGGACTATGTAGCCATTTTAATATACAAATATTTACTAACCTGCAGACAAAAAATCAGCTGTTGTTAATAAATTTTTTGGACCTATTTATTGTGATATATTGGGAGTGGTTTTTTGGGAGGGATGGGATTACTAACCGGCTGATTTTTTGTCTGCAGCTTAGTAAACATTTGTATAATAAAATGGCCGCATAGTCCTACAAATTGAATGGTACGTTTTGCCAGTCCTACGCTTGGAAGTTTTTTACGGCTGCTAACTCGAATTATTGAAATGCATTTTAATAACTTATTACTCGATTATCGATTAGTTTTAAAGTGATATGACAGTTGAAGTGTTAACTCTTCTTTAATTTAAAATTTTCAAATTAAAATATATTATTAATATTTTCATTTAACCATCTATCACATTAACTATGACGACCAATGTAACACGCCCTAATTTTGCTGCACTCTATTGGTAATTTATGTTCCCAATTTAACATTGGAAAAACGAAATGTCTAAATTACCAATAAACATATCCAGATATCGTTCAAATTTTGTTCACAACAGGTACAGAGACGTACTTAGGTATAAGATTGAAGTGACATTTAAGAATGAATACGTTGATCGACAATTATTATTTTTAACTTATTAACATTTATAATAATTATGTGTCTACAATTAGGCGACGAGTGAAATTGTTTGTAGAGTGACATTATTTGTAATTTTATTGTAATAAATGATTTACAAAGCAACATTGAACATTTAAAATGGTACAAAATGTTTGAGTACACAACGTCTATGTCAGGATTTGGTTTAATACAATGAACAAATACAGTTTCGCTACTCGCCGAAGATGCCGCTTGATGTGAAAGTGCCTTTATACTTTCCGGATTGTGTAAAACAATTTAAAAGAAACGAAAATCTGTCCAAATGGTAGTAACTCGAAGAGTTATGTATTAAAATAAATTATTATTAACTCTATGGATGGCTGTACATAACCTTAATAAATCCATACTAATGTTAGAAGTCTGAAAGTAACTCTGTCTGTCTGTTACCTTTTCGCGCCTTAATTACACAAGCGATCAACATGAAATTTTGCATACATACACACTCTCATGAAATATATAGGGGTAAATTTTTATTTCAGAAAAACCCAGAAAAAATATTTATTTCCGAAGCATTATAAAATAAATAAACGCCTGACAAAACTACAACAGCAATATAAATAGGTATAAAAATATATCGAAATATAAAATCACCAATCTTTTGAAGACATACTTAACTCGGGTTTCAGACTAGGCATGGCCAGTACAGTATAGTGTACAGTACAGTGTTTTTAAAAGTGAATATCTTGTAGCATACGCAAACTCCTTTGCGCGCGGTTTTTAAAAAGACGACGATTTGGTGTGTCACGAAAATGACACGTATTATTGTCGGCTTGATTTTACTGATTGAATGATTTATTTTAGTTTTCATAAAGTAATTTTAATATTAATAATAAACTGATATTAATAATAAATTATTAATATTAGCAATTAACTACAATCTATTAGGAAAGTTCAAAGCACCTACACATTTAAATTTAAGGCGCCGTCGATCGGCGAGTAGCGACAAATGTGTCTCCAATTAATAGAATACACACAGCACCAAACACTTAGTGATGTCTACTTTACAGTTTCATACTTCGTTGTACAACCCACAATTGAACCTGATATAATAATACAGATTAGAATCCTTAAACTCTATTAAATGAAATAAATTCTGCGCTCAGCAGGGACAGACTTAAATCTACAAATTACCTAAGCCGCCTGTTTTCTTGTGTATATATATATTTATGCCATTACTTTTAAATTTTACGATGGGATTTGGTGAGAGCTAGCGTACACGAGGACCCGTATTTTAAAACTAGACTAGATAATTTTAATTAGCAACGTGACATGGTGGTTTTTTCCCTTTATATGAGTATAGATTCAGACATCTATTTGATAAACGCTTTGTTAGCGACTAGCGATATTCCTAGGACTAGGTACATAAATCACAACTATTGTAATACATAAATACACTAGGTACACACCCTCTTCCATTGGTAGTGGTAGTCATTTTTAACCTAACGCAGAAATGCGGTGTTATAAGTTGGACGTGTGTCTCTATCTATCTGTGTATCTGTCTTTGGCATCGTAGGTAACTCCCAAACCGATGGACCAATTTTGATCCTGTTGTAAGCTGATCAGAAATGTTCTGAGCTATAATTAATGAAGATCTGTCCATCCGTTTGAAGACCATCAGTCCATTTCCTAGTTAACGATGTGATTTCACTAACTTCCACATGTTCGAATGATGTGATATTTGGTATACTGTTACTATATCGGTCGCTTTTCCATGACATGGTAAACTTGACCTGATGCTGCAGCATCAAGCAGTCTGCGGGATACCCAAATCCACAACTTGTGTTTTTGGTCTTACTGAGATGAAAATAGGGCTTCATTCGGAGGACTATAATATTGTCTATCGTTCACATTACGAATTTGTTTACTAGAACGACAGATTTTGAGCTGAAAGTACTTGTGTATTAAATTAGTTGTAATTAACATACCCACAGACATCGCTTAGTCCATGACCGGACACACTTCTTGACAAAAATATATGTATGTGAATATAAACTGTAGAATTATATATTTTTTTAATAATAATCGCTTGCTAATTAAAATTACCCATTTTACTGTATGTACTGTACTCCTTCACATTCGAACGAATGGAGTCAAACACTTATCGGACGCACATTCATACATCACATATATACAAATATAATATAGGATTAAATAATGCCGGGCTCACACAGGTCGACTTTTCCATGCGACTTTTAGCTCGTCATATACGTAGCTATAATATATATTTCTATGACCAAAATATACCGTAATTGCATATTATTGGTATAGTAAGACATATTACGACCATCAATGAAATGAAGGCAAAATATATATTGTATATTAAGTATAGCATGTGGTTAGCTTGCTATAATATAATATTATAGCACGGTATGTATATAAATACTTATATGTTATAGCTACGTTTGTAACGGGCTTAATGGAGTCGCAAAGACTCAAGATCAGCTTTTGATTTTATACTCTACACAGTAAAAATGTTATCTTGCAATCGTGAAATTACAATTACGCTTAAGTATCGGTCTCGCAAATTTACAGCGAATATCAATACTATTCCAATTATTATACAATTTAACACATAAAGTTATGCAACTATATAACCTACATTGTTTGTATAATAAAATCAATTTACAATGAATATTTATATGAATTATACATGTGATATAAATTGACATCAATGATATTTATAAATGTAAAAATTTGCTTTAACACCTATACATTCACTGTTTACAATTAGCTTATAAAACCACACCTTAAATGGATTTTCTAGTATAATTAGGCCAGGTAAATTTTTCTGAAGTATAATACTGTGTTACGGAAGTTGCATGAATTTAGTTTCGAATGAGAGTTTATGTATCTTACCTATTATTTTATATTAATTGAATATAATTGAAATATAATTGATGTTATATTTCATTGGGGGCGTTAGAGTAAAAAGTTCTATCTGGAATCTTATAATACTAAACGAGGAATTCTTGTATGCCACGATGATCTCGCAAACGGCTCTAACGATTTTGACGAAAATCTAGGGTTCAGGGTTTTTTAGGTCTAAAAATCGATCTGACGGGGTCTTATATTCGAGAAAATTCGTTTTAGGTAGTTTTTTAAGACGGTTGCAAAAGTAATATCGCTTGCTACAGCTACCGCCATCTAGCGCCGAGTTAACGAACTTAATACTTTTTTGCTACTTATACTCGGTCGCCCAGTCTAGTTATTATAATATTATAATGTTACGAGAGTTGCGCATGTCCGATGTAAGACAATGAATTTAGATACGAATGAGATTTTATATACTCTAGTTCAAAGATTTTAAAATCTTTGCTCTAGTTAATGAAGAATTTAATCTAAACTATTGAAATCGTTGACTGCGTTTTTAAGATTGATGGCGACCATTTTAATATGGCGACCAAACGATAATATGACGAAACGACGATTTCATTTATTCTTCAAAGTGATTTCTTATTAAGTTAACTAATGCAAAAATATCAGCAACTCATTTAAGGCGTGGTTTTCTTGACTCGGTATTGCACTCAGAAAAAAATACATTGATTCATATTTAGTAAATTATTATTTTTATTTTATTACTATCATCACTTTCGTGTGGAAAATTTTTGGGAAAGGCCTATGTCCAGCAGTGGACGTCCTGCGGCTGAGATGATGATGATGATTATGAATCATCACACACCACAATACAATGCGTTATAATATGTACTTAACCTTGATCAGTGAGATCCATTTAGATAATTACTATTACGACAATATGACCATGATAATTGAAGCGCTAAGACAGTGTAAGTATTGAGAAAAGATTGGACACTGTATTAAATTCTCAGCATTGAACTCTAATGAATTATTTTTAGAGTTATAATGCTAGTACTAATGCTAAAAGTATGACCTCATCTTTATACACTATCAGACACTATGGACAGAGTTGATATGTTGATTCAATTATTACCATGATCATTAATAGACAAAAAACTCTGTAAAACTTTGACTATTAAAATATTAATATAAAATATCATACATGCATACATCATACACACTCCGTTCGTACACCTGTCAAACATGCACGGAAACATTCAGCGATAATTACATAGTTTCTTAAAATTAACATTGACTTTCAGCACATCGCACTCTCCACTACGGTCTGACTAACTCTTTACTGAATTTACCTATATTTAGATTAACTCGATAGCTATATTACATAACTCTTTTTAACAAATAACAAAAAATAACCGACTCCAATTTGTAAGAAATTTAATTTATTCAAATCGTGGGCAAACACCACGGGTGCAAACACCACTGTGGGCGAACACCACTTACCCAAATCGTTTTCTCATGGATGCCATTGTCAGAACTGGACCAAATTTAAATGGGACCATAAGGGAAGCACCAGTAAAATGAATCATCAAAATCGTTTCACCTAGTCGAAAGTTATGAGGTAACAAACATAAAAAAATACAGTCGAATTGAGAACCGGTTGAAAAGTATTTAGATCAATTGTGGGCAAACACCACAGGTGCTAACATACCAGTGTGGGCAAACACCACGGACCCAAATTTCGATTGAATTGTTGAATCGTCAGGAGAATATTTAGGGATTCAATTAAATTGATATGGATATTTTACTAATGACGTCATAGTAATTATTTGATATTCAAAAAATATTAGCTATTAAAATGAGAATAAGGCGTAAAACATACTTATAAAATTAAATATTGTTTGAGTTTTTTCACAGTGAGTTAAAATTGGCATTGTTTTGGTATTTGCCTTTTTTAAAATTAAAAACGTTACTAATATATAAGTAATTATAACTTCAAAGAAAGGTGATGAAATTCACTATAAGACATTTTTTATTTCAAAACTCTAACTTCTATAGTATAGGAGAAATAGCAATTTTAAAAGTAGTAATTAGTTTACGTTTGGATTAAGCAAGGCAGAAAATGATCGAGTTAGTCAGACAGCCTGATTTCGATGTAAGCAACACTTTGTAGGCTAATTAATTAATAACAAGGGTTAACGCAAGTACAAATATAAGTAATATTTAATTTTGAATTTGCAGGAAGGTAAACTTCACACTGCAACCTTATCTACATAGTTTTCAAATTAGTTACCTAATACATTGCAGTTGATTGCAGTCCGTAAAAAAATTGCTTTATGATTCTTTGGTATTTTCGTTTTAGTTTTATTTAATTCTATATATGTATATACAATTTATCAGTATTTTTTTATTAAATAAAAAAAATTCACAAAAACAACTATATAGTTCTTTATCTTTTTCTTATGAATTTATCTTTTTATCTTTATGAATTTGGATAGGTATATTGACTACCGTCCTCAGGGATGAAGAGGCCATAGAACCAAAAATGATTAAAATAACTCTTTTTAATATTATATAAAACGACTTTCAACTATTTTCTCATGGATGCCATTGTCAGAACTGGACCAAATTTTAATGGGACCACAAGGGACGCCCGAGTTATTAAATAAAAAAAGAATCATCAAAATCGTTTCACCCAGTCGAAAGTTATGATGAGGTAACAAACATAAAAAAAGTCCAGTCGAATTGAGACCTCCTCCTTTTGTGGAAGTCGGTTGAAAATTACATACAATGACTGCAACATAGAAGGTACACAATATGAACATTACTATATTCGTACTTATGTCGTAAAAACACACAAACCTTAATATTCACATTCTAATCTTTTGTATTGCTTTCGGCGAGAATACGACGTAAAATGTTTATATTTAAAAATGTTGAAAATAAAAATCATAAAAATGAAACCTAAAACTAACCTTACTTAACATAGAAAGCATATAAACATGGCTATATCTTGTAAATATTTATGTAGTTAATAACATGTAGTTAACTATAATACAGATGTTGCGAACTAGTTTGCAATAAAAATTCAATTTTTTTAAAATTTTTGTTTGTGTTTTTGGAAAAATAAAAAAAGATGCTTTTTTATGAATAAAGATAAACATTATCAAACGAACACAATTTAAATGAAGAACAAATAGACAATATAAATGGACTGTATGGCTTTATTAAAAAAAATATGATTTTATTAACGACTTTTTATTAAAAAAATTACAAATGAAAAAAAAAAATATATTACCTACTTACATGTTTTTTTTCTGTGGGTGATGTTTCGTTATTGATTATACGTACAAAAACATGTGACAACACATTTGTGACAAAAAAAAGCATAATATTCTTTTTTATTTTTCCAAAAAAAAAAAACAATCCAAAATTCTAGAAAAAATACAATTTTGATTACAAAGGAGTTCGCAACAACAGTAGACATACTAATATATTTAGGTATTCATTAGAGATTCCGTGCACTCCAAAAAAAGATGCGTATACACTGTGGATTACTATCGACCTCAAAAATATTAAGGAATTTCCGTATTTTGTAACAAGTGCATGGAAACCCTTAAATCAGTTCAGATATACAAGATCACAACGTGTCGCTAGCTCTTAGGACATGGGGCCGATGAGGGTACATCCATATAATACCTATATGTTTTTTTTTTTAATCTTACATATGTAACCATTAATTGAAGGAACACAGAACATTTAAGCATTAACCCCGCATCGTCGATTATTTTCCGAACATAATGCAGATTATTTAGACATTATAAAATTACCCACTTATTCATGAAAATGGAAAATGTATCTTGAATTTATTTAGTTGTGTTTTGTTTTTGTTTAATTTTGGAATACTGGAAAGTAAATTCAATAAACTAAACATTACTTTTCTAATGAACGGACAAATATAGCCTTCAAAAACAGAAAAATTATTATTCATAACATTAGATTTTTTTTTAAATTCCGATATGGACAAAGCTTATATTTTTTTATGTATAGTATTTTTTATAGTAGGACCGACGACCGGCTCTCTTACTCACTCACGAAACACAACAGCACACATGTTGTTATTTCACGGATACTCAGTGTCAACTTTGATGGTGATTGGTCAATGAGTTTTTACGTGTGTCGATTTTATACATACCAACATGTGTTTAACAACATATCTTTCTTTATATATAAAAAATTAACTGCCGCAAGTTAATTTTAACAAAACTCGAAAACTATCCAAAGAATTAATTGACTTTAAATTTTTACAGAGGAGTGTTATCTTCCGAAGTTACAATTGAAACGAGAAAGAAAAACGAGCCACAATTAGGTTTGAGCGGTTTGAATTCCTTAGAGTTATTCAATTCATGTTGTAGAAAAATATACTAGGTAAACCTGTGATTAGCAAACACTTCCATCTATGTGAACATAAAGATAAGAATATAGACCTTATGTGCAGAGGCTGGCTTTGCTGGCTTGTCTCCGTAATAATCGTTATAAAATTTTCGTATCTACAAAAAGATCGTAGACACATAGACACTTTTTATGAATGAGTGAGTTAGAGTTTTGGCAGATTAGATTTGAGCAGCACATCATTAGTGATGAAAAGGTGCATCTACAGTGTAGAGATATGTAACGACAAATTTGCGGGGCTCAGTGTTAGTCGAGGGAAATGTGACTCTTATACTATTGGCTGTAACAACAATGTGTGACATAGAAACATTCATTACTGTTGGCCATATAGCGTATCTTATAAACTATGACTTATTATGTGCTACTGGGTGAGACCAGATACTACATTTATACGAATAATTCGGTTCATTAAACCTTGTGACTTCCATTCCATATTACACGTCCGTACATATTGAGAGGCGAGCATAAATTAGAAACTCCACACACGACAAAATTGGCCCTCCATTGTGATCGATGCCGACCATATCATCAAAAAAATACATCTCTCGACAAATCTGCTCAACATCAACATGTTCGGATATGAAAACATGGAACATTATGCGGTCGATCGAAGAAAACAAGAAGCACAGGGGGGCTAGAGTCGCCCTGGAGGCCTACCTACCTAAGAAGTATACACTCTTAACATTTAAAACAGGTTAAAAAAATAGGAAATATACTTTGGATATACTAGGATGGGACTA
The DNA here is from genome assembly GCA_918317495.1 of Synanthedon vespiformis. NCBI lineage: Eukaryota > Metazoa > Arthropoda > Insecta > Lepidoptera > Sesiidae > Synanthedon > Synanthedon vespiformis. Next base: position 935,920 of record OU906947.1, on the reverse strand, counting down.
CTTGTATACATGATGCTCATGCATGTGTACGATGAAGTCGTCCAAGTAGACAAAAATGATATTGGTGAAGAAAATGCGACATCGTGTACAAAAGTAGTGCCCTAAGATGGGGTTTGCCATATTGGCGGTGATAGTGGAAGAACGTGGGAGCGCTAGGCGAAGGGCGCTGGGGAGAGGCGTTAATACATAGTTACTAGATGTTGATGGTTCTGACAACATTTAAATTTTATTTGCAGAAACATCCACACCAGGAACGTGGATACTTGTTTTTGGACCGCAGCAACATTCCTAAATTTCATGTCTATCTAACTAAATTTATCGATCTATACAATACACCTTCGAAAATATGTCTGCAATCCGAAAACATTCATCCAAATATAAAAATTATCGATAATTTACAAAACGATGCTGTCGAATTTATCGACTATTTTGTGCACTCACTAGACTTAATTGCACGATACCAAGTAAACAGAGTAGGTCCGTTAGTCAGATACTAATACTGATGACAAATACTGTTCATTTTTAAAAAATACCATTTCGACAAAGTCCCCGAAAATGCCTCATTTAGTGATGGCCGTATACATACGTTCAAATCAAACAGTTGTGTAATTTATTATTAAGTATTTAGAATTGTTGGTCCTTTCCTCTCGCGGATGACTAGTCATTAGATTCCTTAAACTCTCCTTGGACCTATAAAAATCATGGACTTATATTAAATTGTAGAAGCTCGTCTGAATTGAATTTGCAAGCCATATTGTTTGTTTTTGGATCTATTTAATGGCGTGGGGTTGCGCCGGTGGCTTGTAGCCTTGACTCATACGTTCAAGGAAGCGATGCAAATCGTGAAAACGTGGGCGTTGCATTGGCTCCCGTCGCCAACATTCGTGCATCAGATCGTACAGTTCACGTCGGCAGCGAGGGGGAGGCGCCGCTGGCACGCGAGCACCGCAACCACCTAAGCGCCATTCACTCGCGTTCGCTACAACCTGAAACACACTCGTCATTTCATCAACTATTTCGTCGAGGACCTTCTTCAAAATTGATCTAACTGGTGATTGATTTTTTTTTAATTTGATTGGTATTTTTGATAATAAAATACTCGTACATGAGAAAATATACGAGTAATATAACTGTGTTGTGACATCTTTATTGCTATTACGTCACTGTTGAAGACAGTAGCGCCGACACAATTTTATACAAAAGTTTTAACTATATACAGCTATTGACTCGGGTAAAATATTTTCACTAAAGAAATTAAGGAATTTTCTAAAAATAATAAAGGAAAAAAGTATTTAATTATTTCCAATTTGTAAAAAAAATAAGTGAATAATTTATTAAAGCCAGATTAGCCGGGAATATTATCGATAATATTTAGTTAGGTGACATTGTTATTACCTGATCGTCGTCCATTTCATCGAAAGGCTTAACTAGACAATACGTTAGAACTTCCCACACGGTCACTCCGAAGGACCATACGTCGCTGGCTGGAGAATAAATGCCCTGAAAATGATGAGGAATATGCTGTTATCATTGATCTTATATATAGTGACACAAAAATATCGGTCATTTTGGCGTCTATGTCAATTTGAGTTAATTATATCGCATACAATTCAACTTTCAATTTTCACTTTTCTTTATTTTATTATTAACTAGCTGCTGCATGCGACTTCGTCCGCGTAACGTTGTAAATTATATACTAAAACAGCATGAAAATCGGTGCAGTAGTTTTTGAGTTTATCGCGAACAGACAGACAGACAGAATATGTAGTGATATTATGTGCTTAAGTTTGTTTGTGTCTTAAAAAATAGTTTCAATAATAAATCGATTATTGTGGTAAAAATGATTTTTCAATCGACTTCCAAAAAAGGAGGTTCTCAATTCGACTGTATTTTTTTTTACATTTGTTATCTCAGAACTTTCGACTGGGTGAGACGATTTTGATAATTCTTTTTTTATTTGAAGCTGGTGCTTCCCGTGTGGCCCCATTTAAATTTGGTCATTTAAATTGAAAACGGTTTGAAGTCGGTTTTTTTGTTAAATAAAGTTGTGGTATATTATCTTACCATAAGCAAGCTTTCCCACGCCATCCAACGCAGAGGCAGACGGGACCCATCGACCATAACGTGGTAATCACCGACAAATTCCTCACAAAACATCGCATAATCAGAAACTTTAACATGCAAATCTTCGGTTACTGTCACATTCCTGGAATAAAAATCCAATTAAAATTAAACCGCGTTGTCAAAGAATTAACTCGTGGTAAGAGGTGGATATATGTTTTTAACTCAATCAAACATAAATTATAAGTGTTCATCATAACATTTCAACATAAAACGATGTCCTGAATAAGGACTAAATTATTATTTTCATGAAAATCAGTTAATTCCTATCTACATTTATTATTAGTATTGATGATTAAATGAAATAGGTACATAACAGATTTAGGTAGTAAATTAAGTTTATATTATATTTTGATATTTTTTTAAACTAAAAATTAATAGTATGTAAATAAAATAATAATTACCGTGCGGCTAAGTCGCGATGAACCAACTCGAATGACTCCAGGTATTTCATACCTGCGGCAATCTGACAGCAAATGTGTATCAAACTCGAATAACTGAAAGACCAAATACATATATATTTAATCAGATACAACATGAAAGTTTAAGAAGAAAGAGATTATACACTTAAAAAGTATAACGTAGTAACAATTTCTTTACAGGGCAATAGCAAAATGATATTATTATTGCACCAACATGACAAAAAAATATATCAAAAATAATAAAAAAAATTGATAAATAAAGACCATCATTAAGTACTGGACCATCCCCCCATATTAAGATGTGTAAAGAATGTTGGCAGAAAATTTTGCAAACGTACAACATAAAAACACTGGAGCGCAAAGAAAAAGGGTCGGTTAGAAAATCTTCAATATCTTCAAAAATACTTGACCTAGCTTTATGAAATAAAGACTAAATTAAATAATATTTTAATGTGCTTAAATATAAATAAAATATATTTAGTTTAGCTTTAATTTAGTATTTATTTCATAAAAGCTAGGTCAAGTATTTTTGAAGATACTGAAGATTTTCTAATTGACCCATTTCTTTGAGGTCTAGTGTATAAAGTATAGGCTGTCAGTGACTCGTAGATGAGGTTATGGTTCTAATGCCGTGTGGTGTCTATTGTAGAGAAGAAGGTGACTTACTTCAATTTCCTGTCCAGTTTCAATATCGATGGCAGTGGTGCGGCATCGCCTCGGTCTAGAGCTGCGCACGGCGGCTCTAGGAGACTCAGGCCTAAAACTCTCGCCAACTGGGGGTGTTTCAATCCGGCGCCCCATGTCGCTTCGCGGGCAAACGCCGCCCTGAATTATAATAAAAAATGCTCAACACTGTGTACCATCTATTGTTTTTTGTGTGTAAATAAATAAAAAAAAGCCTCACAGATATATAGCAAATCGAATGCAGTGTTAAACATTCAGGCTGAATAAGGTATTCGACTTGGTGATTATCATGGTTAACAATTATTATATGGGAATTTATAAAACTGACTTTAACAATGCAGTTGACACGATTCAAATTTGAATACAAGCAAGGAATCGAACAGTTCACAGTACTTATTTTATGGATAAAACCCTATGCCCTTTCCTGTATGTATCCATGACAACGTGTATGCGAAATTTCTTGTCGGTTGAGTAGTTAAGGCGTGAAAACCTAACAAGCAGACAGACAGAATTAACTTTCACATTTATAATATTACTTAGTATGGCATAGGGCCTTTTTCGCCATCTCTGAGTTAAGTGTCAAGCAGGCTAACCACCATTTAAAGTCACCGGTAAGAAAGCGTACCTACTAGTTTCACCATCTTCGAGTATCATTACTCAAGGGTAATTTCAATGAAATTGACACAAGGTACTCGTAACATTTACTCGCCATTTAGCGTTACTTGAAAAGTAACTAATCAACACTTATACAAAGAGGCCCTTAGTGCTCACTTGATATCGTTATGGCAACCTCTCCACAGAGTCTTGACAACAACAAGACGACGGCGGTTTCCATTCGGCAGTTCCTCGTCGCTCAGCTCCTCTATTCCGTCCGTCTCGCATATCTGAAGCTGAAAATAACATCCACATTACTCTTACAATCTCCTATTTTTATTTATCGAACCTTTTATTTGTAGACAAAACAATATAAAGTAGCTAACCTTTCTTTAGGTGAAAGAATTTTTAAAATCGGTCCAGTAGTTTTTGAGTTATTTCTTATTTTAATAAATCTTTCCTCTTTATAATAGGCTGGGCCAGACGAAAAATTAACAGTTAAAAATAGAAAAATACACGACTGGTGTACGATTGTATGAAAATTAAAATAATAAATGAAATGAAATAATATAAATGTTTATCCACATAAATATAATAAATGCACAGACAAAATTACTGAAAGAAGTTTGGAACATAGGTTTATTTTATATCCGCTACGAAAATGTTTTAACTCCTTGCAAATGAAAGCATGTGAAGCATATGAATGTAGAGCATAATATTATGAAGTTTCAGTTGTGACACAGATAATTTTCTTATAAAACAGTTCTTGTACACCTAACGTTAGCTTAGACAGGGTTGAGAAATTTTCTCTGCATTTCTCTAAAGCCTACTTTAGCCCAGTTTCGAAGTTTACCGAGCGTGGAAAATGGCTTTCGCGACTACCTGATTTCGATCAGCCTCTTTGGCACTACTTACTAACATATTATACACAGCTTTTAAATTAATGTAAGATGTTTTCCTAACTTATTTAATTTTATAATACGTTCTAACAAAATAAAATTGTATTCCAATAAAATGTATTCTATACGTTTTTTTTTTCATACATACTTTCAACAGAAATATAGAAGTAAGTTAGGCAATTTCAAATTCGAACAATTTGAAGCCAGTGGAAAATGCTCTTTGTAACATTAAACGGGGTACACAGTAAGTGGTATACTATACATCATTTGGTCTTCTCGCAAGTAACTTAATACACATATTGGGACCGAACATAAAAGTATGGGGGTTGTTATGATTCAGCTCACATGACGCTCCGGACTGATTCGATGACTGTTTTAAGAAGGGTTGTCTGAAAGCTCCCGGTAAAATGGGGTTATGAGCTTACAGGTAAAAGGACGTCCTTTTTTACATACCCCAATAAGTAGGTCGGCGTAGTAATTCTATATTGAAAAGTTATCCTAATATTATAAATGGGAAAGTGAGTATGTTTGAATGTTTATTACTCAATCACGTAAAACGGTTGCATAGGCTGAACGGAGATTATCATACCTATATATTGGCAAAATGCCTGAGGGATCGTCTAAAAAGGATTGTCGTGAATGTACGATAAAATATATGTATAATAAAAAAGAAACAATTGGAGGCAGTCATGAGGACTGCCGCTAAGAAGTGAAAACTTAAAACTGAGCGTCAAACGCACACACATACAATCGGGTATATGCGATGTGTTGGCGTGATCGCATACGTTAGACAGCTGCGCGCGCAAACTGTGAGCATTAGCATGTTGCTGACGCGAACCGATACATTTTTTCCCTGCCCAAAGTCGTATAACGCGGCTATAGAGGTTTTGACTTAAAAAAAAAAACACTTGGGAATTGCGTAAAAATACATTTCCATTAGTAAACTAACGACGCATACGAAATTGTCGCGAAAAATACACAGCAACGTCGAGCACGTTGCTATGTCAAACTAAATTAGTGCTGAACAAATGGCGGTTCCACGGTGTTGCACAAACGTTGTATAAATCGACATAAAAATGACAAGCCACCGTTGGCGCTAATCTTATTAACGCTTCGGAGTTGTGGCAATGGCGCACTATAATAAAATTTACTGTTGTTTTCAAAAAGCTCTCGTACTTTTGTTTCTACTTAAGAATTCAGAAAAGTAATAATAATTTTCCTAGAAATAAAAGCAGTTGTTTTTAGCCAATTAGGCTAGCGAAAGTTACCGCCCGACTGTCATACCGAGTTTACTCTCGACTGAGTTACGAACGACAAATAAATTTTAATAATTCAATAAATACGAACGAACGAATAAATAATAAAACTTTTTAACAAAAAATTAAACCGCCGCCAAAAAATAATTTTATTTAACCTTATAATAACTAAGTCCTTAAAATAATGTAAGTATACCTAAGTAATAATTGATTAATTAGTAATTAATTAATTTGCTTGTTTGGTTTTATTCGGCCTTATATACTTATTATGAAAATCAATTCTGGAGTAATGATTATATTTTATTGACAGTTTTATATTTTGTTGAATATAACAATCAATTAACAGTGTAATGTTTTTAATCTTTGAAAATCAAGATGTAATTTGTATTCGGACAAGAAGCTTTATTCAAAAGACAATTAAATAAGACGGACAAGGCATTCCAACAATGTCCCTTTGAATATTGTGACGAGCCCATAGATTAAGTCAAGTACTAACGATTGTCTTATAAACTTATAAAAGAGGGCCTTCTAGGGCTTAACGGTTGAAGGCGACCAATTAATTAATTTAACCTTTTGTTCCCGTTCAAAATATAATTTTTTTATAGCAAAAATGTTTCATTTCTGTTGGTCATTGTAAATTTGGAAAACCATTGACCCTCAATAAAAGCACGAGGAAATTACGTTTAATCACGAGAACATATATTTTTTTATGAAGTCCTACAGGTTGAGACGGAAAGTTAGAAAAAGGGGTCATTGTTGTTTCGCCACAATTGTTAATTTGTCACACTTTTGTATTTCCATGCTTATTTTGCTTGCTAGGGTAACATCTTCAAATATTTTTTTACTAGTAAAATGTTTGAAAATTTAGAAATTTAGAAGTGTTTTTAAAACTTTTGTCTAGTTAAAATAATGTAGGTATGATTGTATATACAATGTTTTGCATTCCTGATACTTCCTCATAGACCAGAAGCAAAAAAGTCCCAAGTGCAACAAATACCAAGCGAAATGGACACCTATGAAGAATCAATCTGTAATTTTAGTACTAAACTGTAACCTTTATTAATTTTTGTAAATACCTATATATTTACAATTATTTATCTTTTATTATTTTATATTTGACAATTTTTTTAGAGACTAGCAGATTTTTTAGACTGCGACTTCGTTCGCGTAATATAACGCCTGCGATACATGATTACTTGGTAAAAGTAGACTTGACATATCTACTTTTACCAATTAATTACATTATTAATTTGTTAAAAGGAGAATTCTGTACCTTCCATGCCTTCTTGCAAATGTCCTTCAAAATATGTGAGAGTCTTCTCTAATTGATTTATTAAAAAAAAGAACGGCAGTCATGAGGACTGCATCAGAAGTGAAAACTTAAAACTGAGCGTCCTAGACAGCTGCGCGCGCATAACTGTGAGCCTTAGCATGTTGCTGACGCGAACCCATAAATTTTTTCCTTACCCAAATATGCGGCTATAGAAGTTTTCACTTCAAAAAGTGTATTTTCGAAGACTCTTACTGTATAAAATTTGTATGTGTTATAATGGCACATGGGGCGGCGGGGCGCATAGTAGTGTGAGCAGATTGCATTTTCTTGCTACGTCCAGTAATCAATTTTTATGGGAAATTTTGTGAACCAAAGGTCTTATGTAGTGGGCGTTAAGGTTCTTTATGGTAACATCAAAAACGACTCAGTAGGTAATCATTAGAAGTGACGAAGATGTTTACGTTGACAACTTCTGATGAGTTTGTGATCACCGAGTGTTTAGTGGTATACTGTTCAATTTATGAGGTTACTTAATCACTACTACATGTTATAAATAAATCCTTCGTCGCGTCTGTCTGTGTTCGCGATAAACTCAAAAACTACTGCACCGATTTTCATGCTGTTTTCTGCAATGGATAGAGTGGTTCTCGAGGAAGGTTTTAGTATATAATTTACAAAGTTACGCGGGCGATGTCGCGGGCAGCAGCTAGTTATGTAATAATGAAACATAAAGGCAATTATTTTATAATTTTTTTATGAATAGGTTAGCGTATATTTAAGCTATTTATCTAGTCCTACATGAAGGGAAGTGCCGACATTGCACTTAAAAACCCTAACAATACAAATGAAGTAATTGGGGTCAACGATGACGCAATGCCGACCGACGTCACCTCATATTCTCACCGGAAAGGAAACCAACTCCATAATCAAACATCGATTTAGACATTTTTTTAAAACTATTATAAGACTTTCTTTTATACTATGTAAAGATGTTATAATAATGTTTATAAACAGTTTAGGTTTAAGCAAAATTATTAAAAAATAGTCATTTCGTTAAGTATTAATTATACCTACTATATTGTATGACTAACACAAACATTGGACTGATATTCTTTTATAAAGGAAAATATTATTAAAATGTAAAGAATGTAATATTTTCAGGTTACATTTGCTATCTTTGTAAACACACAATATTCGTATACCTCCCGTTGAAATATGAACGCATATTCGGTATATATTAAATAATTTATTGGGATGATATACGGGCGAGACTTTTTCTATCGATTGGTTTTGAATTGTGGACGTTTAATTTTAGATCACTTGCTGTGTTGCGGAAATACAATGCAGCAAAAGTTTCGTACAAAGATATTTGTGAAATAGACAGTGCCCAGCTTTAGTGCCCAGTACAATATTTTGTTTTGTTGTAACTATTTCCAGCAGAGGCACGTACTCATGCACTACCTTTTTTTGACTTATATAATTTATTCATATGTGATGACTAAATTCTCTATATGAGGAAATATGTGTTTTTTTTATTAGACTAGGTTTGTTCTTGGCCACAACAATCAGCTGTGCAGCAAGGATGAGGCCTAAGATGGAGCGAGCTCACCCAGAAGATGCCAATTATTCGAATCTTGAAAAGATTTGGGTTATATGAACTCGAAAATACAATCTTTTTCAACGCGGACGAAGTCGCAGGCACCAGCCAGTTAATTAATAAATATTAGTCTCAGAGTAAAAAGAGTCAGAAGAAGGAGAAATCTCTAAATATATACCGGTTGACTAAAAACTAATTAACAATCAAATCTAATTAAAAACCGAGTCATTTCTCCTTCTTTCAACACGATATACCTATTATCGCATCCCCCAGAAACCAATTATTTTCGTGTCCATTTCGCCAGAGCCGTTATATATACGCCAATTTCCTCTACTTGTATAATGTTTATTTTGAAATCATTGTGTTGCTTTCTCTTAAAAAAAAACACACATTTCGGGCCTCACACGACGGACTATCGAGCAGGAAATGAGTCTACGGAATTCGAAAAAATATGTTGTTCAGACTTGTCGACTTCTTTCAAAAAGGTTAAGCTGCAGGGCAAACCCTTAACCCGATCGTCTTTATTTTAGGCTCAAATTGTAGCTGACTAAATTGTCCAGAGGAGATTTTCTCAAATTTTTGATATCATTCTTCGTTTCCAAAATATCGATCGCCAAAATCAAAAATTCGGAAAAACATTGATTTTTTTTACTATTTCGATCATAACTTTTTTCATTTTCGACTTTTTCGAAAAAATATTTTTGCACCTTACAGCTCTTATGAATACGCGTCTTTTGAGCCCTTCTTGAATATCATATCTTTACAACTCTCCGAGATATATTGGGGCCTATACTGAAGCGAACAAAAAGACATTTCCAATATCAAAAAATTACGAGTCAAGTGCTATAGAGGCACGACAACTCCTACAAAATCAAGCGGTTAAATAGTTAACGGTCTATAGTGAGACTTGCTTCGGTTTTAGTCGGTTATGGTCTTCGACTCAAAAGTATTAGGGTTATTTCGAAAAAGAAACATAATATTAAGGGATTGTAAAAAAGCCACGCTAGTGTGTATTTAAGTGTGTATTCAATGTCGGTGTTATTGTACCCGTGTACGCTACAGGAGCGGCAATTACACAGGTCGTTTCGACACGGGGGGGGGGGGGGGGGGGGGCTGACCGGGAGACACTCAATTCTACAAACAGTATGTACTCGTAAGCAAGCGAAAAATCAATGTACTCTGAGCTTGAAACCTTTGTATACAAACACTTCTCTTAAATGATTTTTTTACATAGTACAATAAAAATTTTTTAATAATTATAGCACAAGTTTTGTGTACCTTTAGTATGCATATAACTCCGGGCTTAGTTCCTTAAAAAATCATGCTAAGAATCAGAAATTTTTAAAGTACTGGGTCGATATTTAATTGTTATGTTAATTGTAATATGTCGTTCTTCCACAGGGTCAACTTTTAACCATCAACATTTCGAAAATGTGAACAAAACTGATTCAAATTTTTTCTGATTACTATGAAAACTTGTCAAAAACTACTAAACGAAAATAAAGTAAAAATCATATTAAGAAAAATTTTATGAACTCATATAATTATGTTCTTAGGTTTAATACGGTGAGTGTGCTTTGTACCAATAAGCTTCATTCTAATAGCTCGCCTATTGGGATTTATAAATCGTTAGTTAGACGATAGGTAATTTATTGTCGAATATTTTATCTCAAGCAAAATTTACGGCATTCACTCATTAATTTTTATTGAAATTTATTATTTTTCCAAAGCATCTGTACTCTCGTAGGTATATAGTAGGTAGGTAGAGGTTCTACTCATTAAGGTATTACCATAACATTAGAGATGTTTTGAATTTATACAATATCTATATTAATATTATAAAGAGGTAAAGTTTGTTTATCTGTATATAGAAAGTTATCCTTGCCGATAAACGAGGCAGGTTTATGTAGGTAAGATGAGATTTTCAAAAAATAAAAAATAAATTCATCCGTGCTAAGCCGGGGATTAGTAGTTCAAAATCAAATCAAAAGTTACGAAGAGTCTTATTTATTATCTAATCCATAATTTTTATCAAAACAGTCTCTGTCGATAAATTTTAATAAAAATAACCATTATTATTAATCCTCAAGGTCGTGTTTTCACGTGTTCTCTGTGCGTTTTCAGGCGTTTTATTGGACACAATATTTGTAGACTTACAATAGCAGATAAATACAGTATATTTGTTTAGCGAACTTTTGAGGACATTTACATTCGAGGTAAGCTTCGATACATCAGAGAGGTCACGAACTACAAAAACATTTTAAAAGGAGAGTAAAATGTATACGTGACGATTAAGTTTGATCGCGGATCAATCGACACTAGGTTATTGGTGAAAATAGTCGACGTGGCTTTGTTTGTTTAAGGAAAAAAAAAACACCTTCATTTACTACAAACTACCCACTAGTAAACGTCATCCGCTGGAAAAGACGTCATTGACGTTAAACCTCATAGGAACTATTTTATTTTATGACAAGACTCATAGGTCCTTTTGATGATCCTGTAACACAAGCAACAAGCATAGTAGAAAATGAGAAATAAAGATAGAAGGGATGTTATCAGATAGAGAAAGACCTGGTGTTTCTAAGCAGTTTTAAATTTTCAGTAAAACATTGTCCTATCAACAGTGTAAACTTAATGTTTTCTTTTACAATTTTGCAATTTTACGAATTTTACAAAATGCGAATCATCCTTTCCAGTTTTCTTTTCAATTATTAGGAACTATGTCTTTTAGTAACGTAGTCTTAATGGCCTTTATTTACACATGACCTCTTGTGGAAAAATTTAGCCCCATTATATCCTTGATTGCAGCCATGGTTTACAACGTCAATATAACTGAAATTACTGACACTGGCTCTGATTGAATAAAGGGTCACAGATCTCGTTTGGTGTCGGTACTAAATGTCGGTTTGCTCAGTGGTAAACACCAACGCCACGCCACTGCCGCTAGGGCAGGTACACAGAGCAAACAATAGCACGTGCCTCTGTTGTTTTTTCATTAAGAAAGTACAAACAGAGCGAATTAGTGAACCGCGGCCACCTGTCTAAACCACCCTCAGCCGTTTGCCGTGCTCTACGATCCCCTTCAAAAAAAAGCAAAACATGTACTGTTTGAACTTATAAATCCGCATTATCTTACTGTCAACAAAAAACGCTTTGTCGACGGAACTTTGACATTATCCTCCACGACAAATATACTCGTATATACGTAAGATAGTAATTCCTTAGAATATGTCAACATCAACGTCTATAGTTAATCTTTCTTCACTCACAAAAATTAATTATGTGAACAAACAAACTGTTAGTCTGACGGTCTGGTGGTAGGGGGCTACTGTCTCCCAATAATAGGATAGTAGGAATTTTGCGCCATAGGGGTTTTCAAAATCATATAAGTGAGGCTGGTCAAATTGCAACAACATCCACTTATAGAAGGCCATCGTGAAACAAAGGGCGTGTAGTTAGATTTTATATTTTTTTTTCTGGATGAAATTTACCCAACGTACTTTTCCATATCCCTGACAATGTGTATACAAAATTTCGTGATGATGGGTTGAGTATAATTAAGGCGTCTAAGCTCAACAAGACATCACTTTCTCATTTATAAATATTTGTTAGGATTAGGATTCATAATATTTCTATAAAAACTTCTTAAAAAATTCTTTAAGAAAATAAACAGGCAACGGACCGTGACATTGAGTGACATGAAATCGTCATTTACGAATGGACTACATAACGAAATAACAAACAATGATATAAATAAATATATAAAAAATAATCATGGAAGATTTCGTGAAGAATATCAAAAAGAAATTATCAGTTGACAACATTGTTGACTTTATGAAAGATGGTATGTATGCAAAAACCTCTTTCTTAAGCAAATGTCGTTAGACAGCTTGATAATTAACTTGATGGTAGGCCACCATTGCCTAAACACGACATCCGTCTGTTAAACCAAGTACCACCTATATAAATAAGTTGTATTTTATTATTGTTTATTATTTTATCGCCAGCCAAACTAATAGACGAACTAGATGAAAGAAAATTCAAAGAGCAAAAAGTGCGAGACACACTGAATAAGATAAATCCAAGTAATTTCGTCGATGATAACATCATGTCTGCAAAAATCGAACTATCTGAGACAGCCAAAACTGCAATTGAAGGGATAAAAAAGACAACAGAAATATTGGTAGATGACGCCAAGACTGTTATGGGATTGAAAGGACAAGAACAGATAGTTGAAAATTGCGATGATATAGCAACGGAAGAACCGAGCGCAGATCTATCTTAATTTTTGTTTTAATGTAGGCCAATCGTAAAAAAAATATTAAATATATTTCCGTAATATAAATTGTCTTTTCATAACAAACATAAATATTCTATTTACATAGACCTAGGTTTCTATTTCAATTTTACTGGATTTGAATAAATTTCTTTATTATCATAAATGTCACTTCAATACCCAATATTTCATGTGTAAGTGCTTATTACAATAAGGAATTGTTTTGTACTAGTAATAGTACTTAGTTGTTTTGTACTTTAGCATTTCACTTCGGAAAAACTCCAACCAAGCTGAGAAAATTTGTATATACACGTACCTGTTAGCTGCCCAAATAACCTATGAGAACTCCCATGTCTCCAGGCGTGTGCATAACTTTTGACAGCCAAAATACTGTGAAAAAGTTACCTTTTTCCGGTTTTCTTGCCTACATTTTCGTTCCTGTGGATCTTACCGCTTGAGGCATACTTTTAAAAAAGAAAGAATGGAAAATTCTCTACAAAAACGGTGATAACCGTAAGGTCGGTAACCGATAACGGTAAGGGCAGCTAACAGGTACGTGTATACAAATTTTCAGCTTGGTTGGTGTTTATCCGAAGTGAAATGCTAAAGTCACTGTATTAATAATAAATTATAAAATGTTTCTAAAGGCTGTAAGAAGCAACATAGCCAGTAAAGTTTTCTATATAGTTTTTCACCTATAACAATGTCTTTTGGGAATGTTATTGCGAAATCTTAAATTTGAACAAAAGAATAAAAGATCGCTAATATATATCAATTGTTTAAATACTTACGCTGCCGTAAGGACCTTCCCCCAAGAATGAAATCGGCCTCATGCGCCCCCGCGGGAAATCCAGCAGGGGCGCCACGCCGTTTGGGGGCTCGGCTTCAGGAAGTTTTATGGACGTGAACAGGCCTGGTGTCGGTCTTTCGCGGCTTCGATACGGACGGTCTTCCGGATAAGTCTGTGTACAAAAACATCAATATTCAAAATGTGCATCGCATTTCCTGCAACGTAGAGCTATCGCCATTTTGACATTTTTGTTTCGTCAAATTTTTCTTAAAAATGGGTATGACTTTATACCTAACTAGCTGATACCCGCGACTTCGTCTGCGTTGAAAAAAAAGTAGCCTATCATATGCCCCGTACGTTTAAATCTTTATCTACCAAGTTTCATGAAAATCAATTAATTCAATACATACGATACAGAAAAAAATCTAAATATGGTCAATTTATTCTCAGTATCATGTATAGAGACTATAGAGCCTATAAACACGATATCTCTGAAAACAAACTAACTTACTCCAACAACTCTTACATTTTTACGTATTTTTGTAAATAAGTTACCAAGTAAATTTCTCGAATCAGCAAGTGCGCTGCCGACCATAGAAGGTTTGAGGATAATGGATTAGGAGGGGGATAGTGAAGTCTTTTTAACTAAGGGGGTCTTTTTAAGAAATGACTTCGAACCGCAATGTGCCTTACCACTATTACTAACTTGCTAATGCAGAGTTTTCACAAACTCCTTCCTTATGTTATTGGAAATTAATTAATTTAATGCAAGCAGATTTGAAATAGTTGTATCAATTTCGTGAGTGCACAGTAAGCCTACACAGCGCATTTACTAAAGTGATTAATTTAATAGTTAAAATACATAGAGTATGTTTCAAATATTTAGTTTAGTTTACAAGTCCATTACGCTCAAACGTTCAGGTTCAGATTGACTTATCTCCATTAATGGTCATTAGTATTAGCGTTTGTATACAGACAGACACGCACTCACGGCCATTACGCCTGTGTATTTGTTGTGTTTCCATTAGAAAATTAGCGTGGGTTTGAATTATACCCGTAACAGCTATTACGATCTAAAAGCATAAAACAATATTATCTGATCGGGGATAAACACAATTTGATACATAAAATAAAAACGCAATCTAGACGTCTCGGGATCGACGACCACGCAACGAACCACGAATATTTAAAAGGAACATGCAACACGTTTTATGATATTTTTCGTCTGTAATATTTTTTTACATAGACGGTAATCTAATAATAAATCTGTAAGTGAAGGTATTGTATGTATGTATGTTCCACCATAACTCTTAAACGAATTTACTGATTTTCATGAAATTTGGTAGATAAACAACAAACTTGGTACAGGACGCAGGATAAGCTATAGGCTACTTTTTTTCTTTGTCAACGCGGACGAAGTTGCGGGCACCAGCTAGTAATTATAATAAGGAAACATTCGTTGTAGAAAATACTTTATAAAAAGTCGTCAAACATTACTAAAAAGTATCTAACCCGCCACGTCTGTATGTAGGTTTGTATGTTCGCTATAATCTCAAAAACTAATGGATTTTAATGAGGTTTTCATGAATATTTATTTATTTTATATTTACAATTTTAAGGGCTACTATATAAAATAACATGTAAATGATAATACTAAAAACCACTGAGGTTTAGTCTCGTGTTATCATTAGATTAATAGATACTATTAATTACAATTTAAAAAATACTGATTTAATTTAGATTTAATATTTTTAATTGATATATTATTACAAAGATCTGAAGGTAGGCTGTTGATAAGATGTGGGACAATGTAAGCGGTAGTTCTTTCGCCATACGTATTATAGAAAGCGCATTGAACGAGGAAGGCTTTGTATATAATTTTCAAAAAATAATTGCACCCATGCGAAGCCGGGAGCGACTGAACGAGGTTACATGTTTACTTGAATCATGGACGTTTGTATTTATAGTAAGTATGTATTTACAAAAAAGTAAAAAAGTAATGTATGTAGTATATCAACTGTCTGGTATCCATAATACAAGCATTAGTTGTTTACTGTGGAACTAGATGGGGATGTGAGGAATGTGTAAATTAAAAATAATAATTAACTATAGATTGTTACCTATTTGTAAACGCAGTCTAAGTTGCTAATTACTAGCGCGACCTGTGACTAGTTGTTGTCTAGTTAGACAAAAATATACACGTACTTAATCGATTTTTCGCGATGACTCACACCTGTGTGCTTTAATTGGGAAAATTATTTAAACATAGGTATTCCCAACCAATCACACCTCACACAAATTACGCATTTAACGCAATGTTTGTGATTGTGACTAATTAATTACAAATATAAATAATTTAGCAATCGATAGATTAGTGTTGCCATAGCCACATTCCTAATCTCCAATAGTACATTTAATATTATGCTAGTAAATAAAGCGGGTTCTCTGCATAATTGCTATTTCTCCCCCCCCCCAAGATTGCGCTCTCATAATTTATAGCACACAATGAATTATTGTGGTCCCACTACTGGTAAGGTACGCTGATATTAGGCTGCATCCAATAAATCATGTATAAACACACCAAACAGTTCACACACAGTTAACAAATAGTTAACAAACACATAGTTAATCATAATTATTTTTATTATTATTATTTCCGCTGCTTAAGGTCAAGTTTCAGTCAGTTTTCCTCCATACAAACGTAGAATGTTTACAAAAGTAAGCATGATACCGATTTATCTTGTTGTTAAATAGGTTTGTATGCATTCAAAATTAAAAAAAAGGGTTATACAATATAGGTACCTGTGCCAATCAAGTTTTGTTTACTAAACCACAAAATATGCCACAGAAATAGTAGTTAAAATAATTGTAAAGTAATATGAGGGCGAGTTGTACATTATGAACCAGAATACAATTATGCGACCTCGAAACTATCCTTACGGTACATAGTAAGCGGCTGTAAAGGGGAGAGGCCGGGTTTGTAATATTAATGGTATTGCCTAAGGTATGCTTGGATTTTACTCATTAGGGGTATTATGCGGCCGTTTGCGAAATGATAAATGAGTATGGAGCGGTGTTATGAGGAGGACGACTAACGGACGGAGCGGCCCGGCGATATTCTGTTAATATTTTATTACAATACTCGAGAACAATGAGAGATTTTCGGAGGTCATATTGCCGAAATTGTGTTCGAGGTATGTAATAAAAAAATGTCCCACATGGCACCACTTTTCTAAATAAACTACATTATGTATGTGGTCTTGGTCTTGGTCTAATATTGATTATGGTAACGTCTTGTAATGTGAATCTTGAGACACGGGTTCGTACTTTTTAAAAAGTTGATCTTGATCTCGAAAAATTATTGCTTTTCAAACGACAACCCATTGTAGTGGATTTGTATGTGTTGATACAAAATTTTGAAAACGCTTTTTCAAAATTCAAAACTTTTTTAAGAGGGGTAAGTAGAAGAGAAAAAATGGGACTATTTTAAATGTTATTATATATTTGGAACACAGTTTAAATTGGCATATATTTACAAACTTTCATATAAGTAAGTATGTACCAAATACGATAATAGAATCAGCTCGACCTTGTTCCACAGGCTGTACGCTTGGCAACCTTGGCTTAGTAACCATATCCTTACAAAGGACCTGTCCTTATGCTGCTGGGTTTCAGTGAGTGAGTAAGGGATGCCAAGCGAATTTTCCTATCCTCCTTATCCTTTAACTTATCAATTTCGGCAGTACTTTTGAAACTATGACGTTATTTGTATTAAAAGGCGTCTGTAGCCACATGCCATCAAGTGGTATACATAAAAACTACTTTCAAAGACAGCTCCGAATTGATAAATCAAGACAAAACCATGTCTCCCTACTAAGGTATCCCAAATTCAATATTGAAATTATAGTGATCGCATTTATAATTTTTTTAAGAGCTCTTGACTTGAACCTTGTCTAAATTCATACTAATATATCTATGATTTTATTCAGGACCGTGCCACGACAAACGATCTATCCGTTAGTTATCTGTTATATTAGTATGACAGGTACTCATCTGTAGCACTACCATGAGTTGCTATCGAAATCTTACGTTAGTTTACTTCTGTCGATAACGAACCTTTCACCCTACAATGTGCTAGTGAATGATTTAACTATTAACGTTACGGTATTTCTCGAGAGCATCAGTCAAATTTGTAACTCATGGTACCGATTTTGTATAGAAATGTCAAGTTAAACGTCAGTCGCTAATGGTCGCTAGCGACAACATTCGATAGGTTTTTCACTTGTGCAACTCATGTTACCGGTTTTAGTTCTTTGAGTGGCCGCTAGAGGCGCTGTACAATTTTTCATACAAATATTTTATGTTCTCGCTCATCTCTCGCTAGCGATTTCGGTCGTCATAAACTCATGGTTAGATCGTGGATTAGAATTGAAAAAACGTGCGCAATGATGAAAGCCGTAGGCTTTGGCAAGTGTTTTTTTTTAAATATGACAAAACTTTTACGAGGAGGCATATTGAAGCCAATCCATTTATTTAATTCGAATGGAGTGTTGCAGCCCTGTTCGTGTAGGCGAGGCGGGGAATGGGTGTAGCGCGGGGGAGGACACGTGACATATTCACGCGGCACTCGGGAGTACTTAAACGATGTAGTGTGTTGTGACAATATTATGTACGTACCCCATATTAATATACGTGTGTTTTTCATTGAAAAAATCATGCAACGTTTTCTTATAGTCGGATATGTTTACTTTATGTTTCAATACTTTCGCCCGGGTAACTTTGTAAATTATATAGGTACTAAAACCTTCATAGAGAACTCTATTCATTCGTGAAAACAGCATCGGTTTTTGAGTAGTTTTTGAGATTATCGCGAACCTTATTCAGAAACATATGTGCTGCTAATTCACGGTGGTCTTCTCTAAAGTAGGCCCAGCCGGAAATCGAACCGGGGACCCCTGAGACAAAGAATTAAGGCGATAATCGACAAATTACAGAACTAATCACATTTGATACAGATGGACAAAAGAAAATCTGTTGTCGGATACGTGTAGCTCATTAGATTTAGTATATCATTGGATATAATTATTATACTATCAGGATAGATCATTAGATCATAATTACTAACGCATCACGAATTAATTTTCACGAAATTAATTATATGCCGCTGCCACAAATGAAAATTACACTTTTTACAGGACATTATTTTTTTTTCAATATATATATATCAAATATATGCATATTATACATCGTTAAAAGCGTATTTTAAGTAGTATTAAATGTTTTAAGTACTTTTATAATAAACTGAATACTGAATACTAGAGGAGATATAAGCATATAAGTTACTTTTGAATATAAAAAAAATATCAAAATGTACTAAACTTGAATAAAACAACCATATAAGTCTTTTTGCAATATACAATATGAAGGATTGTGATTGTATTTTTGCAATAGAAACATGTTATTGTTTTATGGCACTTTAGTTTTTAAGCAGCGACATGTGAAATCAGGGTTTCCATTTCCGGCGCTATATAGACAAAGTTTAATAAGCTAAGTATAAACTGACTATAAGTTTTGGAGAGACCGGCGTAGCTATAGTCAGGTGAATGTGTTTTAACTATCGATTTAAGTTTAAGTGCATTGGCAATGTGGGAGGCCACAAAACCAAAAATGGGTATATGGAGGGCCACACACAGACGAACGTGATGCATATTCATTCGTTCACCATTGCTGCGGTTACGAACAATAAGGCCATTCTTTTTTAAGTGCTTGTTACTGAAATGTAACAATTTGTTTTCCAAGCAGCTGATCCGGGTTCGAATCCCGGCCTCTCAGCGCATGACTCTTACATTTTTCCGTTTCTTATTAAATACTAGCTGGTCCCGTGACATCGTACTTACGCGATGATAAATTAAAAATATAAAAGCAATTATAACGCTTGATGCATTATTGCTATAATACTTTAGTTAGGCGTTAGTAATATATTTTTTTTAGACGATCCCCTCGGTAACAGTACTTTTTTCTGAATGAAAGGTACCCTATGTCCTTCCTGATGTCCCAGACAACGTGTATGCAAAATTTCATGGTGATCGGTTCAGTAGTTTTTGTGTAAAAGCGTAACAAACAAAGAAACAAACAAACAAATTCTTATTCACATCCTAACTAATATTTTAAATGCGAAAGTAACTCTGTCTGTCTGCCTCGCTTTCACGTCAAAACTACTGAACGGATTTAAATGAAATTTGGTATACAGGCAGTCTAGAGCCTGAGAAAGTACATAAGGTACAATCACGGTAATAATAGGTTCGTCACCATAAAGTCGACATTTGCTTGCACAAGAGCAATTATCAAAACAGAATATCGAATTGACGTTTGCAATATACTCACAAGGAGGTGAATAATGTTTTGTCATAGGTAGGGAAAACTAGGAAACTACGAAATGTCAATCAAATGGTATTTAATTATTATAGACGTTATGTCCACCTTTTTTTATATCTATACTAATATTATAAGGAAGAAAGATGTGTTTGTTTGTTGTTTGCATTGAATAGGCTCCGAAACTACTGTACCGATTCGAAAAATTCTTTCACTGTTAGTAAGCTATATTATCAGCGATTTATAGGCTATATTTCATAAAGTTACGCGGACGAAGTCGCGTGCAACAGCTAATATAATATGAAATGATAAGGCGAGACCGACTTTAATTCGGTTTCACTTATGGAAAAAGGGATAAACGGGGAAGACTTTTATTTCAATATTCTATTTAATATTGTTTTTTAAAGAAATAAAATGAATCATGGTAAAATTTATTTAAATAAACAAAACTATATCAAAAACAAGAGCATAGGTTCGTTCCCGTGAAACTTTCTCAAACACTTCGGCAATGCTCTAAAACAGCTGCTACTGTTCTTTCATTATTATTTCGCCATCGCTGCACCATCAAACCCCATAGAATTTCGATGGAGTTCATATCCGCTGATTTTGCAGGCCAAGGAATCACTATTACTTCAGAGGAACCACTCGTTCACGATTAATGATGAGCTGTGTGAATGCGAGCGTTGTCGTGAATTCTGCTAGTTCATCAGCTGGATATAAAATACGAACGCTTCTTGATCTGCAATAATTGCAGCTCTTTCATAGTTACTTAAATTCCTTTGCATTTTAATTACTTAATATTTATCTCAAAAAATATAAGAAATAATTATACGACACTATGATGACACTGACAATAATAAATTCATAATGACAGACCATTAAAAAGGTTTGATGTTTACATCAAATTATTTTATTGGTCAGAGGTGTAAACCATATTGATCCTTGTTATCATATCTAGTAAGTTTACTTTCATATGCAGTTGTCTCGTTGCGTGATTTAGTTCCAAAAGGTACTAAGAGTCTACACTTCATAAAGGAATGAATTTTAAAACTGACGAAGGTTTTTCTACTCCCATCGTACTTTTCATCCAGAAAAAAGTAGGTACTATTCCCGAGGGATCAAGAATAATAAAATAAAAAACTAACGCCTGGCGAAAGTGTTATAGCAACAATGCATCAAGCGATTAGACGAAAGGGGTCATCTAAAAATATTATCACATAATTATATTTCCTCAGATGTTATATTTATATTTCACGTTATATTTAGGTCTTTTTGTCACACAAAAGAGAGATTGAAGCATTTGATCGGACTATGAAAGATATCAAAAGCAACCAAAGTATAACTGAAGAGTTAATGGTACTTTTAGCTGGTGATTTTTCAATCAATCATTACTAATAATAAATCTGTAAGAGTTGGTCATGTCGCTCAACGAGCTATGGAAAGGGCTATGACTATGCTCGGGGTTACACTGCGAGATCGAATCAGAAATGAGGAGATCCGTAGACGTACGAAAGTCACCGATTTCGAAATTTCATATGCGTTTCGCAGTCATTTGGGCAGCACGTCTAGCATAACCACTGTGAAGTAACAGCATATGTGCTGTTGTGTTTCGGAGAGTCAGTAAAGGTGCCACACAGCTCATTACCATATTGCTTATCCCTTAAGTAAATAAGAATTAAATTAAATAGATTAAGGATTAATTTGCTATTATTATCGTATTCAATTTCAAATAAAAATTTTATTGTATTGTATACGAGTACAAAAAGATAAAATATAAAAAAGATTTATTGCCACAACTATCGACCCCGCCAGGATTCGAACCTGGAATCTTCTGATCGTAGTCAGACGCGTTATCCGTTGCGCCACGGGGCCTTCATGAATATATTGCGAATTTTCCTGGTCTAAGCTTCACATTAACAAAATAAGCAATTTTTTTGTATACGTAATGAAAACCAACTGAGTGCTGCACTCACACGTCTGATGACGTAACAACTATACCAACTAATATTATAAAGATTTATATGTTTGTAATGAATAATCTCAAGAACTACTGGACTGATTTTGAAAATTATTTCACCTATAGAAAGCTACATTATCAGCGAGTAACATAGGCTATTGTAAAAATATTATAAATGCGAAAATTTGTATGGATGTGGATGTTTGTTACTCTTTCACATAAAAACTACTGAACAGGTCACCATGAAATTTTGCATACACCATTTTGCACTTTCTGGGACACCAGAAAGGACATAGGGCACTTTTCATTGTTCATCGCGGACGAAGTCGCGGGCACCAGCTAGTTTATAATATTAGTAAGATATAAGGATAGTAAGGAAGTAATGATAATTAAGAATGACATGCTGCTTCCTGTGTGGTCCCATTTCAATTTGGTCCAGTTCTGACAGTGGCATCCATGAGAAAAGACCATGAGACGGTTTGAAGTCGGTTTATTTTTTGTTGAAAATAGATTTTTTTTGATATCACGAAAACGGATTGAAACTTGAATTCCAATATATTTGTCGATCTTAAACTTTTGAAATACGATCTATTTTCATGCATGCAATTAGGTCCATCCATACCATACATACATACATGCACTTACAGATTTATTATTAAGTAGTATTGATGATGAGTCGGTACAAAGTACGCCAGGTCAGCTAGTATACATGTATTATATTTTATTTGTAGGTGAAAAAGTTATTTGATAAAATTGTTCTTACTACTTGCAACTTTAATAACAATAAGTCCGCCTTCCTCTCCGCTGAATATTTTACAACGTGAGTAAGAGGGAGGGCTGTAACTTATTACCACCTTGCTGTAGAAATATTACACAGAAGATACACGTGACAGGTCCACGGAAAATATATTTTCCTTCAAAAATTTACCGCGAATTCATATGGCAGTTGGAATAGTGAATAAACTAGGATTTTTTTTATAAAATTCGTGCGTAATATTTGGTAAATATTTCACAATGTTCAGCTACACGTTAAGCAAGTTTAGATTTGCAAGTAGACAAATGCGAAATCCTAAAAATTTGCACTGTTTAGACAGATATGTTTATATGTTTATATAGATGTTGTAGCGGCTAGGGTGTTCCTTGTCTCACTTGGCGCCACTTATAGGACGCTATGGCGGGAATATGTCGCGAGGATGAGATATGAAAACACCAGCGTGATAGATAGCCACTATATTTACAATTGATAATCAGTGCAATAAATATCGGTAGACTGCAAGATATAGTTAAGATGAATAACGAAACGTTCGAAGGCTTTTGAGGCCGGACCGTCGCGCGCAACGCGCGCGCGTGCTCATACGGTGAAGACTATTTCGCTACTACTCTTGGGGCGCCGCGCCTGATACGGATCAGCGCGGCGCGGGCGCGGAAGCGGGGGTGGAGGAAAACCGTCGGTACAATAGTGACCGTTTTGGTTGGCGCGGGCGGCAAGACGCGTGGAGCGACGACGGCCCGACCCTAGTACCGAAGTGGCACGAGGGATGGCGCTAGCTGTGTCTGCAGCTGGTAGACTTGCTACATCCTCCCCCTCCAAGTCAGTGGAAGACTGTGGAACTGACTTGGCACCCTTCTTGCGCGGTCTCCCCCTCCTACGAGAATGGACGACAGCTTCACTACTGCCGACGTAAGGGGTCAGGAGACTGGCATGGTATCGACCACGCGGAAAGTCGTCTCGGTCGACAACTTCATAAGTGGTTGGAGAAACAACACTTTTAATCCTATACGGACCTTCGCGTCTCGGAGCGAATTTACTCGTAAAACCCTTTGCAGCCTGACTCAGGCGATGGCTCTCCACGAGAACAAGTTCACCAACCTCGTAACGCGTACCTGGTCGACGCCCTTTTTCTGCTACATTCTTGCGAATGTCTTGTTGACGCTCTACTCGCTCCTTTACATCTTGTAGGCGTTGCAGGAAAGTGCGAAGATAGGGAGTAATCTGGGGAACATAATTCTCACTATCAATGATGGTACGTAAGTCATGGGTTACGTTTACTGGAGATCGGAACTCACGTGCAAAGGTAAGATAAGCTGCTGAAAGACCGGTGCCTTGATTCCAAGCAGTATTGAGTGCGAAACGCACGGCAGGCAATACTTCAGGCCATCGGCGGTGCTCAGGATCAATTAACATCGCTAGCATTTGCTTCATGTCACGGTTCTTTCGTTCAGCAGGATTGGCTTCCGGGTGATACACAGGAGTCAGGTTTTGTTTAATACCGAGAACGTGCATTGCCTTCTGCATTACAGCAGACACGAACTGGACTCCGTTATCAGAAATAACCCGACGAGGGAAACCATAACGCATAAAAATCTCTTCAATAAGAATCTTAGCACAATTTTCGGAATTGGCTTCGATCAATGGGAACAACTCCACCCATCGGCTCGCAGTGTCTTCAATAAGAAAAATCCATTTCTCGCCACGTTCTCCCTCAGGCAAGGGGCCGAACAAATCCATAGCGAGGACTTCGAAACGTTGTTGCTGAACAGGAGTCTGCAAGAGACCAGCAGGTTTCATATTGGTGGCTTTGTACTTCTGACACTGCTCGCAAGACTTTAAATATTGAGCCACGTAAGACTTCATATTTTTAAAGTAATATCTTTCCTTGATCTTCCTCAAGGTACGCTCTAAACCTAGGTGTCCAGCAGTGGGAGCGTCATGAAGCTCCTGCATCAGCTCTGCTTTCAGCGACTCTGGGATCACCAACTGAGGTTCTTCGGATTCTCCATCCGGATCGCAGCGATAAAGTACACCTTGGGAAAGATAATAACCACGATCTGTCCAGCGCACGGCTGATTCAAGACTATCGGGGTTCTCAAAATCTTTAATGATGTTACCAACATCAGAATCATCTAACTGGGCATTACGAATATTCTCTGGGTTCCTCTGAGGAAGGTCGACAACCACCGGACAAATGCTACAAGGGTCGGAACTCGGGTCGCCCGAGTCACTTGTAACAGGACGGCTCAGTGTGTCAGCAATGACATTAACCTTTCCAGGGGTATACTGAATGTCCAGGTTATATGATTGTATTTTCATAGCCCAACGGGCCAAACGTCCACTAGGCGTTTTTACAGACAGGAGCCACCTCAATGGTTGGTGGTCGGTGGAGACTCGAACTTGAGCTCCTTCGATATATCCTCGAAACTTATCGAGGGCCCAAACCACCGCTAAGGCTTCACGTTCGGTCGTATGGTAATTTCGCTCAGCAGGGGTAAGCAGCCTGCTAGCGTACTCAATCGGCCGCTCCTCTTGAGTCGATTCACCTTGCATAAGTACCGCTCCAACAGCGTAAGCACTAGCGTCTGTCCTTAGTACAAATGGCTCCTCAAAATTTGGCTGGCGAAGAATGGGGCTGGTGGAAAGGCGTAACTTCAGTTCCGCAAACGCATTCTGTTCAGACTCCCCCCATTGCCAGCGTCGATCTTTCTTCGTAAGATCGGTCAAAGGTCGCGCGACCTCTGAAAACTTTGGAATAAACTTCCGAAACCAGGAACAGGTTTGTAAAAAGGTCTTCAATCCTTTTAGGTCAGTCGGAGGCTTCATGTTCATCACGGCCTGGACCTTAACAGGATCAGGCTCAATGCCTAGGGAAGATACAACATGTCCCAAGTAAGTGACCTTGTCTCTTGCGAAGACACACTTACTCCGGTTCACTTTTAGATTGAAAACTCGAAGACGATCGAAGACCTGCTGCAGGTCCGTCAAATGATGCTCTAAGTCTGGTGAGATGATTATTAAATCGTCAAGGTACGCAAGAACGCAGACGTCATTCAATCCGGCTCGCATTCGGTCGATAAGACGTTGAAAGGTGGCCGGAGCGTTCTTCAAGCCAAACGGCATACGGCGGAATTGAAATGTTCCGAACGGGGTAGTAAATGCCGTCTTGTGTCGATCTTCTGGAGCTACGATGGTTTGCCAGTAGCCTGCCTTAAGATCAATTGTAGACATAACACAGTTAGGCTTGGTACTCTGAAGTAACTCATCAATGACCGGTAACGGATATTTATCCGTACGTGTGACGCTATTAAGCTTCCTATAGTCAACACCGAACCTGATCTCGCCGTTCTTCTTCGGAATCAGCACTACAGGTGAGGCCCACTCTGACTCGGCATCTTCGATAATGTCTTCTTCAAGCATCTTTTCAATCTCCCTTTTTATGATCTCCTTCTTCGAAGGAGAGACACGATACGGTGGGCTAGCAATGGGTGCGGCGTCTCCTGTATCGATGCGGTGGACAGCGAATTGAGTTGGTCCTCCCCCTGGAGCAAAAATGTCTTCATTGACATTCAGGAGGTCAGACAGTTTCTCTCGTTCAGTCGCAACTAGATGTGAGCCTTCGTCCTCGCGGAGACCCACCGACGAACAAGCAAGGGATAACGAACTCGATTCATAAATGATTGGCTGAGGGTCCCTATTATCCCGCAGAGACCACTCCCCACGATCAAAGTCCAACACCATGCCAGCATCGCGAATGAAATTCATTCCTAATAAACTATCTGTAGCATTTGGTAGCATAAGAAAACAGACAGTTAGCGCCACCCCACGCACAGTAACATTTACATGTGCCATTTCAACATTTTGTGCACAAACCCTACCGTCAGCATAATTTAACTCAGTATATACAGTGGTAAACAAATGACCATTATTTACTAAATGCGCTCTTAATGAAATACTGCCAATACAATGTTTAGCGCCGGTGTCTAACAACACCTTACCGATAACACCATAAATTTCTATGTTTAACATTGGACGCACTCGCGAATCGATACGCGTATCACTCGCGGACACAGACTGAAACACTGATGACACAACAGTTTTCTTGTCTTTACACGTCGGG
This sequence comes from Synanthedon vespiformis, assembly GCA_918317495.1. Taxonomy (NCBI): domain Eukaryota; kingdom Metazoa; phylum Arthropoda; class Insecta; order Lepidoptera; family Sesiidae; genus Synanthedon; species Synanthedon vespiformis. The sequence goes on along the minus strand of OU906947.1, from coordinate 908,787 downwards.
CAGTTAGAGCGTATAACGCCGGGTGCTCCACACCCGAAACATGTCACCGAAGGCGTAGGCGCAAATGGCGCCTTCCCTTTGACATCAATGGCCGCTTTCTGCTTGGCCAATTTTGGACAGGCCTCCTTCAAATGACCAAACTGCTTGCAGTAATTACAATGAGGCCTGTGATTGCTCGCACTAGTTGGAGGTCGAGTAGAAGAGGACGGAGTGGCGGCCGGGATCGCCGGCTTGACATCAGCAGCAGCGGGGCGCACTTGACCCTCGTCAAGAATGTCCTCGACACGACGCGCTTCCGCTACTAATTCAGCAAACGTACTGAAGCTGGTGCGGGCCACCTTCTCTCGGATCCGACGCTGCAGCAATCCATAAATCATGTCCAGCTGCACCACCTCTGACAGAGATGACGGTGGTAGCTGGGCAATCAGTGCCCTCAGATGGCACACAAACAAGTCGGTTGACTCGTCGGGACGTTGCTCCCGTTCAAAGATTTTTCTATAAATTTTATGTGGTGGTAATCTCGGTCCGAAGGTAAGCTTCAAAGCTTCGACCGCATCATGCCATGTGTGTGTAGTATCCTTTACTCCTTGCCACCAGGTAGCAGCAAGTCCCGTGAGTAACATCGGTAACCCCCGCAGAGCATTACTGTTGTCTACACGTACGCATTCTTTATACGTCTCTATGGCATCAATGAATGCTAAAATATCGCTTGATTTTTCACCATCAAACCGCGCCGTACACTTGGCGAAGTGCCCAGAACAAGTGTATGTACTTACAGGCTCACGACGATTACTTAGCCTCTCGATAAGTAGTAGCAGCTGGTCAGTGGTCATAGCCACCGGAACAGAACCAGCAGCGACTTGTGCGTTCGCCATGGCCGCAGGCGCAGCGCCACGCGGATCGGAGTCCAGCGCGGGCGCTAGGGGAGGCGCCGAGTCCTCAGACTGCGCGGCGAGCGAAGTCGGGCTCGCGGCACGCGATCTCGTTAGCACCATTATTCAAGACGATTAAACACCACAGTAAAATTCACGTTGGTACCGTACCGCACGCCGCAGTACGAAACAAGTACCAAAAAAAAGTTCACGAAACACTTTTACGAAGTTTAGGTACCCTAAGTTGAAATACCTAGGTCACAAGTACACTAAACAGTTCGCGTTGGTACCGTACCGCATAGGTCGCAGTACGAAACAAGTACCGAAAAGAAAAAGGTTCACGAAACACTTTTACGAAGTTTAGGTACCCTAAGTTGAAATACCTAGGTCACAAGTACACTAAACAGTTCGCGTTGGTACCGTACCGGCATACGCCGCAGTACGAAACAAGTACCAAAACGTTTACGAAACACTTCTAGGTGATTTAGGTACCCTAGGTTATAATGCCTAGGTTCACAAGTACACTAAACAGTTCACGTCGGCACCGTACCTTAGTACGAAACAAGTACCAAACGGAGTACCTTGAAGGTTAAACGTCGCGAATTTTGTCCATTCCGATTAGATATCTTGCCGATATAACACACTATTGCATCTAAAACAGTCCACGCACTTTATTTTCAACGTAAGTAAACAATACGCAATTCCCGGGAAAAAACACAAAGAGTTCGCGGCACTATTATGACCATATAAGGTAATGAAGCGAAGCGATGCGCCTCGCTCCGCCCACTCGTCGAAACGGTTGGCCACGTTCCCGCCCACTCGGCGTAACGGTGGAAATGGCGAATATGACGAACTCGGTGTTCAGGTATTACGATTTTGTTCGCGTAACTGTCTTAGAAACTGATTGTTATTGCAATTAGGCAATAATTACACAATATCACTATTAATTTCGTGTTCTGCCTCTACGTTGGGCGCCATAATGTAGCGGCTAGGGTGTTCCTTGTCTCACTTGGCGCCACTTATAGGACGCTATGGCGGGAATATGTCGCGAGGATGAGATATGAAAACACCAGCGTGATAGATAGCCACTATATTTACAATTGATAATCAGTGCAATAAATATCGGTAGACTGCAAGATATAGTTAAGATGAATAACGAAACGTTCGAAGGCTTTTGAGGCCGGACCGTCGCGCGCAACGCGCGCGCGTGCTCATACGGTGAAGACTATTTCGCTACTACTCTTGGGGCGCCGCGCCTGATACGGATCAGCGCGGCGCGGGCGCGGAAGCGGGGGTGGAGGAAAACCGTCGGTACAATAGTGACCGTTTTGGTTGGCGCGGGCGGCAAGACGCGTGGAGCGACGACGGCCCGACCCTAGTACCGAAGTGGCACGAGGGATGGCGCTAGCTGTGTCTGCAGCTGGTAGACTTGCTACAATGTTACAAAAAAGTGTCAACGCAATTGGTTTGAAAAAAACATGTGAAGAACAAATTGTATAGTTTAGAATTTCCATCGATGTAATATAAACACCACATAAAAGTTAGAGCATAAGAAGAATTTGACTTAAATTGAAAATTGTTAATAATGTTAATAAGTCAATGTCAGTTAAAAAAATGTATTTTTTTTAAATATTGTTTTAATCAATCAATCAATATACTAATAATAAATCTGTAAGTGTAGGTATTGTACGAGTATGTATGTATGTTCCTCCATAACTCTTAAACGAATTTACAGATTTTCATGAAATTCGGTAGATAAACATTTAGATGTACGGGACATAGGATAGGCAACTGTTCTTTTTCAACGCGGACGAAGTCGCAGGCACCAGCTAGTGGTAAATGTATAAAACCACAATTGTGAGGCTTCAGTGTCTCTGCGACTGCGTTGAGATGTGGACTACGTTTTTGTTTGACATTTAAGGTCATATCAGTGAAGGTCAAATCGTCAATGTCATTGCCCAACACTCCATGATCAACCCTTACAGATTTATTATTAGTATTGATTTTGATTACAATGATTCTCATTTAGGGATCGCAAAATGAATTTACCCACGTAGTCTATACTAATATTATAAAGAGGAATGATTTGTTTGTTTGTTTGTATAGAATAGGTTCTGAAACTACTAGATCGATTTGAAAAAAAAATTTACCATTAGAAGCCGACATTATCCATGATGAACATAGGCTACTTTTTACCGCGGGAAAATGCTTCATTCCTACGGGAAAACTTGTAATAGGACAACGAGTAGTAAGAATTATCCTTCCGTACTTATTATCTTTTTCACATAACTTCTAAACGGCTGAACCGATTGGGTTGACATTTTATATGGCTATTTCGATGGTTTCCGGGATGATTTAAAAATTCAATTGGACCCGGTAGGTGGCGCTGTTGTCTGCATGTAAACTACTAAACGGCTTGCCCGATTGGGTTGAAATTTTGTATGTGTATTTTCATTTTATAAAGTTACGCGGACGAAGTCGCGTGCAACAGCTAGTTAGTTAATATGCAGCTAACAATGTGGCTGCGCTAATAGAAGCTACTCATCTGCCTAAGGCGTTGCACTGAAGAATAAATTGCGAGTGCTCGAGGGTTAAAAGCTAGTGTAAAATTAATGTACACATTCATTTCGCTTGCAAAGTGAGTTTGACAATATAACGCGCATTAGGTACTGCATTCCGCTACACAGTTTCGCGTAGAGTAATTAAAAATTAAACGAGGGTTTCAGGTGCTCTTCAGGGAAATACATTAATTAAGATCAGGCAAAGTCTGGAACAAGCTCTGTAGTGCGTCGCGGGGTACTAATTAGCTTCGTTACCTTGCATTGTGGGCGGTGTGAACAACGTTCCTTTTGGTTTTCCTTTTTAAGAAAATGTTACTCCGGAACCTGTTTGAGAGCTTTCTAGGCCAACTGTAACTTTCAAGAGCAAAATGCAATGGAATACCAAACTGGCACAGTTCTCGTTGTGTTTGCTCTTCTACGAGTAACCGTATTTCAACGCTAACTCATCTATATACCTTTAGTCATAAATTATTATGAATCTGAAAGTAACTCTGTTTTTCACGTCTTAACTATTCAACCGATTTCTTGGAACTTTGGATACCTCTACCCGTTACAGAAGAAGATATGTAGGGTATATTTCAGCAAAATAATTACTGTTCCCGTAGGAGTAGATTAAAAAAATTTAGACGTAGACGTAGACAGCATCAAACTGTAACCTTCGATTTTGTTGTCATAAATTTTTTTTAATTGCCTCCCACTATGCAAGCAATTATTCACGGTGAAGATTAAAAAAAAATAATGGTTAGGTAATATTACAAGTTATGTTTATGTGAGTACTTTTGTTTGTTTGTTACGCTTTCACGCAAAAACTACTGAACCGATCATCACGAAATTTTGCATACACGTTGTCTGAGACACCAGAAAGGACATACGGTACCTTTCATCAAAGAAAAATGTACTGTTACCGAGGGATTATCTAAAATATAAAACTGTAACTAACGCGTGGCCAATGTTATAGCAACAAGTGGCCAGGCAGGCGTTACAATTGCTATTATATTTTTAATTTATCATCGCGTACGAAGTCGCGGACACCACCTAGTATTATATAAAGAGGAAAGATTTGTTTGTTTGTTTGTTTGCATTGAACAAGCTCCGAAACTAATGGACCGATTTGAAAAATTCTTTCACTGTTGGGAAGCTATAATATCAGCGAGCAACATAGGCTAATATTTTATTAAGTTACGCTGACGAAGTCGCGTGCAACAGCTACTGCAATATTCTCAAAATATAATATATAACTCAAAAATTTACTAACGAGATTGAAAGAAATTTAAATTGACCTAGTAGTTTGGATGTAAGTGGCTTTTTATGCGCTCTTTACGAATATTCCATTCCAACCTCGATATGGGCAAATATTTTAAATAATTACATCCGTTCCTGCGGCAAAGGTTTTGCTGCATATTTTTTTCTTTTTGGGTCATGCAACGAGGACTCCATTTCATTATTTACTTTGTGCAACCTCGTTTAAGAAATTCTTTTGAAGTACATATTATAATACTCTTATTACTCGTAATGTAAATCCCTACACGAGATTAGCTCTCAGGTACAATTTTATATTTGAAAATATTCCAAATGGGGTTTTGCAAATTACAGTTTTTCTGGTCTTTGTAAAATAAAATTGGTTTAGTATAGTCATCTCGCACACATATTATTTTCACATATCTATTTATTCTTAATATCTATGTATATATAGTATATTTTATTACTATACTAGCTGGTGCTCGCGACTTCGTCCGCGTTGAACGATAAAAGGTATGTCCTTTCTTGTGTCCCTTCTTGTAGTTGTTTAGTAGTTTTTGCATACAAGGGTAACAAACAAACAAATAAACTCATATTCACATTTATAATATTAGTAAGGATATACAGCGATATCTCAAAAAATAATGTTACTGTCCGCTTCCATTTGTGTCTCCACTAAAAACAAAGAGACTAAAACGAGGTAGGAAAAAATTGTATCCATGCGAAGCCGGGGGCAGCTCGCTAGTTTACAAAATTTTATTGTCCTTTATAAACGTGGATATTTATTGACCTGATATAATATTATTATTGATTGTAGATTTTTATGAAAAGAGAATATTGGTACATTTTTTTGTTACATTTTCGAATACAATCATTAGTTAATGTTGGTTTAGTATATTTATTAAGAAACAAGCTGGTGCTTGCGACTTCGTCCGCGTTGAAAAAGAAAAACGTAGCCTATCGTATGTCTTGTACGTCTAAATGTTTATCTACCAAGTTTTATGAAAATAAGTTAATTCGATTAAGAGTTATTGAGGAACATACATACAGAAAAAAATCTAAAAAATGTCAATTTAGTTTCAGTATCATGTATAGAGCCTATAAACACGATATCTCTGAAAACTTAACTTACTCCATGACCAACCCTTACAGATATATTATTAGTATTGATTGATGACGATTTTTAAGAACTATATTAACAGTGAAACTATTTAACCAGGGCATCTCTTGTAGGCCTACAGAACACATAGACCCTTTGTGACTTAATATAATTTTGCATCATAAACTTGTTATAAAATCGTGAAACCGCTCGTTCACCATGTTCTCTCAGATAATAGAATTTCGAGAGGTGTGAAGCGTAGACTTTGTTAACTCGAATTATAAAACGAATATAACCTGCTTGCATACCTAAACTGAAAATTTGCTATATCGCATTTTATGATAATAAAATTATGATAATAAAATAACATTTTTATAATAATAGCCAATTATACATAGAATAATTGTGTAACTTTTAAGTTATATTACTAAACTAGCTGTTGCACGCGACTTCGTCCGCGTAACTTTATAAAATATTAGCTGTGCTCGCGACTTCGTCCGCGTGAAAAAGTGACTATGGGTAGCATTTTTAATTGTTTAGGCTTTTTATTTTACAAATTATACTTATTAACTCTAAAAGGAACATTCTAATTGCGACAATAGTCGTATGTCATCCGTGACACTAATCATCTTTCAAAACCCCGAGCGCAAAGAGTTTTCATACAAATGACGATACCTCCATACAAACTTTTATCTCCTTTTTCAACCCCTTACAACCCTTTTTCCGCATTAAAAATTAGCCTATGTCCTTTCTGAGGTTCTAGACTACCTGTGTACCAAATTTCGTTAAAATCGGTTCAGTAGTTTTGGTGTGAAAGCGAGACAGACAGACAGACAGCGTTACTTTCGCATTTATAATATAAGTAAGGATAGCCTATGTTACTCGCTGATAATATCCCAACACTGAAAATTTTTTTCAAATCGGTCCAGTAGTTTCGGAGTCTATTTAATGCAAACAAACAAATATTTCCTCTTTATAATATTATTATATTATAGTACTAGCTGGCGCCCGCGATTTCATCCGTGTTGAAAAAGAAAAAAGTGGCCTATCCTGTGTCCTGTACGTCTAAACCAAGTGCCATGAAAATCAGTTAAATACATACATACATACATACATACATAGAATACCTATACTTACAGATTTATTATTAGTATTGATAGATAATCTTCTCTCTGATATTTCTACATATATTACTGAAAGAAATCTATGATTCCGTATTTACTAGAGTGTAAAGCAAAAAAGGGCGACTGGCAATTAAATAAACGGACAGCCCTCGTGAAGGATCAGTGCATGGAGATGTAGTAATTTTTCTCACGTCCCAACCACCGGCGGAAAGCCACCTTCCCGATTACCGAAATCGCTCTCCGCAAAAAAGATTTTCCGACAAAAGGCACAGCCCTAACTCGTAATCCTTGAGTGGGCAGCTAGCATACGTCGCTTGAACACAAACTCCCAGTGTCATTATAAAATACGGTCGGGAACGTGGATTCACTTTGAGAAATGGAGGGCGGCTTTCAAAACACCTGGGTCTCACTTGTGCTACAGCCAACGACGTACCTACTACTGCCTCATTTTTTTTTCTCTAACGAGTCACTTTGATGTATTTTCGCTGTAACTAAATTATTAATATCTTATGCAGCGGACTAATCTTATACATACTCGTAGTATCATCTTATACATCTGTTCTAGATACAACAAAATTGCGACTTGTTGTTGTTTTGCCACAATTGTTGATTCGCCACAGAAAAAGTATGTGTTGTTTTGCCACAGTTCAATTTTTATGAGTTACTGGCAATTATTCAATGGTATGAATGTCACCGATGTTTTCAGTGATACCTTTAAAATGGTCAAACAACTCGATATTATAAAATTTTTAATTTGAATAAGTTATTAGTCTTCCGTTCGCGTCTAATTCGCGATAAAACTCAAAAACTACTGCACCGATTTTCATGCTGTTTTCACCAATCGATAGAGTGGTTCTCGAGAAAGTCGCGGGCAGCATTGTTTGTTTGTAACGCTTTCACGCTAAAACTGTTGAACCTATCTCCATGAAATTTTGCATACACGTTGTCTGGGACACAAGAAACGACATAGGGTACCTTTCATAGTTCAACGCGGACGAAGTCGCGGGCACCAGCTAGTATAAAAGAATGCTTTTTTCGTTTTTGAGATTATCGTTAATAAATGCACAAACAAACAACAAGTATTTAATGATTTCACTATAATTATGTATAAGATATATAAAGCCACATTTGAAAATGTTTACCAACAAAGATATTTATTTATGAATGGTTCGCTATAAACAAATTTCAAATATCAAAATGAACTTTTCTACCTCGCAATAAACACTATTTTACTTTGTGAATTAGTTGAATTGTGATGTTAGTTCGGGAGTGTTATTAATCATAAAAGCTTATGTTGAGAAACTTGTTGTTGCATAAATCACAAGGCTTAGAGCTTGTATATGATTTGTTATTTTATGTTGAGATCATAAAATACAGTTATTTTATGTTGATAATTTTAAGTCTAATGTAGTTCTAAGCCTTAAAGGTTAAGGCCTTACTCCCACAGTACAGTAGAAGCATGTTAATAATCCTTTCTTAGGTAACAGAAATTATGAACAATTAAAAATTATAGAAGGCTAAACCAGGATAAAATCAGGATAAAACTCTCGTAAAATGTATACTTCATTGTTTTGAATTATAAATTGTATAGGTTTCAATACAATCTTTGGAAGTCATAAGATATTTTTTGCAATATTTGGACATTAAACAAAACTTGAGTCCCACTGTCCTAGCTGTTCATTATACTAGCTGGTGCACGTGACTTCGTACGCAATGATAATATAAAAATATAAAAGCAATTACAACGCTTGTCAACTTGTTGCTATAACACATTGGCCAGGCGTTAGTTACAGTTTTATATTTTAGATAATCCCTCGGGAACAGTACTTTTTTCTTGGATGAAAGGTACCCTATGTCCTTTCTGTTGTCTCAGACAACGTGTATGCAAAATTTCATGGTGATCGGTTCAGTAGTTTTTGCGTGAAGACATAACAAACAAACATACATTCGTAGTATTAGTAAGGATAAGGATTTACTATAATTTTTTGATCTCATTAAATTCAGTGAAAAAATCATAAACTATAATGAAATTTTAGCGTTTTGCGAAGATTTCCTATCTAGCAGGTTGTCGTTATCACCCTGATATTTTTTTTCACTGATGCCACTGAAAATGCGACCACTTGTCGTACTGGACCACTACCATATTTAAGAAAAATAAGACCATGTCAAGTTAATGGCTCCAGTCAAATAATATCCATTAAATCCGGCGGCGTTTGTGAGCATTTTCCTTTATAGATGCTTCTACAGTATCTAACGAAGCGAACTGTCTTGTGCATGAAATTTGCGTAATTAATTTTATGCACACAGCAGGAGCTTGTAAATGTTGCGGGTAAGCAAGGATGAATAATAATTTTGAATTTAATGTGACACATTAAATATAATATAAGCAAAAAAATATAATTTTTTTTTGTATCAATTTAAACTCCCTTCGTCCATATTCGTATAAATTACATAACCAGTTGCAAGAGAAGACTTATCTTAACTTAGTAATACTTGTACTTAATTTTTTTTCTACTCTGTACTCCCTACTCTACTCTGTATAATGTTAACTAACTAATGTCTAATATTTACTTAGACATATGAAAAAGTGACCTAAGTATGCAGATCAACATTCTGTTTATATAATGTTATTAATACAGAATCGTAGAGTCCGCAACAGCTTCTATCCATTAAGTGCAATTTCTCAAGTAATTTAATGCGAAGGCATTATGTGCATTGTGCACATCTAATCAAGCGACGTGTTATTACGCTTGCTTTACAAACCTCACACTATCTAGTTAAACTTGCGTTACAAACGCCGCGTTTAAAAATTATATTCGCTAAAATAATTTAAAAAAAAGTTGGCGGAAAAAGTTGCATACTTGAGCACGATATTTTGGTAAGTTAACTCTTTTTAACAATAATTCTTTTTAACAAAAAATAAACTGAGTTCAAACCGTCTCATGGTCTTTTCTCATGGATGCCATTGTCAGAACTAGACCAAATTGAAATGGGACCGCACGGGAAGCACTAGCTTTCAAATAAAAAAAGAATCATCAAAATCGGTTCACCCAGTCGAAAGTTATGAGGTAACAACAAACATTAAAAAAAAATACAGTCGAATTGAGAACCTCCTTGAAAGTCGGTTGAAAAATGAACCGACTTCAAACCGTCTCATGGTATTTTCTTATGAATGCCATTGTCAGAACTAGACCAAATTGAAATGGGACCGCACGGGAAGCACCAGCTTTCAAATAAAAAAAGAATTATCAAAATCAGTTCACCCAGTCGAAAGTTATGAGGTAACAAATATAAAAAAAAAACATACGCGTCGAATTGAGAACCTCCTTTTTTGGAAGTCGGTTGAAAATAAACGCGGAGTGTGCTCTAGGACTTAATGTTTACGATTAGTACTTAGTGTTGAGTCATGTGTGTATGTTCCAGGCCAGAGGAGCTACTCAAAGTTGATATTCACGTTGTTAGCTCAGTTAGTTGTAACTTGTAATGTTAGTCTGACTCCGAGGAGGCTTTGCCGGCGAGTTACCCCAGCACCATTACTCGGCGGTATTGGCAGTATTATTCTGTTTCAATTATATCAATACTCTTATGTTTATTTAATAATAAATCCTTACCATCCTCACTTCCTTACTAATATTATAAACTACCTGGCGCCCGCGACTTCGTTCGTGTTGATAAAGAAAAAAAGCAGTCTATCCTGTACGTTTAAATGATTATCTATCAAGTTTCATGAAAATCAGTAGTTATGGAGGAACATACATACCTACACTTACAGATTTATTATTATTAGTATTCATGTGAATGTGAGTTTGTTTGTTTGTTACGCTCTCACGTAAAAACTACTGAATCGATCACCATTAAATTTTGCATACACGTTGTCTGGGACATCGGAAAGGGCATAGGATACCTTTCATACAAGAAAAAAGTAATGTTCCCGAGGGATTATCTAAAATATAAAAGTGTAACTAACGCCTGGCCAAAGTATTATAGCAACAAGTTGTCAAGCGTTATATTGCTTACTAGCTGCTGCAAGCAACTTCGCCCGCGTAAATTTTTATAAAATATGTCCTTTCTGGTGACCCAGACAAAGTGTATGTAAAATTTCATGGTGATCGGTTCAAATCAGTAGTTTTTGCGTGAAAGCGTAACATAAACATCCATACAAACTTTCGCATTTATAATATTAGTACGATTTTTTTTTAATTTTCAACGAGGACGAAGTCGCGGGCAAAAGCTAGTATTAATAATATATACTGCGGTTTCAATTAAAATTTATCTTCATTTACAAGTAGAAACCATGAACACTTTAACCACTGGTTCAGAATTACTCGTACCAAAGTGTAGTGATGCGTAACTAACAGCCCTTTGGCAATTGTGAATTGTGGCTTAATGCCGACATCGCGACCTTCACTATCGTGACCACTCCGTAGCACAATATGGATTCCAATTTACTAAGAGCAAAGAGAAATACAAATTATTGGGTTCTAGTTAATCTACACTAAAATCTTTTTTGTAAGGGGGTGTTTTTTTCAAAAAACTGTATCGTAATAATTGGGTGGTTCAAAAGAAGTTAGCGGAAGAACAGACAGAGGCAGACAGCTACTTTTATTTTATAACTAGCTGGTGCCAGCGACTTCGTTCGCTTTGAAAAAGAAAAAAGTAGCCTATCTTGTGTCGTGTATGTCTAAATGTTTATCTACCAAGTTTCATGAAAATGAGTTAATTCGTTTAAGAGTTATGGAGGAACATAGATACATATAGAAAAAAATTCTAAAAATGGTCAATTTAATTTCAGTATCATGTATAGCCTATAAACACGATATCTCTGAAAACAAAGTCACTTACTCCATGACCAACCCTTACGGATTTATTATTAGTATTATGTATAGATATAGACTAATTGGCTAATCGAAAATTGTTACAAGAGTTCGGTTTTTGTATGGTTTTGGGTAGCTTGATTAACATCTTGATTTCGTCTATGTTTTTGTTATTGGAAGCCGTTGAAAGTCGATCAGAATGAGGAAAATAAACAACATATTCTATAACCGGCTATACATGAAATGGTTTTTACTATAAGCCCGTGTTTTTCACATGCATCATTAATCGTAGGTCTTCTACAAAGTTTTCACCGATTCTGTACTGAAATTTCATTTGCAATACAAAACTTAAGGCGTACTCCTCGCTTCGCTAGTTTATCCATTGTAAACTTCGCAGTGAACCGAAAAGAGTAATTAATGAAAACTACATGTCTAAACAAAACGAGTGACAGATTTCGTTTAGATTCCATGGCGTTACTTATTTATTACATACCTATGCAGTATTTTTTATTGTTATACTAGTATTAATATACTATGTTACTCGCTGATAATGTAGATAATAATGGTATGTAAAGTAGGTACCTACATTTTTAAAGACGTCTTGACTAAATTCGATTATCATAATGAGACTCGTATCACATAACCGTTTTTGATTATAGAAACCTAATTTTACAACCCATTATCTATGATAAAGGGGACAACTATAAAAAAAATTAAGTAAGTCTAAGTAAAGGCACGAAAAGGATAGTCTGGTGACTTGTGCTAATTAATCTTGACATGAATATTTAATTAAAAGAAAAAATCGCGGATAGCAGCGACTGCCACGCGCATTCTAGTGGCAGCATTGTGCATTCTAGTCGTGTATCGTACACTATGTCTGACGATATAAACGAAAGCGAGATATGGTGAAGAGCGAAGAAGAGGATGATGAAATAATGTTGCTCTGACTTTCATCAAAATGGAACATTATACACGTCCAGAATCGATGAAGGCAGCTATCAAATCCCGATAAAAAGGGCACTTAAATCTAAACGAACAGAAATTCAGGAAGTACTGCAGACTAGCGAGCAGCGCAACCGTACTGCTTCCGGAGCGGCTCGGCGACGCTGCCAAAGTCGCGCGAAGGCCACGCCATTACTGTAGTTTTCATATAAAAATAAAAGAGTATTTGTTGGTAGTCGGGAGGTTTCGTACACGGACTAAAAGTCTTCGATCGTAACTTGTTTCGTATAAGAACAAAATAGTTTTCGATCGCAACTGGTTTCGTACAAGACCGAAAAAGTAGTCGATAGTAACTGATTGCGAAGCTCAGGTTTACGTACGTGGCCGTATCAATTTTTTTTTCTGAAGATGGGTGGAGAAGACACATTTTTAAATGCTGAATTCAAACATTACAATCTTTTTTATACACGAAAATGGTAATGGTTGTAATGACTGCTAAATAAAGCGCTTACTTAATACCAGCTTCGAAAAGAAAAACATATCACAAAGCATTTGGTCGGCCAAAACAATGGGCCTAAAAAGGAAAACATGTAATCCAATTAGGTTTATTGTGCTGAACAATGTAAGGTGCTCATTACGTATTAATGATCGGTTAGCATGTAGGTACGCATTCGGCGTGAGCGAGCGGAGAAACCCATACTCCCGGGAAATCAGCAGAGATGCCCGGAGGTGCATTAAAGTACAATACTTTAGGTATACGTTGTTAGTTGTTACTAAGTAAACCTTGTTCCCTACTCCTAGTTTTGTAACAAATATTAATTGTTTTTAAATACTAATACAGTACTTTTTTATTAGATACAGTATAATGTCTCATATATTACATAACTAGCTGGTGCCCGCGACTTCGTACGTGATCATAAATTAACAATAAAAAATCAATCATAACGCTTGAAGCATTGTTGCTATAACACTTTAGCTAGGCCTTAGTATAATATTGTAGATGATCCTTTCGGGAACAGTTATTTTTTTCTCGTGTCCCAGACAAGTGTATGCAAAATTTCATGGTGTCGGTTCTTTCTTTCTTTCTTTCTAGGCAGGGTCTCAAGCATGCTGGCTGTATACCTCGTTGTATGACAATAACGATATAATCTTTCCTCAGTTCCCAGTAGTTCGGTTAACAGTTTGATTGAGTCACTTCCAGTCATCTGTCCCTCTGTGTGTACCTATGCTTAGACCTTTTAAATTGAGCAACGGAATTTGATGGGTTTTCACTAATGAGAACAGGCTTTTTTATATATAATTTGCAGAATAAATACGTGCGAAGCCGGGGGCGGCCCACTCGTGTGTTCGGTTTATAATGTTATATTTGATTTAAAACGCAGAACAATATTTATATATAAAAGAATAGCAGAATGGTAGACCGCTTCTATTCTGGATTCACAACGACTTCTCTGAACAGATAGTTTAAGAACAATGTCCTATTAGAGTTTCTCGTATGCAAATGTACATACAAAGATAATTAATTGTTGGCTGTTGCTTAGTGCTTTGTGAAAGCGCTTTGTACCCTTTGAAATTCCGCTCGAATTCTCCTAAACCCGATAAATATAACCGAAAGCAGCATTCGAGCGCATTGTGATGGACGCATAGCAAATACAGTCCACGTAACCAAATACAGCAAATAGGCGAGATACGTACGTAACCTGCTTCACGTTTGATTATGTCATGACTCGTGCGGTTATGTATTTTGGTTTGGAATCGTCCAGTGGTCGGAAATTATTGCGGTCCATGTTGCAATTTCAAATTAGGCGCTGACCGGTTTACGTTCAGGATACTTAAATTAGAGGTTTATATATGGTGTCAAATGGTTGACACTACAAATCAAAGAGGATTCATCGTCGCAATTGACACCAAACCGATGTCCATTACTGGACAGTGAGTACGACTTTTCCTATATACTTAATAGGTTAAGGTATCCTGTTAGTAACTTGAGAATGTTTCGTTCTAAAGGTACTTTACTTCAGTTTGCTATTACACGGTGATTTCCTTATTACGGAATTGTATTTTGGTTGTTTGGACTCCTGCGGTTATGTATTTTGGTTTGGAATCGTCCAGTGGTCGGAAATTATTGCGGTCCATGTTGCAATTTCAAATTAGGCGCTGACCGGTTTACGTTCAGGATATTTAAATTAGAGGTTTATATATGGTGTCAAATAGTTGACACTACAAATCAAAGAGGATTCATCGTCGCCATTGACACCAAACCGATGTTCATTGCTGGACAGTGAGTACGACTTTTCCTATATACATAATAGGTTAAGGTATCCTGTTAGTAACTGGATAATGTTTCGTTCTAAAGGTACTTTACTTCAGTTTGCTATTACACGGTGATTTCCTTATTACGGAATTTGTATTGCAGACATGGGTTGTTCCAAACTGTTCAACTATTTGTTCTACGATAGAACAGACTCTAAGAATATATAATATTAACTCTTATCAAGGCACGTAGAAAAATGCATTATGTTGAGTTCAAGCCGGTTTGTGGTTTGTGTTTGTCTTTATATATTTATGTTACCTATGTAATATGTTTTAAATGTCCTTTGCTACAAATATTCTATTCTATTAAATGTTGAATATACCTAGGCATATTTAACAGTTATGCTCTCGTTTAGGATATTTAATAAGTTCATATTTGTTAAACTTTGCTTACTTCTCTTTACAATTACTTTAGAAACTTTTAATTTTTTAAATTTTTTTTTAAATAAATATGTATGTAATAATTAATTATAAACTCACATGGTGTATGATGTCAGTAGCGGCGTAGAAACTTTCATGTGGATCGGGTCGTTTCATCAGGTACGGTCTGGGGAACTCCGGGTCTTCGCAGATTTCTGTTGACAATGAAAATAATAATTAATGCTATATACATACAACATTTATCTACTTAACATTAACAATAACTTCAAATTGAAGTTATATTTTTGTAAGATTCAATATTTCATTAATTACTGTTCTAGTTTTCAAGGCATTTTAAACACATGGTGTAATTAATTTCATTTACAATTAAAAAGAAAATATTCCGGCCTATCTTTTTGTTTAAAAAGTTTAAATAAAAAAATGTGATAAGAAATTGCTGCGAAACCTTTCGTGTTACAAATGCAAATAGAAGAAAAAGGTTAACTATTTTCTTTCGCGTGTTCCATTCATAGTTAGCACAAGTCTCGGCCCCATTATCCTGTCTCGAAGGCGCATCATCTTTTCAATATGGCGCCTGAACAATAGCCGACCTTCCGCCCGGACATCCGGTCGCCGTAACGAGCTGCCCCACTCTATCTTTGAATTTTCTTTAAGCCGGCGCCAGACATAGCGACAACATTTGAACACTTATTTGATCACTTATTTGAACACTTGTGAGGCACGGGTATTTGGGTATTTATTCAAAGTTTGATTACATATTTGCACTTTTCCATTCGGTGTCGGTTTTTTGAGCGTTCAAAGTTCAAGCAGTGCTTAGCCTAGCTGCTACACTTGCGCAAAGTTCAGTGGAGTTATTGGCTTAATAACTCTTTTTTAGCTTAATAATAAAAAAATAGAGAGACTTTTTAGCTTAATTTTTTGTAGACTTGAATAATAGAGATATACTGCGTCCATAAAGTCGTCGTCCATCTTGTTTGTTATCTATTTGAGTACTGTGAAGCGAACGTGTCTGCAAAGCATGTCTGGCAAGTACAACAAACATGACTGTGTTCAAACATTTGACTGTATCTGACGCCGGCTTTACAAGATGATCTAATATCAGCTGTGTAGGTGTAGTTGCACTTTTGTTACGCTCATAGAAACTACAATTTATAGGTGAGATCATAGAACTAATATAACTTTGTATTTTATTTCAGAAATTGGTATAGATACTTACCTATGAATAGTTCATTGCATTTGGACGAATTTTAGCTCACATGTAATATAGGTTAACACCGGACTAACACTCTTTGAATTTCTTGGTATTCATTTGAGTGTAACAAGAGCTTTAAATATCTTTTGTGTGTAAAAATTACTTCCATAATTACTCACTAATATTTTAAAGAGGAAATTGTATTTTTGTATTGAATAAAATTAAAACTACTGGACCGATTTAAAAAATTCTTTAACCTATTGAAAGCTACATTATCAGCGAATAACATTGGTTTTATCTTATAAAAAGTTATACGTGAAAGAAATCGCGTGCAATAGCTAGTCTGTAATAAGGTACAAGAGCAGTAAAAGAGGAATTCTAGTAATTAATTATCATAGTAATATAGGACTTAATTTATATGTGGAGTATAAATATGTGGATTAAATCGCGAGCTGAAATTGCATAGAAAAGTATTAAATGTTAAGAAAAGTATAAACTTGTGATAACAAAAGAATAGTAGCGTAGGTATGTTTGACGAAAGGAGTATAAAGTAGCGAGCTAGTTACTCGTATATCGCGGCTAAAGGACCACTTGTAAACCAGGAAGAGTCGTAGAGAAAGAGTCAAGGGGAGAACGCAAGATAACCAGACTACTACACGTTAGACAGTAATGACTCACAACTAGAAGAAGTTAGTTACATATCTGAGAGTATGGAAGCAGTGTTTGTAGAAAAACAAATTCAAAATCTTATTGCAAACTTATCGTGCCGTGTATAGGGGTAGTTAGTGTTATAATAATATAAGGAGTTACGAACAAATTGCACTTCTTTTGCTGATGTTGCTAACAAGGGCAATGCATGTTCTTGTTAGTAAAGAGTGGATTTTTATTTTACAAAACGTTGAGGATATTTATAAAGTTTGGTTTTGCTCATATAGTTTCGAAGAAACTCAGTGTTATTGTGTTTAAAAGGTAAACAAGTGATAGTTGTGTGACATCTTTTAAAGGGAATTATATTAAAGGCCGTACCTGTGTTTACGCTCATACACATAACTAGTAACGAATATAACCATAAAAATATTTTTTTTATAAAAATTTCGTTTCACGTTGTTTGACGCCAATCAACCCCTAAACTACTGAACCGATTTTGATAAAACTTCGTAACTATGTGTAATTTGAACCAACTTATAAGATAGGATGAACCTGGGCGATTTCGGGAGGGGTCACTTTAATTTTATTGTAAGTTTTATTACAATAAATAAAAAGTCTTAAAAGCTTAAAATTTATCATTCGTTGAGTAACGTTGTTAATAAATGGTTTACTGAACAGAATGTACAAATAATTCATTTATGCTCGCAACAGAGATATCATATTTCAATTATTTCATTCAAATATTAATTAGTGGAAATTGAATATTCGGTATACTTGACTACATAATTGGATGGGGCGGTACCGGTGTTGATGGGAAGTATGCGAAATCAACATTGTTTTGTTATGTTATCCACGATAAAATTCATAGACAATTTCGGTTACAGTATTTGTTTATTTCATTTTGATATCCTCCATCCTATCAGGACTTCATTGGTTCTTACGCCCCTGATAGGATAAAGAGTTGATAGTTACACTCCTTTTTTAAATAAGAAACAATTTTCGCGTAGTAATAAATAATTTTCACGTTTTATTTAATTTTTGTCAATTATTATATATATAAAAAAATATCTTAGATTTTTTTTTATCTGCAGATTAGGTACTATTTTTAAAATGATTTAGTGTCTTTTCATAGCAATTGGGGTTAACCATTAAGAATCTAGATAGTAAGTTACGTAAATATGCATATTATTATTACACATATTATAAACTAGCTGTTGTTGGCGACTTCGCTTGCGTAACTTTATAAAATACTAGCTGGTGTCCGCGACTTCGTACGCGATGAAAAATTAAAAATATAAAAGCAATTATAACGCTTGACAACTTGTTGCTATAACACATTGGCCAGGCGTTAGTTACAGTTTTATACTATTTTTAGATAATCCTTCGGGATACTTTTTTCTTCAATGAAAGGCACCCACCCTATTGTCCCTTCTGGTGTTCCAGACAACGTGTGTGCAAAAATTCATGGTGATTGGTACAGTAGTTTTTGCGTGAAAGCGTAACAAATAAACACACAAACTCACACTCACATTTATAATATTAGTGGGATAGCCCATGTTACTTGTTGATAATGTAGCTTTTTATAGGTGAAAGAATTTTCAAAATAGATCCGGATTTCACTAATGAAAATGAATATGGTTTGCATGTAGATATAATATAGTTTTCAGAAGAGCGACGCCTGTGACGATTAGATATAAATATCTATACTAGTTGGTGCCCGCGACTTCGTCCGAGTTGAACGATGAAAGGTACCTACACTATGACTTTTCCGGTATCGCAGACAACGTGTATTCCTATGCAAAATTTCTCATGGTGACCGTTTCAGTAGTTTTTGCGTGAAAGAGTTACAAACATCCATACAAACTTTCACAATTATATTTTGTAGGTATGGAAGTACGGTTATTAAATATTTGTTTTACTTTGCCCGCAAATATTTCCATCCGCCACTCAAAGCGGGATGGTAACGATGTAATAAAAACTTGAGCACACAAGAGAAAAAAAAATGAAACATGGTCCACGCGTGGGATCAATACTCGTGTTTACAAAGCGCCCACAGCACTTTGTTGTGTTCATTTGCCATGGCGGTATTATTTACAATTAGGGTGAGGGCCTTGGATTAAATAACTTTGTCTTTGTTAGCTATTTATTCACTATGTATTTCAATTTGCCCGCCAGGTATGGAAAGAACAAACATTCGATACGCAATTTTACTGTACACGAAATTGCCTCGGCAAAAGGTTGCGAATACTAATTGGATATAGTAATCTTTGTATTATAGTATTTGTTTTGTTATATTTTTAAAATGATTTAAAGTGTCATGCGTTTTGATTATTAACAAAACACTATTCTATGCAGTTTTAATAGTCGATTTTAAATGAATATGCTTTAATGCAATATTTGTTTCAATATAATAAACTTGTATCAAATATAAATTTGACACTACTAATGACTAAAAAAACTATCGGTCGTACCTACACTATGAAATTTAATAATTAAAAACCGACTTCAAACCGTTTTGTCATGGATGCCATTGACAGAACCAGGGCTATGGGCCACATTGAAATGGGACCACACTATATCTCTGTAAACAATGTAACTAACTTACCAACCCTTACAGATTTATTATTAGTATTGATCATGTGTAAAATCTATTCAAAACCCTAAAAATAATTGACGATTTATAAATGGAATTAATAAAAAGACTGAGATAAAGTCTGCGAACTTTATCTCAGCCGTGGTTAGGCTAGAACACAACAAAATTGTTCAGCTGTTCTGCGATTTGGAACGAACAACTATTTATGAGCACAAGAATTCTTGGGAGCAGTTAATTGTCTTAATTTAGTGAGGTTTCAAAGACTGTTGCATACTTACTAACTTTCTAAAATGCTAACTTCTAAATTACTATTTAATGAGGTATACGATTATATGTTTGACCACATGGTATACTAATTATTTTAGTACCTGGGTGACCGAACTTCGCTCGGGCCAATGAATGGTTTAAATTTTGTAAGATGTGTAAGAAAGAAAGTCTATGAAACATTATAGTAAAAAATCAAGAATACTTGAATTAATTATTTCGAAATATTATAACCGTTCCATTAAAAAAATTACCTAAAACAAATTTTCTCGAAGATAAGACCGTGACAGAAAGATTTCTAGACCTAAAAAAACCCCTAACCGTAGATTTTCGTCAAAATCGTTAGAGCGGTTTGCGAGATCGTCGTGGCATACAATAATTCCTCGTTTAGTATTATACCACTTACCGTTGTATTCATTCTGTTCGTGAGATACACTCTTTTCGCGGCGGTTGAGTGTTTCTCTCCAGATATTGTAGGGCTCTCTGTAGTCCTCGTCCACTACAGCTGGTCTACGAGCAAAGAAACATTTTCTTAATTATTAAATAACTAGCTGGTGCCCGCGACTTTGTCCGCGTTGAACGATGAAAGGTGCCCTATGTCCTTTCTGTTGTCCCAGACAACGTGTATGCAAAATTTGATGGTGATCGGTTCAGTAGTTTTTGCGTGAAAGCGTAACAAATAAACTCACATTCACATTTATAATACATATTAGTAAGTAAGGATACGGCAATATTAAAAAAAAACTGTAATAGTGTACACTGCGTCACGCAGTTATAATCTGGCTTCAAGATACAGAACACCACAACAAAAATACGTTAAAAAGTGCAATAATAAGGTCAGTTCTTCCTTATAGAATTTGCATTCGAAAATTGTGGTAAATGTAAAAAAAAATACTATTGCACTTCAATTCTTGATACATATAAAAATTTGAAGTATAGGTTTTATAAAAAGTGGCCTTAATGATAAAGAAGTCATTTTGGTGCGCGAATATACACTCTTATCGGTATAGCACCATCTAGTTCCAAAGTAAGCAAATAATGCTTGTATTATGGATACCAGACAGCTTATATACTACATAAATTACTTTTTTTTGTCGATACATACATATTATAAATAGAAAACATCCATGAATCAGGTAAAAAGGTAAAATGCTAACACATAAAAATTTGCACCTAGCGGGATTCGAACCCGCGACCGTTTGGTTAACAGTTACGGTTACAAGCCACTAGACCAAACGTGTCGTCAAGTAAAGACTCACCTCAACATGTGGATGGGCGGGCAGTTCGCAAGTGCCAAAGCAAGTCTTGGCGCCCGTCTGTTGTTTCTGTTATTGCCAGCTCGCAATGAAGGGCAAAACGGTTTCTTCAGCATATTCGGAATCCTTCTTCTGGTGCGTTTAGTGAGTAAGACGACGGCGGCCGCCACGAAAGCACCTCCACCGACCAATGCCCCGCAAGCGAGCCCCACAGACACTCTAAGCGAAGGATTCCTCTTTTTCCTCGAAGAAGGAGGCGTGTCCGTTTTGTAGTACTCATCCAGAAATTCAGTTGAAGTGTTGACTACTGTCGGAACTGTTAAAGAAAGAAAAATAAGTTAAAGTAGTTAAAGAAAGTATATAAGATGTATAAATTTTATTAAAATTTGCAGCGTCCTAAATATTTCCATATATTGTTTTATAATATACTTCTCTCAAACCACTTTTTTAAGTGTTGATCTGTGAAGGTTTAGATTCATCCGGTCTAGTTATGTCTAGACCAAAAAAGTCTTTTGATTCGAACAGGACAGAAATTTCTTCAAACGGCAATTATTAATGTCGTAAGATTAATATAATGTGTATGTATATAGTTAAAACAATTAAAAGGTTATATAATAACGTAAACAGCATACATTATGGGGTTGACATGATACCAGCAATTGTTTTGAAGTACCCCACAGTGTTTGCCGATAACGAAGCTTATCCATTGAACTGTGGGAAACAGCGCCCTTGTCTAAGTTAAGACAATGCAAGGAAATGAATTGGTGTCGGCAGCAGAGCTAATTGTTAGATTACAATGAGGACGACAGCTTAGCCAGGTCTCGCTGGTTTTGTCTTTATAGTGGAAACGTCATAACAGGTATGTTATGCCATATATTAAATCTATCTATAACATCAATCTATACTAATATTTTAAAGAGGTAAGATTTGATTGTTTGTTTGTTTGTATTGAATAGGCTCCGAAACTATTGGACCGATTTGAAAAATTCTTTTACCATTAGAAGCCGACATTATCCCTGATGAAAATAGGCCTACGGGAAATCTAAAATAAAAGTAAATACAAGCGGCTTGGCCCGGCATACACTTGATAGAGCGCCATCTATCGGATTCGGGTAGAACTGCTTGGTGTTATTTTTAGCAATCCTCTCCACGGTATCTACCGGTATCTTGATAAGATGGCGTTATCAAGTGTTATAATTTTATACTTTTCAACGCGGACGAAGTCGCGTGCACCAGCTAGTACTAATAATAAATCTGTAAGGGTTGGTAATGGAGTAAGTTACTTTGTTTTCAGAGATATCGTGTTTCTATAAACATGCTATGAGCCTATGCTCTATACATGATACTGAAACTAAATTGACCGTTTTTAGTTTTTTTTTCTGTATGTATGTATGTTGCTCCATAACTCTTAAACGAATTAACTGAATTTCATGAAACTTAGTAGATAAACATTTAGACGTCTAAGACACAGGATAGGTTACTTTTTTCTTTTTCAACGCGGATGGAGTCGCGGACACCAGCTAGTTTTTATAAAATGAATGATATTGACAACTAATGTTGTCATAACACAATCAATATAAATGGATTTTAATTAAATCTCTCTATTAAATGCAAGCGCATTATTTGCATGTTTTAATACTGTTCATAATGTACGTTCATTGTTATCTATTTTATTATTATTAAATACGTAAAAAAAGTCGTGTTAGTTACACCATTTATAACTCGAGAACGGCTGGACCGATACTGGACTTTCAATATCTAGACACGATAAAATAATAATAATACTTCATGATATCAATTTCTATTATAAGATATATTTTTGTTCCGCTTGGTCACAGTTTGTTGTGAGATTTGGATTGGATTGAGTACTGGTGACCGCTCGACAAATCTTAGATCAAAGTTCAACATGAACAGCTCGGCTGCTGAGGTGTAATACTTTTCTATCTATCAAAAGTGAACTCATTTTTAGGCACTACTTGTTTTATTGTAGATAGATATTATATTGGTGACTCATTGACTTCAATTATTGTGTTAGTTACAAATATTTGATTAGGTACTAGTCGGCGGCTGGAACTCATCGGTGTGTATAGCTAAAATTCATATATAATAATATATCAAGTCGCCCACTCTTGTCAGAGTGGTCGTGTTCCTGGGTGCGTATTGTCGCCCTTGAGATGTTTCTCCACTTTCTTCCATTTGTGGCGTTATGAGCATACGAGCTAAAATCAATTCATACAAAAAAAATATCATAAACAGTCCCTTGGGCATAAACTCTTTTTGACAAAACTACTGCATATATCTATTTCGTGTAAAGTTATTTGAACTCTTGAATAACTAACCAATATTTGTATTCAAAGTATTTTGGAGTTTTTGTACACTAGAGTGACCTATTCACCCTCAAAGTTGCATCAAAACTTGTATTAAAATATGAATTTTTCAAGGATATCTTTGAAATTAATACTATTTTTTAAGTTAACGACTAGATAAATCGGTATCATGCTTGCCTTTGTAAATTAAACATAAAACAGCGAAGTAATCGTTTGTATGGAAGAAAGCTGACTTGTGTCACCTTAACACACTTCACATTGTGCCAAGATATGCAATATCTTTCAAAGGCCATCGTGATGTAATGTAAAAAAATATTTTTGTGTCCTAAACAGAGGATTATAAAGAAAAAAAAAAAAGGAAAATGTTATTTGTCCTATAATAAGAAGAACATCATAAGAAAATTAACGAATTTCAAGGAAACCAACAACGATTGATACAGAAATTTCTCCGAACGATGTGTCTGCAGTGAATGGCTCGCTTTTAAATCTATAATATCATTTTGGGGAAAAGAAATAATCCACATCAAAGATTCTCTTTAATTAGAAGTTCCTCATTCCGCGGAGGCGATTTATCACTTAAGAGGCGATTTCCTCAAAAGAGCTGTGGATTAATTAGAGAAAGATAAAATTTGTGAAATAGCCGGAGGCTCGCGAGTGCTCTGAACAGATAAGGAAGGCCCGTTGAGGAGTAATGGATCTATTAGCGTGCCTGGGCGTCCTGCGCCCTCAGGGCGGCCCTCATTTCGTTCACGCGAAAAATCACCCAATCGTGCTTATGAATCTTTCCTGTTCACTTTTTTTCGCGCCCGAGTAATTTGCTCGATTTATTTGTTTGTATAAAACGTTTGATTCGATAATCAACCCCGAACCCGGCGTGTCTGTGAATTATATTGAGCTTCCGCGACGATCGACTCGGAAGAAAATTAAGTGACAGATTCAAAATAAGTAACATCATCGTCTTTTTGATGCATTAACTAATATTGACCAAGAGATTTGGTGGTCAAGAATTTTGGGATAGATGCGCGAACAGATAGATCTTTTCATTATGTCATAATGAGAAAGAAATTACAGAATACGACATTAAATACGCGGCAGTGGCAACAGTATTCAGAAGAAAATAGTATAAGTAAATGTTTTGTTTCATATTTTTTTTTATAAAGGAATTTTGTAGTTCTTCAGGAAAGTTTGCAATTTTCCAGACCTTTCCAAGACCAAGAGATAATGTAGCCAGTGGTATGATAATAGTATTGTGACGGTAAATCGCATAGATCTTCGGAAATGCACGCGGTCACGCTAGAGATATGGCACCGCTAAAGAATAGAGCATGCAAAAAAGTACATAATTTAGCTAAAAATAAAGTGACATATGTTTTTTTACGTCATTTTCTGATAGGATAAGCACAATTTGTAGTATATTTTAAATCTTGTCAAATAGCCAATTGTCTAGCTCTACAACTCATTCGCGTGTTTCGTCGCGAATAACAGGCGAGCAAACATATGCTATTGGTCTGGCAGATGTGTGCGTGTAAGTGGGTACGCCCGGTTGGTTGTCATTGTGTGCTATTTGTACGTGAGTGTGCGTAATTTTAGTGACACGGTTGTTTGTTCTAATATGCCATATCGGGGCGCCCGGCCGCGCGCATTTCCGAAGATCTGTGGTAAATCGATACGAAGAGAGGTGGTTTATTTTGGCAAAATCAATTTTCTTTCCTTGTACTGTAAAATTATATATTTTTATTAGATACTATTGTCTGATACTAATATAAATAAATAAATCTTATTCAATTTCACTTTTAAAGTTGGACGTGAATTTTATCATTATTAAAATTAAAATTAGTATACATTAAAAAATGTTTGGTGCTTACCGGAATTGAAAGTGATCTCGCTGATAAGTATCCATTCGTGTTGAAACTTCAGTTTCATCATGATATGTTTGGCTGTGCGATTTTGCAGATCGATTTTGATGATACGCGCGTGCTCCGACACCCTGTCCTGTTTCGGTTCGTGCACTAAAAAATCTTCCTGCCACCGTTCTCCTTCCAGTGAAAAATACACCTCCGCCTCTTTGAAGAGCTGGTTAAAAATTATATAAAATAACTATATTTAATATGTATTTAATTCATTGCTTTTTCATGTCTAATAAAGAAGAGGTACAGCATTAACCACCCTCTGAAAGAATAGCATGTGTGCTGTTGTGTTTCATTACTCTATCTCTTCCTAATCCCTTATTGTTAATCCTACTAAGGTGATAGCACACGATGATAGCTTAAAATTCAGTTCAATCTTGAAGAAATGTATAATATGGAATGAAAAAAATAAATCATACCTGAACATCTTTAGTGAACATATTGTTGGAGTGTATGTCCACATAGTGAAACAGCCTATTGTCAGTGAAGTTAAACGTCAGTTCAGTTTCATCATTTACTGCTGTGGTTTTGTTCCAACCAACCCAACGGGTGCCTGTTAAGTTTCAAAATTGTGTAAGCTTTAATTAATGACAATGTGTAAAAATAAAAAAATATATTGTAAAAATTACAATAATTAAAAAATCATATTATTTTTTTTAATCGTGTTTTATTTTTTAAACTTGATATATTCGACATAGCAGTAAATTTAATTATTAACATTTTCATATAGAAGATTAGGTTTCATGTAAAATGTTCGTGTGACGGTACCTGTTGTATCGAAAGGATCTGGTATTTCGAAATCGTTTGGACCGAGAAGAGTATCGGTCATCTGTCCGAGGCCGTCGGTTAGTTTGCCGTCTCTTAAGAGACCATCGTAAGCCATATCTTCGAATTTCGCCCCTCCTGTCATCGCTTGCATATCGCTGCCCTTAGGCGCGGAGTACGCAATAAGAGCTTCTGTAGAAATTAAAATATGATAAATAAGCCGCCAGGTGGCGGTCGCACAGCATAAGCAAAACTAGAAACATTATTGCAATTTTCACATTAAATATATTTGCATTAAGAACGAAGGAAGCTTTGCATTTTTCAAGTTAAACGATCGCATTGCTATGTTGCGCATTGCAAATGGTCCCGGGACAATACGCTGGCTATCATCTGTTTTTGTTTACTTACGCTTCCAACGGCATCCGTAGATTTCCACCCTCATGCAAGCGGTCCTTGGATGAGCCGCGTACGGCACAAAGCGGATCTTTGAAGCCACAAACGGTGCTTCCAGAGTAGTTTTTCTTGGCGTGTATGTATTTGAATTTCCAGGTATCAGCTGATAAAAAGAAAACACAAGTTGGCTTTTATTCCAAGAGGAGACTTAACACTAGCTGTTGCACGCGACTACGTCCGCGTATCTTTTTAAAATAGGGCTGTAATCGCATAAAAAAATATATCTTATTGAATAGTTTTAAACAAATTTCAAAAAGTTTTTTTTAAGTTTTTAACATACATATATCAAATACAACTTTACATAATAAAATGAACTTTTTTAAAAATTTTGCTTCTACTCAAGGGCACACGTGTTAAGTAAGCCGCAAGGAGTTAGGTTTCTAGACGCAGTGGGATTAATTTCATGAAAGTTGAGCGCCGCATCGCCTTCTCTCAAGCTTGGTTGCCTTCAGCGCTTTATCGATTCAGACTAGATTAAATTTCGCAGTTTTTTAAAGGTAATTAGGAAAGACAGAGGAAAGGAGAGAGAAGCCGAGAATACACAGAGTAAGATTGTATTTGGGATAAAAGAGTCTCAGTTAAATTGACCAAAAAGGTTTTTGTGTGCAGAACCAGAATCTATATATATTAAGTATACACTCAGTATATGACATCAGAATAAAGGTCAGCTTTATTCTGGTCATCAATACTTATAATAAATCTGTAAATGTATGTATGTATTGTATGTTCCTTCATAATTCTTAAACGAATTAACTGATTTTCATGAACCTTGGTAGATAAACATTAAGACGTACAGGACACAGGATAACCGACTTCAAACCGTGTCATGGTCTTTTCTCGTGTATGACATGGTCAGAACTGGACCAAATTGAAATGGGACCACATGGGAAGCACCAGCTGTCAAATAAAAAAGAATAATCGAAATCGGTTTACCCAGTCGAAAGTTATGAGGTAACAAACATTAAAAAAAATACAGTCGAATTGAGAACCTCCTCTTTTTTGGGAAGTCGGTTGAAAATGGAAACTATTCATGGAATTGTCTTTCATTGTGGATTATTGTATTGCATAAATTCCGATGAGGCAATTACAGCGTTGGTGGTGTAATGGTAGCACAGTTGCCTACAAAGGTAGATGATCCGGGTTCGAATCCCGGCCGATGCCACGTCTGGATCTTCTCTTATTTTTAACTATTTAGTAACTTGTATGTATTTATGTTCATGAATTAACTGATTTTCATGAAACTTGGTAGATAAACATTTAGACGTACGGGACACAGGATAGGCTGGTTTTTTTTCTTTTTCAACGAGGACGAAGTCACGGGCGCCAGCTAGTAAAGCTAATAAGAGTTAGCTATCTATTTTCTGGACAGGAAAAAATATTAAAAACCAAATTGTATTAAAAGTAAAACTAATGCCCTCTAAAACCTAGAGTTAGGGAACACCTAACTATGTACTATTTAACACTGCAGTCCGGTTCAATGCCGTGAATGGGCGGTGTTATGTGTTCCTTAACTCCGGTTTACTGATGGTGAAAACGTGCATAAGTGAGTCATACAAATTACTTACTCTGTTTCCGTGAAAGTCCTTATACTTCACCCAGCGGCCAAGAGAATCGCGCCAATATTCAATGGCGTAACTCTCCACAAACTCGACGCCAACAGAGTTAGCGAATCGACCTTGAGACTCGGTCGCTGTGATCATGTATTCAGCTTGAAGATCTATCTCCAGGTATTGGCGGCTTCTTGGTGATATGAGGCCGTTGGGACACCATGCGCCGCCTCGTATCTCGGTGCGAATTCTAAACAAATAATAATATATATAAATAAAAATCACTAAATCTGTTGCTAAGCGCATAACTCGAGAACGGCTGGACCGATTTGGCTGATTTATTTTTTGTTGTATTTGATGAAGTCTGAGGAAGGTTCTTATGGAGAGAAAAAAAGTAAAAAAATGCGAGGAAAAATAAAAAACAACAATTTTCTTTTCTCATACAAACCACTCTACTGCTGGCTACACCATACTGATGTAGGTAACGTATATCAGTTCAACAGTTTATGTAATAAAAACATAATTAAAAGATAATATTGTTGCTCGTTCTTTTATTAGTGTTAATTTTAATTATTTAGATGAAAGTGTGTTTTTGTTACAATAAATGATTTGAAATTACAAATGGCTCCCGGAAAATTAATTAATTTGAATCAAAAATAATAAATTGCTACAATATTTCTATATCTCTTAGCCGGTTGTAATTTAACAATTTATCGAAACGAGTAATTACATAAATTTCCTTTAATTAATGTCCTGCCGGATTATAACCCTCGCTAATGGCTGCCAAATGTTTAGTTGGAGTTCACGCAGTGTTAACTTTTCTTTTAAAATGGTATGTATGTTTGATACAAATTCCCCCAAAATTTTCAGTCAGAAGCAGCCTGGATATTTTACTATAATTAAAATTTCATTTACTATGATTAAAATTAAACTATAATTAAAATTAATTACATTACATGACTAAAAATTTAATTATTAGGATTCGTCTATAAAATATGAAGAAGGTAAGCGATATTTGGCAGAGCATAGAGGTACAGCATAATTTGCTGTGACCGTTTACTTTGAATATCTTTACGACGCCATCTCTTGGAACAAAGCGAGCTAAACAGCCACATTAACTTAGCATTCGCTAAACACCTCTGACCCTGTGTAAAGTGGCTCAGTCGATAAGGCTTCGGCACATTCGTCCGTACTTACACCTTGTTATCTTCGGGAAGTCAAACCCTTGAGGGCTTTTGTTGGATCACGGTCGCCGAATTCATATGAAAATTTAATTTTCTGTTAGTGAATTTCTCAGAAGCGCCGCGGCGAGTTTTCCCTCTATTGTCTCGTTTCGAGCTTATGCGGGCTTACAGTCCGAACATGAGGCCCTATGTTAATTGTTTGAGCTAAGTATGAGCGTTTTGTGTTTATGCTGTACCGGAATAAGCAATTAGGGTGTATATTTGGGTGTACAGTGGCAAACAAAGCTTCGAGGGAATATTTTTTTGTTTCAACCGACTTCAAAAAAAAAGAGAAGGTTCTCAATTCGACTGTATTTTTTTTATATTTGTTACCTCATAACTTTTGACTGGATGAAACGATTTTGATGATTCTTTTTTTATTTGAAAGCTGGTGCTTCCCGTGTGGTCCCATTTCAATTTGGTCCAGTTCTGACAATGGCATCCTTGAGAAAACGGTTTGAAGTCTGTTGTTTTCTTGTTAAAAAGAGTTATTATTTTGACGTAATACGTCTTTTTTTGCTTCCAAAGTAATAACAAAATTTAATTACACCACCATAATCATTTTTCGTATATACTTATGGTATATTCGAATTCGTTGGACATAATGTATATGTTGAATATTTTATTAAAATATCTTAAAAAATTGCATGCATGTACAATTGTACATGCATGCTATATCTACTATACAATGTTTAAAAGTCTAACATCTATCAAAGGAAGATATCTTTTTGGACGAGATTAGATCAATTCGAAATAACTGGTATTCAATGATAGACAATAGCGCAACCATGAATTCTAATAGATTTCTAACAGCATCTAGGACAGATTGAAATGGTTCAGTCAATAAAATTATCAAGTACCTTGAACTCAATGGAGACACGCTTTGATCGTAGCTGGAACTGGCAGATAGAGATTCGTTGGATATCATCCCGTTCTCCATGCCCAGTGGAACATCGCATTGGCCCATTTCGGCTGTAACAAAGATAAAATAGTATTTAGTAAATTATTAAGATGGAAAAGGAATCAATACTAATATAATTAACCTGTAAGTGTTGGTCATGGGGTAAGTTTTTTTTTCAGAGATATCGTGTTTATAGGCTCTGTACATGATACTGAAACTAAATTGACGATTTTTAGAATTTTTTTCTGTATGTATGTATGTATGTATGTATGTATGTATGTATGTATGTATGTATGTATGTATGTATGTATGTATGTATGTATGTATGTATGTATGTATGTATGTATGTATGTATGTATGTATGTATGTATGTATGTATGTATGTATGTATGTATGTATGTATGTATGTATGTATGTATGTATGTATGCATGCATGTATGTATGTATGTATGTATGTATGTATGATTTAAAATATGCTTTTCTTCAGTTTCTTTTGGTTTTGTTTTTAAGTTTTCAATCAAAGAAGGGAGTAATAATAGTTAATCAAATCATATTTTTAAGAATAAGTGCCACCTATTGTCCTCTTAAGGAAAAAAGAAATGTCGAGAAATTGTTTAAAAACCGTCGTCGTCGGCACACACTTGGCCGATTTTTTAAATTAATCCAATATTACTTCATATTTCATTTGCGACATTCTCACGAGAGAAGCGAGGCGGAAAAGGGAGAATTCCAGCAAATACCTTCCATTTCCCATTTTCCGACATATTTACCTTGACAATTTTAAAGAGGGCGAAAAAAAAGTGGGGGCGCCGCCGCTCGAATTTTTCTCAGCAGTCACCGAAACTTAATTACATCACTTTAGATAATTAATTAATATAACCGTATATATTTCTGTTTTAGTATTTTCAAGTTGGCGTGGGCGAGTTCTCTCGTGTTTTCGTTTAATTAGGGAATGTGTCTTCTTGGAAGCTTTTACGTCTCGACAAAAACTGGCCTCGAATGTGATATTACATTTATGTGGTTACATATTCGGTTGCTGTTTGATTAGCTGAGGATCGAGTCATTGCGTTGGGTAATAGTTGGAATTGTTTTTGTCAATAATCGTTATTGTTATTCCAACCGTGTTACAGCTAATTAACTGATATTGAATGTCTTTAGCTTAAAATATCTTTAACAGTAACTAAATTATACTTAGGGCCTCTTTCATCAACTACAAGTGAAGACAAGTGTTGATTAGTTAATTTTAGAAATAATTTTCTGTTTTATTGAATTACTAGCTAGTGCCCGCGACTTCGTCTGTGTCCTGCAGCCTATCCTGTGTCCTGTACGTCTAAATATTTATCTACAAAGTTTCGTGAATATCAGTTAATTCGTTTAAGAGTTATGGAGGAAAATACATACATACAGAAAAAATACAGTTTTTAAGATCTTTGTATAGAGCCTATAAACACGATATTTCTGAAAACAAACTAACTTACTCCATGACCAACCCTACAGATTTATTATTAGTATTGATGCACTCGGTTTATTGAATCATTCGATAGGCGAAATTTTTATTAATTTCTTTTTAATGTTTGGGACTTTTACCAACAAAGGTATATCAGCTCCATTATCCCCGATTACTGGTGACTTTAAATGACATTTAGCCTACTTGACGGATGAAAGAGGCGCTTAGATATATTTGCTTATATATGTTTATAAATTTATCTAGGAAAACTGTGGAAAAAATTAGCTAAAAAAATTTTAAGGGTCCGTATTTTGGTACGAATCCAAATGAGTTCCATAGACATAAGTGGGGTGGTCGGATCGCCCCGTGGTGCCGTCTACCTGTAAGAAAGTATTTACAGATGTTTCACATATTTCTACTTATATTGTAAGGTTGTTTCATGCCGCGCTCCGTGGGTAAAAGAAGGCGGGGTGCGGATGCCAAAACCGGGATTTTTTTGTTTATTTTCCTGCTTTTAATATAACGAAAATACAATACACGAAGAGACGCCGGGCGAACCACAAAGAGAAAAATTCAAATTCAGTTTTACGGCGCGTCGCTATGATATACGCATTTACGTATATTTCGTTACATCCTCTTGTATATGTAATCGTATTTTGAGATTCTCTAATGTACCTTATTTATTTGCATTATTTATTCAACAAGCAATACTTCTCGCGGCAGGCTTCTTTTAAATAATTGTCATGTTACCTTTGAAGTGTGATCTTACTTTCTCTTTCATTTCCGTTTAGAAAGTAACTTAGATTTCCGAGATGAGACTGTCCGTATTTACTTTATCGATTTGTTAAATAAAACCTGTTGGAAGTCGAGAAACGAGATGTACCTCGTTGTTTTTTTTTTTTAAGTTTTTGGTCTTCAACCACTCTCTGTGATTAAGTTGCTTGCCTCAATGAAAATAATTATTTTAAATATCTAAATATTTGAAACCTTATATGTTATATATCCTAAAGCCTTCTTCGATAAAAGGACTGTCTAACACAAATATAATTTTTCCTTTCGAACCAGTAGTCCCTGAGATTAGAGCTATTAGATTTCTTGGTACAATGACTACAAATGTCATTTTAACTGTATTATAAACATAAAGCATTACAATTCCAAATAAAACGAGAAATAACCAGCTTTTAATTGGTCGTTGGTAACAAACAGTAGGTCAATATATACCCTATATAAGAAGAAAGTAGTCCTAATCCACACAGTGAGGACGCGTGATAAATTACTTGCGAACAAATGACGGGAAACGGGCGTGAGAAAAAGAAACAATTTATTTAGAAGAGAAATGAGCACGACCAAAGTCGCAAGGTGAGTTTTAATTACCTTGTGAGGTCAAGTGTCTGTATTAGAAGAGCTTTGCGAGCGACTAACCAATGCCACAGTCGATTCCTCTATTATCGTTTCTCTGAATGGTTAACAGAGCGTTATTTATATAAAGGATTGTTTATGAACGCATCTCAGTATTGTTCCAGGATAAAAAATATTTATATAAATATAGGACACAGGTCAAATTTTATCCAAACCAGTGATAAGCAGTTTTTGCGTGATTAAAACGTCTAAACATACAGACTTTCACATTTATTTATAATACGTTCTCGAAATATCAACAAAAAGCCAATGTATGAGAGAGTGAATTTTCTTCGTTTTTTAAAAGTTATTCTGCTATTCAATAAAACAAATAACATAAAAATCGGTACAGCCGTTCTCGTGTTACAAATGGTGTAACTAAAACGACTTTAATTTATGTAGTTGGCGCCCGCGACTACGTCCTCGTTGAAAAAGACAAAAAAACCAGCCTATCCTGTGTCCCGTACGTCTAAATATTTATCTACCAAGTTTCATTAAAATCAGTTAATTCGTTTAGGGGTTATGGAGGAACAAATAGTTAAAAAATACAAATAGTTAAAAATAAGAGAAGATCCTGATGTGGCATCGGCCGGGATTCGAACCAGGGTCATTTGCCTTTGTAGGCAACTGTGCTACCATTACACCACCAACGCTGTAATTGCCTCACCGGAATTTATGCAATACTATAATCCACAATGAAAGAAAATTGAATAGTTTGCATTTTCAACCGACTTCCCAAAAAGGAGGAAGTTCTCAATTCGACTGTATTTTTTTAAATGTTTGTTACCTCATAACTTTCGACTGGGTGAACCGATTTCGATTATTCTTTTTTTATTTGACAGCTGGTGCTTCCCGTGTGGTCCCATTTGATCCAGTTCTGACCATGGCATCCATGAGAAAAGACCATGAGACGGTTTGAAGTCCATGAACGTCCTCGTTGAAAAAGAAAAAAAACCAGCCTATCCTGGGTCCCGTACGTCTAAATGTTTATCTACCAAGTTAAATGAAAATCAGTTAATACGTTTAGGAGTTATGGAGGAACATAAAATTATATACAAATAGTTAAAAATAAGGGAAGATCCTGATGTGGCATCGGCCGGGACTCGAACCCGGGTCATTTGCCATTGTAGGCAACTGTGCTACCATTACACCACCAACGCTGTAATTACCTCATCGGAATTTAAGCAATACTATAATCCACAATGAAAGGAAATTGAATAGTTTGCATTTTCAACCTGATACCTGAACCTGAACCTGATACCAAGAACTCTTTCCAATTAATTAAAAAGTCGCAATACATTTATTTAATTTTAATGTGTTAACTCGCAATGATATTTCGCATTACTTTTGTTGGACATGTGTCTTGCCCGCGACTTCATCTGCATTCAAAATGTTATATAGCCTAAAGCCTTCCTCGATAAATGGACTATCCAACACAAGAATATTTTTTCAATTCGAACCAGTAGTTCCTGAGATGGCGCGTACAACCAAACAAACAGAACTCTTCAGCTTTTAATACTACTACTATATAAAGAGGAAAATTTTGTTTGTTTGTTTGTTTGTATGCTTACATTGAATTGGCTCTAAAACTACTGGACCGAATTGAATTTTTTTTTCACCGCTGGGAAGCTATATTAACAGCGAGCAACATAGGCTGCAACAGCTAGTAGCATATATATTTGTTTAAATGGCTAAGAGGTACATAATCGATGTACTGCCAGATAACAAAAATACTTTGCGAAGGATTGCCTATATGCCTCCGATATAGTCCTTAAAGTGAGTTACATGTTGTACCTAAAAAAATTGCCATCTTAAAAGGCATCTCGTGAGTCGTGAGGCTTTTACAGATCGGATTGCAAATCGTTCCATTTAAAGCGTTTAATAAGGGAACAATTGTAAGGAAATCTAGTGGAGAATTAAGAGCAATTTGCAACAATTCTCTAAGGGCAAGCTTGCTACCTCATTACATTAATTGCTCGTCGCAAAAGAGAATAACTATTAAAAATTCATTGTTTTTAGCCTTCTGCCAAGTTCGGCCGGATAGCATTATTAATATTAAATTCTGCTGAGACGCCGCGCCTAATGCTCTAATTTAAAATTCTTACGAAACTTAATATTTGAGCGGGGCAAGCCCCCTAAGGATTCTATGCCTACGGACGGTATTTTCAAATTTTCGGCTATTCGCAGCTATTCAAGTTACAAAGAGTCGTGAAGCCGAGGTGGAAGTAAAAATGGTTGATTGGGCGCCGCAGTGGAGTGAATGCTCAACAATATTGCCGCGCGGCGAATGTTCTACACGGCTTTACTAGATAACGGGGTAGGAGTTGCACGCTCCGTGCTACATAAATTTTCCGTACCGCATCGGAACCGCAGTAGCCGGAACGACCTGCGAATCTCGTACGTGTTGCGCTGCCAAATATAACGTGGAAACAACCTTATGCAGACACTTACACAGCTCTAAATTGCTTAAAGAATTTCGCGCGACACGGCACACTCCCGCGTGTCTCTTACACCTGTTTCATCTTATGCCCAGTAGTGTTCATATACGTCATATTCCTTTCAGCTTTACACTTCCTACATTGTCGATTATTTTCTGTACCTTATGAGTGAATTTATAAAATACGATTAATGATGTTTTTATGTAATATAGCAGCAGGTGCAAACTTTACTAAAGAGAAATAGGGTGATTAATTTCTCTTCCGTTCGGGTGGAAACACAATCACGCATACAGTGTACTTAAAGAACGTCTTCCTTATTATTGCGTGAGCAGATGTAGTTTCAGGACGTATAGGTTATAGACAATCACTGAGAATTACTTAGCAGATTTTTGTTAAGATTTCTGGTCTATCAAACATAAAAGTATAATTACAATATTTCATTCTTGATTCAGCATTTGTTCAAAATTTTATTAATTCGTAGGTACATAATAAATATACCTAATACATATTGTTTTTAATTTTAGATTTTAGCTCTAAAATATATTTTAATTTAATTGCATTGATTCACGATTACAAAATAAATTTTGTACTTATACCAATTTTATATAGGTACATTTTTTTTATAAAATACTAATATTATAAAGAGAAATCATTTGTTTATTTGTTTGCATTGAATAGGCTCCGAAACTACTGGACTGATTTGAAAAACTCTTAAACAAATTAACTGATGTTCATGAAACTTTTTAGATAAACATTTAGACGTACAAGACCGAGGATAGGCTACTTTTTTCGACCGACGAAAACGACAAAACAAAAACGGAGGAGGTACTCAATTCGACGCTTAAATTTTTTTTTATTTTTTTTTTCTTTTATGTATGATCACGCATAACTTTTGACAGGATAGTCCGATTTTGATAATTCTTTTTTATTTGAAAGGGTGCAAACCCAAGGGGGTCCCATTTTAATTTGGAAAATAAATTCCAACCTTAAGGGTAGGAGGGGATTGTAGCGTATAACCACGCATAACTTTTTACAGAGTAGTCCGATTTTGATAATTCTTTTTTTAATGGATAGGGTATACCTCTAAGTTGGTCTCGTATAAATTTGGAAAAAAAAAACCTACCCTAAGGGTGGGAAAATGGGGGTGGGAAAATTAAAAATTAAGCATGTAGGAAATATTAGATTATAGCCACAAAAAACTATAAAATAAAACTTTTTAACAAGAAAACTGAAAAGCATAAAATAATCTTATTATTTTACCTAAGTAATTTTGAGTAGGCGCCAATCAAGCAAAAATTACGTAAAGAGTGATGCGAGTTTTATTTTTCTTTTTCAACGCGAACTAAGTCGCAGGCAGCAGCAGCAGATTAATATAATTATTACCTAAGATAGGAAATAAAAACACTGCTAGCTTATTAGCTTATAAAAACAATAATATAGCGGGTTATACTCAGCAATTTATTTGGACATAGTTTTAAAGCGTGAAAAATTAAGTTTCCAAAGTAAAACGAATTACATTCTAGGCTAGGCTAGATACAAGGAAGTGTATAACAGTCGGAGCTAGATAAATAATTCATGTTCGGATTAAAGAACTTAACAAAGTTACCCTCTTTAACGAGCGAATTTAATGAAACTGTTTGCTATGGGAATTTATCAAATTAGGCGGTGGTCTTTTATTTTACATCCGAATTTAAATTGTAAAACAGTTTTAAGGATATCTTCCCGATTGTAGGCGTTAAAGCGTTTCTTTATTCCTCTTTGCGTTATTAAAAGCTTCGTCAGTTTTTAAACTTCAGCCATGAAATTTGTGAATTCACAATGAAGCAAATTACGTACATACCTAAGGTTGAAGAAGATAATCAATTAAACTAATTATCCGATTTTTTTCTACTGATAAAAAGCTAATAATATTAATTTATTGGTTTTCAATGCGAAATGACGAAGTTTGTAAATCATCTCGCTATAATTTCATAATACAGAACCACATTAACTAGACCATGATGAACGTTTTCAGATAATGAAGGGAGTATACAATACACGTATGGCCAGAAACATTCTGAAAACGCGGTTAGGTGTTACACGTGTGAAACAAACAGTAGTCCGCTATGGCTTTGTTAACTATGATTTATGGCGTACTAGATTTGGCTCCAGATTTTATTAATTTAATTATATTTTTTGTGGTTTAGTTGTAAGAATCAATACTAATAATAAATCTGTAATAAATCTGTAGGTATTGTATGTATGTATGGTATGTTCCTCCATAACTCTTACACGAATTAACTGATTTTCATGAAACTTGGTAGATAAACATTTAGATGTACAGGTTACAGGTATAGTTTTTTCTTTTTCAACGCGGACGAAGTCGCAGGCACCAGCTAGTTAGTTAATAAATTTGATGTTTTATTACTTACGTAATCTAAATTCATTGTTATACAAGTACCTACTTCACCCACCAAACCAATTTTGGTTTTATAGTTTTATAGTTTTAAACGACTGTAAAAATGTAATTCTTAGTATTACTCTTCTTAATATTAGTACTTTAATACAATAAATCATTGGAACCCTAACAGAAGACCACCTTGAAAATGACAGCATGTGTGAATAAGGGAGTGTGAGTGAATATCCTACTACAGTTGGCAGGCTACTTGCAGCCTGACGGTTGCCACCTACCATCAAGCGAAACGTTAGCCTTGTCTGTCTACATTAACATAAAAAATAAAAAAAAATAGCATATCCAGTAAGTTTTGAGATTTGTGTAAGTGAACACAAAATGTGGTCGGCAACGTCGCCTCGCTCGTTTCAGACATTAGGTTGAAATTAATGATGTGGCACAGAACGTTGCGACTCTGACAGACATCCAGAGGTTCATTACCCCGTCTTGCCAAATACATAGGCTGCGGTGCGTGTATGCAACGACAGGAGAAGCGACTCGAACAGCGGAACAAATCGTCTCCCTTTACCACAAGTTTCTAGGTCAATATTGTCATCTATACTAATCCTTGCTATAATGTTATAAATGTGAATGTGAGTTTGTTTGTTTGTTACGCTTTCACGCAAAAACTGCTTAACTGATCACTATGAAATTTTGCATACAAGTTTTTTGCGACACCAGAAAGGACATAGGGTACCTTTCATCCAAGAAAAAAGTACTGTTCCCGAGGGATTATCTAAAATATAAAACTGTAACTAACGCCTGGCCAATGTGTTATAGCAACAGGTTGTCAAGCGTTACAATTGCTTTTATATTTTTAATTTATCATCGCGTACGAAGTCGCGGGCACCACCTAGTATTATATAAAGACGAAAGATTTGTTTGTTTGTTTGTTTGCATTGAACAAACTCCGAAACGAATGGACCGATTTGAAAAATTCTTTCACTGTTGGGAAGCTATAATATCAGCGAGTAACATAGGCTAATATTTTATTAAGTTACGCGAACGAAGTCGCGTGCAACAGCCAGTGAAATTTTAATGGACCTTGCATCCATAATTAAATAAAAATTAATAGCCAAAAATTTCTTATACAGATACGACTAATTCTTTTAAATATTCGTTGAAGTCCGAAGAAGGTTCTTATGAAAAAAAAAATTTCCGTACGAAGCCGGATCGAGTAGCTAGTCAGTAAATAAGTACTGTTTATTTCAATGTGCAGAACCTAATAGCGCGTACACAACAAGCGAATGGGATTCAGCAATATTAGGGCCTCTTTCACAATCTGTCAAGTAGGCTAACTGTAGTTTTAAAGTCACCTGTCACCGGGCAAAATTTTGCTGATTTACTTTTGTTTTTTACTTTAAAAGTCCCAAACACTGAAAAGAAAATAGTAAAAAAAATCTATCGAAGGATGCACTAAACCGAGTGCATAAAATTCAATAAAGCATAAAATTATTTCTCAAAGTGACTAATCAACACTTTACTTGTAGTTGGTGAAAGAGGTCTTTAAAGTATCAAATGTTTTGTAAGTATGTAGGTATACATATTGATATGCAAAAGTATTAATTACATAATTCCATGTCTGTGAACTGATGAACGTCTAAAATGTGAAACGCTCGCTACTAAGTCCTCTGTCGCCTGAGAAAACTTTCCAGTAATTTATTGTTAAAGACTCACATTACTTGAGGACAGAAGAAACTTTTCAAGGGTGTACCAGCCACCTAACTACCCCTTCAAGATTCTAACTGTTTAGTATACTGTTTTCAGTCCCTGTTTGAGTTGAAGTCGGGAATTAAACTTTAGTGTAATTGTTAACGGTAAATGCTAATGCCACGCGGATTATATTACACGCCAGTGTAAATTACATTGAATGTATGCAAATGTATGTAGGCGTCATAACTTTGAGGGATAATTCAGAATGTGTACAAGATGTGTAGGATTAAATAAGCAAAGATTTCATTTTATACAATACTATAAGTATTGCTTTTTTTCGTGGCGTCACGTTTGCATTTTTTCATTCGTATTCAACATACAAATTAAATTTTCCCTTAATTGGTTATTATGGAAAATAATTGGCCAAATAAATATATAAATAATAAAGCGAAAAAGATCTGGCCACTATACATAAAAAAAAAATTGTGTATGGAGTTTACACCTTCCTTACGAACAATTATAAAATGTAGATGGCACATTATGTATGAAACTTCAGATATTCTAAAATACATACATATTAAAAAAATAGAACGTAACTAACTATGACGCATAACATAACGCATTCCTGTAATCAAAGATATTATTTTTAACAAAAAAAAACCGACTTCAAACCGTTTCATGGTCTTTTCTCATGGATGCCATTGTCAGAACGGGACTAAATTTATATGGGACCACACGGGAAGCACCTGCTTTTAAATAAAAAAAGAATCATCAAAATCGTTACACCCAGTCGAAAGTTATGAGGTAACAAACATAATATTTAAAAAATACAGTCGAATTGAGAACCTCCTACTTTTTTGAAAGTCGGTGACTTGAAAAGATCAAAGTCATCACGGTGACGCCTAGTCCGCGTGACTGTGTCGCTCCACCGGGAGTAGGTACCGGGAGTACCGGGAGTACCGAGAGTACCGCGAGTACCGGGAGTACCGGGAGTACCGAGAGTACCGCGAGTACTGGGAGTACCGATAGTACCGAGAGTACCGGAAGTGCCGGGAGATACTAAAGGGGGGGGGGGAATACTAAGGTATGATTAATCTTGGAATATGCTGATCAAATTAAATATCAGTTTTCCATTTGCACATTTATATATAATCAAATCAATAATAAACTCTACTTTCTAAAACGATGCATGTGAAACAACTTCATGATTTTCAATCTATCTGTAAAGCAAATTCTTTTCTTATATTTTCATAATTTAAACTAGCTTATTTAAAAAAAAAGCCAGTATTAAATTAAATACCTCAACATTTTTCAGTTGACTTTACTACTTTACTGAATTGATCATTGTCTCATTATAAATAGGTACAATTTTCAGTTAACTGCACCCAGTTATTATTAAATACAAATATAATGGAGCGATTCGATGTATAATCAACTCGAGTTTTTCATAAAAAAATTGCGGTGTAAACACGATAAATTTAATTCTTCCAGTATTTCAATAAAGCGTGTTTGAAGAGGAAATGGACCGCTTTTTTTTTTTTCAAATATTTCATTTAATTTCAAACGCGTTACGCACGTGGGTCCGCAGATATAAATATAATAGAATGTTTTTACGTTATATATACATGTGTTATTGTTGTTTGTTATATATTAGTGAGAAGCGATTTGAATTAAACCCTGATTAATTAAATTAACTAACTTACAGAAGGCGTCAAGTATATTTTTTTATCTGAAACTTATTCTGTTATTTAATAACTTCTGTTTATTCTAGAATAAGTAGTTTAGTCGAAAACAGATTTCACATGTCTACTCTAAGAAGACCACTAAAATGTGCCATTTTAAAATAATGTTAAGAAAAATAAAATTATTATCTACAACAAAAAAATCCATTTAAGTAATATTATATTTGAAAATTGACTTTAAAAATTTTAACACTAAAAAATAAACACAAAAATGGGCAATTGTGTTTTTTGCAATTTTCTTTACTAATCCTTGATAATATTATAAATGTGAATGTGAGTTTGTTTGTTTGTTTGTCACGCTTTCACGCAAAAACTACTGAACCGATAACCATGAAATTTTGCATATACGTTGTCTGGGACACTAGAAAGGACATAGGGTACCTTTCATCCATAAAGCGAACGAAGTCGCGGACACCAGCTAGTAAATAATGAATTAATATTCGCACATTTCGTATTTCGTTCGTTCGTAAGATAGTCTGACGGACCACTTGTTGGCCACAGGTGCTCAAAGTGCTCTAACGACTATAGAAGGATTAAAGATAAGGAAATAGGAAGCTTGAAACAATTAGTTTTTATAAGCTTTTCTAATTGAATTAATTATTATAACTTCCTTTTAATCATCGCTGCGTTAAACGACATTTTTTTATATAGGAAAAAACCGGGTGCCGGCTTCAAAGCTTGAAATCGGTTCAACAAAGTGCTGAAATTAAATTTACGTGGCGCAAAGAAAAAACTAGTTACAAGAGGAAATTGGCGGAGACAGTGACAAATTGGTCCCGCAAGAGCTGGATAATCGCACTCATTCGCGCACACACTACACCGTATGTTTTGTTTCCTTCTTACTGTATGCACTAGGGCGCGTGTAGTTGGCCATACAGTACAGGACTAATAATTGTAACTGAACACTGTTCAATGACATTTTTTTTAAATTAATTACACTACTTCTTCTTATCCTATCCTGTGTCCCGTACGTCTAAATGTTTATCTACCAAGTTTCATGAAAATAACTTAATTCATTTAACAGTTATCGAGGAATATACTGTATATTTACAAAGATACATAAATACATACAGAAAAATATTCTAAAAATCTTCAATTTAGTTTCAGTATATATACGTGATATTTATTTTTTTATTTAATTTACAGGTATAATTCCTTAATAATAGTGGTGAGTAAACAAACTTAACCTAATAAAAAAATTCCACTTATAGATAACAAAAACTGATTTTTTTTTATTGGCCACTGAAAAATTTATCAGCCATACTGAAACTAGATTGAAGATTTTTAGAATAGAGCCTTTTTTAATTTTATTTTTTTATTTTTTTAGAAT
Source organism: Synanthedon vespiformis (assembly GCA_918317495.1). Taxonomy (NCBI): domain Eukaryota; kingdom Metazoa; phylum Arthropoda; class Insecta; order Lepidoptera; family Sesiidae; genus Synanthedon; species Synanthedon vespiformis. The sequence goes on along the minus strand of OU906947.1, from coordinate 865,928 downwards.
AGAGCCTATAAACACGATATCTCTTTAAACAGAGTAACTTACTTCACGACCTTATATAGATTTATTATTAGTATTAATTGTCTTGTAACTTTCTTGTACCAACCCTGTTCCTTATGCTATACTATAATAGTGTTAAACCATTATCCCAGGCAACACATAGGCCAGATAACATTATGAAATTCACAAATTATTTTAAAGTTTAAAGCTTTGTTATAAGGGTATTAGAGCTGACAATATAGGCAAATGCTGTATTGAATGATTTTTGGGCTATTATAACACTATGGGCTATTATGGGCTTCTTGTTGCTTATTCAGCTATTATTCAGCTATTATGTTGCTACTATACAGCTTAAAGCAATTTATTTTGTGGCCAAATTGCTTGAATAACGGCTGTATAAATGCATTTATTCAAAGAATATTCAGCCATTCTGTGTTGCTTGGGATTTCTTATGCCTTCCTAATCACCTGACCTGTTTCCCATGTGGCTTTGCTTGTGTGTTATAATATAAAGGCTACGATAGCCACATAACATCATATTAAGTGGGCCGTCAAAATTGTTATAATTTATCACAGGATATCGGGCATGTGTTAATGTTTATTAATATTTTTTATTTTTTTTTTACTAAACTAATTAATGTTTTGTAGGTACAAATTAATTACACCACTGTTAAAAGAGACATTAAAAGAGACGGATGAGGGAACAATTAAAATAAAAATAATATTTGGTTCTCATTTCCACAGCTGTGAACCGTTTAACCACGAAGCAAGACGGGCTTAGCAAAATTGTATGAAAGTGGGACAGAAAGCGTAAAAAAGGCCAGGCCCTTATTTCACGCCGGTTGCTCGCGTATATCCGTTGTTATCCTTTATTATAAAAATCATAAAAAACTACATTTTGTCGACCACACTGCATTGAGCTGTTTTTATTTGACACAAATTCTAAAGAGACAGTTCAAATAAAATAGGGGAGAAGGGGTCGACTAAATGCTGACCACAATCTCCTAGAGATACAAATACCAGGAGTAAGTTCCCTGTCTGTCTGTATATAATGGATTAATGTCGAGAGTTGTGAACTTATTTTGTTTCTGATTGCTTCAATAGAAAGATGAATTTCTCATCATTTTTATGTAGGTACTAGCTGGCGCCCGCGACTTCGTCCGCGTTAAAAAGAAAAATGTATCCTATCCTGTGTACTGTACGGGTAAATGTTTATCTATCAGGTTTCATGAAAATGGTATTGATTGATTTGCTATATCTGCTGCGTTATTACAGTTTATATCAAAGAAATCCGTAAAAATATCGTTTTAAAATGGTTCACAATGACAGTATTCTTTAAAAATAACAACAGCATAAATATAAAATTTAATGGAGGACGAATCCGCGGGGCGCAGCCTAGTATTATAAATTCTGAATCGTTTTAAACGTGTGGACATTTGGCGAACGATAAAAGTCGAAATAAAAATTGGTGGCAAGTTTAAGCGGACTATGAAACTATAAATTTGACACTAGCGTGTTATGATATTAACTTTGCCAAATGTAAACGAGAATTGAATAGTTCTTGAAACCATACATTCTTATACAAACCCAACCCCTACTCCGCCTCCTGCTCGTGGCATAGTGCCAAACTCTCTACCCAGAGAATAATGGGCAAAAATTCCACTCGTAATATTTTGCTTGAGCTGTGACCGAAACTTTGCAAGTACTAAATTTAAAAAGTTAACTTGTGCTGCTGTAAATAAAGTAGTAACGGAAAAACGTTTTCCATTATTATTATTGAATCTGAAAACTCTTAAGCCACATTAATAAAGTCCCTTACTTCAAGAAATTGTTCACATTAAGCCAAATAATATACATAAAGGATGTGAAGCCCAAATTGAAGTATCAAATTAAGGTAATAAATGATTTTTCTATTATTTACGGGTCTCTTTATTTTATGGTAGGTCTTCTGTAAGAAAAGAACACAGGTTTTGTTAGTTGTATGTATACTTAATTATAAGTAACATAATATATTTAATTTATACTTAGTATAAGCCCAAAGACATTTGATTATCTCGGTCGAGCGCAGCGAGACCAATCATTTTAAATCTATATATAAGCCATTATAACATAAGTATATAAGTTAAAAATATAGTTTACTTACAAATATTAGTTTTATAAACAAAACCTAAACAATTTTTTGTAACACAAGTAATAGGTAACTTCATAATCACTTACTTTAATTGTAGACATGCAGCCATCATGAAAAGGCATATTAGATAAAAAGGTTTAGAAATTACTATTTCACTTTAACTCTTTTGGTAGCAAAGTTAAAAATGTGTGCAAATTTTCAATTTGTAACATGTAGGTTTAAAATTTTTTAAAAGAATGAGAAAAAAGCCGAAATCGCAATTTATACGGAGCCATCTATCTAATAAACCTAATATTGGTTCGATACGCGCTTAAGAGGCGTGAAATGACGACCCGTTCCCCAGCTCTGGGAGGGAGGACTCTGATCGCCAACGTTGCTTGACCTCCACTCCGTGAAATCACCTCAACAACTGTGAATCTCCTTGGCGATTGTTCGTATCTTGGAGCTCTTGTTTAGTTGGCCATAGAATACTACGCCCCCACATCGCGGTATGCAATTAAGAGCTGATAAGGTGGAAAGTTTTCTTTTTTATGCGTATTTGTTCAGCTTATTTTATGCATGGCCTGTTTTATTTTAGATCCTTTTAACTAACTACGAAATGAGCTGCTTTAAAAGTCTAATATAGAAACTTAGCAGACTTTTATTTTTATTTGTGTTTTGCTGCCAAAATAGTTGCGACATAACTACAATGAAAAGAACTTGTTAACTTGTGAAGAATTTGTAAGTTCGTGACGAGTTTCAAATGTATTTTATTAGGAAACTTTTGAATTTTTTTTATACGTACTCAGGGCTACACTTAATTTAGTAAACACTAGTTTTTACTCGAGGCTTGATTAGTAGTAAATTTGATTAGTAAATTAAGTTTTGGCCGAGATTTTCCAGAACTTTACTGTCCAAAATCAAAATATTTCGAATAATTTGCATTTTATATGCAGAAAAAAGCGTTATTTTCGTCGCCTAGTTTGACTTCAGAGTAAAATCACAGTTCGATAAAAATACAGTGCATAATAGACTATATGGAAAAAAGTGTGAATCGGGCATATTTATAAAAAAAATCAATTTTATGAGAAAAAAAAAATTGTAAAATACTGCTAAAAAACTTACTGTTCACAGTAATGAAATTTATTCGTGAATACTACTTTTATTTTTAGGCTTATTAATTAATTTACGTTCTACACAAAGTTTGAATCGGCTACTTTTTTTGTCGTATTTTATTCCAATTTTAATTCTGTTCGATTATTTCCAAGGAGCTACAAAAATTTGTTGAGCAATATTGCACCTTATTTCATACGGCATTAGGTTGCGGTTATTTTGGTAAAAATTGTGTTTGGACTTTGGTCTGAACTTAGTAGGTACTTGTCTTAACTGTAGGTGAAGTAAAAGGTGAAACGTATACAAAATGTGTGCGTCATTTTGAAATTAAGAGTCCTTTTCAACGGCTACGTCCAGTCCCACATTTCTGGCGAACTCAGCACATTCCGCCGATGACCGGAGAGTTACATTCTCAAATAACGTTTCCAAAGTAAAGGCGGGTTCAGGGCATAATCTTACAACGAACTCACGTCACACGAGAGAACAGTAATTCTTAAAGCATTTAATACTCTATCGAATTCATGTTAATCAATACTAATAAATCTGTAAGTGTAGTCATTTTATGTATATACATTTTATGTATGTATACATAAAATGACATAAGTCTTAAGTTCCAACATAAGTCTTAAACGAATTAACTGATTTTTATGAAACTTGGTAAATAAACATATAGATGTACCTATGGGAAACAGGAAAAAGAAAAAAGTGTAAATATAAAAGAAGTGTATGTATAATCTTATAGGTATAATCAAAATTAAAAAAAAAAAATAGAAATGATCGTCAGGAAATATATAATACTAGCTGGTAATGTTTATAATCTATATACTAATATTATGAAGTTAAAGAGTTTTTTTGTTTATTTGGATGAACGCCAGATTCGAATTGAAAAAATATTTTTGTGTTGGATAGTCCATTTATCGAGGAAGGCTATAGGCTATAGAGAACGCGGACGAAGTCGCGGGCACCAGCTAGTTTACTACAAGATAGGTACTTACAGGTGACCTTAATAAATACATTATTTATCCACGAGAAGGTTCGGTACTGGCTTCTCTTCAAAGTGTTTGACCGTACGTTGCGACGAACAATTTGGATGCCCTCACGTCCTTACTAGGACATTCCTTGAGGGACCTCTTAGAAAACTATGCACTCAAAAACGTGTACTATACGCTTTAGAATATTAAGAGAGGAGACACTAGTAAATCTAGAAAAGCAACAAATGTATTGTCTGATGTGCTCACTATGATTATTCAAGTTACGAATAATATAACAATATAGTAAAGGGATTAACTGTATTTGTATAGTAAGCGAAAAGGTGACAACACGTGTCGCGGGTTCGAATCCCATTAGGGGAAAATATTCATGTGTTTTTTTTATGTTAAGGTCGACAGACAGGCTGACAGTCCACTTGATGATAGGTGGCTTACCGTCGCCTATAACACAAGCAACGCCATAAGAGCTACAAGTGCGTTGCCGACTATAGAGAGATTAAGGATAAGGGATAAGGGAGGGATGGGGTAATTAATGGGCTCTGGCATCCCTTACTCACTCACCGAAACAGCACATAATGCTGTTATTTCACGGTGGTATTCTGTAAGAGGGTGGTTACTGCCGCCAGACGGGCTGTCCAAATGACTGCAAACGCAGTGTGTCCTACCACTATTTTTCAAATGTGTTAACCTTTGTATCTGAGTCATGGATGTTTGTACGAGTATTTATAGTCTGGTATCCATAATACCTGTGGCATTTTTGTGGTATACATTAAGTGTACCGTTAGCCGGCCTAACATAGAAAAGTTGAGATTTAATTTTATAATATCTGCAGCTCGACTCATAAAAGGTCCTATGAAGGTCAGAATATCGTGGTCACCTTTTGGATTCACGGCGAGTTTTAATTAAATTCTATAACTGGGAACATCGTAAACAAAATCGCTAAGCAATCAACATTCGCATTTGTGTCGAGCAAGAGCAAGTAGGAAAAATAAGGTAATTTCATTGAGGACAAAACGGTCCCAGGTTAATTAGTTAATGAGGCGGGCACGTACGAGTTAACGAGTGCTTAATTATACCAAGATTTACGTCAGCTCGTGGAAAAAATGAAAATGTTTACGGGAAAACATCTGTCTCTGTGGTGGCGGGGAAAAAAAGTAGTACAAGTAGGTACTTATTTTACATATCAGAACAAAGGCAGTCGCATACAGATGAGACCATGAAGTGCCAGTACCAATACAATTACGAGTAACGTCTGCACTGTTGTCAAATATTATCACTTCTTATCGTAACTCTAAAAATATAGATAGCAAGGAAATCTGTCATACTCTGCAGTAGAATTACTTGGTTCTTTTTTTTTTCCAAAAAATATCTTAGAACTAATAGTAGAACTGTTTTGACTAACCCAAGAATATGATAGCAAAATAGTCGAAAATGAATCCCTAAATGTGTTGCTAAGCGCAAAACTCGAGAACGGCTCGACCGATTTTAATTCTGTCTTCACTCATGGATAGAGGGATAATTAGGGCAGTTTCTTATGTAAAAAGAATGCACCCCGGGCGAAGCCGGGAGCGGGTCGTTAGTTATATAAAAAAAAAAGTGTGTGTCTTCAGCTCCGACACACGACTGCAGTTTCCTTACGAAAAATTAATGGCGCAATATCTCTGAAACTTCATATATCTAAAATATTCAAGAAAATAGAACTTAACTATGCTATAATATAACGCATAAAATAACGCAGTCGTGTGACAATTTTGATTTTACTACCATAAAATTTTATACCACGGGCTATCATCAATTCTAATAATAAATCTGTAAGTGTAGGTATTTTTTATGAAACTTGGTAGATAAACATTTAACGGCTACGGGACATAGGATAGGCTAATTTTTCTTTATCAACGCGGACGGAGTCGCGGGCGCCAGCTAGTACATACAAATTGATTCCAAAAATTCTGATAATATCAATTAAGATGTTTAACCGAAGGGCAGGCTTTACACGTGTAGATATGAAGAGCTTTCAAACTATATTAAAGTACGTCGAGTTGTGTGTTTGTGTACAATCCGCTTTGTGCAGGCCAACCACAACGCGTGTTGGGTCTGATGAATCGATCGTCTGCCATATTAACATTGAGGTCTCAATCGAACCAAAAGGTACAGCTAATGAATGATACATACAATTGCATTGCATCAATTTGTCCTGCTAATTGTATTGCTGAATCAATTTGCTGAAAACATTTCCATTAAATTTTTCATTTTCATGCGATCATTTTACATTGTCTGGGACTCTTAATCTGTAATACTATAAAGGGAAAACAGTGGCACTCCGGGAGTTTGGCAGTATATTTTGTATATTTTGTACAGTTTCGGTTACATTACATTACATTACATAACAGGTCGCGAGTTCAATGGTTTTTTTTTTTCATCTCAAAAATTGTTATTTTATTAAATTAACTAGCTGGCGCCCGCGACTTCGGACGCGTTAAAAAAAAATAAAAAGTGCCTATCACGTGTCCAGTACTTCTAAATGTTTATCTAACAAGTTTCATGAAAATCAGTTCAACCCTTTAGCTGCCAGAGTCGAATAAAATTATTTTCGGGTACATTTCGCCAGTCGTATATATACGACAAATTTCTCTACTTGAATTTTATGAGTCAGGCGCTATGGACAAGACAACTCTGTAGGATTATTTTTACAATTTTTTCTATTTTTAACTCTACAAAACTATTTTTTTTAAGAGAAAACATGATTTTAAAAATGGAAAGGAATTTGTCGTATATATCCGGCTCTGGCGAAATGGACACCTTCGTGTGTGACAGTTATGAGTTTGTAATTTTGTGTGTTATTTTCATAACTGTCGGATAAATCCGACTCTGGCGGCTAATGGGTTAAGAGTGATGGAGGAACATACATACATACATACAGAAAAAAATTCTAAAAATGGTCAATTTAATTTCAGTATCATGTATAGAGCCTATATACACGATATTTCTGAAAACAAAGTAAATTACTCCATGATCGACCCCTACAGATTTATTATTAGTATTGATATCAGCTACATCAATTAATAATACTAATATATGTTTGATTTACATATAAAAATTAGTGATTCATTTACTTTCATCGTGAACGGTCACGTCGAGTATTTCGCGTTCTGTCTGTAAAGCACTGACAGTGCAATTGTGTAGACTGCAGTCGTCGCAAAGACCCAGTTATTTATGTATACGTCAAAGGTATAATAACGTATATTTTGCGTCAGAAATTAAAGTGAGGTAACTAGTTTCGCTCAAGTCTTTAGTGAAAATGGACACACCAAATAAAATTAAAGCTAATACTGACCAAGAATATTCGCTGTACTACATTTGCTTAGAGGTAATGAAAACACTGGCGGAAAACCGGCTTGAAGAGCTGAAAAGTGAAAATGAATATCTACGGAGCCAGCTGCCCAAGCAATCCAGTGCTGAAAAGCCTCGTGAAGAAGTCCACAATAAGACGAATCATGAAGATACCGGACCTAAAGAGGCAATCTAAGAATTATCTAACATTATCATTAAATTATTTTTAAAGTCTCCTTTTTTTGTTTCTTAATAAAATTGTATTACAAAAATATACATTTGCTATAAAAGTATTTTTCTTTTTATTTCTTCAACCCTTACCACCTAATATAATAGTAGAAAAAAATATATCAGTTATTTCTACGACCACTTAGTTTAAAGCGTAATTAAAGATTAATTAATTTAAAGAAAAATTATGAACTGTGAAAATTAACGCCATACAGATCCGAAACGAAACTTTTGTTACTAAACAATTGCCTATGGTAATAAACAAGATAGAGCAATTAGAGTAAAATGGCGAATTTAGCACATTGTGTTGTAAAGTAAAAAAAAAACAGGTCATGAACAGCAACGGATAATCATTGAATAATTTATTTTTAAAATTAAGTATTGTTTTTTGTTCAAATAAATCTTTGTCAGAAACACTCTACGAACTTTGTTTACAACCCGATAGTTATAATTTTATTCTGCGAAAAAGTAAGAGGGGTAGCCAATTTGAATGCTTAACAAACCTCACATACCGTAAATAAACGTTCACAAATGGATACCGTACAATTAACTTGATTTACATAATTGGCAGGTATTATAATTTCGCATAGTTAAAATTGAGTGCCGTCCATTTCGTTTTAAAAGTATGAAAGTTTTTAAATCCATTACGACGCTTTTAGTGGAATTGTCTCATTCGTTTTATGGTATACATTATTTGTAACTTTTGATTGAACACATTCTCTATAAATGTGTGCAGGAAAAATCTGAATAAAAGTTGCATTGAGGGTTTAAAAGATTTAATGTGAATAATGTTAATAAAAAGGAAACACGCTTTTTTGAGTTGATGTCTAGATAGTTTAATGCACAATTAGACATCGAGCACGAAGAAAAATGATTTCAATAAATATCTAAGACTAGCAGGTGAGTATAGATATAGATATAGATATAGATTGATTGAGTATAGATAATGTACTCACTATGGTCGAAGGTCCGAGGATCTATGGTCGTGGTCGGTATTGTAGTAGTCGGTTCCGGTTCGTCATCGTACGGCTCAATAGTGGTCGTGGTGGTGGTAGTGGTGCGTCGTCTTCTCTGACGGCGTTCCTGCTTCGTACGCTGCATGGGTGTTGTCGGACGGGCTGGCCTTATTGCCATCGTGGTCTTCTGCGTGGGTATCTGTGTCATGAGGGTGGTAGCGCTGCCTGTGCCGGCTTCGACAAAGACTAGCGCCACCAGTGACAAGGCACTGAGCCATATCACTAGTGGCGCCGCACGCCACATCGTTTCTGTAACAATAATAAAATACATTTTTTTAAACAGGCGACCGTTTCCCTCGTTCCCATTTCTCTCTATTCAAAGGCTGAAAGCATTTTTATTCTTCACATTACCTACTTTCTATTTTAGGTGTATATATATTTTTTTTTTTTTAAATAAATAACAATTTTTTTATTGTAATATATGTGCGAAAATAAGTAAAATGGCCAGCAACCTATAGTAATGGCGAATTTTAAAATACATAGATTTTTTGAGTGCATCTCTAATTAAAATGGCCTCCCACCGAAACACAACAGCATATATGCTGTTATTTCACGGTGGTATTCTGTAAAGGGTTGCCCAAATGTCCAATATTTAAAAATCCGAACTGCATTTCCGAAACTGCACAATCGATTTCAAAGAAATTTTGTGAGTGTATTTATTTTTAGTGTATACAGGTATATGGTTGGTAAAATAATAATTATGTCTGTAAACATACGCGAACGTAGTCTCGAATAAAAGATAGTATTTCATAAATTATTTTAAACATGTTACTTGCTTTCCCAAAGCAAGTAGTTAAAGTTCTGTATGCAGTTATTTTCAGAGAGAAAACGGAGTGGTTTCTAATTTAAATTGTTCGCATTTTTGTCGGGAACTTGACATTTTGCTGTTTTATATGTCTCGGAACAAAGGTCGCAGTAATTTCTTTATTACGACAAGTAGGCGCGTACTTAGCTCACTAAATGGAATTTTGTTGTAAAAATCTGCGAAGCTGAAACCATGTATCCACTAATTTTCCCCCTCCGAACGTATGTTTAGAAGTAAAAGCATTTTTCTGTTGTTACCTACTTCGCTTACCTATGTGGAGCGCGTAAGAAAAATGTATATAAATATTTCCGTGAACAGAACCTCAATCATTCTGAGTGATTGACGTGGGACGTTACAAGTTAATAATTATTATGTGTCGAACCGTTTCCCTCGAATTTATTTTGTGGGGACTCGACGACAATTTCAGAGCTAAAATTATTGTGAAAGCCAAACTTTAATACAAATTAATTTTCAAAACGTGTTTTGATTTTCGGCGTGAACGATTTTTAGCCTGAGCCAAAACCGTGATAAATAGAAATATCTCAATACAATTTCATTTTAAACAAACGTTCCGAGTCGAATCAAACTTGTGCAAATGAAACGGTGCCGACTTAGAAGTTTGAACGACTTTCGCTGGCTCCCGACGTATTTACTGAATCGATTTAGAAGGAAGGGTTTCTCTTTTTTTATTTTATACTTTTCGACTTCCTGGTATGTAATTGATTTGTTTATGTAAGACTAGCTGGTGCTCGCGACTTCGTCCGCGTTGAAAAAGTACGTCTAAATGTTTATCAGATTTTCATGAAACTTGGTAGATAAACATTTAGACTTACGGGACACAGTATAGGCTACTATCTTCTTTTACAACGCGGACGAAGTCGCGGGCGCCAGCTAATAATAATAAAGTTTTAAAATACATTAAAAAAAATTAATATTTTTTTTTCAAAATCCCAATTGTATTGTATGATGGAACGGATCCAGTACTCACAAAATGTAGTTACTAATTCCATTGGGATCAAACTTTGGTAATTTGATTTGAATCTGCCGGCTTGCAGTGGGTGTGTTATTTACGGTATCTCATTTTTTTTACTCACATAATATACTCGTAGGTATATAGGTATTATATTAGTAGAAAATTGTACCTATATACCTAAGTATATCTAGCAAATCAAAAATTTGCTAGATGGTAATCTCTTATTTAATTACACGGTCGTTTTGTATTGCATTACGCTGCGATGAGTTCTCCACTTTTTATTTCTTAGTATTTGTGTTGCAACGTTAACGATTTATATATTTACTTCACGTATGCGTAATTAAAACCAACTGAGTGCTGCGCTCGTAAATTCTTTCGTTTCAAGTTTCAAATTCGTAAGTTACTTACATACTAATATTATAAAAAGAGAACATTTTTGTATGTTTGTAATAAATAAACTCAAAAACTACTAGACCAATTTTAAAATGTTTTCACCTTTACCATATTGCTTATCCCTTAAGTAAGTAAGAATTAAATTAAATAGATTAAGCATTAATTTTCGATTATAATCGCATTCAATTTCAAATATAAATTTTATTGTATTGTATACGAGTACAAAAAGATAAAATATAAAAAGATTTATTGCCACAACTATCGACCCCGCCAGGATTTGAACCTGGAATCTTCCGACCCGTAGTCAGACGCGTTATCTGTTGCGCCACGGGGCCTTCATGAATGTATTACGAATTTTCCTAATCTATGCTTAACAGCAAATTTTTTTTTGTATACGTAATGAAAACCAAGTGAGTGCTGCACTCACACGTCTGATGACGTAACAACTATACCAACTAATATTATAAAGATTTATATGTTTATTATGAATAATCTCAAGAACTATTGGACCGAATTTGAAAATTCTTTCACATATAAGTAGAAAGCTACATTATCAGCGAGTAACATAGGCTATCTGTAATAATATTATAAATGCGAAAATTTGTATGGCTGTGGATGTTCGTTACTCTTTCACTTCACGCAAAAACTACTGAACAGATCACCATAAAATTTTGCATACACGTTATCTGGGACACCAGAAAAGACATAGGGCATTTTTCATTGTTCATCGCGGACGAAGTCGCGGGCACCAGCTAGTATTTTATAAAGTTACGCAGACGAAGTCCCCTGCAATTAGCTAGTAACCCATAGAGCTACTAGTAGGCATCACAATGTATTTAAAATTTCCATACAAATCGTAATATTCATAACTCAGGATTTTTAGAATTACATACTACCTGTTTGACATGTATTTTTTCTATTTTTTCTGTAATTAAATTTCAATCGCTCACACAACAACGTTTTAACTCTCGTCGTGTATGCTTTTGGTTTTAAAATGGCTCTTATTGCTATATTAATTACAAGCTGGTGCCCGCGACTTCGTCCCTATGTCCTCTCTGGTGTCCCAGACAACGTGTATGCAAAATTTCATGGTGATCGCTTCAGTAGTTTTTGCGTGAAAGCGTAACAAACAAAACAAACTCACATTCACATACCTCGAGATTTTGCCACAGTATTGCACGCTATACATGCGCAATGCATCCACATTTCCTTTATAAAGTCTGGCTTGATAACAGTGGCTTTTACGAGCGAGCCGTAAATAAATTCCTACAAAGTCGGCAGTGCATCTGAATATCACCCTTAGTGTTAATCGCGTCCTTAAGTAGACGGTAGCCAGCCACCATAAAGTGATCATAGAACATACAAACAGTCATCTAATTAATTGTTAAGAATTACCTTAAAGATAATATTGTGGTGCTTTAATTTTTATAATATAATCATCATCAATACTAATAATAAATCTGTAATAGGTGTATGTGTGTTTGTACGAGTATCGGTTGAGAATGGAATTTCTTTCATTGTGGATTATAGTATTGCTTAAATTCCGATGAAGCAATTACAGCATTGGTGGTGTAATGGTAGCACAGTTGCCTACAAAGGCACATGATCCGGGTTCGAATCCCGCCCGATGCCACGTCAGGATCTTCTCTTTTTTTTTAACTATTTAGTAACTTGTATGTATGTATGTTCATGGTTTGTAATTTATTTATTTTTTTAAATATTTGTTTTATCCTTTCTTAATTGCATTCCATTGATACTTCCTCTGGCGATTCAGATATAACACGTTTATTTGTGCTTAATTTTTGCTGGTGTGTTTACTACGGATTCACGTGTTTTTAGTGGTACAATGTTTTTAGTGACCAGTTTTCTGCGCCCGACACAGCTAAATCCCAACAACCGAACAACATCAAGCCCAAATGTAAATGTTTAAAATAAAGAAAAAATAAATAAATAATAATAATTAAAACTAACTAACTCCAACCTCTCTACCTTCTCCAAGCCGGCCGGTCACCGTGGAGGAGTCAGACCACAACCTCCTAAATCATAATCCATAATTAATGTGAAAAAAAAAAACGAAGAGAAAAGAAAAAAAAAAAGAAAAAAATAGATGTATTGGATGGAATGGTTTAGGAGAGGCCTACGCCGCAGAGGCGACTACTACTGTCTCTATGGATAAGAGTTACTTAAATAATATGAATACATAAATCATAAAAATACATAATACCTATACAGTTACTACCTAGATTTAATTAAATTGTAGTTATAGTTAAAATTTAAAGTTAAATTGTGCTTTAAAGTTAAAAATTTAAATTGTAGTTAAAGTTGAAATATAAGTTCAACGAATAAGTTAAAATAAATTGTAGTTAAAGTCAAATGTAGTTAAAGTTAAAATTTAGAGTCAAATTGTACTTACCTGAAGATAAAGTTTAAGGTCAAATTGTATTTTACTTAAATATAAAGTTTAAAGTTGAAATACAAAGTTAACTATAGTTAAAGTTAATATTCAAAGTTGAATTGTTATTAAAGTTGAAGTTAAATTGTGCTTAAATTTAAAGTTAAATGGTAATTAAAGTTAAAATGTATTTTAAATTAAAAAATAAAATTTTAGAGTTAAATTATACTTAAAGTTAAAGTTAAATTGTAGTTTAAGTTAGTGTAGTTACAATTAAAGTTAAAATTTTAAAGGAAATTGTACTTGAAATAAAATTTAAAGTTGAATTATACTTAAAGTTAAAGTGAAAAATTTAAAGTTAGAGCGTAGTTACAGTTAAAGTTAAGATAAGATAAGTTAAATTGTTATAAGTTTAGTTGAAATTGTATTAAATGAAAACTATTGTAAGTAGTAGAAAATAAAGGCTATTTTATTTATCTATTTATTTTATTTTATGTATGTATGTTCATGAATTAAAATCATTTTCATTTAATCATAATGATTTTCATGAAACTTGGTAGAAAAACATTTAGACGTACGGGATACAGGATAGGCTGGTTTTTTTTCCGGGTTCGAATCCCGGCCGATGCCACATCAGGATCTTCTCTCATTTTTAACTAATTTAGTAACTTATTACATTTGAATTTTAATCAATACTAATAAATAAATCTCTTAGTGTAGGTATTGTATGTTCCTCCATAACTCTTAAACGAATTAACTGATTTTCATGAAACTTGGTAGATAAACATTTAGACGTACGGGACAAAGGATAGGCTCCTTTTTTCTTTTTCAACGAGGACGGAGTCGCGGGCGCCAGCTAGTATTTAAAAAAAAAAAAAAAACGCAAATTAAGATAAAATTTTCCTCTAATTTGTACTCTGAAGGTAAGTTATGGTCCTTCGAGCCGGATAACAATATGAACACAGTGAAAGCAGGAAAGCACTCTTAAAAAGTCTAATCAAAATCTTTTTGTCATTTAGTAAAGTGAGCAGAAAATGTTCCCCTCGGTGGCATCGGTGAACGAGCAATAATAACTTTGTCAGATATAAACGATGAGATGCTTAGTTGGACGTCGAGGCGGCGGTTAACAAAAGTTTGACACTTATAGGTATAGTCGGCGAACGATACGGCACTTTGTTAGTTAAAGCTATTTCGCGGTTAATTTATAAACTTCCGACATAAACTGGTATTGCTTTCAACCATTAAAAACCGATATTCGCTGACTGACATGATTAAAGAGAACACAGTCTTACCTTTCATTTACTTTTGAGAGTAAGAAAGAAAACCATTTTAGCACTCACATAATTAGGATCCATTATTACTACATAAATTATATCAATACTAATAATAAATCTGTAAGTGTCATGGAGTAATTTATTTTGTTTTCAGATATATCGTGTTTATAGGCTCTATACATGATACTGAAGCTAAATTGACCATTTTTAGATTTTTTTTTCTGTATACAGTATGTATAACTCTTAAACGAATTAATTGATTTTCATGAAACTTGGTAGATAAACATTTAGACGTACAGGACACAGGATAGGCTACTTTTTTCTTTTTCATGCGGACGAAGTTGCGCGCACCAGCTAGTATTTTTATAAAAGTATATAATTGCGTATAAAATAAAGGTCATTATGTATACGTACGCTTCAACAACGTACGTTGTTAAAAAAAGTTAAAGTTTAATGCGGTTTTCACTAAAGTGTTAAACGATAAACGTCTTTTTTATATAATTTATAAAAAAAATTACACCCATGCGAAGCCGGGAGAGCTTAGTTTATTATAAATTATCCCATATATTTGAACATTATAAATGTACTGCTGTAGTTAGCCTCAGTGAACCTGTAAATGAATACATACTGAATACATAATGAATACGTACTGTGAAGACTTCACGGATTTTCTCCCAAGACCATACTAAATAATTTAAATATTATAAGGAAAAGGAAATGTTTTTACGCCAAGTCGCCAAAAAGATATGAAAAGAAAGGCGTAAGTTGATTTTTGTGTGATCTTATGAATAGAGTAAACATTGATGAAGGTTCAATCTTTTGTCAATAGTGAGGCGAAGAGGCTGTCGACATTATAAAGGCTTCCCCTCAGGTAAGTCTGTGGACGTTTTCACAGAGTAATCTGTGACGAGTCGCCTTATCGCACCTTCTTTGAGATTAAAGCCTGGCCTCCATTGTGCTGATCTCCGCTTGATCGAGCATCCGCGCGCAGGTGGTCGATAAATGAAATTTCCCAACTGAAGTGAATTGATTTTCATTCACTAAGGGAATATCGACAGATTTTCTTTTCTATTATACGAGTATTGCATAGTTCGACTTTCTATCGGGTCTACTCTGAACGGAAGCACAATGCGCCATTTACAACATTAAATAATACTTACTTACCTATAATGTATTGGTCTAGGTATTGCTTGTATTTTTTAAAATCGTTTGTCCTATGTAACTATTAATGAATAGTCAAAACTTCTAAGTTTAAGACAACTGAAATTTAGAACATTTTCTGCAAACTATACCCATATTAAAATATCCCTCCTTTAATGCTCTTTAAGCAAAAATCCCATTAAAATCTGTATGTACAACAAAGTTGTATTTCGTCTATACTAAGTAAAGAAGAACCCGCTAAGATAGGAATTTTGAAAATTTCCACTCCGTGCGAAGCCTGGGGCTTTTCACTAGTATAGGAATGCTTTCATAACACCCGCTTCTTATTATTATACAGTATGCTAGGTTTTCCGATAAGTAGATGTTTTACTTATTCATACAAATACTACTCAAATATTAAAGTAATTTATATATCGTAACAAAAAACAGAGATTTATAAAGAAAGATATGAGGCCGATTCGCGGACAAATGCTAGTACATAAATAAATAAAGCCAATGCAATAGAAATTTCACAGAATACGTTGCTACGGAACAATTCCATTTCGGAAACAATACAATTACCCTGATTCATTCCATAAAAGCATTTTAGTCGAGTAGTTTGTTTTGGAGGTGAAACTTTTCTTAAAGTAAGTAAAATTTATGTTTTTGATAGCTAACGCGACTTAGTCCGCGTTGAAAAGTGAAATATATATTTATAACACATGATAAAAAATTAACAGATTTCGTGCCTCACACGACTATCGAGCTCATTGGAAATGAATCTGAATACATTCCAATGAATTCGGAATTCTAAAAAATATGTTGTTCTGACTTGTTGACTTCTTTCAAAAAGGTTAAGCTACAAGGCAAACCCTTAACCCGATCGTCTTTATTTTAGGTTCAAATTGTAGCTGACTAAATTGTCCAGATGGGATTTTCTCAAATTTTTGATATCATTCTTCGTTTCCAAAATATCGAGCGCCAAAATCAAAAATTCGGAATTTTTTATAATTTTTTTTTTTATTATTTTGGCCATAACTTTTTCGTTTTTGACTTTTTTGAAAAATCCTTTTTGAACCTTACAGCTCTCACGAATAGCCTTGAGCCCTTTTTGAATATCATATATTCACAACTCTCCGAGATATATGGGGATCGCACTTTTTCGTGAAATCGGGGTCTATACCGAAGCAAACGAAAAGACATTTCCAATGTCAATATTATAGGAGTAATATTATAAAGACTGAATCTCTATCGCTGTGGCAAAGGTGACGCCACTGCGAACGATCCCTAGAGAACCTAACATATTTTCATTCTGGTAATAATATAATAATAGGTAATGTTCTTATCTTAGTTTCATAATTATATTAAGATATTTAATGATAAATTTTTAGGCGAGGTTATAAATCCTTTTGTATGAAGAAAAACCGCTGAACTCGTATGATCCAGGTCACTTGGTTAAGAAATAATACAGACATTTGAAAAATAAAAGTCTGACATTCAGTCGGATTCTTTTCTTTCTTCTTTTCCAGTGACTCGTCACAAAGTATAGGTAATCTTACAATGCTTGCATGCTGCTCAATAAATAGACTGCAGTAAGCCGTTAGTCATAAACTGAAAATGCAGAAAAAAAGAATGAACTTGCCGAGTTTGTGGCATTGAATAACCTCACTTCGACACGATACCCCTTTACCAGATTTATGTAGTATAGTGAATTTGAATAAGTTTACCATAAAAATAGGCGTTTTGTGGCCCCAAACTTTGCCAATAAAATGCAAATGGCGACTTCGTAATGCTTTATATTACTATGCTCTGTACAAATCTAGACTGAAAAGGGTTGTTTTTCAGTTTTATTTTTAAGGAGATTTAAATATTAATATCATAACATTATGTAAAATATTTTAATTAGTCGTCTTCTTACCTTTAACAAGGATAAAAAGAGGTTCAATTAAGATGAGATAAACATTTAATGTCCTTTTTTTAGGCAAGGTAACACAGAACGTTTTCCACGGAAACACGTTTCTGTATTCTTCTGCTTCATCACTTTGTTGAACTGGAGTTGCTTTAGGTTGGTACAAGAACGTTAGGTAATACAATTATAGTTTGGAGATAACAAATCCAAGCTGTGCACTTTAAATCTGTTACAAACTCTTCAGTTTCCAATACGCTACCTTCTTCCATTTCAATAATCCTTACTAATCCCCAACTCCTTACTAATATTATAAAAGCGAAAGTAACTCTGTCTGTCTGTCTCGCTTTCACGCTAAAACTACTGAATAGATTTAAATGAAATTTGGTATACAGGTAGTCTAGAGCCTGAGAAAGGGCATAGGGTACTTTTCATCCAGAAAAAAACTAGGTACTGTCCCGAAGGGATCAAGAATAATAAATAAAAAATCTAACGCATGGCAAAAGTGTTATAGCAACAATGCATCAAGCGTTTATATTAATTTTCGCTGACGAAATACTTGTTATATTAATTTTTCACGTTATATTTACGCCCTTTTGTCACACAAAAGAGAGATTGAAGCATTTGATCGGACTAAGGGATGCTACACAGCCCATTACCATATTGCTTATTCCTTAAGTAAATAAGAATTAAATTAAATAAATTAAGGATTAATTTGCGATTATTATCGCTTTCAATTTCAAATATAAATTTTATTGTTTTACATACAAGTACAAAAAGATAAAATATAAAAGATTTATTGCCACAACTATCGACCCCGCCAGGATTTGAACCTGGAATCTTCTGACCAGAAGTCAGACGCGTTATCAGTTGCGCCACGGGGCCTTCGTGAAAGTATTGCGAATTTATCTAGTCTATGCTTCACATTAGCAAAATAAGCAAAATAATTTATTTATTATTTTGCATACGTAATGAAAACCAACTGAGTGCTGCACTCATACATAGCTACTTATACCAAAAGGAATCATACAGATATTGCGAAATATTGTGATGTAAAGAAAATTGTATTTGTGCTACAATTTTTTCCAACTACTATAAAATCCTTTCGGTATTGTCCCAGCGTACATTGCTTCGTATAGTGTACACTCTGCGTAAGCAATTTTCAAGTATCTTGTGGGTTTAGGCACAATGCGGTTCGTTAAACCGGACCTATTGTCAACAGTTGAGCGCGCTTTGAAATAACATGAAATGTATTCATAGGGAAAAGCAAACTATAATATTTTATCACTCCCTATGTTATTTTCTTTATGTAAGTACATGTAATGTATATCCCTATTATCGTATTTAAAACTTAAACAGGCTTCGAACCAATACAGAAAGTTTCCTGTGTGGATTTTCACCTCTAAACAAAGTCTTACAAAAAGTTAAGATACTTGAACAAACCTGCTGTAAAAACATGTAGTATCCTAATTTGGTTATAATGAAAGATTTAAACAGTAAAAATGTAAGACCAGATTTCGTTAGAAATCTCAGAAGAAATAATAATGCTACGACTTATCTGCCTTTTAGTTCTGCATAATTCAATAAAATCTTCGCACTTTTACTTCGTACAAAAAAAACACCGGCTTAATAAAACAGCGAATTCAAATGGCAGCTTTGTGTACATCAGAGTTTCGGGATGAGTTCTGTATTAGGTATATTTTTATGTTGTCTCTAGAATAATATTATTGAAGAGAAAACTTCTTTAGGCGCGTTGGGGATTTTTGAGATAAGAACAAAACAATTGAACTCGCGACACTGTTACCGTAACCGACACCGGTGTTGACAATTATAAAAGAATTGTTCAAGTTTTCATTTCTGGCGGGACTCCCGGAGAGCAACTATTTATTTTTTTAATTATTTTTCACAGTTAAACCAACTACGGTTAATATATTTGCAAATAAGTCATTCATATAAATATATGTAGGTACCTACTGTGTTTTTAGACGGTAATAAAAAATAAACTCTACTCAGTAGAAGTTGCAAATGAGTATGAAAAACAACGATATCAAGGGTATTAGAAAAGCTGTATACAATGTAGTACATTATCACCCCTACCTGCCTATAACAATAGTAGCCTGACGCCAATCTGCCCGTTTCACGAACAAGTGGCGCGACGTCTGCATAATTGTTAAAAAGTTTTCCAGGTATTGTTACAGTACGTGTCAGAACAACGATGGCGATGAAAAAAGTAACAGAAAATATTATTTCAAATACATAATATAAGCTTTTTCGTCTAAAACCTATGTAGGTTTTATGTATGTAAAAATTTTTAGATTTTTTTTTTAAGTTTTAAGTTATAAACTTACATGAAATCGGTTTACTAAAAAAATATAAAAACGGGATCAAAAGTTTTATTCGACGATCCTATTATTTCATTATATTTACTGAGCGAAGATTTCATACATTTTATAATGTATTTTATTGATATAAAATGTTACTGTATCGTTTTGACAAGTAACTAAAACTAAGTTATATTTAAGAGTAAAGCACATTAAGCCACGTTTAACTTGATTGATACAAATAATAGTTATTGTGTGCGATTTGTGTGCAGGCCAATGAACTTCCGATTAACCCATTCAACCTCCTTGAATGGCTTAAGGGCATTCAGCAGCACGTCATTGTCATCGTGATGTCCTAACCGCATTCGTATTGAACATTTCCCTATTACCTATACACAATTGGACATGAGTCTATAATGCTGTATCACACATTCTATGTATTCTATAGAATTTAAATCTATGTAATACATACAATATATGAGGTTAATTTATATTGCAACATCTTTACAACGTATAAAACAAATTCGCTTCACGCCGTCTGTGTCCCTCTGTATATACGCTTAGATCTAACGGATTTTAATGCCGTTTCCACTAATAGAAAGAGTGTTACCTCTACTTTACAGGAGTATGCTCCCTGTCTGAACCGGAGCGCTGAATAGCCGTGGCGGGGCACCGAAGTCGTGTCATAACGTCCCCTCAACCCCGCCCATCAACTGCACTAGAAAGTCGTTGGGGTTTTAGTCGGTATGAATTAGGCATAATCCCGAATAGTGTCCCCTACACTGCCGGGTATCCAAAAAAATTCCCAACGTAAAAAAATCAAGATTTAGTTGAGTAGTTAAGGCGTGACATCATAACAAATTTTCGTATTTATACTTTTAGTTAGTATGCAATTAATCCGAAATTAACTCGCTCACAGTAAGCTAAGCGATTCCAAAATAATTGCTATAAAATTGTTGAGTATCAAGACATAAAAAAGATGGTGGCTTGAAAAATAATTTCGCACAGCAGTCGGGACTTGTAAAAACAATATACGTTGGCTGGCTCGATACCTACACTGAAGCGTATTTTAGTCGTTCGACAAGCGAAAATGATTGATAGCAGTACCCAGGCAACTGATAGATCTTGCTATCTATTTGAACTGACGAGCAATAGCCTACAGGGAATTTGAGTGTGAGTCAATTATAAAGGTAGTCGCTAACATATACGTATGCAATATCGAATTGGAGTACTATTATCGAATGATGCACAAACTATATCAACCCGCTCCGCTCCACTGAGGACCACCGGTGCACATCACTCATTCAATTTTAAACTTTAAAATTGTCCGAAAAAATACAATTCGTTTCAGTGTAGCGAGGCGTTCAGGTTTCGCACGGGTGCAATCGACTAAAGCTTAATTTTGAATGTCCAACGCAATTAAGGTTTAGCGAAAGTAATCCGTATGTAAGCTTCCGAAATTATTACTCGCCTTCGCATCGGAAACGCTGACTGGGACGGTCGGAATATTTTAATTGACAGTATTTTGTGCGACGATTATATTTTGACACTTATAAAGAACTTATAGGTATAGCGAATTGCCTCCGGCTTCGCACTGATGATTTTTTTCTTCGTTTTTGCTCTTTCCTTAGTGAAAATCACATCAAAAGAAGGGTGGGTGGATTTAGAAGAAGTTAGCGAAGAAACTTGATGGTAGAGGAGCTCACGATGCTAAATCACTCACACGTGGAGTCACTCGAGCGTCTATGGATTTTGAAGATTAGATGGTAGAAAGAAAAAAAAGGTATTATGTTTTTCTTTTCAGCGGTGGGATGAGCGTCTAAATTTTGTAGGCACTGTATTTAAAAAAACCAGTTCATATAATCAGCCCAATCAGGAAGGAATTCAGACTAAACCTTCTGTATGAAAATCTGACACGCTCGAGTATTACAATCGTCAAAAATCTTTTTTGAATTTTCAAAAAGCTGCCACGATCTTGTGTTACATTCGAATCGTCTAAATTTTAAATGCTTAGTTTAGGTCAGATTTTCAGACATTCACTCTGAAAATATGACGCGCTCGAGTTGTATTTAAAATTTTACCCCAACTCCCACCAACTAAACCGGCAGATTAATTAATATCCGTTATGGCAGACACGTGGGAAATATACATTGGCAATATCTTGACGCTCTTGAGTAAATCCCAAAATCCCCTCTTGGGCTCCCCTACGATGACAGTGACTTTATTTTATCTGTACATAAGATCAATTACACTAGCCGATGCCCGTGACTTCGGCCAGTCGGACTTCATTTTATAATTAGACATATCAATGTAGACCCCTGTAAAGATAAATAGTGAAAACACTGTAAATACTATAAATAAAATTATATATATATACGTAACATGATCAAAGTGCTGTTTTAATAGGTCTTCCTGAAATAAGTAAATATTTTATGATGAATGTTGCATGTTGAAGTATTTGCAAGCTTACTTTATTTGTGAAAGGGAATGAGTTATTAGAACATGAAGGCACTATTTGCATGCACCGTAGCAAATGGCTGGAAATAGATAGTCCTTTTAAGGTCGCTATAAATTTTCATCTATATTTACATAAATAGACCAACTCAATTATCTTTTAGAAGGAAAATGTGCTTACTTACATAATGTAAATTAAATATTTTCTTATGTTGAGGTTGTCATACTGGGTGACGTATGAAGGTATTATTTATTTATTTTATTTAGGGAAATTTACAGGTGCAATTACATAATAATAGTGTTAGTAAATAACTTAAACCTAATAAAAAAAAATCACTTATAGATAACAAAAACAACGATAAAATCCACCTGATAGTAGGAGAACGCCTATCAATAGGCGGATCTACACCAAGCGATCCATCGCGATCCGATCCACAAGAGCTTGTGGTGGGGACGTACCTCGCGCGATCTAAAATGCGCGGCATGAACACGCGCTCCTTGCCGCGAGCGATCCGTTTGTTTTCGGTTTTTTGCTCGAGCACAAAGGTGCCTCATCAAACGACATGGAAAATTTTGAAAGTCGGCGTCTAATATAGCTTTACAAACAGCATAAATGCTTATGGGATCCAAATAATAGCAAATACACCAATAGAGGAGCGAGGGAAGATGCATGATGAGGTAATAGTCGCGAAATGAACAATGTCTCAGTGGAAGATTTAAAAGAAAATGAAATCTTTATCGAAAATAAATCAGTGTGGCTCGACTGGAGCATATCGGAGCGACGCGGTAAGATCGCAAGAAAATTCAAGCCGTCATACGAGCATGATCCACGATCAAAATTGGCTCGTCTAGTCTGGATCCGCCTAATTACGAACAATGCCATAGGACAAGTGCACTGCCGATCATAGTAAAGGATATAAACCGAAATGTTTCTGTAGAAATACTGAAAATAATAGATGATATAATAGATAATTCTTGAGACGTATTCTTCGTTTTATGTGTTTTTGTATGAGTAGATAGACTACTAAAGGAGATGTTAATTTAAAAGATTTATTAATCCAGCTCTCGGCGTCATGTCCGTAAAAGTTTTTAATAAAGAGTACTCCCTAATATACAGGTGGCCGTAGCTGTATTTACTGTGATCAATGCGTCCCCTGGGGCGTCTGAAAAATGTACAAAAAATTGTTTTTGCTCTGCGTGAAACATAATTAGCTGAAAGGGAACTTCAACTGATCACCAGAAGAAAATTATACGCATTCAAAAATATAAAGCGTGCTCACTAAACAAATCAGTGATATGTATTTGTTTTTTAAGCACATACTTACTTAGGTAAGTTTATTCAATCTTTCTAAGCGGAGTGGTTTTAGATGTAACCTGTCCGACACACAGATGTGTGTACTTATATGTGTTTTTAAAGAAGATTTGTTTATGCTTTGCAGTAGAATGTTTATGCACTTTCGTTGAAAAATTTCATGTATTTTCAACAGACTTCCAAAAAAGTAGGAGGTTCTCAATTCGACTGTATTTTTTTTATGTTTGTTACCTCATAACTTTCGACCGGGTGAAACGATTTTGATGATTCTTTTTTTATTTTATTTGAAAGCTAGTGCCTCCCGTGTGGTCCCATTTCAATTTGGCCCAGTTCTGATGTTAGTATCCATGAGAAAATGGTTTGAAGTCGGTTTTTTAACGTATTCATGACTACCTATGTGTATGCAAAATTTTCTTGTATTTCTTGGTTTTTCATGATTCTTGCTGTTGCTGCGACTTCGGCCGCGTTAAAAAAAACATATAATCAATATATCATTACATTTATTTTAGATATTCCCTCGGAAGTAGTACTAGTACTGTTTTTGTGAAAGAACGGTACCCTATGTCCCTTCTTGTATCCCTGAGTGCATTCAAAACTTCATGATGGCCGGTTTAGTAGTTAAGGCGTGAAAAGGTAACAGACAGACAGAGTAACTTTGACATTTGTTATATTAGTAAAAAGCTCCGCAACAATTTCAACAGCAATACTAATAATAAGTCTGTAAGGGAGTAAGTCACTTTTTTTCAGAGAAATCCTGTCCTGTTTATAATAAGGCTCTATACATGACTGAAACTAAATTGACGATTTTTTCAATATTTTTATGTATGATTTTCATGAAAATTGGTAGATAAACATTCAGACGTACAAGACACAGGATAGGCTACTTTTTTCTTTTTAAACGCGGACGAAGTCGCGGGCACCAGCTAGTGAAGCAATAAACGTCGCTGGGCTTGTGTTATTTTTGTACGTTTAAAACTGTGCAGGTCCGTCCATTATTGAATTAATGAACATATATCGACAGGTTGCTTTTTGGCTGCATGCATTACGCGTTTCCGGTTTGCTGTAAAATGCAATTAAGTTGAAAAGCGCTGTGGGCGTCCACGCGACATAAACAAATTCCTCTAGATTTTCATTCCACACGGCCAGTTTGTTGAGCGCGCTGCAACAACGTTATTTATTATTCAGACCTAAAATAAACTGCACTACCTATGTTTTTATTTACCTACTTCTTCGGACCTAAAATCATTGTTATATAACGATGATAATTATGTAGTGAAGTTAGTGCTATTTGTAAAGAACACAATAACAAAGTGTTCTCCCCTTAATAGAGACAATAAGAATCGTGTTAATGGACATTATTCTTAGTAAATATTACAGTTAGTAGTTTAGGTTATATTAAAATTACTCATTAGTCTTAAGACTAGGTTGTAATCTTATAAGGATGCACTTTTCCAAGTACACTCTTTAAAAAAAATGTAACGATTAAAATACGGTACCCTTTTAGTCGGTAAAATATTACTTAAACATAAAATCCTTACTAATGTGAGTTGGTTTGTTTGTTACGCTTTCACGCAAAAACTACTAAACCGATCACCATGACATTTTGCATACACGTTGTCTCCGACACCAGAAAGGACATAGGGTACCTTTCATCCAGTAAAAAGTACTGTTCCCGAGGTATTATTTAAAATATAAAACTGTAACTAACGCCAGGCCAATGCATTATAGCAACAAGGCGTCAAGCGTTACAATTGCTTTTATATTTTTAATTTATCATATACAAAGTCACGGACACCAGCTAGTATTCATAAACAATTGATAGGGACATTGTTCAAAGCGCTATAACATGATGTATATTTTTGCTTTATGTTAAGGTCAAGAGACAGACCCTACTATAAAGTACTAATATTATAAAAGTGAATGTGAGTTTGTTTGTTACGCTTTCACGAAAAAACTACTGAACCAGAAAGGACATAGGGTACCTTCCATCGTTCAACGCGGACGAAGTCGCGGGCACCAGATAGTTTTTCATAAAGGAATACATTAATATTATCTGAAAGGAAGAAATATTCAAAGCATTAGCATTGCCAGCACACCTGTATAGCGTAAGTAAAAAAACATGTATTCCCATCCCAATGGACGCTGTTGGTAGAAAGCGGAGCACACTCTAGCTTAAACAATTCCCCGTAATGTCGCTGGAATATGTACGATTGCGAGCAACTGGAATAACTGACACCAGAGTAATGTATAAAATAAAAACTTGGACTTTTTTTACCTCACATCAAAACTCAGGATGTATGGCAAAGATGCGTTTAACTGGTTTAACACGTAATTTTTAAATCTAAGGTAATATGTTTTTAGACAAACTGTTGGTCGCCTATAAGCATGACAAGAAGATAAAATAAGTATAACAATTGCAATAATTTCGAATAAGAAAAAGAAATGTTTTAATTTTTTTATTGTAATCGTTAATTGGCTATAGTAGTCTATAATTTTTTTTTTTTAAATCCGGAACTAACTACTGAACTGATTTCTCTTTACATAATATTTATTATTTAATCAATGACAACATAAGTATTTATATATTTTATAATATTTTTTTTTTAATTTTTTTTTACTTAGTTTCAATTATATATTATTATTAACTGCTATAGTACACAATATAAAGCTAGTTTTGTTTATTTAATAATAATAATAATTTAATAATTGTAGTGACATACAGTAATAATTCCGTTTATTAACCCAATCATCTGTAATAGCTCTTTGATGTTCAAAGAACAACAAAGAAACTCTAACAGAGTTCTCTGTATGATTCGAAAAATATTCTCCGTTCAAAAAGAGCGAACGAATTGGTTTTCAAATAACCTACACAGTGACGGCGCGACGTTCCTGGAAATCCCTAATGTAAAAGTCCATAAAAGCATAAGTCGTTGTCGAGTTGCGGTCATTTTTTGCAAACTTTCAAAGGCTCTGGTTTGTTTTAGATTCACAGGCTCTAACTGAAAATACGACAGTATTTTCTAGTTCTACTTTAACCGAGTAACACCTTGACACGTTCATTTTATAAAGTAGTCTTAGTAGCAAATATATCTTGTAAGTATATTACAGAACTAAGTATTCGTTAGAGAAGTCGTTTTTAATTATTATTATTACAGAAAACTGTATTTAATACTTATTATAACACAATTCAATGTGAATTCTGTTTTGATGTGTTAAAAGAAAATATGAATTTTTAAGGCGTTCCGGGAGAGTCTCTTGATGAAAATACGTAGCATTTATACCTATGCTTTATAGTTGTTTATATGATTGATATGTATAATAGTATTTAGTAAGTAGCTATAGTCGAATTTTCGAAAAAAAAAATCCAATACCTGTCCCAAAAACCCCACCGATCTCCCCATGGTCGGTGGGGATCTGATTCGCAGATTTCCTCGCGTTATAAAAAAAGGGGACATTCTTCGCGTGGTGTTAGTTATTTCACTGTACCTAGTATTCTGTAAGAGATATTGTGCCTTTTCACTCCTAAGGCCGGTTTCAGTGCTGTCCTGACGGCCAGTACTGACTCAGTCAGGCGAGCTCTGTAACCACTTGTGAATTTTCATACAAATGACAAGCGCGTCGGTCGCACGGTCAGGAGTGCGTATCGTCAGTACTGACCGTTAGGAGAGCACTGAAACCAGCCTAAAGTGAATGTAAGACAGGAAAGAGTACTTACTCGTGTCTCAAAAAGTACTATAGTCGCCCTAACGGGTCCATCCAATTCATGACAATATCTACGAGCAACGAAATCTGTGTTATTGAATGATCACTCTTACCAGATTGTTGGGTGTCGTAACATCAAATTTTCTATTTCCGTAGGAATCTAATCGGCCCGCGGAAGCGACGCGACACGTCGGAGCAACGCCATTCCGGACGCGTGCCAGAAAATTAGGTTACATTTCTTCCCTGGTTGAATCCGTTCGAAAATTCAGATACCCCCATTTCGATTTTACGTAATTCTTGAATTCGACGTACAATTGACGTGCAGAGATTTCCGTGTCATTTGAATATTACCTACATCAAAGAACGGACATTCAAACTTATTCAATTCTACCACTTATTGAAAGGAAGATAAAAAACTCCTTTTAAGTTATTAAAAGGAGAAAATGTATTTACTCATTCTAAGAAAAAAGACGATCTAAGTCTCACTGTTTTCTTCATGTTCAAGTGGCCCTCTACCTCTATGGCTTGGTTTGAAGAGTTGTTCACGAATGTAGAATTGTACAAATTATTTGTTTTCTTTCAAAATATATTATTTAAGTTTAACTCGTCCTCTTCAGTATTTCCGAAGTAATTGGAGGCTTAATAAAAGAACCTGAAGACTTTTCCAATAAATACAACTAATAAAATATAAAATACAACTAATTAATCCTCTTTATTACGAAGAAAACGACACGAAACAATTACCAGGGGAAACTTTTTGAACACTGTCAAGAGTCCATTAGATTTGTGAAGAATTAATCAATACTAATAAATAAATCTGTAAGTGTAGGTATTGTGTGTTCCTCCATAACTCTTAAACGAATTAACCGATTTTCATGAAACTTGGTAGATAAACATTTAGACGTACAGGACACAAGATAGGCTACTTTTTTCTTTTTCAACGCGGACGAAGTCGCGGGCACCAGCTAGTCTTCTATATAAATAAAAATGTCCTATGTCCTGTCTGGTGTCCCAGACAACGTGTATGCAAAATTTCATAGTGATCGGTTCAGTAGTTTTTGCGTGAAAGCGAGACAGACAGACAGAGTTACTTTCGCATTTATAATACCTACTAGTTGGTGCCGCGACTTCGTACGCGATGAAAAATTAAAAATATAAAAGCAATTACAACGCTTGACAACTTCTGGCTATAACACATTGGCCAAGCGTTCGTTACAGTTTTATATTTTAGATAATTCCTCGGGAACATTACTTTTTTCTTGGATGAAAGGTATCCTATGTCCTTTCTGGTGTCCCAGACAACGTGTATGCAAAATTTCATGGTGATCGGTTCAGTAGTTTTGGCGTTACTTTCGCATTTAAAATATTAGTAAGGAAGTAAGGATTAAAAAAATAGAACGTAACGCATTCGTGCTCGCATTCCTTGTGACAATTTTGATTGTACTCCCTATACAAATCGATTCTTAAGGAGTGAACTACAAAAAGTACTGTTAACATCAAGGAAAAATGGGGAGCGGACGAAGTTGCGGGATAAAGCTAAGTAATAAAGAAATAATTAAACATGCAAAGTCACTACCGATTTCTTTGAGAATGGCACCCAACATTACCTTTATTTATGGCAATTACATATTTTTTTGAATGAGTCAGTTCATAAAATATTAAATTGCTTAGTCGAAACTTTATGAAGAAGTATTCTAATTACTTAATAATAAAAGTATGCGATGAACAATAAAATAAAAGAAACCGCGTTTTGATAGTATTATAAGTAGGTCCCACCTTAATTAATTTGGACGTTCGAGTGGAGAACATCAAATTACTGTTCTATGTAGTTCAGGTAAAACTGGAATCCGATGTCTGGGGACGTTGATTTTGTACCGTCGGTGGTTTAAGTATACTTAGGTGTACTTGGTTTGCATTGGTTTTGAACCCACATCAGAGCAAAGTTGACGCAGCGGGGCCTTAATTACACAGAGGGTCGGTCCTTTTTCGAAGTTACCTCAGCAAAGACCATCACAAAGTTTGACCGTCGACAAGTAGGTATATGTTACGGACGTTATAAAATGTACGTAATTTAAACAAAAACTTTTTTCACGTTAGGGCTTTTTGTATAATAATAATTTATTATTATTATTTTTTTTTTACTTTGATTTTATCCAACATTAATAATAAATATGTAGGGGTCGGTCATGGAGTAATTTACCTTGTTTTCAGAAATATCGTGTATATAGGCTCTATACATGGGACTGAAACTAAATTGACTATTTTTAGAATTTTTATCTGTATGTATGTATGTTCCTCCATCACTCTTAAACGAATTAACTGATTTTCATGAAACTTGGTAGATAAACATTTAGAAGTACGGTACACGTGATAGGCTACCTTTTATCCCACAGGAACCTAACATATTTCCAAAATATGTGTTAATTCCAGGTAATAAACTGTCATTTACCAAATTTCATTTAAATTCGTTTAGCAGTTTTTGCATTCAAACATACAAACTTTTTTGCATTTATAATATTTATCGTGAATGTTCAAAAAAGGTATATTATTGCGGTGCGCCTCTTTTTCTTACACTTTTAAACATTTTTCTATACAATGATGAAACATAAAATTGTCTCATAGACTGATTATTAACTAATAATAATATAGTTAAATTTTAATATTAAAACCGTCAAGTAATAATGTTTTCTGTATAGCAATTATGTGAGATACATTATTACATTTGATTCACAGACGAGGAAAATGGAAAATAATTATTTCGAAGCTACTCTCGGCTAATATAATATTCTGTATTAATACTTGGATAGACTAATAAATTAGCCAGTAATTTTCTTCACATTTTCTCATTGTCATATCGCTATAGTGTTGTTGAGTAATTTTTGTGTGAAAGCGTAACAAACAAACAAACAAACAAACAAACAAACAAGTAAATAAAAAACTCACATTCACAATATTAGTAAAGGATTTAGATTAAGTAGGATAAGTTTTTTTTTCACAACTTGTATAACATCACAACCTTAAATTTTTCTTCCTATCATTGAGTGAAATGTAAACACTTTTCATTATATAAAATAACTAGATGAAAATTTAAAAACAAGTAAGTATACAACTATAATTTAGTTATCCCGTTTTGAGTAATGTATCGTGTAAGCTGTACAAATGGTTAACGAGTGACGTCACACAGTTAGCGCTAAACTTTAGCGGTTTCACATGAAACAGTTTGATTTGACTTTTAATTGAAGAGCTCTTCCGCTACCAGCTTTTCACTTTAATTTACTTAACTCCGGCTTTTGCACTGATTATCGACCTTGGGCCTCAGTTTGCCAATCTATCACGACTACAAATTGATACAACTTTTGCTTACGTAACTCTTACAGTATTTTATAACAAAATCAAGTGATATTTTCTAAAAAGAAGTGAAGACGTGAGCGGATGAAGGTGATATGTCGCATAATTCCAATTTTGAATAATACGAGGTTAAATTTTTACTTTTAATTTTTGAGATAAGTTGCCACGGATTTTTGTACTAAATTATGATGAATAGCTGTGTATACAACCTTAAATTTTAATGGTATAATAGCAAGCAAACACTTCTATTATTTAATTAAAAAAAGTGAACATAGCTCCCTCTTCCATTAACAAAAGTACACTTTTCTGCACTTTTTGCTTTTTAAAATTAAGTGTACATTACTTACACCTTTTTCAACTTTTAATTTTCCATAAATGTCTCAAATCGACGTCCTTAAGGTCTGTAAACATTCATATATTACCTTCATCAACACAAAAAAAACGAAAGAACCCAAAAATGAGACATATCACCTTCATCCACTCACGTCTTCAAGTGTATAAAAAAACGGCATATTTTGTATAAAACTTTGTTTAAATAAACTTTTAAAAAAAAACATAAATTATAATTTATGAGTTTTTTTAACGTTTATAAAAAGTTCTCATGAGGATCATGAAATATGATGTGACTAGAAAATGCTCTTATTTCATTTATTAGAAAATAATTTATTAAAATTGCTCGAACACATAATATTTATGTAATAGTAGGTATATCTAAATATCTATAAGGTATTTATGTGTAGCATAACAAACAACCTTATAATATATTCATCCTTGTTCCCTTCGCAATATGAAAATGTTACTAAGAGAAACAAAAAATAATAAACGAGTTAATTAAACAGGAAAATTACACTGCTAATAAAAAACAATAAGGAAGTAAAGGAGCGTCAATTCTGAGTTTTCTGTGGGAATTTTTAATTAGTTGTATACATAAACGTAATGTTATTTAAGTAAATCTATAGACATGACTATAACAAATTAAAGTCCGTTTGTACGCCAAGTTCTGGTATGATTCTATAAATAATTTACTTGCCTTTAGTGATATTAAATTAATGCTTATATAATATACTATCTGGTGCTTGCGACTTCGTCCGCGTAGAAAAGTATAAAACGCCATCTACCGTATTTTGGATAGATGGCGCTATCTCCCGGGCCAAGCCGCTAGTATTTACTTTTATTTTAGATTTCCCGTACGAATGAAGCATTTTCCCGCGGTAAAAAGTAGCCTATGTTATTCAGGGATAATGTCCGCTTCTAATGGTAAAAGAATTTTTCAAATCGGTCCAGTAGTTTCGGAGCCTATTCTATACAAACAAACAATCAAATCTTTCCTCTTTATAATATTAGTATATTGTTATATGTGTCATTAATTTAGTTCAATTGTTAGTAAGGATTTTTACTTTGTAGCAGTTATGACGTGACATATTATGTTGCATACCTACACAGTGTACTAGTTCAAAACGGTATAACATTTAAAGCCCGTGCATTGAACAATATAAAAATGAAATTGGTTTTTTTGTTCATAAATATTGCCAACCGAGACTAAGCCGCGAGCAACAAAAGGAGAAATCAGGAACAAATTGCTCGCGTTGTACACACAATAGAATTACTCTGATGCACGGCCATGTTGCAATGAAATCTCGCATTTTATTTTCACGAACAAAATAAGTGATGTATTGGAAGGTGACAATATTAGGTATGTTGGATTTTTGCATACATTTCTTTTATAACTGCGTTGGAATTAATATAATTATAACTATAACTGAACAACAAAGTTGAAACTCGTTTCAACGGCCATCATATTGTCATTTTTAATTTGTTGATACTTCCTATTGTCTTATGGGAAGGAATTTTATACTGTTCAAAGTTCAATTAATGTAATATTTGTAGATTTTTTTATATAGATAGATGCTGATCATCGATGAGAAGCTTAAAATATCTTAAAGACAATCTTACATTGAGTTAAAATTAATCTTAGCCGGATATATCTTAGCGTTGAACTATAAAAGGTGCCTATGTCCTTTCTGGTGTTGTAAATTGCAACGTGTATGCAAAATTTCATGGTGATCGGTTCAGTAGTTTTTGCGTGAAAGAGTAACAAACATCCACATCCATCCATACATCCATACAAACTTTCGCATTTATAATATTAGTACGGATATTAGTACGTAAGACGGATGGTGTATATCGCGTACGCTATGCAGCCGCCGTACTTGAAAAATGCGGCAACAAATACTACGCCGAATTCGTCGTATAAGAGCTAGTCACACTGCAAACTGTCTGTGATGTATATGTGCCGAATGTTTTATTAAATTTTGGGCATGATAAAATGCCAATTTGCGTAGTGATACTGTGTAAAATTATAATTAAACTCTGTAAAAAGTGATAATAAGAAGTTGCCGCATTCACGGAGCTTATTGCTTTTAGGTAGGGCCGTATCTAGTCGAGCGCAGCGAAACCAATCACTTATCTATGATCTACTAGATATTATATCAAGAAGCTCGATTGTTTGGTTTGTCAAATACTCTACCTACCTACATATGTAGTACTCGTATTTCCAAGTCGCTGCTCGCATATTATTCCGCGAGGTGACTAATGTACACAGAATTAGTGTACAGTAATACCATTGTTTTCGTACTACGTATCACGTAATCTCATAAAGCTTATTTTGCCGTCCCCCGGGCTTGGTATTATATTGTGTGACGAGTTGTATGCAGCCACAGGTAACATGTACCGTCGAGGAAAAAAGTGTAGTAAGAAAAATGTTTTTTTTTTTTTGTTTCTACAATCTACAAATATATGTATTTAAAGAGAGTAACTACAAGTAGAGTAGTAATATGTTGTACAAGAACTATAATATAATTAACACCATCGAAATAATATATCTTGCTTGGTATAACACTATTATTATATGTACTAGCTGGTGCCTGCGACTTCGTCCGCGTTGAAAAAGAAAAAAGTAGCCTATCCTGTGATTAGCGAGTAACAACCAAACAAACAAACTTTTCAGCTTTATGTATTGGTATAGATAATAACTAGCTGACGAACCCGACTTCGTAACTTTATAAAATACTAGCTGGCGCCCGCGACTTCGTCGGCGTTGAATCATTGTCCTGTGTCTAAATGTTTATCTACCAAGTTTCATGAAAATTAAGAGTTAAGGAGGAACATACATACATACATACAATACCTACACTTACAGATTTATTATTAGTATTGATTGTTGATTATTGCAATACAAAAATAAGTTTACATTTTATCATTTGAACTAGGCATGTGATAAATTGCATTTTTACTGACTTTTCTTCGTGATTATACTTTGTAGCGGAATGTTTTCCTTTTGCTACAGTTACTGTTGTGTGCCTTTAATCTTCTTATGTTTCGCTCTCAAAATGTGTAACTAGTAACAAGATTTTAGAATTAGACGTTCTTATATAAACCAGGGGGGAATTCGAACTTTGCAACATATCTTACTCTATTATCCAAACTACTATTATATATTTTAAATCTTCTTCTTAATATATAAAAGGCGATTTATGATATATGTATAGACTCCAACACCTTTGAACCGATTTTGATGAAACTTTCAGACAAACTTCAGAATAGTCAAGCGGATGTTCCTCTGAAGTTTGGTAGCGGTCGGACGCGGGCGAAGTCGCGGGCATATACTAGTAAATTATAGTCAAGTTAATTATAAATAGGTCTTTATAAAAGGTCTTTTGTAAATAGGGATTTGAAGTATCGATAATTTCGTTAATTATTCTTCAATGCTTTGCTTTGAAGTATTTAATTAAAATATTATTGACGACTTTTAATTTAAAAATCATACTGGACTTCTTCAAAAGGCTTTTTTACACGGGATTCTTAGGGAACTGACTCTGTAGCTGTTTTCTATTTGACTTTGGATGTCTTCAAGCAGTTTTTTCAACTTTCTCGCATTTTATTCTTTTTCTCTTTCATTAGTAATTGTAGTTCCATTAACTACGCCTTACACAAAATATGCGTGAATAAACAATAGCGGTAAGTGGGTCATCGAGACGACTGCAGTCAACACATCTGCGCTGTCAGCGTTTTACTTAAACGCTTGAATATAAAATTGAATACATATATCTAAATGTTGGTTTAATTATGTAATACGAATATATTACTTACTAGCTGCTGCCTGAAACTCCGTGAGTAGCTTAGGTTTGTCGAGACGTCCACCTTTTTCCCCTGCGAAAATTCTCGATAGAGGTAGCTAAAGGAGTTAGCAGGCGTAAAAAACTTCCAAGCGTAGGACTGGAAAAACGTACCACTCAATTTGTAGGACTATGCGGCCATTTTATTGTACAATTGTTTACTAAGGTGCAGACAAAAAATCAACTGGTTATTAATAATTGTTATGACTTATTAGACGAATCTATATCTCATTAAATTAATTTGAATAACAAACATGTTCAAAACTTTTAGACATTTAAGCACCTGGAAAGCCTCGTGAGGTGGAAAGCATTATTTATAGTTATGTAGGCTTATACGTATATATATTCCGTTGAGTGTAAATCCTCGTTCTTTGCACAGTGTATACGCCGTTTCCAATAATCCTATGATCCGTATTTACTAGCGGGCGAAGGTTCCTCCAACCGCGCTACATAATACTCTTAGTTACACCAGTAGGTGAACCTTTATTGCAAAACTTTACTATTCGGTTGCTTTTCATTTCAATTTATTTATGTAAACTAAACAAAAACTGTTCAAGTATAGACAGAAGTCGAATTTTATGTGAATTAGAAAAGTGTGAATACTTTTACATATAATTATACTAGCTGGGTATATCTTTTACATATTATATTAAAAATATAAAAGTAATTATAACGCTTAACGCCTTGTTGCTATAACAATATGGCCAGGCGTTAGTTACAGTTTTATATTTTAGATAATACCTCGGGAACAGTACTTTTTCCTGGATGAAAGGTACCCTATGTCCTTTTTGGTGTCGCAAAAAACGTGTATGCAAAATTTCATGGTAGCGTAACAAACAAACAAACTCACATTTATAATATTAGTAAGGATTGGTGCCAAAACGCTGAAGCAATATCAATTCTTAATGCTGGAAAAAAAATTAACGATAAACGCTCAAATGAGGCTCTAGAAACTGTATTTTTTTTAAATAGAAGTTTAAAAATTTGGAAGAGTAGATTGGACAATGAAATGGTCTAATTAATAATGTTACTTATTCAAATATACCTGGAATAAGTTTTTTATTCAAATTTTTCAGTAAGATATGTTGCGGCATTTTGCCGTAACATAAAGTCGTGAAGATAAACTACTGATTTCGTTTGAACACTGAGAAACAAAGCTCTTAGCTCGTTTGTAAAACAACACGAAACGAAACATTCTGTGTACTCAATTTTTCTTGACGGATTACGGCTTTTTCAAGAGGTGTCCACATTTTACACGATTTTTCATTTAGAAAAACATCTACAAACATAAATTTAAATGGGCTTAAATTTTTATTTATAAATTCAGTTTTCAATTACAACCGAAAAATTATAATCCTATAGAAAAAATTGAAAATTTTATGAACAATATTCCACTACCGATATCCTCTAAACGTCCGGTGCGCCGCTTTAGCCGATGACATCACGAATATCACGATGTATGTAGAAACGTGGGAGTCGAACAGCTCTGTGGCGAATTAAATTTGATATTGTGAAAGTCAAATATCCTCCGGAAAATCGATATTACATAGCATAGAAACAAAAATACAGCAGCCTTGTTTAAACTTCAGAGATATATTGCCCACCAAAGCAAACAGATAGACATTTGTGGAGAGTGTCTTTGTCATTTATAATTTTTTTGAAGCCTAAATAGAATACAAGTATATT
The DNA here is from genome assembly GCA_918317495.1 of Synanthedon vespiformis. Classification (NCBI taxonomy): domain Eukaryota; kingdom Metazoa; phylum Arthropoda; class Insecta; order Lepidoptera; family Sesiidae; genus Synanthedon; species Synanthedon vespiformis. Next base: position 829,265 of record OU906947.1, on the reverse strand, counting down.
TTTTTATAAAAATAAATTCGGATAGCGTCGTAAATAAAGTCAAGTAAGGTCAAAAACGTAACATTAGAATACTTATTGCTTATAACAGATTAATTATTTATTTTTTAAATATTTTTCAGATTCTTGTTATAAATACCTACCTACCTACTAATTAAGTTTTAGCAATACCAACAAAATGTCGCAATCTTTATATATCAAAGTTTTCTTCTGAGAATAATAAATAATAATAGAAATGAATATTTGTTAAATAAATTATTACTTTTTGTAGTTCTAGCGACCCGCTCCCAGCTTCGTACGCATGCAATGTTTTTTCTGCAATTTATATAATATCTATACTAATATTATAAAGAGGAAAGATTTGATTGTTTGTTTGTTTATTTGTTTGAATAGAATTGGCTCCGAAACTACTGGACCGATTTGAAAAATTCTTTTACCATTAGAAGCCGACATTATCTGTGATGAACATAGGCTATTTTTTACCATGGGAAAATGCTTCATTCCTACGGGAAATCTACGGGAATCCTACGGGATACACTTGACAGCGCCATCTATCCAGAATCGGTGAAGCGACTAACATGACACTGCCTGGTGATATTTTTAGCAATCCGCTCCACGGTAGATGGCGTTTTATACTTTTCAACGCGGACGAAGTCGCGAGCACCAGCTAGTAATTATATAATTACAAAAATTCCTCGTTTGTCTCTATTTCCTTTATTGAAAACCGTATCATTATCAGTTAGGCGGTATAGAAGAAATTATCGGAGAAACAGAAAGAGTGATTTTATTTTATACTAGCTGTTGCACGCGACTTCGGCCGCGTAACTTTATAAAATATAGCCTATGTTACTCGCTGATAACGTAGCTTTTCTATAGGTGAAAGAATTAGTAGGTATTAGTAGGCTTCTAATATTTTCAAATCACACTGTAGACCTTAGCGTGGATTTGAATATCTAAAAATAGACGGTATTGATAGTGATCCTTTTGTTTCGGCACTTGTACGCCGTCTGTCTTGAAGCAGGGAGAAAAAGTTTGGTCATCTGTTTGCGAAACTCAGGACAAATATTTAAATAAAAAGAAACCGGACAGCGCTGCAGCATTGTTCGTTCTCCGCTCTATTAATAGTTATCTTCCACACTTTAACTTGAACTTCTAACTTCAATAACTTATTTAAGAGAAGAAAAATAATTTCCTAACAAAAAATTCGGAGACCACGTCGAATGTCTTTCTAAAAATAGAAGGTTTTACCTGTCGTAAAAAAGGCAAATACCTCAACCACTAGCTAGACCAATTATTGACTCATGTTCTTTATGTATGTATGTATGTATGTATGTATGTATCTTAACTCCTTAACGGGTTTAGTAGAGGTTTCGCACAATTTTTGTTACGTACAAATTGTGCGAAGAAGTGACTTTAAAATTAAATATATCTTAATTATTATTTAATTCCTTTATTGTATTATTCTTTCTATCAGCATCAATCAATCATTACTAATAATAAATCTGTGAGTGTACGTATTACATATGTATGTATTATGTATGTTCCTCCATAACTCTTGTTAGATAAACATTTAGACGTACAGGACACAGGATAAGCTACTTTTTCCTTTTTCAACGCGGGCGATGTCGCAGCCGCCAGCTAGTTGGAAACCTAAGAGCCAAGTAGGATTGGGTCGGGCACATCTGTCCACGAATTAGAAAGGCCAATGGCCAGGTAGACAAATGACATAATTTTATATATAAGTTTTCTTTCATGTGCCTTGGAGTTAGCAAAACTTGGGATATGTTTGCAAGTATTAAATAGTTTGACAAATGTTTTAATAATAATGTTTTGTTCGTAATAGTTTGGCGGTGAGTTAATCCCTTGACAACTGTAAATCTCTTCAAACTAATGTGTTTTGTTGGCGACCGCATGGTGAGATCTTTCGGTTGGAGAGTTTGTATCGCACGAGAGCAGACGGTTTACTTTAATACATATGTCTCTTATTTATTTACTACTAAGCTGACCCGGCGAATTTCGTACTACTAAATATTTATTTTCGTGAATATTTCCACAAAAATCGGTCCAGCCGTTCTCGAGTTATAAATGGTGTTACCAATGACTTTCTTTTATTCAGATGTGTTTCATATTTTAAAATTCTATTGTATTAATAAATTACTAATAATAATAAATCTGTAAGGGTTGACTTTTTTCTTTTTCAACGAGGACGAAGTCGCGGGCGCCAAATAGTATGTAAAATAAGACGTACTACTTTGATAAATTTAATATATAAAAATTTCGTGTCACGTTTTTGATCCGATTTTGATAAAATTTAGTAACTATGTGTAATGGATACTTACCTACCTATTTTATAAAATATCTTTGTGACAGACCGAACTTAATATGGCCATATAAGATAACAATACATTATTTTAGCCAGGGACACACCATTACGTTAAATTATTGACATAGAATATTGTGACACAATTGTATCACGTCGTTAGGCACCTTTTCACCTTCTAACATTGAATAGCTTGTTCATAATATCATCTATCAATATTCAGAAGGCCTCCGTACATTTGATAAACCGGGAAACGGATCTTCCGATAACCAGAAAGGGGTCTTTTTATCCTTGCAACGCATCCGTCTTTTCGGGGGTGGGAAATATCAGCATGTCATTTGTTTATATTGCGAAATTAATCCCTGGAGCCGTCGTGACTGATGGGTGGAGTCAAACGTTGCTTGGCAAACAAAGAAACACCGGGGTATGTAGCATAATCGATGCTCACTTAAACGACAGATGCTACAAACGGGTACCATCAATCTATCCCCCCTTGCCACCTTCCCGATTCGTACCTCGTACCCCCTGAGGGCCGAATTGTTATTCACGTTCCATTACCTCAATTTTTTAGAGCCGAGGTGGCTGAAAAGAAACCCTTTCACTTATTGTGTCTCATCTCTGAATAGGTGGAGGGCCATCGTGAAAATTAATTTTATCAGATTATTTATTTTACTTATTCCTTTTTCCACTTTACTTCCCCTCTAAGTGTTTGCAACGATATTATAGCTGTCTATATATAGAGTTTACCACAAATTCTAGCACCGCAAGAAACCAGGTCGATGGTTGCTTGCGGTGCTATTGACTGTAGGTCGTCGAAACATCGACGATGCGATTTAATCTTCATTTCTACCAAGGTTTTAATATTAATTAAGACTAAAAAACTACTTGCGCCCCGCGGCCTTGTCTGACTTTTAAATTTCGTAACATAAGAAGTGTGTAGTCGGTTAATAATGACAATGCTTGGGTCTTTGCATGTAACTTTCGTACGGTAGAATACGGCTTCAATTCCAACTATGGCCGGCGCTTGTAACTTGTAACAACTGTGGAGATTTTTTTTGTACTATTTTTGACATAAAAGAAAAACCACGATTTCTGGATATCCTTACTTTTTAAAATTATAAATGCGAAAGTAACTCTATCTGTCTCGCTTTCACCCCAAAACTACTGAACCGATCACCATGAAATCTTGCATACACGTTGTCTGGGACACCAGAAAGACATAGGATACCTTTCATCCAAGAAAAAAGTAATGTTCCCGAGGGATTATCTAAAATATAAAACTGTAATGTAACTAAACGCCTGGCCAATGTGTTATAGCAACAAGTTGTCAAACGTTGTAATTTAGTCATCGCGTACGAAGTCGCGGGCACCAGCTAGTATATGATATGTCTGGTGGCGCTCTTACAGGAAGGTACAGTCGTGCTAAAAAAAAAAACAATAAATGAAAAATGTATCGCACGAGCACACATTATGAGGCGACGCGACAAGAATCATTAAAGCCCGCCGCACACGTACGAGAATCGAGCAAACATCGAGAACTCGATGGCCCGATCACGCGGTGCCTTCAGTCACGTACTACCAAGCTATAATTCAATACGAAGTGATCCAAACGCCACTTTTCCAACACAATAATATTAATGGTAAAATCGAGGTAATTCTCTTTTACGTTTCCGGTGCTACACTACACACTTACATTTACCGAATGATATATTATTATACTAGCTGGTGTCTGTGACTTAGTCCGCGTTAGCCTATCCCGTGTCCCGTACGACCAAATGTTTATCTACTAAGTTTCATGAATACATATCTATGTACATTAATACCTACACTTACAGATTTATTATTAGTATTGATTATACTTACTGGTAAAAGTTTGAAATTAATATTCATTTCTTTAATTCTGGGAAAAAGTAACTCTCTCTGTAGCTCTTTATCAGATATTTAAGAAAAAGGGTATAAAAAATCCAATGCTTTGTTTCTCAAAGGTTTTATTATATTCGGTTTTTTTTCAGCGATTTTAAAAATGGAAATGCCCTTGAATTTAATACAGTTCATTGAGAGATTTGACTATACAATTCTATGTAACGGAATAGACATTGAAATAACAATTATTATTATTATATATGCGAAAGTTTGGACGTTTTCTAGATCTTATAGAAATAGCTAGTATGGAACTACGAGTATTATTTACTTTATAGTTAAAGTTATCACAGGATAACTCGTGCAAATGTCATATCATTTCCAAGTTGCAGAGTAGAGGTGACAAACCGTATTTGCAGTTGAAGTTCGAGGCTTTGCACATATTAACAATCTGCATATTAACAGAGTCTGCTTTCAAAATGTTTGGTGGATTTTGAACCAACGATGTCGGCTATGACAGATTGCATAAATATTTTAGATGAAATTACGTTGCCCGAGCTTTAATTGTGCTCTGCTACCAAATAAATCAGTCAGTGGCTAAACTTAACTTGTCCGTTACATTACATATGTATACATATGATTTGGGCCACTTTTAAGTCAAAAAGTAATATTTAACAAAGTTTGTGTATGCTATGACTCTGAATTCACTTTAACGCATAAGATGATTTTTTTATATTACTTTCATCGTTCTTTCCATAGTAAAACCGTATTATAATCCTTTAGGTGGTTGAGAAGAAAGAATGTTGAGAAGATCTGGAATAAATAACGTGTCAGAACTATCGACAATACGTTCCCGGAATGAGTGTTTTCTAGCGTTCGTCGAATTCAAGAATGCTTTCTTTCTAAATAAAATAAGTATTGAACAATCGAACGAAACGATTTCCAATAACAGTGCAGTTTGCATCTCAACGGTAATGTTTGCAAGAGTAAAAAGCGGATGTGACTCGACGGTATTACCTTTTAGCGATCTCCGTAGATTGCAGAATTTCAAACGTATGCTATTTTTAAAAGATTTTTTGCCGATAATATTACTTTATTTTTGGGTGTAAAAAGTGGGTGTGGAATACAATTTATGTAACGTTACCTGCATTTTTCAAATTTTTGATATCATTCTTCGTTTCCAAAATATCGAGCGCCAAAATAAATTCGGAAAAACAATTGATTTTTTTTTCACAATTTCGGCCATAACTTTTTTCGTTTTTGACTTTTTTGAAAATTTTTTTTGATCTCATGAATACGCGTCTTTTGAGCGCTTTTTGAATATCATATCTTCACAACTCTCCGAGATATAAGGAGACGCACTTTTTCGTGAAATCGGGGCCTATACTGAAGCGTACGAAAAGATATTTCCAATGTCAAAAAGCAATTACCTATCGATCGACCCGATATCGTCAACAAAATGAGTTTTCATCGCTTACCAAAACGTGAGGTACAAATAACTCGGGTGGCCCAATGAAACCCGGACTGTCATTTGGTTTATTTGTATTTCAAGCGGTACTGCGTCAAACGTCTGCCTAGAGCTAATACTAAGCGTTCCTTAAGGTCTGTCTTATCTCTGGTTAAGTGAAGCGTTCCATTTCACCTATTACAATACGGTAGCTTAGAGCCAATGTTTCACAGACAAAGCTTCATTATACGTTTACCTCATTAAACAAATGAATGAATAGAACGAAAGGGTTTTTGGCACGCGCTGCCTTCATGAGCCCCATAATATTGATGGAGGTAACATTTTGAGGCTGCTCTTTGTCTCACGCCCCCTATTTGCCTTCTACATTGATGTGCTTTAAGAGTTTATATGTTTGAATATTTATTGTTGTTGAATAACTTAGACGTAGCCACAGGCAGCAGGTTTTAGGGGGCGGCAAATTTGGCCAAAAAATATTTTTTGTCTTAGAGAAATAATATAAAAAACAATAAGTGACCCAGAAATTGCTAGCATTATTCTCGGGAGTTGAAACTATGGTTAAATTGGAATACCTTATTACATCAGTTTTTTTTTTCATATCGTTCTGATTGTGAACTAGTATATCGAATTGCATGGGTCAGTACCTAGGGGCGGCAAAATTTTAATAGCCTACGGGCGGCAAATATGTAAATCCGCCACTGGACGAAGCAACTCGTTTTTTTTTTGGTAACATCTAGAGTACAGATGTATCTAGTAACAAGTTAATTTTTAGTAAGTAAGTACCTACTTTAAATGTGATAAGATTTAGCACAAGGGTGGAAAATTCACAAAATTCTAAGTTTGTTACTAATTATACTGTTATTAATATACAGTATAATTAGTATTGATACACAACAATACGTATGAGTTCCCTGTTAATGTAAATCGTTATTGAAATTCTTGTTAATGTAGTTTACCGCAGGCGATAGAGGCAATGTTGGTATTTATATTATAAGTTTAGGCATTTGATATCCAGGTTTCATTGTCCCTTAAATAAATCAGTGATTTTATAATAGCCTTGGGAGAGAAGTTTGCTTTTAATTAGACTTGTAAATTTATTTATAGACAAGCTGAGTCTGCGACTTCGTCTGCGTTAAAAAAGAAAAAAGTAACCTATCCTGTGTCCTGTATGCATCTAAATGTTTATCTACCTTTCATGAAAATCAGTTAAGTCGTTTAAGAGTTATGGAGGAACATACATACATACATACACTTACGGATCTATTATTAGTATTGATAAGGATCTGACTATCTCAGGTATAGTTTATTATAAAACTGTATTGTTTTACATACTTATTCGAATTCAAAACAGCTAAACGGTATGAGGTATGCTCAAAGTGAGTTCCACACAAAGAAAAGGAATGCCATTCGCTCGTCTGTCATAAGAGCAGTGTGAATTGCTTAGTGTTGAACTAGTGCTTAGGTATTGTCTTTTAGATACTCTATATCCACACAAATATTAAAAGGGTAGTTTAAATTGAGTGTAGGTATATTACGTTAGTTTTCAAACAGATATCTATGGACATTTTGTTTTATTGTGAAAACTAGATCTATTTATGCATTTTCCTCAAAAATTGTTTCGAGGAAAACTTTTCTAGATCATCATCAGGACTATCAACACTAAGTAAAAAGTAGTGTTATGTATCAATCAATCATCAATACTAATAATAAATCTGTAGGGGTCGGTCATGGAGTAATTTACTTTGTTTCCAGAGATATCGTGTTTAAAGGCTCTATACATGATACTGAAACTAAATTGACCATTTTTAGAATATTTTTTTCTTTATGTGTCTACGTATGTATGTTCCTCCATAACTCTTAAACGAATTGACTGATTTTCATGAAACTTGGAAGATGAAACTTCATTGAAAACGTCAAAGTAAAATAGTTTAGGTATCCTCATAGTCCCGAAGAAAATTAAACGTCTGCGAGTTTAATAAACTTACGAATTGAAGAGGGAAAAAAGCGTTCGTTGTGGGTATTTTAGTACCTATTTTAGTTCACTGCATAGGTATCATTCCAGGCTTTCCGCTACAAGTCGAAAGTAATTCTTATGTTAAATGAACGAACAAAAGAATTTGTTCAAACACTAGTTGGATTTTATTTGTGTTAAACTCATTACTCAAATTAATGTTGCACTCAGCGTTTTTCCTCACAATTTTTAAGACTCGATTGGATTGATCTCGTAATAAAAATTATATTGCCCATTCCAACTGAATAATGAATTCGTGAAAATTTTAATGTTTTTTTTTTTTTTTTTTTTATAGTATAGAGGTGGCAGACAGGCAGGCGGCTCACTTGATGGTAGGTGGTTACCGCCGCCTAGGGACACCAGCAACACCAAGGGAGTGCTAGTGCGCTGCCTACCCTGCAGAAGTTTATTAACAGCTCGCTTGAAGTAGCCCATATTGTAGCTAGGTGGAACAGCTAGGTTTATGTCATAACGAGTTCGTAAGTCAAGTATAAAAACGTAATTCAAAATTACTGATTTTTCTTTTCATTGAAAAACTAGTATTAGTCCGATCGCTACCAAACTTCACAGTAGACTAATCTTCCCGCTCGACTAATCTGAAGATTGTCTGAAAGTTTCATCAAAATCGGTTCAGCGGTTTAGCAGTCTATAGGAAACATACACACACATCGCCTTTTATATATATATATAGATTCTTAGTTTTATTATGAAACTAGCGATCAGCTCCCGGCTTCGCCCGGAGTGCATATTGTTTTTACGCTTTTTCCCTCCATAAGAACTTTCCTCAGACTTCATCAAACACAAAAAAATATATATCGGCAAAATCGTTCCAGTCATTCTCAAGTTTTGCGCTTAGCAACACATTTAGGGATTCATTTTTTTTTTTTATATAGAAGATAAATAATAATAATAATAAGTCGACGATAGTGCACAGGGTGTGTGATAAACGTCGCGTTGATTGCTAATAAATTTTAAATTACACTCTCTGTCTCGACAGTGCGTTATAAAGCGCGCCATTTTAATATGGACTTTATTACAACTAAAACAATTCATAATTCGCAATGCCCTTAAAATTTTTATGTATATACCCATATAAACAGTCTTAAATAAATTATTTTTACTATTTTTTTTAAGTTATCCTTCTATAAGGTGTAATTGTACTTTTCTTATAGATGAAATGAAAGGTGTCAGTCATATTATGTCTTTTTATCTGTGACAAAGTGTACGCAACATTATAATGATGATCGCGGTTGAGTAGTTAAGGCGTGAAAGCTTAATAAACAATTAATAGTCTCATTTATAATATTAGTTAGTACCGCTGAATTTTTTTTAGCTATTTTTACTACATAAGTTTAATCTTTCATTGGGTTTTAACAACATTTTGATTAATAATGTACAGTTTTCTTATAATATTCAAATCTCATACACATAATACAAATTACAAACGAACTTTGATATGTTAGAAGAGAAATTAATTATTTTTCAATTGACATGAAAATGGAGACGCAATTTGAAGTAGAAAATAAACAATTACATTTCAATTCACTTGTTACTCGTACTTTCCTTTAGAAGAGGCGATGAGTTTCACTGATCATTTTCAACTCCACCGTTCTTTAATCAAATGGAGGATTTTCACAAATTTGCTGGCTCAGTCGGGTGTATAGCGACTTCCTTTTCATTTGCTACCAGTTACTTTTTCCTGTTTTAGAACGGAAATAGTGATGGTTTTTTTTTGTAGAATCCGTGGAGCTGACAAGCTCAAGAATGGCACAATAAATAAATATTAATATACAAATTATAGGTATGCAGTTATACTTATGCCAATAAAACATTCACGACAAAGTCACGTAGTTTCTTGAAATAGTCATAAAAGTTCCAAATTAATCAATACTCATATGTTTTTGAGTTTTTTTTTATATAATTTTTTTATTATATTTTTTTGCGACTTTGTCCGCGTCCGACCGCAAACTTCACAGAAACACCCGCTACATTAATCTGAAGATTGTCTGACAGTTTCATCAAAATCGGCTCAGCGGTTTGGAGTCGATACACACACATCGCTTTTTATATATTACTAGCTGGTGCTCGCGACTTCGTCCGCGTAGAAAAGTATAAAACATATTTGGATATTTTTGATACTATATTTTGATACCATATTTTGGATAAATGGCGCTATCTCCCGGGCCAAGCCGCTAGTATTTACTTTTATTTTAGATTAGATTTCCCGTAGGAATGAAGCATTTTCCCGCGGTTAAAAGTATCCTATGTTCATCACGGATAATGTCGGCTTCTAATGGTAAAACAATTTTTCAAATCGGTCCAGTAGTTTCGGAGCCTATTCTATACAAACAAACAATCAAATCTTTCCTCTTTATAATATTAGTATAGAAAAGAAAGAAGATATAGAAGCTTACATTACTGTAGACACCCATATGTTTCCTCATTCAATTTTCTTAACATAACAAAAACTACTCAACAAAAAGCATCATATATATTCGACGGTGGTTGGAATCCGTTCATAATAATTATTTTCGAGAGGTTTTAAAAAAATATTTTTAGAGAGAGAATAAATGCTAAACAAGAAAAGGCATCGTGACCTGTTTACTTGCTGCGCAGTTCTCATGATCTCTAATTACTTCAATTAAGCTCAGTCTAAAGTTCAATTCTACCACATTAACTGGATAAATGTAGATTTTTCTTGTACTAAATAAAGATGCATAATCTTGTACAAAATTCTCTCTATACCTTGTTATTTTATATCTCATATTTAAAATATTTAAAGGGCATTAACACTGAGCAACATTAGGCTTTCCTATCAAGCAAATTATACTAGGGCCTCGTATAACGATGGCCATAAATCATAGCTGATAAACTTTAAATTTTAAGCACTTTAAATTGTTTTTACACTAGGTAGTAAGTAATTTCCGGTACGCTATCTATCCGAATTGAATTAGCCCGCCCTGGGCTACTGCAGCATAATATAATAGAGTTAGGCACTAATAGAGTTACAAATTTTATGTGAACTCTGAAACCTGAAATAACTTATTTACCTGTGTTACAGACTGCAGTTATGTAGATAGATATATCTACACGTAATATAGAAACAGAGTTTATAAAAAAATGTGTGTGTGTGTTTGTGTCAGCTCCGACGCACGATTGAAGTAACGTACGATAAATAAATAATTCAATAGATATATTAATATAATATACTAGCTGTTGCACGCGACTTCGTCCGCGTAACTTTATAAAATATAATACATTCGTCTTCGTGTCTGTGAAACCATTGAAATACACATAAAAAGCCGTTTAGTAGTTGACATACCGACAGCAGCGCCACCTACCGGGTCCAATTGTATTTTTAAATCATCCAGGAAATCATCAAAATAGCCATATAAAATTTCATCCCAATCGGTTCAGCCGTTTAGAAGTTATGTGAAAAAGAAGTTAAGTACGGAAGGATAATTCTTACTACCCGTTGTCCTATTACCAGTTTTCCCGTAGGAATGAAGCATTTTCCCGCGGTAAAAAGTAGCCTATGTTCATCACGGATAATGTCGGCTTCTAATAGTAAAAGAATTTTTCAAATCGGTCCAGTAGTTTCGGAGTCTATTTTATGCAAACAAACAAAGAAACAATCAAATCTTTCCTCTTTATAATATTGTTAGTATTATAGTGCTCATTTTGTTATTTTATTAATTAAAATTAACATAAAATTTCATATTCATCGTAGTTAGGTAAGCGACGAACCGAGAGAATCTTGAAAAAAAAAAAGCATAATTATCTATGACTACAGACTGAATCGAATGTTTTTTAAATTATTACCTTCTTTTATTAATAAAAATGAATCACTATATAAATGTGTTGCTAAGCGCAAAACTTGAGAACGGCTGGACCAATTTTAATTCTGTCTTCACTCATGGATAGAGGGATAATCAGAGAAGGTTTTTACGTAAAAAAATGCACCCCGGGCTAAGCCGGGATAATAATAATAATAATAATAAATCATTTATTCGACGTAAGTTTTTACAAAACATTTATCTTCGTCAACATTCTTTACAAGCTACCACCGGTTCGGAAAGCTGTTTCTAGGGGGAAGAACTCGGCAAGAAACCCCCTAGTTGCTCTTTTCATAAATTAATTACAAAGTAATACGTAACAATACATAGCAATCTACATAACACAATAATCAACTATATTTGACTCCAAGGACAGTCATCATTTATGTAATCTAATATCCTATAATAACCCTTTTTGCACAGGGTTTTCTTAATATAAACTTTAAATTTATTTATAGATAATTGTTGTATATTAGCTGGAAGCCTGTTGTAGAAGCGCACACATTGTCCCATAAAGGAGTTGCTAACCCTGTGGAGACGAGTTTTATTTGGTTGAAGTCTATGCTTGTTTCTAGTATTTAAATTATGAACATCACTATTTCTACTAAAAGTGCTAATATTTTTGTGAGCAAACAAAAGATTTTCAAAAATGTATTGTGATGCTACAGTAAGTATATTTATTTCTTTAAATTTATCTTTTAGCGAGACTCTGGGACCGAGCTTGTAGATGGCACGAATAGCCCTTTTCTGTAACACAAATATAGTGTTTATATCCGCAGCATTACCCCAAAGTAAAATACCGTACGTCATTACACTATGGAAATAGCTAAAATATACTATCCTCGCGGTATTTACGTCAGTTAGCTCGCGAATTCTTTTAACAGCGTAAGCAGCCGAACTTAATTTAATGGCTAGTTTATTAATGTGTGGTCCCCATTGTAGCTTAGAATCTACATTTATACCTAGGAATACAGTCGACTCAACCAGCTCAATGTCTTCACCATTTACGTGAACATTATGATCAATTTGTTTGACATTAGGTAAAGTGAATTTAATACATTTTGTCTTTTTATTGTTCAACAGAAGATTATTAACATTAAACCAATCAATAACCTTAGACATCGCCGAGTTAACATGATCATGATTACTTCTACGGTTAACTTTAAAAAGCTATGACGTATCATCTGCGAATAAAACAATATCATGATCATTAATATGGTAAGGAAGGTCATTTATATAAACAAGGAAGAGAAACGGACCCAAAATAGAGCCCTGTGGGACACCCATAGTCACTAATGATCCCTGTGATCTAGTCCCACCTACATCTACACTCTGAATTCTATCACTCAAATATGATTTCAAGAGATCCAAAGCTATACCTCTAATACCGTAGTGGGAAAGTTTTCCGAATAAATTATCATATTTAACACAGTCAAAAGCTTTGGACAGGTCGCAAAAAATACCCAGAGCATCCTGTCTATCCTCCCAAGCTTCATAAATAAACTTAAGCAATTTTACCCCAGCATCAATAGTGGAGCGACCCCTTGTGAAACCGAATTGCTTATTACACATAAGGTTATTCGTTGAAAAGTGAGAGTACATTTGATTAAACAGGATTTTTTCGAATATTTTACTAAGAACCGGTAACACTGAAATCGGGCGAAAATTTGAGGGGTCCGTAGTACTACCAGACTTAAATAGAGGTATCACTCTGCTTAATTTCATCTGATTAGGGAATATGCCTGTAGTAATACAACAATTAAACACAGCCGCTAAATGAGGAGCTATAATATTAATTACTGAACTTATTGTTTTAACAGATAGTCCCCATAGATCTGTCGTATTTTTCTGTTTTAAAGATTTAAATGCACTTACTATATCAATGGGCCCTATAGTTTTAAATTTAAAATCAGTAGTACATTCCGGTACACTCGCTTTTAAGAACGATAATGCGACACCAGGGGAGGAGTTAAGGTGCCTTGTAGTAACCAACGGTACAGAAGTAAAGTAATTTTCAAATGCCGTGGCTACCTCCACCTCTGTTTGTAACCTACACCCATTCACAATTAGTTCCAAATCCTGTTTGCTTTTTACTGACTTTCCCGTTTCACTATTAATAATACTCCAAATAGTTTTAATCTTGTTTGAGGACATTATTATTTTATGTTTCAAATAGATCGATTTTGCATCGATACATACTCGTCTAAACAATTTTGAATATTTTTTAACAAATTCATGAAAGTCTGCACTTTTATTATAATTTCTTTCTTCGTACAGTTCAAATAAGCGTCGTCTACTTTTATTTATACCTGTAGTAGCCCAATCACTAAAATTCATACGACCCTTTAAAACTACTTTTTTTGGTGTGAAAATTTTCTTAAATTCTGCAATAAGTATGTTAAAAACTTGGTTAAACATATTATTCGCTTCCTCATCCAGACTAGCTGTGGAAAGTTTATCATATAAACTATTTTTAAAAGTATTTAGTCTTTTTTTAGTAACCGGTACTAACGTCAGTTCATTTTTACTATGGGTAATCATGTACCTTTCAAAAGTTACTAATTGACCAGAGTGATCCGAATCCAAATTATTAATTATTGATTTATTAACTGGAATTATGTTAGAAAAGATGTTATCAATACAGGTAGCACTAGATGCAGCAATCCTAGTCGGCTCACAAAATATATTATTCAAATTATATGATTTAAATAAAGCAAGCAACCTAGTAGATTGACTAGTGCTTTCCAGGATATTTATATTAAAGTCTCCACAAAAAATAACAGTTTTGTTCAATCTGCATACTTTGCTTAGCACAACATCTACAACTCCTAGTTGATTGGGTCGCTAGTTAATTATATTTTTTAAAAATGACAATGTGAGTACATTTTAGAAGCCGATATGGCTTAAGAAGAAAGGCCAATTATTATTAAAAGTAACCCTTTTATCAATAATAAAGAGACTTCAGAGCTGATGTAACTTCATACAAAAGTAATTCGTCAACAATAAAACTACAAGAAACAATGAAACAGTTAATTAAATAAATTCTATTGTGACCCTCCCGAAATACAAATGAATTTTGTGTATTGTTTCTACAGGTATGTTAAGAGGCAAAGAGTCTCAGTATAAATGAATCTTTCTCAATTATTGTTATAAGAAAATAATTAAAATTGACTTACTCTAAACTGGATATTTGCACCCGGATTTTATTTCAGAATTTAAGTCTTAAATGCAAATTTAGTGGGCGTTTATGATGATGATAATTATAATGATGATCGCTGTAAGAAAATTTGTCTAAAATAACTCTTTTTAACAAAAAAACCGACTTCAAACAATCTCATGGTCTCTTCAAGTGGATGCAGTTGTCAGAACTGGATCAAATTAAAATGGGACCACACCGGAAGCAATAGCTTTCAAATAAAAAAAGAATTCACCCACTAGAAAGTTATGAGCTAACAAATATTAGAAAAAATACAGTCGAATTGAGAACCTCCTACTTTTTTGGAAGTCGGTTGAAAATGAATTACAATTGAATTTAATTCAACAATTGCAACTGTTTCATTGTAACTTTTAATTAAATTCGTAGGTACTTATTGCACCTTACAGCGAGAGCAAGAATTATAGGATTTTGTAACGCTCTCCTGAAATTAATTTTGAGCTGCGACTCGATCTGCAAACGCCGCGTCAGGCATTTGAAGCGAAGTAATATAGCGCCATGGAGTCCCCTCTTAAATATTTTTGAATAATTTTTTGTAACGAAGCAAATGAAATTATATTTGTCTGAGAGGAAAATTTAAAATTGCTATTTTTGTACGAGTCACATAGTAACATACACTTGTGCTAGCTAGTGTGTGACTTTGTCTGCGACCGATTTTTTTTTTACATACGAACCATTCCTGACTATCCCTCTATCGATGAGTGAAGACAGAATTAAAATCGGTCAGTGACATACACACGAACAGAAGAAAAATATCATATATTTTTTCTCAAAAATGACTTCTAAACACACTAAAATAACAGAGAGGCGAAGAAATTGCTATATTTATACATAAAAATATATAAACCTAAACAGCCTACTTTATACATTTGGATATACATCAATAATAAATCTGTAAGTGTAGGTATTGTATGCATGTATGTATGTATGTATGTATTGACTGATTTTCATGAAACTTGGTAGATAAATATTTAGACGTACAGGACACAGAATAGGCTATTTTCTACTTCAACGCGGACGAAGTCGCGGGCGCCAGCTAGTATATTATAATAAAGGAAAACTGGAAAAAAAATAAGAAACGTAAAACTGAATTAAACAATTTGAAAACTTTGTGTATCGCATGAACAAACGGAATTAGAGGTCCATTATTATTACCTCGGGCTCTATACAACATTTTAGAAGTTAAAACAACATGGGACGCTCTCATTTTTCTGACAGAATACAAAATTAATATTAAGTGCGTAGGTAACAGAGCTGGAATTAAATGCCAAAGGCAGGTGCTTTTGACTCGCCCCTGTTAAATTCGAATGGAGGATTTGTAAAGCGTATTTACTAATAATGGCTTCTTGTTTTGTTTCTTCGCTAAGCTACAATATCTGGATATTATCAAAATTTATTTCCCTATTGATTTTATAAATAAGAAATTTCGAAGGTTTCATTTATTAAGATTTTTCAATCGACTTCCAAAAAGATCCAAAAGGGGAGGAGGTTCTCAATTTGTTTGTTTGTTAAGCTTTCACGCAAAAACTACTGAAGCGATCACCATGAAATTTTGCATACACGTTGTCTGCGACACCGAAAAGGACATAGGGTACCTTTCACCCAGAAAGAAAGTACTGTTCCCGAGGTATTATGTAAAATATAATACTGTAACTAACGCCTGGCCAATGTGTTATAGCAACAAGTTGTCAAGCGTTATAATTGCTTTTATATTTTTAATGTATCATCGCAAAATATTAAAAAATCATATATTTAATACTGAAACATTGACGCATCAAAGGAATCGATGCCGACTTAGCAATTAATTTCGTTACGCAGGGGAATACAAATTTAAAATTAAAATCGTGCTCGGAATGAATCCCATAAACACTCTTAAAAACCACAAAGGTACGTAATAACGTAATGTTACCTCACGGTAAACCGAAAACAATTCATTTGTGCAAAACATTGCCCCTCACCACCCCAGCAGCCGCGGAATGTTAGGCCATCCGTAAAAAGCAATTCTTCCCACACCGTTTGCCTTTTCACCCTACATTTAATGTGAACCTGTGTAATAGTTTATTTTTTGGCTTCCTTACTATCGACTGTATTGAAAGATTCATATAAATCGCTCGAAGTACATGACATGACTCTAATGATCGGCTCTCCAACAGTTGCATTACTCAGAGGGATGTCGGTATTTTTATTTATGTTCTCGAAGAAGAAGTACACTAGCTGCTGCCAGCGACTTCGTCTGCTTTGAAAAATAAAAAAAATATAATCAATATAACGCTTAACTCCTTGTTGCTAGGGTATATAACATTTTGGCTATATAACGCCTGACTAACTGTGCAAAGCCATATAACGCCTGACAACTTTGCTGTTATAAAATTTTTAGGGGATTGTATCTTTATTTTTAGTAGATAGCTGGTGCCCGCGACTTCGCCCGAGTTGAAAATAATATATAAACTAAAACCTTCCTCGAGAACCACTCTATCCATTGGTGAAAACAGCGTGAAAATCGCTACAGTAATTTTTAAGTTTATCGACTTAAAAATTACTGTTATAATATTATTTCTGTTATACTATGACGGCGGGAGACTTTCTGTTATAATATGTTAGGATAAGGATAATCCCTCAGGAACAGTACCTTTTTTCTCGACGAAGAGTAGCTCGAGAAGCCAAACAAGCAAATTAATTAATTACAAAAATATTAGTTGTAGTAGTAGTAAAATACCTTAACTTAGTTATTAAGGTTAAATAAAATTATTTATTGCTTTTCAGTTTTTTCGGCGGTTAAATTTTTTGTTAAAAAGTTTGTTACCTCATAACTTTCGACTGGGTGAAACGATTTTGTTGATTCTTTTTTTATTTGAAAGCAGTGCTTCCCGTGTGGTCCCATTTAAATTTGGTCCAGTTCTGACAGTGGCATCCATGAGAAAAGACCATGAGACGGTTTGAAGTCGGTTTAGTTTTTGTTAAAAAGAGTTATTATTTAGAAAAAAGTACTGTTCCTAAGGGATCACTTAAAATAAAATAAAAAACTAACTCGTTGCCAAAAACTGCCAAAGAGGTCAAGCGTTATATTGCTTATATATTTTTAATTTTTCAACGCGGACGAGATCTTTAAATATTTTCCGGCGTTTTATATGACAGCTAGCTACTCGTGCTGAAAATAATTCAGCGAGATGTGATTAAATATACATCACATGTCCTGACCGTCCCACATTTTATCTCAATGTAGAATAATGTATTTAAATACTTTTGACGGGTTATATCGACGGGAAAATGATTTTCCAGAAGGCCCGACATTTTAGATCTTTTCATAAAGAGCTCTTTTATAAGAGACTAGCTGGTGCCCGCGACTTCGTCCGCGTTGAAACAGAAAAAAGTAGCTCTTGTGTCCTGTATAATAATCTCCTACTTGTGTCTTGTACGTCTAAATGTTTATCTACCAAGTTACATGAAAATCAGTTAATTCGTTTAAGAGTTATGGAGAAACATACATACATACAATACCTACACTTACAGATTTATTATTAGTATTGATAATGATGATTCGGTCACGAAAAACGAACTTTTGTCTGTGACTTCGTCCGCCATATTTTTTCTTATTCATGTTTTTATTGTTCAAGAACTAGTGTCAGATTAAAAATGAATAATTATAAAATACGGAAAAGAAAGTCTTAATATTTGATTATTAATAACAAAATGTTTAACAATAAATTAATTAAACTTATCAGTTCAATACTGAGAGAGCATAGAGCCTTTGTGAGCATAACTCACAAAGCGTATGAGATTATTATCTCATACGGATAAAAACGTGGGGCAACAGGGAAATAATCTCACAAAAAGTCTGAGATCACTATCATTTGGGCGACCATCACAATATAGGAGAGTATACTGTTCGATTTGTTGCGCTGGTTCAAGGAAACAAAGGTCTTCTCGTATCTTCTTGCACTTTATTCATGAAATCACCTTAAATTATTTATTACAATACAATTTCAGTTGAGTGCGTGTGCGCTGTGTAGTAAGTGTCTGAGAGAGAGAGAGAGAGAGAGAGTCTGTGTGACTGCGATAGAATGATTTGCCATAGATTACATTACAATGAAATTTAGTTGAAAACTAAACATATACTAATCAGTAAATGTTTTAAAAGCCTTCAAAACAATGTCGTTATTCAGTTTTCGTGATCGTTGTATTTTTCGTATTTGCATATTTTTTGGACGTCGGTATTCAAAACAGATATAGCTTAGGGCCTCTTTCACCAACTACAAGTAAAGTGTTGATTAGTTACTTTTAGAAATAATTTTCTGTTTTATTAAATTATGCACTCGGTTTACTGCATCATTCGATATGCGATTTTTTTTTATCATTTTCTTTTCAATGTTTGGGACTTTTAGCGTACAAACAAAGGTATATCAGCTCCATTATCCCCGGTTACCGGTGACTTTAAATGACAGTTAGCCTACTTGACAGATGGTGAAAGAGGCGCTTAATGTAATAACTAAGTATCTTGACCCTAACCCTAATCCGTACTAATATTATAAATGTGAAAGTAACTCTGTTCCTATGTCTGTCTGTTCCGTTTTAAGCCTTAACTATTCAATCGACATCATGAAATTTTGCATACACGTTGTCCACGAATACAGGAAAGGACATAATATAGGGTACCTTTTATTCAGAAGAAGTACGGCTTTCAAGGAAGTCGGTTTAAAAACAATGGGCTTTAAGCCATTAATATTCTTAAAAAATCTTGTCTTTTTATTATACATTTTTTTTCTATAATTTTGTGAGATTAATTATTAACAGAACAGTTCTTTGTACGTGTAGGTACGATAAAGGTCAATCAATATCAATACTAATAATAAATCTGTAGGGGTCGGTCATGGAGTAAGTTACTTTGTTTTCAGAGATATCGTGTTTATAGGCTCTATACATGATACTGAAACTAAATTGAACATTTTTAGTTTTTTTTTCTGTATGTAAATATGTATGTATGTATGTATGTATGTATGTATGTATGTATGTATGTATGTATGTATGTATGTATGTATGTATGTATGTATGTATGTATGTATGTATGTATGTATGTATGTATGTATGTATGTATGTATGTATGTATGTTCCTCCATCACTCTCAAAGGAATTAACTTATTTATAAGTACGTGATAGGCTACTTTTTATCTTTTTTAACGAGGACAAAGTCGCGGGCAACAGCTAGTAATGTAATAAATTGTGACAGTAATATATAGGTAGGAGTGACAAATTATTAAATTCGCTTAGGTAGAAGATACAGCAGCGAATAGGGAATGTATTTGCAAACACCTCGCAGCAACTCCAATATTGCAGTTAGAATACAAAGTTTCGATGAACTGAATCGCGACGCTGCTGCCAAGGTGCAAACAAATATGTCAATAAAATGTATGTACCATTCTAGAACCTGTTCCAATTTCACGGCGATTTCTCCCTTTCAAAGCTACGTTACGGTTCGGCCATCGACGGTTAATGGTTCAGCAAGTTGATGGACATTCTTGCCTTATTGCCTATTGCATCATCAGTTTGACCTAAAAAACCTAAAAAGTCAGTTTGACCTAGGTTGTATTTCATGCACTCGTTATAATATTTTAGATACGAAGAAATTGGTCGCAACGAAGATATTTTGTCCAGTCTCTGTAACAAGTTTTGCTTTGCGAGGTCTTTGAGGTGTGTTCTTTGTCGTCTCTTCTTATACTTTTAATATTATGGACTTCTTCAAGTCGTTTAGATCTTACTACGATCTTAGTAAAGTTCTTACCACGACCAAGTTACCTATTAAAAAACCAAACATTACAAGCATGACTAATTATATTAACGCCACCTATTACCACCATTATTCGCCATTTAAACGATATTTAGATATCTGCTAAACGATTTAGTAAGAATTAACGGACGCAATATTCACCTTTAGAAAATCAGATTAAATAAACACACCTCGTTTACGGAAGCGTTTGGTGAAGCGCCCGTAGAGCGTTGTCCCTTTCTAGCGCACGCAAATGAGTAACTTCATCTCTCTCTGTCGCGAGGAAAGATAAATTTTCACTACTAGGGAGATAATTGTTTTAGAGTAAATTTTGCGCTGAGAGGCCCACTAGGGAGGGCATCTAAAGCTGATGGCGGATTTTCGATTTAATGCAGAGTGGAACTGGTGTTTACAAAAAAAAAATGCAAATGTCGGCACACGTGACTAAGAAACATCTTCGAGACAATAGCAACATTTTGCTATAATAATTTTATTACGTTGTTTTTTGGAGATTTTAGTCTGAGTATCTGTGGGGAACCGTGTTGAAAAAAAATTGCTACTGTCAAAACTGGACCAAATTGAACTGACCGACGCGAGATGCACCCGCTTTCATATAAAAATAGAATCATCAAAATCGTTTCACCCAGTCAAAAGTTCTGAGGTTCATTAAAAAATTTAAAAAAAAATACAGTCGAATTGAGAATCTCCTCCTTTTTTGGAAGTCTGTTGAAAATAAAGATCCAACGCTTGGCAAATCAAGTGTCAATGTATGTCAGGCTACATAGGATTTTGCTATACTTATAATATAATATTTTGTCAGTCCGGTCGTACACATCGAAATAGAAACTTTGGCAGTAAATCTTTTTACGTACAAAGTCGCGGGCACCAACCAGTTGTCTTATAAAAATGTTTTACATCAGAAAGGGATCGACATGATTCGTTATAGCTCCGTTTTGTTTATACAAATGAAAGAGGAAAAATCTGGGAGTAATAAAATAACGGATTCGTGTAGGGGTAGCTCGCGCGCCCACACTTAGTGGGTCGAATTGGGTAATATAGGCCACATAATTTGCGAAACAGCTGTGTCCAACCATTACATTGCTTAGGGCGAGCTGGGGTCACACGTTGATGTCTATAGTCTATTATTTATAAGAAGAATGTATAAGAGGCATACACATTTTCTTGTGAGTATAGTACAATCCGAGATAGTAACCAATTTTAAAAATTTAATTAAAATAAAGTTTGACTTTTTTTTGTGCGTTTTCCTTAAATCCATTGTGTCAGCAAGCATGGGCAAATATTTGCGTCGCATCCACCAAACCGCATAAAATAACCATTTGCTAAAATCCTATAAGAATGCAAGGGCACGACCCTCGGGCCTAGATGGAATCACAGTAAACTCACAAAGGGAACGAAGTCAGTAGGTTATCTTAAAAACTTCAAAATAAATAAGATAGAAAACATTGCTCATATTTTAAAAATAATTTCACACATTTTGTAAAACTTCATTTGACAGATGTGAATATTATTTTATGACAAATAGTACTAGTAGGCAGCTTGACGGTAAATCATGGTAAATGAGTGCCGTTACTATGTATATTATAATAATGCCATGATATATGTAATGAGTACTAGATTATTTCTCATTCTCAAGGACAGTTTAGTTTATGAGAAAAATATTAAGATTATCATACGACTTCCAAAAAGGAGGAGGTTCTCAATTCGACTGTATTTTTTTTATGTTTGTTACCCCATAACTTTTGACTGGGTGAAACGATTTTGATGATTCTTTTTTTTATTTGAAAGCTGGTGCTTCCCGTGTGGTCCAGTTCTGACAATGGCATCCATGAGAAAACGGTTTGAAGTCTTTTTTTTTTTGGTAAAAAGAGATAATTTATTTTTATATCAAAAAAACAAGAGATTTATGTCTCTTATATTGACTATACTGCGGTTTACATAACGCTTCCGCCGTCTCGAGAGCCTCTACACTGATATGTCTGGCTTGTGTACATACATCGTTTTAATAACTCATTGTTTATTATTCTTACATTGATCTTCGTGTGTTTTCATAGGTCACACTGCAGCAAAACACCGTGAAATAACAGCAAGTGTGCTGTTTCGTGTTTCGGTGAGTCAGTAGGTAGTAAGGGATATCACAGTTCATTTCCATATCTCTTTCCAATTCCCTTATCCTTAATCCTACTATAGTCTTTGCTATGCTACACTATACTATACTATACTATACTATACTATACTATACTATACTATACTGTAGCGATTGTCAGATGCCATTGTCAGAACTGGACCAAATTGAAATGGGACCACATGGGAAGCGCCAGCTTTCAAATAAAAAAGGAATCATTAACAGTCGAAAGTGATGAGGTAACAAACATAAAAAAAACATACGTGTCGAATTAAGAAACTCCTCCTTTTTTGGAAGTCGGTTGAAAATAGGGAAACACAAAAGCACACATGCTGTTATTTTCTGTAAGGTAGTTCTGTGAGGCCAGACGGACTGCGAAATGCAGTGGCTGCCACTATTAAATTATTATTAACTTAAATTGAAAATGATTATTTCAAAATATTTGAAATTCCTCTTAAAATCCCCGTTGAGAACATGTTAGGGTCTTGTAAAACATTTTTTCAATAAAATCAGTAGGTAAAACACAGTCCCATTGTATAAAAGATAATTCAAGAATATTTTCCTTTGGAGATCGTACGAACGCTGGAATTCGAAGTAGCTTGTTCATGAATGGAAAAAATTCGCTCCATTTTTTCCGCGGGCGATAAGAAGCCGTCACCTGTCAGAATTCACAACGACCGAAAGCATAGAAAAACCTCATGAAGACATAAATTGATTCAGTTTTAGAAGGAACGTAACTGGGTCTTTGCGGTCGTGAAATGTATATTTATATCTGTTGAATGATTTTATTACAGATTTTAAATTTCTTTTTTACTTCCAATTTCTTACCACGTTTATTATGTAAGGTTAATATTTAAATAGACTAGTGTTTTAATATTATTGTTACTTCATGTTATTATTGTCAGTTAAGCTCATTAGTGTTTAGTTAAAAATTAAGATAATCGTGCTATGTATACTATTTAGGACTGCAATTTAGCAAATTACCTTATACATGTATTTTTTTGAATTCGTGTACATAATTGCAATCTGTTTGTGTACTTTATTGAATAAATAAATAAATAAGGGTCAGCCAAGCAATTATTATATCTAGCCAGATATATATCTAATATTGACTAACTAATATATCTAAACTATCTTTGGAAAATTCATAAATTTATTTGAATTCACAACTAGCTGTTTATTATATTAAAACGAATATATCGTCATGATTCGCGTAGCATAGTAAGGGATACTTAGCCCATGCCCTAAGTATCCCTTACTAATCCTTTTATTCTTACTGGAGCACCTGTGTTGTTGCTTGTGTCACATGTGACGGTAGCCACCTACCATCAAGTTGACCGTCACTCAGTGTGACGACTTTAATATTGAAAAAAAAATCCTATCCGGGAGGAAACTTCTCGACGCTGCTATTCGGGACGGAGACAAATTCAATAAAACAAAGATAATAAAAATCGGTACAAAAGTTATCGGGGTATAAATGGTGTAACTTACACGAATTTCTTTTCAATAGGCAGTATAAATAAATCTGTAAGGGTTGGTCATGGAGTAAGATACTTTTTTCAGAGATATCGTGTTTATACGCTCTATACATGATACTGAAATTAAATTGACCATTTTTAGAAATTTTTTCTGTATGTATGTATCCTCCATAACTCTTAAGCGAATTGACTGATTTTCATCAAACTTGGTAGATAAACATTTAGACGTACAGGACACAGGGTAGCCTACTTTTTTCTTTTTCAACGCGGACAAAGTCGCGTGCATCAGCTAGTAAAATAATATATATGATAATAATAATAATAAATCATTTATTACATAGACTAGCTGTTGCCCGCGACTTCTTCCGCGTTAAAAAAGATAAAAGTAGCCTATCATGTGTCCCGTATTTCTAAATGTTTATCTACCAAGTTTCGTGAAAATCAGTTAATTCGTTTAAGAGTGATGGAGGAACATACATACATACAGAAAAAAATTGTAAAAATGGTCAATTTAGTTTCAGTCCCATGTATAGAGCCTATATACACGATATTTCTGTAAACATAGTAAATTACTCCATGACCGACCTCTACAGATTTATTATTAGTAATGACGATATATATAGATACCTATCGGCTGTATGGTAAAACTATTTTAGCTTGTAATTTAGTATGCATCAGGGAGCTGAATAATAAAGCGAACTATTCGCCATGTACTACATTACAGTTATTGTTTATTTTAATCACTCGTGTAACTTAATTTACTGCTACGCTATGTTAATATTGGATGAATTCATATTAATATTTAACTTTATTTGGATTCTGTTGTCTTTTTTTTAAATTTAGTTATTGAACTAGAAAACAGTCATTTAATTTTTACTATCGTCAAATCGAGCCAATCAAAAAACAAACAAATAATCCTACTAATATTAGGAAGTTATTATAATATTTTTAAGAAATAATCTAGAGAACTAATACTGAACTAATTAAAAAAAAAACTTGTTAAAATCTATCATCTACATCCAAAATTTAATTACAGCACTCGAAAGCTAAATGATTGAAGTTTTCTTTTGGTATTATATAATATATGATACATACATACATACATACATACATACATACATACATACATACATACATACATACATACATACATACATACATACATACATACATACATACATACATACATACATACATACATACATACACACACACACACACACACACACATACATACATACATACATACACACATACCTACACTTTATTATTAGTATTGATTCATGATGATTAATAATAATATGTATTGATTCGTCAATATTGAAATAAAGAAGGCTTCATTTAACAGCGTTTGAACTTCAGTTCACTCAGTAATACGTTTAGGCATATATAGATTGTGTGCACTATTCAATGTACGTGTACAATATCGGGCTATGATGGGTTGCGGTAAATACGGCAAGCCAGGAAACATAATGCAGCCCGATACATGATTCTATGAAGGGCTTGTAGTTGACAAGCAATTTCCGCACCCCGCTGTTATACCGGACCTCATACTTCCTAATAGATATTTCGCAGCTCGAAAAGGCATGTTAGCTCTTAACTACAATATATTTTACGTTTAATTTCTTGGTAAGATTGTCCAGCTTTAGAAACCTATTAACTGAAGGTAGTGGATTTTAAAATAAAAATATTATATTACTAATTTGTGATGCCAATTTATTATATTGAGACAATATTGCGGGTAATTAAGACTAGAAAATATATGTACCTAACCTACCTAAGGTAGGTAACCTTACTTGACTATCAAAAGCCTGTAGCGACCTATAATAAATACTTTTTTATAATATTTATAAGAATTTTTTACGTGAATACGTCTTTAAATTCATACGGGGGCAGTCCAAAAAATGCAAAAATCTACACCCCATTTTTTTTACGAATAAGGCCATCTTTTGAACGCGTTTATTGTTACGAAAAGAATAGCAATACAATAAAACAGAAAGAATACTAATACAAGATACGTTTTTAGGTTGCATCGGTAAATATTTGACTATAGACACGACGGCATAGGTACACGTTTTATTATGAATGAGTTTTTGCTTACAAGTCGTAAGCGACGGCGCTGATAGGCGATGGTAGCCAGTAGCCACCTATCATCAAGTGGATCGTCAGCTTGTCTGTCGACCTTAACATAAAGAAAAAAGTCGTAAACAGTGGTACTTATTAGGTATATAGTAGAATTAGGACGAGCGGTGGAGTCAATACCGTATCGCGTGACGACTGCATATGTCAGGCGGAGGGTGGTAGGTGGTCGGTAGTAATATATTTTTATTACCACGTATAGTGGCTAATAGCTACCATTAAGCGGCTCATTGCTTTGTTTATCTTCATAATGTGATAATACTGAACGTAACCGGTGTAGTTTCTTGAACAGTGCAGATGCAATTTATAAATATCATCATTAAGTAGAGGTAATTACGATGAATTATAAATATATCTATACTAATATATAAAGCTGAAGAGTTTGTTTGTTTATTGTCTGCGCTAATCTCAGGAAATATTATGTGTTGGATAGCCCATTTATCGAGGAAGCCTATAGGACGAAGTCGCGGGCGCCAGCTAGTCTTTTATATATGCGATATCCCTTCTAATCTTTCTATTTCCTTAATATTTTATCCAATTAATTTAATAATAGAGGACATCACTGCAGTCCTGTGAGAATGTTCACCAGATTTTTTCAGTACAGCCTAATAAGAGTCTTATTAGTTAAATTTATATTTGAGATATAAATATTAATAAGAAAATATTTATATTTTAGACTCTGGTGGATATCAGCCACTTGACAGGTAGACATTTTCCAGTTATGACGTCATCAATTTCTTTATAAAAAAATTAAGAAAAATAGAAAAACTTCGGTAAGTGACATGAAACAGTTCGATGTGATTGTGATTACTTGTTGCCTATTATTTGAATGAATAAGCAAACATTTAAACAAAGTTGAATAAAATGAATGCTCAATTCTATACGATTTGTGAAAACTGGAGCAATATTTGAGTCTCTCATAAAATCTCTGGGAACGCCATCGAAGTACTTGAATGGTAACAAATTGGACGTCCGCTACGGACAATTTCATTAAGAGAACGCAGCTATAAATTCATTAGCAATAGTTCGAAGAGTTTTTTATTTACAATTAATGTTATTGTTTGATTATATTTTCGTAACATTGATCTAAATTCTATATGTTGATTTAAGTTGGTAATGGCTACTTTTTAATCCATTTATTTCAGACAATAATTAAGACCCTCAAGTACCGTGGAGAGACCTACATCCAGCAGTAGAGAGGCAAAAGTCATGACGTGGTCAAACATAAATAAAAAAAAACTTAACGTCGAATTGAGAACCTCCTCTTTTGGAATTCGGTTGAAAAGAAACTGTATTATCTGTCTCTGTCTCTCTTCTATTACTCTTGATAGATTTTCATGAGGTGCCTGAACTCGTTGCCAACATACTGCATCATAACGCCCACCATTTTCTTTTTGCTCGGCTTCTAACGGATGTATAGTGATATTAAATAGTATATGTAGTTAGTATAGTCACCCTTATTAAAGTGAAGCGTCACCCTGTAAGTCGCCTTGTAACATAAATAGGTTAGCACTGAGTTGATTCGAACAAAGCAGAAATAGAAAGGCGCACCTGTAACTTTCATTCTATTCCAAGAGCTGTTGTTCTTAAGGTAATACAAGTCAGTTTTCCTCCATACAAACGTAGAATGTGAATTATTCCGCTGTTTTATGTTTAATTTAGAAAAGTAAGCATGATACCGATTTATCTTGTTGTTAACTAGGTTCCTTGTAATATAAACTTAAAAAAATAAGTATTAATTTAAAAGATTTGTTCTTTGGAAGTCCATATTTTAACACAAGTTTTAATGCAACTTTGAGGGTGCAAAACTTTGAAAACTCAAAAATACTTTACATACAAACATTGATTAGTTATTCAAGAGTTCAAATGACTTTACACGAAATAGATATATGCAGTAGTTTTGTCAAAAAGAGTATATGCCCAGGGGTCTGTTTAAGATTTTGCATCTCTATCCCGCGCTTTGTGCTGTACGAGACGGACGCATTTTAGACATGAGACAGTTGAGTTCGAGCCGCCGACTTGTTTCACCTTAATTAATAAAGCTGTCTCGAGCTGTAGGTTATAGTAGCATCTAGGCGTAAAAAATACTATGGCTCCGACACTATTGACATTCTTATCCAGTAAAACTGTGTCCATAGTCACAATTTGGATCTGCGTAACAACTTAGCCCGCAGAATTATTGTTCGTTAGGGAAACTCGAAGGAAGTCGAGTCAGAACTTGAACAAGTTTCAGTATAGCCGCTGTAATGGCGTACTAGTTAAACGACTCTGGTTGTGAGGGAAGGTGGCTTCCGTTAGTCATATCAAAAGCTTTTTTTTTATCATTTTTTTTATCATGTCTGCGCCCCTTTTTAGGTGTTAAAACGATTCAAATTTGATTATTTTTTGAATTTTATAATTTTTTTATTTATAAATACCTCGGGAGCAGTTTCTTTTTCTGTATTGACAACGTTTACCTATGTAAAACCTATGTGAACGTGTAATATAGTAGTAAACGTGAACGTGTAATATAGTAGTAACGTGTAAACTAGTAGTGGTAGGGCACACTGCGTTTGGCAGTCATTTGGGCAGCCCGTCTGGCGGCAGTAACCACCACCTTACAGAATACCACCGTGAAATAACAGCATATGTGCTGTTGTGTTTCGGTGAGTGAGTAAGGGATGCCAGAGCCCATTACCCCCTTCCCTTCCTTATCCCTTATCCTTAATCCTTATATGGTCAGCAGCGCACTTGTAGCACTTATGGCGTTGCTTGTGTTATAGGCGACGGTAGCCACCTTCCATCAAGTGGACCGTCAGCCTGTCTGTCGACCTTAACATAAAAAAAAAAATAAAAAAAAAATATCGTGGCTAGTAGACTTCTCACTTGATCAAAAGACTTTCATATTGAAAAAAAAACATTGTATTATTATCTCAATCTTAAGAAAAAGTAAACATCGTAGGCGGCAAAGACACAAGTCGCCCGCGTTGACCTCCTTGTCTACCATAATGTCGTATTCAGTGGGATAACGATTAATACAAAAGGCAATACAATTTACAAGACTACGTAACACATTATAATAATATTATTTGCTATGGTTCGGTTCAACCTTGGGTATGTAAAAGCAAACAGAGAACAATGGTACGCAATACGAATGTTCGCACAATATTAACTTGATTTCACTTGCTTCAGTAAACTCTAAATTGTAATAGAAATTATAAATTTCTGATTTAGTTTTAGGTTTTTAGTCTAAATCCAATGTTTTCTCGCCAAAGTGACAAATAAAATTAATGTAGGTATAATTATAACAAGTTTAGTGTGACAGCAATGAGCGAAACATTACTTAAAATTACTTAGGTGTATTCAAATTAGTTTAAGAACTCAGTTATTAAGGTTAAAGAAAATTTTCAGTTTTTTAGGCGGTTTAATTTTTTTTTTAAAGTTATTATACATATTAAAATTTTTTTTTTAAAAACGGTGTTTTCAGCGATCCCTTCCAGATATATACGAGTAAAAGACACTTACATACTTAAAAGGTTAGTTAGTAAAAAAAAACTAGCATAACCATCAGATAATCCTCTGTTTCGGTTATTCCGGAGGAAAGCTGACAAGATCTCATCACGAAGATATTACGTACCTGTAACAAATGGAAAACATTATTTTAAAAATATATTTATTAAATTTTGTACATGAATTTACTTAATTATATACTTAACATTGTTATCTATTTAGTATAGAGGAATTAAGAGGAAACATTTGATTGTTTGTTTGAATTGAAATTCTTTCACTTTTGGGAAGCTTATCGGCGAGTATCTAAAAGCTATATTTTATAAGAAGCTGGCGCCCGCGACTTCGTCCGCTTTGAAAAAGTCCTGTACGTCTGACTGTTTATCTACAAAGTTTCATGAAAATCAATTAATTCGTTTAATAATAATAATAATCTTTATTTGTATAGAATGTGAGTACATACAATGATAGACAATTACACATATAGTCCTATGCACACTCTGTCGTAATTACGACGTACAAATTTTTTCTTTATTTTTATGTCATGTATAAATCAGTATTAAATGTCAACTTACAATGTCCATTCTAGTAAAATCATTTTTGCTATATTATTTATTACATTTATTAAAATTACATTTATTTATATTACTAGTCTAATTTATCGTCAAAATATTCCTTCACAGAATAATAACATTTATTTATTAAAAGTTTGAACAATTTATTTTTAAAACTTGCCACGTTAGACTCTTTAATGCTGTCTGGCACTTTGTTATATATTTTTATGGACATACAAAAAGCATTTTTAAGAATTATGGAGGGACATACATACTTAGAGATTTGTTGCAACAGCTAGTAGTATTAATAAAGTGAAATATAGGCAAACGAGTAACTAATTAATGAGTTAGATAAAATCATCTTGAGCCAAATGAAGTGCTTTACGATATATTTACGCTTGATTGGCGAGCAATCGACCGAATGAAGCGATTCGCGTATCACTCGTGACGTGAAGTGGGATGTTCTCTGTTACTGAACATTGAGCAATAATGTTGCTTCATATCCGGTTGACACAATCGAATGATGTATTTACTCGAACGCACCGACCTAAGTTTAGACTAAGTATTAATTATGTTAAGGTATGTACTAGCTTTTGCCGGCGACTTTGTCCGCGTTGAAAACATTTAATTTTATTCAATTTTTATTTTTATACTAGCTGGCGCCTGCGACTTCGTCCGCGTTGAAAAAGAAAAAAAATTGCATATCATGTGTCCCGTACTTCTAAATGTTTATCTAGCAAGTTTTATGAAAATCAGTTAATTCGTTTAAGAGTTATGAAGGAATTTACATATGTATATACAGAAAAAAATTCTAAAAATTGACAATTTAGTTTGAGTATCATGTATAGAGTCTATAAACACGATATCTCTGAAAACAAAGTAACTTAATGATTTAATGATTTGGTCCGTCGCTCGCTTGCCACCGTCTCTGTGCCTGCGATCCTTGAACCCATAGGAATGGCGAGAGACGATGGAAAGCGTCCTGACGGAGCCACATTAGTGCCTTGGAATGTAGGAAAAGCTCTGGTGTGGGATGCAACATGTGTGGACACTTTCGCACAGTCCCACATCAAAGCGACCCGAACACAGGCCCGCGCTGCTGCTGATCAGGCCCAGATTCTCAAACGCCGCAAATACGATGAGTATTTGCGGCGTTTGAGGATTACTCAAGGATTACGAGTTTGCGGCGCTCGCAATAGAGACACTGGGCCCCTGGTCAGCTGACATGAAGGCATTTGTAAGGGCACTGTCGTCACGGCTGGTCGACTCTACAGGGGACCCCAGGGCTGGCACATACTTTTGTCAGCGTATCGCTCTAGCAATACAGAGAGGTAACGTTGCCAGCATAATGGGGTCCATGCCGCAGGCGGACTTGTTAGACGGGGTATTCTTTTTATAATTGTTTGATATTTTAGGTTTAATGTTAGATTTATTTTTATAATGTTTTATTTGTAAATATATAATTAAAAATAACTATCAAAAAAAAAAAAAAAATTTAAAAAAGTAACTTACTCCATGACCAACCCTTACATATTTATTATTATTACAAAATTATAATAATAAATAAGGCTAAATGCTCTACGTGGTTTTAATTTACCTAACTCGAAAACTAACTACAAAATTACTTATTTCATAGCAAAGAAAACAGATTGTTAATAGGTTGCACTAAGCGGGAGCGAATTAAAGAAAACTAACCCAGTTAGCAGACACTGTTCCCAAGGAACGATCTCATACATTAAAGACCCTTCGCGCCGCAAGGGTCGGCTTGGAGCGCAGTATAATAATTAAAATATACAGAGAGAACAATGATCCGTCTCGCTTGCCTCAATGTTTATTGACGGGCCACCTCGTGAACCCTTTACGATTTCAATTTGCAAAGGGCTCCGAATCATCTATTTGTGTACTACCCGTCTGCAAATGAAACAGATATACAGCCAGTATGGCCTGCAAGAAAAGGACGCCTACACTAACTTACAGTTATGGTAAAGTGAGCCAAGTTTGTCGAGTCTTTATAAGAACTTTCCGTGTAAGATTATGTTTTATTAGGAACCCGTTTACGATAAATTTCACACAGCCCTTATTCTGATCTGATTCTGGTGTATGGAAGTCTGATTAGACATCCAATTTTTTAACACCTATAAGAAAAAGCGTAAGAAGTTGTAGTGTTAAATAGGCAAAATCTTGTCTATTTAACGCTTATTATATTGTCGATTGAATATGACAAAGCTATGTCAACAAATAACCACATTAATATTAACAAGCTAAAAGTAATCCAGTAAGCTATTGAAATACCTAAGGAGGATCTGACTGACTGTTTTTTTTCTGACTGTACAAAAAGGGCACAAACCAAGACTGAGACGAATCAAGTAAAATGTTTAGAGTCAAAACATAAGCAACCACAACGGAGTTGTAACAATACAAAGCAGTGCCTTCTTCTAGAGTAGTGTAATACAATTTTATCCAAAATTACTGCCGGCCCGCGCACGTGCAATACTCGTAAAGGTGTCTGGCTCCCACCCTCTTGATTCCCCAACACCCCAGATGAACCCACCCCATTCTCCTCACCTGGCTACCCCACACTCCTGTTGCTCAAAATCTTCATAGAATATTTAACGGATTTTAATAACAAGCTTGTTTCCACTGAGAATCAAATATTCTTCTTAACTAATGGGCTGACACTGTGTTATGGTTTGTGGACTCATAATTATGCCAAATAGACTTTTATAGTAAGAACATTCAATGTTAGCCTGAGGACTCATATGAAAACTTCATTACAAGATATTTTTCCTTTAGGTACGTTAAAAGATATAGTTCAAATTTTTTTCTACCAAAATTATTATTATAGTGTTGCGGCTTGACCGCGTCCGGTGCGCCGACGGCCTTGCGCCATCAGCAACACGCCACGGAGCGACGGGAGCGCGGCGCGTGATGCGTCACCAGAGTCACCACCACCACTCCGCGTCCATCTGGTCCACGAACACCTCAGAGTAGCCCTCCGCTACCAGTTGCGGGTGCAGCCGGTTCAGCGCCGCGTTTCGCCGACACCAGCGCCGTCGACTCCGACACGCGGCCCTCGCCCTCGCCCTCGCCTCACTCTGCGTCCATCTGGTCCACGAACACCTCAGAGTAGCCCTCCGCCGCCAGTTGCAGGTGTAGCCGCTTCAGCGCCGCGTTTCGCCGACACGCGGCCCTCCCACTCGCCCTCGAGCAGCCGTGTACAGCTGCTGCTCCGCAAACACGTTGCACATGCACGTCCGCCGAAGCGGTGCACGAGGTGGCCTCGTCCTCTTCATACTTCACTTTTCAATATACGGCCACAGACGCATGAATGTATGAATAGATGTTACTTGTATTTTAATTTCTAAAATTTTCATAACTGATGAGCATTTAATTTACCAATATTTATTAAGAAGATGAGTGTTTATTTGTTAGTCTTCGCACTACTCGAGATAAAAATTACTTTAATAAATAAATAGATATTTCACATTATTTCGAAATGTTATTATTTTTGTCAAATCAATTGCAAGGTTTTTTTATCGTCGCCTAGAGATGATTTACAAGTAAAAGTAAGACTTGATTAAGTATACAATAAGGAACAAGTATTGTAATGATCCGTGTTAACTTTTACAATTTACATAATGCATAAATTACAAATCACTGTATATTTACTTGTCATTTAATTTATTGATTTCTTGATGGTTACTTTACTTATATAAGTGAGTAACCATTATTCTTGAGAATAAGTTGACGCTATATAAGTTAAAACATCTAATACATATAAACATAAATATATCTATAAACCATACATCAAAGTGACCCAGGAGCCAAGACATCAAATTAGTCATAACTAATTATCATTACTTACTTATTACTTAATGTAAAGTATTAATTTGATTGCATGTAGAATAAAACTTGTTCATTTTCATATGAAACTTTGTTAAATTTTGAACATTTTTAACTGTTTTTATTAGTCATACTAGCTGGCGCCCGCGACTTCGTCCGCATTGAAAAAGTAGCCTATCCTGTGTCCCATACTTCCAAATGTTTATATACCAAATTTCATTAAAATCAGTTAATTCGTTTAAGAGTTATGGAGGAACATACATACATGAATACATACATAATATTGATTGCACATGATTTATCATTGATTAAAAGTTTAAATAAAACACTCGATCTCAACATCTCTCAATAAATTATTGTCGAAGGCAAATGACGGGTGATTCAGTAAAGCCACCAGTTTAGCCAATGAAAGCACTTCGCGTCAAATCTACGTCAAGTGGTTCAAATTGCCCCCGACCCCCTCTTATGATAAATGTAGGGAAAATTGAAATCACGTTTCGTTTTCCGTAGTCATTCTGGGGGATGTTAGTCGACGCATGAATGTATGAATAGATGTTTTGTGTGGCCAAATAGCGAATGTTAGCGAAGCGGTGCTTATAATATATTCATAATATTATGTTCTTTTATCTACTTCTATATTCTATATATCTATACGTATATATATTATAAAATAAAGCCATTGTACTGTCCGTTTCTCCGCTAACTTCTTCAACCACCTCTTATATGGGATTAACACTCAAATTATTTTTAGTTTCATATATTTATCCAACTAAACAGTTTTTTAATCAATATTGTATAATAATAAAATATTTATTATTATTAATTGATTTTCATAAAACTTGGTAATTATACACTGGATACTTTATTATATTAGTATTGATTTCTTATGTTTTGTAAAGAGTCGCGTGCAACCGCTAATAATTTTTTTTCTGTTTAACATTTTCTTTTAAGAAACGAGAGATAATCCATTAAATCCACAAAGTCAAGATTCATGTTACGAAACTTTAACATATTATGTAGGTAAAGTATATGTCAACTACTTACAAAGGCACAAGTGAGTCTCTACTCCATTGTAATGTAACGCAGTGTGTAAACACTACACCTACAGCGTGTCAACACACTGATTGGGTGTTTGTAGTTGCCCCACGCTTCACCCCTATCAAATAGTGTTCGTGAAATATCTGTTTTCCACAACGCATTTCTATAGCATACAAATTAATTATGTGAAGTTGAATTATACCAATCAGGGCTTGTTCCGTTTTACATGACACTTGCTGATTGTTGATCGAATTAACTCGTTTGATAAAGTTCAAATCAAAATTGAATAAGTTTTATTCGCTTGCGACCGAGTATCTTGCAGGCATACTTAGTGTTGTCAGTTTCATAAACGACTATACTGTCGCTAGGGCGATCATTTTCACTCATAATAAAAAAAATTAACAAAAAATTAAACCGCCGAAAAAACTGAAAGCATAAATTAATTTTATTAAACCTTAATAACTAAACTAAATTTTGAGTCGCCGTCGCGCATCACTCTTTACGTAATTTTTGCTTATTTGCCGCCGACTCAAAATTTAGTTAAGTTAAATTATTTTTTGCTTTTAATTTTTTTTTGGGGGTTTTATTTTTTGTTAAAAAGTTTTATTTTATAATTTTTTGTGGCTATAATCTACTATTTACTACATGCTTAATTTTTAATTTTCCCACCCACCTTGGGGTAGGATTTTTTTTTCCAAATTTATACGAGACCAACTTCAAGGTATACCTTATCCATTAAAACACCCTATCCATTAAAAGAAGAATTATCACAATCGGACCACTCTGTAAAAAGTTATGCGTAGTCATATGCTACTATCGGTGAGTGAACAATCAATTTCCTACCCTTACGATTGGATTTTTTTTCCAAATTTAATTTCCATTTTAATTTCCATTTAACTTTCAAATAAAAAAAGAATTATCAAAATCGGAATGCGTGATCATACATAAAATAAAAAAATAAAAAAATATATACGCGTCGAATTGAGAACCTCCTCTGTTTTTGTTTTTTCGTTTTCTTCGGTTGAAATCGGTTGCGAAGTATTTTCGCAAGCAAAAATATGATAAAGATTTTAGACGCCGAGCTACTCAGTCGCTTGAACGATAGTAGCCAAAGTGCAGCCTCCATAAGCATAGATAATTAGATAACGTAACGCAGAAAATATATAGACACTGTTGCACTTAGTGTTAGTGCATTTGAATGTTCCATTTGTGGGAAAAAGTTCATAGCGCCCCAAGCTCGTATAGTGAAGAACTAAATTGTCTCTGTACAGAAACAAAAATGATTATAATGCTCACTGCTACCGTATAAAACAGATATTACGTATGAGCGTTAGCTAGCACTTGTCGGTCTACGGTTTATTAATGAACTTATCAACTAGCTGGTGCCCGCGATTTCTTCTGCGTAGAATGATAAAAGTTAGGTACCCTATGTCCTTTCTGGAGTCCCAGACAATGTGTATGCAAAATTTCACAGTGATCGGTTCAGTAGTTTTTACGTGAATCCAAGAAAAAAGTACTGCTCCCGAGGGATTATCTAAAATATAAAACTGTAACTAACGCCTGACCAATTTGTTATAGCAACAAGTTTTCAAGCGTTATCATTGCTTTTATATATTTTTAATTTATCATCGCGTACTAAGTCGCGGGCACCAGCTAGTTATATACATAGCAATTATTCTTTTTAGCCCCGGCTTCAGCAACATATGTGTCGTTTAGAAAAATAGGGCTGGTAATAATTTTGGCTTTTTAAAACGGAAATTTGTCTTCGGGCCCATTCACCTGCTATAAACAAAAGTTGCCACCGCTAATTATATTAAAATCCCGGCGCAGGGATGACGTGATATTTCAGGGCACGGATGGGCATTAATCATTTTCAGGCAACGTTATCTCATGTAGGTCCGCATAAACTCGTCATTTCGCCGGCCTTGTTTATTTTTGTCTTAAAAATTTGCGTTGAAATTTCGACGAAGGTTTATTTATTTTACGCACAAAATTCCCGACGATAATCTATGTCAGCCATACCTTTATGTGTTTTGAGTTATCATTTCCTACACGAAGGAAATTTTAATTAAACATCATGTTAAATACATATATATTACTAGCTGGTGCCCGCGACTTCGTCCACTTATAATACGGTGTAATTATGTGATAACATTTTTAGATGACCCCTTTCGTCAGCGAAAGCAATATAAACGCTAGATGTATTGTTGCTATAACGCTTTCGCCAGGCGTTATTTTTTTTATTTTATTATTCTTGATCTTTTGGGAACAGTACCTACTATTTTTCTGGATGAAAGGTACCCTATGTCCTTTCCCAGGCTCTAGACAACGTGTATGTAAAATTTCATGGTGATTGGTTCAGTAGTTTTGGCGTGAAAGCGAGACAGACAGACAGACAGAGTTACTTTCGCATTTATAATATTAGTATGGATATAGTAAGGAAGTAAGGATAATTTGCATGTTACTTAGAATTTAAAAAAAAAAAACATTATCACACCGATCAACTTTGCTCTCTTCTTAACTTACGCGATCATTATAGAGCGTAGAAATAAATGCTGAAGTAAGTCTTTCTTGTGAGTTAAAAGGTTGAATAATATACAAAGTATGGGCACACCAAAAATTAAGGCTAATATTTTTCATTAGGTAGGATAAATAACTGAATAATGAAGGGAGATTGTTTGAACTCCATAAAATTTATACTATAAATAAATATACTAATATTATAAGGAGGAAAGATTTGTTTGTTTGCTTGCATTGAACTACTGGAACTACTGGACCGATTTGAAAAATTCTTTCATCTATAGAAGGCTACATTATCAACGAGTAACATAGGCTATATTTTATAAAAATACGCGGGCGAAGCCGCGTGCCACAGCTAATTATCAAGTGAAATTATAAAGTTTGATAATTTACTTAAGTATTCGTTTATTATTATAATCCATATCCTAAAATGGTAGAGTAAAAATGACGTAACATTTCAATGCATTAATAGACATGCTTTTTTTCATCAGCAATTTCATCAGCTACTAGTAAACCTTCGACCTGTTTGTTGACCTTAAAAAAATAAAAAACTTACCCGATTAAAAGTATCTCAAAGAGCAATCTCGAATCAGAAGAGGTTTATGGTATTTTGTCTTTCTGATCGGCAGTAGTAGAATACTACGAAAGACTTTAATGGGAGATTTATTTGATTAACCCATTTGTAAATTTATTACAGCAACGCAAACTGGAATACTTTTTTTGAAGCTTATATAACGATCAGTCCGCGGTCTGTCGTATAAATGAGGGAGGTTTTCTCGTGTCATGAATATGCAAATGTGGCATTCGTGCTGACGATTCATGCCGATTTACTACGGATAAATGGTTCAATGACTTTTTATAAATTTACAACCCACTACTTAACATTAAATAGAGCTAAGGATTTACTAGAAAAATTAAACATTTCGTAATGAAATGTATAATTAACACTTATTCATCTATACTAATATTATGAAGAGGAAAAATTTGATTGTTTGTTTGTATAGAATAGGCTCCGAAACTACTGGACCGATTTGAAAAATTCTTTTACCATCAGAAGCCGACATTATCCGTGATAAATATAGGATACTTTTTACCGCGGGAAAATGCTTCATTCCTACGGGAAAACGGGTAAAAGGACAACGGGTAGTAATAATTATCCTTCCGTACTTAACTTCTTTTTCACATAACTTCTAAACGGCTGAACCGATTGGGTAGAAATTTTAAATGGGCATTTCGATGATTTCCTGGATGATTTAAAAATACAATTGGACCCGGTAGGTGGCGCTGCTGTCGGTGTGTCAACTGCTAAACGAACTACTATGAAATTTTGTATGTGTATTTCAATGGTTTCACAGACACGAATGTATTATATTTTACAAAGTTACGCGGACGAAGTCGCGTGCAACAGCTAGTATATATAATACCCGATCAGTGTCAAATACGCACACAACAAAGGAGTGGCGGCCTGTTTCAGCTTAACTATTGATAAAACTGATTTAATATTAAATAAGTTTCTCTTTAAGATGGACTTAGCTTAAGGAAATATTTAATAGTTAATCAGAAAGTTTCGTGTCTGCTCAGATTAGGCAACACAATAGATACTTTTCACTGACACGCAATTATGAACTTTACCCCAGTAGAAACAACGTTGAAATTGAATTTGCAGGCAGCCACCTTACAGCTAATAAAACAGCTATTTTAATGTGATATCTAAGTAAGTAGCAATATAATTATTAATTAACAATATCGTGAGCAGAGAGTAACGTAATATATTAAATATAAATAGATGGGCATAATTTCCGTGAGCTTGTTAATCAAAGTATAATTACAACTAAATGAAGCAGACAACAGAGTAACTTGATATAGGTAAGTATAATTAATTAATTGTTTCTTATTTACGGTTTCAATGAAATCATATAGGAGAACACAAAATACCTATTTAAGTACTTCTCATTTGAAAATATTGTCCAGTACAAGCTGGTGCCCGCGACTTCGTTCACGTTAAAAAAAATTGTACATGTCAACTCAGCCACACACAATTTTAACTAAAATTACATTTTTTGAAAATGGAACTACCGCCAATAAGGTTGGAAATAAGCGACGTCAGTTCAGTTACGTAGTACCTACTTAACCTACTTGAGTTACGATGAAGTTTAAACTTGCAGTCATTAAAGGAAACATTTAAAGACGTAAAACGAAGTTTACGTCTAGAAAATGTTCGTGTGCGAAACAGAGAGGGACGTATTAATAAAGAGTCGAAAGTGTTTCGTGAAACAATATTCATTATTACAAACACATTAAGGTTGAATTTCATTCGCTCCACAACCCGATACAACTCCCTGTCGAACCTTTGTCATTGTAATCACACTTCCGATCTTTCAAAATAATGTTATTGAAATATGTTCAATTTCCTGTGCTCCGTCTACGTAGGACTTGGTAATTTGTGGATTTACTGTGTTACATACACAACCGCATAAATGCTTCGTGTGCTTTTATGTAAATGTTACAATTATAATATTCTCCTATATCTTCCACAGAAATATTTATGAGCACATATGTGCTTTATTTATTTTTGTGTAATTTATG
This sequence comes from Synanthedon vespiformis, assembly GCA_918317495.1. Taxonomy (NCBI): domain Eukaryota; kingdom Metazoa; phylum Arthropoda; class Insecta; order Lepidoptera; family Sesiidae; genus Synanthedon; species Synanthedon vespiformis. Next base: position 789,014 of record OU906947.1, on the reverse strand, counting down.
GCATTATTTCAACCTCCAATCTGTTTTCTATATACTGGGACATATACTGAGCCCCGACTTCCTCCGCGTTCTAGATGAAAGGTACCCTATGTTTTTTTTTTATGTTAAGGTCGACAGACAGGCTGACGGTCCACTTGATGGTAGGTGACTACCGTCGCCTATAACACAAGCAACGCCATACGTGCTACAAGTGCGCTGCCGACCATAGAAGGATTAAGGATAAGGGATAAGGAAGGGAAGGGGTAATGTCCTTTCTGGTGTCCCAGATAACGTGTATGCAAAAATTTCATAGTTCATGGAAAGAGTAACGCACATCCATACAAACTTTCGCATTTATAATATTAGTACGGATTACACATAGGTCTGTAAGGACTCTGAACATACCTATACTTTACGCCACGTCATTGCAATTCTCCTGTTGTTGGATTGAACTAAAATATTGAAACGTGCTTTCTAATTCATTCAAATGCAGACGACAGTTGGTGAGGCTTATTCCGAACTAAATTTAGGAACCGCGGTTGACCCGTTCACTAGTCAGAGTGTCAGAGCAATCATAGTTATTCTTTACTGTGATTTAAATCATAATAATTCTAGCACACGACCTCGGGCAAGCTGTGTTGCAAAGTGGACCTGAGGCAGCAAAAAAAAAAAATGTAAAATATGCAGGAAATTTTAATATTACTCGCCCACACATGTTGTATTGAAAAAACTAAATGGAACAACCTAAATGTTACGGAAAACTTACACTAAATAAAATACGGAAAGAATGTTGTAGGCAAACACTTTTATGTGCATGAACCAAAAAAACATACTTACACCGACAGAAATATTAAATTTAAAATGTAAAGAGTGATCGTCCTACAAAAGACTCGTGTACGATTTCTGTTTGAATATTAGAAAAGAACTTTTAAAAGTTAGGTATGGTAGGTAGTTTTCTCATCCCTATTTTCCCACCCTTAGGGTAGGAGTTGTTTTTCAAAATTTATACGAGACCAACTTCGAGGCCCTATCCATCCATTAAAAAAAGAATTATCAAAATCGGACAACTCTGTAAAAAGTAATGCGTAGTTATACGCTACAATCGGTGAGTGAACAATCAATCATCCCCTGTTTTCCTACCCTTAGAGTTGGAATTTATTTTCCAAATTAAAATGGAACCCCCTTGGAGGTGCCCCCTTTCAAATAAAAAAAGAATTATCAAAATCGGACTACCCTGTCAAAAGTTATGCGTGATCATACATAAAAAAAATATACATATATATACGCGTCGAATTGAGTACCTCCTCCGTTTTGTTTTTATCTGAATAAGTAATCTGAATCACTTATATTCTCTGAATCACTTTTAACTAGCTTGTTCCCGCGACTTTGTCCGCGTTGAAAAAGTAAAAAGTAGCCCATCCTGTGTCCTGTACTACTAAATGTTTATCTACCAAATTTCATGAAAATCAGTTAACTCGTTTAAGAGTTATGGAGGAACATACATTCATACAATACCTACACTTGCAGATTTATTATAAGTATTGATTGGAGATGCCATTAAGGGATGGCGTAGGTGACGATCACCACACCAATCGTCAATGAAGATCACCAGCCAATTCGACAAAAATACATACACAATACATTAGTTAAAAAGTAAACATACAGTCTCGAAGTCTATAGAAATGAATAATAATTTTTATATGAAAAGCAAACTTCGTTATTATAAATAAGTATGTAACTAGAGCTATATGAATAACCATTAATGAAGCCTTTCGGTATCCAAGCAACAGCCAGCAAACAAGCCACGTGAAGGTAATCGACGTGAAATTACTTACACGGTCATTGCCTTCTCATAAATCATAATAACATTAATTTATGAATATCTATATTTTAAGTTTATATTAAAAACTATGTCGTGTCTTTTTAAAATGTTGCCTCATATTTCTTTATCATCAATAAAGTTGAATAATTTGTTCAAATCACAATAATCAATCATATCACTAAGTGTAGGTATTGTATGTATGTATGTTCCTCCATAACTCTTAAACGAATTAACTGATTTTCATTAAACTTTGTAGATAAACATTTAGACGTACGAGACACAGGATAGGCTACTTTTTCTTTTTCAACGCGGACGAAGTCGCGGGCGCCAGCTAGTCAAAAAGTAGATATAACGTCCGGCGTCAATGTATGCCAGGCGTTATCTTTTATTATAAAAAGCGGACGAAGTCGCGCGCAACAGCTGGTATTCGATTATAAGAGACTTATATTTTAGTCCATAATACTGTTTCTAAAAATTAAACGATTTTTTTGACGCATTACTAGTACTAGTACTAGATACAAGATTAACACAATTTTGTTTAAACAAAATATATTTTTTATCACATAAAATGAATAAAAAAATATACCCTAACCAATGCATTTAATTATTCAATCACGTCCGAGTAGAAGTGGGTAAGTTTTTGCTGGCGTCGAATTCGAATATTGCTCATACTGCGAAGCAATAAAAATACCTTGCGTCAAATCTGTGCGGCGATTATTCATTCGAAATGCCATCGAGCCCATTTTGCCCTCCTATCTTTGCCTATACCTATACATTCGAGCTTCTTCATGCAAATTAGGCAGGCCAGGATGGCAAACCGATATTATTTATAGGACAACGAAATATTGGAATAACATTTATTTACGTGCCTGAGCAAAATAGGTATTGCTTATTTATTTATAGATATATAATATGTTTTACTTTACAAACCTATCTATTGTCTCTGTACGTATACTTCCTATACAGAGTTTGTTCTATAAAGTCTATAAATACGACCAACCAACCAATTTTAGAAAGCTGAAGTTGCGTCAAAGTTTAAGTCCCAAACATTAAAAAGAAAATAATAAAAAAAAATCGCCTATCGATAATAAGGATGCAGTAAACCGAATGCAAATTTAATAAAACATAAAATTATTTCTAAAAGTAACTAATCAACACTTTACTTGTAGTTGGTGAAAGAGGCCCTAAGGCTTAAATTGCGTAACCGCATTCAATTTAAAATATAAATTTTATTGTATTGTATACGAGTACAAAAAGATAAAATATAAAAAGATTTATTGCCACAACTATCAACCCCGCCAGGATTCGAACCTGGAATCTTCTGATCGTAGTCAGACGCGTTATCCGTTGCGCCACGGGGCCTTCATGTATATATTGCGAATTTTACTATTCTATGTTTCACATTAACAAAGTAAGCAAAATAATTTATTTATTTTTTTGTATATGTAATGAAAACCTGAGTGCTGCACTTATAAATGTGACATACCAAACCAACTAATATTATAAAGATTTATATGTTTGTAATGAATAATCTCAAGAACTACTGGACCGATTTTGAAAATTCTTTCACCTGTAGAAAGCTACATTATCAGCGAGTAACATAGGCTATATTTTATGACGTTACTTGGATGAAGTCGCGTGCAACAGCTAGGTATTTTATATTATGTTAAAAATTTTAACCACAGTACGGCCTATACGAAGTATATACGAGTATATATATATATATCTTATAAGTAATATCGATGTTTCTGCGAGTAAGCTACTTTTGTGTATGATGCTCTTCCATTTATAATAAAAATATTTTATTTGATATGATTTACGTTAAATGCATAATGTTTATAGTTGGTTAAAGAATTGTCTATGAATTAAAACGTGTATATTTTCATTTTTTTTTCAACAATACAAACTGAATAGGTAAACATCTATACATTCGTCGAGCCTCACAAACTTTAGTATGATTAGAACGTAGGATGTCTGTTTTCAGCTGAATTATCTGAAAAAACACCTATTTTTTTAAAAAAAACCCATCAAATCTAGGTTTAGATCTTTGCGTTTGAATTTCGTATACCTATTTACGAATGGCAATATGATAATAGGACTTATTATTGCCAACTTTGAGATAATAATATGCATAATACTAATGCAGCTCAATAAAATATTATTAGTTAAGGGCGCGGATAGGTATTATTAATACTGGTGGCTGTCGGGAAGTTCCCCTTCTGTTGTTATTAATTAAATTTTATTGGCATTCCATTTGTAGATATTAAAGAGGTTGACAATTTTAGAAGAGCGGATATTCCACTGTACTGAACGCTCTTTCGTTTCAAAATTGGCTTTTGATGTTTCCATTTTGAAAGTTTAAATTGCATTGCATTCGTTATACTTAATTATTTCTTAAGGATTCAAATAAAAAATCGAATATTTTCCTTGTAAAGTTAATAAAATGTGTTGAAGGAATATATATCTATTTTTAACCTATTATGTATTAAAAAAAAAGAAAGTAAATTGTACTAGAAAAAATTTCTTTATTATAATAAAGTATCTGTCCCCTCTTGGTCTAGTCTCATTAGTTCGGTGATTAGTCCAGTGATCGGTTGCCGTGGTAAACGATTTTTAATATCTTTGTAAGTTACTTTGTTTTCAGAGATATCGTGTTTATAGGCTCTATACATGATACTGAAACTAAATTGACCATTTTTACAATTTTTTTCTGTATGTGTGTTCCTCATCACTCTTAAACAAATTAATTGATTTAATGAAACTTGATACATAAACATTTAGACGTACAGGACACAGGATAGGCTATTTTTTTCCTTTTTCAGCGTATATAAGTAAAGGTATATAATGTATTACAAATAAAAATGTTTGTTTGTTTGGTTGTACGCGCTAATCTTAGGCACTACTGGTTCGAATTGAAAAATCATTTTGTGTTTTGTAGTCTATTTATCGAGGAAGTCTATAGGCTATAGAGAACGCGAACGAAGTCGCGGGCACCAGCTAGTATAATTATTACATTAGCAACCTTTCTTTTCCAAACTTACATTACTTCAAATGACGTTTTACCTTTTGTAAATTTAACGTTTAATTCCTAAAAAGTCATTTACTTTCAGTCAATCAAGATGTTGACTAATCTTTGTCAGTGACATCTGTAACAAAAAACATATTCCCATATTCGTATTTGTAGTAAGAGTTCTGATTTCGTTTGAAAGACATATTGGTTCGTTCGGAAATCTGTTTGTGACGTAGGGAACTCGAAATATTTTGTTGGGAAAGTTGAAGACGTTCCGCGTGATAAGAAAATTCAAAGCGTTTTGTGAAAGACGTCCTCGTTCCAAAACCTGACTTCGAAGTAATTTACTCTGGTTTTGTTACTGTGCAGAACTGTCTGTTATCTGATTTATATATTACTAGCTGGTGCTCGCGACTTCGTCCGCGTAGAAAAGTATAAAACGCCATCTACCGTATTTTGGATAGATGGCGCTATCTCCCGGGCCAAGCAGTATTTACTTTTATTTTAGATTTCCCGCAGGAATGAATCATTTTTCCGAGGTAAAAAGTAGCCTATGTTTATCACGGATATCGTCGGCTTCTAATGGTAAAATAATTTTTCAAATCGGTCCAGTAGTTTCGGAGCCTATTCTATACAAACAAACAAACAAAAAAATCTTTCCTCTTTATAATATTAGTATAGACTAGCTGGTGCTCGCAAATTCGTCCGCGTTCTCTATAGCCTATAGCCTTCCTCGATAAATGGACTATCAAACACAAAATTTAAAACAAATCTATTAGAACCAGTTCCTGAGATTAGCGTGTACAGTACAACCGAACAAACAAACAATTATATAGATTTGGAGAGAAAGTGTGGCAGGAGTGATGCAATTAATGATAAAATAGATTGAAAAGGTAACAGACAGACATGCAAAGTTACTTTTACATTATAATTTTAGTATGGATATACATCAGTACTCTAACAGAGAGAACGCGATTAAGCTAAATACAAATTTTTATCGTTATAAGCACGGAAAAGTTGAATTAAACAAAGTTATCTGAAAATCAGTCGTTGCGATAATACTTACAACTTTGTTTGATTTTTTTTTTTGTGATATTTCTGCTGATTACGCGCTGAAATGTAATTATGGTAGGTAATAAGGAATCCAAGATTTCCACGTCTTCCTAATCCTTCGTCCTCAATCCTAATAAGCATAATGATTTAAATTGCTAAGAAATTTAAACTCAATAAAATACCTGTACCGGGTGTTACAGAATAAAACTCTTTGTTATTTACTGCTAGAGAATTTTCTTTAATAAAATCTTAATAGTTATATGTGTACAAAATAGAAAACCGAAAAACGAAGTTAAAGTTTATTTTTGGTTTGTATATTATTCTATAGGAAAGTAAAGCGTCATTTACATAGATACAATTTTAAATACAGGGGAATGAATTAAACAAATAGAAAAACAGAATAAATAAATAAATGCATAACCCTAATATAGGGTCTTTATAAATTTTGTAACATATATATCATCAATACTAATAATAAATCTGTAAGGGTTGGTAATGGAGTAACTTACTTAGGCTCTATAGGCGTGTTTGTAGGCTCTATACGTGATACTGAAACTAAATTGACCATTTTTAGATTTTTTTTCGTATATTGATGATCTTCATTGATGATTAGTGTCGTGATCGTCACCTACGCCATCCCTTAATGGCATCTCCAATCAATACTAATAATAAATCTGCAAGTGTAGGTATTGTATGAATGTATGTTCCTCCATAACTCTTAAACGAATTAACCGATTTTCATGAAACTTGCTAGATAAACATTTAGACGTACTGGACACGGGATAGGCTACTTTTTTCTTTTTCAACGCGGACGAAGTCGCTGGCACCAGCTATAGTATTATATAAAAATAAATAGTTTACCAGAAGACAGTTAAGGTAATTTAAAAATCAATACAACTGGTATATGTAAGTATGTAAATGAAAAACAAACAAAATGTCAGACGGTACGATATCACAACTGTCACGCGAAACACCGCTGAAGGGAATCAAATCGCGTGTAATTTAGACATTGATTCCGATTCTCGGTCTACCCACAAACGTCATGTCACGTCAAAATGTCACTCGGTGAAACGCACGACACGGTCGGGTACGGCATGTTACATGGCATGAGATCACAATAGAGGGCACGGGGGAAAGACGCTTATTTACGACGATTGCTATACAGAGGAGATTTATGGAAGATTGTTACTTTACGACATTCAAAATTTTATTACACAGCACTAACACATTTTGTTATCTATTTGAATTTTAAATTTTATTTTTAACTATTTTAACGTATAGGTCACAAAAGTAGCCTATTTTGTGTCTTTACGTCTAAATGTTGATCTACCAACTTTCATGAAAATCAGTTAATTCGTTTAAGAGTTATGGAGGAACATACATACATGCAATACTGTAGGTATTGTATGTATGTATGTATGTATGTATGTATGTATGTATGTATTAGGCTATTTAGGTTTATATATTTTTTAAATTCAAAGGTCAATGAAATTTTTATCTAATTGCTTTATGTAGAATGCAGAATGCGATTTATATTTTCTTTTATGTGTCACCATGCATAACTTTTTACAGAGTAGTCCGATTTTGATAATTCTTTTTTTTTGGAAAGGGTATAAATTTGTAAAAAAAATCCTACTCTAAAGGCAAGAACATAAGGGTGATTTATAGTTCACTCACAGATTTTAATGGTGAGTTGTGTATTACAATGAAAAAAAGTAATTCGAAATTAAGCATGTAGTAATTAGTAGATTATTGCCACAAAAAATTATAAAATAAAAACTTTTCAACAAAAAGATTAAGCCGTGGAAAAAACTGAAAAACCAAAAATAATTTTAATACTTAAGTATACTCAAGTATTATACAAAAACAAAATTAATTTAAATACTTACTCGTGAATACAAAATAGTTCATGGAAGCAAATATAAAGACGAATAAATATTACGTCACTAGATGAATAACTTTTTGTTACTTTTGAAGGAATAATTATTATTTTGTAATGATCCCGTTAGCATTGGACGCGGAATCATTATTTACAATTTGAAACTCAAAATTCATCGACATTTACCAACTCAAATATTATTTTAAATACATTTTATCCAACAGAAATCAAACCGCTTCACGCAGGCACGTTCTGTTATCGAAATGTGTAATTAATTTTGCCGTTTACTCTTACGTAGGTACAGGTCAATGTTATAAACATGCATCACTATAAAATTATATGACGGGTTGCAGAGATGATCGCTCGTTTAGCTCGATATTCAATGACACGTGGGAGCTCAATACGTTACCCCACAGATATGTATATCCTCTATAGATATCCCCCACCGCATATTGCACATCTATGTGTGCTCAAAACTTACAAATCGACTACCAAAGATTTAAATCGACTACAGTGTGCAGTATCTTGGGTTTTCTCTATAGTTTGAATGAATTAGTTCTGGACCTAATACCTACATCTAGAATTCTAGATTTTAAACATAAATGAGGTCACTACAAATTAAGTATGTCTAATGTCCGTCTGTGTGTGTTTAGCAGAACTACAACCGCGATTCTATCGGCTGGAATTAAATACAGTTATGCATGTTTCTATATTTAAAAATAAAAAAAAAAAAACAAAAAATATTAAATGTCGTTTTAATTTGAAATGTCATCTTACCTTTATGAAAAATACTTATTGTAGTTAATTAATTTTGTTAGACTTGACTAGATAGACAAAGTAAAAATCCATTAATGGACATTTTAAGGAAAACTCGTTCATTGTTTTAGAATGTAATAATTACATAGAATATTAGGGTGTTAATTATTCTATATGTTAATCCAAGTAATAAACTATCTGTGTGCCAAATTTCATCCAAATCAGTTTAGCCGTTTTTGCATTATTAAGGAACAAACATCCAAACATGCAAACATATTAAAACAATGTGATTGAAATGCTTGGCAGTGAATTATACTTATATATTTTTTAAGTTATTTGATATCTCGATATACTTTATCAGCAACATAATTACATTATGTTATATAATACTAAGGTTTTACCCGCGACTTCGTCCGCGTCCGATCGCTACCAAATTTCACAGGAATACGCGCTGGACCAATATGAATGTTGTCTGAAAATATTATAAAAATTGCTTCAGCGGTTTTGGAATCCACAGGGAACATACATACATACAAAGATTGCCTTTTATATGTATAGATAGATAGATAGATGTACTCATTGCCCGTTCCTCACCCCCGAGAGTGATTAATGCAAACAAGCATGTCAAGCCGTTTTGAAACAAACGCGTTATTATAATGAGGTTTTAATGTGATATCATTTCGCAATTGAATTCACGGAAACCATTATTTCCGTGCAATAACTTATTCTACACTAACTGTGCCCGCAACTTCATACGCGTTGTAGTTTGTTTATTGAAAATCCCACGGGAACCTAACATTTGTCCAGGTGTGTCGAAATTCATATAAATCCGGCTGAGTAGCTATGCAATTTTTGCATGATTGAATAACAAACATACGAACTTTCACATTTACTTATAGGTAACTAGCGACCCGCTCCCGGCTTTGCCCGCATCCGATCGCTATCAAACTTCACAGGATTACCCGCTGGACTAATCTGAACATTGTCTGAGAGTTTTATCAAAATCGGTTCAGCGGTTTTGGAGTCCATAGGAAACATACACACACACACACACATCGCCTTTTATATATTAGGTTTAGGAAGATTAGGAGTCCTTCTATGATATAGGGGAAAATGCCCAATTATTGGCACCTTTCGACCTATTTGTTCAACTCAAATAAAATTTGGTAGTTTGACAATGTTTAAATCATTTGACTGTTTCGTGTTAACAATTCTCATAAACCTAAGATTTATTTATTTTTTGTGGGAACACAGTTTATGGAATAGTTTTCTTATTTTTTAGTGAAAAGTTCAGGGTGCCAATAAATTGGAGGGGTGCCAACATTAGGTCATTTTACGCTAGTATTTCTTTGAAATAGTCAGGTGAAGTGGCAGTGGCACATCTGTCGCAGAGAGGACAAACCATGGGGTAGAAATTTTCTTGAATATAGGGCACGAATTGGAAAATGGAGCTTAGGAGAGACCCTGTGGCCAGGTGAACAGAAGAACTGGAAGCTGGTTGACAGAAGACCGTGCGTAGGTAGTTAAAAGGGAGAGGACCCTTGTGATGGCGAGCCTTGGGAGAGGCTTAGTGGAAAGACAAGGGCTCATGATGATCACAGTATGAGCCGGTCTCTGTGAACTTTGTGTTTATGCAAATTATCATTGAAACAAGTTTATTATTATTGTAATGAAATTTTAATTTGGAGCCATTGTTTTTTTTCTTGAGATTTCACGCATTGTGTTCAACAGAACAGTAGAATAATACAATGCCTTCCATTATCATAAACATGGCGGAGTAAAGATCCCCTTCCGGAGTATCATCATGAAATAAATGCCCTTACAAAAATGAAGGAAAAATATAAATATGAGAGGTATCAGTCTCCTTTAAGGAAACATGCTACACACTCGATCAATCATGAGTAATTCCTTCGACGTATTTATATGAAAATTGCCTCACAAATAGATTGTTATCTGATAACACACCTGATTTTTTGGTAGACATGAAAGACTCGAATATAGTCGGAAAATGACGACACTACCTGCAAGTAAAACTTGGAACATCACTTTGATCGACAATTTAATTAACCATATAATTAATTTTCTAATTTATTTTTGGATGTTTAATTAATTTCGAGTAAGTGGAAATTCCTATAATTGAATATTACACGCGATGCCGTATCAACGCTGCTCACCTTGTTCCAAATAAAAACCAAAAAGCGTTCGTTGCCATGTCTATAGAGAATTCAAAAACATCAAAACGAAAGTAGTAATTAATGGAACCAATGGAATCAATGACATTTACTCTTTGTATTCTATAACAATAAAAAACGATGTATTTTTTTTTCAATTAGAAACATTTAACATTTTCAAAATCAACATTTCCTTAATTTTTTTCCTTTTTATTTTCATATCTATTTTTCTAACTCCAACTAATTGGTGAAACGATTTTGTTGATTATTTTTTATTTGAAAGTTGGTACTTCCCGTGTGGTCCCATTTCAATTTGGTCCAGTTCTGACAATGGCATCCATGAGAAAACGGTTTGAAATCGTTTTTTTTTAGTTATATTGTCACTTCTTTTTTGATTCTTCTCTAATTCTCAAAAGTTGTAAGTTTATAATTTTTTGTTCTTTTGTTCCCCATTTCTTGCCACTGTGTTTTGAGGAAAAAATAATAAAAAAAATTTTTTTTTTTATTGTTTAAAAACCTAATATCTTTGAAAATAAAACGTGAACTTCTATTTAGGTGAGTAACAATATAAAAAAGTATAATCTAATTGCAAAACCATAATATACCTACAGCCCGTCTACTCGTTCGAGATCTAATCTAGCTCAAAAGCTATTTGGCCAAGATTCGCTTAATTTTCTGACCTAGTAAATACAAGTTCCAGTTTGTTAGTTGTTTCCATTGCTTACTTTAAAATTTAAAGTCTTCTATTAGACGAATTTCTTTGCTCTTCTGCAGTTTTTAAGGAAAAATAAATGTCTGTACTTTTTAAAAGTGTGATGAACTATCTTTGCACTTAAAACTGCAGCTTGGGGAAATGTTTGCTAAACATTCATTTGGGATCCTTAAATTACAAAAAGAAAACTATAATTGAAGTCTGCTTGTCTGTAGGTATATCCGCTAACTCCTAACAGGAAATTAGTGCTGCTTTTCGGTCAATGAGTAAGGGATGTCAGAGTTATTTCCTTATTATTTCCCAATGCCTTATCCTTGTGTTATAGGCCATGGCCAAGGTGTAAAAAAGTAGTTTATATATTGTAGAAAAAAATCCACGCGAAGCTGGGAGCGTGTCGCTAGTAAATATACTGTTAATAAGAAGCAGAGTCAACATAATTATATATAAGAAAATCTCAAACTGTATCCTTATAGACTTAAATCTTTATTCAAAACTCTTAGGAATTTGAATTACATTATGTAGTGAATCCACTTCTTGATCCAAGTACACCGGAAATTACCTCAGGAACGCTACATTGTCTCCGTTGGATTATTGTCATTTTGGTACGTCATTTCCGCTTTACGAAAACATCCGGTAATTATTCGGAAATTGTCAAACGTAATAGAGACTGTTGTTGGAATGAATTATATATTTAAATGAAAGGTATTCCTTCAGCCGAAGCACTGAGCTACGACTTAGGGATACTGATTACAATATATACCTTAAATTAGTTGCTGTAGAAATGATTATATGTGTCACGTCGTAAAGTAAAAAAGTCATTCATCTTCGTCTACGTTATTATATCCATGGTCCTCGCAAATAAAGATTTATTATCTTTATTATGAGAGACAGGAAAATTATTAATAAGGAAACATTGAGTCATAATCGGTAATTGGCTTCCTTAAGTTTTCCTTGAAAAATATTACGAATAAATCCATGAAGAAAATTTGGACATAATATATTTATTACATTTTTATTTATTTGTAATTTTATGGGAAAAGTAACAAGTCTATCTATTCTCTTTTAGTGAAATATCTTTCTGTAAGTAGTAGAAGATTTCATCATTTTTCTTTGCTAACAGCAGTCACTAACAGTCAAAAATTATCCAACCAATTACAAACCCTCTTACAGCATGCTGATGCGCAGTATTCCCCTAAACCTGATGCTCAATCCAACTGTGATATTCCTTATGATATTTCAATGGCTGCTACTCACTAACTAGTAGGCAATCAGCTATTATAATTCACATTGTCTTCTGTAAAAGTATAGTTTACTACATTTTGCACGCGACTTCGCCCGCGTAATGATTGTCAGCTATGAGAATTATTTGTTTTGTTAATTATTTGTTAATATATAAAAAATTTTGAACTAAGTATATTTCGGTGATACGATTGTGGAGTTATTTACAAGGCAATACGAATCGATTTCCTGTGCAAGTACTTTTAACTCGGACTCTAAAGACGAGGCCGCGGGCTGCGATGGGCTCGTGGCGTTGGTTGCTATGATACTTTCAGGTTGAGGTTAGTTTTCAACCGACTTCCAAATAAAACTTTTTAACATCCCCGTTTTCCTACCCTTTGGGTTAGAATATTTTTTCCAAATTTATATGAGACCTCCTTGGCGTTACACTCTTTCAAATAAAGAAAGAATTATGAAAATCGGACTACTCTGTAAAAAGTTATGCGTGATAATACTTACATAAAAAAAAAACGCGTCGAATTGAGTACTTCCTCCGTTTTTGTTGGTTCTCAATTCGACTGTATTTTTTTTTATGTTGTTACCTCATAACTTTCGACTGGGTGAAACGATTTTGATGTTTCTTTTTTAAAAAAAGGTACCCTATGTCAACCCTTTATTGGTTTCAGGATTCATTCCAGCCTTGCTGTTCCAAATACGAGCGGGATGACATTCCAATAGTGCCCTGCCATTTACACAAAATATTATATTTATATGGTGAATATTATTTTATTGGCCAAGGCTGTATGTGTATATGTACATATATTATGTCATTTTGGAAAAAGTATGAACCATGATAATGGGCAGTAGTAATATGGGAAATAAAAAATGTTAGTAGTAACGAGGGCTAAAAAGTACCAGTAAGATGGGTAACACGGGTAACAAAGGGTCCTTTATTGTGTACCTGACATCGGTTAAGTAGTTAAGGCGTGAAAAGGTAACAGCAGACAGAGTTACTTTCACATTTATAATATTACTAGCTGGTGCTCGCGACTTCGTCCGCGTTAAAAAGTATAAAACGCCATCTACGGTGGAATATCACCAAGCATTTGTCATGTTAATTATATCTCTGCGAGGTTTTACCTGATTTGGATAGATGGCGCTATCTCCCGGGCCAAGCCGCTAGTATTTACTTTTATTTTAGATTTCCCATAGGAATGAAGTATATTCCCGCAGTAAAAAGTATCCTATGTTCATCACAGATAATGTGGGCTTCTAATGGTAAAAGATTTTTTCAAATCGGTCCAGTAGTTTCGGAGCCTATTTTATACAAACAAACAAACAATCAATCAAATCTTTCCTCTTTATAATATTAGTATAGAGTATGGATGTAGTTGTAGTATGACGTCACGTCGTTATATAACTTGGAAAATTCGCAATGTTTTCATGAAGGCCCCGTGGCGCAACGGATAACGCGTCTGACTACGGATCAGAAGATTCCAGGTTCAAATCCTGGCGGGCTCGCATGCTGTGGGAACAAATTTCTTTTTATATTTTATCTTTTTGTACTCGTATACAATAAAATTTATATTTGAAATTGAATGCGATTATAATCGGAAATTAATCCTTAATCTATTTAATTTAATTCTTATTTACTTAAGGATGAGCTCTGGCATCCCTTACTGGCTCTCCGAAACATAACAGCACATATGCTGTTATTTCACGGTGGTTATGCTAGACGTGCTGCCCAAATGACTGCGAAACGCATACAGAAAGATAAAATTAAAGAAAAGTGGTTAAATGGAGAGTTAAATTTCAATTTTATTAAATACTAGCTGTTACATGCGACTTCGCCTGCGCAACTTCATGACATATAGCCTTTGTTACTCGCTTATAATGTAGCTTTCTATAGGTGAAAGAATTTTTGAAGTAGTTTTTGTGTTTATTCATTACAAATCTGTATAATATTATTTGGTATAAATGTCACCAGAATGTATGAGTGTAGCACAAAGTTGCTTTTCATTACGTATACGTAAATAAATAAATTGTTTCATCAACAATTTACCATTCTCCATTGAAATCGTTAACGTTGCAACACAAATACTAACAAAATAAATGGAGAAATAAAGAGTGGAGAACCCATCGCAGCGTAATGCAAAACAAATCGACCGTGTAATTAAACAAAATAAATGGTTTTGTTCACAATATAAATTGCAAATCGCCTTAAAATCTTAACAACCCCCTATTGTTTAATATTCGTTAGCAAAAGTCGGTAACCAGTCCATTGTACACAAACTCTTTGATGAGCTTTGTTTACACGGTACAATATTTGTCTATAATAATTAATGTAGCATAATATAAGAACATAATGAGTGAAACGGTATCTTTCACCAGACGAGGCTTCTCTTTGTTCAAATACATTACCTACTCTCATTTTTAGCTGTTGCCGCAGACAGAACAATGACTGAACCATGAATGAACAATGAAACAATTTATATCCATACTAATATAATGAGGAAAAAAACATTTTAACACTAATTAATGTACTATCGTGATCCGAATTATACCTTAAGTGTGCTGTCGCTTAAGTAGGATAAGGAGAAGACATTAGGATGGGATAGGAAAATGGGCTCTGATATCTCACTTACTTATTCAAATACAACAGTAATTATTCTCCTGTACAAAACACTAATTTACTAACGATAATTTTACGTTATTAAAAATATGATATAAGTACAGTCCGTATAAAAAAAAAACGAAAAAGCAATATAACGCTTGACCACTTGTTGCTATAACACTTTAGCCAGGCGTTAGATTTTTATTATATTTTAGAATTTTTAGATGATCCCTCGGGAATAGTCCTATTTTTCTGGATGAATGTCACCCTATGCCTTTCTGGTGTTTCAGACAACGTTTATGCAAAATTTCATGGTGATCGGTTCAGTAGTTTTTGTGTGAAAGAGTAACAAACATCCATACATCCAATACATCCATACAAACTTTCGCATTTACGGATAATACTGATTTTGTGTTATGTCTAGAATTATACGTTTATTAATATTTTAGTAAAACATACCAAGTAAGTCAATTATTGTAACTATGTGTAAAGGGTAAATAAATTAGAAAACTTTGGAGAGGTTTAATCAGCGCTCTTGTTACCACAAGATTATTAAACAAGCTTCATTAACTTAGTAAGTTTACCGCTTGTGTTTTTGTATAGTGGGGGAGATGGCGGAAGACATCCTGGCTACGTTTTAATGGGAATAGAAATGGAATGGACCATGGCCTGTCACTCCAGTCTAGGTCAGGACTGACACAAGTTTTCAGAGCTGTAGGGGAAACCCTTTTGCTATAATATTGAAAAGGCTAATACGACTTTGAATATCATACGAGTACATCAATGCTCTTTACTACGTTACAATATGGCACTGTCGCGAGTTCAATAATTTTACCCCATCTCAATAATTGTTTTTTTTTCTTATAAAATTCGGTTACATTACGTAACATGACACGTCGCGAGTTCAATGATTTTATCCCATCTCAAAAATGAACAACGCGCCTAGAGAAGTTTTAGCTTAAAAAATCTGATATTCCTAATTAATGAATTAGGTACCGTCCTTATTTTAGTTAACTTGTAATTAAATTTTGAAAAATGCTTTTCATTGTTGCGAAGCCATGCCGTAGACAAGCATTCGCACGTAGATACCTCAACATTTTGCATACTGACAAAATCAATACTAATAATAAATCTGTAAGTGTAGGTATTGTATGTTCCTCCATAACTCTTAAACGAATTAATTGATTTTCATGAAACTTGGTAGACGCGGACGAAGTCGCGGGCGCCAGCTAGTTAGTCAATAAATACTGACAAATAGAGCCGACGTACGAAAGTCGCGCGCGACTATGCATCCAATGGGTTATTAGTAAATGACTTATTTGAATGAATAGGAAATATACTACCGCTTAGTGGAAATGAAGTCTTAATTTAGATATGAAAGTCAAATATTTAAATTAGTGGGTTTGAAATTCTGGCCATTAATTATAAAGTAAAGGTAAGAGGTTACATTAATTATAAGTAATTAAAAACACAGCTTTGAAGTTATTTTTGTGACAGGTCACAAGGGTAATAAAAGTCATAGCTTATATTTCAGTCCTTGTTTGAAATCCGAGCGGATTATTTTGTCAATGCCCATTTTTAAAGGAAAAATGATAAAATCGAAACAAAATCTCAGATGTAATCGGGCTTTCAAAGTATTTCAGCTTCGTAATTGGTGCTCTTGTGAAAAGGCACATAACAATTACAAATGTAAGTATCTGATTATTTTCAGTATATATCTACATGTGCGACAAATATACATACCAAACTTATGTGTAACATAAATAATTACTAATATTTTTTTATGCTTGGTCGACATAATTAACGACAGAGCTGACTATTATTTGGGTCAGTATTCTTGGAACTCTGCCTATGACATATTTTTATAATATGTATAGACCAATATGTACCAAGTAAAATCTCAAGTAAGATTGTCTTCCAAAACTTTTCGAATTTTTAAAACTTTCTTTTTATTAAGCTCGAAAACTGTCCCTTTATACGTGATTTGACATCGAGAGGTTTGCAGCGTTGATCTCTCAATAAATATACTACATAAGTTAACATTTCAAATGCAATTAGTGATCAATCGTGAGAAGTTAACAGAAACTGGGAATCTAGGTAGGTGTCATAATAGTCTAGAATTCTAGGTACAGTAAATACATTTGATACAGCTCTAAATTACTTTGTTTACATTTGAATATCTAACTTGTAAACTGGTGCAAGTAACATTATGACTCGTTTGACGTGAGACATAAGTGATTACTTAGTGATGAGTCTCACTGAAAAAAAGTGTATTAAGAAAAATATATTTTTAAGATAATAACCAATTGTTACTGAAATATATTATATTTAATAAACAAAAGAGACAGTAACAAGTAAATGAAAAAAGAACTGTGTTACACAATTTCCTCGGGCGAAATCTGCTTACTCATAATTACGGAGTTTTTTAAATAGGAAAAGTAAAAACACGGGCGTATAATGTAGGACGAAGGACGTAAGACCTCTGAAAAACGAGCAAACATTATTTATTCGTGGGGCCTCTTTCGGTTTTAATTCGGATTTATGTATGTACATTAAAGAAAGAGGCTTATATCCTCTAGGCTCGTGACACGGACGGTCTTGTGTGTACCGCTACCTTTATTTTGAATTACGCGCGCGATAGTAAATGTTGCGTTGTACTTGTACGATCAAAGGCGTATTTTTGAAAATTACAATATTAAGAGCCTCTTTCACCATCTGTCAAGTAGGCTAACCGTCATTTAAAGTCACCTGTCACCGGGAATAATTTAGATGATATACCTTTTTTGTACTGTAAAAGTCCCAAACAATAAAAAGGGAATAATGATCAAAAATGCGCCTATCGAAGGATGCACTAAACCGAGTGCATAATTTAATAAAACGTAAAATTATTTCTAAAAGTAACTACTTGTAGTTGGTGGAAGAGGCCCTTAGCAAAGTAAATCCTTAATATTTATCTATTACTAGCGCTAGCGACCAGCTCCCGGCTTCGCCCGGCGGGCATTTTTTTACGTAAAAGCCTTCCCTGATTGTGCCTCTATCCATAAGTGAAGACAGAATTAAAATCGGTCCAGCCGTTCTCAAGTTTTGCGCTTAGCAACACATTTAGGGATTCATTTTTCTATATACTAATTAAAAAGGGGAAAGATTTGTTTATTTGTTTGTTTGTTTGTTTGTATAGAATAGGCTCCGAAACTACTGGACCGATTTGAAAAATTCTTTTACCATTAGAAGCCGACATTATCCGTGATGAACATAGGATACTTTTTACCGCGGTAAAACGCTTCATTCCTACGGCAAACCTAAAATAAAATAAGTAAATACTAGCGACTTGGCCCGGGAGATAGCTCCATCTATCCAAAATACGGTAGATGGCGTTTTATACTTTTCTACGCGGACGAAGTCGCGAGCATCCATATTTATATATAGAAAATGAGTAAAGGACGCATACGTCCATTCCTCCTACTCGTATTAGAGCCTAGTCCATATTAGTCGTTGTGAAGTTATAATGTCGTGAAGATCATAGATGACGATAATCGTCTACTATTAAATTGACTGCCTATCTTTATTACCTGTCTGCCGACTTTGTATAAAAAATAATACACTTCTGTAATCATAATAAGTACGTAAGTTAGATGTAATTATACGTCATATTCCTATGTAATATTATAACTCTTCAAATGGCTAAGTATCGCACCAAATTTGTTTGTATGGGTTGCATAAAGTATCAGTTTAAGGGCCATACCCTCATTACGTCGCGTCCCTTAACTTTCGGACATTTTTCACAAAACCCTCAAAACCCAGTTCATATGTGACACATTTTATAAGCCGCGTATATAAGTGAGAACTTTTTCCGTGTTTTATGACGAGTTATTTTTTTTTATTCAGTTTGTTTTTTCATTATAATTTTTGGACGTTTGTTACTCATTCACACTGTTATACGATAAAAATTGACACACAGTCTAACAGTTATTTGGATAATTTTCATCCATTTCCTTGTGATATGACAGATTTGAATTCCGAACTAAACAACGCCTCATATTATCTATTTAGAATTTACTTTTACATTATCGGGTCTAGAAGATTTTTCCGGTATACTCAAAAGAAGCCGAGGACAAAAAGTAAAAACTAACCCTAGCCATTTTTTCATTATAATTTTTGGACGTTTGTTACTCATTCACACTGTTATACGATAAAAATTGACACACAGTCTAACAGTTATTTGGATAATTTTCATCCATTTCCTTGTGATATGACAGATTTGAATTCCGAACTAAACAACGCCTCATATTATCTATTTAGAATTTACTTTTACATTATCGGGTCTAGAAGATTTTTCCGGTATACTCAAAAGAAGCCGAGGACAAAAAGTAAAAACTAACCCTAGCCATCTTCAGTAGGTATTTATAAATTCCAAAGATGCTAATTGAACATTTGCAAAAAAGAAAACTATGTGAACGCTAACTTCGCTTAGAAAGAATTAAACAAGTTATTTATAAGAAACAAAATATTTTAGCTTATTTTTCAAGGCAAAATTATTCTCTAGACGGATTCGTTACTTTGTTAGATTTTCCTTGAAATAGTATTACGCTTGCTCGACCCAGAAAAGAATTTCACATTGAAAAAGAGTGTAATTCTATTAAATTGTTTGAATAGAAGTGAAATATCAGTGAAAGAGTGAACATTGAAGTCGAACGCGATTCAGTCAGCACCTTTGTGGAGCGTTGGACGTATTCATAGTTTCTGATTCACGTGAATAGACCTTTCAACTTGCAATTTTTAATGTACCAAACCTTCGTCCAAGCTGGAAGTCGAGGCAATATCCAGCGAATCGATCCAGCCGACTCCAAGCCGGTGAAATGCGGAACGATGCACTGCTTTGTGATGCGTCCTTATTGCTCTCGATACAATGTCGGAGCGATCTGTTTCCACTTTTATGACGTTGCTTTTCCTTTAGGTTATAATAAAAATTTTCACCTTCATATTCCTAGTCGCTTTAAACATGTAACGCCGTATACGGGAGTCATATTCACCTGTTGGTAAGCGCAATTTCCTACCTGTCAAAGTCAAACAAAATGTGTAGTCATAAATTAAACGGAATTCTGTAGATATCTCATCGAAATAATATATCTCTGCAAGATATATCTACGCTTAAAAATTCAAATTGTGTGGATGCTAACTATGTTATGTGGAATAGTCACATTGTAAAGAAAGAGGCATAGTTTGAAAGTTTGAATTAATATTTATAAATACTAATTTTCATTGACTAATGACTTGAAAAAGGCAATACTAGGTAAATAAGAATTTACATAATTTTTTTCATACTTTATTATATCTTAGTTAAAATTATTATTAGTATTGAGAAGGGTGGATAATCATGGTCATAGGTACTGATAGGTGGACCACTGGCAATACGCGATATATGTATTAAATGAGGTTCAAAAGATTACTCTCATAGTTAATAAGAACAACATTGACGGCTAGGCTTTTAGCAACAGTGTTTCAAAAGTAACAAAACATTGTATACCTAATAGACAATTTACAATAACATTGTATACAGGCTGACCCAGAAATTAGTATTATTTCTCTCGTGTGACGATACTATGACTACAGTGAAGTAATTCGTTCCGGGACATAGCTGTTCACTTGATTGAACATCCAACTGTTCTTCTTCCTAAAATCTTCTTCCATAATTCAATTAATTACTTAACGTTCCATCAAAAGGAAATTTAACTTAAATATTTAATACACAACTTTAACATAAAAACATGCAAATATTTTTCAATCAATTTGCCCCAAAAGGATATCCGACCGACACAGGGCAGTAAGGCGTAATCGAGGGGTCTCAGGCGAGCCGCGTTTCAACTTAAAATAGCATGTATAATTTAAAAGAAATGCCAAACATACCCACATTTACCTTCAATCGCAAAATAATAGCCCTTTTACAGATTACATTTCATGTTTCAAACTTTCACTTAAATCATTTGTTATTTTTAACATGTTTTTACAATGAAAATATTTTAAATCTTTCTTAATTTCGATCTATTAACTAAGAATTCACATTTTCTTTTATTTCTTACATAAATATAAAGAATGACACAATTCTTCTCTTTGTGTATTGACTGATTTTTTGTGTGCGTGAGTTTCTGAATACTTTTGCATGTGTTTGACTGTTTATGGCCGGCGTACCTCCACTTACGGGTACGCCGAGGTTCCGACAAGGAGCGTAGCCCTCCCTGCGCTAGATAGCCGAGGCGGGGCACCGATGTCGTGTCATAATGTCGTGTCCCCGCAACCCCGCCCATCAACGGCCGCGCTACAAAGTCGTTTGGTTTTTAACCGGTACGAGTTCAACAAGGATTTTCAAAAGTTAAAATAAAAACATCTGCTGATTAGTTCTTAGTTCATTAGTGAGTCCACTAGTTCTATTAGGATATATAAAATATTTAAGGATTTTTGTCAAAGAGCACAAGATTTCACCTGTAATGAGTTTTGTTTTAGAATGTTCAAAGATAGCGGATTATTATAATCATCGCATTAACATGGTTAGATGGAATAATACCGTTTTCTTTTTTTTATGTTAACTCAACATGTCCACTTGATGGTAGGCTATGTAACACAAGTAAAGGCACATAAATAGTAGGTCATTTTATATTAATAAAAATAAACTTTTTGTAATACAAGGTTTCTCCATAATTTTGTTACACGTGCTGATTTATTTATAGTGGAATCAATTTCATTAAAATTAGATAATAATTTGTATCATTCAAAATATTCGTTGGGAAAGAAGATATAAGGCTTTTTAATTAAAATTTTATGAAGAGACTCACAGTGTGGTAAGCCGAAGATGAATAAAAAATTGCCTCCTACCGGTATCTGCTCAATTTGATTACAAAAAATTATTTACAACTAGCTGGCGCCCGCGACTTCGTCCGCGTTGAAAGAGAAAAAAGTAGCCTATCTTGTGTCCTGTACGTCTAAATGTTTATCTACCAAGTTTCATAATATAAAAATCAGTTATGACTTAAAGACTTAAAGACTTAAAGACAGTTTAAAGACTTATGGAGGAACATACATACATACATACATACATACATACATACATACATACATACATACATACATACATGCATGCATGCATGCATGCATGCATGCATACATACATACATACATACATACATACATACATACATACATACATACATACATACATACATACATACATACATACATACATACATACATACATACATACATACAATAGGTACCTACACTTATAGATTTATTATTACTATTGATGGAAGCAATTTTATCAAAGTAATATAAAAAGATTCGTTGAAGGAAGAGAAAAATTAGATAGAAAATACATAATTTTCTAGGCAACTGTGATTGTTGAGGTACGGAGTTAACTTGGAAATTCGTGCGCCAAAACTACACGGTTGGGGACGTTCCTACATCGTTGACATTAACAGACTTATGTTTTCATAGAAACTGTTATTTTTACACTGTTATCCAATTGTTCTATTCGGCTGGAACAGTTCCAATATGATGTTTTTCGTACACTTGAAAAGTGACAATTCCATAAAAAGAATTTTTCGTTTGGAAAACTCTAGCAGCTGATCACTTATTTCTTACACAATTAATAGAGTTGACAAGAACACAGTACCTCTATATATAGTTAACAGGTAGGGTAGGTAAGTAAACATACACTTTAGAGATTTTTTATGGCCTCTAAAATGTTCAAAAAAATTACGTGAAATTTTTTTTACATGACTGAATTTTCATTCAGTCGAATTT
Source organism: Synanthedon vespiformis (assembly GCA_918317495.1). Taxonomy (NCBI): domain Eukaryota; kingdom Metazoa; phylum Arthropoda; class Insecta; order Lepidoptera; family Sesiidae; genus Synanthedon; species Synanthedon vespiformis. The sequence goes on along the minus strand of OU906947.1, from coordinate 766,006 downwards.
CTGTGTACTTATATAAACCACAGTCGCCCCTGCAAACTAAAGAGTAACTGGCACCTATCAAGCGGGCATTATTGTACTAAATTTGGGCTTAATTTTCAATTCAGCTAGTCAATCACTTCAAAGTCCATTTACCTCGTCCCAGCTGACGCGTGTGTATGTAAAATATATTATACATGAAAACTAGCACACGACCTGTTCAGCTTTACTTACTTGTACTTAATAAATATTAAATAAGGGTTGTTTTCATATGGTGGACTCATATGCTGGATAATTGGATTAATCTTGATTTTTAGAATAATTGATATATAATTTTTTTATTAATATTAGGTAACCTGGTGAATAAAACAAGACATATTTACAAAAACATTTCATTTTTTCGCATAAAACATGGTATAACTACTCCGCCTCGATAATTATTTCGAGTGTTACTTATTTCAAGTGTTCTATGAAAAGACTCCATCGGATTTCACCTGGGGAGAATTTGCAATGGAAATGTAAGAGGTCATCAGACAGTAGTGCAGTTTCACAAGTTCGTTTTTGTTATATATTTTTTAGTAGAGTAGGTAATAAAAATATTAACACTTTTTTCCCATTGGTTGAACCTATTGGTCGAGTGGCCTTAGAGGTCTGACTCAGGGGTCTCGAGTTCGATTCCTGGCAGGGCATACTTGGCAAATGCTGGTCTCAGTTGTCGACGCCTACTATTGTTATTCTTACACAAGCACTTATAATAATTGAATGTCCTCCTTTTCTATCCTGCTTAACATATACTCGTTTTAGTTAAAATGTACAGCTTCACATAAAACTTTATATTATCACCCAGAATATTATATAGTTTTTTATACGACAATAGAAAACGATACATGAAAAATTTATGGGTAATGAAACATTGTAAGAAACTTACGAACATATAAACTCTTACCTACATATATATCTGTGGAAACAAACATAGTTTTTTTTTTATAAATTGTAAGAATATGCTTGTAAATCCCTTTTCTAGATCAACGTAGTAGTACTGGTTGTACATTATTATTATTATTTCTATTATTATGCCTTACCCTTTATTCTATTCAAGTCCTGACTACTTTTCTTTACTATCTATACTATAAAAAGGAAAGATTTGTTTGTTTGTTTGTTTGTTTGTTTGTTTGTTTGTTTGCAATGAATAGGCTCCTAAACTACTGTATTCTTTCACCTTTAGAAAGCTACATTATCAGCGAGTATTATCCTATTTTATATCTAAACTTACGCTGACGAAGTCGCGTTTCTACAGTTTGTGTAGAAACACACTTGTAACACCAATGCCATTGCTAATAAGCGATGATAGCCACCTACCATCGCGACTGTCAGTTTAGCTGCGGGACTTTATTTAAAAAAAAAATGGTAAATGTATAAAACGTTATGAAATGCATTTGATAATGACGTATGTAATCGTCATTACACTTAATGAAGTATGTTTCTGCGAACTAGTTTGTGATATAGACGTGGAAAATGGCTGACATATACTTACGCGTTTTCGGTAAAGGCAATGCATAAAGTATAACTGCTCACCTGTGAGCTAAAAGCACGATGCACGTTAAGCTGAATGCGAAACACAGTACTACGTGTTTATAGTAATCACTGTGAATATTATGAGTTCCCTGCTAACTTTAATATAATAAATGAAAAGGAATAAAAAATAAGGGAATGGACGTTAACATCCCTCCCCTTGATTCACTCTGTGAAACACAAAAGCGCACGTGCTACTCTTTTCTTAGTGGTCTTCTGTAAAGGGGTTGTTAGATACTTCCCCCAGCGTGCCTAACCAGCTTACCTATGTTACAAATTATACAGAATGTATTTTATCTATTACTAGCTGGTACTCGCGACTTCGTCCGCGTAGAAAAGTATAAAACTCCATCTAGCGTATTTTGGATAGATGGCGCTATCTCCCGGGCCAAGCCGCTAGTACTTTTAGATTTCCCGTAGAAATGAAGCATTTTCCCGCGGTAAAAAGTATCCTATGTTCATCACGAATAATGTCGGCTTCTAATGGTAAAATAATTTTTCAAATCGGTCCAGTAGTTTCGGAGCCTTATCTATACAAACAAACAAATCTTTCCTCTTTATAATATTAGTATTGATAAAAAGTAGCCTATGTTCATCACGGATAATGTCGGCTTCTAATGGTAAAATAATTTTTCAAATCGGTCCAGTAGTTTCGGAGCCTATTCTATACAAACAAACAAATCTTTCCTCTTTATAATATTAGTATTGATAAAAAGTAGCCTATGTTCATCACGGATAATGTCGGCTTCTAATGGTAAAATAATTTTTCAAATCGGTCCAATAGTTTCGGAGCCTATTCTATACAAACAAACAAACACACAAATCTTTCCTCTTTATAATATATATTAGTATAGACAAGTTGTCCGGAAGATATTTTACCGGAAGATATTTATACGGAAGATATTTTTGCATTATACTATAGTGCATGCATTATAAAAAAAACTTAACACATACCTAACTTTCTTGTTGTATGACACGCACATTATTGAACATTGTTTTGTATATCATTGCACATTAAAATGACTGTGCATTGTTATCTAACATTTCTACAATTATTGTCTCGGTCTCTTGAATAAAAATATATCTTGTTAACATTAATATTGTTTGTTACGCTTTCACGCAAAAACTACTGAATAGATCACCACGAAATTTTGCATACACGTTATCTGGGACACCAGCAAGAACATATGGTACTTTTTATCCAGAAAAAAAGGACTATTCCTGAGGGATCATCTAAAATATAAAACTGTAACTAACGCCTGGCCAATGTGTTATAGCAACAAGGCGTCAAGCGTTATAATTGTTTTTATATTTTTAATTTATCATCGAGTACGAAGTCGCGGGCACCAGCTAGTAAATTAATATATGCGTGCTGGATTAACCCGCAAATGAGTACTATTATTCCGTTATTATAAATTTAACACTCAATAAATGACTAGATAATGATCAATACAATAAATCTGTAGGGGTCGATCATGGAGTCTAACTTTGTTTTCAGTAATATCGTGTACTTGATACTGTAACTAAATTTACCATTTAAATGACCATTTTTAGAATTTTTTTCTGTATGTATGTATGTTCCTCCGTCACTCTTAAACGAATTAACTGATTTTCACAAAACTTGGTAGATAAACATTTAGAAGTACGAGACACGTGATAGGTTACTTTTAAGTCGCGGGCATCAGCTAGTAAACAATATGACCGTCTGCAAATTATATAATAGAGGTAAAAATAGCTTCTTCATTATATACCTGCTAGTATGCAAAATAAACGTGGTCCCTAATAAAAGCTACTTATAAACAATTGACACTGGTCTCTCTATTTACTGTGGCCTGCGGCTGATGTGGAAAAACGAGATGCATTCGAACGATGCTACAGCCAAAGGGAACTTGCTTAATCCCTTAAATCCTTTAATGGACGTTCGAAAATGTTGCCTAAAAGGTGTATCCTTCCACTTTACTAATCTACGCTAACACCACAGATTAAATTTGCTCAGACATTTACAAATTGGATTTTAACCTGTAGTAATTACGTTACTTATTGCTTTAAAGTGAAATTCTCAAATTAATTTTGTTATTTAACGAAGCCTTTTTAAGTTACTTATTCCACTAATTTTGGAAATTTCCAGAACTTACAGCTGTTGTACCTACGCAGTAAACTCAGGAGCTACTGGTTCGAATTGAAAAATTATTTTTGTGTTGGATAGTCAATTTATCGAGGAAGGCTATAGGCTATAGAGAACGCGGACGAAGTCGCGGGCATCAGCTATTTTTTAATATTTTCAATGCTTGAATGAGTTTTACAAAATATGAAGATAAGAATGCCGTATCTAATAGACGAAACAATTTACTATAATCTAATTATAGTTAATTGCAGCAGTGTTTTAATTAAGAATGTCCATGAGCAATATGTATGTAATGTGGCATTAACCAGCTTATGGTTGGTGTTAACCAAGGCATTTAACCATAAGCTGACCAAAAACTGAGAACATGCAAAAATATTGATGATAAATATAAAAAAAGCCACATCACCATACAAAAAAATTGAAAACTATGAAGCTTTTTGTAAGTGTAAGTGTAAGCTTGAAAAAATAATGGTAGGAGAAATTCATTTGTGTTTTAAAAATTATATGTAAAGCTTAGTATAAAAATTCTTTCTTCAGCATAGAATAAACTTAACAAATATTTATTCAAAATGCTAAACTTTCTTTTGGAATTCATCCAACGGTGCCACAGTTTTAAAGTAATGCACATTTGTATAGAGTTTTTATACAAATTTGATTCTGTTGCTGTGGGAGACGTGAGAGCGAAATTTGCCTGAGGCTTTGCGTTTGTCGCTGCCGACGACGTCAAAGTGCCTTTAAAATCAACATGGTCAGTGCCACGGGGGCCGGGGTGGCAAAACGAAAAATGTATAGTCGTACAGTGACAGCAAGTGTAAACAAGTTAGCCCTGTGCAAAAGCGCTGTGAATTTTAAACGGTGTTCTGACGGAATTCCGGCGTAGTTCGTACCGCGTAACGCGCCAACCGAAAAGGTAAATGGGTCATAAAGGCGTATCAATATTGACCGCGGAACTCCCGTCCGACGTACATCATGCCCGTTATATTGGCCATATCTCACCGTGTGCGGAGGAGCCATTTTTTTCGACATTAATTTATGTCCGTGTGGCAATTTTACTTTTTTAAACGTCCCCGACCTTTTACATTTTAACATGTTTTTGCAAAATTCATATCTGCGATTCGATTATTGACGTATTGAATCGATTTGTGTAGGTAGACAGTTTTCACAACTAAAGTAGGTAAGTAAAGTGCAACATTTTCATTAATCTCCATTACACATATATGTAAGTATATAAACTTTCATTAATAGTTAGCGGTGTTGATGAAAAAATCAATATTAATATTGTTTTAATACACACGACAGATCTGGACTGGAAAGTGTCTTGTCTGTTTAGACATTACAATCATTGCAAATACTGCGTTCATTTTTCTAAATCTTTATTTATACCTATTGTAATACACATTTATTATTTTAGTAATTAACTTGTATTTAAATAGTTATATATATTTTTCTTATAGTAGCCAAAACAAACTTTTAAATTAAATATTTTTAAATTGATCTCCGAATTAGCACATAATTTTCGTTTTACATAGACAACTTTATTATTGCTGGGTTCGTGTTGAGCAGAAATAAAAAAAGAAAGAAAGACAAAAATAACAAAAAGGTTTAATTAAATTTAATATAATATTTCGTAAATATTAAGCGTGTAGACCTCTCTCAATTTCACGATGTGTTGGAATGAACCGATAGCGTTTTATGTTCAACCGGGAGTTGTTTTAGGCCCCTCTTTACATAATTATCTTGGTATAACCTCGCAGTTTAAGGTTATAACCAGCTAATGTGTGTGTAAAGGGAAATTTGATTTGTTTTAATATAATAATAACATTAGCGAGCACTTTCGTAACCATAAAGCTCAAATGAGGCCTAAATAAAAAATATCTATGTTACGAATAAAAATACAGTCAAATTTTTTTTGCGTTTAAATGCCGCGTGTGTTTATTTCCAATAGTTTTTCCTGTTTTTTACAAACAGGAATTCCCCTGACATTTTCTGGTCACTTCACAAGGGATCATTTTCCCTTGTGAAGTCTACCGCAAAATGCGGTTATGTTCATATTGTCAAATTCACAGTCCACTTGATGATGGCAGATCATTTAGAAACACATTTGGATTCAAATGTTTCCACCTTTATATCGAGTTAGAATGATCCTGAGGTAATGAGATGGTTACATATAAATATATTGTTTGAAACACCTCAGAAGGGAAGTTTGCGTCCGCTGGATAGTAATTAGGAATGGATAAGGAAATGGTTTCTTTAGTATTCAGTACTCATCGGAACTCAACAGCACTTGCTATTATTAGAAATTCAGTGTGCCATGCCACTCATTCCATTAAGAGACCAGAGCAAACTATGAAAAATTAATTTCCATAGTTATCTCTGCTGGGGATCGAACCCGCGGGGCCTCTTATACAGAGCGTTAAAGGATCACACCATAACCACTCGATCTAGGGGCTCGTCAAACTGTTATCCTAACATCGTCAAAAACCTTATTTATCTAAGTAATGCGGATCAAATCAGCATTTGTAGCATATAAACTCAGGGTAACATTAATTGGACTACTCATTAAAACATTCGCCATTGCCCAACTTTTTGGAAACACAAATCATATCGTTATAAGTTTGAACAATTCTATGCTGCAAGGTGTCAAATGAAATTAGTCGACGTATTTTGACTCGCCAGTCTAAAGTTGAGATACGAGTATTAAACTTACTTCAAATTTTAATGAGTTCTAATATAATATGGACCTCATAATAATAAATGTTCAGAATCGATCTCTCGATGCTTGTGTTCGATTTGATCCATACTTCCAGGGATACCCTGTATAATGCACATATAACAGTTCATCTGAAAATAAATGATAATGATTATTATTATTAAAGATCTATTTAGGAGCTATGATTTTCCTAATTGGTGTTCTGTTTGTTAGTTATTAATATAACCATTCAAAGGACAGACAATCGGACTGCACTGACTGCGGAGAATGTGTATAGATTCCTATATAGATTTAAATTGGATGATAGCTGTTTTCGCCAAGCTAATGCGAGGGCGTAATTGCATTTTGTGTTCTTGTATTTGATTACCAATACATTCAAACGAGTTGAGTAAATAAAGTAAGGTATCTCATCAAGTCAGTGATTGCAGCAGTAGAAGTCTCTAAGGTACCTAAAATATTCATACATTTCTTCGATGTTTATTTCAAACACGGAATTAGATTTATCCAATACTAGCTGGTGCCCGTGACTTTGTCCGCGTTCTCTATAGATTCCTCGATAAATGGACTATCCAACACAAAAAGATTTTTTCAATTCGAACCAGTCGAACCAGTGAGATTAGCGCGTACAACCAAACAAACAAACAAACTCTTCAATTTTATATATTGGTATAAAGTAGGTACCCATCATAGTCTAGTAACACAAACAACTCCATAGAGGAACTTCTAGATAGTGCTAAATAATTTACTCAATTAATTAATTTCATTTAAGATTATCAGAATCGAAATAATCGAATCGAATCGAGTAAGAACTGTTAAATAAATTTAAATAAATTTACCTAAGATTTTAATATACATTTTTAACATACTATTACAATATACTAGTTCAAATTAAAACACCCTTAGTGACTATATAAGATTTCCTCAGGAAAAGATTTCCTTATAGTGGACTAAGGTCACTAAGAACTCGTCACTTTTATAGTATGAAAATGAAAATTATTATAATATGAAAATTCTACAGAGATAGAAGATCATTTCGATTTACATAGAATCGACAATTTTTACATTCAATTAATTTGAATAGTGCGTTTGTAAGGATAATTGTTAAGAACCGACCATTGTCAGAGAGTAGAGCAGCTGCGGGTCGCTGATAACCGCCGAACGTGTGCACGAATATGTTTGCAATAAGGTATATTTAGCTGATACATGCGATAATATAATAACACCATTGCACAGTATGACTTATTAAATTTAATCCTTACTAATATTATAAATGTGAATGTGGGTTTGTTTGTTTGTTACGCTTTCACGCAAATAATACTGAACCGAACACAATGAAATTTTGCATACACGTTGTCTGGGACACCAGAAAGGACTATTATCGAGGGATTATCTAAAATATAAAACCGTAACTAACGCCTGGCCAAAGTGTTATAGCAACAAGTTGTCAAGCGTTATATTGTTATTTTTTCTGTCTGTTACTCTCATCGTCGTCATTATCGTTATAATCAGCGTCTTACTCCTAGATATCCATTCTTCTAACCCTTAAAGCAAGACATCTTAGAATGTTGGAATCTTGGAAATGTCTTCGTTCGCCCCGATTTCATGAAAAAGTGCGATTCCCTTATATCTCGGAGATTTGTAAAGATGTGATATTCAAAAAGTACTCAATAGACGCGTATTAATGAGAGCTGTAAGGCGCAAAAAGAATTTTGCAAAAAAGTCAAAAACGAAAAAGTTATGGCTAAAAATTATTTTTCTTCCGAATTTTTGATTTTGGGGCTCGAAATTTACGAAGAATGATATCAAAAATTTATAAAATATAGCCTATGTTAATCGCTGATAATATAGCTTCCTAATAGTGAAAGAATTTTTCAAATCGGTCCAGTAGTTACGGAAATTCAATTCAAACAAACCAATCTTTCTAATTTATTAGTATAGACTATAGACTAGTCACTGATTGAATATTTTATATTATAAAGACTTAGGTACTTTGATAGAATATATTTTCGACAGTTATCCCTCGCTTCTCTTTTCGCACTACATCTGAATGTGAACGATTTTAAAATTCATACATTCAACGTTTGAAACGATTCAGTGCATGTATTTATTCGTTCATATGCAATGGTTTCAATGTAACCATGTATTATAGGCTTGTAAAATTCAATGTATTATAGGCTTGTAAAATTAAATGATTTTTTTCATACTTTCTTACTAATACCAATCTGTCATAATATAATCCTCTGTGACTGTGACCCCAACCGTGTCATTCTATAAGGAAGGTAATTCGTCAAACGTTAAAACGAACAGACAAAAGAATGCGATGATCATTATATATATATATTTTGGGATATATGTACGATATCAGAATATATGGAGAATCTGTAAAAGTAATCAATTTGACATTCAATTCTAAACCTAAAAAATTCAATTCTAAATAGGGGAAAATACCCAATTATTGACACTTTAAGAAATACGACCATTTATTGGCACCTTTCGACCTATTGTTCAACTGAAATAAAATTTGAAAGTTTGACAATGTTTAAATCATTTGACTGTTTAGTGTTAGCAATTCTCATAAGCCTAAGATTTATTTATTTTTTGTTTGAACACAGTTTATGGAATAGTTTTCTTATTTTTTAGTGAAATGTTTAGGTTGCCAAAAATTGGAGGAGTGCCAACATTAGGTCATTTTACCCTATTTGTAATTTTTAATTTTTAATGAGCACTAATCCTTAAATTAGATTACTACTCTCAAAATTTTGTTGTAAAATTAAAAGAGTTTGACACACAATCTTTCGTCTGTAAAAAATACCTAGTTGATTTTAAAAGTGAACTAAAAGTATGATGCAAGAAAGTTAATATAATATCTGTACTTCCTAAAACGTGGACAAAATTAGATTTTCCATTCGTCTGGAAAAAATTTTAGCGAGCAAGAATTCCCTTCCCTTAGGAACGATTGAAGTAATGGCGGTGCATTTTGAATATAAGATAAAAGCGGTGCAATAGCGACTTCAAAGGTAGAGTTGAGAGATCAAAATAAAAGCTATTTCACTTGAATATCCTTATAAGATTAACCCTCTAAAATTTCTTTCTATTCTACTGTTCCACGTAACTTTATAAAGTATTCGCATAAAAATGGTCACATAAAATAAACATTCTTTGAATATATTTCCTTAGAAATATATTTCCTTAGAAGGTTTCACCAACTTGAGCATGAATCATCATGCAGTGTCATTTTTTAATTAAAAGGATTTTTTAATTAAAGGTGACAAAAGACATATCTTATAAGAATATGTTTGCGTAATATGAGAGTGAAAAAATTATCAAAATCGTTTCACCCAGTCGAAAGTTATGAGGTAACAAACATAAAAAAGTGAAAAATAATACAATCGAATTAAGAACCTCCTCCTTTTTTGGAAGTCGGTTTAAAATATATTTTACTGCCGTTAAAAACAATACTTTCTAGAAACATATTTTAATTATCTGTGCCAACTATGTACTAACAAGAAAAAAAGCAAATGACTACACAAATATTCCTACGGCACAGTAAATAAGGCGGCTTGTTCTCCAGTTTAATTCATTTGTAAGCAATTCCAAAATGTTGGAGACGACATCAAAAGAAAAATAACACTAGCACGAACTTGCTATTTACCTAAAAATTTTGGCGCCCAGATACTAAACTTTTGGGTTAAATTGTTTCCAATGAACTCGAAAACAAGATGAATTAAACTAACTGATAGTAAAAAGAACTCGTTCGGAGTTTAATGCTCATTAAACCTTTTTTAATAGTGTTCTGTTTCTTAAGAAAATTAGTTAAATTAAATTCTTGTTTTTATAGACAAGATGTCCATAAAATAGGGAGTTTTTTTTTAAATTGGAATTATTTTAAAATATTTTTTATTTTATGTTTATACAGTTTATTTTTTTTTTCCTTAATTTATTATGTTACCGAGATAAAAATACGATTATACCTAGTTTTTAGAATTTTTGCATGTTGGTCTGTGCGTTTGTGTACGCTAATCTCATAAATGGCTTAACCGATGTGAATGCGGTTTTCACTGATGAATTGCTGTAATGCTTTGTTTCTTACTAGTCGGTTTTATTTACAAACGGTTTATGGAGTTATGGAGGAACATACGGTTTATGACTGTATGTTCCTCCATAACTCTTAAACGAATTAACTGATTTTCATGAAACTTGGTAGATAAACATTTAGACGTACAGGACACAAGATAGGCTACTTTTTTCTTATCAACGCGGGCGAAATCGCAGGCATCAGCTAGTTACGAAATAACTTCTTATGTCTTTACCTTTTTGTGTTCTCTATCAACTGCTAAAAGTGTGCGTTGATCAAATCTTTGTTATAAACGACAAATAAAACATTCCAAAATTTTTCTGTAAAATTATTAGCTAATTTTTTATTAATGTAGGTATATTATACGTCGAGATTTTTTTTAAAAAAGAAGAAGAATTTTTTTAGAGTTATTTAGCGAAATCTTTTCGATACATCTCTCTATTGAGTAGGGAATAAACTATTTTTTTTTAATGAACACGTCTTCTCATATAAAATAAATTGAAATGTTCCGTCGATCAAGATTCGCGGTAGAAGCAGGACGCAGCGGTCTCTCCCAGTTCGAACGATAAATCAACTCGACGCTTTTATGTATAAAAAAAGGAAAAAAGACCGGAGAAGTCGTTTATTTGTTTCCAAACTATATTCGAGTGGTTCCCAAGCCTCGATACTTTAATAAAAATCTTACTGTGGAATTGAAATTTCACATTTCGTCGCACGGGACGCGGGTGCCGGTAATATGGAGGTACGATTTGAAAAAAGAAATGCACACCTGGAAAAAGTTCGTGTTCTTATTTAAAGGAAATTAGGTGGAAAATGTGATTTTATATTTTCAGAAAAATATATTATTCTTCATGAAAAAAGTTCTGTAAGCAGTATGACGGACCATTTAGATAGCTAACGTCGCCTGGGACACAACTAACAAACTAATGCATTGCTAAACAGACCTAAGGTCGGTTTTAGAGCTCTCCTGACGTCGGTCCTGACGATACGCACGACCGACCGCGGTATCAATTAACGCGTACGTACGGTCAGTCGAGGTTTGTAACGATTACGAATTTTCATACAAATGACAAGCGCGACCGACGTACGCACCGACCGTCAGGAGAGCTCTAAACCGACCTTAGGTCTGTTTAGAGCTGCAGAAATCAGTAATGGTATTAGTATTTCTTGTAGGTAAGTATTTCTTATAGGTGTTTCTCAATCTGCTTAATTTTTTTTATAATATTTATTGTTTTTGTATAATTATATTGTAAAAAAATTAGGATTAGGTAAGATAGAAAATAAATATGTGTGAATAATAATAATAAGGTAATGTAGGTACTAGTAACTAATAACGGAGCTAATACGGAGCATTTAGGATACGAAGTATACGAAGATTGTTGTATATGTTTGTAATGAATTAACTCAAATACTACTGGATAGATTTTAAAAATTCTTTAACCTATTGAAAGCTACATTATCAGCGAGTAACATAGGCTATATTTTATAAAGTCACACGGACGAAATCGCGAGCAGAAGCAAGTAAACTTTTTGTTATTTAACGCCTTAAATATCAAGCGTGGGTATTGAAGAAAAGAATTTGCAAGAAAGTTTTGTTCTCCAATTATATTTTGGGACTGGTTTGACATTAGATTAATTTCCTACCTTTCTCAAACTGTTCCGTGCGACCCCACTTGCCCGCGCGCCCAAACTAATTTATCGAGATTAAAACGAAAAATGAAAATGAAATGAAAATATACTTTGCGGTCTGATGGTTTCACACTTTCCGTTTGGAAATTGATATAATTTAATATCGAATTTTCTTTCACGGTGGGAATTTTACTTATTAAAAAAGAAATGTACTTGTTTAACTAGACTTTGGAAATAATCAAAATCGTATATTATTATGTATATTATGGATGGTTTAGGAAATTATATAGGAAAGCACAGTTATTAGATTTGATTTAGTTACATAACTAACTAGTGTGTTTGCTTTTTGGTTTTTTTGATTCTTTTTCTATTTGATAGGTGGTGCTTCCCGTGTGGTCCCATTTAATTTTAGCCCAGTTCTGACAATGGCAACCATGAGAAAATAGGTTTGAAGTCCATTTTTTTTGTTAAATAGGTAGCCGCATTCAACTATTTAAAAAAATGCAATGTCGTAAGTGGCGAAGGAAGGCGCAGACGGGTTGAAAATTTTAAATGAAGCGCGATCCTTGCTAAACTTTTCTTCAATTTAGACAGAGTTCTTTTTTGTGCATTTTTGCAAAGTTACTTTCATTTCATGCTTCAATTTTAATAGAACTTTGAATTTATATTATACCGCTTATGCTTTATTACACACCTCCTTATCTACTAATATTATAAGTGCAAAAGTTTGTAAGAAAAAAATGGATTTTTTTTATTGGTCTGGACTCTTTCAGTTCAATCAAAAATATCTCAATGGATTTGGTTGAAATTTAGCGCACAGATTTACTTAGAATAATATATAGGATACTTTTTATCCTGGTAACATGATCATATAAAAATATAAAAAAATAGGCTCCCGAGGAATGTCCGATATTTTCTCAGGTGTTATAATTTTCATATTTAAACGCGGAAGAAGTCACGGGCATCAGCTAGTGAAACATAATGCATAATTTTTTTGTATAGAAACTAAACACGAGCAACACCAGAGGGCTTAAAGAGGAAAAATAGGATTTTTTAAATTAAAAGTGTAGTTTCTGTTGAGGAACGAAACGTTAGCGCGTTACAACCTGGCGACGCAGCGACATCTGCCGTCAAGAAAACATAATATTTGAAGGAAGCTCAGTTTGATCGATCAGTATCGATTTTTTTTTTTCGATTTATATTATGTTTAGTAACAATTAACTCATTTTATATAAAACATTACTTCAAATAATAAGTATACTTTGACTTGTATATTTACGGAGTTTTCCAAAAAAAATTTCCCAATTAATATAGATTTTTATTGGAACTAATTAATGGCAATTGGTCAAGCAATTAAGACTTTTCAAAAAATAATATAATGTATTTAAAGATCTGCGACAGTAAGTGATTTCAAATCTCAGTTTTCGTAGAGACCGTAGGCTGCGCCGATTAGGTAAGATTTAAGGTTCATTACAATTTTATTCTGTGTAAACACACTTTATTATTTCATACACGCGTCTTTTTGGAAGATGAGAAATGTAGATACTAGCTCCCATATAAAATGACTATGAAATTACACCTATTAAGTCGAGATTATTCAATATTTCCCTAACAAAAATTTGCATTGCTAATTCGGAGAGTTTGTTTTAAATTAATATAGATAGATTCAATGTGGCCATTATCGTTTATTATTTACTGAAATGTAGATGCTTTAATTAGAATGGTTTTTGTACATTATTTTTTTTATATTTTGTTTAAAAAAAAATCATTTTATTTTAACCATTTGTGAAAAATAACTTCTATAGTATCCTTACTAATATTATAAATGTGAATATGAGTTTGTTTCTTTGTTTGTTACGCTTTCACGCAAATACTACTGAACCGATCACCGTGAAATTTTGCATACACGTTGTATGAGACACCAGAAAGGACATAGGTTACCAAGAAACCAATACCAAGACAAGAAAAAAGTACTGTTCCCGAGGGATTATCTAAAATATAAAACTGTAACTAACGCCTGGCCAGTGTGTTATAGCAACAAGTTGTCAAGCGTTAACATTGCTTTTATATATTTTTAATTTATCATCGCTATGCTGGATTTACACGTAAATAAGTACTATTGTTCCGTTATAAATATAACGCTCAATAAATGACTAGATAGAGATAAACAATATGACTGCTTGCCGTCTGCAATTGCTAGAGTAGAGGTAAAAATAGCTTCTTCATATATAAGTACTGTCTGCTTCTCAAGGAATAGTGCTTCAAAAGCAACAGGCCGTTGCTGTCTGCTATAGCTGCTACTGCTACAAGTTATATAATTTCTAAAAGAAAATGACGACTGCTGTCCGCTGCGAGTGGTATTACAGTCATGAAACAGTGAATTTTCATTTTTCGTAGCAGCTTATGAAAATTGGTCACGTTGGCGCTACAAAATATTGTTACAATTATCAAGAAAAAAACACCTATAGGTATTTATAATTTTTTTATTATCAAATAATATATAAAAATACAATTATTAATTCAATATTTTATTTAATTATTTAAACCCCGAGGACGTGGAAGATCCCGAATGACATCCGCAGTAAATAAGAACCTCAAGGAAGCCCAAGTCAACAAAGAGACGACCCAGGACCAGTAAAGAAGAAGACAATATACATTTATATTAGTTAAACTTAAAATATCGTTGGAAATCCCCAGATTTTCTTCGTAAATAAAGATTTATGAACTTTATTTCTTTTTTGTAATATTTTATGTAAAAAAAAAATTAATTAAAAAGTAACGTGATTTTATATAATTTTAATAAAAATTAGCGCTTCTTTTACCATTAGTCAAGTAGGCTAACTGTCATTTAAAGTCACCGTTAACCGATAATGGAGCATATATACCTTTGTTTTGTACGGTAAAATCCCAAACATTGAAAAGAAAATAATAAAAAAATCGCCCATCGAATGATGCAGTAAACCGAGTGCATAATTCAATAAAACAGAAAATTATTTCTAAAAGTAACTAATCAACAATTTACATGTAGTTTGTGAAAGATGCCCTTATCCGTAGGTAAGGTACTAATGTTAATTGAATTAACATTTATCACAGCATTATTATATTTAATGTTATTATTATTTTCAATTTAACAGGTGGCAACGCTTATACAATAAATACACAGAGAAACGAATTAATAATTGGCTCACTGGTTCACAACTGTCAATAAATTAACACATTAATTAAGAGCGAAACACGAGCGAAAACTTACCTTATGACGTAGGCAATCGGCACCAAACTCGAACGTCGCTACTACATAGTAATTTCAAAATTAAGTGGCACAATAAAAATTGGTAAACTTACCCAATAAACTTCTTCAGCACACTAACACGGCTCAAAAATGTCCTCACGAATAGTCATTATATAGTCAAATGAACACGGCACACAGTATATATGGTTGAAAGTAAATTTCCAGGTAAGTAAATGGAATTAGTAGAATGAAATAGACATTGCTGCGTATTCGCTAACAGCAAGGATACCGGGAAACTGGGGACCTCCACGTCTTACGGGAACAGGCGTGGGTCTGTATCCCAAACAGAACGCTCGGCCCCTTTATGGACAGTTGGGGTGGAAGCGCGCAGGCGTCTAGCACCCTGTTGCTTCATAGGGATGTGTAAAACATTGCTTTCGATAAATACGATACTTGATAATTATTACAACCGGCACTTAACTTTGAGCCACTTTATTTTTGAAACATATTTAGTAAGTTTAATTGACATACGATTTATACGAGTTACTTTATCTAGTGCTGCCCGTGACTTCGCCCTCGTAACTTTGTAAATTATGCGTCCGGTCCAATACAACCAATTCCCAAATTGCCTGAAATGTCAATCCGCCTGAATCCCAAATAGACTGAAGTTTAAATCGACTGAATCTATACTAAAACCTTCCTCGAGAACCACTCTATACATTGTTGAAAACAGAGTGAAATTCGGTGCAGTGAGTTTATTGCGAACAGATAAACAGACGCGACGGAGGGCTTTGTTTTAATATGTAAGGATTGGGTATCCCGAAGTTCCTATTCATACTAATATTATAAATGTAAAGTTACTCTGTCTGACTGTTAACTTTTCAAGCCTTAAATTCAACCAATCATGAAATTCTGCATACACGTTGTCAGAGATACAGGAAAAGACATAGGGTAACTTTCGTACAGAAAAGAAAGATTGTTTACGTAAAATAAAATAGAAAACTAACCCCAGGCCAAAATGTAATAGCAACAAAGAGGTCAGCGTTTTATTATCGATTATTTATTTTTTTATTTTTGAACGCGAACGAAGTCACGGGCACCAGCTAGTGTATATAATATATATAAGAGGTTCATTATTTCTCAAGCGGTTGTCGACAAACTTGGCAATCTATCGCTAACTTCAGTTTTTAATGTTTAAAGAATAATCGTGTACCTATTATACTCTTTACATTGTAATCCACTCCCAAAATGTAAAATACATCTATTTTTTGGCTCACATTAAACTAAATAAGATCTATTTGTCTACGTGAATGCTCGTGTACAATATTCGTCGTGTATGTTTAGGCCAATCAACCTAGGTTTTGACATGTAAAAAGTCTTAGACTTAGAAAACCAACCGCGCTATTGTGTGGAGAATAGTTTAATTTGCTATACTGACATGTTTTTCACTCAAGTTTATTATTTATATAATTGTTATTAACAATTTTATGGAAAAAGTCTCTGTTTTTTTAGTTTTTTGTTTATAAAATTGAAACTATCAAGGTAATCACGATGATGTTGCCAGACAATTTGTAGATAATGAAAACATGAAGAAAAGAAGGTCGAACGACTTGATCGGATCGTTAGTTAAGGAGAAAATCGGAAAAAACCGGCCAAATTGCAGTTTTTTCAAAACTTCATAACTCGGTTATTTTTTTACTTGTAGTGTTGATATTCCGGCCAGTATTAGTCATCAATAATGCATGTCTTTATATGTGCAAAAAGCAGACACTGTCCGATGTATAGTTTTCGATCTGTGGCGATTTAAATTTTTTACTATGCAATATCAGCAGGCCTGTATGCGACAGCTATTGTCCTATTTCAATTTACAAAAACGATTTCGAAACTAGAGTTTTCATACTTCAAAACGTATATCTTGGTTTTGCATTAAAACGCTGAGAAGTATGTTAGAACTGAAGCTGAACATCACGAGACACGACCGAGCGCGCGAGTATCGGGTGAAGGAATATAACATTGTGTGTATTTGCGGTGTTTTATTTCACATTTTGAATATTTCAGCAACTTGTTCGAATTGCTCGAAAAACAAATTGCTCGAAAAACAAACAGAAGAGAAAAAAAATTCAAGTTCTTTGCTATATTTCTTTGTATTGTGTAAAATAAGTGCAGTGCATAGTTATTTATCTGTTTGTCTGCAAATTCCAATAAACACCAACACTAAAAAATAATTATTTATACATTATTATGTAATATAAAACATCAAAGTTTGTAGCTCGTTAATAGCTTTCTAGCTTAAGTATATAAGTTTTTACCTACTTACAATGCTAAATTTGACTGTTATAATTATTTCACTATCCAAAAACGAGGAATAAAACACCGCAAATACACACAATGTTATACCCTCAACCGATACACGTGCGCTCGACCGTTTGTCGTGATGTTTAGCTTCAGTAGCACTACCATGAGTTGCTATCGAAATCTTACGTTAGTTTACTTCTGTCGATAACGAACGTTTCACCCTTCAATGTGCTAGTGAATGATTTAACTACTAACGTTACGGTATTTCTCGAGAGCATCAGTCAAATTTGTAACTCATGGTACCGATTTTGTATAGAAATGTCAAGTTAAACGTCAGTCGCTAATGGTCGCTAGCGACTACATTCGATAGGTTTTTCACTTATACAACTCATGTTACCGGTTTTAGTTCTTTGCGTGACCGCTAGAGGCGCTGTACATTTTTTCATACAAATATTTTACGTTCTCGCTCATCTCTCGCTAGCGATTTCGGTCGTCATAAACTCATGGTAGTGCTACAGTTCTAACATACTTCTCAGCGTTATAATGTAAATCCAAGATATACGTTTTGAAGTATGAAAATTATATTTTCGAAATTGTTTTTGTAAATTGAAATCAGACCATACCTGTCGCATACAGGCCTGCTGGAAAATTGCATAGTAAAAAATTTAAATGGTCACAGATCAAAAACTATGCATCGGGCAGTGCCTACTTTTTGCACATATAAAGCTGATAACTAATACTGGCCGAAATATCTACGCTGCAAGTCAAAAAATAACCGGGTTATAAAGTTTAGAAAAAAACTGCAATTTGGCCGGTTTTTCGCGATTTTCTCCTAAACTAACGGTTTGATCGAGTGATTCGACCTCTCATTTTCTTCGTGTTTTCGTTCTCTACAAATTGTCTAGCAACATCATCGTGATTGCCCTGATAATTTCAATTTTATAAGCAAAAATTTAAAAAAATAGCGATTTTTTTCCATAAAATTGTTAATAACAATTATATAAATAAAAACTCGAGTGAAAAACATGTCAGTATAGCAAATTAAACTATTATCCACACAATAGCGCAGTTGGTTTTCTTCTAAAACTTTTTACATTCATTGCATACTACCAAATCTCTGTAGCTTGATGTAGTTATACACTTATTGATTTATAAGCGTATTGACAATAAGTCAATATGCGTGTAAGTCAATATGCGTATGAGTCAATATGAGTATAAGTCAATATGCGTTTAAGTCAATATGCGTGAAAGAAATAAGTCATTATGCGAGTAACCCAATAAAATAAACTATATATTTATTTATTTATCGATAACATCCCATCACTATTACAGTTCCCTCACACCCAGACAACCTGTAACACCCACCTCCCTATCGTTTAAACACTGACTTATCAAAAAACTTACGTTTAAGTTGGATACGGTTACAAGTTTAGCCACAGTGACGTTGGAAGGAAGGTGGGGGCACCAAATCGCCTTGCGGTTCCTGCTAAACGATATTATCCTCTTTGAAGGAAACTTCCCTAATAAACAAACATGTTTCGAGGATAATTTACTTGGAGTACATTTTTTACAGCGGTTAACTATAATATATTTCCTTTGTTTCCTTTCAGAAGTTACATTATAAAAATAAAATATCAAATATCAAATGATACGTCTTATAATACGAGTAAGTGCAAATGCCGGAGGTCACCAATAAGAAATCATCAATTTCTTACTGTGAAAACTGGCAGATTTAACTGTCTACTTCGTTTTTGCTTTAAAAATAACTAGCCGCTGCCCGCGACTTCGCCCGCGTAAATTTGTAAATTATATACCAAAACCTTCCTCTTGAATCACTCTATCTATTAAAAAAATCGCATCAAAATCCGTTACGTAGTTTTAACGATTTAATTATACATAGGGACAGACAGACAACGGAAAGGTACTTTGTTTTGTACTATGTAGTGATTAAATAATCGTTTCAACATTTATATGGATACATGATATAATTTGAAGTCGCTTCAAGTCTAACCTCTAAGTCTAAGTCTCGCTGTATAACCTCTAACTCCTCCCAATCCATGCAACGACTTTTGATGCGGTTTTCACCATCAGCTAGATTTATCAATTAGGTTTCTACAAGAAACTCTTATGATCGTCATTATAAATTTAAATTTACCAGTGTGTAGGGAAAAAAGCCAAGATGACGATCCTGAGAAGAAACCCCGAAAGAAACTCAGGATAGTTTTTCATGGGGTCACCCGGAGTGACTGCGGGCGGTAAGTAATATTACCCCCCAAAGTAATACCGTAATATTTATTTTTGTAGGATAATCGAGGCAGACTATAATAGCGCAGACAGGATTTACTCGCATATTGTCCACATCGCAAAACGTCCACTATTATTAGTCACTTCGCTACGTGTCCATCGGTAATAAACTTGTTATGTAAACAAAACATGAACACTTGTTATGTAAACAAAACGTGAACACATTGTCTTGTTATGTAACAGATGAACACACCAAAAGTCCTCAAGGGTGGAGGCTCTGTTGAGGGTGAAGCTCCCATTCCACACAAAATCCTCCACAAACCCGGACATATTCATTTCCACTCCACAATTAACACCTTCAGGAACCACAGGCCGTGCAAGTTCACAGAGATGGTAGGGGGGAGCTCAAGAGGGGATTTTTTGATTTACTCGAGTGCGTCAGATATTGCCAATGTATATTCCCCACGTGTCTCCGATATGTATTAAACTGACGGTTTGGTTGGTGGGGTTGGGGGGGTTGGGGTAAAATTTTAAATACAACTCGAGCGCGTCAGATTTTCAGATGGGAAGTTATGTGAACCTAAATTAAGCTCCCGTTTACAATTCAGACGATTCGGATGTAACGCAAGCTCGTGGCAGCTTTTTGAAAATGAAAAGGAGATTTTTGACGATTGTCATTTTTAATACTCGAGCGCTTCAGCTTTTCATACAGACGGTTGAGCCTGAATTGCTGATCGTGCTGATTTTTCATCTGATGATGATTATATGGAGGACTTTTTAAAATACAACGCCTACTAAATTTTGAACGCCTGTAGACGCTCATCTTACCGCTGAAATGAAAAACTTTATATAACCTTTTTTTCTTCTTATCATCCAATCTTCAAAGTCCAAGAGGTCTCTACGACGCACGAGTGATTCCACATTTAGTATCGTGGGCTCGTGGTGGGCTCTCCTACAAAGAGACAAAAAACAGTCGACTTAAGCAAACGGTGCTGTCCAGTTTATATAACAGTAAAACATTTTATATAAAACAAAAATGCTTTAGACCCATGTAGACCCATGGTGAGAGTTGTTTACGAGCTAAATTAGGTATAAGTACAAGTGTTTTTACTTTGTGGCGATACTCCACATAACAAAAACACGCATATACAACCTCTTCATAGAACGCTGGCAGCGAAGATTCGAAAACGTCAACATGAAAAATTCGAACGAATATTTAAAATTTAATTCCATGATTGATTTGAATTTGAAATAGAATGTCTTGTCAAAATGAAAATATATAAAGGCTGCCAAAATTTGTAAATAAACATTCTGCTATTGCTTTTCAACCTGACTTTTTCTGTGCTAATGCAAATGTATTTTGAGTTTCATTGGCTGCTGACTAAGTTGAGGCTTGTTAATCATTCTGGTGGAAGTCGGGGATAGTCTGCAGCTTGCATACCAATATATGTCCATACGTGGGAACATTATCTAACCATCCCACAGCTGGGGAGCCCTCTATACAGGCGCCCCACAACTTAACTGTGTTGTTTTGTGTAAGGCGGTGGTTACAAGGCCAGACGAGTACTTCGTAAGAAATTGATTCTCTTCTTCCATTTGATTGCCAATTAGTTACACGTGTATTATACATATTTGACATTAACACGTGAATCATTAGATGAGTGGTTGCCCCTAAGAGCTCACTTGGCAACAGGAGCTGCTTACCAGTTTCATATATACTACGTAATTAAACCACGATTACTCGTTAGTTATTGGTCGTAGCACAATACATAAAAGACATGACTTTTCTCAGATATAATATCGAGATTTGGATGCAAACAAAAAATTAATTTGCGTAGCACATGATGATGTGCTTCTTTGCATGGCTGGACTCATTTTGACGGGAATCACACTGTCTTATAAATTATAATAAGCTTAGATCTTAAACTAAACGATTATCGCAATGGACTAATGAATACGACGAGAAAGGTCTTTTTGTATATAATTTGCAGAAAAATTTGCACGTGCGAAGCCTGGAGCGGGACTTTTATTTATAATTTATATCTGTTAACTATTTTTACCTTGGATACCTTATGGATTTAAAAAAAAAATAAAGTATAGCCTATATTTCTCACTGTTAATGTAGCTTTCTGTAGATGGAAGGATTTTCAAAATCATCAAACAGTTGTTCAGTTTATCAATTAAAAATGGAAATAAACATGCAAAATTTCAATTATTTCCTCTTTATAAAAAATAGTATTAGTATGAGATGATAGATGCATCGATGTATAAGATGAAATGCACTTGGGCGTTATAAGAGTTTCTATATCAGTTCAAGAATGTCCTTATAACGAACTATAGATGCGCATTACTCGAATGCACCAAGCGTAACTAAAACGAAGTATGATACCTATTGCAGTGGAAATGCATATCAAGGCATTCCTTGTTGGATATCTTTCTGGCTCGATTTACAACATTCAACGATTGAGGAAGATATTTACTTATTTTACAATATTGAAGTCGCAGAATGTGTTGAGTAATAGCGTCATAAAGTGAAAAACCATTCTCACAGAAACATTATCTTTAGAGAATACAGGTGTGTCTTTATCAAGGTCAGAAATACATTGGCATATCGCTATTAGTGATGCTTGTGTAAAAGGTATATTTTAAAAACATAAATAAATGATTGGTCCAGCTGCGCTCAACTAGATACGGCCCCTACCTACCTAGTACATATTTGAAATTGTTCCATCCACATTATATAAATGTATGTTATAAATCTTCAAATATGTCTAAAATAGGTATGTAATATACCTCTATAGTTAAACAAGTTATTACAAGACATCCAATAAAATAATTTTTTCAATTCGATCGATTGTTCAAAGCCTCTTTATAGAGTCTTTGTTAAAAAAAAGTGTTTTGTAAAAATGCTCTTAACAACTTTTAAACATTAAATAGTCCCACAAAACAAATATTCAATATGAAATTGTACATATATATATATTTTGCTTACGTTAAAAATACTAAAAAATCAATGTCTCCAGTTCTTTCGTATTAATTCATAAAGGGTCACTTATAACAGTCTCACATTCTTCACTTAGATTATTTGAAGTGGTCATAACAATTTTCAATCTTGTACGCAAACATGAAAATTGCTCGTAAAATCAACTGATTCACAGGCAAAGGGAAAGTGTATATATACAGTACAAGGGTTTAAAAGGGTGGGTTGTAAGCACAAGGTTTTAAAAATTCTATCTACCTAATTATTTTACTGGACATCCATTTATGTCTTAGCACCTCTTTCACCAACGTCATGTAAAGTGTTGAATAGTTACTTTGAGAAATCATTTTCTGTTTTATTGAATTATGCACTCGTTTTACTGCATCATTCGATAAGCGATTTTTTTTTATTATTTTCTATTTAATATTTGGGACGTTTACCGTACAAATAAAGGTATATCAGCTCCATTATTCCCGGTTACCGGTGACTTTAAATGACAGTTTGGCCTAATTGACGTTTGTGAAAGAGGCGCTTAGTCAACTTAACAGATTTTCAAAAAAAATTTTTTTGCTTCGAAATTATATTTCGACGACTCAGGTGTGCGATAAAGAGTGTGATAGAATACTTACATAATGTAAGTAAATGATGAATCCCACGGAACCTTTGCTAATGAACCAACAGCATTATCCTAACGATTGTTCTTGCCCAACTTTTAAGCCGCAACTGTTTATTTCCCGCATTAAAACCCAACGTAATCCTATTAAAATAAAAATAAAGACCTTTACGTATACAAGAGCAAATTTTAAAGCGTATACCTTGAGCCCGGGACCGCCTCGTCCCGGCGGAAAACTTTTCTAATATATTAAAAAATTTCCCCAACAAACATGCTGCATTAAAGTCGGAAGGCATCTAGAAAGTTGCCTGTATAACCTAACCTACTTGCAATACGGAGAATTTATCGAATGTTTCATATTCACCTACATTCCCATTTCCTATAGGTATTAGTTCGTCGGTAATCATTAACGTTTCAATCCGCGCCTGGCGACTGATTGCATTTTTCTTCATTAAACACATTTCCCACTTTTTATTACACTACTGCCTAGCACCTCGTCACAGTTCTGAGTTTATTATTAACTGGCTCTTAATTGTACTCGACTTCTACCGCACAATATTATAAAAAACTAACTGGTGCCTGCGACTTCGTCAGCGTAGAAAAGTATAAAACGCCATCTACCGTTTTTGGATAGATGGCTATCTGCCGGGCCAAGCCGCTAGTATTTACTTTTATTTTAGATTTCCCGTAGGAATGAAGCATTTTCCCGCGGTAAAAAGTAGCCTATGTTCATCACGGATAATGTCGGCTTCTAATGGTAAAAGAATTTTTCAAATCGGTCCAGTAGTTCGAATAAACAAACAATAAAATCTTTCCTCTTTATAATATTAGTATATAGACTAACTGGTGCCTCGACTTCGTCCGCTTTGAAAAAGAAAACGTACTTCTAAACGTTTCTCTACCAAGTTTCATGAAAATCAGTTCAGTTTAACAGTTATGGAGGAACATACTTACAGATTTATTATTAGTATTGATGATGATATTGATACATGTAATTCTTTATGAAATACACAATAAGAATTAAGTATTTCAATAGGAATTACAATTACGATTTTGTGTTTGTTTTTGTTTAAACTCTTTGTGTTAGGATTTAAGGTTTGATGTTGTAAATAATAAGAAAATTCTGGTTTAAATGCTCTTCAGTCTCCTAAAGCTTATGGAAAATGTCTAAAACAAAAAAAAATATATCTTTGAATTACTTCTCTCGGACAAGGGACGTTTTATTTCTCTTTTTACTTTTGAGGTCCTCTTAGTTTTAGCACCTAAAATAATAGAGCATGAAAATCCTCAAATTTTGTTGTATTGCCTCCAACTATGGAAGCAAATTTACTTATTCACGTTATAAAATTAAAGGTTAGATAAAATGCGTAATTTAATAATAATTTTTCATATAATATTATGTGTACGCAGCACAACTCAAAAGAAATTTAAAATCATGTTTGGATGTAAGTGGCTTTATATTTTAAACGCTCTTTCTTTACGAATGTTCCATACCGACTACGATATGGGCAAATATTTTAAATAATTACATCCGTTCCTTTTGCCACAAAGGCAAAGGTTTTGCTGCATATATTTTTTCTTTTTGGGTCATGCAACAAGGACTTCATTTCATTCTTTACTTTGTGCAACCTCGTTTAAGAAATTCCTTTGAAGTAATAATACTCTTATTTATGTAAATCCCTACACAAGATTAGCTCTCAGCTACTATTCTGTACTTGAAAACTTGATTGTAAATTACAATTTTTCCGGTCTTTTTAAAATTTACCTAACTATTTACATATGCTTACATAATAATTAGGTATATTCACTTGCATTTAATTATATTTTCCGCAAACAATGAAAATCTTTACATTAGTTACAAAATATTTTATAATACAAAGATTATTTTCATGAAACTTGGTAGATAGGTAGGACATACACAGGTTAGGCTAAGAATCGGTTTAAGAGTTATTGTATTGTTACCGTTGAACGTAGAAAACCACAGCGAAGCGTGCAAGGGCTCAGCTAGTTGTATATATATATACTTTTGTAAGAGAATAATAAACGCAACATATGTATTATGTACATGATTTATACCTAGTACCTACACTATTATTACAATGTATGTACCTAACCTACATCTCAAAGTTCCATGTTTTCGGCAGCTCCAATCCATCCATCCATCCATATTCCATAGTAAAGCGAACGCAATTGAAACTTTGCAAATAACAAAATTGGCTCTGATAAACATTAAACATGCAGCATAATATCTAATAATATTTTCAATTTTTCAGGCAATTTGGTACTAAGGCATTTAGGATTTCAGGCGAAATGGGAATCAGGCAATTTGAGTTTCTTTTTTTTTTCGTGGGGAAATCAGCGATCCTGATTCACTGCCAGCAATGGGGTGCCGGCAGGATATGCGGGATTTCTACCCACTAAAACCCCAAGGTGTTCCTTGGCCACGCATGCATGTGGGGCGGGAGAGAGGTGTCAACGCGAGTATTTCGTCCTGCTCTCCCGCCTGCGTTAGCCCAGATCGGGCACCTCAATGAGGTCATCGGTAGAAGGAGGGATGGTAGGCTCCCTCCTCCCCCGGTGGTAAAGTATGGAAAGACGTGCCGGAACACGAGCACGTCTTTCACCAAGGCCGGGTTGGTAGGTGAACGGATCCCCATATCCGCTCATCTCGCTCCGGCCGATCACGGGGGCATTTGGAGTCAGCCGTACAGCCTGCTCCGCCTCCCGGGTCGTTTGCGACGGATGTCACTAGCGAGGGCGGCATCCTCCCTCGCCCGTTCCGCCGCCTCCTTCAGCGAGAGGACTTCCTCGCTGAAGGAGATCACCGCCTGCCAAGCCTCCTTGCTGCCGACCATAGACAGAACCACGAGAGGCGAGCGTTATGGAGGAACATACAATACCTGCACTTACAGATTTATTATTAGTATATATATTGATTTCAAACCGATACTAATTTGTATTTAATAACAGATTGTGTTTGACGGTTACTAAGGAGAAAAAAATCTTGTTGAAATAAAAAAAAATTGCTTAATTATAATAAAAAGAAAACTTAGGTAAATATAAGTTTTCGACGAATATCAGACACTTAACGAGATACTTTAATAATATAATTCCTCCATTTAGATAAAATTCAATACATGCCTATCATTGTTACCAAGTGAGGAGAAATAATTTATTAAAATTGATGTTAACAAAAACATGTCAATTGAGATTTTCTTCAGAAAATTCGTAAACAGTCTTGAGGTCACGGTCTATTCATACCCGAATTGCTTACACGTGCCTTTCTCTTTAATAATATAATATCTTGTGTAGCAACAACTGGACTTTGTCTATACTAATATTATAAAGTGTAAAGATTTGATTGTTTGTTTGTTTGTATTGAATAGGCTCCGAAACTACTGGACCGATTTGAAAAATTCTTTTACCATTAGAAGCCGACATTATCTGTGATGAACATAGGCTACTTTTTACCGCGGGAAAATGCTTCATTCCTACGGGAAATCTAAAATAAAAGTAAGTAATTACTAGCCGCTTGGACAGCGCCATCTATCCAGAATCGGTGAAGCGACTAACATGACAACTGCTTGGGGATATTTTTAGCGATCCATTCCACGGTAGATGGCGTTTTATACTTTTCAACGCCAACGAAGTCGCGAGCACCAGCTAGTATTTTATAAAGTTTTCGGGCCATGACCCGTACAACAGCTAGTCTATAGGTAGCTACTAATAATAAATTTGTAAGTGTAGGTATTGTATGTATGTATGTTCCTCCATAACTCTCAAGAAACTTGGTAGATAAACGTTAAAGACGTACGGGACTCAGGATAGCCTACTTTTGTTTTTCAACGTGGACGAAGTCGCGGGTGCCAGCTATTGAATGAAATTGAAATTATTTGCCATGTAGATATTTTTTGTACACAATAACTGTGGGCGGCACGTCTAGCATAACCACTGTGAAATAACAACATATGTGCTGTTTTGTTTCGGAGAGTCAGTAAGGGATGCCACACAGCCCATTACCATATTGCTTATCCCTTAAGTAAATAAGAGATAATTTAAACAAATTAAGGATTAATTTCAATTTCAAATCAATTATCGCATTCATTTTCAAATATAAATTTTATTTTTGTATTGTATACGAGTACAAAAAGATAAAATATAAAAAAGATTTATTGCCACAACTCATCGACCCCGCCAGGATTTGAACCTGGAATCTTCTGATCCGTAGTCAGATCAGACGCGTTATCCGTTGCGCCACGGGGCCTTCATGAAAGTATTGCGAATTTTGCTAATCTATGCTTCACATTAGCAAAGTAAGCAAAATAATTTATTTATTTTTTTGTATACGTAATGAAAACCAAGTGAGTGCTGCACTCATACTTCTGTTGACACAACAACTATACCAACTAATATTATAAAGATTTATATGTTTGTAATGAATAATCTCAAGAACTATTGGACCGATTTTGAAAATTCTTTCACATATAGAAAACTACATTATCAGCGAGTAACATAGGCTATCTGTAATAATATTATAAATTCGAAAATTTTGTCTCTTTCACGCAAAAACTACTGAACATATAACCATGAAATTTTGCATACACGTTGTCTGACACACCAGAACGGACATAGGGCACTTTTCATTGTTCATCGCGGACGAAGTCGCGGGCGCCAGCTAGTATTGAATAAAATTGAAATTATTTGCCATGTAGATATTTTTTGTACACTTTGCTTTAATTTAACTGCCTGTATGCGTTTCGCAGTCATTTGGGCAGCACGTCTGGCATAACATAACCACCGTGAAATAACAGCATATGTGCTGTTGTGTTTCGGAGAGTCAGTAAGGGATGCCACACAGCCCATTACCCTATTCCTTATACCTTAAGTAAATAAGAATCAAATAGATTAAGGATTAATTTCCGATTATAATCGCATTCTATTTCAAATATAAATTTTATTGTATACGAGTACAAAAAGATAAAATATAAAAAGAAAATTATTTCCAGAGCAAGCGATCCCGCCAGGATTCGAACCTGGAATCTTCTGATCGTAGTCAGACGCGTTATCCGTTGCGCCACGGACCCTTGGTGACAATATTGCCAATTTTCTTTAGTCATGTGACGATTTACGTAATATTTATTATGAATATACTTACATCAGCAAAATAATTTGAAGTCACTTTCCGTTTCTGTTTGTCTGTCGCTAACTCCTAAGCCACGCAACGCCTTTTGATGCGGTTTTCACTACCAGTTAGATATTTGTTAGGGAACTTTTCTTAATCCTTCTAAAGGGGACTGGCGACGTAGCCACCTACGGTCAAGCATCGTTCATCGATACAGCAGCCATCGATGTTCAGCAGCATGTACTTTTTTACAAATATTACATACCAAAAATAAATTAACTCTTAAGGCTGACGTCTGCAAGACATCAGTAGTTATTTATTTTATTTTATATTTTTATTTGATTGGCGAGGGATAATCCGTAAATTGTGATTTCCCCTCCTCAAAAAAATCACGATCAATAACTATATAAAAAAATATATAGATAGAGAGTATAGGATGTTCAACTTTGAACAGTATGAAATTCCTTCCCATAAGACAATAGGAAGTATCAACAAGTTGAAACAATAACAATATGATGGCCGTTGAAATAAGTCTCAACTTGTTGCTCAGACGTTGTCATTTTTTTGAAAGTCCTCATTCTCCCCCTGAGGTTTGCGAGTCGTTTGTAAAGTTATTAAGTGCAAGCAATCTGTTTCTTGAGCTATAAACTTACATATCACATCTATTTTCCGAAATTATGATTACGTTTGAAGTGTAAATAAAAATAATATTATATATAAGCTAGCTACACGCTCCCGGCTTCGCCCGTGTTCATAATAAAAACCATCCTATCTCTTAAGTTGAACCAACTTAAGTTACTTATAGTTACGAAGTATTATAAAAATCGGTTTAGTAGTTTAGGAGTTCATTGGCGTCAAACAACATGACACGAAATTGTATTACAATACAAAATAAACATTCAAAATCTATACATACCAATATATAAAGCTGGAGATTTTGTTTGTTTGGTTGTACGTGATAATCTCAAGAATTACTGGTTCGAATTGAAAAAAAAATTATTGTTATGAGGTAACAAAAACAAACATAAAAAAATCCTCCTCCTTTTTTGGAAGTCGGGTGAAAATAAATAGTCTCCGTAATTCTAGTATTATTTTAATTTTCATTTCAGAAATTAAAAGTACATGTAGTGTTTAGCATTTAGCATTTTTATTTCTGGGCCCTGATTCTGTATGGCAAATACGATTCCACACTCTTGTCTTACTTCTTCAAAAAACGTCATTAATACAATAGTACACTGTGGTTTTTGTGAAATCATAACGTGCCATAGATAAATAATTTGTCTTGGGGAATCAGAATGGAGACATAAGAATTCCATGACACGACAAGGCAAGACATTAGACGTGGTTTGAAAAAGTAAGACCAAGAGTGTGGAATCGTAGATGGCATACAGAATCAGGGCCGTGACTGCTACAAAGTAGTAACGTAATATTTTTTTTATTAATATTTTTTTTTTAGTTCCACATAACCACACATCCACTTGACACAACAATAATAACACGTGCATCGTAATGGTAGAGGGAGAGAATACATTCTAATTGTAAACAGAATTACATAAAATAGGGGTGAGGAGTATAATAAATTTTTATTGATTTACCTACACCGTTGACCAATACTTTAATCCAGCATATAATTCTATCTCTTATACAAACATATTGCTAGCAACCGGGGGTCGCAATAAAAATTATTTTTGGGGTGCGGCACAAGCGGCGAGGCTTGATTTAAACAAAGCAAGATATGTGTGTTATTTCTTTTGTTTACTCTGAGTTCTAAAAGAAATAACACAGATTAGATTTAGATTTAGATTAGACACTTAGATTTTAGAAGTGTTTTTTTAGAATTTTTTGGTACCTACTTGTAAAAAATGTGTACCAAAGTATTACATTTTTAACTTAACCGAAACTAAACCGAAACCTCCGAAAAGCGACATAATATATCGTAAGCCCATTTCCTAATTAACGTATAGACTTCACTAACTACAACATGTTTGATTGATGTGAAGTTTGCTATAGGTAACTTAGGTAACTTCTTGACCTAACTTAGCTACAGCAGATATAATTACTTAGCGAGTTTGGACACAATGGTTTGTCATTTGTATTGTTAACTAGGCGATGGTCATAATTTATTTATTGAATAATAATACTTATACAAGAAAGAAGTTTCTTTTATACTACCTACATATACTGGCTTTGTCCGGTACGTCTAAATGTTTATATACCAAGTTTCATGAAAATCAATTAATTCGTTTAAGAGTTATGGAGGAACATACATACGTACATACACAGAGAAAAAAATTGTAAAAATGGTCAATTTAGTTTCAGTATCACGTGTAGAGCCTATAAACACGATATCTCTGAAAACTAAGTAACTTACCTACTCCATGACCAACCCTTACAGATTTATTATTAGTATTGATAATAATATTATTTTCATTGATGCACCTAAACTGTGTACCATTATATTTTTTGTGTAAATAAATAAAAAATTAAAAAAAATATAAAAATTATAGTCATAGTCCGAAATGAAATCCGTAAGGTACTTACTGTCTAAATAAATAAAAATGTATTTGTCTGCACTAAAACAAACTGTAACTACATAAACATTAAACACGATACTAGCTGGTGCCCGCGACTTCTTTCGCGTTCTCTATAGCCTAATAGTCTTCCTCGATAAATGGACTATCCAACATAAAAAGATTTTTCAATTCGAACCAGTAGTTCCTGAGATTAGCGTGTACAAACAAACAGAGTTTGTTCAGCTTCATATATTGATTGGTATAGATTACCTGTAACAGCAACTGTAAAAAATACTGAGGTTCCAAATCTGGGCAAAATAAAGGATGCTTTAAAGCGCTTGTGGTCTGTAAAAGAGGGATTTCGACAAGATGAGGATGATGACCAGCCTGGTCTATATGTCTGTCTGTATGTCCGATGGAAGAAAGGGGAAGGCAGTATGAGCTCTTGTAGTTTCTGAGCACACTCTCCGAAGTACAACTTATAAAAGACATATAGACTGGCAACTTTGCCTCTATATGCCAAGTAGATCGTAACATATGAAACGTAATTTTTTAAATTCCATTATTTTTCACTTATCAAGAGAAATTCTCTCCCCTATTCGCGACGCCGAGTTTGCTACCCTTATAAGTCCAATGATTGTATTTGTACGTAGAGACAGTCCACCCCACACATTGTACTTGCTATATTTAATGTTTTATTTTGCAATAAAGAGGCGAATGCAGCTGTGGTGCATTAGTTGCGCTAGTTGGGTGGTTTGTTTTTTTTTATATTTCTTTTTTTTAAGCATGAATTATTACGACTACTTATTGCCGTGTTTCTGAAAAGGTATTGCAATATTTTTTGTGTTTTGCTTACAAATTTTTTTTAATTCATTCAAAAATCTAGCAGAATCACCTGATTGGTGACAGAACCACCACAATAGATTATCGGTAGAACATCATGACATAACAGCACATGTGCTGTTAGATGTCGGTGTGTGAGATGCCTAAATACTTTCTCCTTACCTTAATCTTTTTGCTCCTAAAATATACAGTAGAGCGTGAGACCATCATCATTCAAAACAGCACATCTGCTTTTATTTCTAATTGAAACTGTACCCTACTAAAATGCCATGCATGTGACCCACCTCCATGTGAAAAGCCATACATGTGAATGTCTTTCCATACAAATTAAATCGAAAAACAGTTATTTCAACTTGAAATTTAAACTCGTGTGATCCCGTTTAATAGTTCGTCTGCCTGTTTGCGATACATTGGCATGGCAAAAAACAAATTTGCAACTATTCTTAACGATAAGATCAATTCCGGCAATACTGTCGCGTGCGAAAGCAGTTATTTATGCAAATATACATTTTTGATCTCATTAATATGCGCACCAACACGCTATAAAGATAAGTATCTGTATAGTGTTTGAAAATTAATCTAATGGAAAATAGAATACAATGAAAAAGGAGCGACCCGAGCCAGTGGCAAATATTTGTGTTGTGTAAGAGTGTAGTAATTTGCCATACAGGGAAAGTATCACTATAGTTGAGTTAAGGGGCAACGCACTTCGTTTTCCCTTGAGATTTCTTGATACATGAACGCCCGAGGTAAACCTAACGTGTGTCCCCCACTCGTAAAGCGTTGCCGTTGGTCGGCCGTAAGTTTTTTATGAGCAATGTTGCCCGTGAAACTCTGTGGTAGTTTCAGCGGCGAGCATCGAGTCGTTCGAGGTTTTTAATCTAAATACAGAATGAAAATGTAATCACTATCAACTTTGTATGCCAACTTTGTATATCAAATTTTTTTTTTGCAAATTATATTACCTACAAAAATCTTGCACGTTTATTAATTTGTTAAAAATACACTTTTTAACCCCCGACATCCGACGCAAAAGAGGATTTTTATAGGTTTATCCTGTCGATCTGTATGTCTGTCTGTGGCATTGTACCCCCCAAACGGATGAAACTATATATATTTGTATTTTTTTTTATTAAAGCTGACTTCATCGAGATTGTTCTTAGCTGTAATTTGATCGATTTGAAATTTGCATCGTCAAGTAGCCATAAGCCTTAGCCACTTAGAGCAAATATAGCATGTTTGGGCTCACAGTGGCGGATTTACCAGAAGGCTGAGTAGGCTGGAGCCTGGGGCGGCAGATTTTAGGGGGCGGCAAATTTGACCAAATAATTATTTTTGTCTAACACAAATAAGAAAAAAATATTATTATACAACAGAAATTGCCCGCACTGTGACCAGCAGTGACGGGAGCCGATACTGTACCGTATTACACATAGAAAGTGTGTGGAGTTAGTCAATTCAATTTTTCGTGCAACTTGTTCATTGCACTTTTTATAATGTATTGTAAGCAACGAAAGGTATTGTGAACTTTACAATTGAAATGTGAACCTGTGGAAGCGTTGTACTGCGATTACAAAAAAAAAAAAATAACAAAATCCGCTTTGCAAACATGCATCCTATTTTATTTATCACAGTTATCAATAATCCCCCGGCGTTATCGATCTGACGAGTCGGAACGGGAGGCGCCTACCTCTTTTCACTTAGTGTTATTATTTGATGCGGTAATGTAAAGCTTTGTTGGAACCCTCCGTAACAGGGATGCTTGGGGATGGGATAGGTTGATCACTGAGTAATGTTGCGTTTTGTAAGCGGAAAAAAATAAACTTTAAAATTCCCAAATATTAGGTAAGTACACTTGAATATGAGAGTACAAAGTAAAGACATAAAATTAATACATTGTGTATAATATTATATAATTTTTATGCCTGCTTATCCTTCTTTTCCTAAGTGAAAAACGAATTAAAATCGAGCTAGCCATTCTTGAGATTTTTGTATACCACACAAAGTGTGTGCAATATTTTATGAGGTATTTTTATTGTTCAGATAAAAACATGAGGTAGTTTTTTAAACATTTTCTCTTACTATACAAGTCCGTAACATTTAATAAGAAACGCTATATTTATTGCGCCATAGACGCACCCGAAATTTGGAACACCTGATCTACGTCACATTCTAAGTTATAGCAGTCTTTAAGAGGGCAACTATTTCTTTAGATTGAACAGGGAAGAAAAATAACTCCCCACAATGAAGGGGCGCCGGGATACCTTTGTAAATGTGTTGCGATCAATATTTTTTAACAAATAAGATTAAAAAAGTTTTACTTGCTTCTTAAAAAAACTGTATGTTTATATGAGTGTCATAAGACTCCACAAGAGGCGTGTATTCCCATAAAGGTATGATTTCTACCCTCTATGCGTATTCAAAAAGAAAATTCTGATAAAGTATGCCAACATCGCTGTCAATTGCATGTGCACACTATTTTTGACTATGGGACAGCCAATCCAATCAGATTCGAAAGCGTATTAATTAAAATCATCGAAATAATATATACCTTTACAAGCAATTAAAATTGATTGAAGCGATTATCTTTTAACGACTCATATTATTGAGGAGTCTGTCTAGCGGTGGGAAGCTATAATCTTTTATTGGCAGACTCAAGGAGCATTGATTAATTACAAATACAAAACTGTTTTTGATTTAGAATCGTTAGGCGAGCCGTATGAGTTTTTAAGTTATAATTGGCAGACAGGTTGACTGTCACACCTTCCATGGTGGTTACCGTTGCTTATAACACAGTATATATAATAACTCTTTTTAACAAAAAAATAAACCGAATATCATCAAAATCATTTTATCCAGTCGAAAGTTATGAGGTAACAAACATAAAAAAAATGCACTCGAATTGAGAACCTCCTCCTTTTCAACCGACTTCCAAAAAAGGAGGAGGTTCTCAATTCGACTGTATGTTTTTTTTGTCAAGTTCTGATAATGGAATCTATGAGAAAAGACCATGAGATGGTTTTAAGTCAGTTAATTTTTTGTTAAAAAGAGTTATTTGGAAGTCAGTTGAAAATTACACGTGTCACATGTTTGAGGCTAATAAACTCCTGAACCGATTTTAATAAAACTTCGTACTATGTGTAATTTGGTCCAACTTAAAAGATAGGCTAGTTTTTACACTAAACCCAGGCGAAGCCGGGAGCGTGTAGCTAATAGATAAATAAGGGTATTAAGTTAAGTGATAAGGGTAGCCCACGCCAAAAAAATTTTTTATATGGCATAACATCATGTGCCTCGGTCAACTGTATAATATACGTCCAAAGAAAACATCGGTCTAATAACGTACAAAATATGATCTCGTAAATTACAAGGTCATGTCAACGACACGCTTGTGTAATTTAACCTCGTTATATAAAAATCACTGATATAATTTGGTAATATCGTATTGAAGACGTAGTAAGCGCTTAGGGCGCAGAACTTATGCACATGTCAGTGGGACGAATAACTTGTTGTGTAAGTCAAGTTAGGCGATTTTTGTTATGTATTTAAATATGCCTTAGAATTATCGGGTAAACAGGCTAAAATAGTCTTGTCTCGAGCCGTTGACCTGGCCGCTGATAGCCCTCTAACTAACTAACTAAGTAGCTAGCTAACTAACCAGTCTAACTAGCTGCTGCCGGCGACTTCGCCCGTGTAACTTTAAAAGTTATATACCAAAACTTTCCTCGAGAACCACTCTATCCATTGGTGAAAACAGCATGAAAATCGGTGCAGTAGTTTTTGAGTTTATCGCCAACAGACAGACAGACTTTGTTTTATACTATGTAGTGATAGTGATATATGAACATTTACTACATATTGTTACCAATGATAGAAAAAAATGGGTGGTGAGCATGTCGTGGATAGATGGCGCCGTGTGTTTTACGTGAAAACGTATACCTACTTTACACTAAGCATTACGCTTCCACGCAAAAACTACTGAACCGATCACCATGAAATTTTGCATACACGTTTTTTGCGACACCAGAAAGGACATAGTATCCAAGTTGGACCTTTGATCCAAGAAAAAAGTACTGTTCCCGAGGGATTATCTAAAATATAAAACGGTAACTAACGCCTGGCCAATGTGTTATAGCAACAAGTTGTCAAGCGTTATATTTGCTTTTATATTTTTTATTTATCATCCCGTACGAAGACGCGGGCACCAGCTAGTATGCATATTGATATAGATATCAAAATAGCGGAGAATTATCAAAATTTGAAACGCACTAGAATATGAAAATTGAATACCTATCGGTTAACAAAGTTATTCGGAATGAGCCGGTGCCGGGCAAGTTATTACAGTGGCATGTCGCGTTAACGGTTTGTGGTACGAATTGCTCACGAGGGAAATCAGCAATGTATGTCCAACATCCAAACAGACAGCGCAAAACACTTGTAGTGTATGTAGATATGATGCGAACGTCAATATTTGTGAGCCCAAAAATGTGATATTGTATACCTTTCTGAAACTTTTAATTACATTTTTAATCGTATTACGAAGATACACCTAAACTAATTAATTTCAAAGTTTCAATTTTAGCATATTTTATTTTTAAATAAATACTAGCTGTTGCCCGCGACTTCGTCCGCGTTCAAAATGTTATATAGACTTTCCCGATAAATGGACTATCCAATACAAAAAGAATGCGTTTCAACCAAACAAAGTCTTGTGCTATTTAGTAAAGAATCTTTATTACAAAATGAAGGCCATAGAAAAAAAATGTACAACTTTTCACTAAGGATTTATTTGAACAATAGAATAGGTACTAATCAAAAAAAAGAATTACAAATATAAAATACCACAAACGTCAAGTAAGCCAAACTGTCATTTAAAGTCATCTGTAACCGGGGATAATGGAGCTGATATACCTTTATTTTTACGGTAAACGTCTCAAACATTGAATGGAAAATAATAAAAAAAAATCGGCTATCGATGTATGCAGTAAACCGAGTGTGTGCACATTCAATAAAACAGAAAATGATTTCTAAAAGTAACTAATCAACACTTTACTTGACGTTGGTGAAACAGGCGTCAAATTAAAGTAAAAGTACACTAATTAATTAAGGAGACGCGTGGCTTCTAGAAAACCATCAGACAGTAAACGTTGCGAAACTTTGAAGACCTCTAGTGAGGGTCAAAGTTTTCGCACATTACTTTAATTGCAATGTTTTAAATGTGTAAACTATTTCACAGAGTATATATTACTAACGCAAGTGCATTTTTTTACGTAAAAACTTTCCCTGATTATCCCTCTATCCAAGAGTGAAGACAAAATTAAAATCCTTCCTCGAGAACCAATCCTATCCTTTGATGAAAACAGATAAAAATCGGTGCAGTAGTTTTGGAGTTTTAAACAAACCGACAGACAGAGGACTTTGTTTTATAATATACAAGGATTTTAGTCATAACTTGACTATTTTTGTTGATAAACTGAGATATGTAGCTTTTATATCCTATGTAATATTTATCTAATTTGAATCAGATGTCGCATTTACAATGGCAATATTATTTAAGATCTGTTTGATTTTACTATATATCAAAACATCAGCATTGCTTCCCCATGCAAAGTCAGTGTGACTTATATTTTTATCCCGAATAACAACATGTTCAATAGGGTTTAAAACACTAAAATATAGATGCAATACGTCAGTTACACTAGCTAAGACATCGTCGTTAGAACTAAACAAAACTATTGGTACAGTTACCTTTGCTAACTCGTATTCGTCAGTGGAGTCATCGTATTTGTGAAATCTTTTGTTTCTGAGTACTTGTGAGTAATGGAAAATTGTCTTTGTTGAACCACCTGCGGGCACATGGTACAAAACTTGAGCTGTAAAACTGGCATCCGAATTTTGTAACTTGCTACCGCTCAAGAAAAACAGAGGGTTATTGCAGAAAGTCTTCTCACCACTACAATACATGTCTGATAATATTTTTGGAACTTTTCTAAACGGAACAAACTCCCCTGGGCCTATTAAATTCATTACAAAGTTAGATGGATCGGTTCCAATTGGATTCAGCTCTTTTACAGGCCCATTAACATTAGATAACAAAGCAAGCGGTGCCAGTAAAATGGCTATTCTTATCTCCTTATTGTATCGTGGATGTACTGATAATAAAACTAAAACTGCCGTCGCACCCATTGAATGACCGATGTAAATGATGGATTCATTTGAGTTTTTTGATAATTTCATGTACTTTATGACTGCTGGCAAATCATATACACCCATTTCATGCCAGGAAAAATTCCAAAAATCTAACCCATCTACACTCTTAGATACGTGCTTTCTTGAATAGTAATTTCCTCTTGCGTTCGCCAACCAAACGTCATAGCCAGCGTTGAGTAAAATATAGGGTAAAGATTTCCCTGGTCCTAGGAGTAACCAATCAGCAGAACTGCCAAGTAAGCCATGGTGAAGTAAGACGGTGTTATTTATATGAATTTCTGAATTATTTTGATGAATATTCAATATTCTGTGTAAAGTTAAGAGGTATCCGTCTTCTGTTTTCACTGTATGGGATTCTACTTTGTATCCGTGCAGCTTGGCTAGTTGCGGTGTAGACATTAGTGCTGTTGGTTCTGACTTGAAAACTAAGTACTGCACATCTTTGTCGCCATTCGTCTCTCCCGAATCCTCTTCTGCGTACTTGTAGAGCGCTCGTACGATCTTATCCTTATTTTTGGAGACTATGCGATCCGAAAAAGTATTCACTAATTGATTCTCATATTTATTACCAATCCAATTTGTGATGCTCCTGTATGCATTTTTCAATGTTGTTCGCAGTGTATTCGCCAGATTCAGAACTTTGTCCGCCATCATATTGAAAAAACTGTTCGTTTGAACATTTTCAAATTGGAAAATTATTGGAACCATCAATAATATTAACGACTTCATCGCTGCTCATTTGCACGCAACAGTTTAAGAACTGATTCTACTTTGTAAATCCTGTAACGAGACAATAGTGGTTATTTAATAAAGATCTATAATCGATCAAAATTATTATGATTAAAAGTTTAACAAATCAACGTCTACGAATTATAAACATTAAGCCAAAAGATACACAATTCGGGCCTTTGTTATTATAAACATAGGTATAATATCTGGTATCTTTATTTTTGGCTCAATTTCTAGTGAAGGATTACAATATTACTATTTACAATAGAAAACCAGGTCACAGGAACCCCCATACATACGATTATGCGGAAAAATTAAATATACCAAACCTCGCAAAGAAGTTTTCCGCCTTTCTCTCACTTTGAGGCAACTTTCTTTCTTAACGACGTAAACAATTTAAATCTAATGCAATATGCAGAGCGGGCTGGCGACTCGGCCTTACCCACCTCTCGACACACCCCATACTCCACTTGCCTTATAAAAAATTCACCTATAATTCCACTGCTCAACTGTTCGAGAAACTTTAACTTCTTCGATACATTGCAAGTTTGCAACAAAACTACACTTCATCTTTCTTGTTCTAGTAACATTAATTTTATTTTGTATCCTGTTTATTCTGTTATTCTTAACATAATCCTTGTCAGTTTATTAGTTTCAACAAGTCTTAAGCTTATTTGAAACTGTTTGATTTTTTTAGCAAAGGGTTGACGAAGACTGGAGCCTAGTCGAATGAATATACACGATTCAGTCTTCAAAAACATGACATACCTAGTGTCAATAACAAAGGCTTAATATGACAAATAAAGATATTATTTTTACATGCCTACAAAACCGTGTTGAGTTTTGTTAAACTTTATTTACCACTTCGCTCTTCCCCATTGCACTTACACTATGAGTTTTAAGCCCCCCTGTATGATAATTAGTTCGCTTAAACAATCAATTAAACACAAATTATCTGCTAATAACATGATAATTTACCATGACGACTATTCATTGCAATAGCTCTATTATGTGCGATCAACAGTTTTCTCTCAATTAAAATAGATTAAAATAGATAATTGGCAGTAATCCCTGTCTGATGCAGGCTTAAAGCAGTAAACTGTTTTTATATTATTTTATTATCTTCTCTATTCGTGTTATTTTGTTTTGTAGTGTTCTAGAATAAAATAGCAATTAAAAGCGAAACTTAATCTGATTACAGATTTTCATCGAAATCTTTAAGTCGCAGAGTAACGAAAAAAAAAAACATGTTAGGTAATATGAAAGAATTAAAGTTATTTTTAACTAGCTGCTGCCCGCGACTTCGCTCGCATATCTTTGTAAATTATATACAAAAACCTTCCTCGATAACTTATCCATTGGTGAAAACAGCATGAAAATCAGTAGCAAATAGCATGCAGTAGTTTTTGAGTTTATCGCGAACAGACAGACTTTGTCAATACTGATAATAAATCTGTAAGTGTAGGTATTGTATTGTCCTCCATAACTCTTAAACGAATTAACTGATTCTCATGAAAACATATACGTACAGGACACAGGATTGGCTATAGTTTTTCTTTTTCAACGCGGGCACCATCAATTAGTTTTATAATATGTAAGGATTGTAACAACGTTCTAAAAGTAAGCGTTTGATGTGTTATCACTTCAGAGAAATGAAACGAAGAGGACCTATGGCCGCCGCTAACTCATGCAAGATGCATCCGACTTCCCTTGACTGGGGTGCCCGTAGCCCTTCATTTATAAATGATTCCTGCTCTATTTCGTGAGGCCCCTTTGTTTCTCTGTAATATTGCTTTAGTTGTGAACACACTCGATTCACCTTTGAAGGTCCTTTTTGATTATTATTATGTAAGTGTGGTGCTATACAAAAGACACTTAAGAAAATCTTTAACACTCAAGCAACAAGTTCGCTGGTATTATCAAGTTATCTTACAATACTCAATGTAATATCAATTATCCAATTTCTACAATATAATTCTATATGAAAACTAATAATAAATCTGTAACGTTTGGTCATGGAGTAAGTTACTTTGTTTTCAGAGATATCGTGTTTATAGGCTCTATACATGATACTAAAATTAAATTGACCATTTTTACAAAAAAAAAATCTGTATGATCGGAAATAGAATCAGAATTAACTGATTTTCATAAATTTGGTAGATAAACATTTAGACATACAGGACACATGATAGATAGTAGAAAATAAGAAGACGCAGGAAAGGTAATCAGGAAAGGTCGTCTTTGGAAGTGATATTCTATTAAAAGATTACTGGAAAGATTCTATCGAATTCGAAAGTAAAAATAAATAATGAAAATATTTTTGCTGAAAATCTTCATTCCATTCTTCATATATATACTTATTACACGTTCCTTCGAACAATAATTGTTGGAAATGGTTTTGATAACAACTTGCACTTCACAAATTTCCTTGTCGCATGCGAATTATACGACTTTCAAAACTTTGATTGAAACCCCAACGTTCATTTTGATTTAAGTTTGCAGTCACCACTTTTCTTCGTGCAACTTACATATTAAGCGAACTTAAAGGGCTATCACACCTTACAATTTGAACGTATCCAATTTAGGAAATCGAAAGGTGTGATCGCAGTTAGAACAGATTGGATTCAATTGAGAGTTTATCCATTTTCAACTCTATGTCTTCGACTTAGAAATCAATTTAGCGTAGTGTGATCACGAGCTCTCTACTTAGATTCCTAAATAGGAAACGTTCAAATTGTATGGTGTGATTGCCGTTTTATATCTTCACTACTACTATGTCATCTATATTATTTGTTTGGTTGTATGCGCTATTCTCAGGAACAGATTCGATCCAATTATGATAATTAACTATCATTTTTAAATAATTAATTAATACTACAATTAAATATAAAGAAAAACCATTTGCCACAAACACAACTAACTAATAAATCTGTAGGGGTTGATCATGGAGTAAGTTATTTTGTTTTCAGGGATATCGTGTTTATTTTATAGGCTCTATACATGATACTGAAAATAAATTGACCATTTTTAGAATGTATGTATGTATGTGTAAGGAGGAATAATGCCTATATGTACTTACAGATTTATTACACAGGTCAACACGATTTTTGGGTCTGGCTTTTGCATATGAAATTTTGATTTGTTCTATGTTAAAAATAAGGGAATAAATAATTTTTTTGATCAAAGTTTGCTTTTGTAGAAACTAGAGCATTTTTTTTTTTTTTTTTAAGACAAATGATAGAGATTCATACATTATTTCCATACTTTTATTTTCAATTACAATTAGTAAATTTTTGTTGAACACTAGAGCCTTTGTCGTAAAATGTAAAATAACGGAAAAATTAAGTTCAAAAATGAATATTTTTAGTGTTTCTCTTATGTATGGGCTGTCTCGTATCTTACTTATCGTCATAAATCAGGCAAAAGCAAACTTTAAAAGCTAAAAATGAAATTGTAACTATTTTTAGATGTCTAGAATCAGAATTTAAGCATTAGAACAGAAACCCAAAAAAAAATATTTTTTTTTTACTGATGTTATTAGTGTAGACTAGCTGTTGCACGCGACATGGCCCGAGTAACTTTATAAAATATAGCCAATGTTAATCTCTAATAATATAGCTTATAGGTGAAATAATTTGACAAATCTGTCTTTGAGTTTATTTATTACAAACATACAAATCTCCCTCTATATAATATTAGTATTAGTATAGACATAGTCCAGTTGTTGCTACACAAGATATTATATTATTAACAAGAAAGGCACGTGTAAGCAATTCGGGTATGAATTCACCGAAATTTTTTCTCCTTAGTAACTTTCAAACACAATCTGATATTAAATACAAATTAGTATCGGTTTGAAATCAATACTAATCTGAAAGTGTAGGTATTGTATTGTCCTCCATAACTCTTAAAAGAATCACCTGATTTTCATGAAACTTGGTAGATAAACATTTAGACGTACAGGACACAAGATAGGCTACTTTTTTCTTTTTTAACGCGGACGAAGTCGCGGGCGCCAGCTAGTACATACAATAAAAATGATTATTTCAATGTGCTGAACCTAAACTCTGAGCTAGCACACATTTTATATTCAATTATCTTCACTTAGAATATTTTTCCTTATTTCAAAAAAAGATTTCAGTCTTAAATTTAACACCAATGTTTTATTAGTAAGGGGCGTATATAATTTTTTTTTTTTTGGGTAACGGGCTTAACGAAAACTAATAAAGTTTAATAGTAATAATGATAGCTTTAATACTTATAGGGGGTTGAATATCGGAATGGTAGCTGGGGGAAGTTTTGGTTGTAAAGCGATATCCGTATAATTGGATTGACACGACGAGCTAAATTAGTTTGTAAAATATGCATAACATTATAAAGTGTACCGTATTTTGCGAGCTATTATTAGACGTTTTTAATTATTCACAACATTTGAAACGGACAAAGGGGAGAGTGCTTCACAATGAAAATTTTTAATTTAAATTATTACAAAGAGAGGCTGAAGCAAATTACTTTGGATTTCGCTAAGACAATGTTTGTGACAAGCTTTGTTGTGACAAAGGACTTTGCGATTCCTTTGACTCCTGCGGATATGTATCTACGACCACCTTTCATAGCTAATTTAATGCAGTATATAGAGCTTATTAACTTGTTCTAGAACTAAGAAAAGCCAAGTTCTCACCATCTGTTAGATAGTTTTTCGCGGTTGTATATACATCTCTATATGTATACTAGTGATGTGTCGGATCGTTAAAAATGTAGATCCTCGGATACGGATACGGATCTTAACTTTCAGTCAATCGGTGTCGGTGCGCGTGACCTAGAAACGGTGCCAATTGTTTGATTTTAAGAAATAAAAAATAATCTGAATGGAATTTAAAAGCTTTTCATTGCTACCTAATCACCTATCTATATTATGTAGAATTTCAGGTATGAATTAAAAATTAATAAGACAAAAGATCCGTAAAAAGATCCACCAAAATGTAACGGATACGGATACGGATACGGATACGGATACGGATCTTTCTTCACCGTCGGATATCCTCAGATACGGATATCCGACACATCTATACTAATATTCTAAAGAGGAAAGATTTGATTTTTTGTTTGTTTGTATAGAATAGGCTCCGAAACTACTGGAT
This sequence comes from Synanthedon vespiformis, assembly GCA_918317495.1. Taxonomy (NCBI): domain Eukaryota; kingdom Metazoa; phylum Arthropoda; class Insecta; order Lepidoptera; family Sesiidae; genus Synanthedon; species Synanthedon vespiformis. Next base: position 722,000 of record OU906947.1, on the reverse strand, counting down.
CGATTTGAAAAATTATTTTTCCATTAGAAGCCGGCATTATCTGTGATGAACATAGGCTACTTTTTACCGCGGGAAAATGCTTCATTCCTAACGGAAATCTAAAATAAAAGTAAATACTAACGGCTTGACCCGGGAGATAGCGCCATCTATCCAAAAACAAGTGAAGTGACTAACTAAGCGCGGACGAAGTCGCGAGCACCAGCTAGTCACTAATAATTACGTCTCACGTTGTTTGACGCCAATGAACTCCTAAACTACTGAACCGACTTTGATAAAACTTCTTAAGTTGGTCCAACTTCAAAGATAGGATAATAGATTACACCCCCGACGAAGCCGGGAGCGGGTTAAAGAAATCTGGTGTGTTTAAGTGAATGGATAAGGGATTCCATTCATTTATTCTTTATTTAATGCTTATAAAGGTTGGCAGGTCACCTGCAACATGGTTCATTGTTAGGCAACGGTAACCACCTACCACCAGTAGTCACCACTGTTCATTCATAAATAGAACTCATGTATTAAAATCAATTTGTTTTCTCCACAAATAAAGGTCACAATTAGAATATTCTGTTAACTAATTAAAAAAAAAAACAGATTAGGGAGTCCATGGGGAATTTGATAGGTCTGCGCCCCTGAGCTTGTTATTCGTTTCTACCTACAGTAATTAAATGGACGAGGGGAACGTAAATAATAACAATAGTTAAACATACTTAATAATGCCCGCGGATACGCTTCTAAAATTATCATTTTACTATTATAACTGTACATTTTAGGTATTAACGACAAAGATTTGAAATAAATTGATGTAAGTCGCCTAATATCGCATCTGTCTGTCTGTTCGCGATAAACTCAAAAACTACTGCACCGATTTTAATGCTGTTTTCACCAGTGGATACAGTGGTTCTCGAGGAAGATTTTAGTATATAATTTTCAACGCGGGCGAAGTCGCCGGCACCAGCTATCTACTAAAAATAAAGATACAACCCCTGAAAATGTTATAACAGCAAAGATGTCTGGCGTTATATTGCTTTACACATTTAATCAGGCGCTACACATCCCTTACTTTTAACGCGGGCGAAGTCGTGGGCACCAGCTAGTTTATGTGAAAAATCGTTGTCTGTTTTCCGTCTGTTAACTTCTTGTACAAGTAATTTAAAATTACTAACCCCCGACTTTCTATTGAGCCTTAAACTGTTAGTTGCTAAGGAGATTACGAGATGCGCAAACTACTTGATGCTGCAGCATTAGGTTTATGTTAAGTACTTAATCGGTGGAGTTCAGGCTGCTCCTGACCGATCCTAATACAGCATTTATTTATTGTTCGTTCTTTACTTTCGATGACGATAGTAATAGATCACCCTGTTTGTGAAGAGCGTAACAAACTCTCACTATTTCAGGTAAATACTCGCCTGGAATTAAACGGACGCTGGAATCGATTAAGTAGCGGGTATTAGCCTTGTTTGCAAAGATATTTGATTGATCTCGCTGCACTCGACTAGATACAGACTAGATACTTGGAAAAGGCGGCAACAAATACTACGCCGAATTCAGCGTACCCGAGCTAGTCACACTGCAAACTGTCTGTGGTATGTACGTTTCGAATGTTTTATAAAATTTTGGGCATGATAAAATGCCAATTTGCGTAATGAAACTGTGTAAAAATATAGTTAAACTGTGTTAAAAATGATAAATAGTGACGATTTACTACAATAAAAAGTTGCCGCATTCACGGAGCTATTGTTTTTGTCTATGCTTGTTTGATTATTATACATATAGGTGAGGAGATATTTTTTTACCACAAGTTATTGAAGTACTGACGTATTTTACTGTCAACTGTCATTGACCCGATATAAAATATCTAAGTTCTGTAAAAAATGTTTTAGGGTTTTCTATGTACATTAATTATTAGAATTTACATTAATTAATTTGAATATAATTTTTAAAAATTAAAGCAATGAACCTGACCGTCATCAACAAGGGTTTGTCGACTGAATTTTCAAACGCAGAAGGTTTCTTATCGCACGACCAGACCGCATTGAATATATGCCAACGAAAATGTACCGCACGATTTGGAATGACATTACAATTGGAACAAGAAGCCTATTTATCACAACACCCGGAGGTAATACGTCTTTCAGATTACGAAGTATTTCTAAATTTTTAACACAATATTTGCCTGTACTGTACTGTATATTGAGATATATTTGTATACTAGCGACTCGTCCCCGGCGGCGTACGAACATAGATTTAGTAAGTAAAGATGCAGCCATTCGAACATTTGCTTCGAGCGCATTTGGTACAGAAAAAAACTAACGGCATCTATTAGAACTTTAAGATACTTTACTTCTACAGCTCTGGTACATGGGCCGGTCTCTGTGTCTCGGTGACTAAGCTGTCGATTGGTGTCACTTTCTGATTTTGACACCGGCGCGTCGGTGACACGTACTAGGAGCGTTAGCCTTGTGACCTTTATGTTCTTACGAAGTAATATAATATATATATCAATGCGCACGAAGTTGAAATTTTACGCACACAGTTTATAAACTAATATTATTAAGCTCCACAAATATTATTGTGGTTTAAATATATTATTTCCATTGAAGGTTACTGCATTACTTGAATTGTTCGTAAGTCAAATTGTTGGCTTACCGACAAGAAAATTAATTTTGAAAGCTGCAGCGGAGTTCTTTTTGAGGCCAATCGAACAATTGGACGCAGATGTGCGAAAGAGGTTAGGCTTACCACCTGAAGGACCGTATCTTGAGGTATTTACCTCTCCTATTGAAGTTAGAATGCTTTATCTCTTACTACTGGAGGCGAGCGTTTACGTTATGTACGCATCTCTTATTGTGCATATGAAATCAATTTCAAATAAAAAAATTGTAAAAAAGAAACCAGTGAATTTCACTTCAACAGACTCATTCGCTACTTGACACAACGTTTGTCTTGTTCATTGTCATTTTAATGAAATTGTACTTTTTTAGCCCAATAGAAAACCGTTTACCTACAATGATGATAATTTGGAGAGAGATTTAAGAGCAATTATCAACAAGTATTATCCTCCGGAACCTTGGAAAATCCCAACTCCAATAGTCCCCACACCGGACACTGTTTCTTCTTCGTTCCTTTCTATCAGAACTTCTCTCACTACACTTCCTACACCAGGTTGACATTTGATTATTTTTATTGATATAATAATTTACCTTTTTACTGTTACAATTGTTTTTTTTTTTTAATATAATCATACAATACCCCTGATATACAGGTCAGGGACCTTATGGTAATATAATTTACATTAAGAAACTATAACTATACCCCTAATATTATACTTTAAGCTCATTTTAAACTTAATAAAATGTCAATGAAATTCACTGCAGATACGAAAATGAAGTCCAAAGTCTACAAGTATGAAAAAATTTTTGGCGTATGAAAAATTTAAGCCCATATCTCAATTTTTATTGTTTTTTAACACTTTTTCGGCTATCTTATAACAAAATTGTAAAAAAATATTTTGAGTTTTTTGTTCTTTAATCAATTTTGATGCATTTTCCTCTATGATTTGTTTTTTTTTTTTTTATTATTTCAGAGCCTATACCCACACCTGAACCATCTCTTTCGGAGACATTCTTTGCTGTAATATCAAATACAGTAGACAAGGCGATCTTTCTACATGTGGATGATTACGCTTTACGTTACGACACGGCATATGTGGAAATTATGAGGGCAGTAGAAGATGCCATGGAATTGACAGTGGTTGAAATTAGAGAAGACATCGCCGAACTGTATTATAATGCTTATCATATGTTTGAATTAGATATTATAGAGAAAGAAAGAATAGGTAAGTCGAAGTTGATTTTCTTAAGCTTGCGTAGTACAATCAAGTACCATGTAGTACCTACACCTTCTTTTTGTATGATCGTCATATTTAATATTTAATTTAGTTCTGAAGTCGCAAACACTATCAAATACCGTATTAGGTACACACCTAACGTAAAATATGTATATAATTGGACTAATTTAATAATGTTTCATTGCTTTCCATAACCCAATAGGTATATTTTAAAAGTCAAGCCAAACATACTTACTCAAGAAAAATAATTAAAAAAATAAACAAAACCAACGTCATATCGTCATCCTTAAAAGATTACTTTTATGTTACAGCTGCCGAGATTGCCTGGGAAAATCGAATGCGAAAGAAGCTGAAAAAAACATTGCGTCGATTGCATAATTTTAAAGGTAAAGTCCGTTCTTAACAAGCATAGATTTGCACATAAATAAATAAAAATATTTTTGTATTTGATTAAAATGAAGCTATTTTTTATGCTAAGTAAATGGTATTAGAATAGAATAGAGTGGAGTGGAGTAAAGTGGAGTGGAGTGGAGTGGAGTGGAGTGGAGTGGAGTGGAGTGGAGTGGAGTGGAGTGGAGTGGAGTGGAGTGGAGTGGAGTGGAGTGGAGTGGAGTGGAGTGGAGTGGAGTGGAGTGGAGTGGAGTGGAGTGGAGTGGAGTGGAGTGGAGTGGAGTGAATCGCACATAACGTTCTTTTTATTCTGTTAAGTCTGTATATTGTACAGCAGTAATTAGTAACAAAGTTCTCTGCGTGACATTTCCTTAATTTTCAGGTTATGAAACACCTACTTCATCAAGAGATGAAATATCCACACACAAAAGTTACGAGAAACCTCCGCCGCGTCCTTGCAAATGCCATCCACAGTGGCATTATAATCGTTACGAGAAGGTAATACCAACACTGTACGATCAAAAGCAAAATATGTATATTTTATGTACGGGGAACAAGGAATATTGACACACTCTCTCATAAAATGTCACCATCATAACCATATACCTATTCATTCAGATTTACATGCCACTTATTTATTAGTTGCATGTAAACTCGACAAATAACGCGCTTTATCACCTTAAGATTGAACATTCTTTGTATTTTGTAGAACAATAGGTACTATATATACACTGCGTTCCCAATTAATTCCCTTGGGAATTAATTGTGCTGGCCATGTAGAAATGTTCCCTTGATTGTATTTATGAAAACTTGATATTTGCTCAATTATCATCATTACTAATAATAAATCTGTAAGTGTAAGTACTGTATGTACTATGCGTTTGCTGCAAACTTCACATGATCCGAGTCATCATAGTAATGTCGTCAAAAAAATCCGAATAACAAAAATATAAATGTTTTTTATTTATATTTTATCTAATAAATTTATATATGTATAAATATATATATATCCTTACTAATATTATAAATGTGAATGTGAGTTTGTTTGTTTATTACGCTTTCATGCAAAAACTACTGAACCGATCACCATTAAATTTTACATACACGTTGTGTACCTTTCATCGTTCAACGCGGACGAAGTCGCGGGCACCAGCTAGTTTATAACAACTAATAAGTAATTAAACTATAAGTTTAAATTACAGTACGATTTAAATCGTATTTATACGATCTTTTCGGCTTTGATTCTATGTAGCAAAGCCCTTAAGTTTGCTAACGCGTCTTCACGAGATAAGTAATTCTTTTATGGGTCAATGTATACGATTTCATAATAAACTAACTGAATAAATAAATCACATTACAAAAATAATAAAAATAATAATTAATTCTTGGCTTGTTTTTTCTTGCACTCCGTACACATTAGTAATGAAGTTTGTGAGATATGCGCAGCAAAATGCGAATTTCCAGTTCTATTCTCATTTGACACGCATAGTATGTATGTTGTCTTAAACGAATTAACTGATTTGCATGAAATTTGGTAGATTTACATTTAGACGTACAGGACACATGATAGGCTACCTTTTTATCTTTTTCACGGGCGCCAGCTAGTAAATTAATAATTAAAAAATTACAGTAATAAGACTAAAACTTTCTCATTTAATTTAGGATCGCTTTGGGATATACTTACCTCGCGAGGTCGACTTCAGCGATGCAAACGTGACTGTCACACCGGCCATATCTTTGGAGAGTATCCCAGACGAGGAAGATGATAATAAAGCGGATACTAAGTCAGTTATAAGCAAGTCGGCGTTATCCACTAAGAGTGGTACAACGAAAAAAGTTAAAATCGATGTTTAATTAGTGTTGGCTTTTTGATTCGATTTCATTAAAACACCTGCAAGAAGATCTCTTCTTATTTGTTTCGTTAACCCTTCGGGCTTTTCGTCTGGTAAAAAGATAAGAATGATGGACTATATCTACGAGTATATCTTCGGATCCTGTACTATTAGACCTTGTCGCAGGTCTCATGTAACAAAAACTTCAAGGGCCTCTTTCACCAACTACAAGTGTTGATTAGTTACACTCCGTTTAGTACATGCTTCGATAAGATATTTACCGTACTTTACCGTACAAAGTATATTTTATCGGCTTGTAAGCATAATATTATATTCGCAAATTATTTATATTTTCAAATATAAATATTTTATTTATTTTATCATTTACAATCTATGGGAAAATAATTTGTGATTATGTTTATTTAAATATCAGGCATAATTAAGTGTAGCTTACTTGCAATATCTGAATAAAACAAATTTTTATTGTACAACATTTTATTAAAAACTTACATATTTCCGTCGGTGTTAAGGCGAGAATCACATTATCATTAAAAAAAAAATAAAAAAAAATAAAATAACTTTTTATACAATTACTTTACTTTTACTCCGCTAACGTTGCGTAAAAATAAAAAAAAAATGACGTGGTTTTCATCAATGGAAAGAGCGATAAAAACGAAAGGTTTGTGTGGATGATATATTTATATTAATATGGATCCAATAGTTAATCATCAAAACTATACACAAACAGACATAATGTTTGACTGTTTTGATATAAACTACAGTTTTTTCATCGTTCTTTTTCAACACAGTAAACTAAACAACACAGTAAACTATTTTAAGGGCAATAATCTCGTAATAATATCGAAACTCGAGATTAGAGAACAGGTTTCAAATTAATTAAAGTTAGGCGTCGCTGTCTGAGTTAGTCATTACATTACCTAAGTTACTTTGGGGTGGAGTTAAGCAGTTTGAGGCCAAATCTATTGTTCAACAGGTGACTTAAGCTCTTTGTAATTTTACGTGACAAACCTTTGTCTCGCTTTTGGTTCAAATTAAAAGTTTGAGAGTATTTTCATTAAGCGTCATGTCACTTGTCAACTGAAAGCAATAGGATGTCTGTGCCATAATAAATAGGTAGGACATTGGGATCTGGTAAAGTACACACACATCTTACTACCACAGAGCAAGGCATAGCCGAGCTGCGCGCTTCTAGAGACGGCATGTTTAACGCTTACCATAGAAATCCAGCGTAGGCTCTTTATCACACTATTCACTTTGAACGATTCCTATTTAGTAGTGAGCTCGTGATCACACTACGCTAAATTGATTTCTAAATCGAAGTTATAGAGTTGAAAAATCGAAGTTATAGAGTTGAAAATGGATAAACTCTAAATTGAATCCAATCTCTTCTAACTGCGATCACACCTTTCAATTTCCTAAATTGGATACGTTCAAATTGAATAGTGTGATAAGCGCTTTATTTATTTATTCAACAGCAGTGGGCCTAGTGCGGCTTTTACTCTATCAAACGTCAATTTGTATGATATGGGAATGAAGCAGCGAGCTAGGTGCACACAACTACCCAATGAACAGCGAATACAGAGACCAGGCGGCGTTTTCAATCATATTAGTTTACCGTGCAACAGTGTCCGAAAACAAGATTGATGCCCATTACAAAATCAATATTCGACAAATAGAGCTGTGAAATCAATTTTCATTAATACCTACTCTGTTTATTAATTAACAAACTTCATTTGAGCAAACATTATGTCCCAACTGACGCAATAAGTTTGATATATTCGCTCACATAGAAATAATTACAGTTATTTTGCTAATCTATAATATTATCTATTGGATTAAGTTTACCTACGAAGAAAAGTATAAAATAAGTAGATAATGCTGGTAAATATAATAATTAAAAATACAATCATGTCAATATGCGCTTTGGTAAGTGGATTTCATTCTCTTCGCGCAAGCACTTTCCGGTTTGTTGTCAGATGACTTGAGAATTGCCGAGAACGAGAACGGCCGAAACGGATAACCGCCACCTTGGTAAAATTTACTCATAAATTCGACCCTGTAATTTTTTTATTTAAATATAATTAATTACACTTGCAATACAACAAAAAAATAGTGCATTACAACTGGTGCCCGCGACTTCGTACGCATAATGATAAATAAAAAATCAATTATAACGCTTGACGCCTTGTTGCCATTGACACATTGGCCAGGCGTTAGTTACAATTTTATATTAGATAATCCCTCGGGAACAGTACTTTTTTCTTGAATGATAGATACCCTATTCCCTTTCTGGTACCGCAAAAAACGCGTATGCAAAATTTCATGGTGATCCGTTCAGTAGTTTTTGCGTGAAAGCGTAACAAAAAAACAAACCAACTCACATTCATGCAAATTATGCAGACATTAAAATTGACCTGACCGAGTTGACCGACTAATATCAACGCACAGCCAAAACCACCTAAGTCTAAAAAGGTGAAATTTGACTACCTGACTCCTGGACCTGATAAGAAACATTATAAGACGATTATGATTATGATATCTCACCAATGTAACCGCAATGTATGCAAAAATGCAGACAATCCTTCCATCAAAACCAAAATGCTCAATGTGAACACGGCCCAAAGCGCCCAAATAACAAATAACCACAGAAAGGCGACTGGTGAATCGTGTTTCTCTATGCCCAACTTTGATAATATCATTTCCCATAACATTTCAGATAGTTCTGAAACAAAGAAATACAATAATCGCCAATCGGTGTATTCCAGTCCAATACAATTCTCCGCATTGCACTGAAATATTTTACTGTGTGATTCATTCAAAATAATTATTAAATTTTGGGTTTTTATAAGTTGCTTTAATGCCTTTCTTTCTCACACAATTTCATCTTTCTGTAAATATGTCTCCCCATCTTTTCTTCTGTCTTTTTTAGTTACCTTTACCACCTCTTGGGATCCATTCATTTTTTGTATTTTTGTATTACCTAATATGTTTCATTTAAATATAAAAAATAGCCAAACTTGTTTAAACATTGAAATAACTATATTTTTAAGAACTCTAAAATTGCCGTCCACTAAGTTTGACTTGCAGAGAAGAAAAACTTTCTACAATCTTATACAACCTTGAAACTTTTATACAACCTTTTCATTTACAATAGGTAAGTATATTTCATTTTCGTTATTTTCCTTAACACAGCGTGATTTTAAGTCATAATTATTATATTAATTTTGCACTGTGGAAAAAGTAACTAAAACTACTACAGAACGATACTACGATTTTGATTATTCTTATTTTATTTGAAAGTAGGTGCTTCCCGTGTGGTCCCATTTCAATTTGGTCCAGTTCTGACAATGACATCCATGCGAAAACGGTTTAAAGTCGTTTTTTAAGGGTGTACTTGGAAAAGTGCATCCTTATAAGATTACGATCTAGTCTTAAGACTAATGAGTAATTTTAATATAACCTAAACTACTAACTGTAATATTTACTAAGAATAATGTCCATTAACACGATTCTTATTGTCTCTATTAAGGGGTGAACACTTTGTTATTGTGTTCTTTGCAAGTAGCACTAACTTCACTACATATCACTAGCTTGTCATTGCACTAATTCAAAAGACACTTTGTTATTGTGATCTTTGTGAATATCACAATAACAAAGTTTTTTTTTTTTTGTTAAAAAGAGTTATATTGTTTCGAGTAGCGAAAACAAGGAGAGATTTGTGTAATTGACGACCTTCAGTATAGGCAAGGCACTTAAGCAAGAAGACTTACACACAAAGCAAAATACAATTGTTCGGATTGTTCGGTGCGTTTCGTGCCGCGAGTATGCAACAGTTGTTATTGCCATAGCCACTTGAATGAAATTAAAATAAACATCGCAATGTGGTATCCGAGCAGCCACAGCGCAAACTTCCACATCAGGCTTTAGAACTTAGACAAACTAAAACTGTATACCTAAAGTTTTGACGTTAGTTAGACTACGGTGATTTCAGAACCAAATCTGGCAACGGAATGGGTAACTTGTGTTTCATAAGCGCAAACTGTTTACGTCTTATACAAACAAATAAGTTACATATGTTACATGTATGAATTTAGAACTGCGACAGGCCGAACATTATTAGAGCTGGACAGAACGCTAGGCTAGCATTACAGCTAACGTAGGTTCGAACCTAGTGCACCTGTGTAAGTGAACTTCAATAAAAAAAAATACCAAATAATCAGTTAAAATCATTTACTAAACATATCAAATTGTTTGTACATATATGCGTTTTTCATTCATATTACATATCAATTTATTTTATTACTTATATTAATTAGGCTTTATTTAGTCTCTTTTTTACCAAACTGTGATTAAAATTTACATACCTACATCTTGCTTTTGATTAAAATATTTCTCTTACTTATATGTATATTTTTTGTCTCCTCTATAAATTTTGGTAAATATATAGAGACGCGACCAGTAAATTTTTTAGATCTACATCTAAAAAATCTAGAATGTATACAAATACAAGATACAAGATCATAGATTACAATAGATATAAATATTTTTATGTTAATTACAATTAAAAAAATATATATACTTACGCGAATGTGCCAAAGAAAGTGCCCATAATCTCAAATAAGATGCGGTATGAGAAACGGTGCTCAGAACGAATTCTATAGTATGTATGGCCTGGTGTATCATCATCTCACCGAATTGTATATCATATTTTTCCAGTTCCTTCAAATGGTCGTCGGTCCTCGCCTTGTTCGACTTTTGGTACCTTCTAAATTGAGTATTAGCCAAAGAATCACCCCTCTGGAAACGTAAAGTCCTGAAGAAATCAAGAAATACAAAGCAATGCAAGCAGGACTGCTTGTAATTATTTTCATTCATCCCTGAAACGATAATTCTACATATACTATTCAAAGATAGAGGTACATATTATATAAATAGTAAGCCTCTATGACAGAAATTTACTCGGAAAGAATTGGTACCACGTCTAAAGCGACATTAGGATGATTTATAATCTATCAGCTGATATTTTTTATAAGATGTATTTCGGAGAGTGTGCTCAGGAGCTGCATGAGCTCATAATGCCTTCCCCTTTCTTCCATAAGACATACAGACGTACGGCTGGGCTGGTCATCATCCTCATCTTGTCGAAATTCCTCTTTTACGGTCGAAGCGCTTTATTTAGCGCATTGCCAAGGTTTGGAACTACCTCTCGGCGTCTGTATTTTCGTGATCTTTTTATTCATTTATTTATTTATTTATTTACACACAAAAAACAATAGATGGTACACAGTTAAGGTGTACTATAAACTCAGTTGTGTTTCTAGCGTACACCTGAGTAGTCCACAAATATAACCCATATCTTTTCAAAGTTCGAATGAATAGGCATCTAGTGGGTGAGCTTGCTTCATCTTAGACATCATCCTTGCTACACAGCTGGCTGTTTGTTGGCCAAGAGCAGAACCAACCGTACTAATATTACAAATGTGAATGCGAGTTTGTTTGTTTGTTACGCTTACACGCAAAAACTACTGAACGGATCACCGTGAAATTTTACAAACACTTTGTCTGCGACACCAGAGAGGACATAGGGTACCTTTCATTTAGAACGCGCACGAAGTCGCGGGCACCAGCTAGCCTCTAATAAAAAATAAAAATATACCCACCAGAATTCTCATTCTCATTTTTTTGTTATAACTATTTCTGTATATGGGCGGCGCAAAGAGCATGATCGGTATACACAGTAGAGCGACAATAACAAGTGCCGATTGTATGGCGCGCTGACCATTGAACATGTAGGCGTCACATCCTTCGTCCGGAGGCTTGCTCTTGCTCATCAGGAACATGTCGATGAACAAGATTAGAATCAACGGAGCGCATCCGGCACCCGTCTTCATGTCCACTAAAATTGTATCTTCAATTAATAAAATCTGCCTATCCATACTTCCATACTAATCAATACTAATAATAAATCTGTAGGGGTCGGTCATGGAGTAATTTACTTTGTTTTCAGAAATATCGTGTATATAGGCTCTATACATGATACTGAAACTAAATTTACCATTTTTAGATTTTTTTTCTGTATGTATGTATGTACATATGTTCCTCCATTACTCTTAAACGAATTAACTGATTTTCATGAAACTTGGTATATAAACATTTAGAAGTACGGGACACGTGATAGGCTACTTTTTATCTTTTTTAACGCGGACGAAGTCGCGGGAAACAGCTAGTACTAATAATAAATCTGTAAGTAACTCGGTCTGTCTGTTACACGTTATCACGCCTTAACTACTCATCATTTACTTAACAACTTAACTCGCCTTAACTACTTAGTGAAGTATAAGTATAGAAAAGGTAATATTTCATAAAATCTCAAGGAATCATTTAAAATAAAATAATAATACTATTATGTAGAGCAACAAGAGATCAAGCGTTATATTTGCTTATGTATTTTTATTTTTTCAACGAGGACCAAGTCCGTATTAAATAATGGAAAATTCATTTCTGAAACTTAAGTTCTTTTTACTCGATGTTAGGTGGCTACCGTCGCCTATAATAACCCAAGCAACGCCACACGTATGACCATAGTATGATTGTGGATTAGGGATTATCCTTAACTAGCTGGTGCCCGCAACTTCGTCCGGGTTTGCAAAACAAAAACAATTTTTCATTTCAAACCAGTAGCTAGTTCTTGAGATTAGCGGGTACAAACATACAAACAAACTCTTCAGCTGCAAACATTACTGTGACTACGAGAATTCTTAGTGTGCGAATGCAACTTACATGATTGGCCGCTATAGAAAATCCATTTAAAGTAAATAAGAAACACCAACCAGAGAAATAAGCAAACTAAGAATAGCACTTGTGGTATAAATTCCAAATAAATAGCGTAATGGTGACGCGAGTATCTGCCAAGAAAATCATATAATATTATTAGTTTAGTGAGTCTCCAAATGTTATATAATATGTCCCGTAAGGTGTGAACCAAAAACATTTAATTAAGTAACACCACCAAGGTCAATGTTTTATTAAAATATTATAATATGTAAATTATTTATATCCTTTTTGGTATGGCTTATTTTTTTTTAATTATCAAAATTTTAACAAAAATAAAACCGACTTCAAACCTCATGGATCAACTTTTCTCATGGATGCCATTGTAAGAACTGGACCAAATTGAAATGGGACCACCCGGGAAGGACCAGCTTTCAAATAAAAAAAGAATAATCAAAATAGTCTCATCCAGTCGAAAGTTCTGAGGTAACATACATTAAAAAAAAATACAGTCGAATTGAGAGCCTCCTCCTTCTTTGAAGGATCGCAATAAGGATTAAGGATAGGTATTAGAAACAACCCTAACTCACTGACTGAAACACAAATAGCACACATATGTTATTATTTTTTAACTGTCAAATATAGGCCAGAGCCAACTTTAAATATTCAAAATTGACCCCGCCATGAATCGAACCCGGAACCCCTGAGACAGAGCGTTAAGGCAAGCACCCTAACCACTCTCCCAAGCAAAGGGCACATCAATTATGATCCTTTTTAATTAAAATAATATCTCAGTAACTTACAAATGATTAGCTACGCACATACACAGTCCAAAAATCATATGAATCACACCAATTATAATTGAAAGTTTCATTTTTATAGAGTTTTCATACAATATTTTGTTCGATGCCAACTGGAAATAAAATAATAAAACATTTATCCACCTCACCGACTTCTTCAAACCGTCTCATGGCCTTTTCTCGTGGATGCCATTGTCAGAACTGGACCAAATTTAAATGGGACCACACGGGAAGCACTAGCTTTCAAATAGAAAAAGAATCATCAAAATCGTCACCCATTCACCCAGTCGAAAGTTATGAGGTACAAACATTAAAAAAAAAATAGAAAAACATACTCGTCGAATTGAGAACTTCCTCCTTTTTTGGAAGTCAGTTGAAAAGACAAATATTCACTTACTCTCCACACAGGATCGATGCTAAATATATATGGTATGGCGGTGTCGGTTTTTGGATCCAATGTGACTGCTTCAGCTTTGGACAATTGGTCGGAAGTAAAATTGCTTTTCCAATGTGGAAGAGTCAGCATTACTGATCTCGAGAAAAATTCGTTGAGAATGAATCCAGTGAACATAGCGTACAAACCCATCAACAATATAATGTAACGTCCTGAAAAATATAATATCAAATTATAATAATTTACGTTCCTTCCTATGTAATATAAGGCAGACGGTTAGAGAATAGAGCTTAAGATCTACTTAATTCAGACGATTATCCTTCTTTCATTACATACATAATATACTCATGGCATATTACATAATATACTTACCGCCAAAAAATATGTTCCAAATCTCATTGTCAGATGGTTTTTTAGAAGATTCCTTTTCATTTTTTATCATCCATGCAGCGAATAAAACTATGATGAGACCATGGCACACATCAGCAAACATTATTGCAAATAGGAATGGAAATGTTATCAAAGTATATAGACCTGAAAACAATAGTAATGTTATATATCTATTAAATATAGTAATCTAGCGACCCGCTCCCGGCTTCGCCCGCGTCATATCGCTACCAAACTGAAATGAATTATGAAATCCACAAGAGAAACATTTCGATAACAAATTTCATTAAAATATTGAAGTGTTTTCTATGAAAAAGTGCTTTGCTTTTGCAAATATGTGTACAAAGCTGGTCAAAATTAATTAAAACTTTCGAAAGGATGTGTTCATGGCAGGAGCCCTAGGCGATCGATCATATGTATATTTTTCCAATATTTTCCTACATATTAAGTTTACACAAATACTATATTCCCTTTCGCAACATGTTTAATTTAGTTGTCCGATACAGAAAACTGTTTCAATTTTCCAGGAAATACATGCGCTTTTTACCGTTTCATAGTTGCAACCACAGTTTACATTTGTACACAGTTTAATGGACGTATTATAAGAAGAAAAAAGAAATATACTAGCAATACCTTTTTGCATCGCTCCTATAAATTTTATATTGAACACTTGCTGGATCTAGATATTTTCAGTTGTCCTATAAGAGCCTATATAAACGATGCCTTAAACAGGCCCTCGAAGTTGTGTAGTCTTCTTTTTGTAGCGGCCAGTTTATCTATTTATTTGGTATGTCATATGTTATTTGTTAACTGGTGTATTTGTTTCTTTTTTTTTTTTGTTTGCCTTTTTGTATGTTTTCTCTAAGCTTCAATATTGTGTATTGTATTCTGTAGTCTTGTAACTTACAATATCAGTGGCGGATTTATTAGAAGGTCGAGTATGGTGGAGCCTAGGGCGGCAGATTTTAGGGGGCGGCAAATTTGACCCAAAAAAAAATATTTTTGTCTTAGAGAAATAAGAAAAAATCTGTACTAATATTATATATGTGACATGTGTTACTTTCTTTCACGCAAAAACTACTGAACCGATATTATATCATCATGAAGTTTTGCATACACTTTGTCTGGGACACCAGAAGGACATAGTATACAATATGCATCTTGTTTTTCTTGATAACTTCTCAACGGCCAAGATGAAAAGATATAATCGAAATCAGTCTTTCTGAGAGTAAATCATCAAAAAAGGCGTTCCATACAAAATGTATGAAAAAACGAATGTTTACCATATTTTTTTCCCTTGTTCAACAAATCAAATAACATCAAAGTCAAGACGTCTTTGTGTTGTGAATGGCGTAACTAACCCGACTTTGTGATTTATCTATATTTATAAATCTTGTCGACAGCAACGGCTGAACAAAAAAAAAATAAGAAAATCCCTTTGTAAACAAAAGAGAAAAGTTAATTTACTGTTATGTTCTTAACCTATTTGTATATCCTTACTAAAATTATAAATGCGAATGTCTGTCGCGCTTTCACGGCAAAACTACTGAACCGATTTAATTGAAATTTGGTACACAGGTAGTCTAGACCCTGATAAAGGACATAGGCTACGTTTTAATGCGAAAAAGGGGTTGTAAGGGGTTGCAAGGGGGAGACAAAAGGGTGCATGGAAGTATCGTCATATTTAAAGCTATCTGTCTGACTGTTTCCTTTTCACGCCTTAACTACTCAACCGATGATCATGAAATTTGTCATACAAGTTGTCAGGGATACAAGAAAGATACCTTTCATCCAGAAAAAAAGTAATGTCTGCAAGGGCATCATCTAAAATAAAATAAAAAATACTAACGCCTGGCCAAAGTGTTATAGCAACAAGAGGTTAAGGGTAACATTGCTTACTTTTTTTTTAACGCGGACGAAGTCGCGGGCACCAGCTAGTGAATAATAAAGTAACATTAATTAAATCCGTTCTAATGGATCACCGGGTAACAAAACATCCGTGGGTGGAAATCTGTTTTACAGCGTCTTTGTTAATAAATTCAACGCGTAATAGTAATGGAATCATTTTTTTTCTATTACTTAACCCGTAAAGTTTTATTTCCTATATGTAGTTACATATATTTATTATTAAGAACTAACTGAAAGAATTCTTCAATTCGGTCCAGTAGTGAAAACTTGAACAAGACGTGTGTATTTTTTTGAATCGTCAAATAGTACATTTTTCCCTTTTCAAAAATGGCCAACGCGCCTAAAGATGTTTTCACTTCAAGTAAAAAACATACAATATCTATAAGAAAAATACTGAAATCATATCCTATAATCCTCACTAATATTATAAATGTGAATGTGAAGTTCTTTTGTTTGTTTGTTACGCTTTCACGCAAAAATTACTGAACCGACCACCATGAAATTTTGCATACACGTTGTCTGTGACACCAGAAAGGACATAGGGTACCTTTCATCCAGGAAAAAAGTACTGTTCCTGAGGGATTATCTAAAATATAAAACTGTAACTAACGCTTGGCCAATGTGTTATAGCAACAAGTTGTCAAGCGTTGTAATTGCTTTTATATTTTCAATTTATCATCGCATACGAAATCGCTGACACCAGCTAGTTAAATATTTAATCATTCGAATTGTAGTTAATTTTTAGTTAGTTCCCAAAATAATTATGTAAACTTCGACAGTATGTTGTATATTAATTCAGTAGGATAATCTTTGTCCATAAATGTTAATGTATAGTTTCACATAATGTAAATTTACTTACCTGGATTAATTTCTCGGTACGTGGAGTCGCCGTACGCATTAATAAGCATTTGAAAACCGTGCGTAAATTTATTCGTACGATGGTATGTCGGAGGCACCTGACCAGATTCCGCTTTTGACATGAACGATGATACGTTTGTACCCATCTCATCCTAAAATATAGAAAATGCTATGTAATCTATGTATACCAATATAAATATTAAGCTAGTTTGGTTGTACATACGCGCTAATCTCAACACTATACTGGTTCGAATTGAAAAAATATTTTTGGTAATACAAAAATTCTACTACGTAATACAAAAGCTACGTACCGAAACTTGATCGAGTACGGCTTGAACTTTAATGGCGTCAGCATTTGGTACCCAACATTGGCCAATGAGACACTTCTTTGTCATGTCCAATGTGAACAAATTCATTATGTGGTAGACGGCCTTCGCTTTTCTCACTTGAGTCATCCACATTCTCCATTGTCTTCCGACAGTGCGCAAAGTTTTACATCGGTGATAGGATGTCGTTTTTAGTACCTATCAAACAGATTGGTCGAGTATCCCTCAAAGGAATTTTTTTTCTGATTACTAACAGGCTGAAACTCCGTGATTAGCTTCAGTTTGCTGAGACGCTCAACTTTTTCCTCTGCGAAAATTCTCGATAGAGGTAGCTAAAGGAGTTAGCAGCCGTGAAAAACTTCCAAGCGTAGGACTGGGAAAACGTGCCACTCAATTTGTATGACTATGAGGCCATTTTGTTATACAAATGTTTACTAAGCTGCAGACAAAAAATCAGCTGGTTAGTAATAATTTTTATGACCTCATTATTATGATTTATTGGGAGTGGTTTTTTGGAAGGGATGGGATGGTTTTTTACGGCTGCTAAACTCCTTTAGCTACCTCTATAGAGAATTTTCGTAGAGGAAAAAGTTGTTCGTCTCGGCAAACTGAAGCTACTCACGAAGATTCAGCCTGTTAGTAATCAGAAAAAACATTCCTTTGAGGGATACTGGCCTAGATTATAATGTGAGATTATAACTATAAAGCTAGTTATAGCTGGTGCCCGCGACTTCGATCGCGTTGAAAATAACGGATGTAACGCCTGACGGCCTGACGATATTATGTATAAAGCAATAGGTATTACGCCTGACATCATTATTGCTGTTATACATTATTTTGGCAGGCGTTTGATCTTATAATAATATGTTATATAATATAACGTGTAATATTTTATTTTTTTATTTACAGACACTGCTCGTTTAGGTATATGTGTAGATGAATAATCAATCGTGATGTGATATAAATTTAACGCCACTGTACAATTTATTGGTTGGCAACTGCTGACTGGGGGAATAGATATAAAAATTGTGTTGTAAAATAAATTATTATATAAAAATTTCTTTCTCTACAAAACGGTTAATCGATAAAGGGGAGAGGGACGACATAATATAGGGACAGGTATGATAAAGAATTTGTACTTGATTTGGCCTTTATGATTACACTGTTGCTAAGGCCATGGTTAGGTGGAATGTTTGTACCTTCACGTAAAGGAAAGCAGAGTCTTTTTTATTCAAAACCTTTGATAAAGGATCGATTCAGGGTCTCAAACAAAATCAGTGCGTAAAGTGTCCATTGGATTTTTTTATACAATATTTTTTATACGGATATTTTTATATTTGAAGTCATAACACATGTTCACCTTAAGGACAACTTTGTGCAACTAATTTGAAAATATCACCCCAAGCTGCCCGCGACTTCGTCCGTGTTGATTGTGTTGAAGTAGTAAAAAAAAGAAAAAAGTAGCTTATCCTGTGTCCCGTACGTCTATAATATGTTTATCTATCAAGTCTCAAGAAAATCAGTTAAGTCGTTTAAGAGTTATGGAGGAACATACATACATACAATACCTACACTTACAGATTTATTATTAGTATTGATGCCACTTTTAGTGAAGCAACCCAGAATGTAGTGTATCGTTTATCAAATTTAATAATATGATATAAAATCTAATTAGGTAAAGACCTGCTCTAAGTCCATAAGCCTCGTGCTGAGACTGTCGATCGCTTCCAAACGTTCACCCAATGTCTTCGGCACTGAATACATATTGACGCGAAACCCCGCGCACACTTTCTCCATACGCATTTTTAATGTCTCCCCTTGACACACACACAGGAATGCTACTTTTCTCACTTCATTTCCCTATAATAATTATTAAATTCAATGATCGTTGTAACCTCATTTTTTTTTTATGTTAAGGTCGACAGACAGGCTGACGGTCCACTTGACGGTAGGTGGCTACCGTCACCTATAACACAAGTAACGCCATAAGTGCTACAAGTGCGCTGCCAACCATAGAAGGATAAGGGAGGGATGGGGTAATGGGTTTTGGCATCCCTTACTAACTCACCGAAACACAACAGCACATAATTCTGTTATTTAACGGTGGTATTGTGTAAGGTGGTGGTTACTGCCGCCAGACGGGCTGCCCAAATGACTGCGAAACGCAGTGTGCCCTGCCACTACAATTGCCGCCGGGTCCACAATGTTGAATTCTTACAAATCCCACATAATTCACCGACCGTGGAGAATTCGGTGAGCTATATGGGATTTCTACCCACTAAAAACCCACGGTGCTTCTTCCCACTGTCTATAGGCGGAAGGGGTTAGGACATGTTAGGACACGTTACCTTAGTAACATTAAATTCCCTGGATTTATAATTCTGTTTAATTAAAATTCCCTAATTGTATATTACAATAACTCTTTTTAACAAAAAATAAACCGACTTTAAACCGTCTCATAGTCTCATGGTCTTTTCTTATGGATACCATTGTCAGAACTGAACCAAATTTAAATGGGACCACACGGGAAACACCAGCTTTCAAATAAAAAAATAATCATCAAAATCGTTTCACCCAGTCGAAAGTTATGAGGACACAAACATAAAAAAAACATACGCGTCGAATTGAGAACCTCCGCCTTTTTTGGAAGTCGGTTGAAAATGTGATTGACATTCGCTCATGTGTGTGTGTATGTTTAAGTGGCTGGAAGTTTTTTATGGAACTGTTCTTTTATCTTCTGGTCCAAAACGACATAGAAAAGTCTATTATCGACAATTAAAGTTAAACAGATATCTACTAAAAATAAATACTAAATACCGTTTGTGGGTCAATCAGTATTTTGTCCTGGGCCGCTTGACGATAAAATATATTGCCAGAGGAAACACGCCAAATCATCAACTCGAAATGCAAGCATCTAGACCTCAGCACAGTGCCCGTAAAAATCCATAGACTACCAGACGCACCGAGCTCACTCTTTCTACAAATAATTACATTATTTATTTTAATAATTAATTTATCATTAATTAATTAATAACTAGATGATGCCTGTGACTTCATCCGCGTTGAAAAAAAAAAGTAGCCTACTATGCTGTGTCCCGTACGTCTAAATTTTTATCTACAAGTTTCTAAAAGAGATATGGTTTAAGAGTTGTTTAAGACTATTAGTTTATTACTATTGATATTTCTTCTGTGCACAAGCACTCCTCCTAAACGACTGCACCAATTTTAATTCCGTCTTCACTTATGGATAGAGGGAAAATCAGGAATTGGTCGCCGACGAAGTCGCGGGCACCGACTAGTAATAGGTAAAATATATAAAATAAAAGGTCGTTCAAGGAATTGAATACTTTTTGATTGCCAGAGCCGATATATTTATCCCTCCTTACCTCTTTATACTGTAAAGGAAGGTAAGCATAGCAATAAGCATACTTGTTACCTTTATGTCTGTAGATCAGTCATCAAATCATCAAGTCAGTCAGTATATCGACTTTTTTATATATATACTAGCTGGTGCCCGCGACTTCGTCCGAGTTGAACGATGAAAGGTACCCTATGTCCTTTCTGTGTTGTCCGAGACAACGTATATGCAAAATTTCATGGTGATCGGTGATGGTGATTTCAAACAAACTCACATTCACATTTATAATATTAGTAAGGATAAAATAAAAATAAAAAATCGTATTGGTGAATTTAGGCACTTTCGCGGCTTCCCATTCAAAAGAATTTTAATAAATCCTTCTCTCAACGACATATTCCTACGAGGCACCTACATTATTAATCTAGGCTTAGTCGATATTGTACGATATTAAACCGCATTGTTAAAAATTATTGTTACGCTTTCAATAGAACATGTGATGAGCTTGTAATATGTAGTATTATGTAAGAAGATATTATATTTCTAACTCCATCGCTATCCAACTTTTCATTATTGGTTCTGGTCTATGATACGGTGCACTGTGATATTACAGTAATACTCCTCTATCGTATTCCTGTATTTAATCCTATAATAGGTTTTACTGTACAGTATATTCCTCTTCTAAAATTCTCTACCAAGGTGCACATAAAGGCTTGTCGTGAAGAACATCTTCCTTGATATTACAGTTTTAAATACCTAAAAATTTTGAGGCAACTTTTTCCTTTATCACATAGAATCTATCACATAGTTCCACTGATTAGAATTCGATCAATAAAATCATAATTTTGAAGATGAAATACACTGTTGTTTTAATGTGTAACAGTCTTGCTTTATTAATATTTCTTTTAGTATTTTTGTTGTAATGTTTTACAACAATAATTAAGTAAGTATAAATAATATATATTATAACTACATAATCTGCATGTTACATAATTGAATAAATTGAGTGTAAATAACCGTTTAACTAAAAATATTTTAAGAACATTGTGTACTAGCTGGTGCCCGCGACTTCGTCCGCGTTGAAAAAGAATAAAGTAGCCTATCCTGTGTCCTGTACGTCTAAATGTTTATCTACCAAGTTTCATGAATATCACTTAATTCGTTTAAGAGTTATGGAGGAACATACATACGGAAAAAAATTGTAAAAACTGTCAATTTAGTTTTAATATCATCTATAGACACTATAAACACGATATCTCTGAAAACTAAGTAAACTTACTCCCCCAACTTACCTACCAACCCTTATAGATTTATTATTAATCTGTAGTATTGATCTAATAGGTATATTATAGGTATAGTTACTGAATGTTACACAGGTCAATACGATTTTTGGGTCTGGCTTCTGCATATGAAATTTTGATTTCTTCTATGTTAAAAATAAGAGAATAAATAACCTTTTGATCAAAGTTTGCTTTTGTAGAAACTAGAGCATTTTTTTTTTATTTTTTAAGACAAATGATAGATTCATACATTATTTCCATACTTTTATTTTCAATTACAATTACAATGGGCTGTCTCGTATCTTACTTATCGTCATAAATCAGGCAAAAGCAAACTTTAAAAGCTAAAAATGAAAATGTAACTATTTTTATATGTCTAGAATCAGAATTTAAGCATTAGAACAGAAACCCAAAAAAAAATTTTTTTTTTTTGTTGACTGATGTTATCTTTTAAAGATATATCGAAATAGAGAGTCGCTTAAAGACTAAAAAACCTTAGCAATAATGAATCCCGCCTGAGCTCCGCATCACCGAGCAGGTTGCCGACATGAGTAAGCACGTAATACATCTCCGTCAATTCCAAAAAATGACTCGTCAACTTGGAATGGTTCGTTGATATTTCTTGTATGTCACATTCCCATTTTTCGAGAGTAGACTGCACATAAAAATAATGAAATAACCTCGCGTTGCTCTTCTTTTAATCATTTATTATCTAACTAACTGGCGCCCGCGACTTCGTCCGCGTTGAGAAAGAATAAAAGTAGCCCTGCCCTATCCTGTGTCCCTGTACGTCTAAATGTTTATCTACCAAGTTTTATGAAAATCAGTTGATCCGTTTATGAGTTATGGAGGAACATGCATACATACATACAGAAAAAATATTCTAAAAATTATCAATTTAGATTCAGTATCATGTATAGAGTCTATAAACACGATATCTCTGAAAACAAAGTGACTCACTTCCTTACAGATTATTGATTAAACTTCACTGTACCATCGTGGCCAGCATCTAGTCGTGCTCACCCTGAAGACATGATTAATTTAGTTTTATACTAGTTTTATATATATATAATTGACTTCAGTTGCATTGATTGTGAACTCAAATTAAATATAATAAATATAATTTAAATAAATAATTAATTAATTAATAATTAATTAATATAATTAAATATAATTTTTTTATAAATAATATTTTACCTCGAACATAAGCATTTCGCTCGGCTGCAATGCTTTGTAATCCTTCTCGTTACCAATTTCTGAAACATATACATGATCTTTGACCATTTCTTCTTCCATATAATGGAGTTTGCGTTCCATCTCGGCACACCTGCACATGTCTGTGATATAACTTCTTTGGAAAGTTTGCAATTTTTGATTCATCTACAAAACAATACATCTTTCAAAACTTTGTACCAATATTTTAAAAGGCTGTCAAATTATTACGGTCAAGTAGATATTAAAGGATATTTTAGTATTTTGCTAGAATAAAAACAAGATGGATTTCAAGCAGTAATAAATGCCTTTTTGACTTTAAACATTTAATTTTTTTAATATCAAAAAGTAAAAAGCAAAGAAACAATTATTATAGAAACTTATGGTGACATTTTTCTTCAAAGGCGAAAAGTAAATATAGTGAAAAACAGTTTATTTTCATTTAAAGAATTTATTATTCACTAAAGACACGTCCAGGCCTCGCGCTGAATGTGGTTTTCTGAAAATTAACTACCTTGTTTATCTTTGTTTCCATTGGTTAAAACTATATTAAAAATTTCTGCGTGGTTTACAAGTAGAGTAGAAACGATAATTATTATTATGATAGGCGATACAAATTGATATAGATACTATATAGATAGTTGTAACATTATCAAATATAGCCTTATAAAATTGGGACAGTAGTTTTCAAGTTCATCTTTATAATGTTAGTACCGATAGATTTTATACACCGAATAATTTACATAGTTAACATATTATTACATGTGGTTACAATTCTTTACAAGACATGTATTTATTTGATACTAACATCAGCAAACTGAACACAATCCATGTCTCCAAGTTTTGATATTATTTCGAAAGCGCTTTCCGGTTGAATGTAAATATCATAGTAGGACATTAAATCGCTACGTAACATGCAACCCATTTTTTTTAATTTCCTTTAATTCTCTGCGATTTCAACACAATGTCGTCACAATTTTCTCCTTTTTTTTTTAGTAAAATCAAGCGGAATTATTATTTGTCAAAACTTACGTCAAAGTATTTGTCTATTGTAATAAAAATTCACAACACGTTAACTTCCTTTGTGCAAAAATAATCTACTTTATGTGTTCATGTGTTCGTCCACATTTTGCATTTCTAACATAAACATTGAGTTTTGGAGAAATACAATCTGTTTCCTAATTTTTTTTATTGATAACACTAAATATGACATATTCATGGAAGGATATAATAGTATAATATGTATGAAAACCTAATTAAGGGTTTATGTAATATTATTAAAATTAAACAATATTTTGAAATTAAAATTCTAGAATACATAAAATAATACTGAAATCCTAAAAAATCAGCGAAGGCATATTATTATATTTCTATGTGTTGTACCTTTCTTTCACCATAAATCCCTCAATTCCCTCATCCCTATTTCTTCCCTAACAATATTCATCTTAACCATCCAATTGGTTTTCATTCATAAGTGTACTATGCTGCACGGCTTTGCCTGCCTAGAAATTTTTTTACGTAGGTTATTACAGTATAATTATTGTTTATTTTAATCATTCGTGTAATTTACTGCTACCCTATGTTAACATTAGATGAATTCGTTAATGTTAAACGAAAATAGAAACCCATGATTTAATTTTTACTACATATATACATACATACATACATACAATACCTATATTATTATTATTAGTATTGATAACCTCCCGATATACGGATCAATAGGTTGAAGGTTCTCGAGTGGAAGTCACGTTTCTCGAGTGGGCAAGTGCAGCGTAGGACGTACACGACATATAGTACAACTACGATGTGGACACACGATTTCTTACATAAGAGCTGCGGCTCGACCAATTTTCTTCATCCAGGCTTCTCGTCGCTCCTATTTTAAAAATATTGGGAAAGGCTATTGGCCTGTTGATTTCTCACGGTTGAGATGGTAATGTTGATGATTTATTTATGGAGGAGACGGAAACCACAACTCTTCGCCATACCGTGCGCAAGAACGGATTTGCTTGGCAAGGCAAATCAACTTAAATAAAATAGCAAAATTAATTGACCTGTTCCATTGCACACTTAATGAATTCACTAGGGCGGGACTATTTGTGCTATGTTATAGTTAAATACTTAGGTAATATAGGTCTATTAAAAAAACATATTTTGTAATTTTTTTAATTTTTATAATTTAAGAACAGATACATTGCATTAGGACCGCTCCTGTAATGATGTATACCATGTATGTTGTAAATAAATAAATAAATAAAATAAATGAATAAATTTGTTCAAACAATGGAATTAACACTTTAACTAAACAATGTCTGTCATTTATTTCAGTACAACGAAAGCATAGCTTGACCAAAAAAACTGGTTTGTATCATAAACTTATTGTATGTGCTCAACCATGTAGTAAAAGGCCAATATCCGGTAAAAAATCAAATTTTAAATAAATAACAAAATGTTACACTATGCGCCTCTTTCACAAACGTCAAGTAAGCCAAACTGTCATTTAAAGTCACCGGTAACCGGGGATAATGGAGCTGATATACCTTTGTTTGTACGGTAAACGTCCCAAACATTAAATAGAAAATAATAATAAAAAATCAGCTATCGATGGATGAAGTAAACCGAGTGCATAATTCAATAAAACAGAAAACGATTTCTAAAAGTAACTAATCAACACTTTACTTGACGTTGGTGAAACAGGCGCTAACACTTATTTAACATTGTTATCGTGTTTCTAATTAGTAGGTGTGGAGTTGCAGTGAAGACACTTACGTATAAATATCTACTACAACGTGCATCTGCAAATCCTTTGACATTAATTGTGTACAATGTGCAAAATTTCAGTACTATACTGATTATTTCATATATTCATATATTTGAAAAATAATTCGAAAAGTAGCTGACAAACCAATTATAATAAACATATACCTACCTATTTATTTCATAATAGATAAATACATCCCAATGATTATATATGTGATTTATTATGGATTTTCTTTTATATTCTTTGGTGACTACATTTTAACGACTACTAAGTATTGTGTGGATAAAACATATACAAAACAATTAAATTGACGACAGCTTGAATCATTTCCAAAGAAAAAAACGTAGTTAAGTAAGATATGAAATTGGACAATGTGTGTTTCGGTAAACCTAAGTTCGCTAGAGAATACTTTTATTTACACCTTTAAGGAAATAAATGGTTTCACATACAAATCAATCTGAGTCAATGCATTGTGATTCATCGCATTGCATTCAAACATTACACAAACAATGTTGGCTCCAACAAAATATAGCACTTCGCGTGATTAATAATATTACTATTTTAGGTAGCTATTTAATAATACACGTCGCTTACCTGCTACATAATTATGTATATTCGATCAAATTATAACACGACTCAGAAATATTACTCTGTTATCCTTGTCTGTGCAATAAATTGTTTATTTACATTTGTTTTTTCATCCGACTTCCAAAATAGGAGGAGGTTCTCAATTCGACTGTATTTTTTTTAATGTTTGTTACCTCATAACCTTCGACTGGGTGAAACGATTTTGATGATTTTTATTAGAAAGCTGAAGCATCCCGTGTGGTCCCATTTCAATTTGACCCAGTTCTGACAATGGCATCCGTGAGAAAACTGTTTAAAGTCATTGAGATACGTACTAGAGAAGCCATCTCAAACAAAAGTCTTAGTGCACTTGCAAAAGTGTGTACTTGCAGGTGAGAGGTGATTCCTTGGACTTTATTTGTATTTCCTGAGTTGTTTAAACAGTACTTTAGCACCTTAGAAGGCATATTTAATTAAAAAGAACACAGAACACAAGCGTATCGTCGCTAGCCTGACTCTTTAGGCTTTTCGTTGGAGCCAGCTGGCTCTAACGCGTGTTGCAAAGAATCTGGTTGCCATGTCTTCTCTAGTACGTAGTACATATTATCTCAATGTTTGAAGTCGGTTTTTTTTTTTGTTAAAAAGAGTTATTATTAACTCTGTTTACTTTTAATTTAGTTTCACGCATTCCTTCGCCGTGAAACCCCTTGAATCGATTACGCGTAGCCTTTTCTTCTGTTATTCTTTGGTCCCCAGGGCATGGCAGGCCGTAGAATAATTTACTGTTTTCCAACTACGTACTGAGGTAAACCTGCTATTCCCGTGGGATCGCCGAGCCTATTTCCTACCAGTAAATTATAGCCAATTGCCAACGTTTACAATGAATAGTTTAAATAAGTATACATTCCCCTTTCCTTCTGAAATTTAACAAACTACAACGGACATAATGCACCCTTCAATGCGGCTGAAAATCCTTAATTAGTGTTTCATTTATGAATTTGTATCTGCACTGCGGACGATAATAAATTAGAATTTAACGATATTAATATTACGATTATTTTTTAAAAGTATGTTAAATAAAAATTGTTTTATGCTTTTGTAGAGCATTATGGCATTGTACTAATATTATTATTATTATGTACCTATGCTCTTAAATGTCCTATTACCACAAATAAACCATTATTCTAGTCTGAAGAAAATAAGTTTAGAAACAAGAGGCTTGAAAAATTGTACTTAATTTTTGGATTATTTTTGATAGATCATTTTTGAATAATTTTTGATAGATATATGTCAGCTTAATCCTTTAAGTCACATTAAAAGCTTTGAGTATCACTATGATCATCATCATCACATCACATTAACTTTATTATTGTGAAGAATTTTAACACTTGTCAACGAAGTACAAAACAAATAACGCTGTACAAAAATTGCACTAAGTACTTTATAAAACTTTTCAAAATAAAACAACTTTTTAAAACTTTACAAAACTTGCATAATTTTGTTAACTAAATATAATAATAATTCATAATTTCTTTCACTAGTTCAAAAATAAAATCATTATTATTATTATTTAACATAGATTTAAGGTAATATTACCTAATGCTTTTTCAAGCGTAATTTCAAATGTGAATGTTTGAAGGTTTTCTTTTTTTAATAGAAAATTAATTATTTAAAAAAATATAGTAGCGTAGTGTTTTCCAAAGTTAAATATCTAGAAGAGGTGCTTGCCTAGTGCAGGAGATTATCTTCTAAACAACAACCTCAAACTGTCGCACTCCGCAAGTGTTTGGCAGGGTAGGTGACGAACTTCAGACACAGTTCACTAGGTGTCTACACACGTATTATAATATACATATTACATATATACCTATACATACCGTACATTGCACCCAGCAGGTTTTCGTAACGTGAGACTTCGTAATTAGTTCGCGTGAACGTCAGAGAAGTGAATTAATAAAATTCTTCACCCCAGGGGTGCTTGTAGAAACGAGAGGAAATAAAACGTTGAGAACTTGAAATTTATGACGTACAATTTTCAAGGAGGTGGGGCGTTTTATGCGTAACATAGTAATAATACAAGCTGGTGCTGGCGACTTTGTACATACACGTTAAAGTTCGTTTTTTTATTTGAAAAATGCAGACCTAATATCATAAAGTTTAGTATAGGTAATCATCAATACATCAGTGAAAATCGCATCCAAATCGGTGAAGCTTGGAACGTTTCTGAGATTAGAGTGTACAAACGCACAGATAAAACAGACAAATTCGTTTTTGCTTCGATAGAACTGGAATGATTCTTTATATAATATATCACTAGCAGTTACCCGCGACTTCGTCCGCGTTCTCTATAGCCTATATTATATAGCCTTCCTCGATAAATGGACTGTCCAAAACAAAAAAAAATCAATTCGAACCAGTAGTTCCTGAGATTAGCGCGTACAACCAAACAAACAAACTCTCAGCATTATATATTGGTTAGATATTAAAAAAATTGGTTTTTTTTTTGTATTTTTCCGGCTTGTTTGAAAGTAACGTGAAGGAGGTTTTAAGCCGCTTACAAAGCCTAATTGCCCATTCCATATGAGCCCTAGTGGACTCGTTTCAGCAATTAGGCCTTGTAAGCGGCTTAAATGAATGTAATGGATGTTTCCTCAATATGGAGTTATCCATTATTAAAATCTCCCTCTCTATGTGTCTATGACGTTTTTTATTCACTTTAGGTAATCTTTATTTGCGTACTTTTGTTATGTCAAACTTATCTAACTTTTGCCTGCGACTTCGTCTGCGTAACTTTTAGCTAGCTCATAAATTTTCTTAATAGGTACCTAGTCTAAGATATATTATTTCTATAGGTATATTAGTATTAGAATTCGTCGTAATAATACGCTCAAAGAAAATATTGTCTACTCGTAACATATACGTATTCGTACCTAATAAATAAAACACATGTGTGTCCATTTACAGTGAGACACAATATTTTTAGAGCAAAAGTGATCGTTGCACCTAATCCAACTTAAATGGAAAATACCCTAATTAACTAAAGTACTAATTGGTAGCTTTTAATGCCGCTTATAAGGCGAAAGCTTCGTCATAGTTGTTTGATGGCTACACTTGAAAGTCTATTCCGAATTCTCCAATCGATCGCCAATTGGCTATTTGACAAGATTTAAAATATACTACAAATTTTGGTTATCCTATAAGAAAATCGCGTAAAAAAATAATGTCACTAATGTTATTTTAAGCTATTTTATGTATATTTTTTGCAAATTATATAAAAAAGAAAACATAATTTTTGAAATTTTATCTGCGACCGAAACGCCCTGTGATTGATTGCAACTCTGATGACGTCATAAGCTAGTAAACATTGCTTCCGCGACTGATTGTAGTTGTTTACTAGTTGCAGTTGTTTACTAGCGTGTGACGTCACACGTATCAAAGACCAGCGCCATTACAGAAACAGCGTTTTTGGCGCGGTTTTGGAAATTTAAACTTTAACATTGATTTTTATTAATAATACAGTATAGATCTCCCGGAAATATCAATGTAGTGTGCTTATTATGTAATAAAGAACAATTTAAAACGATTTTCTAAAATTAGTTAAATAGCGGATTCGAGCGTTTAGTAGAATTGTACTTTTGAACACAATCCGTGTAATCCTGGTATTAGTGGGATCCTCCATATTGTCTATAAGCCTCGCAAATAATTTCGGCATTAATCTCATGCGATGCGCGACTATTACTGGCTTCGAGCTGCTAACGAGCTGTAAGTAATATCATATTCTATCTAGATCCGGTATTGCATTCAGTGGTTCCATTGCAAAGAGTTGACAACTAATTCAGAAAGTGAATTAATAAACGTCAGTTCCGCACACGGGAATAGTTCATAAAACTATTCGTTTGAGTTCGTTTGAGTCTCTACACTAAGCACCATAATAAACTGTATCTGGTTATGTGGGTCGTCTAATGAAAATATTTCCCAGCTCTGTGAAAGGTGTAGTTGGACGAATTCAAAATTTTGCTCATTTCAGGAAATGCATGCAATTTGCTTACGAAATGGAAACGCCGCAGCAAAGTCAATTGCAATGTAAAAATAATGAGAAATGTAAAAAAAAAATCTGCTTTTATGATGTACCTATCAGCAATTCGGAAGTTCCAAAGTTATTGAACAACAAGGGTTTTAAAATGATGTTTGTTTTTAGCTTGGCTAACCTGCCAAACTTCGTACTCAAAAAAAATGTATATTTTGTATTTTAATAAATGAATACTTAAAATGAAAGTATATAAATTAAAATTAAAAATATTTTAATTACCTACACTTCAAGCAATCTAATTTCTTATCCCTTATCCTTAATCCTTCTATGGTCGACAGCGCACGTGCAACACCTATGACGTTACATGGCGACGGTAGCCACCTACCGTCTACCGTGAAGTGGACCGTCAGCCTGTAACATAAAACAAAAGTCGATCATCGTGTTGAGTTCTCACATCGACTTTGCCAGGACAACAATATCGTCCATTTCGAGTATTCATTTATCATAATAAGAAATTTAATAAAAATGTAATAAAAAAAATTAAAAAATGCAGATGAGGATGAAACTGGCATTAGCCGGGATTCGAACCCGGATCGTCTGCCTTTGCAGGCAACTGTGCTACCATTACACCACCAACGCTGTAATTGCTTTACCGGAATTTAAGCAATATATGGCAAGAAGAAAATGAATATTTTTCATTTTTTTCTGAACTGAACCAACTATTTCATACTGAAACCAACTGGTACCTACTAAGAACAAGAATTCATCGAAACCGTGTTAAAAGTTTAAACCGGTTTAAAGTAGTTTTTTTTTTTGTTAAAAGGAGTTATAAATTAAATGAACATTAAAACATGATATGAGTGAGGAAGAAATGTTTCACCACACTCGTCTTGTTATTGAAACCGAACAAACATACATAAAGTAAACATTTTGCCTAGACGCAGTTGATGTTTGACTACCTTTGCCAACATTGTTTGCAATACATCCAACCCTTGTTTAGTCACGATTCCTCAACTAAGGGTTAAAAGGATGTACAGTTCATGCAACGTTGAAAGTTGGAAGGAAACATTCCAGAGAATCAGATCGTTAGATAAATATTGTTTTTTTAATAATTAGATTAAAAAAAAACTACCTTCTAATATTTTATTATATACATTGCTATGTATTGTTACGTGTTACGTTGTAAATTGATTTATGAAAGGAGCAACTAGGTGGTTTCTTGCCAAGTTCTTCCCCCTAGAAACAACTTTCCGAACCGGTGGTAGTTTTTAATTGTAAAGAATGTTGACGAAGATAAATGTTTTGTGAAAAAACTTACATCTAATAAATGATTTACTATTATTGTTATTATTATTACCTATACTCATCCTATACTAATATTAAAAAAAGGAAAGATTTGATTGTTTGTTTGTATAGAATAGGCTCCGAAACTACTGTACCGATTTGAAAAATTCTTTTACTATTAGAAGCCGACATTATCCGTGATGAACATAGGCTACTTGTTACTGCGGGAAAATGCTTCATTCCTACGGGAAATCTAAAATAAAAGTAAATACTAGCGGCTTGGCCCGGGAGATAGCGCCATCTATCCAAAAACAAGTGAAGCGACTAACATGACAACTGCTTGGTGATATTTTTAGATGGCGTTTTATACTTTTCAACGCGGGCGAAGTCGCGAGCATCAGCTAGTAATTAATATAATAAAATATCAGCTATGGCGGAAGGCATATCTCATTACTGTGAAACTATTCTATTTTTTCACAGTAATGAGATATGTGATCAGATTTTACGAAATCATAACATTTCGTTTTTAAATTAAAACAGGTCAAGCGGTCGGACGTCAGGAGTATTGGAGCCACAGCAGTGTAAAGGCTCGGTTACACAAGGAGAGTTTGTAGAATGCGAGAATTCAATATGTCGTGATACAGTATAACTATCGGCTATAATAGTGTTAAACAAAACGCTTCGAGTTTCCCCTCTCGAAAGAAATTATCTCCCCTCTAAACTCTTTTCGCTCATTGCCTTATACGATTTTTTTCCGCTCGCGTTCGAAACACGCACACAAAACTCTTCTTGTGTAACTGAGCCTTAAGTATTACGTGAAAAACAAGTCGTATACCTACCTCATACATATATATTATATACATTGTATATTTTTATTGTTTCTTAAAATAGAAAAGTGTGTCAAAAGTAAGTAATTAAATTGTCTATTATATCTTTAGTTTGTAATTTAAAGACATATAAAAGACTGGTTGCGGCATAGTTCTGGTGGTATAACGAATTCTTTTAATATGCTTTGTGTATTTTTTTATACATAGTAGACATATGTACTCAATTTTTAAGAATAACGAAATTTCATCTATAAAATTCCGTTTAAAAACTACTCTAAAGAAATTTTCTCTTTTTCACATATAAGCCATGTTTAAAGCCATTTTCCATAATATAAATTAAAAAAAAATATATAGAAAACAATAATAAATAGAAGAGCTGTCATTCTACTCATGTTATGTATTGGCTTCGTACGTTCAAAGAGCTTTGTTGTTTCTCGCTCTCTTCATTAGTGAAAACCGTATCAAAATCTTATTTTATAACATGTATAAAATATTATATGTATTGCCTTTATCTATGCTATTTCTATTTGCAAAAAAAAAACATACGCGGACTCGTATCACCTCATGAAGTGTATGCTTATTTTCACCTTATGCAGCTTGAATTTGAATGAAAATGTTGCCTAAATCTCTTCCCAGGGCTTAAGCTTCGTTCGTATCATGTTTCAATAAAATCAGTTCAAGGGTTTAACCACTTAAAGGTTACATACAAACTTTAACAGCTTTCACATTCATTTTAACAGTTACTGAGGAGAAGTTGCGTCTTCAACTGTTTACACGTCTCCACATGTAGCTGCGTCTCTATTATGAACACAGTTTTTTGACAAGGAAAAACCATTCG
Organism: Synanthedon vespiformis; assembly: GCA_918317495.1. NCBI lineage: Eukaryota > Metazoa > Arthropoda > Insecta > Lepidoptera > Sesiidae > Synanthedon > Synanthedon vespiformis. The sequence continues at coordinate 688,309 of OU906947.1, read as the reverse complement.
GAACAAAAGTCAGTATATTTCTGTGTTGCTCACAGTTAAACATAGGCGCACCCACGCCAACCGCACGCCGCAATCTTCGCCTTTCGACTGTTCAGTCCCATCTCTACCTTCCCGACGTCTGTACACGCATCAGGTTAGTCTCCACAAATATATTATCCCAATTATCATATTATCATAGAGTCTAGTGGCACGCTGTGTTTGCGAATTACTGCAGTGAAAAAATTTAAAACAATTGCATTGCGATTTTCTTCACATTTACATTGCTTTCTCTGCAGGTAATTTTGGATGAAGAACAACATCGAATTTCATTGCTATAAATTCCTAAAGCTGAATTATTTTTAACTGTAACGTTTAATATTCGCCGAGTGCATATTGTTACAATACGGTATGTGTTGGCCGAACAAAAACCGGGTTTCCATTACTAAAAATATCCCATATCAAATGTTTGCGAAATCTATTTTGAAATTGTTCCACTGTTTCGGTAGTACAAACGTTCTACACGTTCAATAGACATTGGCTCTGTGTAGAATCATTTATCGATACGGAATTTAATAGTTAATTAATACACGTACAAATTTAATCTTAGCCTCGAAAGCAACAGATCAGTAGGTACGTCAATGAGACTGATGGAATTTCTACTTGAACATTGGTTCGGCTCCAACGAGCAAATCTATTTCAGTTCTTTTTTCAATGTTGTATTAGTTAGCATCATACAATTTAACATTGTTGGCTCGATAGCAACAGGATGTTACGTTTTGTTACCCCCATGTTCGCGCATCATCTCTGTTTTTAATGGCCAATACGATGTGTTTTACGATCAATTTGATATCTTCAAAATACGCGAGCATTCTTCCTTAAAAACTGTTTATGACTACATAAACAAATTATGCGAATATTTTCGAACTGCGTGTTTGTTACGATTATGATAAAATTTGAAACAATCGTAGGTAACATAGGTAAAAAAAATGTTTAAGATGAACTTAAAAGTCCGTGCGGTTTTTTTTTTTAAATATTTCATCCTATACGGTTATATTTTAAAAAAACAATTCATATTTTTTTCTTCTAGAACCATAGAGCACGATGATAATAAAGAACATTCATCGAGAATTGGATTGTCAAATGCAAAAGTACCTTTTTAAATCCGACCGATACTTTCATACTTTTCAAACGCTTCTTTGTTTTAATAAAATTGTTCAAATCAGCCAAGTGATGATAACAAAATCGGGCGATACAGTTCTGTTTGATAGTGTAGCATACATATATATAATCTACATACAAAATTTATTTAAACCACTCGATAGTTGAATTTTACGTCAAATTCGAGTTGAAATGTTGGCCTCTTTCTAAGAACTTGCCAAAATGAGTAAAGTGACGTGCTCCGAATTAGAAAAAAGAGACAAGAAAGAGCTTTTTAAACAGATCGATGAATTGAAGACGGAACCTAACAACCTTTGGGTTGCTAAAGTAAACGGAGGAGCCGCCTCAAAACTTTCAGCAATCGCACGTGTTATATTGTTTATCATCAAAAGATGAAGGTTAATCTGGATAACCACAACAAAAACAATAACTCTTTTTCACAAAAAAAAAAACTAACTTCAAACCGTTTTCACATGGATGCCATTGTCAGAACTGGACCAAATTGAAATGGGACCACACGGGAAGCAATAGCTTTCAATAAAAAAAAATCATCGAAATCGTTTCAGTCGAAAGTTAGGTAACAAACATAAAAAATACAGTCGAATTTTATTTTTTAATTAAAAAAAAAATATTTTTTTTTATAAAGTCGAATTGAGAACCTCCTCCTTTTTTGGAAGTCAGTTGAAAAATTAAAGCTCGATCTTAGACCCAGCTGAGTTGACACCTTGAGTCTCAATTTCAAAGCCTGCAGCATCGCCAAAGAGTAGCATGTCTATTGATTTTCTATCGTCTGCACTATGAAGAATGTGCGTCCATTCTATACGATCTGATCCAGCCGTTCAACTTGCGGAACACGAGACGCGGGCGGGGGTTTTATCCCTTCGTAGTTGATGTTCCTAGATCACATACGAAGCGTTACAGTTCCACCTTCCTTGTCCGAACTACTAAAGAGTGGAACTCATTGCCCGCGTCCTATGTTTCCTCAAAATTACAATATCGGGGTCTTTAAATCAAGGGTAAATAGACACTTACTATAGGTAAGCGTGGTCCACCTTACATCAAGTAAGATCGCGGCCAAGCGCTGCCTTGATTTTATAAAAAAAAAAAATAAGACCCAAGAAGAAACGTGCTATTAACGAAAAGAGATCAGAAAGAAGTCTCTGTTCCTTCCAAGGGTGTTACGCTGATAAGGCTTAAACATAAGTGAGTGTAAAAGATCAAAGATTAATTTGGTATACATAGTACTAGCTGGTGCTCGCCACTTCGTCCGCGTAGAAAAGTATAAAACGCCATCTACCGTATTTTGGACAGATGGCGCTATCTCCCGGGCCAAGCCGCTAGTATTTACTTTTATTTTAGATTTCCCGTAGGAATGAAGCATTTTCTCGCGGTAAAAAGTAGCCTATGTTCATCACGGATAATGTCGGCTTCTAATGGTAAAAGAATTTTTCTAATCGGTCCAGTAGTTTCGGAGCCTATTCTATACAAACAAACAAACAAACAATCAAATCTTTCCTCTTTATAATATTAGTATAGATATTCGAATTCGTTGGAAATATACAAATAATTAGCTCAAAGGTAATTTTAATCGCAACGCACACAGATAACCGCACGGACTTTTTTGCCGACAGATGGTTCGTTTCAATAAATTCAATTTGGTAAATAAACTGTAGTTAATATTCGTGCACGGTTTGATAGGTTCACATTTTGATAATCTGGTTTGAACAACAAAATAAACAAACTTCAAAGGTTAAATGTAACTCATTTATTTGACATTAGTATTTACTCGTAATTTGTAATATTGAAATCAATTTTCATATTCATTGTTCCAATAGTTCATTATGAATAGTGTTTCATTAATTTAGTTTATACGGTATAGTTTTTTTTTTTTTTTTTATATAAGTTTACTTTTTTTAATTTTTTATCAAATGAACCTGATAAAAAAAAATCGTTCATTTTTTTAAGACTACATTATTAGATAGATGCAGGGTGAAACCTGCGTTCTATAATAATATTTAAAAAAAAACATAATATTTCGAATGACATTTTTTTTGCATATTTGTAAAGTTTTTCAACAACACCGTTTGGATTTTTTTTTTAATTAAGATTAAGCTTAGACTTGACTGACACAGGATAGATAAACTGAATAACCAACCATGACTTAGATAGAGATAAGGGAAGTACCTCACCAACTACCTCTATGAGAAAAAAAATGTAAAGCTTATTTACGTACATATTTATACTGTAATGGAAAACTCCGGATTAAAAGAGCATGTTTCACATCTAAACCAAACAAGCTTAAAACCGTGCTACACTTCTGAGTCACTACAATATTTAAAGCATATATTTACAGCGTCCTCTCGTCGTTACTGCACAATTTTAACTCTTAATACATTTTATTTGACACTAGCTGTTGCACGCGACTTTGTCCGCGTAATTTTAAAAAATACTAGCTGGTCCTCGCGACTTCGTCCGCGTTGAAAAGTATAAAACGCCATCTACCGTGGAATATCACCAAGCAGTTGTCATGTTAGTCGTTTCACTCATCGAAGTAATATATCTCTGCGAGGTTTCACCTGATTTGGATAGATGGCGCTATCTCCCGGGCCAAGCCGCTAGTTAGTTACTTTTATTTTAGATTTCCCGTAGAAATTAAGCATTTTCCCGAGGTAAAAGGTATCCTATGTTAATCACGGATAATGTCGGCTTCTAATGGTAAAAAATTTTTTTCAAATCGCTCCAGTAGTTACGGAGCCTATTCAATACAAACAAACAATCAAATCTTTCCTCTTTATAATATTAGTATAGACTAGTTGGTGCCCGCAACTTCGTACGCGTTCAAAATGTTATATAGCCTAAAACCTTTCTCGATAAATGGACTATCAAACTCAAAAAGAATTTTTCAATTCGAACCAGTAGTTCCTCAACTCAACAAACAAACTCTTTAGCTTTTTATATTAGTACTAGCTGGCGAAAAAGAAAAAAGTACCCTATCCTGGAGGAACATACATACATACCTACATACATAAAATACCTACACTTACAAATTTATTATTAGTATTGATGCCCAGAGATTTCGATAGACATTATAGTCGATTAAAACATAATTAACGCTTAAACAAGCGATTAAAACATAATAAAAATAAAACTACATTAATGTTCTTGTTGTAATCCACAGAATCCAATCCAATTAGCAATGAGTCGTGTAGGACGAGGCCGGCGCACACGCGTCTATGACTGCAATTACAACAAAGGGGAGAGCTACTATCGGCCAGTTTTGGACCGTTTGGACGGGAAAGTCCCGATTCCCCGGGAACCGGACAGGGACCGCATCCGGTCAGATGTCGAGAGCCGCATCAGAAGTGCCTTCGACGACATCGAATCGCCACACGACGATCTTTTCGACTCGAGAGGTGCTCGCACTACACGCACCAAACCACTCTCCTCCGCTTTCGAAGATGAAGACCTATCAGAAGACGTAAGCTCACTTATATATTAATATTATTGACATTCTTGTCATACTATTTATCTATATATATATATAAATTACGTGTCATATTGTGTCTCCGAGATGGACTTCTAACTACTGAACCGATGTTGATAAAATTTCGTAACTTTCCAACTTAAAAGATAGGATATTTTTTTATTTTGAACCCATTGCGAAGCCGGGAGCTGGCCCTAGTGGCTAGCTTTGTTTATAAGCCGATTGGAATGAAACAAACACTAAATATCGTAATATTCTTAAAGCCTAGTTTAAGAATATTACAATTCTAAGACAAAAATTCTAAATATGTTTCTTTAAGTTCTTGTTCTTTTGTTCGGCTTTAAGAGCAATGCAATTCAGAGGCCGTTAAAGTAAACACATCTGTAATCTTAACCAAATAAAATGAATAAGAAAAAAAGGACAACAGGCAGACTTGCGGCATAGTAAATGAAAATTACTATAATTCCAACCAAGTTACTATAATTACTATATACTTAGCTTGTAACATTGGCACTCGTAAGCGTTTAGAGAAATAATAGGTGAAATGTCAATGGTCTTTTTTTTTTTCATTTCTAATGTGAGTAGTCACAAATATTTTCAATTAAGTAATTAAACACGAACTAATAATATTGAAGTTTTATAAGAACGCATCTATTTTTTTTTTTTTAAATAAAACCTTTGAAAGTATCGAACATGTTTGGAAAGAGAAATGTTATCAAATTAATTTCGTTAAAATCACTCGAACACTGGTTCTAGAGAAATGAAATACTGCACTGGAAAGGAGAAATACTAAAGTACTTTGTAGGTATGTAATTGAAAAATAAATCAAATGGAAGTATATTTGAACCTTAACGGAGAAATGAATTGAATAATGTTTCGCGATGGAGTACCTTTGAGTGTGTTGAGAGAGATATTACATAATGTTTACTTCGCTGAAAGCCTAGGCGTTCAAGCTATTTTACCTATTGCATTCAACGGTAGGCGGATGCCTATGTTAGCCAAAGAATTTCATATGTTTGAAGCGAAGAGGGAAAATTGCATGAAACAATTTCGTTAACATTTACTTCACATCGATCGGTGTTGGGCCGCTGCGCTGCTTCTAATGTCACAAATAAGTACACTTTGATATTATTGGAATGTATAGAAAATATTTAAAAATTTCAATTAATATTTTGGAAAACAATCAATATAAATAGAAATGCCTAAATGTGTCGCTAAGCCCAAAAACTCAAGAATCCACTATTTGACTAATTTTAGAAAATCGTTTTAAATTATTCTTTACAAGCTGTTGCCCGCGACTTCGTCTGCGTTAAGAAAGATAAAAAGTAGCCTATCACGTGTCCCGTACTTCTAAATGTTTATCTACAAAGTTTCATGAAAAACGGTTAATTCGTTTAAGAGTGATGGAGGAACATACATACATACATACATACATACAGAAAAATAATCTAAAAATGGTCCATTTAGTTTCAGTATCATGTATAGAGCCTATATACACGATATTTCTGAAAACAAAGTAAATTACTCCATGACCGACCCCTACAGATTTATTATTAGTATTGATTACATAATAAGCACACTACAATGATATTTCCGAGATATCTACTGCATTATTAATAAAAATCAATGTTAAAGTTTAAATTTCCAAAACCGCGCCAAAAACGCTGTTTCTGTAATGGCGCTGGTCTTTGATATGTGTGACGTAACACACGCTTGTAAACAACTACAACTAGTAAAGAACTACAATCAGTCGCGGAAGCAATGGTTACTAGTGTATGACGTCATCAGAGTTGCACCAAATCACAGTAGGGCGTTTCGGTCGCAGATAAAATATCATTTTTTTTTTTTTAAATGTAATCTGCAAAAAAAAAAACATACATAATTTAACTTAAAATAAAGTCACATACATATGTTTTTTTACGCTATTTTCTGACAGAATAACCACAATTTGTAGTACATTTTAAATCTTGTCAAATAGCCAATTATTGGAACAACGCGTCATATAATTTTAAGAAGGGATTTTTTCAAAAAATACCCCGAAAATATCGAAAGACGGGTGCGGGTCGTTAGTTATGCTTAACAAAAGAACCTGAACAAGCTGAAAAAATAGTGAAATGGTCAGTTTTATTATTTTGAATTAATGACTATTATTAAAGTTAATGTTATTAAAGATAACTATTATTATAAAACTTAACGCATTCGTGTAACAATTTTGATTTTACTCCCATAAATTTTCATACCACGGGCAAAGGCAAATCGATTATTAACTCCAAAAAATCGAAACTTTGTTCAAAGCATTTTAATAATAATAATTTTAAGAAGCAAATTAAGCGAACAAACAAATGTATTGCTAAACGGTGAATTAAATGTCGTTTAAACGCTGCGTCATTTGGATTCTTTAAATAATCCTGAAGAGTCAACTTTATTATAGAGCGAAATAACATTCCGCTTATTTGGTGCACACGTAATTACTGATTCAACTACAAGAATAGACCATAATATGAAATACGCCACAAATACTAATTATTATGATGCCAAAAGCAATACATCCCACAAGCATACTTCATGACTCTGACATAAATATAATTTGTGCAAAACGTAAATGGATTGGTTAAAATAATATTCCAACTGTCAAATTTCAGTAAAATGTTCATTGTTTCAGAGTTCTTGTTAATTGCACCGTTTAATTAATTTGAAACATTACCTATCTACTTTTTAATCTTACTTGATAATAACTAAATAGTTGTTGTCTACGACTTCGTCTACTCTCCTGTCTTCACACGGGTGAATCTAATTTTTTTCTTCAAATAAAAACTTTGCTCGTTTAATTCTTTTCAATCGACTTCCAAAAAATTTGGAGGTTCTCAATTCGACTGATTTTTTTTAATGTTTGTTACCTCATAACTTTCGACTGAGTGAAACGATTGTGATGATTCTTTTTTTATTTGAAAGCTGGTGCTTCCCGTGTGGTCCCATTTCAATTTGGTCCAGTTCTAACAGTGGCATCCATGAGAAAAGACCATGAGACGGTTTGAAGTCGGTTTATTTTTTGTTAAAAAAAGTTATTCCATCAGTATAAACCGCATTAAAATCAGTATTGATTGCGTAGTTTAAAAGATCTATGACTGCATACAGAGAATCAAATGTGTAGCTAACTAATATGGTTTAGTAATCATCTCGTACGATTTTATTTCGTACGAATTGTGCAAAAAGCCAAAATCAAGAATTACACATGCTAAAGTAATCTTTCGAATTTTTGAAGTGAATAGTTCTTTAGGCACGTTGGGCACTTATGGTATGTACATTTATTGTGAAGCTTGGTTTTTACTTCTGACATGCAGTCCTACGAGTAAGACTGACAATTTTTATAATTATTCAAGCCATTATCGAATTTGACGCTTTTCAAAATGTGAAATATTTGGTAACGAGTTTAATTATAAAAGTTTTTTTTTGGTAAATTACAAGTGCAATTTTCTCAGTTATTAGATAGAGGTAAGTTTGATTCTGAAACAAACTAGATCATTTGGTAAGAATTCAATTATTGGCACCTTCTGTCTTCGAACTGTGTTACTAAAGGCGAATGTGTGTGGCGAATCTAAAATAGTATTAGTGTTTGAGACAGGTAGATTTGGACTGCGGCCGAATATTACGAGGTCGTTTACACGTGCGGCCAAATACAGTCGTTTCAATTTTCGTATAGCCCTTTGATGTAAACCAACTGGTTAATGTACAATACATTGTTTGTCTGGTGGAATCGAAATTGGAATGACCGCACGAACATTACTTGCAGAAGACAGATTAATTTCGCGTTCAAAGACCAAATGACGGTGTACTGCTGCGTCTGTAACAGGCCTTTGAGGCCTTTGATTTTGCCGGAGGCCAATAGGATGCATTAATGCAACAGGCCACAAAGAGCAGCGTGCATTTAGTTAACGATAAGACTTTGTCGTCGCAATAAGTCCTCATTCATGTAATATTGTTTACATGCATAAAATGTTAATTAGCTGACGGGATACACTTTGTTTTGTCACTATTAAATCCTTCGCTTCGTTTATAGAACAACTAGCTGGTGCTCGCGACTTCGTCCGCGTAGAAAAGTTTTTTTTTATGTTAAGGTCGACAGATAGGCTGACGGACCACTTGATGGTAGGTGGCTACCATCGCCTATAACACAAGCAACGCCATAAGTGCTACAAGTGCGCTGCCGACCATGGAAGGATTAAGGACAAGGGATAAGGGAGGGATGGGGTAATGGGCTTTGGCATCCCTTACTCACTCACCGAAACACAACAGCACATAACTATGTTATTTCACTGTGATATTCTGTAAGGTGGTGGTTACTGCCGCCAGACGGGCTGCCCAAATGACTGCGAAACGCAGTGTGCCCTGCCACTTTAAAGTATAAAACGCCATCTACCGTATTTTGGATAGATGGCGCTTCTCCCGGGCCAAGCCGCTAGTATTTACTTTTATTTTAGATTTCCCGTGGTAATGAAGCATTTTCCCGCGGTAAAAAGTAGCCTATGTTAATCAGGCATAATGTCGGCTTCTAATGGTAAAAGAATTTTTCAAATCGGTCCAGTAGTTTCGGAGCCTATTCTATACAAACAAACAAACAAAAAAATCTTTCCTCTTTATAATATTAGTATAGATATATCATGTGGTTATTGATAAGACTAAATCAACTATTACGTCTGAACTGTAAAAATAAACATATTTTTCTTACGAAATCGTGACGGTCGCAGCTGAAAAAAAATTAATGCGTACCCACCTAACGCCTACAAGTAAACGTCATCTTTATAAATTTCCTAATAATAAGTCGACACTCAATGTATACGATTTGTTTTTGTGAGCAACAAACGAAAATAGATTCATTAAATTTTCTATTTACTTCGTATAATTTAGTTTCGTAGATAACTTTGGCAGGACTTAAATCCATCGTTGGGTTTAATATGACCAGTAAGCTTATTACATAGCAAAGAATAACTCCATATTTACATGAATATTTACTACTTTCATTAGAGAAACAATAAATCCATACTACAATATTATGTACGTGAAAGTAACTCTGTCTGTTTGTTACCTTTTTACGTATTAACTACTCAATCGATCATGGTGAAACTTTGGGTACCTGTTGTCAGGGATACAGAAAATGACATTTCATGCAAAAATGTGTAGAAAAAAGTTTCCGAGGGATCATTAAAAAATAAAAATCCAACGCCTGTAAAAGCTATACAGCAATAATAATATCAGACGTCATATTGCTCATATCCGTGTTTAGAGAGTTCATATTATACTGATATTATCTGCATAGATTACCTCTATATAATTATTACAAAACCTCTTTTGATCACTATATTCAAAGAGCTTTGAGACATTAACCGCACATTCAATATGACGCTTTGTGCTTCGAACAGCGATCGAAGAGGAAATTAGAAAATGTTCGAACAATAAATATACTAAAAGTCGAACTTGCTTTACCTACCGTTTCTTTATTACTTTTATTTCAACAAGCGCCTTTCGATTCGCGAATGAAAAGTAAACTGACCATTCCTATCGTACTTTTAATGAACAAAACGTCACCTTCCAACATGTTATGACTTGACTTTTAAATTAAACGAACACAGCCAATGGGGAGTCCAGACATAGCTTTTCTAGTTGAAAAAAAAAATGTAAAGTACGTACAAACTGTACTGAAGTTGGGGAAGGTTTTAATTAAGCGGAAAATGCAGACCTGTAAAAAATGAAAGGGAAAAATGTTATTATAACTTCATACCTGCCTGTGCACGAGAGGTAGGCATCCGCATATCACGCGAATTCCTATTTAGATAAAGCGCTGTAATGGCTTAGGTATGACCTTTTTTGTGGTGGTTTGCTATTTAATATGTCTGTTGTTGTGGTGATATGACTCATCGAAATTTTAGTTGTGCAAAAATTAATTAACAATTAAATAGTAGTTTAATTACCTCACATACTTAATTATACCTAACTAGCTGGTGCTCGCGACTTCGTCAGCGTTGAAAAGTATAAAACGCCATCTAATAATATCTCCAAGCAGTTGTCATGTTAGTCGCTTCACTTGTTTTTGGATAGATGGCGCTATCTCCCGGGCCAAGCCGCTAGTATTTACTTTTATTTTAGATTTCCCGTAGGAATGAAGCATTTTCTCGCGGTAAAAAGTAGCCTATGTTCATCACAGGTAATGTCGGCTTCTAATGGTAAAATAATTTTTCAAATCAGTCCAGTAGTTTCGGAGCCTATTCTATACAAACAAACAAACAAACAAATCTTTCCTCTTTATAATATTAGTATAGATATCGGCAATCAATCAACAAAATCAAAAATCTAAATATTTATTCATTAAATAGGTTTCTCCAAATAACTTATGATCGTCATATAGGTAAATTTAAATTTACCAGGGATTCTTCTTTTTTTCGTCTTTAAAATCTTAATACATACTAATATAACTCTTTTTAACAAAAAAAGAGTTCTTCAAACCGTTTTCTCATGGATGCCATTGTCAGAACTGGACCAAATTTAAATGTGACCACACGGGAAGCACCACACCAGCTTTCAAATGAAAAAAGAATCATCAAAATCGTCATCCCTTCACTCAGTCGAAAATTATGAGGTAACAAACATTAAAAAAATCAGTCTAATGGAGAACCTCCTCTTTTTTGGATGTCGGTGGAAAAGAAAGAGCGTTGGCGTTTATAATACTTTTGTACTTACATGTGGTTCTGTTTAGTCGGGTTAGTTAAACCATTTATAACTCGAGGAACGGCTGGACCGATTTTAATGATCTTTGATTTTTTGAATTTGTCTCCATCGAACATCGGAAAAATATTTTGGGAAAAAAAATAATGAAGAAAATTCATTTTCTCATACATTTTATATGAAACGGCTCTTTGTTAAAATCACGAGGGCTGATTTCGATAATTTTTCTTTGTTCGTCTCGACCTCGAGAAGCGTTGGATTTTTTTTTAATATTACGGTCAATACTTAGTATGTACGTAGGTGGTCCCTACTCACACACAGGTGCAAACTTGCAACGTTTAAACATTCGAATGTATTTGTAGAAAAGTTGACCTTTGAAATACGATCCACAATGCACGCATTAGGTTTCATGCGAGCAATAATAAAATCGTTTTATAGTAGGGTATAGTTGTAACTTACTATAAAATATAGTCGATTTATATTCACAGTACTTTCAACGGCCCATTAGCTTAGTTGGTAGAGCGTCGTGCTAATAACGCGAAGGTCGTGGGTTCGATCCCCTCATGGGCCATTGGCTTACCACCCCAGCTTTTTTTCTTTATTAATTATGTTAATTTCTACACACACAATTTCTTTTTACTTCTTATTACTAAAAAAAATACAGCAGTTTTCTAAATTACACAAACTATCATCTAATCAAATTGTTCTAATATATTGAGATTTGACTGATTTTTATTTTCGTGAACGTATAAATATGTACAAGTTGTATAGGTAAGTATATTCAAATCACCTATTCCAAGAAAACTCTTTGGACGATTTACAAAACAGCAATACGTAATACGTCAAATCAAAGCCAAATATCTCACAATCGAACATTAAATTTAACTATCAAGTCAGAGTCACCGTTACCCACAAGAGCTCGTTTCGAGCAGACAGAAATAACTTGCTAAATTTACAACGACCACAGATGATAGGACTGCCAATCGACATGACATGTAATAGACCAGGGACAGTTTTTCAATAAAACAATAGTTTAGTCGGAGAAATAACTTTATTTGTATGTGAAGCAATAGTAACAATTGACATTAACAAATTATGATTACTAGTATAGTAATACTAAAGTTTATTATTAAGATTTTAAACAGATACTATAATTTTGTTCACAGATAACAGAATCACTCAGACGTCTGCGTGCAGGCAAAAAGTCATCCCGCTTCGCTGAAGACATTGATTTTGAGAACAACGTCTCCAATCTCGAGAATCGAGTCAGGATTTCGGACAAAATTCTAGAATCCGTTGGCATTGGACAGTCAGACGTGAGCAGCTCTAGACGAGCGTTACAAGAGAACGAAGAGCGTACAGAGAAACGTATCGCACGCAGACTAAACGATGACAAATCATTAACAAAGTGGACTGCACTGAAGAGCGATGATGAAAATGCGGCGATACAGAGGGCCAAAGTGACCAGAGCGCGTTTGACTGATTTAGAAGACGAAATGACAGAGTTAAGTGAGCGCAGTGCAGCGAGGGAAAAACGTGCGGCTCGTCTCAGAGCTCTAGTAGCCGATAACGAAGCAGACAGCGCCATGTCAGCCACCAAGATCACCATCCGCTCCGAAAAGGAGAAGAAACAAGTCACCTTCTAAACTGTTAGGCTCTCTATCTCTGGTAAAATTAGATCTAAATGCTAAATTGTAGAACATATGTAACAATATTGATCTGGAGATAGATACATATGCTAGAATGTGTTTTCCTGCATTTGTTGTGTGCGTCATTTGTACTTGATGCCCATTTTTTATTACGAAAAAATCCCTTGTTTATTATTTCCTATTTATTGTTTTATAAATAGATTAATATCAATTTTGTAACAATAAATCTTAAAACTTTTACTGTTTCTTAATTTTTAAGAATGTGATTATGTGCCGCAATGGATAACCCGACAAGCTTTTCTATTTTGTTTTTAAAACGTTTTTTTAACATTAATTTTTTAAATAATATTGTGTAAATGCCGCAATATCTCTGAAACTTTCAGATGTTCTAAATTTTTTTAAAAACATAAAACATAACTGTTGCGACTGTATATCGCATTAAAAAGCATTCGTGTAACAATTTTGAATTTACTCCAATAAACAGGCTTTATATAGTATGCAAATCTCCAATAATGACGCCGTTATTTGAAAATCTAAGTACAGATAATTATACTGATTTTAAAGAGATAATTTTTACATGAATTACCTTAATAATACGAGTACATTATTCTATCTTGACTCTCTTATCGTCACGTGTTGCACATTCTAAACGTGAATATTGTTATAACAATTTATCTATTCTTAATTTCTTTATCAACATGCACAAAACTTACGTGAGTTTATTGAAATTTCCTTTTAATATGATTATAATAAGAGAAATATTATTATGGATTCAATCTACTTGATAAGATAAATGTCTAAGCGTACTTTTTATCCCGGCTTTTCCCTATTAATATTAATACGAAAGATCGGAAGGTCAAACGAATGTAATGATTAAAATTTCGAATATGCGTAGCTTCTATCATTGGCGAGGTAGATGTTAACGGCTAATGTGTATGTCTAATCAAGAAGAGTTTATAGGTAATTTTTTAAATAATCACAAAGAAGTTACAAACCTACCAATTTTGATACAATCTATACCAATATTATAAAGATTTGTAAGTTTGTGACAATTTTTTTTAAGGGATGGAAAAGTGCATCCTTATAAGATTACAATCTAGTCTAAGACTAATGAGTAATTTTAATATAACCTAAACTACTAACTGTAATATTTAATAAGAATAATGTCCATTAGCACGATTCTTATTGTCTCTATTAAGGGAAGAACACTTTGTTATTGTGTTCTTTAAGATTTGTGACAATAAACACAAAAACTACTAGACCGATATTAAATATTCTTTCACCTATAGGAAGCTACGTTATCAGCGAGTAACATAAACTATATTTTATAAAGTTAGGCGGGCGAAGTCGCGTCCAACAGCTTGTTTTCAATAATAGAGAAAGCGGTAGACGAGGTATTGCGTAAGTATATTGAAAAAATTGCATACGTGCAAAGAGAGGTCGTATGTAGAGTATGTAGTATATACTACAATAGCGACAGTAGGCTATAATTTTTAAGTTCAAATGAAGAGGTATGTGTTTCTTACTTGTCTTGTCATGATATATAATATCTATACTAGCTGGTGCCCGCGACTTCGTCCGCGTTGAAAAAAAAGTGGTTTATCCTGTGTCCTGTCCGTCTAAATTTTTATCTACCAAGTTTTATGAAAATCAGTTCATTCGTTTAAGAGTAATGGAGGAACATACATACATACAGAAAAATAAATCTAAAAATCGTCAATTTAGTTTCAGTATCATGTATAGAGTTAGAGCCTATAAACACGATATCTCTGAAAACAAAGTAACTTACTCCATGACCAACCCTTACAGACTTATTATTAGTATTGATAATCAATTCTACAAGGTTTTTTTTTTTTTTCAAAATATTTCCTGAAAATACGTACATTATGTATTGACACGTTCGTATATTACCTAACTAGGTATATGTTTTTATAAATATATTAAACCAGCCTTTAGAAGCGACATCGCCCGCACGGGTTTTCTTGAAGTCTTTATACGGAATTAAAACATTCAAAATGTATTTCAATAAAGTGTATTTTTCGGAACAACAATTCCCGATTCCAGCTTACGTTCCCTAACTTAATTTTTAACAAAATTAAAATATGCACTTGTTTCCAGCATGTCGAACAGCAAAACTTTTAATAAAACATTGTTCGACCTGCGCAAAATCAACGAGTCTGCACCTGTATTGAGAGTTTACCACTTGAACAAAATTCAATGTTTTGCTTCGAAAATCGATTTTAGTAAAAACCATGTGTTTTTTTTTAATATCAATTTGTCGTAATTTTTGAAAATCCCACAGGAAACTATAATTTTTTAGTAAAAAAAGCATATCCTTACTAATATTATAAATGCGAAAGTAACTCTGTCCGTCTGTCTGACTGTCTGTCTCGCTTTGACGCCAAAACTACTGAACCTATTTAAATGAAATTTGGTATACATACCTGTATATAGAGTATCTAGAGTCTGGGAAAGGACATAGGGTACTTTTCATCCAGAAAAAAAGTAGGTACTATTCCCGAGGGATCAAGAATGGCCTGGCGAAAGCGTTATAGCAACCATACGTCTAGCGTTTATATTGCTTTCGCTGACGAAAGGGGTCATCTAAAAATATTATCACATAATTACACCGTATTATACGCGGACGAAGTCGCGGGCACCAGCTAGTTTGATATATACGTGTGCCACGCCACATTCCAAACAAATCAGTTTAGCCGATTTTGCCTGATTGAGTAAGAAACATCCAAACGTACATACTTTTACATTTATATTATAGCTCGTGCCCGCGACTTCGTCTCGTCTCCCTTGAAAAATGAAAACACCATATTTTATCGCTGTGACGACAGTGGCGCCACCTTCCCGTTCTCCAATTGTTTAACATTTTTCCATCCTAACATTATTTCAGGATAAAAAATGTGTGTGTCAGCTCCGATATGGCTAAGTTACTTAGCCACTGGAGTTTACTCCTTACGAACGATAAAATGAATAAATAAATAATTTACTAAATACAATTAAAACATATTAATATAATATACAAGCTGGGTGCCCGCGACTTCGTCCGCGTTCAAAACAAAAATATATACAATGAGATATCGCAAAAACGAATTTAAAAAGCATTTGCAATTTGCGCCATCTGATGGTTGAAAATAATAACGTCTGCCAGTATTATATATTATGATGTCACTTGCCACTGACAGATAGCGCTAATTCACGCAAATCGAAACTATACTAAAATCCCTTCGGGAACAGTACATTTTTCTGGATGAAAGGTACCCTATGTCCTTTCTGGTGTCCCAGACAACGTGTATGCAAAATTCAGATCGGTTCAGTAGTTTTTGCGTGAAAGCGTAACAAACAAACAAACTCACATTCACATTTTATAATATTTTGTAAGGATTAAGTAAACATAAGGATGTATTAAAGCATAATTTAGCCTGTAACGCGTAACGTGTGACATTATGATTTTACTCCTTATAAATTTATATATATGAGATCGATTCTTAAGGAGTAAGCTCCAAAAGTATATGCTATATTATACTAGCGACTCATTCCCGGCTTCGCACGTTACATGCTATGCGTTATTTTCTCATAATATTTAATTTACGATAACTCCTAAGATATTCTAAGGTAAAAGGCAATTTATTGTACATAAAATGCTTAAGGTAACTAAAGTATTTAATTTGATAAGGACAAAATATCGTATCCTACTAAATAAATAGCACATTCAGAAGATGAAGAATGTTTAAAGAACTTTGAGTTATAAGAGTATAGAAAATAATGTAATAGCGCAATTCGTGAATATCTTCGTACAATTTCTCACGAATGTCAAGAGATGTGACTAATTGACCGACCTCTGACTAAATCTAGTGCAAATATAAACAGTATGATACTAGAACGCGTGTAATATGACGATAAGGTACATACATGGTCAATACACAATTCGTATAAGAAATTAATGATCAGAAGTTTGCCTACTAGCTTGACTAGCTGGTGTCCGCGACATCGTCCGCTTTCTCTATAGCCTACATGAGCCTACAGCCTTCCTCGATAAATGGACTATGCAATACAAGAATAATTTTTCAATACAAAAATAATCCTGAGATTAAAACGAACAAACAAACTCTTCAGCCTTATATATTGGTATAGATTAGGGGCTTATAAAATTTTCAAAAAAATAAACGTACTATATAGTGATTGGCATGTGTATAAGGTCAACAGGGCGGCTCAATGATTGAAGCCAAGTTATTCGTCAATACACTACACTTGATCTCTAAACCAATACGCATTAATCTCTGCCGAATACTAATGGATAAACAATAGATGTAGGCGATATGTCAAGGAATTTTCTCTATATCATAGATATCGGAAACAACTAGCCTATTGGATGAGTGGTTAAATAGGTTGCTTGACGTAACAACTTGGGTTCGATTCCCGGCAGGATCAACATTGGAAATGAATATTTCAATGTTACCTCTGTTCTGGATCTAAGAAGTGATCTAAGCAAGACTCATTTGGGTAGTAATGTATGTATGTATGTATGTAAATGACTCAACGCGGACGAAGTAGCGGACGCGAGCTAGTCTTTTATTACAATATTATTGTAAATTCCACTTATAGGCTAACTCAGCATGCATTACAAACGAACACAAAAGACATTTTCTGTTTACAAAATAAAACTAAGAAAAGGAAAAAAACTTTTAAAACCTAATTATTAAAACCTTATTAAAACCTAATTATTAATTATTTTAATTAGTTTATTTAAAACCTTATTAGGTTCTTAGGTTAAAATTATATTATTATAATTTTTAAGAATTAAATACATTAAGAATTAAATTACGATCACAATCGCATTCAATTTCATATTAACTATTACAAAAAGATTTAACAAAAAGGATAACGAAGACGATAATAAAAAAATGAAAAAATAATAAATTAAAAACAAATGTGCCCTGCCAGGATTCGAACCTGGGATCTCCCGATACGTGATCGGACGCGTTATCCATTGCGCCACAGGGCCCTTGGAGGTTTATTGCGAATGTTCCCATTTAGTAGAGGCAAATTTAACATAAAATCAATACTTCAGCTTATGCTGTCAGAGCACACTCTCAATTCCTAAATGGTCGGCGGGGCACTTGCAGCACCTGTTGCGTTGCTTATGTCACAGACGACGGTATGTAGCCACCTACCATCATGTGTACCGTCAAGTGTGACTTTGACAAAAATTTTAAAACCCTTAATAAAGTAGTTAAAAAGCTCATATTATAATTACTAGCAACCCGCACCCGGCTTCGCCCGGGATGCATTTTTTTTGCGTATGAACCTTCCCTGATTATCCCTCTATCAGGATTAAAATTGAATTCTGAGAAGACAGAATTATAATCGGTCTAGCCCTTCTCGAGTTTTGCGCTTAGCAACACATTTTTTTATTTGTATACTAGCTGGCGCCCGCGACTCCGTTCGCGTTGAAAAAGAAAAAGAGGCTACTTTTTCTTTTTCAACGCGAACGGAGTCGGATCCTGTGTTCAGTACGTCTAAATGTTTATCTACCAAGTTTCATGAAAATCATTTGATTCGTTTAAGAGTTATGGAGGAAAATACATACACTTACAGATTTCTTATTAGTATTGATTGATTGATGATAAACACTATACGAATTTTTTTTTATGTACATACATACATACAATGATACATACAATGATACATACATACATACATACATACATACATACATACATACATACATACATACATACATACATACATACATACATACATACATACATACATACATACATACATACATACATACATACATACATACATACATACATACATACATACATACATACATACATACATACATACATACATACATACATACATACATACATACATACATACATACATACATACATACATACATACATACATACATACATACATACATACATACATACATACATACATACATACATACATACATACATACATACATACATACATACATACATACATACATACATACATACATACATACATACATACATACATACATACATACATACATACATACATACATACATACATACATACATACATACATACATACATACATACATACATACATACATACATACATACATCCATACATACATACATACATACATACATACATACATACATACATACATACATACATACATACATACATACATACATACATACATACATACATACATACATACATACATACATACATACATACATACATACATACATACATACATACATACATACATACATACATACATACATACATACATACATACATACATACATACATACATACATACATACATACATACATACATACATACATACATACATACATACATACATACATACATACATACATACATACATACATACATACATACATACATACATACATACATACATACATACATACATACATACATACATACATACATACATACATACATACATACATACATACATACATACATACATACATACATACATAAGACATGTTGCCTTTTATATATATAGATGTTTAGTTTAAATCAGATAGAT
This sequence comes from Synanthedon vespiformis, assembly GCA_918317495.1. Taxonomy (NCBI): domain Eukaryota; kingdom Metazoa; phylum Arthropoda; class Insecta; order Lepidoptera; family Sesiidae; genus Synanthedon; species Synanthedon vespiformis. The sequence continues at coordinate 668,728 of OU906947.1, read as the reverse complement.
AGATGTCTTAAATCGCTTTTTAAGTGGTATCTGGCAAGTCGTGGGTTGAGTTAAGGTTACTATTAAAAATAAACGTGCCACGTATAAATAACAAGAAACAATGCATTTAAAACAACACATGACAAGACATTAGGTTTTTTTTTTAATATAAAAACGTAGGTTCATCAAATAAAATACTATTATATTATGTTAAATATGTCGCGTTCTAAACTAAGTACTTACATATAATACAATTGTAACAAACAGTCGTAATTCATTAATTCGATTTCAATTTATAATATTATATTGAAAAGAAAAATATGAAATGTACCTACGGACCTAAAGTACGTATAAATAATCCCTAACTAATATTATAAATAACTCTATCTGTCTGTCTCGCTTTCACGGCAAAACTACTGAATCGATTTAAATGAAATTTGGTACACAGGTAGTCTAGAGCCTGAGAAAGGACATAGGGCACTTTTCATCCAGAAAAAAGTAGGTACTGTTCCCGAGGGATCAAGAATAATAAAATAAAAAACTAACGCCTGGCGAAAGTGTTATAGCAACAATGCATCAAGCGTTTATATTACGATATGGGGTCATCTAAAAATATTATCACATAATTACATTTTCTCATGTGTTATATTTATTTTTCACCTTATATTTACGCCTTTTTGTCACACAAAAGAAAGATTGAAGCATTTGATCGGACTATGAAAGATATCAAAAGCAATCAAAGTATAATTGGAGAGTTAGGGGTACTTTTAGCTGGTGATTTTTCAATCAATCATTACTAATAATAATTCTGTAAGGGTTACACTGTGAGATCACGTACAAAAGTCACCGACATAAGCCGTCACGATAACTGTGGCATCCACTTTTCTTTAATTTTAACTGCCTGTATGCGTTTCGCAATCATTTGGGCAGCGCGTCTAGCATAACCACCGTGAAATAACAGCATATGTGCTGTTGTGTTTCGGAGAGTCAGTAAGGGATGCTACACCGCCCATTGCCATATCGCTTATCCCTTAAGTAAATAAGAATTAAATTAAATATACTAAGGATTAATTTGCGATTATTATCGCATTCAATTTCAAATATAAATGTTATTGTAATGTATACGAGTACAAAAAGATAAAATATAAAAAAGATTTATTGCCACAACTCATCGACCCCGCCAGGATTTGAACCTGGAATCTTCTGATCCGTAGTCAGACGCGTTATCTGTTGCGCCACGGGGCCTTCATGAAAATATTGCGAATTTTGCTAGACTACGCTTCACATTAACAAAATAAGCATTTTTTTGTATACGTAATGAAAACCAACTGAGTGCTGCACTCACACGTCTGATGACGTAACAACTATACCAACTAATATTATAAAGATTTATATGTTTGTAATGAATAATCTCAAGAACTACTGGACCGATTTTGAACATTCTTTCACCTATAGAAAGCTACATTATCAGCGAGTAACATAGGCTATTTGTAATAATATTATAAATGCGAAAATTTGTCTCTTTCACGCAAAAACTACTGAACAGATCACCATGAAATTTTGCATACACGTTGTCTGGGACACCAGAAAGGACATAGGGCACTTTTCATTGTTCATCGCGGACGAAGTCGCGGGCACCAGCTAGTATAGTGGATTTTTAATGGCAACTCATAATCGTATTCGACATAGGGACCATCTACATTTTATTGACTTTTTCGACATTTTTTGTGTCTACGTCTCTGTCCCTCTATTACCGGTTAAGTGGCTATTTACTCTATGCTAACACTAATATGGACAAATGTCTGAAATAAATATTATTATTATTATTATAGTATAACAAAATAAAATAAACTATAGTATAAAAAAGTTGGAAAAAAAATACTCTCCGATTTTTATCTTCCTAACGCGCCACGAGAAGTAAGTACATATAAATATTAAAAAATCTCACTAAGTACTTAGTGCCAACTAGATATTCAATTCGGAACAGATTTATTAAAAATATCATGTAATTATTTGTACGATAGAAATAACAATACACAACATACCAAGTTGTTGTCTTTCCCTACTAAATATTTGTTCAGTTCTAATATAAATCTAGATATACCTTCTATATCTATGGTCATTACATTACATTTACCTAAATAGATGAGAATTTACGTTATGTATTAATATTGCATATTATACCGTATTCATTAGTGTTTGTAATTTATCAAATTTCAAATGTAACGATTTACTAAATTCAACATGCAACAAATTTTGTAACATGGCCAGAAATAATTGATTAGATATTATCACTGGCATCCTACAACTTCCATAGAGCAAATTTGTAAGCCCGCAATAATATTATTCTGATAGAACAGTACCTACTTCTTAGTTGCGAATAAAATTATCTGAATGCACACTCATTACTAGGGTAGCTTCCACGACGACAACTCAATTCATTTTTATTTTGTTTAATTATATTTGGGAAACATACAATATCTCGATACACAATATACACATACGGTACATATAAGTAAAACATAAATCAACAAAGTTTCCACGAAATTACTAAAACATAATAAGATACAAGATTACAGAGTACATAGCACATAATATTGAAAGCTGAGAGTAAACATACACAAAGGCAGACAAAAAAAAGAGAAAGAGAAAGAAAGCCTCAACATGAAGGCTGTCTCTTGGTCTTCCACGATTGTTGTGGAAATGTCACGTGGACATCCCTTTGAACACGAACCCTTAATGCCGTGGAACCCACGATAATGAGTACCCACGTGAACAAGGGTTATACGGAGAGTGTCATTTAGAAAGGAGGCCGACTCTGCGGTAGGTTGTGATGCAGAGAAGAGGTTATGGGATGTTTCAGTAGTCGGCTCGGCTGACTGACGTTTCATCCAGTCATCGGCCTTCATCGGAACACCGGGCAACGAAGGGAGACGTGCTGTGCGTTTCCGACACGTCTCTAACCATCGGCGCAAGGAAACACGTTGGGTTTTTTAGAATCAGCCCATTGTCGGTGAGGATCTGATTCGCACATTTAAAAGACCTAAGCTAGTCGTATTATGGAACGATATCGTCATGTGTGTAAGTCGCATAGTGTGCACTAGTCATTCATTTTATATACTGGCTAGCTGTGCCCGCGACTTCGTCCGCGTGAAATAGTGACTATGGGTAGCATTTTTAATTATTTAGGCTTTTTATTTTACAAATTATACTTATTAACTCTAAAAAGAACATTCTAAAGCCGACAATAGTCGTATGTCATCCGTGACACTAATCATCTTTGAAAACCCCGAGCGCAAAGAGTTTTCATACAAATAACGATACTTCCATACAAACTTTTATCTCCTTTTTCAACCCCTTACAACCCTTTTTCCGCATTAAAAAGTAGCCTATGTCCTTTCTGAGGTTCTAGATTACCTGTGTACCAAATTTCGTTTAAATCGGTTCAGTAGTTTAGGCGTGAAAGCGAGACAGACAGTCAGACAGACAGAGTTACTTTCGCATTTATAATATTAGTAAGGATTGTTTTAATATTGAGCAAAATAACAACATATTTCATAAAGAATTATTTTATTGTAACTATAGGAACTGCCTTTTGGGAGCGTTTAGTTTTGATATCTAGCTAATGTCCAAACAGCCACAGAAGGAGTCTTTTTTTTGTCAAATAATAAATTAAGACTAATTAATTTAATTAGTTGGCAGTGGATGTCAAACAGTTGACAACATTATTATTATAAAACACTGGTGCCCGCGACTTCGTCCGCGTTCTCTACAGTCTATATAGAGAACATCTTCCTCGATAAATGGACTCCGATAATATGGATTCAACACAAAAAGAATTTTTCAATATGAACCAGTAGTTCCTGAGATTAGCGCGTACAGCCAAACAAACAAACAAACTCTTCAGCTTTATATATTGGCTGAAAATCTGATACGCTACTGTATAACAAACATGATGGGCATGTACGTAAAATGCTACGCAGCTAATGAAACATGCGCGCTAGCTCTGATGTACAAGCATTTGGTTGAAAACTAATTGAGAGGCGAGGATGTATGTAGAGAGTACATGAAATAAATATATCTACCATACCATCACATATATCTAATTAATTTAAACAGCTCGCTCCAAATAGATTTTATATTCGGTTTTCAAAATTTATACAAAACTAGCTACACGCTCCCGGCTTCGTCCGGGTTCAAAATGAAAACTATCCTATCTTTTAATTTGGACCAAATTACACATAGTTACGAAGTTTTATCAAAATCGTTTCAGTAGTTTAGGAGTTCATTGGTGTCAAACATGTGCCACGAATTTTTATAACCTAGATATATACTCTTAAAGTAGACTATAAAAGTAAAGTAAGTCTTAGGTTTAGATTCTTAAAGTACGCGTTCCATTAGTTTAATTAATAAACTCCAAATTATAAACCACAGTTAAGTTTTACTGTAATAATAATTATCAATATGACAGCGTTGGAAAACATGGTTCTAAATTGATAAAAAATAATGAATAAGTAACATATTGGATAATGTAGAAGCAGCTCTATATTTAATTGGCTAAGATCAATCAGTCATGCAAATATTTTGGCTTCTATATATATACTTTCTCTTCACAGATACGAATGCACCGAGCCGAACAAATTTTGACTTGAGTATTATTTGTTCCGCGAGCAAGAATATAATAGATCCAAAATGTTTTGCATTATTTTAACATCATTTTAATAACTAGTTAACATTTTCATTTCAAACGTATTTGTACAATATAATAGCCACTGGTCATTGGTCGAAAAACGACAATAAATTCATTTAAATCTGTCTTTGATTGAACTTATTGAAATTAGGCACACACTTAGATAATAAAATAATAAAAATTGTTTTATCAACATTGCTATTGTTAAAATATTAGATTAGAATTTTTGATTAGATTGATTGGATTCAAATGTTGACTTAACATTTCAAGTTATGTCTCGGATATCGATTCATTATACTTAAATAGATGTGTTACATTTGACTGTATAAAAAAATGATTGTCATTATTTATAAACTACAATTAACTGTATAAAAAAAGTGATTCAGTGTATTTTAATTGTAATGATGATGACAGTGTCTTCATTATACAATATCAACAAACAAACGAAGACGAATGCAGCGAGCGAAGTGTTTGTCCTAATATCTTTGAGTACACAGATAGCGCAACTTTCCACACTAGTTAATTAAATCTGTTCTAGAAATAATTCATCAAAACAGATTTGATAAATTAATGTGGACTGGTATATATTGTGTGTTAAAGCAGTCTGGCTCATTTCCACTTGTTCACTCCGATGTTTATAAAAAGACTTGAACAATATTAATCATTTCGTTGTTTCTTTCATTTTGACACTGCAACAAACGTTATAATATTACAAAGATAGATTTACTTGAAGTTTATTTTCAGCTTTTATAATTAGAGGTGGTAATATTTGTTGGTCGATGCTATTTTTAGTAGATATTATTTTATAGGATCATCATCATCATCATCATCATCATCATTATCATCATCATCATCATCATCATCATCATCATCATCATCATCACCATCATCATCATCACCATCTTCATCACCATCTTCATCACCATCACCATCTCAGCTGTAGGACTTCCACTGTCTGGACATGGCCTGTGGCCTATTCCCCAAAAATTTCCAATTTTATGGGATAGGGTGACAGGATTCCTCGCTGTCGGACCATATCTCGGACCAAGTGTCATCACCGCTGATGGTGGAAATTGGAATGGTTTTAGTGAGTATTCCCAGCGATAAGTCACTTCACTTCACCGGACGAGTCCCACACTTCCCCTCGACGTGGGATAGTGCGTAAAAGTCCTTTATAGGATAAATATACAATCTATATCTAGCTAATATCTAGCCAATATCTAGTCAATATCTAGCAAGACTTTAAGAAAACAATCAATACCTCTATACTGAAGAGGTATTCAGAATTAATTGGAGGCTTAATAAAAGAACCTGAAAACTTTTCCAATAAACACAACTAATAAAATATCGAATTTAATCCTCTTTATTACGAAGAAAACGACACGAAACAATTACCAGGGGAAACTTTTTGAACTACTTTTTTTTTGAACTTACTAATAATAAATCTGTAAGTGTAGGTATTGTATGTATGTATGTTCCTCCATAACTCTTGAACGAATTAACTGATTTTCATGAAACTTGGTGGATAAACATTTAGACGTACGGGACACGTGATAGGACACACTTTTTTACTTTTTTAACGCGGACGATCCTAGGCCTATCGTAGGCTACTTTTAGTTAATAATAAAATTAATGAATGTGTGTTCTAAGTTCTCTATGTGCCAAAAAAGGACTATAATAATCACTATGAATAGGGTTTAAAAATAAATAAACATTACAGATAAAGTAACATAATAACACAATTATAAGAGTTTCATAAAAATACTTTAATATCACGGACGAATATTTAAACATTATTCATTCCTGTGGACAAAGTAGAACTATGTATTTAATATGCAGTTTCATTAATGAAATCGACAATTTTCTTTCAACATTTATACTCAACTTTAAACAGTTTCTAACGCTCGTATACATCACGCAAATGTTTTTTTTAAAGAACCAAATTATTTTTAATGTTACCGCCAGTTTGATTTGTGGTGAATTTGAAGAGAGAACAAAATACTCCGAGCTCCCGCTGTTACGCACGTCATACGCAACAATTAATGTTTTGAACTCGTGACAAAAAAAATCGCAAGTTGGCACTATAATTAAAAAACGGCGAGGAATTTGACAATGCGATGCACGGTCAAAGTATTGACAGAGCATCATTGGCAGCCACTTGTAAAAACATTGTAACGCTTGCGACAGCCAGGTGGGGTCGATGGGAGATAAATCGGGTGGCTGCGACCGCCACCAGTTGTAGACGAACCATCATCCACTCCACACGCTTCTCCACTCCCAGTTAGGTCTGTGACAGTGATTTGTTCAGTTTATAGTGTAAGAGTGCGCCTAGTGTACCATCATATAAAATAACTTGGTGGTTTTTTGTACTCAGAGAACCCCTTCGAAAAATGTGGGATGACGTGGTCGAGGAAGACAATCCCGCGCCTGATGTCCCGCCGGAAGAGACACCAGCCGAAGCTCCTGCCGAGGAAGCTAAACCTGCAGAAGAGGAACCTCCCCCGCAACAAACCGTTGTTCAGGGCACTGAGCCTAGAAAACTAGTATTCAAACATTGGGTCAGGTGAGTGGCTATTATTTTCATTTAAATTAAGACCAAACACAAATTTCCTGACAGGAATTTTCTTTTTATTTAACTCCAGAATATATTTAAGGCCTTAACAACTGCTGAATTTGAAAATGTAATCACATTTAATACCTACACGTAACTGTAAGACCTCACGAATAGTCTATACACTGCTGAGTTTGAAAATGTATACATATTAATAGAACCTATCACATTGCAGGCCTAAGTTTCTTCAATACACGTACCTGTACGACTACCAGCATAATTACTATGACGATGTGATCAACTATATGGACAGGCGAAACAAAGGAATGGCCGTTGAGAAACCCCGCGCGCAGACGTGGGCCGAGCGCGCCTTGAGGACATACATAGCCAAAAGCGCGGCTTTGTGTGCACTGAGACCCACCAAGGACAGCACACTGCTCCGTCATATCTCTACTGGCGCTAGGTTCCACCGTTACCATAGCAAATCTATCATCTCGAGGAAGTATTCCAAACTCGGATTTAACACCGTCTCGATCTAGCTTCGCTCTAACAACACCCTCGCTTGGCATCGCTACGCGGACTCTGCCCCGGTCCAGTATATCAGCGTGACCTTTATGTGAATGTTACAGGATTTCGTTGGTGTGAATAGGTGTGATCCTGAAGTCGTATCGCCATCATCGCCGCGCGAGCGGTACACTTAGGTAAAGATACTCCGATCGGAAGCCGTCCGCATTCCTAATACATTTCTGTCTTATTTGGGTAAGGCAATAAACATTTAAGATTCACTCCTTAGTTTTATTTCCACCACGCTAAGCTTGCGATATCCTAAACACCATCAAACAGAACAACTTATTTTATGTCCAATATGTGGGTGGTTATGTACGAGATAATATAAAACAATAAATAATGCACAGCGACAGTTTGTACGAACAGAAAATAGAGCGATGCGAGTCGTACATTTTCAAAAACTTGTCATAAAAGTTTGTAGCGAGCTTGTAAAAAAACAATACTCTTTCAGTACTGGTTTAATTTGCAACGGAAATCCACACTGAATATATTTTTGGCAGTCCAAAACAACATAACGTCGTCCTAATATTGTCCATTTTTGCATAGTTTACAGGAAAAGAAAGAAACTGAATTATAAGTATCATTTTATATTTGAGCATACAAAAAAATAGTACTGACAGAGAGAGACGAAGAATTAAACATCAAAAGACTTAAATCTCGTACCGTACATAATCCAAGTAAAAATTAAGCTATATATTATATTAGCCAAACTGAACAGCCCACATAATAATAAAACAATCATACAATTACAATTTGAATTATGTTTATAATACCTAATAGATTAATTACTTCATAAATGACTCGCTATGATTTTCTCATTCACGAGTAATGGATCTATTCAAAGATTTGCAAGCAGTTAATATTAGGCGGTATGATTTATTTCAACAAATGTAGAACGCGACGTATACATCTAATGAAGATGGATTGATATACGACATATTTTATTAAGCTTACATTGATATATAAAATAATAATGTTTAAAATGCAAATAAAAGCCTTTATTTTTTTTTTTTTTTTGTAAATTATAAAAATTCATAATAGAATATTGCAAACAACAGGTGGCTATTATATTTTCAAATGATTTGTGGTGTACGTGTGAAAGCTATCAAATATTGTATGACAATCAATTATTGCATTTTTTATCAATTTACCTTTTATTTGTAGAAATAAGAACAATATTTTTCAACCGACTTCCAAAAAAGGAGGAGGCTTTTCGTCTCCTCCTTTTTTGGATATTTTCGTCTGTACTAATATATTTTTATATGTTTGTTACCTCATAACTTTCGACTGGGTGAAACGATTTTCATGATTCTTTTTTTATTTGAAAGCTGGTACTTCCCGTGTGGTCCCATTTCAATTTGGTCCAGTTCTGACAATGGCATCCATGAGAAAACGGTTTTAAGACTTTTTTTTTAAGCGTTATTATTTTAATCTGAGATGTAAGGTGATTATGCAAGTTAAAATGAATAATATTCTAAGTTGATATGAATTTAAAACATCGCTATACATTATGCCCTATTATTATACTTCAAGCGGTGTACAAAACATTTGAAATGTCAATCACTGCCAGAGGTCATACAAATCAAATATAAGTAGTACCTAATTAGTTTATTGCCAATGCTGTACATATACATACAATACAATACCTACATATAAAAGCGTTCACTATACAACATTATGTTTACAGATTTATCAATAGAAAATTAATAAATAATTACTTACACTCTCTTAAATATTATACAAATAAATGTCTGAGGCATCATAAATAATAATAGTAATTGAACGTGACAGTTTAACAAACGGCAAACATTTTAAAACAAAGTAAAACGGCCGTTTGTATGACACATCCACTCAACGCGCGTCGGTTCAAAATTTCAATGTCGACTTATCCAAAATAACTTATCTTTGACAGTTTAGTGAATGTAATCACTTGGAGCGAGGCCAAATTGTTGGTCTACCTAGCAGGTAAACCAGGCAATCGGCCAAATTGAACATAATTAAATGTTACAATGACCAAGGGTGCTTAGTGGGAGATTAATAATAGACTAGATTGCATATCTTGCGACATGACTGCGGTGTTCGTTCTTCGAAATCCTGAATATGACGTCAAGATATATTAAGATTAAAAAAAAATTAAAAAAAAATCGTATTCAATCTATCTATATATTTTATAAACGAATCTCTCCGCCCAAGCAACACAGAATGGCTGAATATTCTTTGCCGTTATCCAAGCAATTTGGACACAAAATAAATTGCTTTAAGCTGTATAGTAGCAAAAAAACATAATAGCTGAATAGTAGCTGAATAAGCAACAAGAAGCCCATAATTGTCCATAGTGTTATAATAGCCCAAAAATCATTCAATACAGCATTTGCCTATCTTGTCAGCTCTAATACCCTTATAACAAAGCTTTAAACTGAATAATTTGTGAATTTCATACTGTTATCTGGCCTATGTGTTGCCTGGGGTGTAACTTTATAAAATATTGCCTAAACTTAGTGGTTACAGGTCACTATAATTTGAAGAATATACATTTATTGTAAAGTTCTGGAGTACTTCTGGAGTTTATTGTAAATATACATTAGTATATTACGCTTGAAAAGTATAAAACGCTATCTAAAAATATCACCAAGCAGTTGTCATGTTAGTCGCTTCACTTGTTTTTGGATAGATGGCGGTATCTTCCGGGCCAAGCCGCTAGTATTTACTTTTATTTTAGATTTTCCGTAGGAATGAAGATCATTACAGATAATGTCGGCTTCTATTGGTAAAATATTTTTTCAAATCGGTCCAGTAGTTTCGGAGCCTATTCTGTACAAACAAACAAACAAGCAAATCTTTCCTCTTTATAATGTTAGTATAGATTATAATTTAATTTAACTTTTCACGCAAGTAATTTAAAAAAAAAATCTGGCCTGATGACACGTTCTACGGATAGAAATAATTCATTGTATCACGCACATAAAAAGGTGCGGCATAAGTCACATTCTCAGATATATTTATTAACATTTCCTCACTCTAGGCCACTGTCTTGGGCGTCTATTTTTATGTCGCGCCCAGCTGTAGGTACAAATGCAAACAGTCTTTCATACAATTAAATACTGATATTAATATTTTTAAGGGTGTACCTGGTAAAGTACATCCTAATTATTAAGTCCTAATTATTAATTACTACAAGTCCTAATTATTAAGGGAAAGACACATTGTTATTATGTTCTTAATAAGTATAGTCCGTATCAAACTTAATGGCGGTTCTGAACATAGTTCAACATGGTGCGTAGAACGCAATAAGTATTATAGGGCGTTTACATGCTTGGCAAATTTCGACAAGTGTCCCCAAACACAAGCGTGTGAACGAAGTGTTTGGCTTGGCTTACGTGAGCTTGTCACCGATCCGTGCTAGTGTCGGTTTTTGAACACAGATCAGTATTATTTACACGTTGGAGCGTTTTTAGTGTCGCCAAACGCAATAACGGACATTCAACGTCCACGTCTACCATATTTGTCTGTCCGGGAACACATTAACGCACTCGCAAGCGTGTAAATCGTATCCAAGCGTTTGTTCAGGTTTGGAGCTTGTAAACTTTCGCCAAACAACGGCAAGCGTGTAAACGTAGCATTGGATATCCGCGGGGGTGTACAGGGGTTATATCTGCGCACAGCAGCGTTAACTTCCGCCAACTAACAAAATCATAATATTTTTTTATTATTATTAGAGATGGGTTTGCTCTTGGCCAACAACCAACAGTGCAGCAAAAATGAGGCCTATGATGAAGCGAGCTCACACAGACGAAACCTATTCAGAATATTCACTTCAACTTTGAAAAGATTTGGGTTATATGAGCTCGGAACTACAAACGCCGGCAGGGAGTTCCAAACCTTGGCAGTGCTCATTATCATTACATATAATAAAACAAAGTACTTCGCCGCGTCTATCTGTCTGTCTATTCACGATAAATTTTCACGCTGTTTTCACTAATGGATAGAGTGGTTCTCGAGGGAGGTTTTAGTATATAATTTACAAAGTTACGCGGGCGAGGTCGCGGGCAGCAGCTAGTAAAGGATATTTTAAAGCGCTTGGTCCCAATCGGTTGCCTATTACTAAAATTTTATTTATTAAATAACCAATTATTTAATTATTTATTCTTCGAGTAAAAGAAGCTCTTGTTTTCCTCATTCGAAATATGTATTTTGCAAGCTGTTTCCCCCACCACAAAGTCATCAAATACCTAGGTCATGAATATGATCTAAAATATAAATGATATGAAAATATTTATTAGGAAAAGCTATGTGTAACACTTGGCTATCGTAAAATGAGCAACGATAAGAAAAAATAGTTTTTTTATATATAGAAATTTCGTATGTACGCATTTATTACAAACTGCACAAGATGGAAAATTTCATACATTTACAAGTTATTGTTTTAATATGTGTACTTATCATAACTGAATGGAAAAGAAATGGCTTAAATGTTGACGCTAGCACCTCACCTAATGGAGAAGAATTCATTCAGAAAGTTGTTAGACGAAACTCAGGTAAGTAAAGTGCGGATAAAATATATGCTTTCGGTTACACTAACTTATATACTAGTATTTAATAGTTAACTCGAAAATACCCCCCATAATACAAACATTACAATTTGTGATACTGATAACTATAAATACGCATTTCTTTCTATCCAGACGTATTAACTGAAAAGGCACATGAATACTATTTATTTACTGCACCGATGAAACTGTGCCCCGGTGGTTGCTCAGATAATGATGGAAATGTCGCTTTGGGTTTTCCTCTTTTCGTCAACAGTGAAGGGGTGAAAATTTACAAAAAAATGTTTGCGAGAGATCACATTCTATTGCACAAGAAGAACAAAGTTGGTCCTTTTAAAAAAAGGACTACTGTGACATACACGATTTGTGAAACGTATTCAGACGGAAAGAATAAGACTTCAAAGGAAAATACTGAAAAAACTGAAAAATCTGAAAAGTCTACAAATGTCATCAAACTTAGCCGCAAAGAGCGAAGGGCCTTACTACGCCTTACCAAGCCTTATAATTCATATACATATAAAACTAAGTTAACAGGAATTTACAGGAAAACTAAAAATTTTGACCACGTTTACAGGAATAATAATGGCGGCAATAGAATATTTTAATCATATTGATCTGTACGTGATAATAATAAAAGACTTTATACATATGATGAATAAAGACTTACTTAGATTAGATAGATAAATTTAACTTATTGCAATTTGAAATAAATATTTATAGTAACAAATATCTACCACGTGTATAATATTATATAGTAACTAACTACTTAGTTGATATAATTAAAAAATACGATAAAATGAAAAATATATCATTCATAGATTACTGGTAAATCCATTTCTGCTTGCCATTTGAACTCCTAAGATTGGAATATAGTAAAATATAGTACATTTTCTTTTTCTTCGGATAGCAATACACAACTGATCTACCTGATCTGACACAAACTGATCTACCTACAAATTTTAATGACCCGGATTTAATGAACCAGCACTTTCTTAATACACCTGGAAAATCGGACGTAACATTATCTGACTTGACGCGTTATGAATTTGACAGGTACAGTGACAATAAATTTACTCTTTCCCCCACAAATATTGCGACTGTTACAAAAATAATTACCTCAATTAGAACAACCGCGAAGGGACTGGACTTGATTGACATTGACATGTTAGTTATGGCTCTTCCGAGAATTTCTGATATACTGACGCATATTATTAACAAAAGCATACAGACTATGACGTTCCCAACTGACTGGAAAATCGCTCAAGTGACCCCGTTACCAAAAAGACCTAATCCTATAAACCTATCCGAACTTCGTCCCATTAGCATCCTTCCTTGTGGATCGAAGATAATAGAAAGGGTAGTGTGTGATCAGCTGTCGGAATATCTGGAGAAAAACGGCATCCTCCCTGAACTGCAGTCGGGTTTTCGCAAGGGTCGGTCGACAGCTACTGCATTACTTGACGTAGTCGATAACATTTTGCAGGCTCGGGATGCTGGTAAAGGTACGATATTGGTGCTTTTAGACTTCTCCAGGGCTTTCGACTGCATTAGCGTGCCCTTGCTGTTGTCCAAGATGTCCTATTACGGCTTTGATGTCACTTCGTTGAGATGGTTCGACAGTTACCTGTCAGGCCGTGCGCAGACTGTTGCGTTGCGTGGGATGGATGGAGTTGCTCTGCGGTCCTCCTTTTGTCCTGTGATGAGGGGAGTCCCGCAGGGTTCAATTCTGGGTCCTCTGCTGTTTATATTGTATAGTGCTGACATTATTAACAGTATAGAGAACAGCGGATACCATATGTACGCGGACGACCTGCAGCTGTACTTCTCCAGGTCGCCTTCGGACATGTCTGCTGCAGTGGATAGCATCAACGCGGACCTCGATCGTGTTTCCTCTTGGTCGGAGAGGAACTGTTTGGTTCTCAACCCGGGCAAGTCGAAATACGTGGTTTTCGGGTCTGAACATCAAATCCGTGATAGTCTCGAAACTCTAACCGGCAGGGATGTAGCCATCATGGGCGAACCAATAGAGCGGGTAATGGAAGCAAACAACCTCGGCCTCCTCATGGACGGCAAGTTACGCTTCGAGAATCATATTCTGAAAGTTGTGAGCAACTGCTTCTATCGCCTCAAAGTTCTATATAATGTACGTGATTACCTTAGTGTTGATTTGCGTGTCACGCTTTGTGAATCGCTTATATTATCTAGATTAAATTATTGTGATGTCGTGTATGATGGCTGCATTACCGGCCGCTCTAAGAGGCTGATACAACGAGTGCAAAACGCATGCACTCGTTTTTGCTTTCACATTCCTCCTCGTTCCCATATTACTCCGTATTTGAGCGCAGCTGGCCTGTTAAATATGTCTGCACGCCGACGCCTTCACCTGGCCACTCTGCTGTTTGGGGTGGTACGGTACAAAACGCCGTCCTACCTTTTTAGTAAGCTTCAGTGGTCCAGACGTGCCCGCAGATTTGGGGCAGTTGCTGCCGTGCCTGTGCACAGGACAACGGCCTTTCGAGGAAGCTTCAGGTTTGCTGCGTCAAAATGCTGGAATGATCTCCCTCCTCCTATCCAAGGAGCGCCTAGCAGATACACCTTTAGGCGTAAGCTTAGGGGTCATTTGTTGACGCTCCAAAAATCATAATTTTTAATATCCAGCATTACTCCTAAACGGCTGAACCAATTTGGATGAAATTTTGCGTATGCTTGGGTGGGTCCTTGGAATCGGGTTATACTTTTATTAATATTGATGAATTGCTGCTATTATTATCTACTATTACTATTATTGCATTATAAGTTGTTATATTGTTTATCTATGTATTTAATTATCAAGTTATAAATATAATATCTGTGTAAATTTTAAAATGTATCTGTATGGCGTTCGCGTGAGTCACACGGTGCTGGCTGAAAATCAGCGCTGCAGATGCTTGTCTAGCGTCTCAGCACAATGCTGAGCCAGTATCCGATTCACTGCCGCGAGGACACACACGTCTTACCCCCTTTTTCATTAATTTCATTGTGTCATTTTGTTTTTGTTGTTTCTGTTTCTTATGTAATGTCATGTTAATGTCCTTCGTGCAGTGAATAAATGTCTTTCTTTCTTTCTTTCTTTCTTTCTTTCAATAATTGCCTTACAACATTATTAATACGAAAACATTGTTACTACTGAATTGAATCACATTTCAGGAGAAATAGCAGAGAATGTGAAAGACTATGAAGTGGGTGGAAATTTCGAAAAAGGTGTGCGAGGCGCTGAAAATGAGGAAAATTTCGAAAAAGGTGTGCGAGGCGCTGAAAATGAGGAAAATTTCGAAGGTGTGCCAGGCGCTGAAGATGAGACAAATTTAGGAGAAATTACAGAGACTGAAATTGTGGATTGGGCAGAAAACGAGGACACAAAAGACAACGAAAACAGTTTAGCACTGTCGAAAGAAATCGATATGATGCAAAATTACTTAAATGAAACTGAGAGTTTCCCAAGTGAAAATGAGGTTAATAATACACGTTTAAAACAAGTGATGGAGAAAAACGAACCGTGCTATGATAATCTTGCATTTATAATGCCTACTTTCATTACAAAGAAGAGATTCGACAAAGTTATTAACAGGTTATTTGGAATAGGGGTCTAACAGGAATATAAATAAAATTTTATATAGAATTGTTTTATTTTCACTTTTAAAAATAATTTTTAATACCTAAATAATCATTTTAATTTTAATATCGTTCTAATTTGTTTTGAAAAATCATACTTTTCAATCGCAAAGCAATACGCGAGAACTATTAATTGTTTAAAATTTAAAAAAAATAGTTTAGAAAAATCATTTCACATTTAAAATAACAGAAAAAATTAATAAGTGAATTAAATGTGGCCCCGGTTTTTTTTAAAGCAGTGATTTAATACCATCAAACGCTGGTTTTGTCACAAATGGAATAGAACCATAGTAAACGAATTAAGTGAAATCCGTTCGGTTATATGTATTTCATTTATAAAAATACAGCGATCGCAACATTCTATTGAAAACTATAATTGAATCATAAAAAAAAAATGTGATCGAAAATCGAATAAAACTTTTAGTAATATTCACTTGAAATGTTTTTACCTAACGTTTATTTATTTGCTCGTTTATTTGTTTGGTGTTTGCTCTTTAAAATTTTTGTATGTGTAGAAAAATATCAAGATCTCATAAACACATTTAACAATTTGCCAGTAATGGGTAAGTTAAAAAGTCTTATGTCTTACACACTATACTAATATTATGAATAAAAATGATGTATTTTTGTTTGTAATGAATAAACTCAAAACTACCTACTGGACCGATTTATTTCACTCATAGACCAACTTCAAAGTTCAAACCGTTTTCTCATGGATGCCATTGTCAGAACTGGACCAAATTGAAATGGGACCACACGGGAAGCACCAGCTTTCAAATAAAAAAACGAAACATCAAAATCGGTTCACCCAGTTATAAAACAAACATTTTTTTAAAAAAAATACAGTCGTTTTCTATACTAATATTTTAAAGAGGAAAGATTTGATTGTTTATTTGTTTGTATAGATTAGGCTCCGAAACTACTGGACCGATTTGAAAAATTCTTTTACCATTAGAAGCCGACATTATCTGTGATGAACATAGGATACTTTTTACCGCGGGAAAATGCTTCATTCCTACGGGAAATCTAAAATAAATGTAAATACTAGCCGCTTGGCCCGGGAGATAGCGCCATCTATCCAAAATACGGTAGATGGCGTTTTATACTTTTCTAGGCGGACGAAGTCGCGAGCACCAGCTAGTACGTCATATAAAGAATTTAATAAAAGTGTTATATTTTTAATTTCAGATAAAGGCCCCTATAAACAACCTTTGATAATATTACCAATACATATAAAACTATACCGATATCCCACGAAGCCTAAAGATATTAAGAAATCTGCTGACAAAACTTAAACATAATTATGCTTAACATAACATAATATTATGCTAAATAAAACATATGCTTAAATGTGTTTACTTTTCATTTATTTTTAAATTATAATATTTCCACAACC
The DNA here is from genome assembly GCA_918317495.1 of Synanthedon vespiformis. NCBI lineage: Eukaryota > Metazoa > Arthropoda > Insecta > Lepidoptera > Sesiidae > Synanthedon > Synanthedon vespiformis. The sequence continues at coordinate 651,347 of OU906947.1, read as the reverse complement.
AAAAGTAATGTACTTACATTACTATACATTACATTACCTTTAGTACATTTTCAGGAAACAAAATTGATTTAATATTATTAAAAAAAAAGTAGATTTTTTTAAATTTTATTTTATGTTAAGGTCGACAGACAGGCTGACGGTCCACTTGATGGAAGGTGGCTACGGTCGCCTATAACACAAGCAACGCCATAAGTGCTACAAGTGCGCTGCCGACCATAGAAAGATTAAGGATAAGGGATAAGGAAGGGATGGGGGTAATGGGCTCTGGCATCCCTTACTCACTCACCGATACACAACAGCACATATGCTGTTATTTCACGGTGGTATTCTGTAAGGGGGTGGTTACTGCCGCCAGACGGGCTGCCCAAAATGACTGCGAAACGCAGTGTGCCCTACCACTACTTTTCAAATCCAGACCAGAGTCAATTTTGAAAATTATATTAAAATTTCCAAAGTTGACCCCGCCGGGAATCGAACCCGGGGCCCCTGAAACGTTAGGCAAGCACCCTTGCCACTCGTCCAACGGGCTCGTCATTTGAATTGAAATTTTGTAATTGCTTAATAATGTTTAAACAAAATGTAAAATCATATTTAGGGCAAATATGATTTTACATTTTTTTTAAACGTTTACAAAAATTTTACAATTTTACAAATACAAATTTTTGTAACTTTTACAGTTTACAAATTTACAGTTTTTTTTACAAATTTACAGTATGTGAAAAATTTTACAGTTTTTTTTTTTTTAATTAAAAAAAACGAATCTATTACGTGTAAATTCACTCGAAACGAGCCATATAAGCCAGGCGCAGGTGTTCGAATATGAAATACAATGAACAAAAGATCGTTGTATAAGTTGTATACAAAAAAAATGCGCTTATAACACACATGATTTTTTCAAAAAATTATACTTCATTCAAATACGACGCTGATGGCGGTAAGAATTTAATACACAATTTACTCATTAATTTAATACTTAGCGCCATTTTATTAACCTCCATAAATAAATAGAAAGGTTTTATATATACTATTTTATGTGGCATTAAATATACTTTAATTTAGTCTTGTTTCTGTTGATAAAAATTATAAAAGAACACAGTAATCAATACTAATAATAAATCTGTAAGGGTCGGTCATGGAGTAATTTACTTTGTTTTCAGAAATATCGTGTATACATACATAGATACATACATACATACATACATAATACTGATACTATACATGATAAGGCTCTATACATGATACTGAAACTAAATTGACCATTTTTTGATTTTTTTTCTGTAGTATGTATGTTCCTCTAACACTCTTAAACGAATTAACTTATTTTCATGAAACTTGGTAGATAAACATTTAGAAGTACGGGACACGTGATAGGCTACTTTTTATCTTTTTTTAACGCGGACGAAATCGCGGGCAACAACTAGTCTATATAAATAAAAATGAATCACTAAATGTGTTACTAAGCGCAAAACTCGAGAACGGCTGGACCGATTTGGTTGATTTCTTTTTTGTTGTGTTTGATGAAAGTCTCAGGAAGGTTCTAATGGAAAGAAAATACGTAAAAAAATACGCGGAAAATTTTAAAAAAAATTATTTTTTTTTCTACAAACCACATTGTCCCCAGCTATCAAAACAAAAAGTACGTGTCACCTGGCAACCGTTGTTGATAACTTTTTCACTGTCATTAGAAAATACAAATCTATAACAGAAACAGTCAGCTAGTTCTGAATAAAAAACACTTCATTAAAATTATTTCTTACACAATAAAATATTTCCTGACGATTCAAAAAAATAAACACGTAATTGTTCAAGTTTTCACTTCTACTGTTTTTTTTTTCATTATAATTTTTCAATAAGTTTCAATTAAAATAAAATAATATAAACCTTATTAATTAATTTTAAATAATTAATTTTTCTTTTTTTCACATAGAATATTTTTTCTTTTTCTTCTTTTTTTTTGTTTTATTTTAATTGGTTTTTTAAATTAATTAATGTAAATATAATTTTTTTTTATGATTCTTTAGGCGTATTTGTGTTTAATTTATATACATATATAATAGATAAATAATGGCTATATGAAATCTTAATAAATAAATAAATAATTTATTGCAGTATCATTGGACAGAATTATTGATCGTTTTGTTCATACTTGCAAAAGTTGGTGAAGCATCAATAACGGGTGTAACATACAGAGATCATTTCGATTTCGAAACAAGATACAGAAACGCACACGAATGCGATCCCATCTATTGGCATCCGCTACATTTGCCGGACTACTGCGTGGAAATATACGAAAAATTGATACGAACTAATTTGGAACATCCCTCGCACAATGTAAAATTGAAATTATATTATACGCCCAGCGATTTGCCAATTCCGTCTTTCATAAACTTGCCTGTAGCAACACCGAATCTAAGCTATATGGGAATGTATCAACAAACCGCTTCGAACGGTATTGGCGATTTTTTCAAAATGATCACTTCACAGGACAATTTTCAAAAAGGAGAGAAAAAAGAATGGCAAGAGGCCTTCAATTAACACATTTAGTTTCTTAATAAATTAACATTTTTATATTATTTTTTAAATAAAACTGTATGAAGAATTAAATACGTTTTAATTGTTTCTGATGAAATCAAAAACATCATACAAAAAGCTTGTCTTGTTCGCTGTACAAATACTTTTATTGCACATAGCATATATTATATAGGTATTTTGACAAGTCTGTCTAAGATAAGAAGTTATATTAATTTGATATCGTGATCATCACCTATACTATTATAAAGATTTAATATTTAAAACTGGTTTAACTGATGCCATTATTTACAATTTAGAAATTATTATAAATTATTCCAGCTATTATTTCGATCAGCGAATTAAGCCTTGCAAATACTACAAAGATATAAAGCAGCCAGTGTTCGTGACACTGCCTAGGGGACTGAAGCTTAAAATAAGTATACAATTTGTAAATACACCCGTTATAACCTAGTTTCTAAATAGTTGCAGGGTAAACTACGTTTAGCAGTGAGGGGGTGGCCCTTCCACAATACCACCCTGAAATAACAGCTCCTGTACTGTTCTGTTTCGGTGAATGAATAAGGGAACCCAGAGCCCAATTTCCCTATCCTTTAAATAAATAAAATTATTAGCATTCAATTTCAAATATGAATTGTAAACGAGTAGAAAAATATAAAACAAAAAGGATTACGAAGACGATAATAAATAAAAAACTAAAAACGTACTGCTCCCTGCCAGGATTCGAACCTAGGATCTCCCGATCCGACGCGTTATCCATTGCACCACAGGACACTTGAAGATACATTGGGAATGTTCCTATTTTTTTTTTGTAAAACTAAACTTAACAGAGTTAGGGAGGTTAGTAGATAAGAGTTGATTCTCGTTGGCTCACTGTGATTATTTAAAATTTTACCTCAAAACCTAAGCCACATTACATAGGACCACCATGAAAGAAGAGCATAATGTTCGGTGAGGGGAAAGGGTGCTGTCCGAATTGAAAAAACCTTTTTATATTGGATAGTCCATTTATTATACAACGTTCTAATCTTACGATTGTGTTACAAATTTCATTTAATACAAGGAGCAAAAAGAAAGAACGCGATTGCGGTTCATTATCAATGTTATTGACCACCTGTACTTATGTTAAAGCCTGTATTACACATTGCAATTTAAAAGTTGATTTTGAAATAAATATAAACCTAGCTGCTGCCCGCGACTTCGCCCGCGCAACTTTATAAATTATATACTAAAACCTTCCTCGAGAACCACTCTATCCATTGGTGGAAACAGTATGAAAATCGGTGCAGTAGTTTTGGAAGTCGGTTGAAAAGAACAATGTTCTTCTTTCGGCTTATTCGTAGTTTGAAAATTTAAATTTTATAATCGTTCGTAAGGAGTAAACTCCAGTTGTGTGTTGGAGCTGACACAGACAATTTTTTTCTTAACTGTACGTGCTTTTGTACAGTATAATGAAAAATTAAAAGCCGCACGCAACACAAAGAATGTTTAAAAATTAATCAGCAGATTTTAAGATTGTAACATGACCTCATCGTGTTTTGTTACAATCTAAAATAAATCACGTATTAGAAATTATATATTCATCAGGTAATGTGTAAACATTTTTAGTGTTAATTAATCTTTTATAATTAACAGACCTATTTTGTAACTCATCTGCATTTGAGGAAAAATTCAGTTTTTTGTGTAACACTGTATTTGTACTAGAAGAACGCATTTGATACGCATTTGAAGTCCACAAAAACCGTAGCGTTATTTAACTGGACTCGATGAACTACTGCGGTTTAAATACCTATAAATTATAAATACTTAAACCACCTCCAGCACAACATCGAATTACTGTAAAATTGTCGGTAAAAAATGGTATTCCCGGAAGCTCTAATGATGAAAACCCCCGTGAAAAACAACGAGAACCAAACACAAAGAAGTTGGACAAAGCCCACGTGTTTGACAACATGCCGTCTCCAGATATGGAAGTTTACCTGTGATGTGAAGGACAAAATAATAACGTTCTTCGCCGACCGCAAACATCAGAAAGACAGATACACATTGATACATACCGAGGAGGAGTTCGGCTGTCAAGATGAAGATCTTCCTGTTTAAGATGAAAATCAACTTTCACATTATTTTTATTATTAAATAAAATTTTTACTTACTATAAAATAAAAACTATATAAACTTTAAAAGATATTTTATTTTACATACATGAATAGAGACCATTTCCTTGTAGGGGTCGGTCATGGAGTAATTTACTTTGTTTTCAGAAATATCGTGTATATAGGCTCTATACATGATACTGAAACTAAATTTACCATTTTTACAATTTTTTTCTGTATGTATGTATGTTCGTTCCTCCATAACTCTTAAACGAATTGACTGATTTTCATGAAACTTGATAGATAAACATTTAGAAGTACGGGACACGCGATAGGCTACTTTTTATCTTTTTTAACGCGGACGAAGTCGCGGGCACCAGCTAGTCTCGATATAAAAATAAATAATCATTTATTTTCAGATTAACATCCATAACTAACTACAAAAGATTAACTATTTACAAAATTAACTAATATTAACTATTTACATATATTATTATGTGGATTATATATTATGTTATAAAATATTATAAATATGAATGTGAGTTTGTTTATTTGTTACGTTTTGACTTTACTTTACTTTACTTTACTTGTTAATTAAAATTAACAAGTAAAGTTAATTAAATGTTGTTAATAAAATGAGAAAATTAAGATTAGACTAACCATTATGTGCTGTAAAAGTTGAAGCTTAGTAGCGATCGGACGCGGACGAAGTCGCGGGCAAAACATAGTTGATCGATAAAAAAATTGTATACATGTAACAATACGCTCCATAAATAGGCGTAGGCGCCTATTTATAGGATGAACGTGAAAATCTCAAACCCAGTGTATAAGAAACTTTTTTATGAAATGCAATTGAGTACAAATGTAACACAATAACCATTGTGTTCAAAAAATCATTAAACTCCATCGATCATTGATCTAAAAACAAGGTGTAATTAAGATTTAATAACGGAATGGATTTTCTTTGGCAGGTAGGGAATTATATTTTTGTTGGAATTTTTTTTTTATGGAATTTAATACTGTCAATTTATATAAAAAATAAAAAAAAGGGAAATGAGTGTAATGTTTAAAATGAGTTGACAGGGAAAAATTTATAGTCAGTCGTTTTAAGATTTCATTGTATTTTCTATTGAAATGTTTTGTTTAATAGAAATATATTTATAAATATTACATGGCTATGTAAAATTGAAGAGAATAAATTTAAAATTAGAAGACTTAGAAAGTATTATCATTTTAACTACCAAATGCTGGCTAAAATTTTATAACAATTTTTACCTTATTTTATTTTTCTTTTTAATGTTTGGGGCCCTTGTGGCCTCTTTCACCATCTGTCAAGTAGGCTAACAGTCATTTAAAGTCACCGGTAACCGGGGATAATGGAGCTGATATACCTTTGTTTGTACGGTAAACGTCCCAAACATTAAATAGAACATTAATGCTATCGAATTAATGCTATCGAATGATGCAGTAAAACGAGTGCATAATTCAATAAAACAGAAAATGATTTCTAAAAGTAACTAATCAACACTTTACTTGTAGTTGGTAAAAGAGGCCCTAACAGTACATTCATTTTTACATAAACTATGCACAAAAATTAAAAACCGCGTAGATATGCAATTTCTTAATAATGTGTTAAATGTAAACACACGTACATTAGTAACGTGTTAAATGTGGAATGTGTTCTCAAATGAAAATAGAATCACATGGTTGCGTGATAGGACCACCTGTTCTTCCACGTCTTGTGCCACTAGTAGCCCGCTGCGACTTTGCACAAGTAGATTTGAATAGAGTTAACTTACGCTACTATATAATTATAGGTGCAGGGTTCGACCCGAGTCCAAAAATATTTAAGAGCGTTTATTTTAGACTTAAAATTAACTGTGTGGATATAATTTTATTATAAGTAAGAAAATAACGAATACACAAACAAAATACAAAATCTCTTTATCCATATCAAAAAGTCAAAAGTTTCTTTCGAATCATACTATTATATAAAATTCTCGTGTCACATTCGTTGCCATACTCCTCTGAAACGGCTTAACCGATTTTCATGAAATTTTATATGTACACTTGGTAGGTCTGAGAACAGGTTTTTATCTATTTTTTATTCGCGGGCGAAATCGCGGACAGCAGCTAGTATATCTCTATAATGTTACAGATTATACATTGACTTACAAGTGGCGTATAAACGCAAGAATATTTATTTATGAATTAACGTCTTACAGATAACCGTCATCTCTGCGCTAACATTAGCTGAGACATACTCCTCTGTCGTGGGAAGATATTATTCTGAAAATATTCCGTTTGGTGCCAAAGTCAAATATCCAAGGGGATCGGATCCATGCAACCCTCTATACTGGTATCCGAGGCCAATACCTGATTACTGTTTCAAAAAGCCTGAACAACCTGTACGTGTACCATTGCCATTACCAATACCATTACCAATACCGATACCGCTACCTCTAGGCCCGATACCGTTACTACCAGGGCCGATACCGCTGCCACCAGGTCCGATGCCACTGCCACCAGATCCGATGCCACTGCCACCAGGTCCGATGCGACTGCCACCGGGTCCGATAGTACTACCACCAGTTCCGCTATTTTCACTATCAGGTCCGGTACCACTACCACCAAGTCCAATGCCGTACCCACAAGGTCCGGTACCACAACCATCAGGTCCGATACCGTACCCACAAGGTCCGATACCGTACCCACAAGGTCCGATACCGTACTTACAAGGTCCGGTACCTCTACCATCAGGTCCGATACCGCAGCCACAAGGTCCGGTACCGCTACCAATGATTCCTAACCAGCATTTGCAAATGTCATACGGGCCCTACAGCTTTCTTCATCCATTAACATCTTACCAAATACCTCTTCCTAAAGGACCTGTAAATATTCTGCCATTTTCAGATGTATACTCAGACTTAATGGCGAAGCGGAGTTTTAAAAAATTTATGAAAAAGCATTCACACGGTTGTTGAAAAATATTCTTTATCAAAAATTTTATTACTAGCAAGGAAATCCTAAATAGGCATTCATTACACTGTAGTTTTACGAATACATTATTTGGAAAAAAAAAACACAACTTTTCAAATAAAAATATTTATTTCTTTTCGTAACTAAATCATTAAGTAATCATTAAGTGTTTCAAAGTGATAACATGAAATAGGTACCAATAAATTATTTTTAGTATTAAAAAGATTTTTTAGTTAAATATTTATTTAGATATATCTAAGTAGCTACATAGATACCTGACTGACAAGTTATTTTTTTAATTGTTAATATGACAATTTAATATTGCAGATTCATTAATTAATTATATATAAAGGCATAAAAATTTTGTAAACATTTTTAAAATAAAAATACATGTTTAAAAAAAAATTGCGTTTCTTTCCTAATTTCTGTAAATATAGGTATGGTATAAAATTTTAGAAAACTTATTCTTTCAAGTGTATTTAATCCTTTTTAAAAATTAAGTGTTAATAATTATGGAAAGAAGTCCATTTTCATGTGCCCTTCCATACAATGATCGGCAATGCACTTCAAACACCTGTGGCTTTGGTTGTGTTATAGGCGACGGTAGCCACCTAGCATAAATTGGACTGTCAGCATGTCTTGACGGCCTTTGGGTAAAAAAAAACATGTTCATACAAGAAAACGACATTTATTATATTTGTTTTTAGCATATTTTATAGCAAATCGAACGAAATGACCAAAAATGATCGCTCTTTTATTTTTCAGTTCCCGATAAATTCAAATATTACTGCACTGATTTTCATGCTGTTTTCACCAAACGATAGAGTGGTTCTTGAGGAAGGTTTCAGTATATAATTTACAAAGTTACGCGGGCAAAGTCCCGAACAGCAGCTAGTTTTAAATAATAAAAAAAATTGTATCTCATCGTTAGTAGTCAAACACTTTATTTGATGCCAATAAAAATAAAATTGATGTAAACATTTCGTCTTAAAACTAAGTTATTTATTCCATAATAAGTTAGTTACAAATTAATTTCAGACCTGCATCTATATAAAGGTGGCTTAATGTAATTTAGACTCTACAAATTATAATTATTATAACAAATTGCCTTCATTTTAATTACTTTTCTAAAAATTACAATTACTAGATTAGCATTAAAATAAATTCATTTAAACGCTAGAATTACATTTGTCTTATTTAATTTACGTCACTAATGAGATAGTCTCTAATTTAATACTAATGGACGTATTTGATAAGGGATAAGAAATTTACAAATAATTACCTATATGCCTATCACACTTAAATTTCATTTATTATATAGTGAATAGCGGACACAATAATGGGCTAAATATATACGAAAACACCTGTGGCCATTTAAGCAGGCCATTTATGGATTAAAAACAGATAAGTATGTATAGTAAATTCTCTCATATGAAATCGGCACTTCTATTACCATTATAAACCAAAGTATAGGTGAATTATTATATTAAGGTTTGAAGGCGACACTTGCGGGGGAATCGGCAAAAATTGCTAAGGAAAATGAATTTTTTTTTTTCTTATTTCGTAATTTTTCACCTCACTAACTTAACATTACAGGTAGTGTTGATATTGCTTCCATAAAATCATCGTGCGATGTCGAAGGGCAACGTTTTTTTAGGCATTTATTCACCATGACGTATTTACTAATACGATAAAACAATCTGTACGCAACAGTACCTAAGAGACTCGAGACGCGCGAACGAAGTGCGGGAGGGGAAGAGCGTCTGAGTCTACGAATAACGTGTCGGCTCACCGACGCGTACCCGCCCCTCACTTTCCTCTGCCCCCTCAAAGACCTAAAAGGAGTTCTGCGCACATTTGCCGAGAAGTCTTTATTCGCTGCACGACTTATACCTATGTTTAATTAACACTAATAATAAATCTGTAAGTGTTGGTCATGGAGTAAGTTAACTTTGTTTTCAGAGATATCGTGTTTATAGACTCTATACATGATACTGAAACTAAATTGACAATTTTTAGATTTTTTGTAGATTAGATTTATGTAAGTATGTATATATGTTGCTCCATAACTCTTAAACGAATTAACTGATTTTCATGTGACTTGTTATATAAACATTTAGACGTACAGGACACAAGATAGGCTCCTTTTTTCGATGGTTCGTTATGATTTTATTAGGGTTTAGATTGTGATTTGCCTATTGATTTATTACACTAAGCGCCTGTTTCACAAACGTCAAGTATGGCCTACTTGACGTAACTGTCATTTAAAGTCACAGGTAACCGGGGATTATGGAGCTGGTATACCTTTATTTGTACGGTAAACGTCCCAAATATTGAATAAAAAATAATAAAAAAAAAATCGCCTATCGAATGATGCAGTAAAACGAATGCATAATTCAATAAAACAGAAAATGATTTCTAAAAGTAACTAATCAACACTTTACATGACGTTGGTGAAAGAGGCGCTAAAACTATTGTTCAAAAATAGTGTGTGGGTGACTTATTAGGTTAACGGTAGGAAAAGTCATGTTTATTTATTATAGTATGTAAAGGTGTACACACAGGCTGACGGTCAACTCGATGGGAGATGGTTACCGTCGCCCGTAATACAAGCAACGGTACAAGTGCCGCAATTACTCCGCCGACTATTGTAGGCTTTGGAGTGAAATTCACAAGACTTTTCAATATTGTGTCCGCTATTATGCAATAACTAAATAATGTATTTTTCGATAACATATTAAATTCTAAATATTTAGGTACCTACTTACCTATTCTATTTTAATTTTAAAAATTCTAAAACTACTCGTATCATATAAAGTTGTATTAATCTCATAGAAACATTATATTTATGTATAAGTACCTAGTATAAAAAACCTAAATTTATACGATTTAAGTATCATTTGCCACAAGAGTTTTAAGTAGCTTGTCAAATACCAAACAGAACTTACATTAGATGTGCGCAAATACTCTAAAAAATTATAAACAATATTTGTTTATTATAATAATAACCTTTTATATTTTATGGACTTTTACGTATTTATTGCCTAATTACAAATCAAGCTATTCTTTGAGTTTTTTGAGTGTGAATTTTTGAGTGCGACCATTTTATTTATGTATTTATTTTGTTACATTGAATTCAAAGGTCCTACCACTTTTTGCATATATCAATACTAATAATAAATCTATAGGGGTCAGTCATGGAGTAATTTACTTTGTTTTCAAAAATATCGTGTATATAGGCTCTATACACGATACTGAAACTAAATGGACCATTTTTAGAATTTTTTTCTGTATGTATGTATGTATGTATGTGATACGTGATAGGCTACTGCGACGCGGACGAAGTCGCAGGCAACAGCTAGTCTATAATAAAACAATTCAGTAAGTCTGTTTGTTTGTGATACTATTTTTTGCTATTATTTTCTTTATTAGTAGCTATTGACAAGTTTTTACATCCTAACGAATTGACGTTATATTAACTAGCTAACTAAGCATAACTTAACTATGCTAATTACACCAAAGTGTTATTAATAAGTCTATACTAATAATAAATCTGTAAGGGTTGGTCATGGAGTAAGTTGCTTTGTTTTCAGAGATATCGTGTTTATAGGCTCTATACTATACATGATACTGAAACTAAATTGACCATTTTTAGAATTTTTTTTCTGTATACATATGTATGCATGTTCCTCCATAACTCTTAAACGAATTAACTGATTTTCATGTAACTTGGTAGATAAACATTTAGACGTACAGGACACAGGATAGGCTACTTTTTTCTTTTTCAACGTGAACGAAGTCGCGGGCACCAGCTAGTATAATATAAATTGGTTACAAGTGTTTCTTATCCATTATCTTCGAAATTATTATGGTGGAATTTCCCAATAGCTTCATTAAAGCAATATTAAATCGTTCTTAGTCCTCATATGTAACTTGTACCCTTTTATTTACTGTCTAATTAAATCATTTAATAACCCTTCTATTTAAATTCTTGAATAATTTAACCGTAATAAGATAAATGTGTATATTTATGAAAAAAAATCATGAATGCGTATTCGTACCTGTAAGTTCAGTTTTAAAAAATAAAACTATTACGTTTCTTAAGAGCCTTATTCTTATAATAAACAAATAATAACTATGTTCAACCATTTAAGATACCTATTGCGCTTATGCCCACTTAAAAAAAAAAAAATCTCTAAAAAAACTTAATTAATTAACTTACTGGAATGTCTCGTATGGACGGTCGTTCTTTAATACCTACTACTTAAAAAAATCAATACTTCATACACAATAAATACATTCAACTAAAATATTTTAAAGGTACCGACTCAGATAAATGTTAATATAAAGAAAACTTACTTACCAGATGCCTTCAAAAATAGCTTAGAACGGTTTTCAGAAATTATTCCTTATTTTAGACACAATTTTTGCCTCAAATTTAAATTTAAATCGAGTTTTAAAATGTAAAATTAAAAAAAAAGTTAAATCATTATTTGTTTTTTTAGTGAAGCACTGAAATATTATTTATGATATATTATTAAAATTATTATTATTAGAAAAATTTTGCAAGTATTTTTGTATTAAAATCCACGTTTTAAATGTTCGAAACATGTCATATTAAGTCATAGTCATAGCTGTCAATATTATATCAGATATTAATTGAAATTTACTAATACGTCCAAAATCTGAAATCCAAAAATGTCGTAATGAATCTTTTTAGTAGGCACATGTGGAATCTTTACACTTATGTATCGAATTACAAGGTTAGGTAATCTTTTTCAAAAAGTTCCGAACTACAGGGTGGTCTGTTGCAGTGCTCTATATTATCCTACATAAGACGTTGGTCAATTGTATCGACTTCTTTATGATCCATTGAAAAGTTACATTTGGGGTTGCGTTTGTCAGAGGACGCAATTTTATTTTTTAGATATGAAGGGGGGGTTGGTGTAAAGTTAAATCAAAATTTGTGCGGTTGCAACCCTTGTCCCACGGCCGCCATCTTGGAAAATAGGGTTAAATGGTTTTTACGGTTTACCTGCCAAACTAAAGGTCTCACAAAAAAAATTATTTAACATTTTTTGTTGCAAATAAAATTATATTTTTTTTTTATTAGAGATGGGTTTGCTCTTGGCATTGTTTGCTCTTGGCAAAATTGGATCAATTATATACTCTCGTATTTCTTGCTATCAATAACAATTTAACTAATTCGATAATGCCAAGGAACGAATGACATGTTTTTTTAATTATTAAATATCGTTCAGTTATAATTTTAACAGGATCCTGGTAAATTCTGTTACCATTCGAAATTGTGAATAAAAAGTTGGCGAGTTTGAAATGTAAAACAAAGTTATTGACGCCTTAATTATCGGCTCCGATTCTGCAAATGAAAAGTTTCCGAACACACAATGCAGTGTGGGCTACAGTTGAACTTTGTAATTGTAAAATGGTTTATTTTGTTATAGTTTCATTTTCAATTTAAACCATTTACGAAATAAATTGAATTCGTTTGAATTAGGAAGAAAACATTCACGATATAATTTTCTTATTAAAAATAAATATTTAATTGGAGTACTGATTTCTTTCAGGCATATTTACTTATACGCATATTGACGTTACTCATATTGACTTATACGCGTATTTACTTTACGCATATTGACTTTACTCAAATTAACTTATACGCATATTGACTTATACTCATATTGACTTATACGCATATTGACTTATACGCATATTGACTGATATTATATGTTTACCTAATAAGTAAAGTTTAAAGGTGGAAAATTTTAACGCCAATAGGATAGGAAAAAATCCTTTATTTTTAAAAAGAAATAAAAGGAAGTAAAAGTATTTTTATGGCTTTATAAATCGATAGAATCAATCATAAAGAACAAATTTCTCTATCAAGCACGGTAAATTAAACGAACTTTCCCTAAAGGTGGCGTCAAAAATTTCTAACCTGTATTTGCTTGCATTGCATATCAATTCACGCCTAATTAACTGATTTGAATTTATTAAATCAAAATTAATCAAAAACATAATGTTAAGACAAATATGACCCAACAAATATTTACTGTAGTGCTTTTACCTACGTTTGTACATATGCCTACTAAAGAGAAACACTAGGTAAAGTCGGGGCACGAAAACCTTCGTCAGTTTTCAAACTCATTCCTTTATCAAAATCGTAGACTCTTAGTACCTTTTGAAACTAAATCACTAAACAGCCAAGTGTTTGAAATGAAATTTTGGCATGAATGACAATTCTGCTGGTGCAAGCAAATGTCGACTTAAAGGTAACGAACCATTTCTTACCCCGACTGTACCTACTAACGACCTGACTGAGTGACTCAGGATTCATTGTTTGTTCACGATGATGATATCACAAAAACTAATTCTTTACTTTCTAGTTAGAACAATCAAATTGGTTCAATTGTTATTTGTATAAGTAATGCAGACATATTATACCTAGATTTTTATTTTTGTGCGAAATGGGGAGTTCCTTTTTGTAATCGAGTAATCCTTGTTGTAAGCTATATAGATAGACATAACAGCCATATTGATGCCATATATTGGAACAGCATGATTGTATAATCCAATCGGTTTCTGAACCAACTTATAACAGAAATATCGGTAACCAAATACCGTATATTCATTTCATAGTAATTTTGTAGCAGAACCGTAGATGTCCTGCTTGTATACCTAAAGTTCTTTATGTAACTCTGTTTTTGTGTTGAAAAATTACAAAAGATTTAGTCAGCGGATATATGGATAAAAACACAAAACGACACAGAACATACACACACACGCACACATGTAAACATAATATATATAAACAACATATAAGAAGCATTACGTGTATAAGCAATCGGACCGTTTTTAGAAGAAAATCTAAAAACGTTTACCGTTCGATAAATATAAAATTTATGAGATATAACAATTATTTACAATTTAAATTAATTAAAAAAAATGTACATTTTTTCGTCCCAAAGATTTGTTTGTAAAAGTAATATGAACATGTATAAAAATCGTTTTCTAAAATGTCGTTAGAATGTAGGTAATCATATAATTAATCAACTAATAAAGTACATATTTTCATTTCAACATTACTATGTGATATCGATTCTGAGTTGATTAACAAAACAATACATTTAAGTAGGTACTGTCCGATTCCCTATTGTAATAAGTACATATATTGTAGAAACTTCTATCAGCTGCTATTAAAAAAATTACTGTACATTAAAGACAATTAGGTCTAAGACACAACCAGCGCTAATGACAATTTTATTATTTGCCAGCACACGTGATCTGTAGAAAAATTAGTCACCAACATAATATAGTGCGAGAGACGGCGTCAGAAATATATACCGTCATTTGTTATATATTTAATTATATGGCAAAAATTATCTGGTAGATGACACTTAGCGTCTCTTTCACCATCTGTCAAGTAGGCTAACTGTCATAACCGGGGATAATGGAGCTGATATACATTTGTTTGTACGGTAAAAGTCCCAAACATTGAGAAGAAAATTTAAAAAAACTCGCCTATCGAATGATGCACTAAACTAAGTGCATAATTTAATAAAACAGAAAATTATTTCTAAAATTAACTACAGAACACTTTACTTGTAGTTAGTGAAAGAGGCCCCTAGATTGATAAATTGCGAATGGGTTGCTTAATTAAATCGTAATAATATTTGAGAGTGATAAAGAAGCATTTCGTGCGCTACTCTGTTCGTTTGTCTGTTCGCGATAAACTCAAAAACTACTGCACCGATTTTCATGCCGTTTTCGCCAATGGATAGAGTGGTTCTCAAGGAAGATTTTAGTATTTAATTTACAAAGTTACGCGGGCCAAGTAGCGGGCAGCAGCTAGTAAATTATAATTTATTTTATTCAACAGAATCGGCATGCTATTTAAGTAATTAGGAAACCCATTCGCAATTTATCAATGCAACTGTCATCTACCAGATAATCTTTGCCATCTAAAAACAACAGATGAGGGTATATATTTCTAATGCGGACTCTCGTACTATAACCCACAACCTGGCAATGGCAACAAGATGGACATACGACTATTGATGTCCACCAGTAGATATTCTTTTATTGAAATTATGACATGACACACTAACGACAAAATCCCCAATAGCTATACAATTAAGCTAATGAAACTAATTAGGCTAATGAAGGGAATTACCAAGTGAAATTCTAAAAGCGATTCATTGAAACGCGACGCTTTTGTGAAATTGATATTATTGATTGATTCAAAACTTATATACACCTAAATTTGTATACCTAAATATCTCAAATTGAGATTTGAAATTTTGAAAATACTAAGCATATTTTGAGCACGTAATGAAAGCCGTACAGTATTCTTCAACTAGTGATGCAAAGAAAATACAGGACATAATATCGCTGCTTAAAAACTAAAGTGCCATAAAACAAAAAAAAAAAAAAATGTTTTTCTTTCAAAAATACAATCACAATCCTTCATATTGTATGTTGCAAAAAGACTTATGCTTGTTTTATTCCATATTTAGTATATTTTGATCATTTTTAATATACATATATTCAAAAGTAACTTATATGCTTATATTTCTTATAGTATTCAGTTTATTAAAAATGTACTTAAAACATTTAATTCTACTTAAAAATACGCTTCTAACGATATATAATATGCCTATATTTGATATACATATATGTCCAATAAGAAAAATTTTTTTTCGTTTAGCTCTCCTGTAAAAAGTGTAATTTTGATTTGTGGCCCTTTAGTCTTTAAGCAGCGATATGTAGAAGAGGGAGGAGAAAGTCTCCCCTTAATGTGTGCCCTCCCTTTCTCACTTTTATGGAGTATCTTCTAAGGTTAAGAAGAAGATATTAGGATGATGCCTTCTCAGAGAATTGGCTCATAAAGAAAATAATATTTAAACAACAACCAAAATAAATTGGTGCCATGTAAAATGAAAATGTGCTGGCAAAAAAATAATCTGTTGATTTACACAGTCATTACATTATTATAGCGGCTTTATATTTGTTGGTATTAATCGTCATTGACGCTAGTTATTACATTTATAAACAAATACAACCACAACACATTCAACACAATATAAATAAAAAAACTACCCTCAGCCATGCTGAAAATATTTATTTTAACCCGAGTCGAACTCGATTTAATATAAACAATTGAATATTATACAGACATACCGTTTATTGTGGGTATACTTACATTAATCAATATCAAAATGATTATACGAATTTAAATCCTTAAATAATACTCGAATATACCTATGTTTACATTAATAAAATCAATGTACGTATATTATATTATTAATGTTAATTAAAATTAAATTTTGTTTGTTTAGTTCCACTTAAATTTTGCAAAGATAGGCTCAATTAATTGGTTCAGTGTTAGTATTATTTCATAAGGACATCTAAAGTTATATAATATTGTTATGAAGAAATGGACAGGTCATAAAATCAGAGCCAATTAGATAAATCGTCATAAATAATACTAGATATTATGTGCGCAAATCTCCAGAAAGGAAATGAGGTACACCTTAAGGCTGGAGTAGTTCTGATAAATGATAATTACGTGCAATACAAAGTGTAATTACTGACGAATGATAGATTTATCTATGGTTAAAATGGAGACGAGGCTGCCAAAACACTGTTATTATTATTATTATATCAAAAAAATACTTACATTAACTCTTAACATTACAATAACTATTTAGAAATTCAAGTGTAATCGAAGTATATTTTGCTGAATATTTGTCGGTAAAATACGTGCTCTTGAGTTCTAATATTACAAAACCTGACCAATCAATTAGTAATAATTAACGCATAGCAAAATCACGTATAGTAAAATATTATATTTCATTGGAAATATTGAGAATTAATAGAATTTCTATCGCCCTGGTGAGAGCAGATATAAGCACCAAATCTAATATCACCAAAAAGGCCAAATACATTTTTAGAAAACATTTTAAAATCTCATAGAATAACAATATATTTACAATGAATCACATAGAAAGATTAAAGCACTAAAAAGTGTACAAATATGTTAGGTTAGTGTATATTTAACTTAATAAGTACATACAAAAAGTGACAAATTGAGCAGCACGACAAAGTGCTCGTTTATAAAGTTTAAACTCAATAAATTGTTATAAACATACAACATTATTAGAAAGTATACTTTTTTATTTGATATTCGTATGTTCGAGTGCACATTTTTCTCGTTTCTATCGTTTTGAAAATCATTGTAAGGGCATGTGCAGACGAGAGACAGTCCTTGGGTTAAATTTAGTCCGTCAAAAATAGATCGCTTACAAAGACTAAGAGGACTTCGAGAGACAAAAGTTCCCCGAAAAAATGAGGTTCGGCTGTGTCACAACGTGTGCGTTGTGATAAAATTTTCTTTCAACATGTTATATTCGACTAATTCGAATATACCTTGCATACCAAAAAATTCTCTAAATCTAGCTGAATCGAGTTGGATTTAAATTTTGGATTTATCTGATTTAATTCTGTTATAATTATTAATTACTATTGCCCGAATTGCCTCCTATCATGGAAGCAAATTTAAAGACGTACATATTCCCCTCAAAAATATAACTAACTTGCCAAGGTGCGTCTACGCACACATTAGGGATTTAGTCCTATTTGAGCTCTCGCGAGTAATGTCGATTGAACAATTTTCCAAACTTCGAGGACATTAATTGTCTTACGAGGACCAAAGTCCCTCGTCTGCTCGCCCCTTAATTGATCATTGACTCGTTGGAAATATTTAAAATACAGACATTTCCAAATATAAGACGTTTCCAGTAATTAAACATTGTACTCTAAAAGGTATAATAAATTATTACATGATTAAATTTTGAATAAAATTCAACTACGAATATAAATTTAAGGGTTTTTCATCACTAAATTGAAAAAATTTTGTACATGTATAAATTTTTTAAGTTGTTACAATTCATCTTCAATTATTGTTTAAAAATCACTTGATATGTCTGTTGTAATCGCATCTTGATTATCGATAATCGATTTTTTTTTTCATTATTCAAAACTTATGACTAGCCGCTGGTTGCTCCGGTGGTGTAACGTTCATTGCCATATTATCGTAGGAGAAATCCAAAGTGGTGTCTTCGGCGGGATGTCTGTTACTCAGCACGGTGCTTATGGTCTTTGGAGTAGTCGCCCCTTGGCTCTTCTCTGTCTGAGACGTGCGAGCCTCCAAATCTCGAGCATTGAGAGGTTGCGGCTGCCTTTTTGCACCTTCGGGAATATCCAACTTTAGTTCTGGCTTCTTGGCCAGTTCCGCATGAGGGTTCTGATGCGTGAGTCCGTGTGCTGGATATTGCTTCACTCGGTTCTGTAAAATCACGATAATATTTGTACTAATGTATAGATTAGATGATTTAGTTATACCTACCCTCTTCATTCTAAAATTTTAAATATAGTATAACGATCGTTTGCCTGTTCAATTTTGCTAAGCAGTGCCTGCTGAGCAGTTTAGGATTAGAAGTAGACAAACATACTTCTTGATTTTTTTATATATAGATAGAAGACTTATTCATTGAATAAATGAATAAATATTTAAAAAAATATGGACTATTCAACCGACTTCCAAAAAAGAGGAGGTTCTCAATTCGACTGTATATTTTTTTTATGTTTGTACCTTATATCTTTCGACTGGGTGAAACGATTTTGATGATTATTTTTATATTTGAAAGCAGGTGCTTCCCGTGTGGTCCCATTTCAATTTGGTCCAGTTCTGACAATGGCATTCATGAGAAAAGACCATAATACGGTTTGAAGTCGGTTTATTTTTTGTTAAAAAGTGTTATTAACTATTCATTAAATACCTTATTTACATGTCGAATGATCTCACCTTGTTTGGTTGTAACTTCTGCTTTATATATCTCCAAGTGAAGCGTCCACGGCACACAATGACGAGTACTATCACCAGAATAGCCAACGCTACGCCGCTGATAATAAGAGCTGCTTTCGCTTCACGCTGTGCACCTTGCAATTAATATTTTCATAACTCAGTAGGTATATAAAGCAATTCATACATGTGATTTAAGTAAATATTTGATAAGACATGTAAAACACTAGCTGCTGTTGCAACTAAGTGCTAAAATAAAAGATATAATAACGCCTGGCAAAAAATGTAAAGCAATATTACGCGTGACTTACATGTATTTCACTTTTGATTGGATCTTTATTTTTAGACTAGATACATGCTCCCGGCTTCGCCCGGGTTCAAAATAAAAACTACCCTAACTTTTATGTTGGACCAAATTACACATTGTTATGAAGTTTTATCAAAATCGATTCAGTATTAGTGGTAGGGCACACTGCGTTTCGCAGTCATTTGGGCAGCCCGTCTGGCGGCAGTAACCACCACCTTACAGAATACCACCGTGAAATAACAGCATATGTGCTGTTGTGTTTCGGTGAGTAAGTAAGGGATGCCAGAGCCCATTACCCCATCCCTCCCTTATCCTTCTATGGTTGGCAGCGCAATTGTAGCACTTATGGCGTTGCTTGTGTTATAGGCGACGGTAGCCACCTACCATCAAGCCTGTCTGTTGACCTTAACATTAAGAAAAGTAGTTTAGGAGTTCATTGGCGTCAAACAACGTAACACGTAATTTCTAAATATAGAAAATATATCAGGACTGCACTATATTTATCCTAAAATTCTATTTTTTTTTTTAATCAGACAAGTAGTTTCGATGACAGTGTATCTAAGCGGTACAACTTTCACAATATAATATTAGAACATATATAAATTCCGACCATAAAATACACTTGCTTAGCCAAGATAACAATTGGTGTTAATATTACAGTCACATAAAACGATAAACAATAGGAAAATGACTTTTAAATGTGCTATGACATTAAAAACCTATTTGTAAATGGCTAGTGTTTTAAAAATGTAGAACATTAATAGAGATCTCTAAGTCGATGCATTTATTTTGAGAGTACATATTTACATATTTAAAACAATGAATATGGACGCAGCGTCATTTATTGTAGTAATAATATAAAATAGTGTTTTAAAAATGTAGAACATTAATAGAGATCTCTAAGTCGATGCATTTATTTTGAGAGTACATATTTACATATTTAAAACAATGAATATGGACGCAGCGTCATTTATTGTAGTAATAATATAAAATAGTAATTGTAACAATAGTATATGTAAGTAGTAATAGCAACGCTTCAATAACATAATTTTCGCATGCGTGAAAAGATTAAATATATTAAAAACTAGCTGTTGCCCGCGACTTTGTCCGCGTAAAAAAAGATAAAAAGTAGCCTATCACGTGTCCCGTACTTCTAAATGTTTATTTATCAAGTTTCGTGAAAATCAGTTAATTCGTTTAAGAGTTATGGAGGAACGAACATACATACATATAGAAAAAAATTGTAAAAATGGTAAATTTAGTTTCAGTATCATGTATAGAGCCTATATACACGATATTTCTGAAAACAAAGAAAATTACTCCATGACCGACCCATACAGATTGATTATCTATACTAATATTATAAATGCGAAAGTAACTCTGTTTGTCTCGCTTTCACGCCAAAACTACTGAACCGATCACCATGAAATTTTGCATACACGTTGTCTGGGACACCAGGAAAGACATAGGATACATTTCATCCAAGAGAAAAGTAATGTTCCCGAGGGATTGTCTACAATATATATAAAAATGTAACTAACGCCTGGCCAATGTGTTATAGCAACAAGTTGTCAAGCGTTGTAATTGCTTTTATATTTTTAATTTATCATCGCGTACGAAGTCGCTTGCACCAGCTAGTTAGATCAAAATTCGTTGAGAAATTTTTGCGTGATTAAGTAACATACAAGCTCAAAAAGATCGCTTAGAGTCAGCTAAGTTAATGTATTTATCGCTAGCATTACACTTATTATTTTAGTTTTCCAAAAATCGCCTAATTCAACATTTTTAACGCCACATAATGCGAACATAAGAAACTATTGACGAAGTTAATATAAATCTATTAAGATGACAGCTTACTTGGAGCATTTGTGGCGTTGCTTGGTTATTAAGAGACGGCAGCCACTTACCATCAAGTGTACCGTTAGCCTGCCTGCCGACCTTTGCATAAAAAAAATTGTAGGACCAAGCCTTTTTCAACCGACTTCCAAAAAAGGAGGTTCTCAATTCGACTGTATATATTTTTTATGTTTGTTACCTCATAACTTTCGACTAGGTGAAACGATTTTGATGATTATTTTTTTATTTGAAAGCTGGTGCTTCCCGTGTGGTCCCATTTAAATTTGGTTCAGTTCTGACAATGTCATCCATGAGAAAAACTGTTTGAAGTCGGTTTTTTTTTAAATTTACTTACGCAACAACGCACAGCAACGTCATAGCAATAAAATTTCGCAACAATTTTTTTTATACATAATAATAGCCAGACAAAGAAACATGCAGCATTTGTGGATTCAAATTCACCAATTAAATAAGAACTATTAAACGTGTCCAAGATTAGAATAATCCGGGAATCGAACCCGGATCGTTTTATATGAATATGTTATTGATTATTGAATACTTACTGCTGTAATCGACAAAAGGCATGGAATCCTCCTTCCTCATGTATCTCAGGTCCAAGAGGTACCCTGAAATCAAATATACATACATATTTTTAATTTAACACGTGAGGTTTGGCTATCTACTTTTTTTTAATACAAATTCAATATAATGGTAAATACTTTAATGAGACACTAGCTGGGCCAGCGACTTCGTCCGAGTTGAAAAAGAAAAAAGTGTCCTGTAAGTCTAATTGTTTATGTACCAAGTTTTATGAAAATCAGTTAATTCGTTTAAGAGTTATGGAGAAACATAACACACATACGTCATTCATACATACAAAACCTACACTTACAGATCTATTATTAGTTATGGATCATTTTGGATTATTAATTAACGAAATATCATTACTTAATCTCATTATTCTACATAGTTTGTAATAGGTTAAATCATTCCTAGGATAAGATTATATCAAAATTCAACACCTATGACGAAATTTTCCAACATTAGATATTTTTGTTTGAAATTTCTATGTAACAAGAGTCGTCCACGCGTTAGTTTCTCACACATGCACCGCAACATTTATAGACAGGTAATGTTACAGTGCACCTGTCTGTATGCAGCGCGTATTATCGGCGCATTTGTGTGAGTGGTATACCTGTTAGAGTCAACAGACCATAACGCCCATGGATATTGTTAAGCCCGGTACCAAGAAACTCTTTTGCTGCGGTCGCGTGACCTTCTGTCGCTTGGCCACCATACAAAAATGAGACATGTGACAGTATCGCAACGCGCCATAGTACAGGGCGTACGAGAGACATGTTTTCTGCTACACTTTAAATACTTTATTCAACGACGAATGGTTCTGTTAATATGGATAGATTTCAACGAGAAGTATCTTTAAAAGAAAATTTTAATGCTAATACTGATAACATGTATAGGTAATCTGTCTTTCTATCTGTTTATTTATAAATAGCTCTTGCACGCGATTTCGGACAGGTACCTAACTTTATAAAATAGGTATAGCCTATGCTATGTTACTCGCTGATAATATAGCTTCCCAAAAGTGAAAGAAATTGTTTCGAGGCATATAAACCTTACTCGTTTATCGCTATTTCCATTAGTGAATACCGTATCTAAATCCGTATGTATGCTTTCGAAGAAGTTAACAGAGAAACTGACAAATGCGGAAAGAGACTTATTTTATAGTATGTACCTATCGATAATAATAATAAATATGTAATGTATCGTATCTGTATGTTCCTCCATAACTCTTAAACGAATTAATTGATTTTCATGAAACTTGGTAGATAAACATTTAAACGTACGGGACACAGGATAGGCTATATTTTTCTTTTTCAACGCGCTAAATTTATATGTGAAGTTTATTTGGAAAATCTTTCACTATTTCAAGTTTTCCTATTCGAGATGTAGGTGTGCCTACATTATTTATTTAATTAATTATTTTTAATACTAATAATAAATCTGTAAAGGTTGGTCATGGAGTAAGTTAGTTTGTTTCAGAGATATCGTGTTTATAGACTCTATACATGATACTGAAACTAACTTGACCATTTTTACAATTATTTTCTGTATATATGTTCCTCCATAACTCTTAAACGAATTAATTGATTTTCATGAAACTTGGTATATAAACATTTAGGCGTACGGGACACATGATAGGCTATTTTTTTCCTTTTAAACGCGGACGAAGTCGCGGGCGCCAGCTAGTAAACAAATAAGTTAATAGTAGAGATTATGAAATTATTTTAATGTCACAAATACCCACATATTATGTACCTAAATACTTCTAGATTCATAAATTACATTAAATTTAAGTCCACTGAACGGACTATAATATAAGTCCGAACGGACTTCACAATAAAACGTCACAATAACATTAAGAAAATTGCCTTCAAGCATTTATAAAAAGGTGTTGATGCCGATAAATAGTTTAATGGTTAGTTAACTTTTGAAATGAACTAAAATCGTTATAACTCAAATAAACTCTTCAACGAGATATTTGACCTGAAACGAAGCCTACACATTCTTGAACCTTAAGAGTAAAAGAGACAGACATATACGCTAAAACGAGACGCCTATAGAGAGTGGCTTTACTGGCTGTCACGAAACTGGTTGCACTGGTATTAGCAAGACATTAAAGGCAACCCTCGGCTGTTGAGAATACAGTCTAAATTCGAACGACATTGTGAATGAGGCACCTTTTTACATCTTATATTTATTAGTCATCAATACTAATAAGATAATTTCCAACGGCCGTAGCGACGAGTCACTTATGAAAAATCAAGTTTTCCTTCAAACGCAATCTTATCTTATATTTATTTATCATCTTATTTAAAACTAGCTCGTGCCTGTGACGTTGAAAAAGAAAAAAAAGTAGGTATCCTAAATGTTTATCATGAAAATCAGTTAATTCGTTTAAGAGTTATGGAGGAATATACTTAAATACATACATACAATACCTACACTTACAGATTTGTTGCGATGATGAATAATTGTTTGCGGAACCAAAATCTGAATATGTGTTACGTACCTAAAATAATTATCATCTTATCTTCTTTACTTAGTATGAAACAAAGTCGTTTTCAGTTTCGTTATTCAGTTATTCATTCATTAAGAAAGTTATTCATAAAATTTAAAATTTTGTGAATTTGTGCAGTAACAACTCAAAATATTGCGTATAAGAGATGTCGCGAGCAAAAGCAATTTGTATTTATCTAAATGATCGATCTGTGTCCATGTATTTATCGTATAGTATCTATTTATGTATAAGTATAATAAGTCTATATAAACACTTTTCTAAAATGTCATGCTTCTGTGTATTCTGTGTATCTTTCATTGAGCTCCGTAAACGTGACAGGCGTCCAACCGTCATAGACAAATGTTTATAGCAAGCTTTCACTATTTGTCTGGCAATTTCTTTGGCTAAGAAGCTATTGTCTTACCGCTAACCTAAGAAATTATAACTAAAGTCCGCTGTTATAAATTTCCTTTTTTCATATTGGATTTTGACTTTAGGCGAATATAGTTTTATTCTCTTTCGTGTTTTAAACCATATAAATATAAATCGCGCCACGGCTGTGATAGACTCTCTTCAAATCACTTATGCACCAGTATACATACAGGCCTCTCTCGTAATTTTTCAATAGGAGCGGTCAGAAGCAGCCTGGATCCACTCTGGAGTTGCGGCTCTTATCAGGTCGTCTGTCCACCTTGTGACGGATGCACAAAAAAAACGGAGGCAGTCATGAGGACTGCCGACAGAAGTGAAAACTTAAAACTGAGCGTCCAACGCACACACATACAATCGGGTATTTGCAATGTGTTGGCGTGATCGCGTACGTATTATAGACAGCTGCGCGAGGCTAACTGTGAAGCATTAGCATGTTGCTGACGCGAACCGATACATTTTTTCCCTACACAAAGTCGTATAACGCGGCTATAGAAGTTTTCACTTTAAAAATTTAAATCGAGAACCTTCCGGCCCCAGACAGCGGCCCAAGGCTCTCCTTGCTCTCCTGCCCACTGCCACTTGCAATGTAACCCCGAGCATAGCCCTCTCCATAGATCGTTGAGCGATGTGGAGCTTTCTTACAAAGCTCATAATAAGAGGCCACGTTTCAGTGCCATATTTGTCATCACCGGCTACACATATTGTTTGAAAACTTTTGTTTTGAGATACTGAGAAATTTTGTACGAGAAGATGTCTCGAAGCTTCGTTTCGGCTGGATTCGCCGATTGATCTCCTTCTGCCAGTTAGCTCAAGTGGGCTGTTTGTCCCAAGTATATGTACAACTTGCCAACAACTTCGAAAGGCCATAGGTCCACCCTTTGAGAAACTCGGTTGAGGTCTTCTAGCATCCTTATTTCCCAATAGATATCTACATTAGATAGACTAATAGAGAAGAAATTTGATTTTTTTGTAGTTAACTATAGCAATAAAATACATTTTGTACGTATTATTTTTAAAATCTACATTTAATTTTGTAGAACAACAGCTGACGCGTCCACAACGACGGTTAAAATGGAATTCATTTTCCAATTAATATTCGTTTTATACTGAATTATTTTTTGACCTATAATAACAGTTACCTTGTTAAGTGGCGTCGTTAAAATATATTTACAACATTTACAATGTGCCTTTATTAACTTTGGATTGCAAAATTTATACTTGTTGAGTGCAAGTTATGCCCTTATAGTTGCAATGCCAATGTGAGGCTCAACCCTTGCAGACCCTGTTAGGCCGGTTTTATTTTAAAGAGAGTATTCGATACAAGTACTAGTTTGCGAACTGGACTCACACAAACGAAAGCCTCTCGAAGTGTACGAGAGAAATGTTTCCAATAGTTAAACAAATTAGATGTTGCACGCGACTTAGTCCGCGCAACTTTATAAATTACTAGCTGGTGCTCGCGACTTCGTCCGCGTAGAAAAGTATAAAACGCCATCTACCGTATTTTGGACAGATGGCGCTATCTCCCGGGCCAAGCCGCTAGTGTTTACTTTAATTTTAGATTTCCCGTAGAAATGAAGCATTTTCCCGCGGTAAAAATTATCCTATGTTCATCACGGATAATGTCGGCTTCTAATGGTATAAGAATTTTTCAAATCGGTCCAATAGTTTCTCGAGCCTATTCTATACAAACAAACCAACAATCGACAACAATCAAACAAAAAATCAAGGAGTAATTTGACATTTACATAAATACTTATAACCACAAACGTCCGTTTTACCATTTTATGAAACCGTAATCAATGCTTTATAGAACATTAATTAGTTTAGAATTAATATTAATTATTATTTAATTGTTTTAATTATATTTTCTGCAAAGTCTCCCACTTCTACTTCGAGGTATGTATTTAATAAACCATGTCCAAATAATAATATATTTTTGCCTTTTACCTAAAATTGTTACCCGGGTGCGCTCATATATTATTATGTACATTCCTAGCACCTAACCTAAGTAGAGTGATATTTTTTGAAAAAATTCCTACCCTAAGGGTGGGAAAATGGGGGTGGGAAAATTAAAAATTAAGCATGTAGTAAATATTAGATTATAGCCATAAAAAACTATAAAATAAAACTTTTTAACAAGAAATAAAACCGCCGAAAAAACTGAAAAGCATAAAATAATCTAATAAGTAATTTTGAGTCGGCGCCAAACAAGCAAAAATTACGTAGAGTGATGCGCGCGGCTTATTCTTTTTAATGTTTGGGGCCCTTATGGCCTCTTTCACCATCTGTCAAGTAGGCTAACTAACATTTAAAGTCACCGGTAACCGGGGATAATTGAGCTGATATATACCTTTGTTTGTACGTTAAAAGTCCCAAACATTAAAAATAAAATAATTAAAAAATTCGCCTATAGAAGATGCAGTAAATCGAGTGTATAATTTAATAAGACTTTACTTGTAGTTGGTGAAAGAGGCCCTCAGACTTATAACAGTCCCCACAGACTGGTAGAGTAAATACAGGATTACCATACAGTGTTAGATCTGACTCGATTATTATCGTAAGACACTCTTCGAGTCTATTTAAGGGGGCAATGGACTGACAGTATAATACCATAGAGTAAATATTTACTTAACCAGTAAAATACTAATAATAAAGTAACAGACCTGCCGGCGTCTGTATTTCCGGGCTCATATTATAACCCTAATCTTTTCAAAGTTCGAATGAATAGGCATATTCTGGGTGAGCTCGCTCCATCATAGGCCTCATCCTCGCTACTCAGTTGGTTGTTGGCCAAGAGCAAACCCATCTCTAATAAAAAAAAAATTGGCAAAAAATATATTTTTTGAACTCACCAACACACTCCTTAATGCAAAGACCGTAGTCGTAGTTGTGTGTCGTGTTGTCACAGACGATCCTGCACGGCGCACATCTGTTCGTTTCAGACGAACAATATTCATTCATCGAACATGTTATCTGACCGCATTTGGCTCCTTGGAGACCTAGCTGAGCTGATACTGCACCGACAGCGGCCGTAGCAGCTATGAGAAACGCCATTGTGACCCTAAAAAAATGGGAATCATACACTTATAAATATTTCTTACTATCAGAAACATACTTTTGGTATAAAAAAAAGTACATCGCTATCATTTAGCGCCTTTCACTTATCGTTATTGACTCACTGTATGACCGAAAACATATGCATATAATATGTAAGTTAAGAATAGTTAGGACAATAGCGCCTTTTAGCGGGTTGTTCCAAACTGTTCCACTATTTGTTCCACGATAGAACAGTTTGGACAAAAAAAATCCAATTATAGTTCTACTACGCAGTAAGACAGATTGAACTCCCGTTGGACTTTTAGCTTCTATAATTTAAGGGTCCTACTGCTGATTTTAATCAAAAGTGGTAAAAAGTGTTCAAGTTTAGTATAATAAACTATAGCTGGTGCTCGCGACTTTGTCCGTATTCAAAATTAAAAATAAATAGGCTGGACCTATTTTTTTTCTGTCTTCACTTATGGTTAGAGGGATAATCAGGAATGGTTTGTATGTAAAAAAAATTGGTCGCGGACGAAGTCGCGGGCACCCACTAGTTATTATATAATAATGGAGTAGCCGCTCTTAGACATTTTGAGATTAAATCTAAAGAAATTTGTATGCAAGTGTTCAAATTGCTTCCAAACAACTGTCATGCGTCAATAATAAGTTAAGAATAGAATAGAAAGTGTATAAAGTACTGGCAGAGCTATCTTGTGAAAAAGATTTCAAGGTGTTTATAAAAACGCAGAGCTCGTGTAGTCGCGTACCGCAAAGCCTACACAAACATGATATGAGAGGCAACACCGATGACTCATTTCACTGCAGCATATGTTCGTTTATTTCACTACTAACGACTACTTACTGAGTTGATGTTCTAAGAATTTATCTATGGTATTATATACTAGTATATAAAAGAATCAAGGCAACACTTAATGTAAGATGCAGATGCGGCCAAAGTAAGTGCCATTTACCCTAGATTTCAAGACCTCGAGGTTGTAACTTTGAGGAAACACGAACGCAGGCAATGAGTTAATTAATTAATTAAATAAAGTGAGAGGTGTACCATCCAAAAGGACCTGACGGTCCTTTGGCTTGTCTGCCCATTTTAACTTTAAAAACGCTACCCCTAATTAAATAAAATGGTTTATTTCTCAAAAATAGAATCTCTCTCTCTCTCCTTGTCGGTCCTGAGGGTTAGCCGTCTACTTCCTGAACCAGTCTCTGTCGAGAGCCAACTGGAATAGCTGCTCGACCGAGGCAATCCCAATCCACTCTAGGATATTTCTGAGCCACCACTTTACTAAACTAATACGGTTTCGGAAACAAAATAACGTTCTCAAATATAAATTACTAGCTGTGCCCGCGACTTCGTCCGCGTGAAATAGTGACTTTGGGTAGCATTTTAAATTATTTAAGCTTTTTATTTTACAAATTAGACACATTTTAGTGAATACTTATTAACTCTAAAAAGAACATTCTAAAGCCGACAATAGTCGTATGTCATCCGTGACACTAATCATCTTTGAAAACCCCGAGCGCAAAGAGTTTTCATACAAATGACGATACTTCCATACAAACTTTTATCTCCTTTTTCAACCCCTTACAACCCTTTTTCCGCATTAAAAAGTAGCCTATGTCCTTTCTGAGGTTCTAGATTACCTGTGTACCAAATTTCGTTTAAATCGGTTCAGTAGTTTTGGCGTGAAAGCGAGATAGACAGACAGACAGACAGAGTTACTTTCGCATTTATAATATTAGTATAGAAGTATAAATATAGATAGTATAGATAATGAAATATCTATGAAACAACGACAAAACTCTGTAGTCGTCAATGAAATTAATCGGCGCTCAAATCACACTTGTTGCAAACTTAAAAATATAAGCGTAAATATAAAAAAAAAAATTCTAAATAAAAAAAATTCTTTTAAAGACAGAAGATTTATTTTAGAGGCGTACAAATAACATTTGTTGCAAACTTAAAAATATAAACGTAAATATTAAAAAAAAAATATTCTAAATAAAAAAATTATTTTAAAGACAGAAGATTTCTTTTAGAGGCGTACTTTTAAAACAGAATTTTGTAAAAGACAAAGAGCGAACGGGAAAACTAGCGCAGACTTGGAGCCTTTAAAATGTCCACTCTAACTTGATCTTTGAAGTTACGTGTATCGGGTAAACGTTTGAAATGGATTCATAACTGTGCACAGTTCACGAGAGATTGGTCGAAACGAAATATGGGCTTCCGTTAACGTCAACGAGCACAATAGATGTTCATAATTAGGTTGCATTTTAATTCATCCCATTTGGATTTGCGCAATAGGTTGAGTACCTAGCTGGTGTCAGCGACTTCGTCCGCGTTGAAAAATAAAAAAAGTATTCTACTATCCTGTGTCCTGTACGTCTAAATGTTTATCTACCAAGTTTCATGAAAATCATCCATACATACATACATACATACATACAGAAAAAAAATCTAAAAATGGTCAATTTAATTTCAGTATTGTATAGAGCCTATAAACACGATATCTCTGAAAACCAAGTAAATTACTCCATGACCAACCCACAGATTTATTATTAGTAGTGATACATATATTGATTTATTATTGATAAGGAAATTTGTAAGGATTCTATACATTGTACAAATTTCCATACATACATCCGTCTGTATGTATTATGGAAAGTACTCGTTCATTGGATTAACATATTATATGATACTTTTTATACTATTCTTTTTTCATTCTATTTTTATTCCGTGAAAAAAATGTTAGGAGAAAAAAATTAAAAAAACAAATTAAACCAATGGTCTACAGTTCTGCACTATCACCGTGGTGGCGCCACCTGTTCGAAGCATAGCATAATGACGTCCGATGTAATTTAACTTTTATATTTTTCATTTTTAACTCAAAAACGAAGTCACGTAAAAAATATATAATAAATATAAATAAGAATGCGACGCCGTATATTCATAAAATACGTAATTTTCAAACATATTTATTTTTACCTTTAAACGAGTGCCTTTATAAACGGGATTCGTTGCGTATTATGAAAACACTTTGATGAACCATTCACGGAGGAAATGTTGATGCAAACATTGAAATCACATCGCACGATATTATTGTAAATAAAGACATATTGTTAAGTAACCATTTCAACTTGAATGAGTAAGTATTAGTTGTTACATTTGTTGCTTAGCGACCGCACTAGGACACTCGAATATTTAAAAGCATTTCTGCCTTTTTAGCCAACTGCGCAGCGTCAAAATCACATTATTCGTAACTACCACTTTAGAATCAATAAAAATAAATGAATACTCAAAATGAATTAAGTACAATGAGAGTACATAAATCAAAATTAAATGTATTTTAATTATATTTAAACGAATTTAAGTTTTTGGGTTTAAATAATTAACATTTAATTAATAAATATTTGAAAAATTATCACATATTTTTTTTATGTTAACTCTACCTTGCAAGAAATATTTTTTGATTAAAAGTAGACCTCACAGGTCAAAAGTTTGGCCACCCCTGATCTTACAGCATCAGACTCTATTCAGTGTGGAAGCATATCTAAAGAAATATTCACATCAAAACAATGTTGTACCGTAATAAATTTTATCTGCCATTTTAATAAGTATGTGATATAATATGCTTTTTGCGCCGCGATCGTTAGTCCGAATCACCTTGAGATTCCGATATAGAGCCTCACGTACTGTATACGTACATCGAGGAAAAACCATCTACACAACATTACAGCAGCAGCCTTACAGATAAAAGTATCTACTCATTCATCTAAATCTATCTACACTTATATTATAAAGAGGAAAAATTTTATTGTTTGTTTGTATAGAATAGGCTCCGAAACTACTGGACCGATTTAAAAAATTCTTTTACCATTAGAAGCCGACATTATCCGTGATGAACATAGGCTACTTTTTACCGCGGGAAAATGCTTCATTCCTACGGGAAAACTCGTAATAGGACAACGGGTAGTAAGAATTATCCTTCCGTACTTATCTTTTTCACATAACTTCTAAACGGCTGAATCGATTGGGTTAAAATTTTATATGGGTATTTCGATGGTTTCCTGGATGATTTAAAAATACAATTGGACCCGGTAGGTGGCGCTGCTGTCGGTATGTCAACTACTAAACGGCTTGACCGATTGGGTTGAAATTTTGTTTGTGTATTTCCATGGTTTCACAGACACGAATGTATTATATTTTTTAAAGTTACGCGGACGAAGTCGCGTGCAACAGCTACTATTTTATAAATATACGCGGGCGAAGTTGCGGGCAGCAGCTAGTTATATACATATTTTATGTTAAGATCGTAAGACAAGCTGACGATCCACTTAATGGCACGTTGCTCTATCGTAGTCTATATAACACAAGCAAAGCCGCAGGATAAGAGATTTAGAAAGAACGTTCAACGTTCAACAGCACATATTATGCTGTTATCCAAACCAGAGCCTATAAAAGTTAGTTTACAAAGTTGAAAATGCCAGTAATCAAACCCGGGAACCCTTGAGACAGAGCATTAAAGCAATCACTCGACCATGAGGTGCATCAGCGTAATATAATTCAAAGACAATATCGATTATTTGATTTCTCCTACTGCTTTTCTCATTACAGATTTTATCGCTCCGGGAAACCGGCGATATCCTAGCACGTTTGAGTCTTTTCTCATCAATATCTTGGGGCCATAAGGACATAAGTGGATTCGTCTCGCCCTCTCTAACAAAGTTGGATATGGCAAGGTGCTTCTGAAGGATATAAAGTACCGTTTAAAGATATCCTGCCACAGGCAAGTTAACAAACATTTGGCAAACATGAAGGAAAGCAATGAGTCGTAACGCTTCGAATGACAATCACATTCATTATTGTTTTCGCCTCATTTGTATGCAAGATGAAGCTACACAAGTGGCTTGAGCGCGGCGAAGTTCTACAATGAGCCTTCTACCAATGTACACCCGTCAACAAAAGTTGCATAGCAAAACTTTACTAAAACAACAAGTTGAAATATAAACTTCTTTGCATATTGTACACGACCTAGGACGCGTTTGAACAATTTTATGTGCAGACTTCTATATATGATTGTAATATTATAATATTTGTATAATTATACGACATGAATATCTATGTGGATAATATTATATATACACTAGCTGTTGCACGCGACTTCGTCCGCGTAAATTTATAAAATATAATACATTCGTGTCTGTGAAACCATGGAAATACACATACAAAGCACAGCAGCGCCACCTACCGGCTCCAATTGTAATTTTAAATCATCAAGGAAACCATCGTTTGGAAGTTATGTGAAAAAGATAAGTACGGAAAGATAATTCTTACTACTCGTTGTCCTATTACCCGTTTTCCCGTAGGAATGAAGCATTTTCCCGCGGTAAAAAGTAGCCTATGTTCATCACGGATAATGTCGGCTTCTAATGGAAAAAGAATTTTTCAAATCGGTCCAGTAGTTCCTGAGATTTGCGCGTACAACCAAACAAGTAAACTCTTCAGTTTTATGTATTAGTATTTATATTACAGTTAAAAAATCAGTACAACTTCAGAGGTTTTCAATATTTTATAAATAATTTAAACTAGATATTAGATTCTGAATCAAATGACTACTTTCAGTAGTCGTTTATTTTTTTCAATAAAAAATCTTTTAATTTGTGGAAATGTAAAGTAATTTCGATGCAATATGCCATCGGAACGTTGCAGGTTGCAGCTATTTGCTCGTTCGACGGCGGATATGATTTGAAGTTGAGCCACCGTCCTACCCCGGATATTACGCCGAGGTATCTCAAACACTATTCCCAACACCTGTCCATAACTCATCACAAGGTGATTATATAAATAAGATATCTATACATATTATATTGCAATGCCTACATCTAATACTTTCTTAAATAACATTTCAAAACTGATAGCCTTTTATTAAGGACTGTTAATAGTCCCTATAATGCCGCTATAGTGTTGAATGTACTGCTAAGGCTTAGTTTGTAAATAAAAAATATAATAAAAAATACTTTCACCAATCAATCAATCATCATCAATCAATACTAATAATAAATCTGTAAGGGTCAGTCATGGAGTAAGTTACTTTGTTTTCATATCGTGTATATAGGCTCTATACATGATACTGAAACTAAATTGACCATTTTTAGAATTTTTTTCTGTATGTATGTATGTATGTTCCTCCATAACTCTTAAACGAATTGACTGATTTTCATGAAACTTGGTAGATAAACACTTGGAAGTACGAGAGACGTGATAGGCTAGTATATAAATAAAAAATATAATTAAAAAATACTTTCACCAATCAATTAATCATCATCAATCAATACTAATAATAAATCTGTAAGTGTAGATATTGTATGTATGCATTTTCCTTCATAACTCTTAAACGAATTGACTGTTTTTCATGAAACTTGGTAGATAAACATTTAGACGTACGAGACACAGGATAGGTTTTTTTTTTCTATTTCAACGCAGACGAAGACGCGGGCGCCAGCTAGTACCCAGTTAGAATAAAATTAAAGGATGGACACAAGCTAAATATTCCAACGCTTGGCAAAAGTAAGTCAGGCGTTGCTTTCGCTTTGAATATTTTATCTGTCGTTATACATTTCTTTAGTTTTACAACACTGTCGAAGTCGCAGACACTAGGTAGTTATTTATAATTATTATAACAACTATTTAGCTAATTTTTCTTTATTTTTTACTTTTGTATTTGACTGATATTAATTTAAATTTGACTGAATTGATTATTTAACATTACGTATAACAAACAGATTAATTGAATTGTATAAGTAATTATGTAGTTTCCAAGAATCAATTAATATGCATGTTGTGGTAGCCTATAATTGTGATTTGTGCAAGCTAAACTTTGATTTTCTCTGAGTTTCATATGCACACTATTACGTTGGCTATCCGTAATATATAAATAATAATAAAAACGCTGGTGTCCGCGACTTCGTCCGCGTTGAACGATGAAAGGTATCCTATGTCCTTTCTGGTGTCCCAGACAACGTGTATTCAAGATTTCATGGTGATCGGTTCAGTAGTTTTTGCGTGAAAGCGTAACAAACAAACTCACATTCACATTTATAATATTAGTAAGTAAAAATAATTAAAAGTATAATACGCACTCTCAAAATCCCCATGAAGCAAGGGATCAGAGTTTTGGTTATGTCATTAAAACTTTGGTCATTAGAAGTTTTTGACTTGTTTCTTGATATTTTGAAGTATTCTATGTAAGTATATACAATAAATATAATATGTGTATATGGCCTGAGATTCGTTAGAACTTGTTCCGTCTCTTATTCTCTCTTAGTAAACCTGCATGTTCTACTACTAGCCGATTTTAGCTCAGCGAGTTCAAAGATATTATTATTTCGATGCAGCAAATCGAGTTAATGAGTTTGAGTTAATCTTCAACTTTCATAATAGATTTTCCACCGTATAAATTCAGTTTTTCCTTTGACATGTGATAAAAAATTCTGTAATACAGCCAATAGCAAAACTGTGCGCCAAGCAACCAGTGATGTGTTAGTATCACTGCCATCAACACGAGATTTTGAAAATATTTTTAGTTAAAAAGAATTTAGTAAGTTTAATATAAGCCTTAGAATATACCTTAACCAATTCACAATTTTTTTTTTAAGATAATACCTACCAAAAAAGTTTACACCACAAAGGTAACAATAGAGAATTAGAGAATCCCTTCTGTTACATTACAAAGAAATAATAAGAGGACAGTTAAATATAATGACGCCAAAATATGGCGCCACAAAAAAAATACTACAATTTTTTTTTTAAATTCCCTTGCGATTAGTCATCACCGATAAATGTTGACAATTTGTCACAAGGTCTATTATTGTCTATACTTAAGCTATAAGATCACGTGAACTGACAAATGTTATTAAAATAAGAAGCAGTCGATTTTTGTGATTGTTAATTTATAATAATTAATTTATAATAATTTATAATAGCGTTGAAAAAGAAAAAAATAGCTTATCCTGTGTCCCATACGTCTAAATGTTTTTAAGTTTCATGAAAATCAAGTAATTCGTAAGAGTTATGGAGGAACATACATATATAAATACAATACCTACCTACATTTACATATTTATAATTAGTATTGAAAATTATATGAATTTTCATATACTCAGTATAATAAATAGTACGACGTAAAATACAACTCGCTGTCTATAAAATTAACTATGTTTCAAGCAACGATAAGAACGAAGGCTTAACGATTTTCCCTCAAACCAAGGACGCAAGCATAATATTTTATAAATAAGAAAAAAATTGAAACACACTCACCCCTAATAAATTAGCATGTTAGATTCTCGAGAAAAAATTGTCACTTTGCACCAATTTTGAATTTATGAAATAGTTATTTTTAATAGAGCCTTCTATGGTTCGGCTTCGGTACGCGGTGTCGACTGTCGTATGACGGAATGCGAGAATGCCACTCTTGCGCAGGTAGGTGGGAGTTGGCGGTGTGTTTGTAATGATGTTGGCTGTTTGTGTGTGTGTAAACAATAAGGCAGTGTGTATTGTATCAATATTAAGTTACCTGCGTACACAGGTAACATAGGTAAACGTAGTTGTGTGCGAGAAATACCTGTTACATCGAATGTATGGAGAAAATTAAGGCTTGCCTACTTCAACCTATAAATATATTATGCATAATACACGTACTAATAAAATACTATATTTACATCAATTTTAGCTTATTGTTATATGAAAAAATACATACTAATTAAGTGTAGAAGAACAATGGTAAGAGGTACTAACAAAAGTTCGGACACACACACACACACACAACAGTCGCAAGTCTGAATTCCGTTCATATCTGCGACTAAGAGTTTGTCGAACTAGGAAAATAGAATAAAGATGAAGACCTACACTGTATAGAAAGAAACCTAGATGATAAGGAAATTTATTAAGGCACTATTCATAGACATTTGAACTATTTGTTTATCAGTGAGCACGTGTAATGTATCACCACCTCATAAGCACAGGAAGCTGACAAATTTCATAAACGTTATCAGGTACATAAGATAAAAAACGAACATAGGATACAGAAAAAAAGTACTCTAAGAAAATTCAACCCCTGAAGGAAATATATAAGCAAAAAAGATTGAATAAAAGTTTAACACCGAAGATGCGCGGACAAAGTCTCGTCGCCCATAGTACCTATTTAGTTAATACTAGTGTTTTTGCCCGCGACTTCGTCCGCGTTCAAAATGTTATGTAGCCTAAAGCCTTCCTAGATAAATGGACTATCCAACACAAAAATAATTTTTCAATTAGAACTAGTAGTTGATGAAGATTAGCGCGTACAACCTTATATAGTACTAGGCTGTTGCCCGCGACTTCGTCCGCGTTAAAAGAGATAAAAAGTAGCCTATCACGTGTCCCGTACTTCTAAATGTTTATCTACCAAGTTTCATGAAAATCGGTTAATTCGTTTAAGAGTTATCGAGGAACATACATACAGAAAAAAATTGTAAAATGGTCAATTTAGTTTCAGTATCATGTATAGAGCCTATAATACACGATATTTCTGAAAACAAAGTAAATTACTCCATGACCGACCCCTACACATTTATTATTAGTATTGATAGAATAGATTTGTGCTCCAGAAACGAGCGATTAGTGCTATCTATAAAATTAATGAAAAATGCAATATATTCTTGTGTTATATAAATAAATAAAAATCTTACAGGTCCTCGTAAGGTGCAAAGTGAAACGATCTTTCAAGAACTTGATAAATTCAGACGCCCCGACGCGACGAGGCGAACTGTCGCGATTCAATAAATAAAATATATTGCAAATGCTGTTGAAATCGTTGCATAGCGAAGCTATATGTACCTAGTACTAATAAATAATACTTGTATGGTAAGGTCATATTCAAATCACATAGTATTAAAACCCTAGATTTAGTATTACTACCGTTCCGTTTGAGATCTATGATTACAATACATATTATAAAGTCTGCTGAGACAGCCTTCTCCTGATATAAGAAGTTAGACCTCCCATGACAGTAGTTCACTTCTGATTACTTCGGGGGAGATAAGTTCCGGCGAGTAGTCAAGTAACTCTTCCACGCGTGCGATCGTTTGATATAAACTATGACATACTGAATTGCTTTTCAGGAATATTTGCCACAGGAACACTTTAGCCACAGAACATCCACATACTTTTTCACCTTATAAAGTTGAATTTTTCCGTCAAAATTATGTCAGTTTATATCATTAAAATCATTTTAATGGTCAATTTAATTTTTAGTTTATTTTATAATTTTTATTTTAATAACTGATTTTTCATTTCGAAGCAAAATTATGTAAAACATGACCACAGTGAATTTAGGATTTTGAATTAAATTTTTGTTGGGCATGGAGCGAAATGTTTTGTATTAACATATCGTGCTGAGATTCTTCATCAAAATGGCATACAATTTGAGTGAGAGGATTCCCTGTAACAAGAAATACATTAGACTGTTGGATCCGGGATCATACGAAGTAAGAAATGAGAGAAAAATTAAAGAGAACAAAGTACCATTCCTTTCAAATACAAGTAGAGGTGCAAAAAGTGCGAAGATATGGAATGATACATTTTACGATCCCCGACCGCAGTACCGAATACCCAATGCTACATCGATGATGTCTAAATGCCAAAGATTCAACTTTGAAACAACATTAAAAGAAGATATAAAAGAACTTATTTGCCGCTGCGGTATACAGGATTCATGTGAGTGCATAGTAGATGAGCCTACCGTGGAAACTACATGTCAAGCAAAAATACCTAGACGCATTTTTAAAGGACCTCCTCCTCATTCGATGAAATGTAATGAAGACATTGCTTCTAAGTCAAATTTATTCAAAACAACAATAGATACATCGCGTCCGTATGGCGATTTGGAATTTTTCACTGATATTTATCGCGGATGTAGATGGAGTAAATCTGCACCAAGAAAAATTCAAATTATTCAAGACCGTCCGGGGCCTGCAGATTACACAATCGAAAACACACCAACAACTGAACAAATTTGTAACGAGAAACGAAGAGAATATAAAAGGAAAACATCGAGACAGTTGCGTTTTATTGAAATGGTACAACAAAGAAATATTCTAGAGGATCGCCCAGGACCTGGAGCGTACTCTCCGCAGTTGCCGAAAGGGTATGATCTATTACTAACAGGACCCAAAAGCAAAAGGTTTGCTTTTCAAAAACTTGAAATAAGACCAAGTCCAGCAGACCACTATATTAAACGAGATTTCTCTCCACCCGAACCCCCCGAACGGCTTTGTAGAGCTCATTTACCAGAACCATCTTGCTTTGGAGTCAAGGCAAAAAGGTTTAGGTACCGTCCAGACTTAGGTCCTAGTCCTGCCAGCTACACCATTAATCTCACAACTTGTAAAGTTACGCATTGTTTTAGTGGTGCTTTTGGTTCCACAGCTCAAAGATTTGTTTCAAAGGAAGAAGATAAACAAGATTTGGAAGAAGATGAACCACAAGAGGTAACTGAAGTTACTGTTGAGCAAAATCTTTCGTCGCCTTTCAAATCAAAGACAATTAGAATGAAACCACTGAAAAAGAAACCTAATGAACCAAGTCCAGCTGATTTGCCACAACCTAGAAATGAGGTGTCGAGAACTATGCGGTTGCAAAATATCGCTCCCTTCTTCTCAACACAAGGTCGTTTTCGTGAATGGTATAATTGGATTCCTATAGCTGGTAAAGCGGATTTACCAGGACCTGGTTATTACAAGTTAGAGAAGCCAACATGCTATTCAATTAGAAGTCATGGCCCACTAATTCGCTCTCCAAAATTTGCCAAAGCAAACTATTTGACTCCAGCTCCAAATGAATATGTTGTTGGTGGAGGTATTGAAACCATTTTGAGTACTCATAATGAAAAATTAAAAAACAATATAAAGAATACACATAAATATCCAGTTAAGGTAATACCGGAGCAAAGAGTATTTAATTTCAGAGAAAGGGAACTGCAAATTTTAGACGCAGCTATAGTTGATTTAGATACAGACAGTAAGGAGCTTATTGAAACTAAAAATATTCAGCGAACTGATACAGAATTGGAAAAGCCTAAATTGTTACGTTACTTTCTTTATAACCATAAAATTCCCGATTGCTTTTAAATGTTGAATATCCTTGAGTGGTAGAAGCAAGGTGGAAGAAATTAGTTTTAAATTTTCTTATAATTAGGTCGGGACAGAAATTATTTAAAACCTATGAGACAATGTTTTCAAATTATTTTGAATTAAAATTAGACGTTTGTTGGTTTATAAATGGTTTCTGATTCTATTTTTCTTAATTAATCACCTATCGAACTTGAACAACGCATATATGTATTTTAAAAAATAAATTTGCGGAGTATATACGTAAGTAATTTCAACAGTATGCACATACGAACTTTTGCCACATTCTCTTGAGGATATCACAATAAGTAGCAGCAGACACCGTTGCAGTTATCGTTGGACAAATTTAAATTTAAACGAAAGAACAAGCTTTCGTTAGAAAACACCCTACAATAATGCCACAAGTAATTAAAGAAAAATGACATTGATGGGCTTAGTTTTTTTTTTAACAAGTTTTTTAAATCGTTCAAGCGTTTCATTTTAGGCAATGGTTATAATTATATTTTAGCATTATAACAGTTGAATAAAAAATATGAAAATGTTGTAAACTCAAATTCAACGTTAGCGGGGTAGACCGAATCGAGTATCGTTTGTTTCTTTCTATGCTTTCTTTTTTGGCACCATCTGTTATTCACCTAACGAAACTGGTATTAAATGAGAAGTTACTGACGTCTGTTAGTTCTACTATATTCCATCAGAGGCCGCAGCTACATGTTTGTAATTAAACCCAAAAAGTACTGGACCTGTTTTAAAAATTATATGATATGGTTTTTATAATTTACGAGAAAAAAATACCTTCCAAAAATGTTTTCCTACGGAGGTGGCTGCTATTTTTTTTATTTAGAGGAGGATTGTCAAGGAGGATAGACTATTGTTCTACGTTGAATTAACCACAGATTAACATTATTACGAATTAACATTATTCTGTACTGGGGCCCTAGACAAAGTGACATGACTAAGGAGCGGACATGACGAAGACGATAAACGATAACGAAGTTGGAAACAACAAAATGTATGGGAAGTATCACGTGACTTAACGAAGGCATATGTCAATCCCATACATTTTATTGTTTTCGAACTTCGTTATCGTCTTCGTCATGTCACTTTTTCTAGGGCCCCTGGAATGTAACAAAAAATGAATTAAGCCAATTTTATTATAATCGAATAGTCACCAATCTAAACTTTGTCAATTTTAATTAGTTTCTCAGTGATAGGAGTTTTAGCAATTCAGTAGCTATCCGTTTTTTATACAATTTTCTCAAATGTCATTGCAGATAATGTAAAGTAAATTACAAATTATTTCAA
The DNA here is from genome assembly GCA_918317495.1 of Synanthedon vespiformis. NCBI lineage: Eukaryota > Metazoa > Arthropoda > Insecta > Lepidoptera > Sesiidae > Synanthedon > Synanthedon vespiformis. The sequence goes on along the minus strand of OU906947.1, from coordinate 609,684 downwards.
TTTTTACTTATACTTATTAAAAATTATTTCGATTAGTAATACTACAAATGTTATATAGCCGGGATTTAGTTTTTATTACTTACTTACTACACACATAGACCAGTATATAGTTATTTATTCGTACTCTATACTAATTTTTCTCAAAATCCTTATGAATGATCTATATTATGTTGTTCTGTGTACACAGTGACTTACTAATTATTTAAAAAAATCTTTTCCGTTTGTCTCTTCTCAATTCGCAATTTCGCAGACTCTCTTTGTGGTGAGTAAGTAAACTAAGTTAAGTTTAAGTTGTAATATTTCTATAATTCAATCAAATTGTTGTCATATCAATTTATTTTGCTAATTTGTTGTTTTCACTGAGTAGGCAAGAAAAAGGTTCATCTACTTTGCTTGCACAATATGTATATCCCATTCGATATTTAAAATAAATTTAACATGTATTTAATGACGAAATGTTTTGCGACTATTTTTCAATTTAATTAGAACAAAAAAAGAAACAACACTCCTTTGAGAAACAAAAAAATCGTTAGTGTGAAACACGTTCTTTCATTTTTATGTCTTATTGATTTTATTCCGCAATTGCGTCAACGTCGGTTGTGTCTAATTAGTCTCGCCCTTTGTACGGCGACAGATTGATCCCTTTAGAAAACCCAAAAGACCATAATTTGGTGAGTTTTACTTCGATATTTTTCAACTACCTAGTAATGTCTAGTCATTGATCGATCAATAACTGGAACCTTACGCGCTTGTGTAACAAAATTCGGTTCCTAGAAATTTTCGCGTTTCGCCGAAAATCGCGCTGATCGCGCATTATTGATTTTTTGTCATATGACAAAGCAAAAGCTGAATATTGTTGATTCAAGCTGCGAATCTTCATCTCAACAGTGACTTAATCAGTTTTTTATCACTTTTACGGTATTTAAAATTCTCTGAGAAATAGAAATAATGTGATTCCCTATAGTGGAAGATGAAACAAAAACTGACAGTATGTTACATCATATTTTCAATTCCTCTGTTGAAACACTAAATTTCATTTTAAATTAATTTAACCATTATTAATTAGTTATAATTAACATTAAATTTTCTTATTCATTTTATGCACTTATATAATATTTTTTTATTACTATAATAGATAATAATTTTGGGTGTGTGTTTGGCTAATATTATTTCCATTAGGTGTATCAGTTTATGCTGTTATTTTCTTCCAAATATACATTATATTCAATTTTGAAGGAACAGTAAATTGGTAATATGTAAGCACATTCTCCTTTGATTTTCCTACCTTACTCATTTTAGAAATATTAAATATGTTATTACATATTTGTTTTTGTTGGGCTGCTATGGTGAGGAGGTATTTTCTTAATTCTATTAATTTTATATCTGCTAAATTTTCTTTATTTTTCCTTTTTATGATCGACATAAAAAGATTTGTACAAATAGATTTGTAGGTTCAGTTGATGCTGACTTGTAGTCCACCTCTGGTCATAAGTAGGCCTCGTAGGTCTATGAGTTAGAGAGCCAATTCAACTAATCAACAGATTTGAATACAAAAATTATGAACGACTGAAAAAAGCCAGCAACAGACATCAACCTCTTCTTTTTGCCCTTATACTATAATTCCAATAGTCAAACAACTGACTTTTATTTTATTTGTTCAATTAATAACAGAATTCTGAGTTAGAGAGCCAATTCAACTAATCAACAGATTTGAATACAAAAATTATGAACGACTGAAAAAAGCCAGCAACAGACATCAACCACTTCTTTTGCCCTTATACTATAATTCCAATAGTCAAACAACTGGCTTTTATTTTATTTCTTCAATTAATGATGGAATACTAAGTTAGAGAGCTCATTCAACTAATCGATAGATTTGAATCCAAAAATTATGAACGACTGAAAAAAGCCAGCAACAGACATCAACCTCTTCTTTTTGCCCTTATACTATAATTCCAATAGTCAAACAACTGACTTTTATTTTATTTGTTCAATTAATAACAGAATTCTGAGTTAGAGAGCCAATTCAACTAATCAACAGATTTGAATACAAAAATTATGAACGACTGAAAAAAGCCAGCAACAGACATCAACCACTTCTTTTGCCCTTATACTATAATTCCAATAGTCAAACAACTGGCTTTTATTTTATTTCTTCAATTAATGATGGAATACTAAGTTAGAGAGCTCATTCAACTAATCGATAGATTTGAATCCAAAAATTATGAACGACTGAAAAAAGCCAGCAACAGACATCAACCTCTTCTTTTTGCCCTTATACTATAATTCCAATAGTCAAACAACTGACTTTTATTTTATTTGTTCAATTAATAACAGAATTCTGAGTTAGAGAGCCAATTCAACTAATCAACAGATTTGAATACAAAAATTATGAACGACTGAAAAAAGCCAGCAACAGACATCAACCACTTCTTTTGCCCTTATACTATAATTCCAATAGTCAAACAACTGGCTTTTATTTTATTTCTTCAATTAATGATGGAATACTAAGTTAGAGAGCTCATTCAACTAATCGATAGATTTGAATCCAAAAATTATGAACGACTGAAAAAAGCCAGCAACAGACATCAACCTCTTCTTTTTGCCCTTATACTATAATTCCAATAGTCAAACAACTGACTTTTATTTTATTTGTTCAATTAATAACAGAATTCTGAGTTAGAGAGCCGATTCAACTAATTGATAGATTTAAATCCAAAAATTTTGAACCACTGAAAAAAGCCAGCAACAGACAGACATCAACCTCTTTTTTTTTGCCCTTATAGGTAGATGAACGAAATTATTATAGGGTTAATTAAATAAAAGCATTTTAATTTCACAGATCCAGTGAAGAAGACGGAGTTGTCTCTGAATGTTTGACAGCGAAGGAAGATCTGTTCTCGCTGGGAAGTCGAAGACTGTATAAGTTGTTTTGCTAATTTATATGATTTATTTATTTATTTTAGCAACAATTTTAGGTATGCACATTAATAAATTGATAGTTTCTATCATTGTGGTCCTGAAGCCCAACTGAGTGCATCTATGAAGCGTAATAAATGAAAAAAAAAATTAAAATCCAAAACACTTTGCTCTAATACTATTTGGTGCACGTGACTTCGTCCACGTGAAAAAATAAGATATGACAAAAAATATGTAATGCAATATAACATATATATATGACTTATACTTTTTCCATATTTATTTTTAGATTGGGGTTATCTAAAAATTGGAATCTTTCTGGAAGATTTTTTTTTAAATCTGATAAGTAGTTTCGAATACATATTAGTATACTAGCTGCTGCCCGCGACTTCGCCCGCGTAACTTTGTAAATTATATTACTAGAACCTTCCACGAGAACCACTCTATCCATTGGTGAAAACAGCATGAAAATCGGTGCACTAATTTTTGGAGTTTATTGCGAACAGACAGACAACGAAACAGACGCGGCGATGAACTTGTTTTATGATATGTAATGAAGATACAAGAGTCTTTGTCATCTTGAACTAGGTTATTGACATTGTCGCACCTTCGGCAAGACAAGGGCATAACTGCACTTTTTGTAATTTAGCTTTTGAACAATTCTCCATCAAATAAGCCCAATAGTCTTTTAAAATTAAGACATTTCTGCATATATTTTAAGTTAAACTAATTTAGAAAAAAAATTGTAAGTTACGCCCTTGTCTTACCGAAGGTGCGTTGTGTAATTGACAAAACTCATTGATTTGATTCATTTGAAATTTCAGAAAGACTGCACACTTCGCCCTAAAGAAACCTGCTGTTGAAATTGGAAGAATTTTGCTTCGAAGCTCAAACTTCTCAACGGAAACTGGAAAACGAGTGGAATTTAACATAGAAGACATGGCACATTTGTGATCTACCCTGTAGGTTCCGGCTTTTGTAGTTTGGTTATCAAAAGCTCGTCTCTACAAGGTATCTCACGGCTGGAAGTCCTTCGCACCTGTCATCTTATTTTGACTTCACTTGTATATATTTATTATATAATTATTATATATAATAAAATATAATTAATAATAATAATTATTATTATTTGTATTATTTATTTTTTTGTTTGTATTTATTTTTATTTTGAACTGTAGCTTTTTTCTCTTGCTTCGCTCGTTGTGACAGAAACCTTTGAATATTGTATTTAATTGTACTGTGTGGGAATAAAAGTTTTATAAAAAATTTTTTTCTTTGTTTTATTTTATACTAGCTGGTGCCAGCGACTTGTCCGCATTGAAAAAGAAAAAAGTAGCCTATTCCTGTGTCCAGTAAGTCTAAATGTTTATCTACAAAGTCTCATGAAAATCTGTTAATTCGTTAAGCGCCTGTTTCACAAACGTCGAGTAGGCTAAACTGTCATTTAAAGTCACCGGTAACCGGGGATAATGGAGCTTGTATACCTTTGTTTGTACGGTAAACGTCCCAAACATTGAATAGAAAATAATAATAAAGAATCGGCTATCGATGGATGCACTAAACCGAGTGCATAATTCAATAAAACAGAAAATGGTTTCTAAAAGTAACTAATCAACACTTTACTTGACGTTGGTGAAACAGGCGCTAAGAGTTTTGGAGGAACATACAATAATACACCATCCAAGTAACAAAGGCCATTAATATTTTTTTCATTTCCTATCCGATAATCAGTTTCTCAATGTTCTACATTACGATAAGCTACGGATGCGGTCGTGTTTGAGAATTGTTTTAGCTATTCCTGAATATGAAAGGTCGTCCACTTGGCTTCCACGGGATTCTAAGATACTTTATTTATCTATACTAATATTATAAAGAGGAAAGATTTGATACCGCGGGAAGACGCTTCATTTCTACGGGAAATCTAAAATAAAAGTAAATACTGGGGCGGGATACACTTGACAGCGCCATCTATCCAGAATCAGGTGAAGCGACTAACATGACAACTGCTTGGTGACATTTTTAGCGAACCGCTCCACGGTAGATGGCGTTTTATACTTTTCAACGCGGACGAAGTCGCGAGCGCCGGCTAGTGTATAATACAGTGTAAGTCAATTGTAGGTAGAAAGCCTACATACATACTATTTCAGTAATTAAGGTCGAGAGACAGGCCAGGTTGCTGCCGTTGCCTATAACATAAGCAACGCACATATTATTATAATAGGGTGCTGCAAATAGGCTGCCGAACATAGGTAAATGGGTCTGTATTAGGGGTAACATCCTCTACTCACGGAAACACAATAGCAAAATATACCTATGCTGTTATTTCTCAGCAGCTAGGGTCAGCTCACACCGGAAACCGACTCGGCGCGCAATTTTTAAGATAGCAATAGAATATACCTAGACCCATGGGCGTATGACCTGTAAGGTACCTAATCAAACCTAAAAAACTTAATTATCTAGGTACTATCCACAATACTTAATATCCGTAAGAAAGACACTCGACAGTCGTCAGTCGACATTTTGGATGGAAGATTTCGTGGTGTAGGTAGGTGAGCAATAAGAAAGTGTTTTGGATAATTCGAATTATACATACATACAGCTATAGGGTGTGGATGTAACCTTTTTGTATGAAAAAATTAATCGGGGTAAGACCGCGGGTATAGTTAGCTAGTTAAATATTATTTTAGACTGCTGCCCCACCCTGAGCCCATGGCTGGCTACGCTCCTGCCTAGACCTTATTCATTGTGTACTTTACTTAAATCCTAACTTCCTAACTTATCCTTACTAATATTATAAATGCGAAAGTAACTCTGTCTGTCTCGCTTTGACGCCAAAACTACTGAACATTTTTAAATGAAATTTGGTAATACGTCAGTAAGGGATGCCACACAGCCATTACCATTATATTGCTTATCACTTAGTCGCATTCAATTTCAAATATAAATTTTATTGTATTGTATACGAGTACAAAAAGATAAAATATAAAAAAGATTTTGCAACAACTATCGACCCCGCCAGGATTTGAACCTGGAATCTTCTGATCCGTAGTCAGACGCGTTATCCGTTGCGCCACGGGGCCTTCATGGAAATATTGCGAATTTTGCTAATATACGCTTCACATTAACAAAATAAGCAAATTTTTTTTTGTATACGTAATGAAAACTAACTGACTACTGCACTCATACATGTGACATACCAATAACCAACTAATATTATAAAGATTTATATGTTTGTAATGAATAATCTCAAGAACTACTGGACCGATTTTGAAAATTCTTTCACCTATAGAAAGCTACATTATCAGCGAGTAACATAGGCTATCTGTAATAATATTATAAATGCGAAAATTTGTATGGATGTGGATGTTTGTTACTCTTTCACGCAAAAACTACTGAACAGATCACCATTAAGTTTTGCATATACGTTGTCTGGGACATAGGGCCCTTTTTATTGTTCATCGCGGACGAAGTCGCTGGCACCAGCTAGTAAGTTATATATTCTATTGCTATCTAAAACAGTGCGCGCGCTGCGTCGCTTCCCATTTTTTGCGTGGGAAAATCTGTGAAAAAGATCCACACGGCGATTGGGGAGATCGGTGGGGTATGTGGGACTCCTACCCACGGTGTTTCCTCGCACTCTATGGGCTGGGAGTTAGGGATCGTTAAGGTGATACAAGTCAGTTTTCCTCCATACAAGCGTAGAATGATTATTATTACTTACTCCGCTGTTTTATGTTTAATTTACAAAAGAAAGCATGATATCGATTTATCTTGTCGTTAACTAGGTTCGTATGCATACAAACTTAAAAATAAGTATTAATTTAAAAGATATGATCCTTGAAAAATCCATATTTTAACACAAGTTTTAATGCAACTTTGAGGGTGAATATGTCACTTTAGTGTACAAAAACTCGAAAATACTTCTACCACAAACATTGATTAGTTATTCAAGAGTTCAAATAACTTTAGACGAAATAGATATATGCAGTAGTTTTGTCAAAAAGAGTATACGCCCAATGGTCTGTTTATGGTATGAATGATTGTGCATCTCAGTCGAGTGCTCTTCCCGCGCTTTGCGCTGTGTGAGACAGGACGCATTTTAGCCATGAGACCGATGAGTTCGGGCCCCGACTTGTTTCATCAATTCTTCCATGGTCGGCAGCGCACTTGTAGCACTTATGGCGTTGCTTGTGTTACAGACGACGGTTGCCACTTACCATCAAGTGGGCTGTCAGCATGTCTGTCGACCTTAACATTAAAAAAAACCTTAGCGTTACAAGACATTGTGGTCCGTGAGCCAGGCACAAATTTCGTCAGATTGAAAATTTGTCATATTATACCCATAGTTATAATCTTGAAGAAAAAAAAAGTCAGCTGACTATAAAGTGGTGGATTATTCGTCAGCCGATCACACGTACTCAAGCATCTAAAGAGTTATCAACCGAGAACTGATTGGAAATGAAAATCTGTTGCTGGCTCGCGGTCCATAGGTTCAAATGTTCATTAGCGAAGCGTAGGCGCGTTTCCGGTCACTGCAACCGAGAAACACGATCGTCTCTTCGTGTGTCCTTCGTAAGTCTAATAGATACCTACGTGGGCCGTATCTGCGGCCCACGTCGCTCCTTGGACTCGTAACTCTCCTTGGCTCAGCGCCATCGAGTGCAGACGTGCCTGGGAACTGAACTGAAATGCGACAGTGTCTTGTTACATAGTACCTACATTTAGAAAAAGTGTATGGGCAATAGATAGGAGTGAGTTTAGTATTTAGAATGGACATACACCTCATTGCAAAGTCAAGAAGTAATAATAATCGTATAATATTACAATTTCGACTTATACTTATATAAAATTATGGTGTAATAATCCAGTTATAAAAAAAAATGGTATGTGGCTGTGTAGTGGACACCATATAGTGGCTGTGTAGGTAGGTACGTTACTAGTAATAATATTTGCTTTGAGTTCAATAATATGTATGTATATTATGTTATATAAAAAACAAATTCGAATATACAAAAAAATCTGTGATCCTTTATCTATTGAGTAGTGTAATTTTTTTTTATGTACTGTCGGGGTAAGAAAAGGTTCGTCACCTTAAAGTCGAAATTGTCTTGCACCAGGGCATTTGTCACTCATGTCAAAATTTCATTTCAAACGTCTGTCAGTTATCTGCTTGGTTGGTGGTTTAGTTTTAAAAGGTACTAAGCATAGTAAGATAAGATTTTGATAAAGGAATGATATTGAAAACTGACGAAGGTTACGAAACCCCGACTTTACATGAAATTGTTTATTTTTATCATCCATAATTTTGTTATCATTACTTTTCTGAATTGCCTCATCTTAATCTTTAATCTTTTTAGTTTAGTTTTATTTAGTTTAGTTTTATTAGTAATTTTATGTGCTTGTATATTGAAACACACCAAATAAATTAGTATAATATATATTTATTTTTAATTTCAATTTTTTTTATGTGAACTGCAACTTTAGAGTTTCATTTGTTCGGTAATTTGTATGAACCTAACTATTGCTAGAATGTCCAGGTATCGATTTTTTTGCAAATTTGTGACCTTCCCATTTCCTTTCGTCAAGCTCAAATGGTCAGATTATTAAAATGCACACTTTTTAGTCCAGAAATCCCCTCTTGAGCTCTCCTACAATAGATGGTGGCAGCTGATGTGTAATTTTATAATGTGTGTGTATTTTATATAATATGTGTGACTTTTCAATAATATAAGATTGAAATGTTTTAATTGTAGGAAATTTGGGTAAGGAAAATAGGGACGGTTTTTAAAATTCTCCCGGAAATTCTTCTATTTTCAACCGACTTCCAAAAAAGGAAGAGGTTCTCAATTTGACGCGTGTTTTTTTTTTATTTGTTACTTCATAACTTTCGACTGGGTGAAACGATTTTGATGATTCTTTTTTTATCTGAAACAAGGTGCTTCCCGTGTGGTCCCATTTCAATTTGGTCCAATTCTGAGAATGGCATCCATGAGAATACGGTTTGAAAAAGTTTGTTAAAAAGTTATTGGCGAATGTTGATTATTTGATTGTCACGAAACAGACTCGCTTCATTTTATTATTCGTTGGATACCTGATTTTGTGAATCGAATTGGGTCAAATTGAAATGGGACCACCCATTTTAATTTGGTCCAGCTCTGACAATGGCATGGCATCCATGAGAAAAGACAATGAGACGGTTTGAAGTCGGTTTATTTTTTGTTAAAAAGAGTTATTTTTTCTATTTTTGAAAATTGAAGGAGTAATATCCAAAAAATAAGTCAATATAAGTTCGAATACACTATCTAATCTATCGCACGGCGTTAAACGATACGCTACGCCTACTACGAGTGTTACGAGTGCTACGAGTTGCTACGGAATTACGTGATCATAACATGAGAGCATTATATAAAAAAATGGGGTGTGGCTGTTACGTGGACATGGCCTTGTGTTTTACGTAATGTTAAGGTGGTTCGATTTCCACACTAAATAATTTTTCCAATTATGAACAAATGGAGCATAATTTTACACTAAAATGACATCTCTCGGCGTTTAATTTAATCCCAGCTTAAGCGTTATATTTTCACAAAGAAAACAATAGATGAATTACTTAAATCAGATCGTAATTTTCGTCTATTCCCACTAGTTCGGAACTAGTGAGAATTTTTGTCCCCATTAACCAATTGAATAGTTCATTTTTGTCAATGTGTGAGTGAACACCGATTATACACTTATATACAATTTTATACCAAAAATTTTTTTGTTAATAAGAGTTATTTTATATTATTTCAAAGTAGTCAACTCAACTGTACCCTGTGAATTGTGATAATATTTTATTTTGTGTATTAATAGCTGTTTATCACCAGGCTTCGTTTGTGATTTATTTTGTTGATTTGATGTGCTTGTGGTAGTTCAAATCGAGAAATCATATCAATAACTTGAATCACAGTTCGAAATCTTCGAGCACCGCCTACTGAAGACCGGATTATTATTTTTTCAATAACATTAGCTGTCTTCACTCAATACAGTTCGTTCGTTTGTGATTTATATTGGTGACCACGTACTCTCGTAGTAATAAATCGAGAGATCGCGTCAACAATTAGAATCACAGTTCGAAATCTTCGAGCGCCGCCTACTTCTGAAGACCGGATTATTATTTTTTCAATAACATTAGCTGTCTTCACTCAATACAGTTCGTTCGTTTGTGATTTATATTGGTGACCACGTACTCTCGTAGTAATAAATCGAGATCTCGCGTCAACAATTAGAATCACAGTTCGAAATCTTCGAGCGCCGCCTACTGAAGACCGGATTATTATTTTTTCAATAACATTAGCTGTCTTCACTCAATACAGTTCGTTCGTTTGTGATTTATATTGGTGACCACGTACTCTCGTAGTAATAAATCGAGAGATCGCGTCAACAATTAGAATCACAGTTCGAAATCTTCGAGCGCCGCCTACTTCTGAAGACCGGATTATTATTTTTTCAATAACATTAGCTGTCTTCACTCAATACAGTTCGTTCGTTTGTGATTTATATTGGTGACCACGTACTCTCGTAGTAATAAATCGAGATCTCGCGTCAACAATTAGAATCACAGTTCGAAATCTTCGAGCGCCGCCTACTGAAGACCGGATTATTATTTTTTCAATAACATTAGCTGTCTTCACTCAATACAGTTCGTTCGTTTGTGATTTATATTGGTGACCACGTACTCTCGTAGTAATAAATCGAGAGATCGCGTCAACAATTAGAATCACAGTTCGAAATCTTCGAGCGCCGCCTACTTCTGAAGACCGGATTATTATTTTTTCAATAACATTAGCTGTCTTCACTCAATACAGTTCGTTCGTTTGTGATTTATATTGGTGACCACGTACTCTCGTAGTAATAAATCAAGAGATCGCGTCAACAATTAGAATCACAGTTCGAAATCTTCGAGCACCGCCTACTTCTGAAGACCGGATTATTATTTTTTCAATAACATTAGCTGTCTTCACTCAATACAGTTCGTTCGTTTGTGATTTATATTGGTGACCACGTACTCTCGTAGTAATAAATCAAGAGATCGCGTCAACAATTAGAATCACAGTTCGAAATCTTCGAGCACCGCCTACTTCTGAAGACCGGATTATTATTTTTTCAATAACATTAGCTGTCTTCACTCAATACAGTTCGTTCGTTTGTGATTTATTTTGGTGACCACGTACTCTCGTAGTAATAATCGAGAGATCGCGTCAACAATTAGAATCACAGTTCGAAATCTTCGGGCGCCGCCAACTCATACCCAAACAGGAAACGACTCTTTCGCCTGCATCGGTGCTTAACTGCGCTGCGCTGCTGTCGGTATGTCAATTACTGAACGGCTTGACGGATTGGGTTGAAATTTTGTATGTGTAATTCCATGGTTTTACAGATGTATGTATTATATTATGTAAAGTTACGCGGACGAAATCGCGTGCAACAGCCTAGTATAATAATAAATCTCTTATTACGCGTAGGATTAGATTCGTAGAAGGAGCCTACGACGTGCAGTAGTACCACGGCGATATGCTACGAGAGCTACGAAACCAAATAGTTCATGGCGCGAGAGACATTTATATTTCAGAGACTTTTATAGAATACTAGCTGGTGCCTACGACTTCGTCCGCGTTGAAAAAGGAAAAAGTAGCCTATCCTGTGTCCTGTAAGTCAAAATGTTTATCTACCAAGTTTCATAATTAGTTAATTCGTTTAAGAGTTACGAAGGAACATACATACAATACCTACACACAGATTTATTATTAAGTAGTATTGATTATGATGATTCGATCACGAAAAACGAACTTTTGCCTGCGACTTTGTCCGCTCTTACTACGCTTTTACTATCCCTTACTAAAAAAGAATTGTTAATAAGACATAATACCACCTTAAAACTTATTTTTAAGTCTACCCTGAAGAACGCAATGGGAACGAATGATGCCAGATTTCTACTTCTGCCCAGGAACGAGTCATCGTCGGTTGTGATTTAATGTACAGACTCGAGTGCTTTGTGTTCAGTTGTACAGCAATTCATTCGGATCCGTATGTAAACTCACTGCTGAAGAACATCGAGCAGTTTTTACCAAGTGGAGTTAAAAGTTAATCGTCTCAACTAAAACTCTCAAACATTTTACAAGATATCTCAAATCTCTTTCATTGGTCGTCTTCTCTAATTTTTATCAACTTGTAATAGTTTTTTTTTTATTTGTTGTTGATTTTTTAAGAAACTAGCTAGTGCCCGCGACTTCGTCCGCGATGAAAAAGCAAAAAGTAGCCTATCCTGTGTCCTGTGGGTACGTCTAATTCTACCAAGTTTCATGAAAATCAGTTAATTTTAGTTTCAGTATCATGTATAGAGTCTATAAACACGATATCTCTGAAGATCTACAGATTTAGTATTAGTATTGATATTTTGTTCCTTATTTTTTTTTTATTTACTTGTCTAAAATAATTTGCTATAAGAAAATATATAAGTTATGACAACTTAATTTTATTGTTTAGCAAAATCAGTTGTGATTTGAAAGGTAGATTATAGCAATTGCGGTTTAACTTACTATCCGAATGCTACTTTCTATCTCTCCAATCGCGTCTGGAAGATCACGACACCTCATCGAGCAGCAGGAAGGACGTATATCGTAACAAATTCAAATATTATTTTACTAACATTTAGAAACATTGAACAAAGAACAAAACTCACAGATGTGATCAGCAGGGCAAAAATGCTGAAGTGGCGGTGGACTGGTCACATGATGAGATCGGAAAGAGACAAATGGACGAGAGATGTCACCGAGTGGTATCCCAGAGAAGGGAAGCGTCGAAAGGGCAGACCAGTAAGACGTTGGGATTGGGAGGACGATTTGCCCAGGGACTGGAGAAGAGCGGCTCGGGATAGAGTTATGGAAGAGCCTGGAGGAGGCCTATGTCAAGGGACAGCCTGACTTACAGATTGCCGATGTCAGTACGAGTATTTAAAATTAATGTAAATAGTGTATGTATGTAAATTGTAATGTCAGTGAATAAAGGCTATTTTTATTTATTTATTTTACTAACATTAAGTCACCACAGTCCAATCTATCGCATGTGCTCTTCATATAATGGAATTCGAAATGGAATTTGATTTATTCTATGGTTCTGCGGTCTCGGCAAGAAAATAGATTCATAAATATGTAACTCTATAATTAATCTATATATTAGACGGTTTGAAGTCGGTTTAGAAGTTATGTGAAAAAGATAAGTACGGAAGGATAATTCTTACTACCCGTTGACCTATTACCCGTTTTCCCGTAGGAATGAAGCATTTTCTCGCGGTAACAAGTATCCTATGTTCATCACAGATAATGTCGGCTTCTAATGGTAAAAGAATTTTTCAAATCGGTCCAGTAGTTTCGGAGCTTATTCAATACAAACAAACAAACAATCAAATCTTTCCTTAGTATAGATAGAAGTAATCATTTGAAACCGCCGTTTTTATTTGAAGAATAAAATTAAGAATAATACACAATCATATTCCATTCAAAGCATTTTATTTTCATTAATGATTTCAACTTATTTACTAATAAAATCAGATACCTGTGCAAGACACGATATTCTAATTTAAAAAAATAGTCTATTATGCACAAAAATTTGGAAAAGTTAACATAAGATATAGATATTATTATGCTTAAAATAATAACTAGGTTTCAACTTGCCACGCAATATACATACTTAGACATCTCATGCCACTGGACAAGTTGCTAATATAGACTACCTGCGTTTTTAATCCCAAAAAATATATATGGGACGTTCTACTTTTTAACCGAAAATTACGTGTCCCCTCCGCAAAAAAAAAAAATATTCACTTTCTGGATTATTATTTCACATAATCTTTTAATTTTCTATAAAACGATTGTGTCATAGTATATACAAAAACGGTGATGAAGGTGTTTTCATACGAATATGTTAAAAAACTGCGTCGCCTAATGTTAAAAAATGCTCTCGCAAAAAAAATCGTATCGAACCTAACAAAAGCTTTATTGAACTACCTACTCAAAATCATTTATTAAATATTTCCATTCCAAGTTTAACAAGTTTTTTTAATGATTATAATGAGAATTCTGTCATATAGAGCTAGATAAAAATTAATATTTTTATTCTAGTTAAGAAAAGTAAGATCTCATTTTGAATGACAAGTAGATAATAAATTAAACTTTCAAGTGTTTATTTTTTTACCGCACCGAAAACTAACTTGAAATTTTAATAATAAAAAATGAGAACTAACACTTCGCGGCTTTTTAATATGTTTTTGAAATTTTAAGGCAATATAAATAAATAATGGACATACCTACCTATTGAATTTTTTAACCAAATCATAAAAAATTACCAGTCAAATTGTTGGCAAAAAAGAAGAACGTCCCATACGTAGATTTCGTACTGATTTACACACTAGGTTGGTTTATTAAGTATTAAGAGTTATTTTGCTTGAGTTCCTTGAAACGGGCGCGGAGTTGTTTGGTGTAGTGGTCGATGCGAAAAGCGCTAGCCTCGTACTTTGTCACACGAGCGTCGATCTCATCGATTTGAACGAGCATTGGCTTAATTACTTCGTTGTCTGGAAAATAAATTAAAATTATATATATGTAACAAACTTTTACAGTTTCTCAATACTACTAATAATAAATCTGTAGGGGTCGGTCATCGAGTAATGTACTTTGTTTTCATAAATATCGCGTATATAGGCTCTGTACAATATGATACTGAAGCTAAATTGACCATTTTTATAATTTTTTTCTGTATGTATGTATGTATGTTCCTCCATAACTGTTAGATGAATTAACTGATTTTCATGAAACTTGGTAGATAGACATTTAGAAGTACGGGACAAGTGATAGGCCACTTTTTATCTTTTTTAACGCGGACGAAGTCGCGGGCAACAGCTAGTATTACATAACGTTTTCTATGCCTAACACAGAAATGGCGTTTAAATCAGCAAGAAATTAAGTCTCCCACTGCGTTTCGCAGTCATTTGGGCAGCCCGTCTGGCGGCAGTAACCACCCCCTTACAGAATACCACCGTGGAATAACAGCATTATGTGCTGTTGTGTTTCGGTGAGTGAGTAAGGGATGCCAGAGCCCATTACCCCATCCCTCCCTTATCCCTTATCCTTAATCCTTCTATGGTCGGCAACGCACTTGTAGCACTTATGGCGTTGCTTGTGTTATAGGCGTCTGTAAGCCACCTACCATCAAGTGGACCGTCAGCCTGTCTGTCGACGTTAACATAGAAAAAAATATTGTGTTGCCTCAAGAAGTGTCAAGACTATTACCAAATTTCACAGGATTACCCGCTCTGGACTAACCTAAAAGATGTATGAATCTGTCTGAAAAAATCATTAAAATCGGTTCAGCGGTTTTGAAGTCTATATAAGGAACATACATACAGTCATACATACAACATATAATATAATATAAAAGGCATGCCTTTTATATTATGTAAATAGGTAGACAGTCAACGTAATAGTCCACAGATTCTATGAGTACATAAGGTTAGACAGATTTTATTATAAGGTTGGACTATAAATATAGATAACCTGTTTATATAATTATGAGAAAGTAATAAAGAAGTTACTTACACATGTCATTATATTCGTTCAAAGACTTGCTAAGATTAACGGACAGATTACGTAAATCTGCGTATTTAGTGATAGCCGTTCTGTTGATTTCTTCGAGAAGAGTGTAGTAGTCCTGAAAGAAACATATAGTACTTATTATATTTGATATTGTATTAACAATATGTTTATAGTGGACATGTATGTCTATAGGTCTAACTAACTATAGTTAACTATGTCTAAATTTTTTTTTTTTTTTTTTTTATGTTAAGGTCGACAGACAGGCTGACGGTCCACTTGATGGAAGGTGGCTACCGTCGCCTATAACACAAGCAACGCCATAAGTGCTACAAGTGCGCTGCTGACCATAGAAGGATTAAAGATAAGGGATAAGGAAGGGAAGGGGTAATGGGCTCTGGCATCCCTTACTCACTCACCGAAACACAACAGCACATATGCTGTTATTTCACGGTGGTATTCTGTAAGGGGGTGGTTACTGCCGCCAGACGGGCTGCCCAAATGACTGCGAAACGCAGTGTGCCCTACCACTAAGATTAGTGGTGTGCCCTACCACTAAATTAAGAATTTTGAGACATGCACTAGTGTCGATGATGACTGATGACAACATGTGCAAACAAAATATTGTCTATTACCAACACACAAACCACACTGTCCACCTGGTTGGCCCGTTAGTAATAATTTTTTATTTAACTTTGTGTAAAAAAAATCACCGACATGAAGCTCACCATTTATTAATTGCGTTTGGCATCTTAATTATATTATACACACATAATTTTTAATATTTTTTGGGATCGGTGTTTTTCCATTTATTAATTTGTTTGAAAATGTAACGAGTAAATGAACACAATGTTCACTCGTTTTCTTCCTAAATTACTATAAACTAATTCCAACCTTCGATGACCTTCGTTCATCGTTCGATGACGTTCACCGAAGACTGTCCAATCCAAACTCCTCGCTTAGCAAAACCAATAATTTACAAAGTATCTAAAGAAATTTTGCAAGCTTTCTTACTCTACAGAAGAATAGTGGCAGAGTTTGTGAATCGGTAGTAGATTTGATAGACCGGTAGGTAGTTTGTCGGTTAGGAATAAAAATTTTGATTAATAACCGACAAGCTAAACAGATTGTTGGTTGAGAAAAAAATTACTAAAGGACCAACCAGGTGGACATCACGGTTTGTCTGTTGGTAACAATTGGAAGATATGTAGGTAAAACATTTATAAATCCAGGAAATTTTAAATGTGTATTAATTTTTAATATTCAACAACAACTATGTATATTAATAAAGGTAAAATTTTAGAATAAAAATTAATATCAATGTGTCATTTGCTAAAAAAACAAATGGCAATTTATTGGATAATCTAAGGACATAATATCTACTTGAATAATCTGTATTATTGAACAGATAAGAGTGCAACAGTGCACCTACCTATCAAATTAATATTAATACAACACTCAGAGAAGGTAACATTACATGGAATTCATTTAGAATTGTAGCTCATGACACAATCATTTATGTAACTTTATGTAAATAATTTCACATTATTGGTCTGTTAACCAAACGGTCGCGGGTTCGTGTCCCGCTAGGGGCCACTGTTTATGTGTTAACATTTTACCTTTGTACCTGAGTTATGGAGGGTACTTTAAAATGTAAAAGTCTGATTGTACAATGGTTAAATTGCTTCAACGTCAAAATGTACTACTACATGTTGAATGTGTGAAATTGACTTACTATAAACACTGTTACGAATTATTATATCGTACCTTCGGTAAGACAAGGGCATAACTTAAGCGAGAAACATCTATTTGTAAGACCATTTATATGTAACCTATATTCAGCAAATAAATGATTATTATTACATTTTTTTTAAATGAGAGACTTAAATATATGTATGCAGAAATGTCTTAAAAACATTATTAAATTAAAAAAATATTTACAAGACTATGGGGCTTATTTGATGAAGAATTGTTTAAAAGCAATATAAACAGAAGAATGCGATATTGAATGCAAAAATATTAACTTTAAATGGCTCCCCTGTAAAATTACAAAAAGTGCAGTTATGCCCTTGTCTTGCCGAAGGAGCGATATAGTTGTTATTAGAATAGTTATTAGAATCTATGATTAGAATTTTTTTTATTAGGTGTAAGCTATCTCTATTCTACTGTTATTATGTAATAAATAATACCTGTAAGTTTCCTTAAAATAAAAAAAATTAATGTCGTCCTACCTGACCGGCGGCCATTTCGCCCTGCAAATATTCCTTGGTGCGTTTGAAGAGAACAGTCGCCTTTCGACTTATAACTGGATCGTGAGGGTCCAGCAGTTCGAAACTGGAACAACTCGGAGACGGTTGAAGTTCTATAAAACAAAAAAAAAAACATAATCGAGGTTAGATTCTTCTTATCTTGTCGCAGTGCCAACTCCTATCGGAGCATATAATATGCTGCGCAGCATATAATATGTTCAAAGTATTCAAATTTTCTGACTTTTGATGGTTTTCAAAACCTCAACCTAACTTATCTAACTTTCGACGTTAAGGCCAATCCCAAATTTGAATTTTATCTAAGTAAACAACTCCAATTATAATTTTTTTTAAATAGATTATAAATGAACATTATAAAGGAAAGTGACGACAGTGACAGAAACCATAATATAATGAAATTTTCTCGATAGAAAAAAATCACCAAGTGAACTCTCATTTCCATCAATTTTAGTTTTATTTTCAAAACGACACACCTTACAAAGCTAAAAGTGTATCAGTAATCTCACTTCACAGATTATCTAATGCTCTCTGTATCGAATTTTCATTTGACATTGTAGGTAGTTTACGAATAATTAATATTTAATACTTTTGGCACTTATAACATTTTTATTTTTTATTAAAAAGAGTTATTCGTGGTCATTTTGTTCGATAACTTAAATCTATGTATTTTTAATAAAAGAAAAAAAGCCTCAGTTGCTTACCTTTCTGGCGATTTTCATTTTGCCATTTTTCGATATTATCTTCACCAGACATAATTGCTCAGTAGAGATGACTTTGTTCTTGAACGAGGTTATTTTCTTCAAATTCTCTTCTCCTTTAAACAATATCCACTTATAAGTGTATATTGTAACTTTGAAATTGAACTAATACACTTATAAAGAAAATTATCAAGAGACAAAACTGTGTCGACTCGAAATGACTGACTGACTGACTCTTATTATAAATTAAGATTGTGAATTTTTATTTTTGTTACAAAGTTTCTTTCTTCGTAATATAAATTATATGGAATGGATGTATTGTATCCAATTTATCTCTACTCTACCCTCCAGAATCCGAACCAAAATAAATGTAATAATTGACAATTTGACACTGACAGCTGACAGTTGTGCTTTGCAGTTGTGTCAAGTCAAGTTATATATTATAGAGAATTGCTGTAACCACAGAGTGAGTAGTGGCATTCAAAAACAAACTCCTCGCAACTATAAATCAAACATAGAGTAACTTATAATATATATGGAAAAAATCAATTCTAAATGGGACGGAATCGGCATCGAGTTTTTATATTATTACTAGCTGGAGCCCGCGACTTCGTCCGCGTTCTCTATAGCCTTCCTCGATAAATGGACTCAGTACAAAAATAATTTTTCAATTCCTGAGATTAGCGCATACAACCAAACAAACAAACTCTTGAGCTTTAGCTTTATTTAATTTATTTTATATACTTTTTATGCTACCACTAAGGAGGACCGACTTTATGTAAATCATTTATGTATTTATGTAAAAATTTTAGTAGTTGTAGAGGATCATTTTTTCAGTTTAATCGTCATAATATGAGTCCGTACTCCTTACATATTTTAAGTTTGTCTTACTATCCTTTGAATTGAAACATTCTCATCTCGTCAGCAATCGTGTATTGTTTTCAGGTCATACAAGTACAACCCGCTCACTTAACTACGAGGTCATTAAAATATTTGCAAAAAACCATTTTTCTTAATATATTCTTTATAATATACAATCTTGTTGGTTTGATATTGTACCTACTTACCTAACTGGCATTTTACATACCTACCTTACCTCCTACCTTAAAAAGACAAAATATTTCAAAATTCAAACTTTCGAATTCTGACATAGGTAATTATTAAATTCATTTTGTTCAATTGTGAGTTTTGTGGTGAAACCGAGAAGAGAGCAGTTACATATTAAGCAATTCGCATAACTAATTAGTTGTTAGAACATAAGTAGCTACTCGTAAGAAATGCGCGAATGCATATCTGTCCATGCAGGACAGGCGGGGGTGCAGATCGGTAATGCTTGTTGGGAGTTGTACTGTCTGGAGCATGGAATTCAGCCGGACGGACAAATGCCATCGGACAAAACTGTCGGCGGAGGCGACGATTCCTTCAACACATTCTTTAGTGAAACTGGAGCAGGCAAACACGTGCCGAGAGCTGTCTTCGTAGATTTAGAACCAACTGTGGTAGACGAGGTGCGCACGGGTACGTACCGCCAATTGTTTCACCCGGAGCAATTGATTACCGGCAAAGAAGACGCCGCGAATAATTACGCCAGAGGGCATTACACCATAGGTAAGGAAATAGTGGATCTCGTTTTGGACAGGATCCGCAAGCTTGCCGATCAATGCACTGGACTGCAGGGATTCCTAATTTTCCATTCGTTCGGAGGTGGCACTGGCTCGGGCTTCGCTTCGTTGCTCATGGAGCGTCTGTCTGTCGACTATGGAAAGAAATCTAAATTGGAATTTGCTATCTATCCAGCGCCGCAGATATCTACTGCCGTTGTGGAGCCATACAATTCCATTTTGACGACACACACTACCCTGGAACACTCCGACGCTGCCTTCATGGTGGACAATGAAGCCATTTACGATATCTGCAGAAGAAACCTTGACATTGAGAGACCGACGTACACCAACTTGAACCGGTTAATTGGACAGATTGTTTCGTCTATCACTGCCTCGCTTAGATTCGACGGTGCATTGAATGTCGACTTGACTGAGTTCCAGACAAACTTGGTACCGTATCCTCGAATTCATTTTCCTCTAGTCACTTACGCGCCCGTGATTTCTGCAGAGAAGGCTTACCACGAACAACTATCCGTAGCGGAGATAACGAACGCCTGCTTCGAACCGGCCAATCAAATGGTGAAGTGTGATCCACGTCACGGCAAGTATATGGCGTGTTGCATGCTGTACCGCGGGGATGTAGTTCCGAAGGATGTGAACGCTGCTATTGGCACGATTAAGACGAAACGTACCATTCAGTTTGTCGACTGGAGCCCAACTGGTTTTAAAGTGGGCATCAATTACCAGCCGCCGACTGTGGTGCCTGGCGGTGATCTAGCGAAGGTGCAACGTGCAGTATGCATGCTTTCGAACACCACAGCTATTGCGGAAGCTTGGTCTCGTCTGAATCACAAGTTCGACTTGATGTACGCGAAGCGAGCCTTTGTTCACTGGTACGTGGGTGAAGGAATGGAGGAGGGGGAGTTTTCTGAGGCTCGCGAGGACTTGGCGGCTCTCGAGAAGGACTACGAAGAAGTGGGCATGGACTCTGGTGAAGGCGAGGGCGAGGGTGGCGAGGAATATTAATGTTTACCTTTAGAATAGTTTTCATTTATTTCGTTTAGTCCGAAATAGGAGAAGGCGAGGCTTGCAAAGAATTAATTTTTCATGTTTTCAAGTTTTACATGTGTATTTTTTTAAACATCGCTATTTGCGAAGAATATTATTATTATTTTTAGGGTGTTTTTCTGTTTTCACTTTGATTAAAATGAATGTTTTTGTTGTGTACTTGGTCATTCCAAATAAATTTACAAGTGAACTATGCATTTTAATTTTACCAGTTATCTGTAATCTTTTTGTGAAATGAAAAACCATAATTTATAGCGAGTTGTGCTATTGGCAAGTGGACTGTTGGTCTATCA
This sequence comes from Synanthedon vespiformis, assembly GCA_918317495.1. Lineage (NCBI taxonomy): Eukaryota > Metazoa > Arthropoda > Insecta > Lepidoptera > Sesiidae > Synanthedon > Synanthedon vespiformis. The sequence goes on along the minus strand of OU906947.1, from coordinate 588,212 downwards.
AGCTTAACATAAAAAAATAGGAACAATTTCGGGACAAAATGTTTGACATGCAATACGAAAAATAAAACATTTCTGTCATTTTAAAATTTATATTTTAAATTTGCTATGATTACACATACAAGTATTACACACAAAGTGAGGGCCGTTCAAGTTATATGTGACGCAATTTTTGATCTATGCCTCTGTCCGTCTTAACCAACTGCGCTGATTATAGAACGTATATATACAGGCCTGGCCAATAGAGAATTTTTTTCTGCAATCTTCCGTCATGTGAACTTAGCCTTAGTCTTCCCACTTCTTAAATTGAAGACCCTCCGGAGGCTTCACTTCGACTTTCTCCTTGCCAACCTGATCCCAATTCGTGCTCAGTACTGTGCCCCCGGACTCCACCTACAAAATAGTCTCACAAACCCATGTATTTACATAACAAAGGTCTTTCCCATGTAAGGAGGGGTTACGGGCTAAGTGCACTTTGTAAGAGACGTTTCAGTTTCAAATGATCATTATTTTTATTTCAAAAAGTCTATATATACTCATATTATAAAGAGGAAAGATTTGATTGTTTGTTTGTTTGTTTGTATAGAATAGGCTCCGAAACTACTGGACCGATTTGAAAAATTCTTTTACCATTAGAAGCCGACATTATCTGTGATGAACATAGGCTACTTTTTACCGCGGGAAAATGCTTCATTCCTACGGGAAATCTAAATTAAAAGTAAATACTAGCGGCTTGGCCCGGGAGATAGCGCCATCTATCCAAAATACGGTAGATGGCGTTTTATACTTTTCTACGCGGACGAAGTCGCGAGCACCAGCTAGTATAATATAATACATGTATATAAATGTTATGTTGGTTTGTGTATCTCTCATAAACTCAAAAACCAGCCGGCGGATTGACTTGTTTTTGATCTCATCCATATTTCGCGTAATAATATAATCTGCCATCTGCCGAAAGCTACGAGCACTAACTCGCCAACGATAACCGCTGTCACGTCACATTTAAAGTGGCAGTTAGCCGTTGAACGTCAAAGAAAACCACAGGGAAGCGTGCAAGGGCTTAGCTAGTTGCGAATAATGATCGAAGAAGAAGAGGGAGACGGAGAATGGCCTGGCGTCCTTCACTCACACATCAAAACAATAGCACACGATAGTGTGAAGTCGCTATGTTGAAAAATGGCTAAAAAAGTAGCTAAATTTTTTAGCTACAATTTTTCAGGGGTGCGAAAATAGCTAGATCTAGCTATAAAATAGCTAAGTTGGCAACACTACTACCCTCCAGAATCCGAATCACAATAAACCACATGTGCTGCTATTTTACAGCTTTTGCATAATGTAACAAAATATTGAACAGTTGAACCCATTTTGTATTATGCACTATAAGTAACAAGTATTGTGGTAAATACTTACAAAACTTTTGTTCATTGCCCTTCTGACTTCATCGGAACCTTCTCCGTATATCTTAGAGAAGAGCGTGTTGAGGGCAGCCTCACCTTCGGGCTTCTCTTCAGCTTCCTGAGAAAAAGAATTCAACGCAATATACATATACATATACATAAATGTATAAAAACGCAACTATATATCTACTTTACACAATACTATAACTCTTATTAACAAAAAATAAACTGACTTCAAACCGTCCAACGGTCTTTTCACATGGACGCCATTGTCAGAACTGGACCAAATTGAAATGGGACCACACGGGAAGCGCCAGCTTTCAAATAAAAAAAGAATCCTCAAAATCGTCACCCATTCACCCAGTCGAAAGTTATGAGGTAACAAACATATAAAAAAAAAATACAGTAGAATTGAGAACTGCCTCCTTTTTTGGAAGTCGGTTGAAAATGGCGACGTAGAAAAGCTCAACAATGTCCAACGAGCTATGCAGAGGGCTATTTATGCTCAGGGTTACACTGGAAGATCGAATCAGAAATGAGGAGATCCATAGACGTAAGAAAGCTATAAATATCTGCAGGCTTATGTCGATAACTTTGCCTAGTGCGAGTTTTACTCGTTCAAACGCGTCGAATGCATATTATTATACGTCAATTTGTATGGGAATGAAGCAGACCTATACGTTAGCCACTAGGTGGCGCTGCTTCATTCAAATTGACGTTTAGCTTAATCAAGTAAAATTCGCACTAGGCCCTCAGTAAATTGGAAAGGTGGTGGGCAGGACACATAGTGAAGACCGGCAAGCATCCAGCCACAGTCCCCTATTAGCTCTAAACAAATCAACTTACCATCTTATTTAGTTCCTGTTCAATTTTATTCCAGTCTTTTCTGAATAATTTTGGTGGCTGTTGTGATCCCGATGCCTCTATTACAGCTGAAAAGGTAATTTTAGACATTCATTCCTTCATTCGTTCAAACTATCTCAAATGACATGCATAAAATATATGTTTGCTTTTAATTACCAGATGTTTCTGATGATAATAGAGCTATACAACTGTATATTAGACATAGATTTATTTTATTTATTTATTAAGATTTCATACAACCATTATTTATCTATATATAAATTAAATACAAATAGGCCTAAAGAACCATAAAAAAATATTATATTTACATTTAATTAATTTAAAAAACAAATTAATATAAAACAAAAAAAAGAAAAAGAAAAGAATATTCTATGTGAAAAAAGAGAAATTAATTACTTAAAAAAAGTTAGTCGCCAATTTTCTTTTTGTAAGAATTGGAGTCACACTGTAGAAACATTTGTAGAAAAATGTTCTATTCTAGTCTAGATTTCTATACAGTCTCACCTTGAGGTATTGGCCCAACTCTCTCTACATCTCTCTCTCTGTCTCCTTCCAATTCTTTCCATCTTATGCCCTCAACTTTTCTTAGTTTGACTTCTATCTTGTATGGCGTCACCACATGAGTCGACATGGACGGATCTACATCATGGGCTAAACCCAATTCAAGATTATACTCCGCGTTTCCAAGTGCCGATGGACATGACACAGATAACTGAAATGACGTCATTAATAAAATTATTTAAGGGTAGTTAAAAATTTGTGTTGCAGTCATCGAAGTACTACAAGTATGGAGTTTGCGTGACAAACGCAGAAGTGGCACATGAAAAATACGCCTAAAACGGAATCCTGGCTGACTCTTGCCTTCGCACATCAATGGTAAAAGGTAGTAATGACCAAGTCCAAGTTCTACTATTAATTTTAAACTCCATTGTGTTGATGTGAACACATTTTCTTTAAAACTTAGGCTATATTTGAACTATATACAATCATTTATAAACAATTTGTAGAAGAATATAATGTGTAAGTGTATGTGTGTCTAGATAATAATCTTAATATATAGAGGGTGATGTATGTGTATGTTCCCTATGGAATCCAAAACATCTGAACCAATTTTTGAAAAAAATTTCAGACTACCTTCAGTTTAGTCCAGCGGGTAATCCTGTAATATAGTTAACACTATTCTTTCGATACATTGTGAAACTTTTAGACCAGTTAGCTTTTATACTTACAGTTCGGCGTCCATATACAACTTTAAGCATATCTCTTTGTACATTCTTTACTAAAACTGTTATTACGACTTCTGTTTCAGTTTGATACCAATCGTGTTTGATTTTCGGCCTTTCCCGGATCTCTGCGGCCTGAAATGTAAATACAGAAGTATTAATATACTAATATAATATTATATTATTATTAATAATATAGATCAATATTAATAGTATTAATATTGATCTTATTTGATAGTCACAATATTTGCTGATTTGTTGTTTAAAAACCATGGAAATGTCATGTTTTTATTTGTTCTAATGTTATTAGTTAAACGTAAAGATAATCGTACTTGTGTATGTGATCGACTACCTTCCGGATGGCTCATACTCATGGCTATCTTAGATTATAGTGATTTCCAGTGGCAGTTATTTATTTCTAATTTTCTAACAACAACAACAAACAAACAATAACACCGGTAAGCTGAGTAGGTAGGTAGAGCAAGCAAGAAAGGGAGGGAAGGAGAAGGACAAGGAACATACGGTAGAGCGAGCCACCGAGCAGAGTTAGTTAGAGTCACAGACGAATGAACAACAGACAATAAAGAGAATTAAAATAGTCGGTGCCTTTGGTTCTCTCGCTAAAGAGTATAATTATATTATGTTTTTCCTTCTAATCCACTCGCTAGAGAGTATTCTTAATTATGTTGTTTTGTTTAAGCGGCCTATACATTTAGCTAAATTCACTAAATTCAGATGATTCAGACGTTAGATCGGTAGTTACGAATTACACATTTGTCTAAATTTGTCATTTTTACAGTGACACTGACACTGACATATGCTTACAAATGTGGCGGGCATGGCCTTTGCGCGTGGCAAAATCAACTTTGACAGTGACATTTGTCTGCCAGCGTCTCGCAGCAAAATTTTCGTACCCAGCAAGTACCAGTCGGTGCCCCCCCTCGCTGCTGAAGAAATCATCAATCAAACGCTATACTATCTATAGTATTAGTAGAGTACAGCAAAGCAATGTTAGTGTCTTTTCTTTTGTATTGTATATTTTGTGCGCGCTAGTCCTCACCAAATTAAATATAAATATCGGACAGTGCATAACTGGTTAACAACTCACTTTAACCAGTTATTTATATGGATATTAACAGTTTGTGACTGTGATATAGTGTGATGGTTTAATGTCAATTATTTTGTAGAGAAACTTTAAATTTAAAAATGAGTTGTCTCACCGTGAAGGCTGTCACGTTTTTTATCGTATTATTGACTTCGTGTTGTGTCGAGATTTCTAGAGGTAAGTGACGTTTTGTGTAAACAATGAACATTTGATGTTGATGAAATGAGGAGTTATTTTTTCTCTCGTTAGATAACCGCTACGTAAAGTCAGTTGCATGGACAATGTACTTTTTGATGACGCAGATAACGTCTCGACTAATTGTGACTTTAATATACTTCGCGTTTCGTAAAACTGAGATTCTTTTTTTAAATCTCAAAACAGCAATTGTCGTAACACTTTGATTGGCAAAAAATTTCACCAACCCAAGTTACTACCTTGAAAGTTAACTGTTTTATTTGTTACAAACATTTAGTTAGGTACTTTTAAAATGAAACTAATGGCATAACATAATAATAATTAACTACTACTAGTCATTTAAATGCTCCTTAATTGCATTTATAATTAACATTTTCAGTTATTATTACAAAGATCTTGGTGTTTTATTGCTAACACAGTATTTTCGTGTACTTGTACTAGCTGTTGCCCGCGACTTCGCCCGAGTATAAAAAATAGATAAAAACATATTCTCAGACCTACTAAAGGTACAATATAAAATATCATCAAAATTGGTTTAACCGTTTCGCAGGAGTACAGCAACTAACACTTTGACACGAGAGTCAATATTATACTAATAATAAATCTGTAGGAGTCGGTCATGGAGCAATTTACTTTGTTTTCAGAAATATCCTGTATATAGGCTCTATACATGATACTGAAACTAAATTTACCATTTTTAGAATTTTTTTCAGTATGTATGTATGTATGTATGTTCCTCCATCACTCTTAAACGAATTAACTGATTTTCATGAAACTTGTTAGATAAACATTTAGAAGTATGGGACACGTGATAGGCTACATTTTATCTTTTTTAACGTGGACAAAGTTGCGGGCGCCAGCTAGTTTTAAATAAGACTAGTCTTTTCAAAGTTCGAGTGAATAGGCATCTTCTGGGTGAGCTCGCTTCATCTTAGGCCTCTCCCTTGCTACCAAGCTGGTTGTTGGCCAAGAGCAAACCCATCTCTAATAAAAAAACTTTGTCTCTAAACTTTGTTGAAAAAGAAAAAGCCTATCCTGTGTCCGTCTAAATATCTCTACCCTCCTTGTGCTAAATATTTATCTACCAAGAGGAACATACATGCATACATACATACATACATACATACATACATACATACATACATACATACATACATACATACATACATACATACATACATACATACATACATACATACATACATACATACATACATACATACATACATACATACATACATACATTCATACATTCATACATACATACAATACTGTAGGTATTACTTACAGCTTCTAACTATTCCAGCTACTAAGTTAAAATATTTTATTAAAATATGAGCAAAATAAGATACCTTTCATTAAAGCCCATAAGAGCTATATGATAAAAACCGGTTGTCGGTTTGTCATCTAATATTTTATGTTTAAAAATAAAATTTCGCCGCAACCAAGAACTCCAAGAAGGTTAGGTGTTTTAGGTGTATTTTTTTTTCAAATTTGTATCCACTTTTCTGTTGCTCTTTTTGGACACACTTAACTTACAAGCCTTGAAATTCCATATCTATACCAATATGTAAAGCTGAAGAGTTTGTTTGTTTAGTTGTACACGCTAATCTCAGGAACTGGTTCGAATTGAAAAATAATTTTTTTGTTGAATATAGCATTTATCGAGGAAGACTATAGTAGTCTATAGAGAACGCGGACAATGTTCTTGACTAAATCTTTTTTTAACAAAAAATAACCCGACTTCAAACTGTTTTCTCATGAATATTGTCAGAACTTGGACCAAATTGAAATGGGACCACATGGGAAGCGGACCAAATTGAAGTGGGACCACATGCTTTCAAATAAAGAAAAGGATCATCAAAATCGTTTCACCCAAACCTTCCTCGAGAACAACTCTATCCATTGGTCTATTTTTTTATCTTTTATGTTAAGGTCGACAGACAGGCTGACGGTCCACTTGATGGTAGGTGGCTACCGTCGCCTACAACACAAGCAACGCCATAAGTGCTACAAGTGCGCTGCCGACCATAGAAGGATTAAGGATAAGGGAGGGATGGGGTAATGGGCTCTGGCATCCCTTACTCACTCACCGAAACACAACAGCATATATGCTGTTATTTCACGGTGGTGTTCTGTAAGGTGGTGGTTACTGCCACCAGACGGGCTGCCCAAATGACTGCGAAACGCAGTGTGCCCTACCACTACTAAAACAACATGGTGAAAGCAGCATGAAAATTGGTGCACTAGTTTTTGAATTTATCACAAACAGACAAACTGACAGACAGACGGACAGACGCAATGGAGGACTTTGTTTTATAATATGTAAAAGGATGACGATAATTTTATTATCTACCAAGTTGACCCTTAGCCTGTCTGACGATATTTGCATTAATTATAAACAATCTGAATACTATTGAGAAATATAATATCATATATGTTTTCATTTCATATAGTTAATACTAATTTTAGATGATGGCCGTCCATTTTTGAATGATGTCACAGTTTAGTGTGAAGAACTATAAAGCTAAGACGTTTGTTTTGTTTGTTTGTTTATAATTAACTGTATATTTATAAAATATCCATCAATCTGTAAGCACATAGGAGGCAGAGCTGTCTACTTATAAATTTTACTCATCACATAATTATATGCTTCCATATGTTTTGCATAAAATTTTGCAGATAATAGTTATATGCTGCTTTGGAAATGTATTACGATAATCGAAAGCATATAATACTAGCTGGTGCCCGCGACTTCGTGCGTACGTAAATTTTTAAAATATAAAACCAATTATTATAATGCTTTACAACTTGTTTTTAAATATTTTAGATAATCCCTCGGGAACAGTACTTTTTTCTTAGATGAAAGTTAAATAATAGAAGTGTTTAATTGCTATCATACCATTAATATTTCAGGTTGTTTACACAACTTTTCATTTCATCATAGTTTAGTACAAAAATCAGTTCCGTGGTGACTTAGTATTTCAGAAATTAAAAGTAAAACTTTAACCTCGATTTATTCAAAATTGGGATTATGCGACATACCACCTTCATCCACTCAAGTCTTCATTTGTTAATGACAGTGAAAAAGTTCAACAACGGTTGCTAGGTGAGACGTAGTACGTTCGCTTTGTTTCGATTGAAGTCAAATGTTTGATAGCCGGGGACAGAGTTGTTTGTATGAGAAAATTAAATTGTCGTTTTTAATTTTTCCTCGTATTTTTTTACGTTTTTTCTCTCCATAAGAACCTTCCTCAGACTTCATCGAACACAACAAAAAGAAATAAGCCAAATCGGCCTGAGCCGTTTTCGAGTTTTCCGCTTAGCAACAACACATTTAGGAGACAAATGTAGATAGACAAACATACAAGTCTTCTCTCTTTATAATATTTTAGTATAGAAGTTTATAGACTGGAGGATTACCGGTAAAAAATCGGTGACAAAAATTCAAATCACACGACATCAAATGAAATGTCGCAATACAAAATATGTTCAATACGTACTTACGAGTATTTACGTGTTTCGTTTTAACTTGTTTCATTAAGTTTCTTTTTTTCATTTCTATTGTTTTCCATTATTGATTTTTCAATAATATAAACTGTGAAGAGGAAAACGCAAAGCGTAAAATACATTATAGCCAATGTCGTCACACACAGTCGCTTTAGACATTAACATCACGTTCAAAATAAATCGTAAAGTACGAATGGTAAAATAAAAAGTGATACTGGTCTCTTTAGCGAAAAGAAAAACAAATAATGTATAGAATTTAATTATTTTATAAATGAAAATTACAAAAAAAGCAACAGTTCTTTTTTACCTACGTAATTTTATTTCTTTGTTTTTGTCTTCTTAAGTAGCCCCCGTCATTTTGTTTATTTAGTTCACTTTTTGCCTTTAATATGTTAAAGCAATCCTTTTATAGAATTGGTAAGTTTTTGACTATATGTATAATTAATTGTATATACATAATATGATACTTTAAACCATGACTTTAACATAAAATTTAAACAAAATGGGCATATTCCATTGTATTCCTGTAGAATATATATAATATATAATATATTTAGTAGGTAGATGACCATAATGATAGCAAGGTTACAATTTTCTTGTGATACCCGATAATAAAAATGTGTATTAATGTTGAGAAATATATATTGAATTGTAAAGTAGGTATAACCACATGTTTGTGTTGATTATGCACGCTAACTGTAATGACGACAATGCCAATAAAGTTCACCTACCTATACAGTTAATAAGCCGGAGCCACTGGACTTTAGACCTTAACGGAATCGTATGTAGATGTATTTAAGTTTACACAAATATAATCGCATTTAAGACTTTCATCATTTATAATACCTAGTAAAATTCTCATACCAATTGAGTATACAACATACAATTTTTTGACTCGCATCTAAATACCGACGCTCCATCGAAATCGAAAAGATAATTTTTACACTATTATGGGTTTAGTTTGAACATAAAAGAATACTTAATAATAATATGTACTTATTGAAGTCTTGCGGTGCATTGTGCTCAATTTATATTTAATTCGGGAAAACCAACAAATGTTGCAAACTTGTTCTTGGAAATAAACAAATTCAAAAACATAACATTGTTAGGTGATTATTCAGCCAATTGCGAATTGATTTTGATGATTTTAACAAACACTCATGTAGTCTTATGTGTAGGTAGGTATAATTTTGTAGTCGGTTTTTTTTAAAAAAAATAACTTTATCCTGGAACAAAATGGATTAGTTTTAGACACTCCGCGCGTAGCAAAATGCCTTTTTACAACTTTTTGTTGGATATTCAGACCTATTGAATGGATAATGCAGTCTGATTGAAGTACAACCGTTTAAAAGGAAAAATTCGACTAAATAGTTACTTTTCTTAGTATTCATAAATACCTACCTAAATGCGTGGCGATTTTCTGAAAAAAGCTAAGTAGGGATCTCCCCTGTGACTGGTCGTAAGACGCGGAAGACGTCGCGAGCAAAAGTTAGTACTAAAAAAAACGTTGAAATTCATTTTATTTATTTTCTATGACCATTTTAAGTAGTTACAATACAAATTTTTGATTTTTTTTTATGTATTAAGGGTGTTAAATAACTAACATGTTAATAACTGTACATAATTCTACTATTAGTGTTCGGGTGACCGAGTCATTAGCATTTAATTGCAGTAATAAATTGAATACATTAGGTAATTAGACTTTTAAGTAATAAAGAGACGATAAATTCCCGGTGTAAATATGTGATTAGCGATTACGTGGCAAAAGTATTTTGCTCTGTTGGCTGTTGGTATTTTTTTCGTAGAAATTATCAACAAAACATGACAGAAATATACGTTTATTTCTATATTGACGTGTATGAAAAAAAATATTAAAATTAACACTCTATTTTAGTTTCGCGTTCGCGTAAAGATGTAATGCCAAAAATATCTGAATAGACATTCTCCTTACAACTCACAATAGTGAGGATTATCTATTCGTAAACCTCTAACGGAACGGTAGTAATACTAAATCTATGGTAAACCTATTGTTTAACTTAACCGTTTCACATATATACTCACCTTGTCCCAGTGCCCCGTATTTTCAAAAGAAAGACTAGACGTAGAGTATAAAATACATAGCAACGTAAGCACTGACGAAATGCAAGATATTACTGATTGGAAAATAACTCTTTTTAACCGATTTCCAAAAAAGGAGGAGGTTCTTGATTCGATTATATTTTCTTGAAGAAAATGCTGGAGGTTTCTTGAATAAAATAATTTAAAAAAAATCTATTTGGACAATAGGTTTACCAATCAAATCAGTGTTTCATAGACACCAAAAAACACAAAAGATTACGTTTCGTTTCGCCAAAATTTTGTCGAATTAGATTTGATATACAAATTAAAGGACATGGGTAATTGGGTAGGTACCTTTCTTCCATGAAAAAGTACTGTTCCCGAGGGATTTTATCTAAAATATAAAACTGTAACTTATGTCTGGCCAATGTGCTACTACAGCAACAACGCGTCAAGCGTTATAATTGCTTTTATATTTTTAATTTATCATCGCGTACGAAGTCGCGGGCACCAGCTAGTATTATATAAAGCATCGGTCCTTTTGGCAGGGTCCCAAGACTCCCAAGTATGCTGGCTGCATTACCACGTTTTATGGCAATACTAATCTGTTGACCGAGGTAATAGTCAACTTTAGAATCGCCGGTTATGTTGACCAAACAACTTTTTTTTTACTATAAATGTAATATTGTATCCTAAAACGAGTTAACTGTAGACTGACGCTTAAATCAATCATCACGAATTGGATGACGTGGAATCATCGATTTTATTAATGTAGGTATGTCTCGAAAATTAAAAATGAATACAAAAACATGTTATTCTGCTACTCTGAGAATTTGTTGCGTCTTGAATTATGATTAATACAATATTTACAAGTAGTTAAATGTAAAAAGTTTCCACCGATCGTAAGTGTGAGACAAATTCAAGGTCCTAACTAAATATATGAATTTTATCGAAGAATCTCTTTAATACTTAAATGTATGTTAGTTTTTTAGATTAATATACATATATTTGTAACTACACTCGACTGCAAATAAACCGAGCCACCCTCTAGTTCGGAACTCTGAATCGATTTTCTCAAAAACTATAAAACTTACAACTATCAAAGTTATACCCATTGAAAGTGCATTTCATGATGATTAAATTTAATGGAAACTTATTGGAATTTATTAAGTGCCTATTATGGCTTTTACATAGAACAGTCGTTTTTCAGTCGTGTTAATCGTTTGTAATCACAAAATGAAAAAATAAAATTAAGCCAGAAATAAAGCAAAAATTTAAAAAAAAGTTTTTGGTCAGTATTTAGTATTCCCTCCCCTTGCTCGGATAACCGCCAGCATCCTCGTATTCATCAACCTCATGAGCCTGACGATGAAATCTTGAGGAATTGCATTTCACTCATCTTCAATCGTCTTTCTCAGCTCTGGAAGCCTTGTTGGAGCAGGTACCCGGGCTGAAACCCGACGTTTCAGATCCTCCCATAATTGTTCTATCGGATTCAAGTCAGGGCTTCGAGCTGGCCAGTCCATCGTACGAATGCCGACGTCGCATAGATATTGGGTCACCACATGTGTAACGTGAGGGCGTGCATTATCATGCATCAACTGCCTATCCTGCCCTTTATATCCTGCGTAAGGTACCACATGGTCTGTGAGGATTTTAGTAATCGCTACGAGAAGTCAATCCACGTGTACAGCCTGTCGTTTCAATGAAAACTAACGCTGTATGTGCGGTTAACGAGATGCCGCCCCAGAACATTACAGATACTCCTCCATAAGTAACAGTTTCCTCGTTGCAACACTGCGAATAACGTTCTCCAGGGAGACGATATACTCTCTGACGTCGATCACATCCATGTGTACCAACCCTAGTCTTATCAGTGAACAGTACATTACCCCATAGGGATTGGACGTTAGAGCAGTCTAACGTCCAATCCCTATGCTCTCGAGCAAATTCAAGTCGTGCTTGACGGTGGGCTACCGTTAATGCTAGGGATGTTGCAGCTCTCTTTGTAGTCTGATTCCGTTCAGGAAGTCTCCTTCTGACGGCACCTGAAGTTATGAAAACTTGGCGTTCGTTAGACAAACTTTATTGGACTTGAACTGCGTCGAGGTGACGATTTCTCAGAACAGGAAGTTGGATAAAACGATCAACTACTGCTGATGTAGCCCTAGGTCTGCCATTACCTGGACGGCGGTCGATTTCTCCAATCTCTAGATATCGTCTGTAAGCTTGTTGCAACAAAGATCTGCTGATTCGAAGTCTTTGAGCGACTTAATGTTGCGCAACACCTGCTTGAAGTAGTACTACAGTTTAAGTTGCTTCCTGAGGTGTCGTATTCATTATTGACCAAAAAAAGTAGCAAAAATACACGCGTCTAAGCAAACAATGGACAAAAAATAAAGAAATGATAAGAATTATCCGACTATCCTCATTGTAGAAAAAAAAGAACGCTAGTCGCGAACTCTAGTCAAAACACAGCAAATCGTTAGCGTTGTGTTTGTTGCTAGATTACAATGTGAGTTGACAATATTTTAAAATAAATTTATAGTCATTTTAATCACCATAAAACTCACTTTCTATAGGTATAACTTTGATAGTTGTAAGTATTATACTTTTTGAGAAAAACGAATAAGAGTTTCAAGGTAGCAGGTGGCCCAGTTTATTTGCCGTCGAGAGTATATATAGTATACCCAGCTAAAAAGAAATGACATAGTTATTCGTCCGCGTTGAATAGCAAAAAGTGTCCCGTACTATCTACTGTTAATTCGTTTAAGAGTTATGTATTATACATACATAATACATAATCTGTAAGTGTATTATACATATATAATACACTTACAGATTTATTATTAGTATTGGTATATGTACAGTACTACCCCAGTAACAGTTGGGAACTCAACTCTCGAAGTTGTTGACGAATACATATACCTGGGACAAATAGTCCAGTTAGGTAGAGCCAACTTCGAGAGGGAGGTCAATCGTCGAATCCAGCTCGGATGGGCAGCGTTCGGGAAGCTCCGAGACATCTTCTCTTCCAAAATTCCTCAGTGTCTTAAGACAAAAGTGTTCGACCAATGTGTGTTGCCAGTGATGACATATGGCGCTGAAACGTGGTCTCTAACCATGGGCCTCGTAAGGAAGCTCAATGTCGCTCAACGAGCTATGGAAAGGGCTATGCTCGGGGTTACACTGCGAGATCGAATCAGAAATGAGGAGATCCGTAGACGTACGAAAGTTACCGATATAAGCCGTCGGATCAGTAAGTTGAAGTGGCAGTGGGCAGGGCACATAGTACGAAGAGCCGACGGCCGCTGGGGCCGGAAGGTTCTTGAGTGGAGGCCACGGACCAGCAAGCGCAGCGTAGGACGTCCACCCACAAGGTGGACAGACGACCTAATAAGGGCCGCGGGTCGACGGTGGATCCAGGCTGCTTCTGACCGGTCCAATTGGAAAATTTTGGGGGAGGCCTATGTCCAGCAGTGGACGTCCTACGGCTGAGATGATGATGATGATGATTGGTATATGTTATTATTAGTTATGTTATGATACTCATAGTCATAAGTGTGGATCGAACTCGCGACCTTTGACACAGTAGACAGAGCCAATCGGTCGTCAACATAATATAAAGGTCATTTGCCTTTTGAATTTGGCATTACACTATTATTGTCACGCCACTCGATGTGTGACGAACACGAAGTACCGTAATAAATGTTTGATTGAACAGGATGATAGTTGACACAAACAGCAGAAAACCGAGTGCGTATTTAACGCCCCAGCGCGACGACAAAACAGTTATTGTCATTAATTGAAAGAACAGGAAGCTGCAATTTACAAATTGAACCCGTTCTGGCAATCGTTCAACATCTCGGTTCACTTCTCGACACTCTCGTCTTATCCCATCTTATCTACTTGTCTAACGGATAATTAATATGATGATAATATCAAATTCCAAGGAGACTCTTTCGTTGGCGAATACTCACTCACGTCTGTCAAACAACTGTCAATCGTAAAGAGAATGTGTTCACGTTTTGACTATATAGATTGTTTCGCAGTTGAGTTGTCGTGGGTTAGTCCAGCTATAATTAGTTCTACTATTTGTTCTACGTTAGAACAAATTGGACAACAAAATCGAAGTAGGGTAAAATGACCTAATGTTGGCATACCCATCCAATTTATTGGCACCCTAAACTTTTCACTGAAAAATAAGAAAACTATTCCATAAACTGTGTTCCCACAAAAAATAAATAAATCTTAGGTTTATGAAAATTGCTAACACTAAACAGTCAAATGATTTAAACATTGTCAAACTTTCAAATTTTATAAGAGTTGAACAAATAGGTCAAATAGCCAATAAATGGTCTTATTTCTTAAAGTGCCAATAATTGGGTATTTTCCCCTACTTCTATTGCAGATGCAGAGTATATGATATATTCATTTTTAAAATAGAACATTATTTTAATTTAAAATATTAATGGAAGAGTGTACAATTATTTGAGTTGATTTTACCTAGTTTAGTTGATACGATAACTTACTTTATTCAAAACTAGCAAGCGACCGCGACTTCGTCCGCGTTGAAAAAGAAAAAGTAGCCTATACTGTGTCCCATACGTCTAAATGTTTATCAATCAAGTTTCATGAACATCGGTTAATTCGTTTAAGAGTTATGGAGGAACATACATACATAGAATACCTACACTTACAGATAACAGATACAGATTTTATTAGTATTGATTATAAACAGTACCTACCTACCATCGCGTTAGTCAAGCGGGTAATCCCATGTGTTAATGTAACTGTGAACGTTGAGGGAATAACGTCCTCAGCTCGATGATTTCATTGGACCCAATTTGTAAGGTTTATTTTCCATATCTGTCACCAATTAGTTATAAATGTGAAAATATGGCATATATGCACATCGATGCATCGAGGCATAGGGCACCAATAACATCAGATAACACCTAAATCAAAATTTTTACGTTTATCCGAAACATAAAACGATTATCTCTGGTAGGTATTAGGTAGAAAATCCATATAAATGAGATGGCACTAGGTAACGTCCATTTTCACAACGGGAATCCCCCGAACATGTTTGTTTCATTGGTAGATAGGTATCTCGTTTAAAAATACATTTATTTTCATCATAACAAAAATTGTCATTGGTTTTCCTGATTTATTATATAGACAAATACATTCTTAAATTTTTCTGAAAATTATACACAAAAATTTCATCATAATAATTATAACGGTTTCCTTTACTGGACTAGTTTTTATAGTCCATTGACAAAGCCACTATGGCTGATTGTTAAAATAGACTAACTATAAGTGTTTAGTTACTACACTATATTATTGTTAGGCATTGTATAGTATAAAAGTAGAGAATCGGCCATTATATAGTTACCTATAATAGGTATGTGTTACAAGAAATAAAATTCGTATTTTTTCTTCTTTCACAGCGAACGAACAGTATAGGATAGAAGAAGATGATGTATTCGACACGGTCGACGGTGTGTTTAACATCGAGGGGCTGAAGGTGAGTCGTCACAAGCGTGACGTCGCAACGCCGACCACTCCGTCTGTTCACCCGGCGTCAAATGTGGTCAACGCCACCGCTCAGGCGTCCGACACTTCGGCCTCACTGTCGACCTCACCGCCACAAGCCAGCACCACCGAAGACGCCAACAGAAGCACAAATATGACGAGTAAGTTTCACTTGTTTTGTTATATTGATGAGATTTCATTTTTTCAACTTGATCATATTAAAAATTTGTGTTTCTAATTTTGCACATTTTGCAACGCAATATCTAAATTATCTAAAGTAGTTTTTTTTTTAAATATTTTTAGTTTTTTTTAGGCTAGTTCACGACCGTAAATATCTAATTTTCTTAAAATCTTTTTTTTTATATAGTATCATCGAAACACATACTACAAAGACGTTATATTTATGTGTATATATTGCATTGATCTTAAAACCATTCGGTGTGGTCTGTCGTTAAGGAAATAGTTAAGACGATATTTTGTACACTCATCGACGACACTCATTGATATACAATACACACTTATAGACGATGCCTGCGAAACGTGTATAGCTTGGTTAAAAGTATTTTTTTCCTCAAGTCTTCTGATAGAATAAATAGTCTCTAATAAGAGATATTTGCGTTTTCTTTTTTGATTTTTTTTTTTAAATAGTTATCTAGTTTTTTTTTCTATTTAACCAAGCTATGCATAATGACACAACAGTAAGCAGATATGCATACTACACAAATTTAAATTAGTTTTAGTTTAATTTGATTATAAAAAAATATTTACCTAACCGGTGTTTATTACAAATATAATTTGTTAATTTGACTGAATATTCTATATATAAATAAACTAAATGTGTTGCTAAGCGCAAAACTCGAGAACGGCCCAGGCCGATTTGGCTGATTTCTTTTTTGTTGTGTTCGATGAAGTCTGAGGAAGGTTCTTATGGAGAGAAAAAACGTAAAAAAAATACGAGGAAAAATTAAAAACAACCATTTTCTTTTCCCATATAAAACCACTCTGTCCCCAGCTATCAAACATTTGACTGCAATCAAAACAAAACCGTATACGTGTCACCTAGCAACAGTAGCAACCGTTGTTGATAACGCATGTTTATCTAAATTTTAAAAGGTAAACATGACATATATTGACTGTTAGGCGGTACGAAGTTCGCAGTCAGTGTTAATAAAATCGCAAGATGGTGGTGCGTTTATGGGATTTCTTTTTTTTTCTCTTATGTTAAGGTCGACAGACAGGCTGACGGTCCACTTGATGGTAGGTGGCTACCGTCGCCTACAACACAAGCAACGCCATAAGTGCTACAAGTGCGCTGCCGACCATAGAAGGATTAAGGATAAGGGAGGGATGGGGTAATGGGCTCTGGCATCCCTTACTCACTCAACGAAACACAACAGCATATATGCTGTTATTTCACGGTGGTGTTCTGTAAGGTGGTGGTTACTGCCGCCAGACGGGCTGCCCAAATGACTGCGAAACGCAGTGTGCCCATAGTGATTATAATATTTGCTCGCAGAGATATGATTTCGATGATAATATTATGCCGTTTATTCCCTATGCAGAGTTATATATAATATATATATATATATATATATATATATATATATATATATATATATATATATATATATATATATACTTACCGCTAGTGTATTGTTTCTTTTTGTCGTGTGATATATATTTCAAATTTTTCATTCCACAAATCCTTTATAAATTATAATTATTCTTCTGTAAGGTTAAATAACTGCAAAACGCACTGTGAAAAAACGCCCATATGAAAAAAAAATATAAATCATTTTGAATTATGTACAATATAAAAATAGATATAAAATATTTTTTTTTTTTTTTTAAATATTTATTTTTAGTTTTTTTTAGTATATTTAATACTTTTAGATAAAAAACAAATATTTGGCGAAAGAAAAATGTAAAATATTGGCTGGTGATTTTAATTTAACTTCTATCTAATATATATATTAGCTGGTGCCCGCGACTTTGTCCGTGTTCTCTATAGCCTATAACCTTCCTCGATAAATGGACTATCCAACACAGAAATTATTTTTCAATTCGAACCAGTACTTCCCGAGATTAGCGCGTACAAACAAACAAACAAACGCTTCAGCTTTATATATATTTGTATAGATTTAAGTGGAATAACTTTTAGAAACGAATTAAGTGGCTGGCCCTGTATTTTTAATTTAAATCAATATTTAAGCTTTGCATCATCCGCCTGCGTTTCATCATACATCTTTTGTCATATTCATAATATGTTATACACCCTTACATCTAACTACTAGCTTTTGCTCGCGACATTGGTGTTTGTTCATTGTTAAAATTGGTTCAATGTTTTATTGCTCATAATATATTCTTGACTCGCTGGCGCCCGCGACTTCGTCCGCGTTGAAAAAGAAAAAAGTAGCCTATTATGTGTCCCGTACTTCTAAATGTTTATCTACCAAGTTCAATGAAAATCAGTTAATTCGTTTAAGAGTTATGGAGGAACATACAATACCTATACACTTACAGATTTATTATTAGTATTAATTGATTGATGCGATCCCTCTGGAACAGTACTTTTTTTCTGGATCAAATGTCCCCTTCAGTACTTTCAGAGATATAAGCGCATTCAAAAAAATATAAGATGACTACAAACTATTCAGTACTAGTTAGTGCCCGCGACTTCTTACGCGATGATTATATTACTTTATTTTATTTTAAATTAATTAAAAATATAAAAGAGATTACAACGCTTGACAATTTGTTGCTATAACACCAGGCTATTGGCCAGGCGTTAGTTACAGTTTTATATTTTAGATAATCCCTCGGGAACATTACTTTTTTCTTGGATGAAAGGTACCTTATGTCCTTCCTGGTGTCCCAGACAACGTGTATGCAAAATTTCATGGTGATCGGTTCAGTAGTTTTGGCGTAAAAGCGAGACAAACACACAGAGTTACATTTATAATATTAGTAAGGATAAGGATTGTTAGTTAGCTACTTACCACAATGTATTTAAAAATAAATAACAATGCGTTATTATAAACCTATATGTTTAATAGGTCAATTTTATTACTTCATTACCTACCCTACTGATGGATTAAAGCGGAATAAAAAGTGTAATAAAATCCATTAATGGATTAGAGTGTAATGGAGCTTTAAAATTAACTAACAGTACCCAACTACCCACCCACCCCACATACTATAAAAACTGTAAATTTAGTGAGCAACTACATTTAGAAAAACCCATGTTCCTTAAGAATATAAGGGTAAATAGGGTTCGTGTAATAGGTCTCTATTAATGTGTTAATTGGTTACTTGTAAGACAATGATTGTTGAGTGTGTTGTAATTATAATAATTAGCTGGTTGCGGATATCCAATATAATCACAATAAGAGTTAATTAACTATCGAGTAACTACAATCGATCGATTGTATACAAGAGCAGCAGTCACCAAGCAACTTCATTATGAAGAATTCAACCAAAGTATTTATATTGCATCAACCTTGTTCAATGGGGGAACATTTATTGTTCGTTGTTGGAATAAATTGATCGGCGAACTCGTACTTCGATTGTTGGATGAAAAATCAATTGATTTGATCGATTCATTTACTCGTATACCGTCAAGTGGTTATTATCGATAATAGTTTTCATATTCATACACGCATTTATGAATTTTCAATGTTAATATATTTGCTGAGTGTAAGCTCTTAAATTATAAAATAAATTAATGGTAAAAAAAAAACTTAAAAACAAGGTTTTAACTATTAGAGGTTGAGGTGCCCTAAAAAGAAGAAAAAATAATAGTCTGCCATCTTGTATGGTCCCTAAGACCACGTGGTCCGGCTTCATCCAAATTTCTGATGCTTCCCGTGATTACATACTTTGTCAAAATATATTTTACACTTTTTTTTCGAATGGAGATCCGAAATTTTTTTTTATCGAATTAAATTCGCCAGAATTAGATATCTCAAAATATTATCCCTCATATTGTTGAAGATAATAATTGTTAATTAAAAAAGAGAACTGGTTTTTGTTTACAAAAACACATTAATATCAAAATATTATACTTTTAACTTTTAACGACGCATATTTGTCTCCATGTTTTTTTTTTGTTTATGAACAAAAATATCAAGGTATTAAAATAAAAAATAATTCGACACGTTTAGCTGATGCGCATAGGAAATAATTTACCCAGATAAAAAAGTTGTTGGACAAGTCAAAACGAACATATGAAGCTTGAGCATAATATAATAAAACTAAGCAGTTTGTGGCTTCATTACAGGTTTGTCTAGTTTTCGATGCAATTATTTTATATCGGTTGGGACGATCCATCAGAAGCTGACCTTGTCAAAACATAGGAACATATGCTACAATCAGAAGCTGGATATTCATGACTTAAAGTAGTTATTTTATTGGAAGAAAATGAAATGTCGAATTAAAGTTATTGTGGACTAAAAATTTAATATTTCCGGATATTATTAACGTAACGATTTATATGAAATTTGCTAAGTATATACTGTTATTCCGGTAGTATTTCCATGACATGGTAACCTTGACCTGATGCTGCAGCATCAAGTAGTCTGCAGAATACGAAACACCTTAGCAATTTACAACAGATAAGTACATATCATAGCGTACTTGGGCTCAATAGAAAATTCTCCAGTGCTCTTTAGTTATCAGTATGCCAAATTCAATCTAACTTGGTTAAGTGTAAATACAGGTAACAGTAACAAGGGTTGCTTTAGCATTTCTATATTCGTTTGTGACTATCACATACTATTTTATACAATTTAAATTACTGCCTTAACATTTGAAGACGTGAGTGGATGAAGGTGATAAGTCGCATATTTGGGTTTTTCGTTTTTTTTGCATTGATGAAGGTAATATGTCCTTATGAATGATTACAGACCTTAAGATCGTAGATTTAAGACATTTTTGGAAAATAAAAAGTTGAAAAAGTTGTTATGTACAGTGTACAGTTAATTTTAAAAAGCAAAGAGTGCAGAAAAGTTTACTTTTGCCAATGGAAGAGGGAGCTATGTTCACTTTAATTTTTTAATTAAATAATAGAAGCGTTTCATTGCTATCATACCATTAATATTTTAGGTTGTTTACACAACTTTTCATCATAATTTAGTACAAAAATCAGTTCCGTAGCACTACCATGACTTGCTATCGAAATCTTACGTTAGTTTACTTCTGTCGATAACGTACCTTTCACCCTTCAATGTGCTAGTGAATGATTTTACTACTAACGTTACGGTATTTCTCGAGAGCATCAGTCAAATTTCTAACTCATGGTACCGATTTTGTATAGAAATGTCAAGTTAAACGTTAGTCGGTAATGGTCGCTAGCGACTACATTCGATAGGTTTTTTACTTATGCAACTCATGTTACTGGTTTTAGTTCTTTGGTGACCGCTAGAGGCGCTGTACAATTTTTCATACAAATATTTTACGTTCTCGTTCATCTCTCGCTAGCGATTTCGGTAGTCATAAACTCATGGTAGTGCTACCGTGGTGACTTATCTCAAAAATTAAAAGTAAAACTTTAACTTCATCCATACCACCTTTGTGTTTGTGAGTACCACATACTATTTTATACAATTTAAATTACTGCTTAACATTTCAAGAATGACTTTGATTTTTGAATATTTTGGTTAGGTACTTTTGGTATCTGGTAGGTCCATGCTTTCGTATTTTGGGTATCTTCGATTACTTTGGTGACTTTGATATTACTCGATAATCTATCAAAACATCTGATTCATGGACTTGTTCGGTTTTTTTTATTATTATTTGTACCACCTCAATTGGGGCCTCAGCCTCTCACGTTTCTTTTTTATTCACGTGCTGTTCGAAGTACATAATTACAAACTGTTAAAAGCAATATAATTCAAATTCCGCCAACTAAATGTGAATGAGCATCGCGCTTGTTGTTTTGTAATAGTGAGCGTAACGACAGTGAATGTGTTTTCATAATTGATTAAGTTTTTTCTGCGTGTAGTGCGTGTGTAACGATTTCTTCCATTTTATGCAGTACAGTACATTATAGCCCGGGAGGTAGCGTTGCATTTCAGGTAGTAATTCGGACTGATTCAGTCGGCGTACTATTACTTTTTTTTACAAGTTCATGCGATCAGCTGACGCACATTCGCCTCCGCGATGCAGCTGACGATTTTTTTTCATCTGACTAAGATGTCAAATATTCATGAAAATAAGTTTCAGCCGGCTTACTGTCACTTTATTTATTTATTTATTTATTTTACCACTTTCGCCGCCTCTCACATCCACACCCACCGCTACTTGAGCAGCTGACGATTGGTTCACTGACTGTCTGTTCGAGATCAACTACCGATATCAAAATCAGCCGGGTTATTATGATTTGTTCATTTGCAACGCTACTACCTCCCGGGCTGAAAATATTTTTTTGCTACGTTTGCCTTTTCTCAAAAAAAATCCTTCATTCCTTTCATTCATTCCTTCGTTTCATTCATTCATGCGTTATTTTACGTTGTGTTGTGTTATTTATTTATTTTTTTACCACGCAAAGTTTATTTTTTTACGTAAAAGTTTTTTTATAATTATGTGTTACGTTACTAGCGACCCTATTCCGGCTTCGCCCGGGGTGGAATTTTTATATGTAAAAATCTTTCTCGTTTCCGTGCGTGAAACCGAATCGGTCTACGGTCTACCCGTTCTCGAGTCTTTGAAGCGTACACAAATCGTATTTAAATCTTGTGCCTTGTGTACTAAATATTACATTTCGTGGATATCTTGTACGACAACTGAGTGTAAGACCTAAAGTAGCGAGTGTTTATTTTATTTTTTAATTTATAAGTAGTTTCCCTCCAGGGCCCATTGATTTTTTCCACAAGTAACCTGTGTATACACGTATATATGTATAAGTATATATTATGTGTATTTTAAATCCCATCTTTTGCTCTGCTGAAATTCTAGAAGCATTCTAGAAGCGAAACAGCGCAAGTAAGACAAATTTTCATTCGCTTTTGCGCATTATAGTCCTAGACCTGACTGTCCTTGTAGGAAAGTTCGCATATGTATGGGCCACTTTTTTTATTAAAATTTGGTGGACTATGGTGGACATCGGTCACCTGGTACATTTTCCAGTTATGACGTCATAAATTTTTTGTATGAAGCAACACAGTAGAGATTCATTAGCCTGTCTTACTACTTTAACATTATAAAGCGACGCGATTTATAGACGTTCTTTTATTTGTGGTAATAAAACTGTCAATGGTATCCTATTGGTGAAAGAATTTTGTAGAATAAGGAGGGTTTTAGGGTTCCCATATTTTAACACCCTATTCAGAAAGAGAGTGCTCATTGGATTTGAACAAAATTTACTTCCTTACAGCTTACAACTTGAACTCATTCCCAATACATAGTCTAATGGTAATTTTTTTGCCATATAAATTTTATGGTCGATCGATTAACCAATTTAAGTCGAAAGTATAAGTGAACGTGTCCTATATTTAATTATGCATTTGCTTGTTTTGTACGTGACTACATAATATTAACATCCTATGTATAATAAATACATGAATATTGAAGGTTGTTCTAAGAACACCCGCCTTTGTTTCGTTATACATAAAATGGTTATTAGTTATTGTGACGTATTTGTGATGTCAGCTATATGTATAATATTATTATAAAGAAGGCGGATATGTTTGTAATGTAAACTAATGTATTTTAAACTCAAAAACTAGAAAGCTACATAATCATCGTGTAGGTAACATTGGCTATATTTTATAAAGTCTCGTCTAATTTATTGTATACTAGCTGTTGCAATCGACTTCATCGCGTAGATGATAAATTAAAAATATAAAAGCAATTACAACGCTTGACAACTTGTTGCTATAACACATTGGCCAGGCGTTAGTTACAGTTTTATATTTTAGATAATCCCACGGGAACATTACTTTTTTCTTGGATGAAAGGTATCCTATGTCCTTCCTGGTGTCCCAGACAACGTGTATGCAAAATTTCATGGTGATCGGTTCAGTAGTTTTGGCGTGAAAGCGAGACAGACAGACAGAGTTACTTTCGCATTTATAATATTAGTAAGGATAAAATTTTGCTATAAATTAATTAGGTACCTAATAATATAGAATAATTTGAGTTTTTTAATTTTAATAAAAAAAAAGGAAAATAGAGTCCTGGAATCACATGTATACGTGAACCTATTTTATGTTTAGATTAATTAAATGTGATTCTTGTGATTTTTTTCTGTCCTCTTTACAGTGAAGGTCATTTGAAAGAGAAATAACACTTTGAAGGCACAACACAAAAGGCTTTGTAAATTGAAAAGATTTGCTGTAGGTAATATAATTTTTTCCTACAATAAACTGACATGTCCCTCGACAATATATTTTATATTAAATTATATGAAATATATAAAATGTCAAGTTACTTTGTGTACGCTTTAAAAAGTCGAGAAAGGATAGCCTATTTTAATTACAAAATCAAAGAATATTTATTGTAAGACATAATAAGTCTACCGCGAGCCAAGGTTATTTGAACAATTTTGTTCACGAACTCAGTAAATAAATAAGCGTTAGTTATAACGCTAAATTTGAGTGTTAACTCAAATTTAGCACTTATATGAACATTATATTAGAGACCTTATTACCTACTATAAACGGCTTGATATATGCCTATATGTAAGAAAGCGTATTTTTTTATGAAAACAATATGCTAAAACCACAGACTTTTATTTCGCATCTATCTCTTTCTGTGTGTGCTCGTGTGACTATACTATCTATACTTACTAATATTATAAAGAGGAAAGATTTGATTGTTTGTTTGTATGGAATAGGCTCCGAAACTACTGGACCGATTTGACAAATTCTTTTACCATTAGAAGCCGACATTATCCGTGATGAACATAGGCTACTTTTTACCGCGGGAAAATGCTTCATTCCTACGGGAAAACGGGTAATAGGACAACGGGTAGTAAGAATTATCCTTCCGTACTTGACTTCTTTTTCACATAACTTCTAAACGGATGAACCGATTGAGTTGAAATTTTATATGGCTATTTCGATGATTTCCTGGATGATTTAAAAATACAATTGGACCCGGTAGGTGGCGCTGCTGTCGGTATGTCAACTACTAAACGGCTTGACCGATTTGGTTGAAATTTTGTTTGTGTATTTCCATCGTTTCACAGACACGAATGTATTATATTTTTTAAAGTTACGCGGACGAAGTCGCGTGTAACAGCTAGTCACTTAATAAATCTGGCCAAAAGTAGTACAGATTCCTATGTACTGTAAATATCTAGTAAATATTTATCGTGTTTCATTAAACAGCCTTGCTATGAAATGTTCATCACGCACTTAATTTTTATCTGGACGATGGCGCTGCGCTCGGTATTTTTGTTTACGATGACGAGAGACTTTCGAGGCGCGATTTCACCATACTCTGTTAGTTATTTGACAGCGCTGTTATTGTTAAGCCATTTAACGGACTGTTAAGCCCCATTTACGTTCTAAGCGCCTCATTCACAAACGTCAATTAGGCCAAACTGTCATTTAAAGTCACCGGTAACCGGGGATATATGGAGCTGATATACCTTTGTTTGTACGGTAAACGTCCCAAACATTAAATAGAAAATAATTTAAAAAAAATCGGGTATCGAAGGATGCACTAAACCGAGTGCATAATTCAATAAAACAGAAAATGATTTCTAAAAGTAACTAATCAACACTGTACTTGACGTTGGTGAAAGAGGCGCTAAAAGTCTAACAACTCCTTGAAAACAAAGCGTTTATTTTACTAGATTAAATAAAACTAATAGGTATATATACAACTTAAATTTTATTTGATCTTATCCATGTCCAATGGTTTATTTACGTCAATAATTTCCATTAGAACTAATCGTTCCAATTCAAATTAATTGTAACACGCGTCGTCGTTTAGTTGACGAGTTGGGTACAGTTTTTACAGTCACATGTCGCTGCGTCCTCGAAATTGCTTAATTGGTCAGTTCTAATATTACAAGTCCTATTTATAAGTGAATATAATTAATGCACTTACATAGATATGATGACATAAATACAGCAGTAATATGAGAATAGTGCAGATTGGTAATTAAGAATCACCGTCTCTGTCCAGGCTTACAGTACAATTCGTATTTTTGCCAATTTATACTTTACTAGCTGTTGCACGCGACTTCGCCCGCGTAACTTTGTAAATTATATACTAAAACTTTCCTCGAGAACCACTCTATTCATTGGTGAAAACAGCACGAAAATCGGTGCAGTAGTTTTTGAGTTTATCGCGAACATGTATGACCCCTATTGAAATTTACATACTAAATGAGCATTGTTAGATTTTCCTCTTCCTCCTTAAATATAAAACTCTTTTTAACAAAAAATATAAACCAAAAAATATAACAAAAAATATAATGGTTTTTTGCCATTGTCAGAACTGGGCCAAATTGAAATGGGACCACACGGGAAACACCCAGCTTTCAAATAAAAAAAGAATCCTCAAAATAGGTTCACCCAGTCGATAGTTATGAGGTAACAAACATAAAAATTTTATTTGAAAGCTGGTGCTTCCCGTGTGGTCCCATTTAAATTTGGTCCAGTTCTGACAATGGCATCTATGAGAAAAGACCATGAGACGGTTTGAAGTCGGTTTATTTTTTGTTAAAAAGAGTTATTGGAAGTCGGTTGTAAATTTAATTCTATAAGAATCTACAAATATGTTAGTAAGGAGGATCGGATCCGTTAACGGTAAAAGAAGCCCGCATACGGATACGAGTACCTATAAACATACGGTCAGGTTATGACTTAACATAAAAGGCGATGCTCTACGGGTCAAGGAGGACTTAAAACATTACGACGAATACGTTAACTACATGCGTTTCTATTAAAGTAATATCAGCAGATGTATTTTTTTAACTTTAAAACAAAAAACAAATTAACCGCCGAAAAAACTGAAAAGCAAAAAATAAACCTTTTTTATTTAACTTTAATAACTAAGTTGTTAAACTAATGTAAGTGTGGCTAAGTAATTTTGAGTAGCCGCCGAGCATCACACTTTACGTAATTAATTAATTTGCTCGTTTGGCACCGACTCAAAATTACTTAGCTATACTTACATTATCGTTATTAGAACTTAGTTATTAAGGTTAAATAAAAAAAGGTTAGGTTTCTTGCTACCCTCTGGAGGAGTACTTTTTTGTGCATGAAAAGTACCCCATGTCTTTTGCGGTGTCCCTGACACTCGAGCTTCATTGTTTTGACGGCGCGACATGTTTCTCCTTAGAGACTCGTTTGAAGGAATTGAACTCACTTGAGGATACCCAAGTCCAATAGCGGTTTCTTTTCAATTTTTCAGAGGCGGCACCTATGGCTACAGTAACGAAGACTCCCCTCTTGGGCTTCAACGGCACTGGAATCCGTCAGTACAACTCGACAAATATGCCCAAAGTCAGCGATCCTATACTGGCCAATGAAAGTAAGTTTTTTTATATTTTTTTTTATTAAATTATTAAATCAAGGCAGCGCTTTGGCCGCGATCTCACTTGATGTAAGGTGCAGATGCGGCCGAAGGTGGACCACGCTTACCTAGTAAGTGCCCAAAAATCTATATAAAAAAAATGTATATAAATTTATATCTATATCTAATATAATATAAATGTTTCTAAGTACATTTGTCAACCGCAACCAGGGCCCTGATTCCGTATGCCAACTACGATTCCACACTCTTTACTTTTTCAAACCACGTCTAATGTCTTGTCTTGTCGTGTCGTGAAATTCTGGGCCCTAATTCTGTAACGCCATTCCGCGATTCCTTACGTGAAAACAACGTCAATTCCTTAAATTGTTACGACATCTTATTCTCTATGACATATTGCACGATATTCCGCGCCATTCCGCGATTCCTTACGTGAAAACAACGTCAATTCCTTAAATTGTTACGACATCTTATTCTCTATGACATATTGCACGATATGAACGGATAAGGGCACGATTTGAACTGTCAAAAATTCCACGCTTTTAAACTACGCGGAATCCCCGGAATCGTGTGGAATCGTATGAAATAAGTGCATTACATAGTTATTTACTCTGTTTTTCTGCAAAGTGCAAACATCAAGTTTCTTTTTATATACCTCTACTTACAATTAGGTACTTTTATAAATGATTTTACTCTCCAAAAATGAGAAATAAAACACCGCACATACACACAATCCTTCACCCGATATACTTACAAATTGATTATGAATGATAACATACTTTAGTTAGACAATAGTTTGGTTGGAATTAAAATGTAAACAAACAAAACAAGCTGACTGACTGACTGAGCACACCGACATCTAGCGTCGCCATTTGGCAACTGCTATTTACATAATATTTAAATGATAAAACATCTAAACAATAATAATATCATATTATTATATGGATTTGATAATTAAAACGTTATTTACTCACTTTATTTAAAATATTAATAAAAGTGAAACATTGCCGAGGTAACATAATGTTATCTGTGCATCAGTGGAATTGTTAAATACATACAATAGTATACTGTGGTTTCTGTGAAATCATAACGTGCCATAGATAATTTGTCTTGAGGCATACCAAAGAATTCCATGACACGACAAGGCAAGACCAAGGACGTGGTTTGGAAAAGTAAGACAAGAGTGTGAAATCGTAGTTGTCATACAGAATCAGGGCCCTTATGTCTCTATTATGATTCCACAAGACAAATTATCTATGGCACGTTATGATTTCTAAAGTAAGACTCTTGTCTGTGTGGAATCGTATTAGCCATATAGAATCAGGGCCCAGAGATGTTCACTAAATTAGTACTAATTTGACATAATAAGTACAATACTGTCATTTAAAGACCCCGGTAAATATACGAAAGCTGCTGTTAAGCCCAATGCAAGGTCTAGTAGACTTTCTAGAAATTTATAAGTGTAAACTTATAAGTTCTTACAAGGATATTTTATTTTACAGATTTCTCGGATGTTTTCAAAACGCCAGAAAAGATAAAGGCCGAGAAGAATCTCGGAAATTTGACATATGTAAGTAATATAAATTGAAATAAAATAATGACTTAGTATCGCTAGAAATATTTTATCATTTTAATACACTAGTAATATTTTATCAGCAAAGATTGTGTTAGTATTTCTCTAGTTACCGATTTATTTTTATTTACTTAATTTTATATAATTTTAAATAACTACATATGGTTTACTTTATATTGATTTATTTGTTTAAATGTAGTGTAGTTAGATTTATTGAAATTTAGTTTTTTTCCTAGTTTTGAAGGTAATACACCCTTTTTGGGCCTAAAATTTTGAATTTCATATGTGAATTAGAAATTATTGTTATTATTACTTGCTTTGGAGGTTAAGGAAAACATAATGAGTGTTGAACGGTATTAGAGCTAAATTTCCTTTTTTTTGTTGTAGATTACTACTAAAGATTACTAAAGATTACTAAAGATTACTAAAGATTACTAAAGATTACTAGATGGCGCTAGAACCTAGAACGCAAAGTGCATCTAGCTCGCTATGATTACCTTTGATGTACATATTTCACATGTATAGAAGTTTATTAAATAAATTGAGTCACCAGATGTAAAGTCACCGCCGAGTTTTATGGGATTGAATGTTATCCCTTTATTCACAATATGTATTTTGTTTCAGGACAATCACATCTACTACAACAGCACGTTTATAGCGAACAAGACGTACTTCGACGAACATTGGGCGAACATAACACGTCTACAGGCCAACGTTCATCCCATACTAAGCGACTCACATCGGCGAGCTACGGTGAGTCGAAAGCTAACACTTGAAAGCTTCATATCATTTCACTAGCTGGCGCTCGCGACTTCGTCCGCGTTGAAAAGTATAAAACGCCATCTACCGTGGAGCGGATCGCTAAAAATATCACCAAGCAGTTGTCGTGTTAGTCGCTTCACCTGATTCTGGATAGATGACGCTGTCAAGTGTATCCCGGGCCAAGCAAGCTGCTAGTATTTACTATTATTTTAGATTTCCCGTAGAAATGAAGCATTTACCCGCGGTAAAAAGTAGCCTATGTTCATCACGGATAATGTCGGCTTCTAATGGTAAAAGAATTTTTCAAATCGGTCCAGTAGTTTCGGAGCCTATTCAATACAAACAAACAAACAAACAATCAAATTTTACCTCTTTATAATATTAGTGTAGATATCATAACGTTAATTTTTACGCAAACCACACTTAGTGTTATGAGCTACGTGATACGATTTAGTGTGATATTGCACAAATTTTTCGCCTGTCGTTCAGCAGAGGCATTTAGGTCAACATCAGTCAACAAAAATAATTTTTTTTTTTGGGTTTCTGTTCTAATGCTTAAATTCTGATTCTAGACATCTAAAAATAGTTACATTTTCATTTTTAGCTTTTAAAGTTTGCTTTTGCCTGATTTATGACGATAAGTAAGATACGAGACAGCCCATACATAAGAGAAACACTAAAAATATTCATTTTTGAACTTCATTTTTCCGTTATTTTACATTTTCCGACAAAGGCTCTAGTGTTCAACAAAAACTTTACTAATTGTAATTGAAAATAAAAGTATGGAAATAATGTATGAATCTATCATTTGTCTTAAAAAATGAAAAAAAAAAAAAAAATGCTCTAGTTCCTACAAAAGCAAACAATGATCAAAAAAAAAAATTTATTCCCTTATTTTTAACATAGAAGAAATGAAAATTTCATATGCAGAAGCCACACCCAAAAATCGTGTTGAACTGTGATATTAGATGAATGTTTGGTTGGTCGAAAATTTAAATTATTTCAGATCAGCAAGTTGAAATTTAAATTTCCCTTCTACGGCCACATGTTGACCAACATTACCATAGCGACTGGCGGTTTCATCTTCACCGGGGATCAGGTTCATACTTGGTTGGCAGCCACGCAGTATATTGCACCGCTAATGGCCAATTTCGACACTACTATCACAAACGAAAGTCTGGTGAAGCTGTATGATGACGGTACGTTGTCTTGTGATATATACTAGCTGGCGCCCGCGACTTTGTCCGCGTTGAAAAAGAAAAAAAAGTAGCCCATCCCGTGTCCTGTACGTCTAAATGTTTGTCTACCAAGTTTCATGGAAATCAGTTAATTCGTTTAAGAGTTATGGAGGAACATACATACATACATACATACATACATACAGAAAAAAATTCTAAAAATGGTCAATTTAGTTTCAGTATGTTTAGAGTCTATAAACACGATATCTCTGAAAACAAAATAACTTAACCTTTACAGATTTATTATTAGTATTGATTGATGATATCGACATCTTTGGGTTCAATTGTTCTTAGAATTTCCCAAGCAACACAGAATGGCTGAATATTCTTTGAATAAATGCATTTATACAGCCGTTATTCAAGCAATTTGTGCTCAAAATAAATTGCTTTAAGCTGTATAGTAGCAACATAATAGCTGAATAGTAGCTGAATAAGCAACAAGAAGCCCATAATAGCCCAAAAATCATTCAATACAGCATTTGCCTATCTTGTCAGCTCTAATACCTTATAACAAAGCTTTAAACTGAATAATTTGTGAATTTCATACTGTTATCTGGCCTATGTGTTGCCTGGGTTGGGAATTGTCAAAACTTTTACACCCCACGAAAATTAAAAAAAAAAAAAAAAAAAAAAAAAGAATGTTACAAAATCAGTTACAAAAATCGTTTACAATAATAACCATTAAAATTGACCTAAAAATAAATGTCTATGTACGTCCTGTGTGGCTTTTTCAGGGTGGCTTTGGTAGTGTAATAGGTTTTACTTAATAGTGAAGTGTGATTAACGAGCATTTGGTCGACGTACATTATTTTAACTGTATACATTTCAGGGGAGAAATTCACCACACTATGGGAGAACGTGACACTTCAAGAGGAGACGGACAAGAACTTCACGTTCGCCGCCACCCTCTATAGGAACGGCGACATAGTGTTCGCGTACAAACACATTCCGATTCCTGTGGAGAACATCACCGACAAGGAACATCCGGTCAAGGTCGGCATCAGTGACGCCTATCTCACGCACAATTACGTTTTCTGTGAGTATTCGTACCATTTATGATAGAGAATGTTACTCGATCACATGTTCCAAAGTGAATCATTCGGCCGGTTGTCTTAAAAATGTGTCTCCGCTTGTAAAAAGTTTGTCTCCCTTAATCACTTACCGAAACATAAAAGCACACGTGCTGTTATTTCACAATGATCTTCTGCAGGGGAAAAGCAGTTTTCCCTGCCCCACCACAAGTGTTGGATATTGTAGGTGACATTGCCACAGAAGTACACCTTCCAACTCCACATATTAAATTAAATATTTGTAAGCATTTTTATGTACACGCACACACACACACACACACACACACACACACACACACACACACACACACACACACACACACACACATTGGCCGGTATTGGCAATTCCAAACCCTGTAATTGGCAATGTAAGTAGTAAATAAACTTACCATCAAAATTTCGTCTTAAGGGTAAAAGTTTCGTTCAAATCCTTTCAGTTTACGCCATGATTGTAACAAGTGATCCACAAGACCGTATCGACTTGTCAATTTATAGTATGATTTCGTTTAATTTTCAGACGTAAGGCAGAAAACGATATACGAATACCATCGTATATCTTTCAAGAATTACGAAATTGCGAACAACACCATATTGAAGATTGTGGCGCTACCGACGTGCCCTCTCTATGAAACTTGCGAAGCTTGTATGAACCACAAAACTAATTTCAATGTGAGTCATTTTCAACATTTTTCAACGGTCAGCGGCTGCCATGACAACGACTAATTGCCACTTATTTTATTTTTAATTTTATTTCAGTGTTCATGGTGCGGTTCCCTCAAAAAGTGCTCCAGTGGTACCGATAGAAACAAACAGGACTGGACACTGAGACGTACGTTTTTTTGTGTTATTGTTATTTATTAAAAAATGTAGAGTTGATGGTATTGTAGCACATACCATCTTCCGACAATGGCATCCACGAGAAAAGACGGTTTGAAGTCTGTTTATTTTTTTGTTAAAAAGAGTTATTTCTATCCCAGTCAGTCCACTGTCTGGTGTCCAGTGCACGTGTTGATATTATTTGGTGTTGTTGTATTAACATAAACGTGTTTCCTCCTTTATAGGTTGCGATGCTCTGCAAATAACAGACATATCGCAATGCAACGTGACCAAAACGAAATCGGACAATAACACGGCGTACGTAACGGACGGACAGAAAGTGGCACATGACGCGACCGTCCTTAACATAACCTCTGGTGACGTCACTGGTAAGTGTGCAGCTAGCACTGACCTACTGTTATCTGCGTGTAATATATTAATACCACTGGACAGGCAGCTGTCAAATTATTTTAGGCTTAGAACGTGTGTCCATGGAACTAAAATTAGTGATTATACATAATTATGGAATAAAAAAAAACGGAGGCAGTGTGTTGGCGCGATCGCGTACGTAGGCAGCTGCGCGCACATAACAGTGAGCATTAGCATGTTGCTGACGCGAATCCATACATTTTTCCCTACCCAAAGTCGTATAACGCGGCTATATAAGTTTTCACTTCGTTTTCAAAATGGCACAAAAAATTTGTGTCATTTGTGTGGGACAGCCTGTCCAGTGGTATATTATTATATTACAGGTCAGTGACATCTAGAGATGAAAGGGCTTTGGGTGGCCCTTAGCCAAATGTTGACATTACTCATCTAAAAAGTAGACTAGTATACGCGCTGCACTAGTGCTGTTCGTCGAGTTTGTTTGGCATAATTTTTCTTTGAAACTTTAAGCAGCGATTACAATTCAGATTAGTTTTTATTTTTTTTATTTTTTCTCATTATTATTGATTGAAAACTGAATGCTTAAAATTATTCCAAATCGATTTGTTTTTGCAAAACAGCTGCAAAATTAGGACTTGTTTGTTGCGACCAAGCGAGGCTCCTTGTATAAGTGTGGTCGCAGCTTTATTTATGCTATCGCATATATGACTTTACTAGCTGGTGCCCGCGACTTCGTCCGCGTATAATACGGTGTAATTATGTGATAATATTTTTAGATGACCCCTTTCATCAGCGAAAGCAATATAAACGCTAGACGTATTGTTGCTATAACGCTTTTGCCAGGCGTTAGTTTTTTTATTTTATTATTCTTGATCCCTCGGGAACAGTACCTACTTTTTTTCCGGATGAAAAGTACCCTATGTCCTTTCCCAGGCTCTAGACTACCTGTATACCAAATTTCATTTAAATCGGTTCAGTAGTTTTGGCGTGAAAGCGAGACAGACAGACAGAGTTACTTTCGCATTTATAATATTAGTAGGACGTACACAGCTGGACGTTGGCCTCTTACGTAATTGTACCACGTGTCTGTGACCACTGAGTGTACATTGCCTTTGCACAGACAAGGAAACTCGGGCGCGCAAAGTGTTGACGCCGGAGCCGCACGAGTCGCCAGCGGCGGACACGCAACCGGCCTCTATGGGCGGACCGGTGGCTGCGGTCACCATAGTCACGCTGGTGTTCGCCTTGGCGGCGTGGATTATGTACGCCTTCAAGAATCCGCACACGCGCAGCGGCCAGCTGCTCATCAAGGTATTAACGCTGTCCTCCTCAAACACTAGTCTAACAAGAGAACCCTTTTCGTATAGCTCGTTTATGAAAAACTAGCTGGCGTCCGCGACTTCGTCCGCGTTGAAAATGAAAAAAAGTAGCCTATCCCGTGTCCCGTACGTTTAAATTTTAATCTACCAAGTTTCATGAAAATCGGTTAATTCGTTTAAGGACGTGTTTACGAATCTGACAAAACTTAGTTGTTTTTCGGTAGATTTTGCGACCAAATGAAACCAAATCAAATAAAACTAACAGGTGGCACAGTTAGATTACTTCTTTATCTGCAAATAATATAAAAAATAATTTAAAAATATATGATTTTTAGTACTGTAAATACAATTTCTGATCGCCTCTTCACACAAAATTTACGAAAAGTGGTCGTGTTTGTTTAAAAATACTGAAGGATAGCAGACATAATCAACTCAACAATGGTCAAAAAAAAAATCTAAAAATATTAGAAGTTGCCTCACAAAAAATTAAAAAGTCCTGTGAAAATATTCACATGTTTTGATATTATGCATGAATCTTAATGGGTGACAATAAGGGTTTATTTAGTCTACACAAAACATTTCTAAAGAAATATCGGCCTCCTTCTTGAGTCGTACCTATTCATTTCGCAAACACGTCCTTAACAGTTATGGTGGAACATACATACATACAGAAAAAAAAATCTAAAAATCGTCAATTTAGTTTCAGTATCATTTATAGAGCCTATAAACACCATATATTACCAACCCTTACAGATTTATTATTAGTATTGACGTGTATGGAAATGGTCCAAAAGGGGCCATGTAGGTCGTCAGTGTGTATTGTTTCCAACAAGTGACGAAGCAAGAATTGAGTAATAAATTGCAGGAAATTGAAAATTTTGCATGTTTATACACGATTCTGTTCCAACATTTACAAAGTCGACGGGTGTAAGTCGGTAGGGCATCCAATTTCGCAGTCTTAGATTTTTCGGCGGTGACCACTGTGAAATAGCAGCATGTGTGCTGTTGTGTTTCGGCGAGAGAGTAAGGGATACGAGAGCACATTTTCCCCTATCTCAACCTAATCATACTTTTTAGGAGATTTTTAAAAAGTCGTCTACATGTGAGGCGACTTTTTAAAAATCTCCTATTAGGGTAAAATGCCCAATTATTGGCACTTTAAGAAATACGACCATTTATTCAGCACCTTCGATTCAAATAAAATTTGAAAGTTTGACAATGTTTAAATCATTTGATTGTTTAGTGTTAGCATTAGCAATTCTCATAAAACTAAGATTTATTTATTTTCTGTGTAAACACAGTTTATGGAATATAGTTTCCGGTATTTTCTTAGTGAAAAGTTTACGGTGCCAATAAATTGGAGGGGTGGCCAACATTGGGTCATTTCACCCTACTATCCGTGAGTAATTTATTATCGTTTGGTAATGTTTCCTAAATATTCGTTTCAGTATCGTCCGAGTCAATGGACGTGGCGACGCGGCGAGGCCAGATACACGGCAGCTACTATTCATATGTAGAACACTTGCTATTAGCTCGAAACATAATAATATTATGTTCACACTTTGTCTCTTTTGTATTGTTGAATATAAATTTAATATATTGCACAGCTAATGGCCAATTTCGACACTATACAATCACAAACGAAAGTTTGGTGACGGTACGTTGTTTTGTGATACACTAGCTGGCGCCCGCGACTTCGTCCGCTTTTCGGAGGAACATACAAACATACATATAGAAAAAAATTCTAAAAATGGTCAAAAAAAAAAAGAAAAAAGTTTTAAAATGATTACAAAAGAAGTAATTTATTACTTAAGTTTTGGTAACAATAATATTTCGTTTTGTTTTGTATTACATTTTCTCGAGGGTTAAATTTTCTTAGCGAATCCCACAAATCGAAAGTTAAGATCTTTTTTTACAAAAAGAAATTGAAAAAAAAAAAAAATATATATATATATATATCGCATGCATTTAGACTCTAAAAGCTAAATTCATAATTCGTACAAAAATTGGTCGTATTCGGTTTCTATTGCAATTAATACGACGATAGATGGCGCCATTGCATATTTATGATTTTTCCCAATAATAAAAAGGTACAAAGTGTGAATATTTTTTTTTTTTTCATAATCCAGTGTAATATAGTCTTTGACGCCGGATAAGATCATTTCTGTGTTTTTTTTTTTTTGAGTAATTTTGATTTTATTCGCCTGAATAACATCTGAAATGAGGTTATGTGGGGCCAATGGTTTTTTTTGTAAATACGCGAATTGCCGTGAAACACAATTTAACTGGGAAGTGTATTGAGCGCGAATTTAAACATTTCCAGTGCTTAAAAGCCACACACACGGCAGTACGTAATTTTTTTTTCTATACTTAAATTTCACTTTCAAGTGCCTTCTGAGTTCCGTAAGATGATATTTTGGTTCCGTCCTATTGTAATTTTTTTAATTTTTTTTTTTAACTGTATGTACACTGTACAGTACATGCTGTTAGTTACAATGGATATATATATATATATATAAAATATATACTTCAAATGTGAACTTTCTATTTACTTTACATGTAAACTTGTACAATACAATCAATTTTATATATATATATATTTTATTTTTATTTATGTAAATATTAAAATTGTAGCGCGTCCAGTGGGTATTTTGTAAATATATATTTTTTTTATTTTTGATTTATCTTTAAAATAAGATTGTTTATAATTGGATTTTGTTTTATTGGTCAGTTTTTATTTATATTTTCAAAACTATTTTCATATTATACAAAGTAAATTTACAGTTATTATTAGTGTCCGATTGAAGCTTCGGCTTCGGCTTCGGCCACCTTCGGCTTCGGCCACCTTCGGCTTCGGCCACCTTCGTCCTTCGGCCCCAATACCCGGCCCAAGCCGAAGGTTTTAATTAGCAAGTTCTTGAGAGAGAAGGCTAAAAGCAAATAATTATGTTTCTATGTGATCTAATGATAAAATATTATAATTATAACTTTTTGTAGGTAATTCAGTAATTAACTGATTATTTATAACTATCGTAATGGTTACTTTTATTATTAATTTTCTAAAATTTTTCAAAACTGCATTTAATTGACCAATATTTATTAAAAAAAGTGAATGCTTGCTTATGTTTGTCTAGTTTCGCAAAGACAAAGACTAATTGATCGATATGAGTGTGATTGATAAATTACTATAAAAAATAAATGCTATAATTTACATTATTATTATTAGAAATGTTATTATTTTTGACAAATAAATTACAAGGTATTTCTCTAGATCAACTTCGAGACATTATTAATTGCCTTTCTTTCTATAATATACAGTTGATGTAAACGTTCAATATTGAAGTTTTAAAATCATTTATGTAATTAAGCCGATTAATCGGCTTTGGCTTCGGCTTCGGCTTCGACTTCGGCTTCGGCCAGAAATTGATCTTCGGTCGGACACTAGTTATTATCAAAACTTTTGATATTTTTGTGTTAATTCTAAAGTAGATTTTTTTTTATTACGATAATATAAATAAAATAAATTTATACAATTTTAATATAAATTAAATTAAATTAAATTAAAAATCTCACCGGACGCTCTACGATAACTTTGTATTGAAAGTTTCTTTTTATATAATATTTGTATTTTTTTTTTTTTATACAAAAAAATCTGATTATGGCGTACTTAAGTTGAAAGGAATATTAATTCTATAGAATCTCCTGAACACGAGTCTCTTTTGAAGAAACAAATTGAGTCTGATATTTTTTAAGTGATGTATTATAGTGGTAAAATGGGATTACTTAATTTGTTTTGTTTTGAAACTATATTTCAAAATTTCAAATGTTGAAAATTTTTCCTTTGAAGAGCATTTTATTTCACTCCACAAAAGTGCCTTAAGTGTAATCATAATGTACAATGCGATTAAAATAAGAACTATTGAGACTTTTTTTACTTATTAAAATACAGTTCACGATAAAACTACAATAAAAACCATATTTACATATTTTAATAATTTTTTATCTGTTTTTTTTTAACCAGGTGACAATGGCAATTAAAGTTATTTTGTTATTTTCATTTATCACTTTAGCTGGTGGAAACAGCACGAAAATCGGTGCAGTAATTTTCGAATTTATCGCGAACAGACAGACAGACATAGAGACGCGGTGGAGGATTTTGTTTTATAATATGTAAGGATTATATATTTAGTAATATAGTCGTAAAAAACGCAGCCTACCTTACATTAAATAAACCTAACCTATAATAATAGTAACACAGGTCAACACGATTTTTGGGTGTGGCTTCTGCGTATGAAATTTTCATTTCTTCTATGTTAAAAATAAGGGTATAAATTTTTTTTTTTTGATCATTGTTTGCTTTTGTAGGAACTAGAGCATTTTTTTTTTTTTTTTCATTTTTTAAGACAAATGATAGATTCATACATTATTTCCATACTTTTATTTTCAATTACAATTAGAATGGGCTGTCTCGTATCTTACTTATCGTCATAAATCAGTCAAAAGCAAACTTTAAAAGCCAAAAATGAAAATGTAACAATTTTTAGATGTCTAGAATCAGAATTTAAGCATTAGAACAGAAACCCAAAAAAAAAAAAAAAAAATTTTTTTTGTTGACTGATGTAATAAATTGCATATATCAATTCCGACACTCGTAATATGGCTCATCTCTGCAGGCTTATTATCTAAATGCGTCTGCTGATCGACAGGCGAAAAATGCGAAAAAATTGTGCAATATCACACTATTTGGTATCACGTAGCTCATAACACTATAGTGTGGTTTGCGTAAAAATTAACGATTTATTGTGTACTAGCTGGTGGCCGCGACTTTGTACGCGATGATAAATTAAAAACATAAAAGCAATTACAACGCTTGACAACTTGTTGCTATAACACATTGGCCAGGCGTTAGTTACAGTTTTATATTTTAGATAATCCCACGGGAACATTACTTTTTTCCTGGATGAAATGTAGCCTATGTCCTTTCTGGTGTCGGAGACAACGTGTATGCAAAATTTCATGGTGATCGGTTTAGTAGTTTTTGCGTGAAAGCGCGACAGACAGACAGAGTTACTTTCGCATTTATAATATTAGTAAGGATTTTTAGCATATTTCGCCTTTGGCTCAGTAGAGGCCATTTAGATAATAAGCATGCCGATCATATTCTTATTTACATCGCATTGTATGAGTAAATTTTATAAAAAAAAAAAAAAATGTATCCAAGTGTCTTATCACAACAGGGTTTTCCATCCATGTATATATAAAATGTAAAAAACGAAAAAATGTTTGGCAGCTTATTTCTCTTGTGATGTTAAGCCGTCCATATCGATCCTCATTATGATATTGTTACAATATATAAAGGAATAAAGGAATCTCGCTTAGGTTCAGACCAAACCAAATAGACAGCCTAGATATATGTATGTATATGTATAATTGATAGAAGTACAAATTAGTCTCTCTTTCACCAACTACAAGTGGAGTGTTGCTTAGTTACTTTTAGAAGTAAATTTATGTTTTATTGACGCATGGTGAATGAGGCCCTATAATGCACAAACGCAACCCAAACGTACTTGTATGAAAATGTATATACATATATACGAATTTGAATGATTATTTGAAGCTTGCCATTGTTACTCTTGAATGTAAAAAAATGTATAAAGGTTCTTTTACTTAGCGCCTGTTTCACAAACGTCAAGTAGGCCAAACTGTCATTTAAAGTGACCGGTAACCGGGGATAATGGAGCTGGTATAAGTTACCTTTGTTTGTACGGTAAACGTCCCAAACATTGAATAGAAAATAATTTAAAAAAAATCGGGTATCGAAGGATGCACTAAACCGAGTGCATAATTCAATAAAACAGAAAATGGTTTCTAAAAGTAGCTAATCAACACTTTACATGACGTTGGTGAAAGAGGTGCTTAGTCTATTATGACGAGTCATTAATTTCTGTCTGTTATGGATATACATAATAAATAACCTATTAATTTTCATGTCAATTTCAATATTCACGAATTAATTTAATAGTGTAAAAGTGTTTCGATTGAGTGAAAACATGTTCATTTACTATATTAATTGTTTACCTGACGAATTGATATGTAAATCATGTTGCATAAATTAAACTACACTGTTTGAAAAAGTCGTAAAAATTACGTTTTTTTTTTTTTTTCAGAGAAATATCTATTTAACACGTTCGCAATCCACGTATAAAATGTATTAATATGTAAAACTATTACACAATCTATAAATCTATGAGCATATCATGTTCCATTACAACTATACTATATTACACTATAACATAATATGGCTATAATCCACTATAATTAACTACATGCTGAATTTTGATTAATTTTTTTTTTTTTCAAAATGTTTATGGGACCAACTTCGGGGTCCCAAAAAAATCCCCTTCCAATAAAAAAAGAATTGAAGACGTGAGTGGTTGAAGGTGGTATGTCGCATAATTCCAATTTTGAATAAATCGAGGTTAAAGTTTTTACTTTTTTTTTTTTTTTTTTGTTGAGGTAGACAGACAGATATTATGTTTAGGTAGATTTTTAAGATAAGTCCCCACATAACTGATTTTTATATTAAATTATGATATGAAAAATTGTGTAAACAACCTAAAATATTAATGGTATGATAGCAATTAAACACTTCTATTATTTAATTGAAAAAAAAAAAAAAAAAAAAAAAAAAAAAAAGAAAGCTCCCTTAAATTAACCGTACATAACACCTTTTTCAACTTTTTATTTTCCAAAAATGTCTTAAATTGACGATCTTAAGGTCTGTAATCATTCATATGGACATATTACCTTCATCAACGCAAAAAAAAAAAAACGAAAATGCGACATAACACCTTCATCCACTCACGTCTTGAATTATCAAAATCGGACTACTCTGTAAAAAGATATACGTGTTAATACATACTCCGTTTTTTCGTTTTCGTCAGTTGAAAAACAACCAAGTGTACAATATAGTATAGTGTACAACCTAACTGGACTGCGAATGTGTTATGTTATAATATTTTCTCCGATATAACCAAGACACTAGTAGTCGTTGAGTGAATGTCATTAAACTGTATGATACTAACCAACCATTTGTCTACGAATCTATAATTAAATTGTAAATGTACTTAAATTTACCTGTGTCCTCTTACAAGCACAGTTTACCTACTGTATAATGCAAATTAGGTTGTGAAGTAACTTCATAATCAAAAGTCTTACGGAGCTCGAAATTTGCTATTGTATCGTTAACCTAGACGTATTATTTTTTATTGAATATAGCGTGATATTAAATTTAAAAAAATTATAAGTATATATTATGTTATATTTTCAGGCATTCATGTGACTTTCAAAGTATATTTGTTAAACAATTTATAGAACACCAAAGATCTCTTATCAATTTCAATAAGAAATTATTATTCAAATATTGAAGGTCCATATCTTGAATTTTATTAATATTGTAATATTTTTTTCAACAATTTTAGATACCTAGTTATAATATTATATGGGACCATTTATATGGTACGCATTGTATGAATTAAAATAAATTTTGCCGGTTATATTGGTTTTTTATTTCGCATCGCAACAACCCACCAGAGCACAATGTACAGCAGACTACGAAAATCTTCGTCGTTTTTCAAATGCAGGCCATGTCCTCTAAAAGAGACTAATTTATAGTCTAAGGGGTTCAGATCTGGACTAGACTAGTCAAAGTAACATTTTAAAAACGATAACGAAGTTCGAAAGAATAAATGTATGGGAAGTATCACTGGATTTAGCGACGACAACGTCAATCCCATACATTTTATTGTTTTCGAACTTCGTTATCATTTCGTTATCGTTTTCGATTGTTACTTTGACTAGGGACCCAGGTCCCCTAGCCATGAGCACACCAATTCCAACGCTCCCTTACGAAGTTAGAGAACGATAGAAAATAAAGCCCGATGATTGGTCAAAATTTTATGTGGGCGTTACAACAACCAATCACCGGGCTTTATTTCCTGTCGTTTCGTCAATTTACAACGCTCCTGTTTGCAGTGGGTGCTCTTGGCTGAGGGCCCTGGGGCCCTAGACAAATGGCATGGCATGACAATGGCATAGACAAAGGCAAAATCACGGTGATACTTCCCACACATTTATTCAATCGAACTTCGTTATCGTTTTTAAAAATGTTACTTTGACTAAGGCCCCTTGATCCGCACATCACATTAGGGGATAGTGGGGGAAGGTATATGCATGTGCACGAGCGAGAAAAAGCGGTCGTTCGAATAATCGACGCTCTACTGTAGTTAGTGTTGCCAGGTGGCCGAAAAATCCGGGAAATTTACTTTTCCCGGAATTCTCGAATAAAAGGTTTTTTATGCAAATTTACGATTATGACGATTATAAAATAAAGAAATATAAAGAGAATAATTGATAATATATTTACTATAATATTTATTTTTAATTTATTTTAATATTAATATTTAATTTAATTTTACTAGTCAGTTTTCCTTCATACAAACTTAGTACGTATTACTCCGCTTTTTTATGTTTAATTTACAAAAGTAAGCATGATACCGACTTATCTTGTCGTTAACTAGGTTCTGCAAAGTACAACTTTAAAAAAAAAAAAAAAAAAAAATGAGCCTTGAAAAATCCATACTATAACACAAGTTTTAATGCAACTTTGACGGTGAATATGTCACTCTAGTGTACAAAAACTCGAAAATACTTCGACCAAAAACATTGATTAGTTATTCAAGAGTTCAAATAACTTTACACGAAATAGATATATGCAGTAGTTTTGTCAAAAAGAGTATACGGCCAAGGCTCTGTTTATGGTATGAATGTGTTTATGGTATGAGTGCTCTTCCCGCGCTTTGCGCTGTGTGAGACAGGACGCATTTTAGACATGAGACCGATGAGTTCTGTCGCCTAATTGTTTCACCTTAAAAAAGAGCAATTGTAATTACCTAGTAAATTTAATAAATTTGTATTTTGTATTATGGCAATGTCCCGGAACAGATGAATTTGTATCTGGCAACCCTAACTGTAGGTATATTAATAAATCGTACGAGAAATGTTAAGAAGCTAACTTGTGCTGCATTCGTGTTGAAAGAAAAAGAAATCGGTGCCTTCTCCTGTGTCCTGTAAGTCTGAATATTTATTTATTTAGTTATTTAGATTTCATACAGCCATTTATTAAATTTATCATAAATATAAATTTTACATATTAACATTTTATTTTTGTGTAAATATTTTAGTTTAGTATATTTCGTTTAATTGTTAGGTATGTTTATTTTTTATGTAGTTTAGCCTAGTATTATATGGAATAGGGTAATTTGTATATTAATAAAAAAAAGTATTGTACCTGGGTATTTAAAAAAAATATTTAAAGTTATATTAGTCGCAAAGTGAAAATAAATTATTGGTTACATTTATCCATTAATTTAAAAAATAATAAAGAAATATTTTCTACCAAGTTTAAAAGTTTTTCTACCAAGTTTCATGGAAATCATTTAATTCGTTTAAGAGTTATTTATGTACTTATTGATTTATTAAGAAATAAGAATGCAGTTGTAGTCTAAAAATTTAATACCTTCATGTAACGGACTGTTTTGAAATAGTAGTTAAAATCAAACATAACAATTCGAGATAACCGCAATGAACCAACAGAAATGCGAAGT
The DNA here is from genome assembly GCA_918317495.1 of Synanthedon vespiformis. Classification (NCBI taxonomy): domain Eukaryota; kingdom Metazoa; phylum Arthropoda; class Insecta; order Lepidoptera; family Sesiidae; genus Synanthedon; species Synanthedon vespiformis. The sequence goes on along the minus strand of OU906947.1, from coordinate 544,008 downwards.
GAGCTTTTGATGCGTTTGCGTTTTATAATCTTCGAACTCAGTGTATTAAGTTTCAGTAATCTTTAAATTACCTACCTACATTTAGATTAAGTTTCATTTTGCAAGAACTGCACGTAAATTTTAACACTTTTTCTCGTATCTAAATCGGTTGTATTTAGACATATCACGAAATATCGCGAAGTAGTCATCCAAAATTTGATCGATCTCGATTGAGCCTTAAATTTCTAGTTAGTAATTATTAGATGAGAACTTTATAAAACACTTTAGTTTCAGTATCATGTAAAGAGCACAATGTATACACGATATTTCTGTAAACAAAGTAAATTACTCCATGACCGACTCCTACCCTACAGATTTATTATTTATTGATAATTCACGTCACCGGATTACATGATCGGCCGCCCATATTTTTTTCTATAATTTTTCTATAATGATTATATTTGCTACTACCGTCGATCGATAATAATACTAGAGAACACAATTAGCAACAAAAAACGTCTTCAGCAAATGAGTAGTAGATTAAAATTGGTATAAAACCGCCGAAAAAACTGAAAAGCATAAAATAATCTTATTACAATTATTTTATGTAAGTAATTTTGAGTCACCGCCGCGCATCACTCTTTACGTAATTTTTGCTTGTTTGGCGCCGACTCAAAATTACTTAGGTAAAATAATATCATTGTTTTATGCTTTTCACTTTTTTCGGCGGTTTTATTTTTTGTTAAAAAGTTTTATTTTATATTTTTTTGTGGCTACAATCTAATATTTACTACATACTTAATTTTTAATTTTCCCACCCTACCTTAAGGTAGGATTTTTTTTACAAATTTATACGAGACCAACTTCGAGGTATACCCTATCCATTAAAAAAAGAATTATCAAAATCGGACTACTCTGTAAAAAGTTATGCGTGGTTATACGCTACAATCGGTGAGTGAACAATCAATCATCCCCTGTTCTCCTACCCTTAGGATTGGAATTCTTTTTCCAAATTAAAATGGGACCCCCTGGGGGGTGCACCCTTTCAAATAAAAAAAGAATTTTCAAAATCGGACCACCCTGTCAAAAGTTATGCGTGATCATACATAAAATTAAAATATATATACGCGTCGAATTGAGAACCTCCTCCGTTTTTGATTTTTCGTTTTCGTCGGTTGAAAACATGCCACAGTCAAGCCCCCGTCACTGGCGCCAGAAAGTGTTAGGACTGTTATTATTTAATTTAATTAATTAATCAATACAGTAATGTTTACATTTAAATTAACATTGGTGTAAACATAAACTCTTTACAGTTTCACCGCACACCATGTTCAGTTTACAGAATTATTAAAATTTTAAATTTGTAATTTTAAATAGATATGTACAGACAATATCAATATCATATAGATAATATTAAAATATATACCTACACACTACATATACATACAAATATGTACTTATTATAATTTATTCCGATTCACCCTTGATTAAACTCACGAACACTTTTGATACTTTAGGATTTTAGAATTCCCATTTATGATTAATGTATTATTGCTAAAAATTATATTTATTCAAATTCAAAATAATTTATTTGCAGAATATAGTTACATAAGTTGTTGTAGATTAAATAAATAATGTCCACATATTCAACCGGCAAGCGGTGTTGCATATTTAAGAAGCGACTAAATTTAACAATTTCTCCAATTTATTGTATTTTCCTTTTATTTTTATGTTATATTTATATAAGACATGCAGTCATCATTTAGGTATTCATTAAGTGAATAATATGCCTTTTCCACCAGAAAATTTCGCAGGTGATTCTTGAATGTAGCCAGATTCCTGATATTTTTTATATTTATTGGAATTTATTGGAAATAATTAATTAATTGTAAAATGTATTTTTTTAACTGAAATGTGATGTTTTTGGATGTTATTTCGCTTTTTAATGTTTTAGGTAGTTGGTTAATTAGATTTGGGATGACATAAGTAATAAGCCAGACGTCTTTTTCCGTGAATCTTTTTCATACATCAAATAATCTTTTTGAAAATGTAATTTTTTGAGTTTTTAAATTTTCATTAAAATATTGTTCTTTTAACAATATAAATTTTATTTTTTCATCTATTTGTAGAATTTTACATAGTATGAATAATTTGCGATAGTTAAACTTTTTCACAGTTTTCTTTTAAGTTTTTAGGAAAAAAATTCTTTTAGAATACGCAATTGAAGTGTATTAGGTTAGGCCCTTCACTGACGAGGCTACTCTCTAACGATTTGTGTTTGGTAGGCGTATCCTACGCGTGGCTTATGAGTAGCCGCCATACATATTCACTTCGTTTCGCATACGACGAGATGCGTCGACGACGCGTTTAATAATTGATATCAGTCGCACGCTACTGTCTTGCTGTGCTGGTCGCACGCTACTCGAGTCGTATACGCGTTGCATTACAATATAGCGGCAGAACAAAATTTTAAATTCATTTTGTTCAGGAGGTGGAAAATTATCCATGTTTATTTATATAATTATAAGCTGCCAGAGTATGTCAGAAAAAATATATCGCAAAAGGCGTGGATTGAGATTGACAAAAATTCAATTTGACAATTAATATGTTTTTAATGCTCTAAAATTAATATTTTTTTTGATATACGGGTGCACCCAGAATCTTTTTATAATTTTGGTTTGTTTTTGTAATATAAATAGAGAAGACAATTGTCTTCATGTTCTTCAAATGATAAAAAATAGTCTCATTTGCGTAGATCCGTGTGCGGAAACGAGTAGCATAGCAGATCATGGTTTGCATCTCAGTCGCGTAGCATTTGAATAGTCTCGTGAGTGAAGGGCCTTATAAATACCTACCGCTAAGCAGCTCGCCGGCGAGCCGAACGACAGTAGGTTGGCGACCGCGAGACTGAGTTCACGCACGTGCACGTTTCCCGCTCAAAACGCAGCATATTGGTCCAAACATTATGAAATTGGCGTTTTGTCGTATTGCCCACTTTGATCTCAAATATCTCCTCTTTAGTTAATAATTCCAATTTCAAATTTATACAGCTATTTACTCATGCTTTTGTGTTTTGAAAACCGTAATTCATTTGTTTTTTCCTCTTTTGGTTTTTTCTTTGCGTCACTCAGTTTACAAAATGGAAAATTTTAAATATCGCGTTATTTACCTACGAGTACGAGTTCCATCGTGGCACCAGTGCTGCAGAAACAACTCGAAGGATTAATGATGTGTAAGGCGGCGGTTTCGGAAAAGAAAACACAGTGCGTTTTTGGTTCCAACGTTTTCGTTCTGGAAATTTTGACCTGCTTCGTTACATTACTCAACCGGCACAATGATGAAAGGATTTTAAATCGAATGTGATGAAAAGTGGATCCTGTACGGTAATCGGAAACGCTCATCGCAATGGCTGAACCCTGGCGAACCAGCCAAATCCTGCCCCAAGCGAAAATTGACTCAAAAAAAAATTACTGGTGAGCGTTTGGTGGACTAGTGCCGGTGTCGTTCACTACAGCTTTCTTAAATGGCCAGACGATTACGACGGTTTGTCAGCAACTGCAAACCATGATGGAAAAGCTAGTTGCTAAACAACCGAGGCTGGTCAATCGCTCTAGGCCACTGCTGTTTCAGGACAACGCTACACTGCACAACAGATGGCTACCAAATTAGAGGAGCTGTCTAAGACATCCACCGTACTCCCCGGACCTTGCTCCAACAGATTACCATTTTTTTCGAAATTTGAATAACTTGCAAGAGAAAAAATTCATCTCCGATGGGGCAGGCCAAAACGCCTTCAAAGATTTTATTGATTGGAGTCCGAATGTTTTTTTTAGTAAAGGGATCTATGAACTACCTATGAGCATAGAAATAATATATCTATGCGAGCAATGAGATGAGAGAGCAATTAAATAAGTATATAATATTAAAAAAAAAATCGACTTTATGTTCCTCTCTTACAAAACGCTAATTTCATATGTAAGGACCTAATATTTTACCATAAATATAACAATACGATGATTAACTATTGTGGAACTAGCTATGGAACACTTACCACAGCTGGTGCTGCTGCGGAGGCGGTCGAAAAGCGGAAAATCTATAAATACAGAGATATCGGCACAGGCTACATCTTCGTTCCCTTCGGTGTCGAATCTCTGGGTCTGTGGGGTCCCAACGCTCTAAATTTATTTAAAATTTTGTCAAAACGTTTGGTCGACATAACTGGTGATTCTAAAGCTGGCTATTACCTCGGTCAACAGATCAGTATTGCCATACAACGAGGTAATGCAGCCAGCATGCTTGGGACCCTACCAAAGGGACCGATGCTTTATATTATATAATGTGTATATATATTATAATAACTTAGGATTAGATTTTATTTTAAATAAGCTTATTTTTGGTTTGTATATATTTAGAAACAGACATTAATTAATTAATTAATTTTGAATTTGAACAATACTGATGTTAATACTATTGTGAAGTTGTTGGATGTCGTAGTCAAAATACAAATAAAATTCGTCTTTTTTTAAAGGTAATAAAATGCAATGAAATTCCCTTTCCGTTAAAATAGTTTTTTTATATATGTTTTGAACTTTTTTATTGTAAAAAATATTTTTATTGCATAAGTTTTAAAAGTATTGTAGTGAGTTAAGTGGTAACAAGTATAAATAACTTGCTACCTATAATAAGGTTCTAATTAAACTATCTGTATCTGTATCGAAAAAAAAATATGTAATAATCAAAGTATAATAATCACTTATATAATACTCTACAGAAATTTTCTACAATTTTTGTATGAAACTATTTTTTTAAATCAATAGTTTCTGAGTTCCGTCGCTGATTTTCTTTACTCGTCGGCAACTTTGATTGCGCTAGCGGCACTAACATAATCCAATCGTAAAATCAATTAACAAGATTTTTTGCAGACTTATCTTAAAAATCTTGGACTAAGCGTCTCTTTCACCAACTACAAGAAAAGTTAATGCATGCATTATGCCACATATTGGGTTTTGTTTTTTATGAGAACGTGTAGGTATTTATTGTCAACAATATTTATATAGATACGGCATTTTTTTTTTGCTTTATTATGTCTGAACTTATATTGAAAAAAGTATTTTATTTTATACCTTTACAGAAGGTGTTCGCTTCGATTTCGAAAAAAACATGGAAGAAATTTCAAGTGATAGTGGTGATGGTGGGATTTTTAATGGCTATAACGATGGTAAGAATTTTAGTTTTGACTCTTATCGAATCTTATCCACTGAGCAACACACACCTACCCACCCACACACACACACACACACACACACACATTGCATTATTAAAGATCCAATCAATTTATGTACTACAACTATTATATGGATTATATAGAAAACCAAAACTTTGTGATACTTCAAATCTGCCATTTAAAGAAATTGTGACTTTACCTTGACACATTTACTACAGGCAATAGAGGAGCCGGTTACTCTTATCCATAATAGTTAAGTGGTAACAAGTATAAATAACTTGCTACCTATAATAAGGTTCTAATTAAACTATCTGTATTTTTATAGAAAAAAAAATGTATAGTTAGTGCATGCATTATGCCACACAAGTAAATGCATTATGCCACATATTGGGTTTTGTTTTTTTATGAGAACGTGTAGGTATTTATTGTCAACAATATTTATATAGATACGGCATTTTTTTTTTGCTTTATTATGTCTGAACTTATATTGAAAAAAGTATTTTATTTTATACCTTTACAGAAGGTGTTCGCTTCGATTTCGAAAAAAACATGGAAGAAATTTCAAGTGATATTGGTGATGGTGGGATTTTTAATGGCTATAACGATGGTAAGAATTTCAGTTTTGACTCTTATCGAATCTTATCCACTGAGCAACACACACCTACCCACCCACACACACACACACACACACACACACACATTGCATTATTAAAGATCAAATCAATTTATGTACTACAACTATTATATGGATTATATAGAAAACCAAAACTTTGTGATACTTCAAATCTGCCATTTAAAGAAATTGTGACTTTACCTTGACACATTTACTACAGGCAATAGAGGAGCCGGTTACTCTTATCCATAATAGTTAAGTGGTAACAAGTATAAATAACTTGCTACCTATAATAAGGTTCTAATTAAACTATCTGTATTTTTATAGAAAAAAAAATGTATAGTTAGTGCATGCATTATGCCACACAAGTAAATGCATTATGCCACATATTGGGTTTTGTTTTTTTATGAGAACGTGTAGGTATTTATTGTCAACAATATTTATATAGATACGGCATTTTTTTTTTGCTTTATTATGTCTGAACTTATATTGAAAAAAGTATTTTATTTTATACCTTTACAGAAGGTGTTCGCTTCGATTTCGAAAAAAACATGGAAGAAATTTCAAGTGATATTGGTGATGGTGGGATTTTTAAAGGCTATAACGATGGTAAGAATTTCAGTTTTGACTCTTATCGAATCTTATCCACTGAGCAACACACACCTACCCACCCACACACACACACACACACACACACACACACATTGCATTATTAAAGATCAAATCAATTTATGTACTACAACTATTATATGGATTATATAGAAAACCAAAACTTTGTGATACTTCAAATCTGCCATTTAAAGAAATTGTGACTGTACCTTGACACATTTACTACAGGCAATAGAGGAGCCGGTTACTCTTATCCATAATAGTTAAGTGGTAACAAGTATAAATAACTTGCTACCTATAATAAGGTTCTAATTAAACTATCTGTATTTTTATAGAAAAAAAATGTATAGTTAGTGCATGCATTATGCCACACAAGTAAATGCAATATGCCACATATTGGGTTTTGTTTTTTTATGAGAACGTGTAGGCATTTATTGTCTATTGGCGGCAATAATAGTTATATAGTTACGGCATACATATAAACTATTTATTTTTTTGCTTTATTATGTCTGAACTTATATTGAAAAAAGTATTTTATTTTATATCTTTACAGAAGGTGTTCTCTTCGATTTCGAAAAAAACATGGAAGAAATTTCAAATGTAATTGGTGATGGTGGGATTTTTATTAATGGCTATAACGATGGTAAGAATTTTAGTCTTGACTCTTATCAAATCTTATCCACTGAACAACACACACCCACCCACACACACACACACACACACACACACACATTGCATTATTAAAGATCAAATCAATTTATGTACTACAACTATTATATGGATTATATAGAAAACTAAAACTTTGTGATACTTCAAATCTGCCATTTAAAGAAATTGTGACTGTACCTTGACACATTTACTACAGGCAATAGAGGAGCCGGTTACTCTTATCCATAATAGTTAAGTGGTAACAAGTATAAATAACTTGCTACCTATAATAAGGTTCTAATTAAACTATCTGTATTTTTATAGAAAAAAAAATGTATAGTTAGTGCATGCATTATGCCACACAAGTAAATGCATTATGCCACATATTGGGTTTTGTTTTTTTATGAGAACGTGTAGGCATTTATTGTCTATTGGCGGCAATAATAGTTATATAGTTACGGCATACATATAAACTATTTATTTTTTTGCTTTATTATGTCTGAACTTATATTGAAAAAAGTATTTTATTTTATACCTTTACAGAAGGTGTTCGCTTCGATTTCGAAAAAAACATGGAAGAAATTTCAAATGATATTGGTGATGGTGGGATTTTTAATGGCTATAACGATGGTAAGAATTTTAGTTTTGACTCTTATCAAATCTTATCCACTGAGCAACACACACCCACCCACACACACACACACACACACACACACACACACACATTGCATTATTAAAGATCAAATCAATTTATGTACTACAACTATTATATGGATTATATAGAAAACCAAAACTTTGTGATACTTCAAATCTGCCATTTAAAGAAATTGTGACTTTACCTTGACACATTTACTACAGGCAATAGAGGAGCCGGTTACTCTTATCCATAATAGTTAAGTGGTAACAAGTATAAATAACTTGCTACCTATAATAAGGTTCTAATTAAACTATCTGTATTTTTATAGAAAAAAAAATGTATAGTTAGTGCATGCATTATGCCACATATTGGGTTTTGTTTTTTTATGAGAACGTGTAGGCACTTGTTGTCTATTGGCGGCAACAATATTTATATAGTTACGGCATACATATAAACTATTTATTTTTTGCTTTATTATGTCTGAACTTATATTGAAAAAAGTATTTTATTTTATACCTTTACAGAAGGTGTTCTCTTCGATTTCGAAAAAAACATGGAAGAAATTTCAAATGATATTGGTGATGGTGGGATTTTTAATGACTATAACGATGGTAAGAATTTTAGTTTTGACTCTTATCGAATCTTATCCACTGAGCAACATACACACCCACACCCACCCACACACACACACACACACACACACATTGCATTATTAAAGATCAAATCAATTTATGTACTACAACTATTATATGGATTATATAGAAAACCAAAACTTTGTGATACTTCAAATCTGCCATTTAAAGAAATTGTGACTTTACCTTGACACATTTACTACAGGCAATAGAGGAGCCGGTTACTCTTATCCATAATAGTTAAGTGGTAACAAGTATAAATAACTTGCTACCTATAATAAGGTTCTAATTAAACTATCTGTATTTTTATAGAAAAAAAAATGTATAGTTAGTGCATGCATTATGCCACATATTGGGTTTTGTTTTTTTATGAGAACGTGTAGGCACTTGTTGTCTATTGGCGGCAACAATATTTATATAGTTACGGCATACATATAAACTATTTATTTTTTGCTTTATTATGTCTGAACTTATATTGAAAAAAGTATTTTATTTTATACCTTTACAGAAGGTGTTCTCTTCGATTTCGAAAAAAACATGGAAGAAATTTCAAATGATATTGGTGATGGTGGGATTTTTAATGACTATAACGATGGTAAGAATTTTAGTTTTGACTCTTATCGAATCTTATCCACTGAGCAACATACACACCCACACCCACCCACACACACACACACACACACACACATTGCATTATTAAAGATCAAATCAATTTATGTACTACAACTATTATATGGATTATATAGAAAACCAAAACTTTGTGATACTTCAAATCTGCCATTTAAAGAAATTGTGACTTTACCTTGACACATTTACTACAGGCAATAGAGGAGCCGGTTACTCTTATCCATAATAGTTAAGTGGTAACAAGTATAAATAACTTGCTACTTATAATAAGGTTCTAATTAAACTATCTGTATTTTTATAGAAAAAAAAATGTATAGTTAGTGCATGCATTATGCCACACAAGTAAATGCATTATGCCACATATTGGGTTTTGTTTTTTTATGAGAACGTGTAGGTATTTATTGTCGATCGGCGGCAACAATATTTATATAGTTAGGGCATACATATAAACTATTTATTTTTTTGCTTTATTATGTCTGAACTTATATTGAAAGTATTTTGTTTTATACTTTTACAGAAGGTGTTCGCTTCGATTACGAAAAACACATGGAAGAAATTTCAAGTGATGGTGGTGATGGTGAGACTTTTGATGGCTATAACGATGGTAAGAATTTTAGTTTTGACTCTTATCGAATCTTATCCACTGAGCAACACACACATACACACACACCCATCCACACCCACCCACCCGTATATTTCCAGGGATTGTATAATACATCTAAGTTCTCTCGGAGTGACCAGCATAAGTGGCAGCGATGGCTGCTAATCGCTATTAATAATATCATCAACTTCCTTCTCAAAGTCTACCATCGACGAGCGGTTTGGGGTGAATATTTCAGATAGGTGTTTTGCAAATAATTCAGCTTTTTGACTTGCACTCCGGGTCCAAGGGTCAGCACTCAATTTCCTTATAGGAGGGATATGGTTATAGAGTTTTATTCGTATATCCAGAGGGATGTTATTTCTTTCGACGCAGTAGCTAGTGTCTGAGTAGAAAGCCATGCTGCTACTTGTATGAGATTTGTAACGTAAAATGTTGCCTCATCTAGGTCCTCTTTAGTTTTAAGCTTGACTTTCAAATCAACTTCATCTTCAAGGTATTCAGAGAAAGCTCTCTAGTCAGTTCTTCGGTTGTACAATGTTAGTCTCTTGTTCTCGTTGTATTGGTGAGATGCTAAGTGTGACCATGACAGGTGTGTGATCCGAGACAGAGTCAAGCGATGACTCGATATCAAAATACAGAACTTTAACGTAAACATGTTTACATCGTTTAAGTTTCTAGTAATTTCTGAAACCATCCAGGCTGTATGTGCGAGTATAAATACGGGTGCGATCGCTCGAGAGGGACAGTTATGCGACGACTAGCAATACGATAACAACACTTGGGAGCTTTTGCGACAGTGCATTAATGACACGTTGACTGAATTAGTGACGACTATTAGCAAGTTTTACGGTTTAATTGGAGAAATTCTGTAATATTGGAAGTCATCTTGTTCTGCGTTAATAAATCGTGTTCTTATAACGCCATTTCAACTTACCCCGCACGTAACATTATTATTATTGGTTATTAACCTCTATTAAAATGGCAGAGGCAGTATTAGTGGGACACAAACACGAGATTTGCAGGCCTTTTTTAAGCACCTTTTGCACGAACAGAAAAGGAAAAAATATAATTAATCATTCAATCAAGTATCTAATGTGCGTTTATATTTGTAGCAGCTCTTTTCATGTCTCTTTTCAGATAATTCGGCGGACTACATACGAGAAATACTACGACAAGAAGAAATCTTACAAATAAAGAAAAGGATAACAGAAATAAAAAAGGAAATAGAAGAACTCAAGAATGTTAAGGATAAAAAAGTTCAACAAAAACAACTGAAAGAACCAAGTGTAAGGGAAAATAGTAAGACAAATACGAAGGAGACAAATAAAAAAGAAATTATACAAGGATTGCAAGATAATAAGAATCTTAAAGATAAAAAAGTTCAACAAAAGCAACTGAAAGAACCAAGTGTAAGGGAAAATAGTAAGACAAATACGAAGGAGACAAATAAAAGAAAAAATGACCAGCAATTGGTAGATAATAAGAATGTTAAACTTAAAAAAGTTGAACAAAAGCAACTGAAAGAACCAAGTGTAAGGGAAAATAGTAAGACAAATACGAAGGAGACAAATAAAAAAGAAATTCATCAGGAATTGCAAGATAATAAAGATAAAAAAGTTCAACAAAAGCAACTGAAAGAACCAAGTCAAAGGGAAAATAATAAGACAAATACGAAGGAGACAAATAAAAAAGAAATTCATCAGGAATTGCAAGATAATAAAGATAAAAAAGTTCAACAAAAGCAACTGAAAGAACCAAGTCAAAGGGAAAATAATAAGACAAATACGAAGGAGACAAATAAAAAAGAAATTCATCAGGAATTGCAAGATAATAAAGATAAAAAAGTTCAACAAAAGCAACTGAAAGAACCAAGTCAAAGGGAAAATAATAAGACAAATACGAAGGAGACAAATAAAAAAGAAATTCATCAGGAATTGCAAGATAATAAAGATAAAAAAGTTCAACAAAAGCAACTGAAAGAAGCAAGTCAAAGGGAAAATAATAAGACAAATACGAAGGAGACAAATAAAAGAAAATTTGACCAGGAATTGGTAGATAATAAGATTGTTAAAGATAAAAAAGTTCAACAAAAGCAACTGAAAGAACCAAGTCAAAGGGAAAATAATAAGACAAATACGAAGGAGACAAATAAAAAAGAAATTCATCAGGAATTGCAAGATAATAAAGATAAAAAAGTTCAACAAAAGCAACTGAAAGAACCAAGTCAAAGGGAAAATAATAAGACAAATACGAAGGAGACAAATAAAAGAAAATTTGACCAGGAATTGGTAGATAATAAGATTGTTAAAGATAAAAAAGTTCAACAAAAGCAACTGAAAGAACCAAGTCAAAGGGAAAATAATAAGACAAATACGAAGGAGACAAATAAAAAAGAAATTCATCAGGAATTGCAAGATAATAAAGATAAAAAAGTTCAACAAAAGCAACTGAAAGAACCAAGTCAAAGGGAAAATAATAAGACAAATACGAAGGAGACAAATAAAAGAAAATTTGACCAGGAATTGGTAGATAATAAGAATGTTAAACTTAAAAAAGTTCAACAAAAGCAACTGAAAGAACCAAGTCAAAGGGAAAATAATAAGACAAATACGAAGGAGACAAATAAAAAAGAAATTCAACAGGAATTGCAAGATAATAAAGATAAAAAAGTTCAACAAAAGCAACTGAAAGAACCAAGTGAAGGGGAAAATAATAAGACAAATACGAAGGAGACAAATAAAAAAGAAATTCAAAAACCAAACATTACAAAAACTATCACCAAGAAGAATAATAGCAATAGAAAAATAAGTACATTAATGAAGATGATACATGTAAGTCATTCTATTTTTTTTTTACCAACAAATAAAATAATAATGTTGTGAAACTTGTGTGGCGTGAACTTGTGGTCTGCTATTCAAAACTCACTATTTTGAGCACTTGGAAATTTGTCCCCGTTAACGAAATTCATTCAAACGGCAATGATAACTGCTTTATGATATTTTCGGGCGGACATCTCTTAAAAACTAGTGCACCGATTTTCATGCTGTTTTCACCAATGGATAGAGTGGTTCTCGTGGAAGGTTTTAGTATATATAATTTGCAAAGTTACGCAGGTGAAGTCGCGGGCACCAGCTAGCTTTTATACATATATAAATCCCATTTGAAATTACAGATTGTATTACGTTTTATCATTACAAATGTTACAATATAATATTTTTTATTTGTGCAGAATATGCGAACGGCTAACGGCTGCAAGACAAAGACGAATGCAAGCTTCGGTAAATAATCTTTGAGGCTTAACGGCTGATCCATCGCATGCGAGCACTACACCACCACGCCTTACGATTGCCTCAGCCCGTACTCGTTGCTCGACGTGTTGATTTTGATTGTTGATTTGATAATAACATAGTCTCAATACATTCCGAATTGAATTAGTTTAACACTTAAATTGTTAACAAAAAAGCTGTGTATCAGAGCTTTGTTTATTTAGTACTTAACGAAACTTGAATGTGATAAATTGTAAATATTTCTTTAACAGTCTAACTATAAGTTGACTGTATTAGCATTTTTATGTCGTTTTTTTGTATTATCTTACACTTAATTAATTTAGGCCTAAAGTGTGATAACGATCTTATGAATTTTATGAACCACACCACCGTAGGCCTCAAGCTTTGGTCTTTGAAGCGACGAAGGTGGCGTCGGTCCACACTCGTTGCCCGACGTGTTGATTTTTGCTTATGATTTTGAATACCATACCAATAATATAGTTTCAATACATTCCGAATTAAATTAGTTTAACAAATAAATTGTTAACAAAAAAGCTGTGTATCAAAGCTTTGTTTAATTGAACTTAGTAGTTCCTAAGGATAACTATAGTTTGTAACTGCATTTTCATTTTTATATAATCTTTTTTGTATAATCTCACACTTAATTAATTCAGACCTAAATTGTGATAACGATCTTATGAATTTTGTAAAGAATGTGATATTTAAAATAAGTTAACTATACAAATACATATGTGGTCAATTGTTGAAACTAGCCAAAGAGCATTTAAATTTTTTAGGAGTAGTACCAAAAATGTTTATATGAAATTTTGCGTAGCTTTTTTTTCCTTTTTTTTGAGAAGTTGGGTTAATACACTTCTTTTTTTTGCGTGCTATTTTGATAACAATTAGCAATTTCGATTGATTTGTATTTTTATAATTTGTTTAATACCAACTACTGACTGAATATCAATCTAAGTTGCAGGAATTATCTTCGTAATATCTTCGAAGATAGTTGAGTTGATTGTAAAACATACAATTGTACGTTTGTATAATAATACTACTTGATTAATACGACTATTTGATACTATTTGATTGATATAATAGTGTAGTGATAATAATACTATTTGATTAATTCAACTACCAGTGATCTGCAAGAATTAGAACGAGTGTAACTAAATTTTTTCTTAATATAAATATTGTCTTTATATTTATAATTGCTTTCATTTAATACCTATCATTTTTAACGTACCTACCTGTTCACTTCAACCTCACTGTGTCGACTTATATAAAAATACTAGCTGGTGCTCGCGACTTCGTCCGCGTTCTCTTTAGCCTATAGCCTTCTTCGATAAATGGACTATCCAACGCTAAAAGAATTTTTCAATTCGAACTAGTAGTTCCTGAGATTATTGCGTACAAACAAACAAACTCTTTAGCTTAAGGTATATATTGGTATAGATTTTGTAGTATAAACTCGTCACTGTACTGTGCCTATTAGTTAATAATCGATGGCAGTCAATTTTTGTAATAATTTGCCAACGTAATAATTGAAGTTAGAATGTATGTACAACATACATTCTAACTTCATCTTGCTTATTTAGGTTCAAATGAAAATTAATATACGTGACTCGCATGTAACCTAGATTATACTTAGAAATGGACTTTGGACAAACTGCTGAACGACTTCGTCAATTCTTAGTATTGTTTACAACTTGACATTTATTATTGTATTTGAAATTGATTTTAAATATTGACCCACAAAACTGTTACTATCGTTATACTATATACTATCGTTCGATCGATAAGGGATAAATATAAGGGAGGGCTTAATACAACTTGATTTATTGCATACTAGCTGGTGGCCGCGACTTCGTCCGCATTGAAAAAGACAAAAGTAGCTTATCCTGTGTCCTGTACGTCTAAATGTTTATCTACCAAGTTTCATGAAAATCAATTAATTCCTTTAAGAGGGAAGAATAGCACGCACTCGTCCATACAAAAAGAGAAAACGTTTTTCCACTTCTAAATATTTTCCAATCTCCATGATTTTTTTGCATGTTATTGACACAGTAAAAGACTAAGTTTATAGGTTTTCCTTTTTTCAAAATTTGCATTAGATTCAAACTTATAGGCACCTCAAATAACTTATTTTTTATGATTAAAACTTTGTCGAATTAAACCGTTTGTTTTATAAAAACCATCTATTTTTTTTATAAAAAGCGAAACCTATAAACCTAGAATATATCATGCTGAAACGATCGACATGAAAATCAAAGTGATTTGTTAAGATTTAGTTAGTGGAAACTGTTTTCTCCCGAAATGAAATTTCATCAAAAAAAGGACTATTGTCAGTCGGAAGCTGCAACGGTCTCTATCGCACGACTCCCCCGGGGCTAGAGCGCACAAGCGATAGCATGTGTTTTCCTAAATACCTATCGCAAAGCTATACTTCCCTCTTAAGAGTTATGGAGGAACATACATATAACAGAAAAAATTGTAAAAATGGTCAATTTAGTTTCAGTATCATGTATAGAGCCTATATACACGATATTTCTGAAAACTAAGTAAATTACTCTATGACCGACCCCTACAGATTTATTTTATTAGTATTGATGATTGATCCTTTTGTTCTCCGTAATCCATTTGATTCTTAAATTCTCATTAATTTTTCCCAAAACACAACAGCACGCGAGCTGTTATTTCTCGGTGGTCTTCTGTAAGGAGGTGGTTACTACAGTGTGCCCTGACTTTAAATTTCGCGAAATATATGCATTTATTTTTTCACAGTTACGACGACCAGTGGACAAACATTATTAGGTACTTATAAAACAAAATAAAAAATAAGGGTTTACAAATAATCAAAATAAAATGTGAAAGTCGACAATGTATGGCTTTGTTCTAGCCGACGGACGGTAGCCACTTACCATCAAGTGGTCCGTCTGCCTGTTAAATTAAGTTCCACTCTTTATTAAGTTATTTAAATTTTAAAGTATATTCAATATTAATCATGAAACATTTACAACATTACATTGAATGAAATATAATACCAAAGGAAATTATGCACTACATGAGACTCCGTGCGACCGTTGAGCGGCACTAAACTGCTGACCAGAGTTTTGCGAATCGAGTAATATGAATGTAGGAGCGAGCTTATAATTGGTAACAAATATATGACTTTATTTATACTTAACTAACTCCCTATAATGCTAAAGAATAATAATAATAATTTATTTATTTCCAAAAAATATAAAATACAATGACCACAAGTTATTGGTGACCCCCACACTAAGCTATGCTTGTATCGTTGGAGTCTACTGAAATACATAATCATATTGTACATAATTAGTCTACATAATATATATGATATACAATAATTTATAATAAATCAGAGCTACCTACATTTTTTAGTATAATAATAACATTATGATATAAAAAACACAGCAAAATGTACCTATATTTAAACATAGAATATAAAAAACATAGAAAGCATTACAATATATTATTATTAATAAATAATAACAGACTGCACCAAAGTATAAAACAAATAGAAAAGGATAAACCTTTGCACACTCAGAATGTATCGTATAAAAGTTTCAATCTGTCGTCAAATGATTATTTTATAGTCTACTAGCTGGTTCCCGCAACTTTGCCCGCGTTCTCTATAGCCTATAACCCTTCCTCGATAAATAGACTATTCAACACAAAAATAATTTTTCAATTCGAACCAGTAGTTCCTGAGATTAGCGCGTACAGTCGGCCGCAAAAGTCGATTAACACATTCATAAGTGCAAAACAACACGCCATAAGTCGTTGTCCGTTGTCATGACTAGAAAACAAAATTCACTTCACGTACAAACGATCGTAAAAAGCTTCAGTACATAAGTAAGTAAGTAAGTAAGTAAGTAAGTAAGTAAGTAAGTAAGTGAGTGAGTAAGTAAGTAAGTAAGTAAGTAAGTAAGTGAGTAAGTGAGAAAGTAAGTAAGTGAGTAAGTGAGTAAGTAAGTAAGTAAGTAAGTAAATAAGTTGAGAGTTCAGTTGTTTTGCACTTTTGAATATGTTAATCGACTTATGCGGCCGACTGTACATTCAAACAAACTGTAGGTATAGTTATATGCATAAAATTGTAAGTGGCTGGTCGTCCCTTAATTCCTTTCAACACTATGCAGTTATTAGTATACCTATCTAGGCACGAAGGAACTTCTCCTCAGACTGCCAAAGCGCATGAATAGGTAGTTTCTTTATGTTAAGGTCGATAGACAGTCTGACAGTTCACTGGTAGATGCCTACCGCGTCTATAACACAAGCAACGCCACCGGTCTGCAAGTGTGCTGCCAACCATAGAGGGATTAAGGATAAGGTATAAGGGAGGGATGGGGTAATGGGCTTTGGCATCCTTTACTCACTTACTGAAACACAACATATGCTTTTTTTATGTTAAGGTCGACAGACAGGCTGACGGTCCACTTGATGGTAGGTGGCTACCGTCGCCTATAACACAAGCAACGCCTTAAGTGCTACAAGTGCGATGCCGACCATAGAAGGATTAAGGATAAGGAATAAGGAAGGGATGGGGCAATGGACTCTGGCATCCCTTACTCACTCACCGAAACACAACAGAACATATGCTGCTATTTCACGGTGGTATTCTGTAAGGTGGTGGTTACTGCCGCCAGACGGGCTGCCCAAATAACTGTGAAACGCAGGACACACTGGGCCCACTATACTTCAATCTGGAAGAAACTGCTACTTGGATTAGGTTTCTATACTCGGAAACATAGAGGCTCTTTTCTTAGTACATTGAGTGACATTCCTCTAACAGATTCAAACAGAACTGATTGTACTATTGATTACATTACTATTATTATTTACTAGCTGTCGCACGCGACTGCGTACGTGTGACTTTATAAAATACTAGCTGTTACACGCGACTTCGTCCGCGTAATTTTATAAAATATAATACATTCGTGTCTGTGAAACCATGGAAATATTATACACATACAAAATTTTAACCCAATGGGTCAAGCCGTGTAGTAGTTGACATACCGACAGCAGCGCCACCTACCGGATCCAATTGTATTTTTAAATCATCCAGGAAAATCTGCTGCCACTCTGCTAGGTCCATTTGAGTGTTGGGCGCTAAATCAGTTCAAGAAAAGCGCTAGATTCCGCTAAAAAATCTGTGATTAGAAAAAGCGCTAGATTATGATTTTATTTTTAAATTAGGAGTTAAATTAAATCCGTTCCACATGACCAATGACCATATTGTTTGATTGACCAAAAAATTAGTGCTTTTAGGCATAGTTTTTTCGTCATTTCCAATACCTATAGTTTTCGTTATGACAAAAATGGAACGTATATGGAACGCAAGGCACGATAGAATTAAACCATAAAGTATTTTAATAAATTTTCATTTATCAAGTAATCTAAGCAAAAATTATACAAATAGTACCTAATTCTAGTACCTAATTATATCAAGTACTTTCATAATTTTTCATTTATTAAATAATCTAAACAAATTGATCAGGTAGGTTGCAAAAGTTTTATGCAAAATAATAATAACTTTATTGCAGACTTGAAATAGCTTGAAAAACTTGACGGCCATAGCTTTGAAAAACTTAAAAACTAAAATATTATGTTAAAAAAAGACATACATATTTACTCGTACATATTATATAAAAATTAATGTTTATTAGAATTATTAAATTATTAAATGGAAGCTTTGAATTTTAGTTCTGAATAATCTAGGCAAAAACTTTAATCGTATGTGGCAACACTAAATGGGCGTCTTTCCATTAGCGACGGCACGGCCCGGCACGGCACGGCAGTTGACTCCCGCCGGCGCCAACCGGCTTGGGCGTAACTGCATGTGTGTTGTATATGAATTGTAGCCGTGTGCGTGTGTGAGTGCTACCCAAGGGCTACGCTTGTTAAAAAAGTATCGATATATCGGTGTATCGATATTTTTAATTAGATATATTTATATTTATGGCCGATATATTGATACTTATATACTTAGATACAAAATATCCAACATCGAAAATTATATTGGAAACAATATTTTTTTAGCATAAACTACCTGAGATAAAATCAGAGCCTTATCAATACTAATAATAAATCTGTAGGGGTCGGTCATGGAGTAATTTACTTTGTTTTCAGAAATATCGTGTATATAGGCTCTATACATGATACTGAAACTAAATTTACCATTTTTAGAATATTTTTTTGTATGTATGTATGTATGTATGTATGGATGTATGTATGTATGTATATGTGTTTATGTATGTATGTATGTATGTATGTATGTATGTATATGTATGTATATATGTATGTTCCTCCATCACTCTTAAACGATTTAACTGATTTTCATGAAACTTGGGAGATAAACATTTACAAGTACGGAACACGTGATAGGCTACTTTTTATCTTTTTTAACGCGGACGAAGTCGTGAGCAACAGCTAGTTTATAAATAAATTTAAAAGTGTCATTAAAACTAATATTATATATGTTGCTTCAAATTAAGTGTGATTGTTGTAATTTTATATTTTATAGATGACAAAATAATAATATCCTAAGTTTCTTTCGGGGTTTCTTCTCAGGATCGTTCTATTTTTCTGAAACCTTAGTAAATTTAAGTTTATTATGACAATGATAAACTATATATAGTTTCTTGTAGAAACCTAATTGATACTGATATTTTTATAAATATCGATACATCGATATTTCTTTCATTTCCGACATCCCTATCAAGGAAAAAACCGGCGTCCAACACCGGCTCAGTGGAAAGACGAACCCCGGCATGCCGTGCCGTGCCGTGCCGGGCCGGGCCGTGCCGGGCCGTGCCGTCGCTAATGGAAAGACGCCCATTACCTGAATTACACTCTTGCGCATTCAAAGTAATTCTTTTGTTTCACAGAAGCCGCAGCAAGCATTCGTCTGGTTCGGTCACAGTACTTTCGATGAGTTGCGTTGTTAATAAATGTATATTAAATATGTTAATAAATG
The DNA here is from genome assembly GCA_918317495.1 of Synanthedon vespiformis. NCBI lineage: Eukaryota > Metazoa > Arthropoda > Insecta > Lepidoptera > Sesiidae > Synanthedon > Synanthedon vespiformis. Next base: position 524,166 of record OU906947.1, on the reverse strand, counting down.
ATAAATAATTTAGTTTAGTGATTGGTACAATTCTGTGATTTGATAGACTAAAATTAGTTAGTCAGCCCAGAAGACGATCAGCCTCGGAGACAGTGCACACGCGTATCCGATTTGAGTGGCTAAATTTGGAAGAGGTTAAGGGTATGTGATTTCCTAATTATTTTCATGTCGGATATCTTTTATTGTTCGCTTCCGCTATACTAATACAGTGTGGATTTAGTATGAATAAATGAGAAAATAATTAATCGTGATTAAACCACTAAAATTATTAAGATGCGCGTTAAGTGTTAAAATTATTAGAGGCCCATTGCAAATTGCATCCTTGGTTTCCTTTATTAGGATCTTCAGTTTTAAGTGTAATGGATAACGTGGATTTTAAATAAGCAATAATTTTAATTTAACTTTTAAGTGCATTTTTAGTTCTGAAATGTACATTTAATTTAAAATGAATGTGTTGAAAGATGGTTTCCGGGGAGAAATCGTGTCCATCGACTTCAAAAATGGAGTAGAGTTTTATAAAAGTTACGTTTCGTTCCTTAATCCTTACTAATGTTATGAATGTGAATGTGTGTTTGTTTGTTAAGCTTTCACGCAAAAACTACTGAACCGATCACCATGAAATTTTGCATACACGTTGTCTGGGACACCAGAAAGGACATAGTGTACCTTTCCTTTAAGAAAAAAGTACTGTTCCCGAGGGATTTCATCTAAAATATAAAAGTGTAACTAACGCCTGGCCAATGTGTTTTAGCGACAAGGCGTCAAGCGTTACAATTGTTTTTATATTTTTAATTTGTCATCGCGTACGAAGTCGCGGGCACCAGCTAGTACTGTACCTTCTTCCCCCTTTTAACGCTCAATCTATTAGGAAATGAGAATCCGACAATGATAAACGGATAAACGGGTAAGATTTTTATGTATAAAAATTGCACCTCGGATGAAGCCGGGGGCAGTTCGCTAGTTGAATATTTAGAACAAAAATACAATAATTTAAATTATTTCAAAATTATTCATATTTAATATCAGTTACTTTGCAAAAAAGAGTTAAAAGAGTTTACTTTGCATATTGTATCTAGGTGGCGCCGTTGTATTGTTGGATTCCTAAAATTCTGATTGCGTTGCCTCGTTTCACCATTTTGCTGACCATTCGATGACGTTACTTACGTTTGACAATTAATAAAAATATCTATTGGGGCCACCGAACAATCTATGGATTTAATGTGAAATCATGTTTCTTATTAATTCGTAATTAGATGTCAATCCTTATTACTACTTACCTATTTCCTTTCTGGTGTCCCAGACAACGTGTATGCATAATTTTATGGTGATTGGTTCAGTAGTTTTTGCGTGAAACAAACAAACAAATTCACATTCACTTTCATAATATTAGTAAAGTAAGGATTTCGCTTGTGATTAGTTACTTGATATGATCTCCTTGTAGCATTTAAACTAACGGTTCATTTTAACTAACTATATCACATTTCTAAATCTTCGCCCGCCGCCTACTGAAGAATAATCAATCAGAGTGAGTTGTTATTTATATATGATTTGTAAATTTATCTTATTCATTCAGAGATATTACTTTTCTTCAATTTAGTTCTTTCGTTTGTGATTAGTTAGTTGATATGATCTGCTTGTAGCAATTAAACCAAGAGATCATTTTTAACTATCTATATCACATTTCGAAATATTCGCCCGCCGCCTACTGAAGAATAAGCAATCAGAGTAAGTTGCATTTAATATGTATATCTGTATGATTTATGTTATTCTTTCAGAGATATTACTTTTCTTCAATTTAGTTCTTTCGTTTGTGATTAGTTAGTTGATATGATCTGCTTGTAGCATTTAAACCAAGAGATCATTTTAACTAACTATATCACATTTCGAAATATTCGCCCGCCGCCTACTGAAGAATAAGCAATCAGAGTAAGTTGCATTTAATATGTATATCTGTATGATTTATGTTATTCTTTCAGAGATATTACTTTTCTTCAATTTAGTTCTTTCGTTTGTGATTAGTTAGTTGATATGATCTGCTTGTAGCATTTAAACCAAGAGATCATTTTAACTAACTATATCACATTTCGAAATATTCGCCCGCCGCCTACTGAAGAATAAGCAATCAGAGTAAGTTGCATTTAATATGTATATCTGTATGATTTATGTTATTCTTTCAGAGATATTACTTTTCTTCAATTTAGTTCTTTCGTTTGTGATTAGTTAGTTGATATGATCTGCTTGTAGCAATTAAACCAAGAGATCATTTTTAACTAACTATAACACATTTCGAAATATTCGCCGCCACCTACTGAAGAATAAGCAATCAGAGTAAGTTGCATTTAATATGTATATGTATCTGTATGATTTATGTTATTCTTTCAGAGATATTACTTTTCTTCAATTTAGTTCTTTCGTTTGTGATTAGTTAGTTGATATGATCTGCTTGTAGCAATTAAACCAAGAGATCATTTTTAACTAACTATAACACATTTCGAAATATTCGCCGCCACCTACTGAAGAATAAGCAATCAGAGTAAGTTGCATTTAATATGTATATGTATCTGTATGATTTATGTTATTCTTTCAGAGATATTACTTTTCTTCAATTTAGTTCTTTCGTTTGTGATTAGTTAGTTGATATGATCTGCTTGTAGCATTTAAACTAAGAGATCATTTTAACTAACTATGTCACATTTCGAAATCGAAAAAATCAACAAAAAAAAATTCTGATTCTAGACATCTAAAAATAGTTACATTTTCATTTTTAGCTTTTAAAGTTTGCTTTTGACTGATTTATGACGATAAGTAAGATACGAGACAGCCCATACATAAGAGAAACACTAAAAATATTCATTTTTGAACTTCATTTTTCCGTTATTTTACACATATTTCCTGTTGTTTATCAAAAATCTTAAATGACAAATCCTCTAGTGTTCAACAAAAACTTTTCTTATTGTAATTGAAAATAAAAGTATGGAAATAATGTATGAATCTATCATTTGTCTTAAAAAAATTAAAAAAATGCTCTAGTTTCTACAAAAGCAAAATCAAAAAACTTATTTCTTTCCTTATTTTTAACATATAAGAAATCAAAATTTCATATGCAGAAGCCAGACCCAAAAATCGTGTTGACCTGTTATTTATTACTCCGCTGTTATGTTTAATTTACAAAAGTAGGCATGATACCGATTTATCTCTTGTCGTTAACTAGGTTCGTATGCATACAAACTTAAAAATAAGTATTAATTTAAAAGATATGATCCTTGAAAAATCCATATTTTAATACAAGTTTTAACGCAACTTTGAGGGTGAATATGTCACTCTAGTGTACAAAAACTCGAAAATACTTCTACCACAAACATTGATTAGTTATTCAAGAGTTGAAATAACTTTAGACGAAATAGATATATGCAGTAGTTTTGTCAAAAAGAGTATACGCCCAAGGGTCTGTTTATGGTATGAATGATTGTGCATCTCAGTCGAGTGCTCTTCCCGCGCTTTGTGCTATGTGACACATTATACGGTCATTCTGTGCAGGCAATGTATGGGGGAAGCAAACAAATTAATAAAGTTTTGAAACTTATGTGGGTTTAAACCTTTGGGTTAAACCCACATAAGTTTCAAGATACACAACTCTCCCCCCCCTTTCCACTTGCTGCTTCATCACAAACTTTGTCCCCGTCAATGGTATTTTAAGTATTTTGCGAAAACTTTAATAGATACAAAAAAGTGTCAAAGTCCTTAGTGTCAAAAAGTACAAAAAATTACCCTCATTAAATTCTTAACAAAATATGTTGTATACATTTTCCGATTATCTTGACGGTTTTCAAGTTAGAGCCAGTTTTCAAACTAAATTTCATAGGTGGAAAACTAGCTATAAGTTGAAAACCGAAATTTCTAAAAATTATATGAGTTATACTCGTAACTTAATAAATAATAATAACTTAATAAATTTTCTATTAATAGAAAACTTTAATAAATACAAAAAAAGAGTCCAAGGCAAAAATTATCCTCATTAAATTCTTAACAAAATATGTTGTATTATCTTGACGGTTTTCAAGCTACAGCCAGTTTTCAAACAAATTTTCATAGTTGGAATGTATATTATTTATAAATATTTTGTTAATAATTTGATGAGGATAATTTTTGTCTTTGAAACTTTTTTGTATCTTTGAAACTTTGAAAGTTATTAAACGTTGACAGTTGGTGTAAAAACGTGCTATAGCTTGAAAGCCGTGAAGCTAATCAAATTAACGTATAGAACATATGTTTAGAATTTAATGTGTTTTCAAGTTTTAGCTAGTTTTCAAAGTATAGAAAGTTTTCAAGGTATAGCTAATCAAAATGATGTATTAAACATGTTTTGTTTAGAATTTAATGACGATTATTTATGGAGAATAGAGTTAAGGAAGGAGTACCAAATTACGTGGGTTTAAACTAAAATGGCTAGAAACATTAAATAGTGCTCTGTAAATTGACTAGAATGGCGCTAGTCCAGCAGCATTGGTGGATTGATATGATTGGTTGGTTGGTTTCGTAGTTCCTGACTCCACCGTAAATAAGATGCTACTACAGCGCCACGCCCCAATTCTACTATAGCGCCGCCCGTCGATCGTATTCGACGGACACTTTCTCATGTATATTTTTGGGCCTCCTTATGGTAGGGGAGCCCACGATGCTAAATGTATAGTCACTTGGGACCTCTGTTTTCCATGCCACAGTTTTAGAGATAGTAACTTCGTCAACAAAGTGACCACCAGCAGATTTTTCAGCGAAATATTAGGCTGCTGCTGAATTATTTTTCAACCCACTTCCAAAAAAGTAGGAAGTTCTCAATTCGACTGTTTCTTTTTTAAAATGTTTGTTTTATAACTGGGTGAACCGATTGTGATGATTCTTTTTTTATTTGAAAGCTGGTGGTTCCCGTGTGGTCCCATTTCAATTTGGTTCAGTTCTGACAATGGCATCCATGAGAAAACGGTTTAAAGTCAGTTTGTTTTTTGTTAAAAGAGTTATAATTACGGCTGACTGATAGATTCTCTGCATCAATTTATTAGGGCTTTTCCTATGAATAATGTTTTAGTGTAATTTTATATTTAATAAAATTTTAATGTGTTATTGTTTTTATTTTTTAAAAAAATATCGCTTTGTATTATTGTGTTTATGAATTTAATCTAATTATGTGCAATAAATTTTCCAACTGTAATTTTGGTCCCTAAGCCAGGCACTAATTTCGTCAATGATTTCCTCTCAGTCCATAATTTGTAAAATGCCTGAGAGAGTTGTATCATGATGCGTTGTGAACGTCAGCTGCGGCTCCGATGGTGGGTTGAGCAGTGGTAGTCCGTTACACTTTCAGAGCATCAGCTAACAAGCATTCCACCAAGATATAGCCAGCTGATTTTTTAAATATTAACAGTAATACATAAACTATCATCTGATAAATTTTCTATTGGGAGGTAATCACTGAACACGTATATATTCGTGTGACCTGCAGACGCATAATCCACCATTTTATAAATAGCTGACAATTTTGTTTCTTCAAAATATTAGGCTAACTATAATTTGATGAATTTTTAATCGGAAATAAATGATTAATTTTTTTTTTATTAAGTGCTACCACTCTACTGCTCAACCCACCATCGGAGCCGCAGCTGACGTTCACAACGCTTCATGATACAACTCTCTCAATCATTTTACGAGTTATCGACTGGGAGGAAATTAGTCATGAAAATCTGTCGCTGGCTCACGGACAATTTTAAAAAAAGAAAAGGATTGTGTAAAATTATTTTCCCTAATGGCTAGGGGGCTGGGTGCCAAATTTCTATATGATTGTTCTATATGATTTGTTATAAGATTGTTGCCAAAATTTCTCAGACCTGAATTATTCGATTCCAAGGCATATATTCGATAACGTAAAAAATCACAGAAAAATAGTCTGCCACCATGGTAGCGCTGCGTTTTCAATTGACAGCGTTTAAAAAATGTAAAAAAAAATCGTGTGCTAAATCATTTGTTCGTGCCTGCCTTTTGGACTGATGGTCATCCTCAAAACGATGAAAATCGAAGAGGCAGACGTACAGCCCTCTGACTTTTTAAGTAATTAATTTTTTTATGATTTAAAAATGTGTTAATGACATGTTCGCTTGGCAGACCTGAATTGTTCGATTAATGACAATGTAAAAAACCACAGAAAAATAGTCTGCCACCATGGTAGCGCTGCGTTTTCAATTGACAGCGTTTAAAAAATGTAAAAAAAAATCGTGTGCTAAATCATTTGTTCGTGCCTGCCTTTTGGACTGATGGTCATCCTCAAAACGATGAAAATCGAAGAGGCAGACGTACAGCCCTCTGACTTTTTAAGTAATTAATTTTTTTATGATTTAAAAATGTGTTAATGACATGTTCGCTTGGCAGACCTGAATTGTTCGATTAATGACAATGTAAAAAACCACAGAAAAATAGTCTGCCACCATGGTAGCGCTGCGTTTTCAATTGACAGCGTTTAAAAAATGTAAAAAAAAATCGTGTGCTAAATCATTTGTTCGTGCCTGCCTTTTGGACTGATGGTCATCCTCAAAACGATGAAAATCGAAGAGGCAGACGTACAGCCCTCTGACTTTTTAAGTAATTAATTTTTTTATGATTTAAAAATGTGTTAATGACATGTTCGCTTGGCAGACCTGAATTGTTCGATTAATGACAATGTAAAAAACCACAGAAAAATAGTCTGCCACCATGGTAGCGCTGCGTTTTCAATTGACAGCGTTTAAAAAATGTAAAAAAAAATCGTGTGCTAAATCATTTGTTCGTGCCTGCCTTTTGGACTGATGGTCATCCTCAAAACGATGAAAATCGAAGAGGCAGACGTACAGCCCTCTGACTTTTTAAGTAATTAATTTTTTTATGATTTAAAAATGTGTTAATGACATGTTCGCTTGGCAGACCTGAATTGTTCGATTAATGACAATGTAAAAAACCACAGAAAAATAGTCTGCCACCATGGTAGCGCTGCGTTTTCAATTGACAGCGTTTAAAAAATTTAAAAAAAAAACACTCGGTTAAATCATTTGTTCGCGTCTGCCTCTTGGACTGATGTCAGAATTATCCTCCTCAAAACGATAAACATCGAAGAGGCAGACGTCCAGACCTCTGATTTTCCAAGAGCAGACCATTTTTATAATTTTTTTTTTTAAAACTATCTCGCGCCAAGTCATGAATACAAATTTTAAACCTGCAAAATATTAATGCCAATAATTAATGTTGCATGTAAGCAATCGATTTTGTGGAAATCAGAAGACCCATTTAGTAATTAAATAATAAAACTTTCTTTATCTTCATATTATCATTTTAATTTCTTTATTATTATGATTTTTACAACTACGCCCCGTGATAAAACAGTAGTCTGGACGTCTGCCACTTCGATGTTTATCGTTTCGAGGATGATTTTGATCATCAGTCCAAGAGGCAGACGCGAACAAATGATTTAGTACCTTATATGTTTTTTACATTTTTAAAGCGCTGTAACTCAAAAACGCAGAGGCATACGACTTTCATTTACTGAACCAAATAGATTTGTATTAATATAAACTTTCATCCCTATCAGTATGATAGACGAACAAATCATATACCAAAATGGCACCCAGCTCCCTATCTATAATACTCGAACCGCAGTTCATATGAACAAAAAACGCCAAATAGATTACATATAACATAGATAGAGTTACCATAGGAATCGATAGGCGAGAATCCCACCCGCAAATGTATGAATGAGTGATGGATGAAAGAAAGACACAGTATGTAACATGAAAGTACGAGAGGTAAACAAGCTAGAACTAGTATGAAAGAGACTCCGTAAAAATAGGCTTCAGCAGGGTGCTGGAGGGATCCTAGTTTTAAAAAAAATGGAGAACACCAGCAAATCCTAATATGCCTACTCCTGCAAATAATAATAGTTTTTGTTTCATCGAAATCGGGCCAGGATTTCCAAAGTTATAGCATTGTAAAGTTTCACCGCTTTTAAAATTTGCGTTCATACGCGCGCTACTGCTATGACGTCATAACGCAACAGTCTCTGTCCAATTGCGAGTAATGCGGAGTGTTTACTTTCCTAAAATTTTATTGTTGTGGTTTTCAGTTATTATTTTAAGTGTTTGTGTTAGCGATTACTTTAAATATTATTGTTATTAAATAAACATAGCGATGGAAAAGAGTTTTGTAAAAGGACAGTCGGATAACCAAAAGTCAAAAGTCGACATTTTTATGGTTGCGCGATATCTTAGAATGGTGATTATGTAGCCGCAGAGTAGCGAGAAATAAAACTGAATAAGTAAGTAAGTAAGATTTTCAATCAAGTTTTGTTAGGCCTTTTTTAAAAACCTTTTTTCAATAAAAAATAATAAAAAGGATTTTTAAAGTATTTTTTGTTTTATTAAAAGGTTTGTTTTTGTCGAGTTTCAAATAGCAGGGGTGACAAATATTTATTCTTAATTTCATTTTTAAATATGTATTGCCTCTTTTATTTGTACAAAACAAAAAGTTCATTTCATCCTTCATAACAAATAAACTGAGCGATGTTTTATGACGATCAAGGCATAGGATTATGTGCAGATAAAAAGGGATATAGGCTCTGTGAAATGTCATATTACTCCGAAGCATACGGAACGAACTATTTTTGGGTTGTTTTTTCACTGGAGTTGGTACACAAAGGCACAATACAATATTTATTAACAATTTTAGTGATCCACTATAAGAAAAACAATTAAATTTATAGCGAGACCGCGAGCGCAACGAGCGAAAGTATGTAGGTACGCAGAACCGTGTTACGTTATGACGTCACACATTAGCGCGTACACTAGTCGCGGATGCCGAACTTTAAAGTGTAATATCTTAGTTATTTTTGAAGATAGGAAAAAAATAAAAACAGATGATTTTTTCTCGAGTTACCTATTTTGCAAATACGCTGAAAAAAAAATCATCTTTGTTCTCCATTATGTCGTTGGCAGATCGTTCAAAGCATGGCAATCGATTTGTAGGGTGACCAAAGTACACGCAAATAAATGATGAAGTTTAGATATTTTTTTATTAGATTAAAGATCTCTTCATTTCGCAAGCTCCGCAAATTTTAACCTATATTTCAACTCAACCTTCACCTATGGTACAAATTTATCGATATCGATAAAAACAAGCGCATAATATACTTGCCCAAAAACCAGCAAAGTAGTACAGTAAGAAATTCCCTTATTACTAAAAATTATGCGTAGTGATTAATTATATGACTGGCAACATTGACATCTAGGTCGAAGTTAATTGGAAAAGTGTGGTTTTATTTAAAATTACACATCAGCAGTTCTGCAGAAGAAACAGCACGAATTCAGTTTTTATTTCAATTTTCAGTATTTCACAGTTACAGGATTAATTTTATCGAATAATACAAAGCTTGTTGTTTGAGTGGCGCGTTATTTGCGAGTAACGAGTAATATATACAGTGAAAAAGTGTTTATTTATTACTTCGGAAAAGTTTTGAGGTTAGTCACATAAAGGCGGCATTAACAAAACTATATTTACGAGCTTCATTCTTTATACTAACTTATCTAAACTAATATTTAAACATTAAAAAGATCTTCGCAGACCCAAGTTTGTTCCGTTTTGACCCGGGAACAACATGCGTTTTGTTCCCGGGTGCGTCTATGTCCCATATTATCCCACAACTATGAAGATAAAGCTTATACGAAGTTGAATTATTTCTATAACTAAGAGTCATTTGCTGTTTGAGTCATAGAAATGCAGCATAGCAATGGTACATTTAGTAACTCATATTTATTTTCCAGAACCATGCATATTATGAAAGGAAAACCGAAATCTATGTTTCAAAGTATGGAAGAAAAACCGGAATCTATGTTGCAAAGCATGGAAGAAAATCCGGAATCTATGTTGCAAAGCATGGAAGAAAATCCGGAATCTATGTTGCAAAGAATGGAAGAAAATCCGGAATCTATGTTGCAAAGCATGGAAGAAAGTCCGGAATCTATGTGGCAAACTATAGAAGAAAAACCGCTGCGTCTTAAATTGAAGAAAATGAATGGAGAATGGCAAATTCAACACGAATCTCAGCCAATTAACAGAGAAGTCGCCGCCTATATGTAAGTGTATGAAAACCTATTCATATAAGAATCTCTTTAAATATTCTTTCACCTTATTTTCAATAAGGGTTCTAAACAGTAAAGGTTGCAATAACAGTGCCATCTAGTACATTTCACTTTAATAATGCATTGTTATTCCGACATCAATCAATACTAATAATGGTCGGTCGGTCATGGAGTAATTTACTTTCTGCTCTTTACATGATACTGAAACTAAATTGACCATTTTTACAATTTTTTTCTGTATGTATGTTCCTCCATAACTCTTAAACGAATTAACTGATTTTCATAAAACTTGGTAAATAAACATTTAGAAGTACGGGACACGTGATAGGCTACTTTTTATCTTTTTTAACGCGGACGAAGTCGCGGGCAACAGCATAAGCATAACAGCAACGGCATAAAAATTAATTTCGTTTTCCTATTTACTTTTTATGCCTTTTTCCGCCAATAATGAAATCCTTTTTCAACCTACTTCCAAAAAAGGAGGTTCTCAATACGATTGTATTTTTTTTATGTTTGTTACCTCATAACTTTCGACTGGGTGAAACGATTTTGATGATTCCGTATATATTTTATTTCTTTTTTTATTTTGGTGCTTCCCGTGTGGTCCCATTTCAATCGGGTCCAGTTCTGACAATGGCATCCAAGAGAAAACGTTTTAAAGTCGGTTTATTTTTTGTTAAAAAGAGTTAATGTATGAATTAAGTGGGACAAAATTTCTTGTAGGTATTGCAGAAATGGAAATATGGATAGATTTACGAACTACAACATAAGGTCAGGTAGGCGCAATTCAGTATACTTACCCACTATTATTCCTCATCCAATTATTTTACTGCTTATGTTATTTTGTATCGCTATAATGTCTAACATTAATATATGATGGACAGGCAGGAAAGTTACCTACGTACCATACTCCTATGCATTTCTCAAGAAAATGTACCAAGCAAATCCTTACTAAAATTATAAATGTGAATGTGAGTTTCCTTGCTTGTTTGTTACGCTTTCACGCAAAAACTACTGAACCGATCACCATGAAATTTTGCATACACGTTGTCTGGAACACCAGAAAGGACATAGGGTACCTTACATCCAACAAAAAAGTACTGTTCCCGAGGGATTATCTAAAATATAAAACTGTAACTAACGCCTGGCCAATGTATTATAACCACATCATTACCCCATCCCTCTTCCTTCTATGGTTGGCAGCGCACTTGTAGCATTTATGGGGTTGCTTGTGTTATAGGCGACGGTAGCCACCTACCATCAAGTGGACCGTCAGCCTTAATATAAAAATTAAAACAAATATAGAGCAACAAGGCGTCACGCGTTATAATTGGTTTTATATTTTTAATTTATCATCGCGTACGAAGTCGCGGACACCAGCTAGTAGGATATATATATTTCAAATGAGCCAAATAGTCGATGATATCTGGCAATTTTTTGGCCTTGGCATTCATAACTTACGCACGCGCAGTTTACGATTGCGATTTATCTTGCCACTTTCATTTATTACGTAAGATGATTTTACAGTTTTTGAACCCCTCCCACCCCTATCCTATGTAAGAAAAAATAAAAATAAGACGACCTCCTCCCCCTTATTTCATATATAACTACATAAGAATCTAAAAAAAAAATTACAAACACACACACACACACACAATTTTTTGTAATAAATATACTTAAAACTCAAAACTACTGGAAGTACTACTACTACTACTTTAAAAAATTTTACCTACCTACAGTAATTGGGAATTATATTAGGAAATTCATCGCAATTCGCATATACTTACTTACAACAGAACAAATAAACACGGTTGATAATTTTATAGTTCCATTACATTCTCTAATTTTACCTATTACAGATAAATATGAAGATATATCTGACGATGAGTTGATTGGTACGGAGCGACATTGGACAGAAGGTGAGGCAATCTGTTGTCTTGGCGCTTGAATTATTCCTCATCTGCTTTACAGAGACTATTTTAACCTTTATTCAATACTAGCGACCCGCTCCTGGCTAAGCCCGTGGGAAAACTATCAAATAGTTTTCACTTCAAAAAGTGAAAATATTGTATGTAGTTTTATAAGTAATGTGCATGGTTGAAACATATTTTAAAATATTGGGATAATTTTCGCATTAAGTACATGAGTTTTTAAACAGAAATTATTCAATGTTAATTTTCAAAAATTCATATAATTTATTAGAAAAAATTTTGATCATCGTCTAACTTTGTATACACATTATCAGGAGTATAAAAAAGGATACAAGAATACTTTTCATATAGAAGTCTTCTTTATTTATTTTAATTACGTGTTGCTTCTCTATGAAGTTTGACTACCACCATGTCGTTTGAAAAGCTACTTGAAATGTATAGATATACTTTAGATTAGAGCCAAGCTTATGCTTAACTAACACAGTCTTGTCTTTTTTGGATTGAAGGTTTAATAGGCGATTATATAAGTGAATGTGCGACTCTCATCAATTCGGCCGATGTCCGTTGGCGACAGCGCTCGCTAACGGAGGACATAGAAAAGCTACAAGGACATAGAAAGGAGATCGAAGACTCCTTACAAGTGTCCGAGGACTCCGAAGAAGAACGCATAACGTCACAAGACCTTGAGAAAGTCGCATGTCAACAAGCCGAGACTTTGCTTCGGACGCTGCGTCGGCTTACAAAGCGGGATGAGGTCAGTAGTTTAAATTTTGTGATTTTGACATTGGAAACGTCTTTTCGTTCGCTTCAGTATAGGCCCCGATTTCACGAAAAAGCGCGATCCCCTTATATCTCGGAGAGTTGTGTAGATATGATATTCAAAAGACGCTGTAAGCGTAAGGTAAGGTAAGAGAGCTGTAAGGTGTAAAAAGAATTTTTCGAAAAAGTAAAAAACGAAAAAAGTTATTGCCGAAATAGTGAAAAAAATTTGAATTATTTTCCGATTTTTTGTATTTTGGCGCTCGATATTTTGGAAATGAAGAATGATATCAAAAATTTGAGAAAAACTCCTCTAGACAATTTAGTCAGCTACAATTTGAGCCTAAAATAAAGACGATCGGGTTAAGGGTTTGCCCTGTAGCTTAACCTTTTTGAAAGAAGTCAACAAGTTAGAACAACATAATTTCGAATTCCGTAGATTCATTTCCAATGTACTCGATAGTCGTGTGATGCACGAAATCTGTGAATTTTTTGAAGTGAAAACTTCTATAGCCGCATTATACGACTTTGGGTAGGGAAAAAATGTATCGGTTCGCCCGTCAGCAACATGCTAATGCTCACAGTTAGCCTCGCCTCGTTCAGCTGTCTATGTACGCGATCACGCCAACACATTCAATATACTCGATTGTATTACGCTCAGTTTTAAGTTTTCACTTATCTCGGCAGCCCTCATGACTGCCTCCCTTTTTTTAATATTTTTTCTTCCATCATACGTCAGACAAATTATCATATAATATAAAACTGTAGGTAATTCTACAATTTCTATATATATAGTTGGCAGGCGGGCTGATAGTCCACTTCGTTGCAGTAGGTGGTTACCGTTGCCTAATGCTATCTTCTTTTATTGCAGATTCGCAGTGAATTCACGCCGGAATTAGGGCAACGTTGCGCAGCCGACCGAGGAACCCCTGAACAACCCCAGGACGACGAATTTTAAGTTAGATCTAATAAAACTGATTACCTAATTACCAGATACACACACACACAAATTGATCATACCCTATCCCAGATCCCTCCCCCTTTGTTTAGTATTTTAAGTTCCACACAATAAACCCTGTAATTTTAATGTAAGTAGTTATAATAATTGTATATAAATGTGTCTATTGTATGTTATTTTGTTTTGCTGTTGGGTGGGTTTATGTACAAATAAAATAAAATAAATGAAATAAAATTGCAAACAAATTGAGTTTTTCTGTCCTTTTAAAAAGTGTTCAAATCTACGCTTCAAATAAAACCAAATTGTTGAAGCTCGTTTGTTGGAAATATAAAACAAACCATCTCGGAGAGCCTTAAGACCGGTTTCAGTGCTCTCCTGACGGTCAGTACTGACGATACGCACGAACGACCGCGGTAGCAATACGCGTGCGTACGGTCAGGCGAGCTCTGTAACGACTTGTGAATTTTCATACGTCGGTCGCACGGTCGGTCGTGCGTATCGTCAGTACTGACCGTCAGGAGAGCACTGAAACCCGCCTTACGAACGATAAATAAATCAATACTAATAATAAATCTGTAAATTTAGGTATTGTATGTATGTTCAACGCGGACGAAGTCGCGGGCGCTGGCTATAATTCAATAAATACTAACAAAAGAATAACTATCAGCGCCATCTGTTCGAATTATGAATAATTTATCATAATTATTTATGATACATGATTACGTTTTCCAATTATGTATATGTGTTAGTTAACTTTTTCTAGTTTCAGAGACATTAATTGTAGATGGCGCAATATATCTGAAACTTCAGAGATATTCTAAAATATTCGAAATTAGAACGCAACGCATTCCATGGTACAGTGTTGATGATTTTACTCCCATAAATTATTTTCATACCGGGCTTTGTATTATACTAGATTCTTAAGGAAATGAATGGGGAGTCAGTGCCGGCCCGTGTGCCTGTGTTTTTGTACTTGATTTTCGTTTCTGACCTATTAGTTTTTGGTAGAAATGTAGATTAAATTTTAGCTTCACAAAATACCAAGTAGGTACCTATAAATAATGTAAATGATAAAGAGTCAAATGAATGTTAATTTCTCACTGTTCTCACCTCCGGTTTTATATTTCATTCAATTCAACAATGTATTAAAAAGAAATATGCCTTAATTATTCTACTCATATTAAAAGCCACGTATATCGATCATGTTACTGCGCCGACTGAAATTTACGTACATTACGGTGGCATACCCATTTCATAAGCCGAACTTAAAAACTATATGGGAATTAATTTGTTGCTAATTTGTACCGACAAAAAAAATTGTATCTGCATTAATTTACGAGAAACGACAGGTATGCTGACGTAATATTACGCTAGCATACCCATATAAGATATCTTGACAAATCCTATCTCAGAGCACCAAATGGGCAACAAAATATGCCGTTGGAATGGGCTTGCTATGTGTTTTCTTTGTAAAGATATTGTATATATGTTAGCGTAATATTACGTCATCCCCCATGAAGGGGTGCATTTTTTAAAATCTTACTAGACTATCGTAGAGCAACAAATTAATATTAAAATAAGCCATTAGAACAGCAACGTTGTTCTCAATTAAAGCCGAATTTTAATATGTGGGGGTAGTTCACCCTCCATGAAGAGGTGAAATTTTTTAATATCAAACTAGCCTATCACATAGCAACAAATTAGCAACAAAAAGCCGTTGGAATGAGCTCGCTAGGTGCTTTCTTTCTCAAGATATTGTATATGGGTATGCTAGCGTAATATAACGTCAGCATACACGTTGTTTTTCGTAAATTAATGGAGTTATAAAATTTTTAATTTCGGTACAAATTAGCAACAAATTAGCTATAAATTCCCATATAAGTAGTTTTCAAGTTCGGCTTATGAAAATGGGTAATGCCACCTTAACATACGTCCGAAATTTTACTTAGTAAGCAGTGACCTCATTACGTGTTGCGTATTTGCTTAATAAACATATTAAAAATATTAAAATATTAAAATGTTAAAATATTAACATATTAAAATTAATGTAGGATATGATTTAGGTATTCGTTCATTTTGATTCCGTATAAAATATTACAAACTAGCCGCTGCCCGCGACTTCGCCCGCGTAACTTTGTAAATTATATACTAAAACCTTCCCCGAGAACCACTCTATCCATTGGTGAAGACAGCATGAAAATCGGGGCAGTAGTTTTTGAGTTTATCGCGAACAGATAGACAGACACACAGACAGACAGACGCGGCGGAGGACTTTCTTTTATAATATTAGTGATTATCTGTTTTAGTTAGATAACATTTTCATCTACGCCACATTAGCACGTGTGCGGGATAAATGTATGATTTTTGTACTGCGTTTGCCCTGAACAACTCCAGGACGACGAATTTTAAGCTAGATCCAATTAAAATTGATTACCTCATTACCATTTAGTACCTAGTGGTAGGGCACACTGCGTTTCGCAGTCATTTGGGCAGCCCGTCTGGCGGCAGTAACCACCACCTTACAGAATACCACTGTGAAATAACAGAATTATGTGCTGTTGTGTTTCGGTGAGTGAGCGGTAATGCCAAAGCCTATTACCCCATCCCTCCCTTGTCATTTATCCTTAATCCTTCCATGGTCGGCAGCGCACTTGTAGCACTTATGGCGTTGCTTGTGTTATAGGCGACGGTAGCCACCTACCATCAAGTGGACCGTCAGCCTGTCTGTCAACCTTAACACAAAGAAAGAAAAACCAGATGCCTTTTATTGCCACGTGATCTAATCATATTTAAAGTACAGACAGGGACAAACAAATTTGAGTTTTTCAACATCTAGTGATCATGTATCTTTGTCCTTTTAAAAAAAATGTTAAAATGGTCATCAGAATCAACAACATACAGAAGACCACTTTGGAATAACAGCATTAGTGTGTATCCATTCATAGTACGAGAGCCAGCGACACTGATTTTTGACACATTTGCGCAACATTTATTATATGGTTTTTGTGTCATATTAAACATAAAATCGACTCCTGCCGGCGCACCTGCGGGGCAACCCTTATTAGCAAAAATGAGACAGGAGGTGTTTTTTTTCCTTAATAGACTGCCAATAAATAATATGTAAAGTTTCAACTTTGCGCATTTTTGAGCCACTTGTTGTCCCGCGATTGAGATGGCAGGAGTTCATTTTTTTTGATAGGCTATATTATCACAACAAATAAAAAAAAACCAGGCTTGCGCAAATATAGCAACCAATAGTGTCGCTATCTCCCGGACGATCATTTATCCTACTAAGTTTGTCAGTCCAGTGGCTTCTCTTGTGGCGTTGCTTGTATTATAGCATGATTAAGTATATGTAGCTCATCAAGTGGATTGTCACCCACCTTTACAACCTTTACGGTCTTGTCGTACTTAATTACCCGCGACTTCGTTCAAGCTCACACCGCCGCATACCTACAGACGTACGGTTGCGGTTGGTCACCATCCTCATCTTGTCGAAATCCCTCTTTTTCGGACCAAGCGCTTTAAAACTTCCTTTATAATAAGCACTGTCAAGGTTTGGAACTCCCTGCCGTCTGTATTTCCTAATTCATATAACCCAAATATTTTCAAAGTTCGAGTGAATATCTATACTAATAATATTATTATAAAGAGGAAAGATTTGATTGCTTGTTTGTTTGTATAGAATAGGCTCCGAAACTACTGGACCGATTTGAAAAATTCTTTTACCATTAGAAGCCGACATTATCTGGTATGAACATAGAATACTTTTACCGCGGGAAAATGCTTCATTCCTACGGGAAAACGAGTAATAGGACAACGGGTAGTGAGAATTATCCTTCCGTAATTATCTTTTTCACGTATAACTTCTAAACGGCTGAACCGATTGGGTTGAAATTTTGTATGTGTATAATATTTCCATGGTTTCACAGACACGAATGTATTATATTTTATAAAGTTACACGGACGAAGTCGCATGCAACAGCTAGTAGAATATATAGTGAATATAATTTCGTCACATTTGTTGGCATTATTAGGTGAGTTGATGTCTGATTCGTAAAAGTGTGGTCAGCAGTTTACGCTTGCTATTATAAGTAACTGCCTACCATCGATCGGTAAACGGTCGATATAACGACTAAGTATATATCGTTGAAACATTATTATATTTTACTACCTGCTGCCCGCGACTTTGCCCGCGTAACTTTGTTATTTATATACTAAAACCTTTCTCGAGAACCACTCTATCCATTGGTGAATACATATTGAAATTCGGTGCAGTAGTTTTTGAGTTTCATACGAACAGATAGACAGATAGACGCGGAGGAGAACTTTGTTTTATAATATGTACTAGCTTGTGCTCGCGACTTCGTCCGCGTTGAACGTTAAAAGGTACTATGTCTTCTCTGATGTCCCAGACAACGTGTACGCAAAATTTCATCGTGATCGGTTCAGTAGTTTTTGCGTGAAAACTTAACAAACAAGTAAACGAACTCACATTCACATTTAAGTATACTCGTAGTATTGGTAAGGATAAGGATGTCGTCTGTTGGTCGTAATTCGTTCATTGTGGAAATATAAGCTGTTTCTAATTTAGTTATCGACAACACTGAAGTCTTTACCTGGATCAGGGCGATAGTCCTACGGGAGACCATCGCCTTTCCCTCGCTGGACAGCCTCGAGCGCTAGAAACTCCTTTTATTGAGTTTTAACCGACAGTGGAATCCGGCATAACCCAACAAATTCCCCTAAGGTGACCATTTCTTAAGAGGGAAGTATACCTTTGCGATAGGTATTTAGGAAAACACATGCTATCGCTTGTGCGCTCTAGCCCCGGGGCAGTCGTGCGATAGAGAGCGTTGCAGCTTCCGACTGACAATAGTCCTTTTTTTGATGAAATTTCATTTCGGGAGAAAACAGTTTCCACTAACTAAATCTTAACAAATCATTTTGATTTGCATGTCGATCGTTTCAGCATGATATATTCTAGGTTTATAGGTTTCGCTTTTTATAAAAAAATATATGGTTTTTATAAAACAAACTATTTAATTCGACAAAGTTTTAATCACAAAAATTAAATTATTTGAGGTTAAATAAGTTTGAATCTAATGCAAATTTTGAAAAAAGGAAAACCTATAAACTTAGTCTTTCACTGTGTCAATAACATGCAAAAAAATCATGGAGGTTGGAAAATATTTAGAAATGGAAAAACGTTTTCTCTTTTTGTATGAACGAGTGCGTGCTATTCTTCCCTCTTAACAGTAAAGAGGTTCACACTACGTTTCGCAGTTATTTGGGCAGCATATGTTGTGTTTCAGTAAGTGAGTAAGGGATGCCAAAGCCCATTACCCCATCCCTCCCTTATACCTTATCCTTAATCCCTCTATGGTTGGCAGCACACTTGCAGACCGGTGGCGTTGCTTGTGTTATAGACGCGGTAGGCATCTACCAATGAACTGTCAGACTGTCTATCGACCTTAACATAAAGGAACTACCTATTCATGCGCTTTGGCAGTCTGAGGAGAAGTTCCTTCGTGCCTAGATAGGTAAGTATACTAATAACTGCATAGTGTTGAAAGGGATTAAGGAACGGCCAGCCACTTACAATTTTATGTATATAAAGACTATAAAATTATCAGTTGACGACAGATTGAAACTTCTTTAGTATTATAAGTAGTTATCAATATCAATCAATACTAATAATGGTCGGTCGGTCATGGAGTAATTTACTTTGTTTTCAGATATATCGTGTATATAGGCTCTAACTCTATACATGATACTGAAACTAAATTGACCATTTTTAGATGTTTTTTCTGTATGTATTGATGTATATGTATGTTCCTCCATCACTCTTAAACGAATTAACCGATTTTCATGAAACTTGGTAGATCAACATTTAGAAGTACGGGACACGTGATAGGCTATACTTTTTATCATTTTTAACGCGGACGAAGTCGCGGACAACAGCTAGTTAATAATAAATTTGTAAGTGTAGGTATTAAGTATACGTATGTATGTTCCTCCATAACTCTTAAACGAACTAACTGATTTTCATGAAACTTGGTAGTTTTAGACGTACAGGACACAGGATCGAGGCTACTTTTTTCTTTTTCAAGGCGGACGAAGTCGCGGGCACCAGCTAGTGTATCAATAAAATCATTTATTTGTTACCTATTATAAGCTCGATCCCACATACTCGATTCAAAAACTCTGTGTGTTCATCTGTATGTAAAACTCTTCATGTAGTGCATAATTTCCTTTGGTATATATTTCATGCAATTGACTATTTATAAATCTGTAGGGGTCTAAATTAACCATTTTTAGAATTTTTTTATGTATGTATTGATGTATATTTATGTTCCTCCATCACTCTTAAACGAATTAACCGATTTTCATGAAACTTGGTAGATCAACATTTAGAAGTACGGGACACGAGATAGACTACTTTTTATCTCTTTTAACGCGGACGAAGTCGCGGGCAACAGCTAGTGTATAAATAAAATCATGTATTTGTTACCTATTATAAGCTCATGTAGTGCATAATTTCCTTTTGTATTATATTTCATGCAATTGACTATTTATTAATGTAATGTTGTAAATGTTTGATGATTCATATTGAATATACTTTAAAATTTAAATAATACACTTAATAAAGAGTGAAACTTAATTTAAATAACGTTTCTTTTTCTATGTTGATGTCGATAGACAGGCAGACAGACCACTCGTATACTTCATTTTTCCAGCCCAGAGCTGGTGGTGGTAACCATGAAATAACAGCTCGCGTGCTGTTGCGTTTCGGGAGGAATTAAATAATTATTGAAAACTAGATCGTGCCCGCGACTTCGTCTGCGTTAAAAAGATAAAAAGTAGCCTATCCTGTGTCCTGTAGCACTACCATGACTTGCTATCGAAATCTTACGTTAGTTTACTTCTGTCGATAACGTACCTTTCAATGTGCACGTGAATGATTTAACTACTAACGTTACGGTATTTCTCGAGAGCATCAGTGAAATTTGTAACTCATGGTACCGATTTTGTATAGAAATGTCAAGTTAAACGTTAGTCGGTAATGGTCGCTAGCGACTACATTCGATAGGTTTTTTACTTATGCAACTCATGTTACTGGTTTTAGTTCTTAAGTGACCGCTAGAGGCGCTGTACAATTTTTCATACAAATATTTTACGTTCTAGTTCATCTCTCGCTAGCGATTTCGGTAGTCATAAACTCATGGTAGTGCTACTGTACGTCTAAATGTTTATCTACCAAGTTTCATGAAAATCATTTAATTCGTTTAAAAATTATGGAAGTACAAACATACATACAGAAAAAGTTCTAAAAAAGCCTATAAACACGATATCTCTGAAAACAAAGTAACTTACTCCATGACCAAACCTTACAGGTTTATTATTAGTACTGATTTAATAAAAAAAAGTCTGAAAGAAAATCTCAAAATCACTTCCACTGTTGCTTTGCTATAGGTAAAAGGTATTAAAATTATGTTATTGAAAATAAAACTCTTTCTTATTTATTGCTTGGAAAAATTATCTTTAATAAATCGTAAAAATTATAGTTGTAACAAAAATATAAAACCGATATCATGAACAAAATGGGCAATGCGACATCTATGTAGATACAATTCTAAAACAAGTAAAGTGGAATGAATTAAACAACAGAACATTCTCCCGGCATAATGACTGAATAATACTCTAAAAGATCTACATTTAAATTAAATTAATCACTGAGTAACGCAATTTTGAAACTGATCTCTTCGTGCTTTTCCCTTTACATTGTATCTCCGTCTTGTACTGGATGTTTCTCAAGTATTCTTGCTATGGACCATTTGCTAGGAGACAAGTTATCATCCTTGACCAACACCACTTCTCCTATCTCGAACTCCTTTGCTTGTAATCGCCATTTTGATCTAGACTGCAAGCGTGTTAAATATTCGTCATTGTGCCATCGTTTTCAAAATTGTTGTACCATTTGTTGGGTTAACTGCCATCTTGTTAAACGCTTCAAATTGTCTTCAGAGTAGCTTCGATCTGGTGTAGTAAGCGATTCTCCAACTACAACAAACGTATATTTATTAATTTTTGAGTTAAAAACTATATTTTGTCAAAGTAAAGGTTATCATCAATACTAGTAATAAATATGTAGGGGTCAGTCATGGAGTAATTTACTTTGTTTTCAGAAATATCGTGTATATAGGCTCTATACATGATACTGAAACTAAATTGACCATTTTACAATTTTTTTCTGTATGTATGTTCCTCGATAACTCTTAAACGAATTAACCGATTTTCATGAAACTTGGTAGATAAATATTTAGAAGTACGGGACACGTGATAGGCTACTTTTTATCTTTTTTAACGCGAACGAAGTCGCGGACAACAGCCTAGTGTATAATAAAATGATTATTGTTTTAACAATTTTGTATAATTTAAATAATGAATTTTATTACAAGAATATTTGTTATTTAATAAACGTAGAAATAAAGCATAATCAAATTGTAAACAGTATCTTGTCAGAGAGGTCGTGGTCGTAGAGATGATGGTCTTGTTCGCCCTTCCTTATTTGGTTCTCCACTTTTTCTTGTAGACGCCAATGGCCTCTTGAAAGCACAATCTGAAAATAAAATTCAAGAAACACTAACTGTTGTACGCGACTTCTTCCGCATCAATTATCAATACTAATAATAAATCTGTAGGGGTCGGTCGTGGAGTAATGTACTTTGTTTTCAGAAATATCGTGTATATAGGCTCTATACATAATACTGAAACTAAATTGACTATTTTTAGATTTTTTTTTCTGTATGTATGTATGTTCCTCCATAACTCTTAAACTAATTAATTGATTTTCATGAAACTTGGTAGATAAACATTTAGACGTACGGGACGCAGAATAGGCGACTTTTTCTTTTTCAACGCGGACGAAGTCGCAGGCACCAGCTAGTAATTTTATAAAATACTAGTTGTTGCTCGCGACTTCGTCCGCGTTAAAAAAAATTAAAAAGTAGCCTATCACGCGTCCAGTACTTCTAAATGTTTATCTACCAAGTTTCATGAAAATCGGTTAATTCGTTTAAGAGTTATGGAGGAACATACATACATATAGAAAAAAAATCTAATAATAGTCAATTTAGTTTCAGTATCATGTATAGATCCTATATACACGATATTTCTGAAAACAAAGTAAATTACTCCATGACCGACCCCTACACATTTATTATTAGTATTGACAGCCTTATTATGTTACTCGCCGATAGTATTTAGCTTCCCAACAGTGAAATAATTTTTCAAATCGATCCAGTAATTTCGGAGCCTATTCAATTGAAACAAACGAACAATCAAATCTTTCCTCTTTATAATATTAGTGTAAGTATCCTTATCTTTACATATTATAAAACAAAGTCCTCCGCCGCGTCTGTCTGTCTGTCTTTTCGCGATAAACTCAAAAACTACTGCACCGATTTCCATGATGTTTTCAGCAATGGATAATTTACAAAGTTACGCAGGCGAAGTAGCGAGCAGCAGGTAGTCTATTACCTTACCTACTTAATATTATAAGTTTGTTTGTTTAGTAGAACGCTTTAATCTCAGGAACTACTAATTCGTGGCTGAAGTTTTGTCAGCAGTCAGTTTCCGAACAAAGACCGACCAATTACTGTACAACTGAATAAAATTGACCTGAATTTGTACGGAAATGACAACTGAACTCTTCCTTCTTCCTTCTTCCTTCTTCTTTTTTCTTTCTGAGCCTTCTTTAAATTTTTAAGAAAAAAATTATACAATAAATATAAAAAAAAAATTGAATTAAATAAAGTATGAAAAAACTTATATAACTATTAGAAATTATAGAATCCAATCATATTTTTTTAAGTTCATGACTTTATGTCCTCTAGAAGGAGCTATAGTCGGATTTTTAATTAGATGAACTAAAATGACATTTGGTGGGTTACCATTTTATTGTAATGTAAAAATAGTGTTGTATACTGAGTAATCGAGTGTTGGGTAAGAATCGTAATTCAATCTTTTTTATTTTATAATAAGTTTGTTAGTTGAACTAGTTATTTTAATAAGTTTTTTAGTTGTTGCTAGCTGCCATTTAAGTCCATTAATAAGGCGGCTGAGTTCCATTATTTTGTTCCCTTCTATAACGTGATCGATACTTACAACTTGACCATAATGATCGATCTCGGTTATAAATGAGTCATACTACAACACTACGCTTCATGCTTGCAACATAAAAAAAATAAAAGGCCGATTTCAGCTGTCATTTTAGTTCATCTATTTAAAAATCCGACTATATGTTCAATTTATTGTGACGTCACATAGCCTCAGATGGCCTCAGCAGACGATCATGACGCTTCCAAGTAATGTCAAGTTATGATAAACAGTTTAAAAGCTACTAGGGAACAGGGCCCTTAGCCAAGAGCACCCAGTGCAAACGGGAGCGTTGTAGATTGACGAAACGACAGAAAATAAAGCCCGGTGATTGGTTGTTGTAACGCCCACATAAAATTTTGACCAATCATCGGGCTTTATTTTCTATCGTTCTCTAATTTCGTAAGGGAGCGTTGGAATTGGTGTGCTCATGCATGGCTCTCTAGCCAAGATTTATTTTTATTTATTTATTTATTTAATAGCTAACCTTACAGCATTTAATATTTAACAAATATATAATATAGATTATATTTTTATATAGCCTATTACAAGGTTAGGCAAAATTTTCTAAGTACAAAAAAAAGGTGCTAGTACCTAATTAAAAAAAATGAAAACAGTATACATACAAGACACGTCTATAAGTGTGTGTGTGTGTGTGTGTGTGTGTGTGTGTGTGTGTGTGTGTGTGTGTGTGTGTGTGTGTGTGTGTGTGTGTGTGTGTGTGGTATTGCTCAGTGGAGGGACAAGATGAACATAATATGTTACGTTATATAAGTATACAAATATAGATACACAAATACAGGTCAAAATCATTACCCTCCTTTTGCTTCGACGTAGCTGAACATTTTCAGCAATCAATTTCCACACAGAGCCCGCCCAATGTACAACTGAACACATTTTAACGGAATCTGTACGGAAAAAGACAACTGAACTCGGACGACTGCGTTTTCCTTCTTCCTTCTTCGTTTTTCTTTGTAACCTAACTATAAAGAAAAGTAGTATATACACTAAATAGTAAAACAAAATAGTAATTTTACAAAAAGTATGAAAAAACTTGCATAAAGAATCAAAAATTATATTTTATAGTATACCTGTTAACATATGGTCATATCATCATAATTATGTTACCAGCAATCAGATTTTCTATGCCATACCTACGTGTGTAGAATACTTATTCGTACATTTATTGTCTATTAGACACTTTTCCTAGGTAATGTATAGAATTCGCGTATAACTAAGTAATGTAGGAATTGTATAGAGATTCACAGGCAATGTGTAAAACAAATGTGATGTAAGTAATACCTATGAACGAACACCTATGAACTTGTTATATTTGCACAAATGTTTAAAATATTAAAACTACCAGTTAGGGTATCTACTTTTTACTCATAATGCACTTTTTTTAAGTAGGTAATCCATATTATTTTTTTTTATTAAATATGTAATTTAAAAAAAAAAAAAAAAAAAAAGCAACCGACTTCCGTTTTCGGTTTAATTCGGTCGCATTGCAATGTAGCTTTTCTTTAACGCGTAAATTGACAGTTCATAGTTTATTCCAAACACCAAACTTATTTATATTTATATTTGGGAAACATACAATATCTCGATACACATTTTACACAAACATATAAGTTTTCATGTAATAACTTATATAAACACTTGATCACAAGAGACATCGTAGACAAATTACAAATTATAAATACTATAACTATGTACATTTTAAATTAAAAGAGAAATATATTAAGTAAAATACATATACATAAGTGAAACATAAATCAACAAAGTTTCCACTAACATAACCACTTACTAAAAAATATAATAAGTTACAAGACTTAGCGCCTGTTTCACCAACGTCAAGTAAAGTGTTGATTAGTTACTTTTAGAAATTATTTTCTGTTTTATTGAATTATGCACTCGGTTTAGTGCATCCATCGATAGCCGATTTTTTTTTTTAATTATTTTCTATTCAATGTTTGGGACGTTTACCGTACAAACAAAGGTAACTTATACCAGCTCCATTATCCCCGGTTACCGGTCACTTTAAATGACAGTTACGTCAAGTAGGCCATACTTGACGTTTGTGAAACAGGCGCTTAAGAGTACATAATATTGAAAGCTGAGAGTAAACATACACAAAGGCAAAAAAAAGAAAGAGAAAGAGAAAAAAAAACAAATACACCAGATAACAAATAGCATATAACAAACGGAACGGTAGTAATACTAGATCTATGATATAACATATTAAATAAATAGATAAACTGGCCGCTACAAATAGACGACTACACAACTACTATATGGATGTAATCTAAATTTAAAAACAAAAGTCTCGGTTTTCTTTACTCAATTCTGTCTATTGGCACAATGGTAGGGGAGCCCACGATACTAAATGTGGAGTTGCTCGAGCGTCGTGGGGATTTTGAAGATTAGATGGTATAACGAAAAAAAGTTGTTAAGTCGGACTTATTTAAAATAATTAATTTGCACAGAATGAAAAATGTAAATAAAATAACAATAATTGTTTTATTTAAATGTGGTTATGGATAGGTAGTCGATAAAATCCTTAACCCGTAATGCGAGTTTTAACCACGCTTTGCAATAGTTAGTAAAATCGTCCCGCAAAACGTTAAATGCGTCCCGCAAGTCTACTCTGTACTAGTATTATAATTATCATTTTCGATTAGATTTTCAAGTATGAGATATCTGTATGCTCTATATGTGTGTATAAGATTGTATATGGATATCGGAAAAACGGTTACCTACTTGAAACGTTACGGGCAAAACATAGGCAAAAATAAGGCAACAAATTGTAGTATATTATAGTCTTACCGCCTAGGTAAAACGAAAACTAACGATATTGCCCGATTTGATAATTATCCGACGAAATTATGTTCCACAGGCTAGGGTTCATAAATTGTTAACGATATGGCAGATAAAATTGTGTGCAGTTAAGTGTGTTGCCGTTTGTACTAATTATGAGTAAAACCTTACTGATGTTCGACTGCTCCTTCTGCGCTGGTTCGATTCCACCACAACACACCAGAGCTTTTTGTTGATTTGAGCGTTGAATTATATGCGGAGCGAGATGTGAGCGCGATGGCAACTTATGAACGTCTGTCTTGTTTTTAAGGGTAGGAAAAGGAATAAAAAATAGATAACTATGTAGGTAGATATGCGTGTGATGCGTTTGTTTGTATGTGTGCGATGTGTGTGATGTGTAGGTAAAACGGCGTCAACATTATCCCCCGGCTTGAAGGTATTCTTCAGAACAAGTGGCATTAATGCGAAAGAATGAAAATATTAGCGAAAAGAGATTAAATAAAATAAGAAATAATAGCGAAGCAAAAATAAAATAAATTAATATAAGTTGAGTTAATGAGTATATTGCGTTAAGTTATTGAGTATATTGCATTGAGTTATTAAGAGTTTTATTGAGTTGGTAGCGAGTAAAGTTTAACTACTGTAGCACTACCATGAGTTTATGACTACCGAAATCGCTAGCGAGAGATGAACGAGAACGTAAAATATTTGTATGAAAAATTGTACAGCGCCTCTAGCGGTCACCAAAGAACTAAAACCAGTAACATGAGTTGCATAAGTAAAAAACCTATCGAATGTAGTCGCTAGCGACCATTACCGACTAACGTTTAACTTGACATTTCTATACAAAATCGGTACCATGAGTTACAAATTTGACTGATGCTCTCGAGAAATACCGTAACGTTAGTAGTAAAATCATTCACTAGCACATTGAAGGGTGAAAGGTACGTTATCGACAGAAGTAAACTAACGTAAGATTTCGATAGCAAGTCATGGTAGTGCTACTGGCCGCACATAACTGCCAGTTTTAGTTTTCACTTTGACTGTACGAGTGACTCCATTCTTGCCTGGATAAAGTTCCTCTACTACGGCCAACGGCCCAGTAAGCGGTGGCGATTTATCGTCCCGTATTATTACAATACAACCCTTTTTAATCGGATTGGTAAGCGTATTCCAATTTTGTCTGCGAGTGGCTAAATCATAGAAAATACTTTCAGATTTTTCTTCTATGTGTGACAGAAGAATGGTGGGTTTAGCTTCAGGAAGCGTATCTAATGATTTATTTATAAATAGCTGTATTGGCCAGTTTGCGATTGGTAGCGTTGCCCAAAATGGACCGTGAAACCATAATTTATTATTAGCTAATTTGCTAGGCGGTACAGGACGAGAAATGATATCTGCGGGATTTTCCTTTCCGGGGATATGATACCAATGTTCAGCGGGGAGATTTTCATTAATTTTTGAGATTCTGTTGGCTATAAAAGTGTGAAATTTGTATGGTTGTGAGTGAATCCAAGAGGGTGACACCGTAGAATCCGAGAAAGCGTAAATATTATCGATCTGAATGCGTTCACTTATAGCATATTTTACAGAAACAATTAAATCCGATAACAAAAGCGCAGCGCACAGTTCGAGTCGAGCTAATGTTACATTTTTCAGCGGAGCGACTCTTGACTTAGAACACATAAGTGTCACGTGACCTGTATCACTACCACCCTGACTAACTCGTATATAGACAACGGCACCATAACAAACTTCACTAGCGTCTGCGAAACCCAACAGAGTAATATTTTTAGAGTTAGATAAAATACCTACATGACGTGGTATTTTGATTTGTTCTAATAGCGGTAATTCATTTTGAAATTGAGACCATTTGATTTTAATAGAACTAGGAACTTCGTCGTCCCAATCTAAGTTTTGTTTCCAACATTCTTGGATTAGCAATTTTAGAAAAGCGGTAACAGGACCAATTAGAGATAAAGGGTCAAATAAGCGTGCGGTAACAGAGAGAATTGAGCGTTTAGTGTATTTAAAATTTTCAGCGTTAATTTTGAAAGAGAAAATGTCTTCAGTAGGTAGCCACCGTAAGCCTATAATTTTTGTATGCGTGTTTTCGTCAAAAGTTATGACCTCAGAAGCGGGTTGGTCTGCAATTATGCGTTGCATAAATTCAACCGTCCAAGCGGCTAGAGGCCAGCGTTTGTTTTCATCATCGGTCAACTGTTTGACTACTCGCATAGCTAGAAAGGGGGGCTAGATAATCCAAAGGACACGCGGGTAAATTCATAAGTGGAATTAAATCTGTAGAGGATTCTTTTAAATCGGTTATGTTCTGGAATAACTTTTACTTGGAAATTCATTTTTTCAATGTCAGCGGCCAAAGCAATAGAATAAAGTCTGAGGTTGAGCAGTAAATCGAATATATTCGCCTGTAGGTTCGGGCCTGTATATAAAATATCATTAAGAGAGTTATTATTTGAGGATTTACTACTAGCGTCGAGTACAATTCTAATTTTTGAAGTACTTTTCTCAGGTCGGTATATAGCGTGATGTGGAATATAATAGCAGGGACCTTTAGCGGGAGTAGAAATTAAGTTAAGGTAGCCGCTGTCTACATATTCCTCAATAGTTGCGTTATATCCTTCGCGTAATATAGGATTCGAATCGAGGTGTTTTTCTAATTTTTCTAAGCGTATTCTAGCGTTTCTTTCAGAGTTACCTAAGACAGTAGGTGAAAATTTAAATGGTAATGCTACAGGGTAACGCCCGGTGTCATCGCGAGTTTAATTCTGAACAAAGTCGCGCTCACAAAGGACGTCGTCAGGGCTCAAGTGTTTTTTGACCGGTACATTCTCCAATTCCCAAAACCGTTGCGTTAAATTTTCTAATGTGGAATTATCAATAGAGTGAAACGATTTATACCCGTCCCCATAACGACGTAGCCTAAGGATGTTTCGACACCCGTCACGGAAGAGTCGGATGCCGTAACCCTATTTGAACCTAAGAGGATTAGGCAATCAATATCTCCTGGTGTGTGGAAGTCCTCGTCGGCTAAGGGCAGGCCGCGTAAATGCTGTAAATCGATTGTATTTACAAACGTTTCATGCAATTTGTCCGATATTACATCTATTACGCGTGCGTTAAGCTTATACTTGGAGCGGGAGCTTATACTTTAACCGCGAAAATATTGTAAACTGCGTATGTCCTAGAACTGACCTTTCTGTCAGTCCTATTCCCTTTACGGTAGTGGGAGCGGAGCAAATTTTTAAATTTAAACGGTCGCAACACGCCTTAGTTATAAAGTTCGACATCGCATCACAGTCGAGAAGAGCCCGTATTTTAAAACATTCCCCACTATTATTCACAACGTAAACAATAGCAGTAGGCAATATCTTCACTGAATTAGTTAAATAATTTTTATTCGAAGCGGCGAGCGAAACATTATTGAGTGCATTCAGTGCGTGAGTGGGCGCAGGCGATGTGTGCGCGCAACGCGCCGAATGGTTCAGCGGTTGAGATGTCGGAGGCGGTCGCGTAGCCGCGGGTTCGATGCGCCGTTGCGTCTTAATTCTTGGTGTATATTGTGTAGCTTTGTATGATGCGGACGATTGCAAATAAAACATTTATTTGTTGACTTGCAATTTTTGAAATTGTGGAATCCCAAGCAATTTATGCAATAATTTGCAATAAATGCAATAATGCGAGATGTGAGCGCGACGGCAACTTATGATCGTCTGTCTTGTTTTTAAGGGTAGGAAAAGGAATAAAAAATAGATAACTATGTAGGTAGATATGCGTGTGATGCGTTTGTTTGTATGTGTGCGATGTGTGTGATGTGTAGGTAAAACGGCGTCAACAGGACGTCTTTTACGGTTTTTTTTATAATAACACATGTCATTTCATTCATACCTGCAATTTACCTGTAAACCTGATAAAATAAATAGAGTTTTCACAATAAAAAGTAAAACTTATTTACTAAAACAGAAAAACAAACAAAAATGTTTTAGATTACATTACAACTATAACTTACCGATATACGTGATATCAGCAAAAAATTTTCTATAAACCTATGTAGAAGATTGACGACACTAGGTGAAAGACTCATGACGGCAATTTATGCGAATATGTACTAAATTACTCGGCATGTACCTTACAACCTAATGTGGCAACAACGGGTCTTCAAATTTTCTCTGACTTCCACGGGGGCTTTAGTAATACCTGTTATTCTTCTCCAAACTCTTACTGTGATAGAATTTTCTCTAAATCTTTGTAGAAGATTGACCGCACTCGGTGAAAGACTCATGACGGCAATTTATGCGAATATGTACTAAATTACTCGGCATGTATCTTACAACCTAATGTGGCAACAACGGGTCTTCAAATTTTCTCTGACTTCCACGGGGGCTTTAGTAATACCTGTTATTCTTCTCCAAACTCTTACTGTGATAGAATTTTCTCTAAATCTTTGTAGAAGATTGACCGCACTCGGTGAAAGACTCATGACGGCAATTTATGCGAATATGTACTAAATTACTCGGCATGTACCTTACAACCTAATGTGGCAACAACGGGTCTTCAAATTTTCTCTGACTTCCACGGGGGCTTTAGTAATACCTGTTATTCTTCTCCAAACTCTTACTGTGATAGAATTTTCTCTAAATCTTTGTAGAAGATTGACCGCACTCGGTGAAAGACTCATGACGGCAATTTATGCGAATATGTACTAAATTACTCGGCATGTATCTTACAACCTAATGTGGCAACAACGGGTCTTCAAATTTTCTCTGACTTCCACGGGGGCTTTAGTAATACCTGTTATTCTTCTCCAAACTCTTACTGTGATAGAATTTTCTCTAAATCTTTGTAGAAGATTGACCGCACTCGGTGAAAGACTCATGACGGCAATTTATGCGAATATGTACTAAATTACTCGGCATGTACCTTACAACCTAATGTGGCAACAACGGGTCTTCAAATTTTCTCTGACTTCCACGGGGGCTTTAGTAATACCTGTTATTCTTCTCCATGGGATGGGATGGGATGGGATGGAATGGAATGGAATGGAATGGAATGGAATGGAATGGAATGGAATGGAATGGAATGGAATGGAATGGCTGTCACAAACTGGCTCCAACTCAGCATAACGCAGGTTGTAGAAACCTATGCTGGTCTTCCGTTGGAGCCGATGGCGAGGTTACGCACTTCCATATTAACAAAACATACAAAACATAAAAGCCCCAAAATACAAAGAAAATTTTGAAACATAAATTAGTTAAATTCAATTACAACCTATGAATGTATAGTACAAAAAACATATTTATACAGACAAGAGAGAAAAAAAATATACTAGGAATAAAAAACAAAAATAAAAATACTTAAAATAAAAATAAAAATTTCAGAAGGCACTGCTTTATCTGTTATTCTTCCCAATCTCTTTCCGTGAAGAGCTTCCTCCAAACCTTTGTAGAAGATTGACCGCACTCGGTGAAAGACTCATGACGGCAATTTATGCGAATATGTACTAAATTACTCGGCATGTATCTTACAACCTAATGTGGCAACAACGGGTCTTCAAATTTTCTCTGACTTCCACGGGGGCTTTAGTAATACCTGTTATTCTTCTCCAAACTCTTACTGTGATAGAATTTTCTCTAAATCTTTGTAGAAGATTGACCGCACTCGGTGAAAGACTCATGACGGCAATTTATGCGAATATGTACTAAATTACTCGGCATGTGTCTTACAACCTAATGTGGCAACAACGGGTCTTCAAATTTTCTCTGACTTCCACGGGGGCTTTAGTAATACCTGTTATTCTTCTCCAAACTCTTACTGTGATAGAATTTTCTCTAAATCTTTGTAGAAGATTGACCGCACTCGGTGAAAGACTCATGACGGCAATTTATGCGAATATGTACTAAATTACTCGGCATGTACCTTACAACCTAATGTGGCAACAACGGGTCTTCAAATTTTCTGTGACTTCCACGGGGGCTTAATAACTGTTATTCTTCTCAAAACTCTTACTGTGATAGAATTTCCTCTAAATCATTGTAGAAGATTGACCGCACTGGGTGAAAGACTCATGACAGTAGTTTATGCGCATATGTACTAAATTACTGTGCACGAATCTCACAACCCATTGTGGCACCAAAGGGTCTTCAAATTTTCTTTGACTTCCACAGGGGCTTTAGTAATACCTGTTATTCTTCTCCATGGGATGGGATGGGATGGGATGGAATGGAATGGGATGGGATGGAATGGAATGGAATGGAATGGAATGGAATGGAATGGAATGGAATGGAATGGAATGGAATGGAATGGCTGTCACAAACTGGCTCCAACTCAGCATAACGCAGGTTGTAGAAACCTATGCTGGTCTTCCGTTGGAGCCGATGGTGAGGTTACGCACTTCCATATTAACAAAACATACAAAACATAAAAGCCCCAAAATACAAA
The DNA here is from genome assembly GCA_918317495.1 of Synanthedon vespiformis. NCBI lineage: Eukaryota > Metazoa > Arthropoda > Insecta > Lepidoptera > Sesiidae > Synanthedon > Synanthedon vespiformis. The sequence continues at coordinate 490,933 of OU906947.1, read as the reverse complement.
GAAAATTTTGAAACATAAATTAGTTAAATTCAATTACAACCTATGAATGTATAGTACAAAAAACATATTTATACAGACAAGAGAGAAAAAAATATACTAGGAATAAAAAACAAAAATAAAAATACTTAAAATTAAAATTAAAATTTCAGAAGGCACTGCTTTATCTGTTATTCTTCCCAATCTCTAACCGTGAAGAGCTTCCTCCAAACCTTTGTAGATGATTGACCGCACTCGGTGAAAGACTCATGACGGCAATTTATGCGAATATGTACTAAATTACTCGGCATGTATCTTACAACCTAATGAGGCAACAACGGGTCTTCAAATTTTCTCTGACTTCCACGGGGGCTTTAGTAATACCTGTTATTCTTCTCCAAACTCTTACTGTGATAGAATTTTCTCTAAATCTTTGTAGAAGATTGACCGCACTCGGTGAAAGACTCATGACGGCAATTTATGCGAATATGTACTAAATTACTCGGCATGTACCTTACAACCTAATGTGGCAACAACGGGTCTTCAAATTTTCTCTGACTTCCACGGGGGCTTTAGTAATACCTGTTATTCTTCTCCAAACTCTTACTGTGATAGAATTTTCTCTAAATCTTTGTAGAAGATTGACCGCACTCGGTGAAAGACTCATGACGGCAATTTATGCGAATATGTACTAAATTACTCGGCATGTACCTTACAACCTAATGTGGCAACAACGGGTCTTCAAATTTTCTCTGACTTCCACGGGGGCTTTAGTAATACCTGTTATTCTTCTCCAAACTCTTACTGTGATAGAATTTTCTCTAAATCTTTGTAGAAGATTGACCGCACTCGGTGAAAGACTCATGACGGTAATTTATGCGAAATGTACTAAATTACTCGGCATGAATCTAACAACTCAATGTGGCAACAACGGGTCTTCAAATTTTCTCTGACTTCCATAGGAGCTATAATCATATCTAGAATAGAATAGAATGGAATGGAATGGAATGGAATGGGATGGAATGGAATGGAATGGATAAAATAACAGTTTATTTGCAACAAAAGACATAATAAAAATGAAAAACACACACACATACAAACGTCCCCTGTCACAAACTGGCTCCAACTCAGCATAACGCAGGTTGTAGAAACCTATGCTGGTCTTCCGTTGGAGCCGATGGTGAGGTTACGCACTTCCATATTAACAAAACATACAAAACATAAAAGCCCCAAAATACAAAGAAAATTTTGAAACATAAATTAGATAAATTCAATTACAACCTATGAATGTATAGTACAAAAAACATATTTATAGAGACAAGAGAGAAAAAAATATACTAGGAATAAAAAACAAAAATAAAAACACTTAAAATAAAAATAAAAATAAAAATTTCAGAAGGCACTGGTGTCATTCCGCAGTTGCTCCTCGCTTTATCTGTTATTCTTCCCAATCTCTAACCGTGAAGAGTTTCCTCCAAACCTTTGTAGAAGATTGACTGCACTGGGTGAGAGACTCATGACGGTAATTTATGCGAATATGTACTAAATTAATCGTCGTGAATCTGACAACCTAGTGTGGCAACAACGGGTCTTCAAATTTTCTCTGACTTCCACAGGAGCTTCAATTCTACTTGTTATTCTTTCCAATCTCCAACCATGAAGAGCTTCCTCCAAACCTTTGTAGAAGATTGACCGCACTGGGCGAGAGACTCGTGACCGTAGTTTATGCGAATATGTACTAAACTACTGTGCATGAATCTCGCAACCCAATGTGACAACAACGGGCCTTCAAATTTTCTCTGACTTCCACAGCAGCTTTAATTACACTTGTTATCTTCTTCAAATTCTTACCTTCACCTCGAACTATTTTCTCCATGTATTTGTCTTAGATGGGTGTGATCAATCTACTACAATAACATATTATGTAGGTACTATGCTAAATAACATATGAACTATGTGTACAGCTAACAATTCTGTACATTATATCCATTAAGTAGGACAGTATTTGGGACTGCAATTTAGTATAAATTACCAATATACCTACAGTGTAGGTTAAACACGTATTTATTTTATTTTTTAGAAAATCTTTGAATGCAGTATTACTAATTTCCTTATTTCTTTGAAGAACCACTATCAATAAGGGTTGTTCCTATCGATATCGGACGATGATAACAATTTTCTTGTCGCCTAATATAGATGATAATGGATCTCACGAAAATTGAATTTATTAGATGAGAAGTTTAAAGGCTTCGTCAACTCGCCACCGAGATCTTATGACTTTATGACTTTATACCGCTCGACTACTTTCTGCGAAATAACTGCTCTAGGTATGCAGACAAATCTCAGACAATAGTCGCTCTGAAGACTAACATAAATCGCGATCTACATGAAATTGAGCCCCATTTATGCAAAGATGTTGTCCAAAATGGGTCCACCAGGATAATTTTTTTTCGAAATTATATTCCACTAGCTGATGCCCGCGACTTGTCCGCGTTGAACGATGAAAGGTACCCTATGTCCTTTCTGGTGTCCCAGACAAAGTGTATGCAAAATTTCATGATAGAATAGAATACAATAGAATAGAATAAAATAATGTTTTATTTGCAGCCAAGGACATTATGGTTCGTAAGCCAGGCACTAATTTCGTCAATGATTTCCTCTCAGTCGATAATTTGTAAAATGCCTGAGAGAGTTGTATCATTATGCGTTGTGAACGTCAGCTGCGGCTCCGATGGTGGGTTGAGCAGTGGTAGCCCTTTACACTTTCAGAGCATCAGCTGACAAGCATTCACCAAAGTATAGCCAGCTGATTTTTTTATTTATTAACAGTAATACATAAACTATCATATGATAAATTTTCTATTCAGGAGGTAATCACTGAACACGTATATATTCGTGTGACCTGCTGACGTATAATCCACCATTTAATAAATAGCTGACAATTTTGTTTCTTCAAAATATTAGGCTAACTATAATTTGATGAATTTTTAATCGGGAATAAAAGATTAAAAATTTCTTTTATTATGTGCGTGGGCGGCTACCACTCTATTGCTCAATCCACCATCGGAGCCGCAGCTGACGTTCACAACGCTTCATGATACAACTCTCTCAGTCATTTTACGAGTTATCGACTGAGAGGAAATTGGTCATGAAAATCTGTCGCTGGCTCATGGACCATACATAGATAACATATAAAAAAGACAAGCACAAACGTCCCCCGCCACAAACCGGCTCCAACTCAGCATAATGCAGGTTGTAAAAACCTGCGCTGGTCTTCCGTTGAAGCCGAAGGGTGAGGTTACGCACTTACTAAACAAAACATAATACAAAAAGCTCCAAAAACAAAACAACATTTAAAAATAAAATAGTTACAATTAAAATACAACATAAAAATGCATAAAAATCCAAAGACAAAACAAAATTTAAAATAAAATAGTTACAATTAAAATACAACCTAAAAATGCATAAAAATCCAAAGAAAAAAAAATTAAAATAAAATAGTTACATTTAAAATACAACCTAAAAATGTATAAAAATCCAAAGACAAAACAAAATTTAAAATAAAATAGTTACACTTAAAATACAACCTAAAAATGCATAAAAATCCAAAGACAAAACAAAATTTAAAATAAAATAGTTACATTTAAAATACAACCGAAAAATGCATAAAAATCCATAGACAAAACAAAATTTAAAATAAAATATTTACAATTAAAATACAACCTAAAAATGCATAAAAATCCAAAGACAAAACAAAATTTAAAATAAAATATTTACAATTAAAATACAACCTAAAAATGCATAAAAATCCAAAGACAAAACAAAATTTAAAATAAAATATTTACAATTAAAATACAACCTAAAAATGCATAAAAATCCAAAGACAAAACAAAATTTAAAATAAAATATTTACATTTAAAATACAACCTAAAAATGCATAAAAATCCAAAGACAAAACAAAATTTAAAATAAAATAGTTACATTTAAAATACAACCTAAAAATGCATAAAAATCCAAAGATAAAACAAAATTTAAAATAAAATAGTTACATTTAAAATACAACCTAAAAATGCATAAAAATCCAAAGACAAAACAAAATTTAAAATAAAATAGTTACATTTAAAATACAACCTAAAAATGCATAAAAATCCAAAGACAAAACAAAATTTAAAATAAAATAGTTACATTTAAAATACAACCTAAAAATGCATAAAAATCCAAAGACAAAACAAAATTTAAAATAAAATAGTTACATTTAAAATACAACCTAAAAATGCATAAAAATCCAAAGACAAAACAAAATTTAAAATAAAATAGTTACATTTAAAATACAACCTAAAAATGCATAAAAATCCAAAGACAAAACAAAATTTAAAATAAAATAGTTACATTTAAAATACAACCTAAAAATGCATAAAAATCCAAAGACAAAACAAAATTTAAAATAAAATAGTTACATTTGAAATACAAACTAAAAATGCATAAAAATCCAAAGACAAAACAAAATTTAAAATAAAATAGTTACATTTAAAATACAACCTAAAAATGCATAAAAATCCAAAGACAAAACAAAATTTAAAATAAAATAGTTACATTTGAAATACAAACTAAAAATGCATAAAAATCCAAAGACAAAACAAAATTTAAAATAAAATAGTTACATTTAAAATACAACCTAAAAATGCATAAAAATCCAAAGACAAAACAAAATTTAAAATAAAATAGTTACATTTAAAATACAACCTAAAAATGCATAAAAATCCAAAGACAAAACAAAATTTAAAATAAAATAGTTACATTTAAAATACAACCTAAAAATGCATAAAAATCCAAAGACAAAACAAAATTTAAAATAAAATAGTTACATTTAAAATACAACCTAAAAATGCACAAAAATCCAAAGACAAAACAAAATTTAAAATAAAATAGTTACATTTAAAATACAACCTAAAAATGCATAAAAATCCAAAGACAAAACAAAATTTAAAATAAAATAGTTACATTTGAAATACAAACTAAAAATGCATAAAAATCCAAAGACAAAACAAAATTTAAAATAAAATAGTTACATTTGAAATACAAACTAAAAATGCATAAAAATCCAAAGACAAAACAAAATTTAAAATAAAATATTTACAATTAAAATACAACCTAAAAATGTATAAAAATCCAAAGACAAAACAAAATTTAAAATATAGTTACATTTGAAATACAAACTAAAAATGTATAAAAATCCAAAGACAAAACAAAATTTAAAATAAAATAGATAAATTTAAAATACAACCTAAAAATGCATAAAAATCCAAAGACAAAACAAAATTTAAAATAAAATAGTTACATTTAAAATACAACCTAAAAATGCATAAAAATCCAAAGACAAAACAAAATTTAAAATAAAATAGTTACATTTAAAATACAACCTAAAAATGCATAAAAATCCAAAGACAAAACAAAATTTAAAATAAAATAGTTACATTTGAAATACAAACTAAAAATGCATAAAAATCCAAAGACAAAACAAAATTTAAAATAAAATAGTTACATTTAAAATACAACCTAAAAATGCATAAAAATCCAAAGACAAAACAAAATTTAAAATAAAATAGTTACATTTGAAATACAAACTAAAAATGCATAAAAATCCAAAGACAAAACAAAATTTAAAATAAAATATTTACAATTAAAATACAACCTAAAAATGTATAAAAATCCAAAGACAAAACAAAATTTAAAATAAAATAGTTACATTTGAAATACAAACTAAAAATGCATAAAAATCCAAAGACAAAACAAAATTTAAAATAAAATATTTACAATTAAAATACAACCTAAAAATGTATAAAAATCCAAAGACAAAACAAAATTTAAAATAAAATAGTTACATTTGAAATACAAACTAAAAATGCATAAAAATCCAAAGACAAAACAAAATTTAAAATAAAATATTTACAATTAAAATACAACCTAAAAATGTATAAAAATCCAAAGACAAAACAAAATTTAAAATAAAATAGTTATATTTAAAATACAACCTAAAAAGGCATAATGCAAAAAAAAGTAAAAAGGCTTTATTTACTTATACAAAGAAGAAAAAGAAAAAAGAATAATCATCTACTATAATAAATAAAAATAAAAAAATCAGAAGGCACTGGTGTCGTTACGCAATTGCTCCTTGCTTTTTTGGTGTTCGAATACATGATGCACGGTTAAGTAGTTTTTACGTGAAAGCGTAACAAACAAACTCACATGCACATTTATAAGTATTCACAGTTTATTAGTAAGGATATATAACGTCATTAAATGTCCTTTAAAATAAAAATTTTGGCAATTTCAAAATTCGAGCGCTCTTAATGAAAAACCCTTTATTATGGGCCTCTTTCACCATCTGCCATGTGGGCTAATCGTCATTTAAAGTCACCTCTGTCCTAATTTTGCTGTACCTCTGTGTGTACGGTAAAAGTTCCAAACATTGAAAAGAAAATTTTAAAAAAAATCGTCTATCGAAGGATGCACTAAACCGAGAGTAAGTATAATTTAATAAAACATAAAATTGTTTCTAAAAGTCACTATATCAACAATGTACTTGTAGTTGGTGAATGAGGCCCTAATAATACTTGTATATTCCAATCGTTTTATTGAGGTTCATTACATGTCAATCTGAATTGTATATGTCGCAGTAGAATCGAAAAGAACGGAATTTCGCAAAAACCCTAGTAAGATTCCAAAGAACCGGATAATAGGAAACTAACAACGAATTTTGCAATCTTCCTAGCTACTTTCAGGATCTTTGCAAAAATCCGACCAAATTTAGGTAAATCGCGAATAAACGCTCAACTGTCATAAGTCTTGATCACTGATTGGCCGAATAAACGTTACTTACTGACCGATGCGCTGATTGGCTAACGGCTACATTACGTCGTCATTTGTTTTGTTCCATTAGTATTAGTATTTTATTTTGTATTTTATGTTATTTTAACCGAATAGAAACACCAGTGTTTTCGTTAGTTAAAAGAACTCAAATTTAACCAGTGCAATGAACGAAGTGAGTGATGCTTCTGCAATAGACGTGCCGGACCATAGAGTAACTTATAATAATTATAATATATGGAAACGCCGGACTCGATAAGTGCAGCTAGTTTAGAGGTTACAGAAAAAGAACATTTTTACATAGAGTTAAGAAAGTTATAAAGTGCCTCGCTAGGACAAATTTACAAAGCCAGAGTGACATTGGAGCGAATAAATGTTAGCGAATTACTACAATTCCAGATGCCACATTTCAATGAATTGCAATAATAAATAATGAAAATTTTCAGTAAGAAAAAAAAGTAATAATAATATTTACCTATACTAATAAAATAAATAATAAATTTTGTAAAAAATGATTTAATAAAAACACTTCAAAAATATATTGTTGTCACTTCTTCACATTTCTATGCCTATGGTCATCATGAAGAGAGCTTTCTGACCAACCAGAACAGAGAAGGTTTTCTAATAGTCCTAAACAAGTTAGGATTTTCGCAAAGATCTTGAAAGTAACTAGGAAGATTGTAAAATTTGTTGCTAGTTTCCTATTATCCGGTGTTTTGCAATCTTACTAGGGTTTTTGCGAAATTCCGTTTTTTTTTTCAATTATACTGCGACATACAGTGGTGGTCATATAATTAGAAACACTTCTTATGAATAAAGAAAGTATAACTTCAACGTACAAATTTTCGTGAAAAATATATACATTCAATAATTAATAATTATGCAATAATATAGCCACTCAAATATAAAACTCATTAAATGCATAAAAAATAAAACATAAATCTTACTTTTAATTATAAAATGAGTCTTACACATGGTAGCAGTTTATTTTCTGTTACTGACCGCTTGGACGCCTAATTAGAAACATTTGAAAAAAGCATCCATAGCTCGTCCTTTTTTTGAAATTGGGGAATAACATTTTTTTCTTGGCTTTTTCTATTATTTTGGCGGCAATTAAAAATTTAATCTGAATTTTATTTTGTTCAAAATGGGCAAAAATAAAAGTTGTGACGTGTCAACTGTGCAAATAATTGTTAATTTACACATAGATCAAAAGTTGGCGTACAGAAGAATAGCTGAGCATTTAATTTGTTCTGTTAAGAAAGTTTTTAACGTAATTGATCATTATAAAACACATGAAAATGTTGTTAGAAATGCTCGACTAAGAAAAACCTCTCCCAGAGAAGATACGCTAATTGTTCGTGTTGCTAAAAAGACCCATTTAAAGGCTTCAACTAGATTAAAAATGAAGTTCTGATGACCCGATAAACATCTCGTCAAGACTGATACGCCGAAGATTAGTGGAAGCTAAATTGTTTGGAAGAGCCTCTCGAAAGGTACCGCTTCTTATCAAGCAACACCGAGAGCAGCGATTTTATTATTCCCAACGAGAATGGAAAAAAATTTCAGATGAAATAAAAATAAATATGGTAAATTCCGATGAAAAGTGCTATGCTAGACGTCCTTTAAACAATGCTTTTAATTATAAATACACAAGGAGTATATTCAAGCACAGTGGCGGTAACATTAAAGTTTGGGGGCTTTTTCCGGACGTGGAGTTGGACTTGTTCGGTCAATAGATCAATGACAATACAAAAATATCTTATTACACGCAATGATTCCCTACTCGGACGATCATTTGCCTGTAATCTGGATCTTTCAGCATGACAATGACCCCTAAACACGGCCAATAGCGTCAAATGTTTCCTAATAAAGGGCTACTACACCATACAATTTGAACGTATCCAATTTGATCGCAGTTAGAACAGATTGGATTCAATTGAGAGTTTATCCATTTTCAACTCTTATGTCTTCGATTTAGAAATCAATTTAGCGTAGTGTGATCACGAGCTCTCTACTTAAATTCCTAAATAGGAAACGTTCAAATTGTATGGTGTGATTGCCGTTTTAGCGAACAGCGTATATCCGTTTAAGAAACCCGATAGAAAATCTGTGGTATATTATTAAAAAGAAAGTCTCAAACAAACGTAACATCAGTCAAAACGAACTATATGAAGCATTTTACCCTAGAAAAATGTAAGAAATTGATTGAATCAATGCCAAATCGTTGCAGAGCTGTTATTAAAAATAAGGGATACGCCACTAAATATTAATTCTATTGGTAGGCTGTGGATAGTAGCTATTTCGTAAATAACAATTCTAATTGCTACTACTTAAAAAAAAATGATTTTTTATACTTTTTTCTTGTTGTTTCTAATTAGTTGACCATTATTGTTCATACCTTAAAACTGATTTAAATGTTTGTCCGTAATGTAATGTTGAAACTACACTTGTGAAATCGTTGAACATATTGTTGTCCTATTTATTGTTTAATTTCAAAATAAAAACGATTGCGGTGAGGTATCTTACATAATATCAAGGACCGTTGGTAGCGTTTCTAATTATGTGACCTTCGCCAGGGAAAGAATGGAGCTGGAATATGAGATGGATATGAAAGTGTGCCCAGCCAACCTCAATGCGCTAATAACGAGTAGCCTAAGAAATAAGTTTATTGGATATTGTTTAAAAATAGCAACTAGGAACACAGTGAATAATTGTTAGAAATTTGTAGATAATTTGAATTTAATATTGCTTTTAAAATGTATATAGTTTTTTAATTAATTATTTTGAATTGTTATGTAATGTTTTTTAAAATTTTATTATGGATGTGTTTCATTATTGAATTATTGTAAATATTGTAATGTTTTTAAAATTTTATCCTCTTTTAAATTATTTTATTGTTAATTATTTTATTTTATTTTAAATTAATGTATGTTATAAAAAAATTTTCCTTTTTTAGCAATTTACTACTAATTATAAGACACAGACTACAATTATTTACTCAACCTAATGCAAATAATAAAGAAACTAGAAATTAAGAATAGATAGAATTAGCTAAAGACCGGATAGAATGAACGTGGATGAATGCAAGAAAGAAAAAGTATGCAGAATGAAAGTGCGAGAGGAATACTTGATAGAACTGGAATGAATGAGCAGACATAGGCTACGACTTCGTGTCGGAGGGTTTCGCAATTACAAAAAAAAATAAAAAAAAAAAAAAAAAAAATAAAAAAAAAAAAATATATGACCACTACTGTATATAAAAAAAGAAATATAAAATTTGAATAGCCAATTACTCAAAAAAATTCTCGATGCTATTATGTGACTTGACTTAACTAAGTATTATAGTTGAAAGGACTTACATAAGCTGCTTAAAGTGCGGTCGCTGGTATCGATCACGGTCTTCTTGGATTGCACAGAACTGTCTTTTAGGGTAATAACCTAAAATCGCGATCACTTAACACTGCAAAGTAAACCATACGAGTTGTATGTATGCAAGGAAATGTATCGCCAGGGTGCGCTTCGAACGCACTGATGTAATCGACAAATACGGCGTTACTTTGTAAAGGCTATCGCGCGAGTACACTGCGCTGGCGCACGCGGGGCGCGCATATATAAGTACGGATTAGTGATGTGCCGCGGATCTTTAAAAATGTAGATCCTAGGATACGGATATGAATCTTACTCACGGTATTGGTGATCGTAATCTTGAAACAATAATTGACGCCCGCCACTATAAACAATAATATGAATGGAATTTAATTATTTTGATTGCTACTTAATCGCCTATAATAATATGTAGAACTATCTGGTGCCCGCGCCTTCGTCCGCGTTCTCTATAGCCTGCAACATGCCTACAAACATTCCCGATAAATGGACTATCCAACACAAAAATTACAAAGCCCGCCCTAATGTTTCTCTCTCAGACTTGCAGGAGAGCCGCGACAGACTTGTGTCTTCGATTGAGACTATATTATCCGAAGTCTCAAATTGGAGTTACTCGAATCTTGTGCAATTCAACCCCAGTAAGACGCAAGTCTGTGCATTCACCGCAAAAAAGGCCCCATTTGGAGCTACACCTAAATTTCAGGGCACTCCGCTCGAAATAACAAAGAGCATTGGCATCCTGGGTGTGGACGTTTCGAACACAGTCGAGTTTAGATGTCACTTGGAGGAAACGGCTACTCTAGCTTCCAAAAAAAATTGGCGTGCTAAACATAGCAAAGTGGTATTTCACACCGGAGCAGCACCTTGTTCTCTACAAGGCGCAGATTAGGCCCTATATGGAATACTGCTCTCATCTCTGGGCTGGTGCGCCAAAATACCAGCTAGATCCATTTGACGCCTTGCAATATCGTATTATTCGAATTGTTAACGATCCAATGCTCACTCAAAAACGGTTAGAACCCTTTAGTTTAAGAAGGGATGTAGCCTCTCTTTGTGTGTTCTACCCAGTGATGTGTAAGTACTAGATGGAACAATCAAGACGCGATGAGTGTTCCAAGTGATTGGAGTTCCGACGTAAAAATGCCGTCTTGTGTGATGAGATATTACAAAAATACAACAAAAAATCTGTAAAACTACTGGTGTGACGTTCAATAGGTAAGTTTTATTAATATTGAAATGTTTGTACAATGGTGAGTGCTCTGATGAGTTGTTCCAACTAATGCCTACCCCAAGCCTACCCATAGACGTAGATGTCATAGATAATATGGTAAAAAATTAGTTACTTTTGACAGAGCACACAGCTTTTCATATATTACCTTTTCATATAAAACAAGCAAAATCTTTTAGAAAATACAGATCCAAGCTGTTGAAACATTTTATGTTAAATTTTTGTATGTTTTGTAGTGTTTTTGATCAAAATGAGGAACAAATATTTGTCTGCCTGTTTAATGTTTTCGTTTCTTAATTAAGTATTTTGTTATAATTCTCATGTAAATAAGGCTAACTTTAACCTTTAATGAGTATAAAGAAAAATAGACCTAAAAGATTCGTAAAAAGATCCCCAAAAAAGTAACGAATACGAATAAGGATACCAATATCTGGCACATCACTATTAAGTACGGAATCCCCCCGTTCCTCCTCCCCCCTCCTCCTCACCCCCAATGCAATTTTTTTTTTATATTTACTAGCCACGTTGAAAAATAAAAAATACTAGCGACTCGCTCCCGGCTTCGCCCGCGTCCGATTGCTACCAAATTTCACAGGATTACCTGCTGGACTAATCTGAAGATTGTCTGAAAGTTTCATCAAAATCGACTCAGCGGTTTTGGGACATATACACATACATGATATTATAATCCATCTAACTGATGGTGAAAACCTCATGAAAATTGTACCTACATTTTATTGCCAAGCGATATATATTTATATTTAGATAGCTACTGACCGCGGCTTCAACCACGTGGAAAACATAACCTATTTGTTAAAAAAAAAGTCGGATGAGAAGGTCAATACATACAAATAAAGAAATACAATGTTATTACTGATTTTGTGTTATTCCGAACCTGCAGCTTCCGAAGATTCCTAAATAAATAACTCACATTATTTCGAAATGTTATTTATTTTTGACTATTTTTTTATCATCGCAAGGTAATTTTTTTTATTAGATCAACTTCTAGAGATGATTAACCAACAACCATCAAGTGAGCCACCAGCCTGTCTGCCACGTTTATATTATATATAAAAAAAAATGTGATTTAAATTACTAAGCGCCTCTTTCACCAAAGTCATGTAAAGTGTTGATTAGTTACTTTTAGAAATCACTTTCTGTTTTATTGAATTATGCACTCGTTTTACTGCATCATTCGATTCAATATTTGGGACGTTTACCGTACAAATAAAGGTATACCAGCTCCATAATCCCCGGTTACCGGTGACTTTAAATGACAGTTAGGTCAAGTAGGCCATACTTGATGTTTGTGAAACAGGCGTTAAGCGCCTAAGAATCTTCCCTGATTATCCCTCTATTCATGGGGGAAGTCAGAATTAAAATCAGTTCAGCCATTCTCGAGTTTTGCGCTTAGCAACACATTTAGGTATTCATTTTTATTTATAACTAGCTGCTGCCCGCGACTTCGCCCGCGTAACTTTATAAATTATATACTAAAACCTTCCTCGAGAATCACTCGAACCATTGGTAAAACAGCATGAAAATAGATGCAGTAGTTTTTGAGTTTATCGCAAACAGACAGACGGACGCGACTTGTTAGCCAATCTTCAACAGAATTTCTTAGAACTTTTAGGCTTCATTATATTTTAGGATTACATTATATTTGACCACCAACGTTTTCCTGGATAACTTATTTTTCTGGTGCTGGATAATTAAAGCTCATTACGAAACTAAAAAGTGACTATTTCATATTTCATGCTTCATGGTTCATGTTTCACATATTATTTTGTATAATCGTGGAAAACAACATCGTACGAAACCTCTACTTAACCAGTGAATCACCCAGTTCTGAAATAACAGTCGTGTCGGTCGCCCGTACTCCCAACGTTTTTTTATCAGGTATTAAATCCTTTATTATATACATATCTAATTAAATATACCATTCGTACTTGTTGCTAGCTCGATTTACTTACTCACTCACGGACACAAGAGGACACAATTGTGTGCTCCCTTTTGGGGAAATATGTTTAATTGAATGGTTTTTTTTTTATTGCAGGTGTTGCGAGCAGAAAGATGCGTGGAGTGTGCGCAGTGGTGTGCGCACTGGTTGCGGTATACGCGGCCTCGGGGCTGGACGAAGCGACGCACGTTGCTGAAGAGAAGCAATGGCTCGCGCTCTTGGGCATGTCGCGACGGCCAACTCGCCGAACGACGACACCTGTAGCACCACGCGCCATACGCATCCTCTACGAGGAAGGCGCGATCCCGGCCGCCGCAGCGAACACGGCCAGATCGTACATCGGCGTTCCCCATCTAGACGAGCGGTTCCTCGACGAACACAGTTTCCGACTATTCTTCAACATCACCGCCATTCCAAGCGGCGAAATAGTTCGCGGTGCCGATTTGAAGTTTCATTGCCGAGCCGGACTCACTAAACGCCTTTTCGTGTACGACATCGTCCGGCCTGGCCTTGGAGAGAAGATTAAACCGATCCTTCGACTTCTAGATTCGATACAGTTGAGACCCGCCGATGGAATCGTCACCGCTGATGCGCAAAATGCGGCGAAGAGGTGGCTTATGGAACCGCAACATAATCACGGATTATTGGTGCAAGTTATAGACGAGGGTTCAAATAGTTTAGAGTCACAGACACGCGTCACAGAATATGAGGAGACTGTAGGCATGTTGCAACCTCTGCTGTTGTTGTACACGGAGGATGTGAGAGCCAGAACGGTCAGAGAGCAAGAAGGGAAGATTCGCAACAAGCGTGCAGCGCAAAGAACAGGGCACAGCGATCAGAACCGTACCATAGAAGGTAATTGCCAACGGCGGCCTCTATATGTCGATTTCCAGGAAGTAGGTTGGAACGATTGGATAGTGGCTCCGCTAGGATACGACGCATACTTATGCCAAGGCAATTGCCCACTTTTCCTGACGGCTGAATTGAATGCTACAAATCACGCCATTGTACAAAATCTTATGCATTTGGTGTATCCAGACCTGGTGCCGAAGGCGTGTTGTGTGCCCACGGAACTCGCTGCTATTTCCGTGCTTTACATAGACAATGAAGACAACGCAGTGCTTAAAATCTTCCGCAACATGGTGGTAGTAAGCTGTGGCTGCCAATAAGAAAGGTGCCAAACAAATAACAATAGCGTATATTACTTAATCTGTTTTCGTATATTACGTATACGTGTAATTGTTATTGCTTTATGGAAATAAAAATGTAATAAAACATTTAATATTTTTTATTTATACCTACTAAAACTAAAATTAGCCATTCAAAAATGGCCACCCTCCACTTGGCTCCCACGTCTAGGATCCCATAGGATCCTAGGATATTTATTTTTGCATTTTGGCTCCTATGCTCATAGTGGTGTACCTACCTATATACACTATTTTGCTTATTGATATTAAATATTTTTTATGTAAATCACATAAATGCCTTAATCTTTACAAAAAGGTTTTACTGTAACCTTTTTTAAGTATATGGTATTCTTTTGTTACAGACAATTATTATTGAAAACTAGCGACCCGCTCCCGGCTTCGCCCGGGGTGCATTTTTTTATGTAACAATCGGTCCAGCCCTTCTCAAGTTTTGCGCTTAGCAACACATTTAGGGATTCATTTTTATTTATATAGATATATAGATAATAATCCCATGTTGAATATTTTGAATTTATTTTGGCTTACTTCTACTATGAACTGGAAACTAAGTTCAGTGAACTAAACTTATAAGCTTACTAGCAAATATGTTGTCCATGCAAATATGTAGGTTCAAATAAACAAGGGGGCTATTTTACGTAGCTTAGCTAGCATAGCTTGCGGTGGACGCACATGTATGAAAAACTGGCCCAACTATGCGAGTTACTAAACTACCTAGGTAAGCACTGTCACACTGGGGCTTAGGAATAGTGATGTCAAGCGCATAACTATCGATCAATACTAATAGTAAATCTGTAGGGGTCGGTAATGGAGTAATTTACTTTGTTTTCAGAAATATCGTGTATATAGGCTCTATACATGATACTGAAACTAAATTTACCATTTTTACAATTTTTTTCTGTATGTATGTATGTTCCTCCATCACTCTTAAACGAATTAACTGATTTTCATGAAACTTGGTAGATAAACATTTAGAAGTACGGGACACGTGATAGGCTACTTTTTATCTTTTTTAACGCGGACGAAGTCGCGAGCAACAGCTAGTTATGTAAATAAAACTTTTAGTTGGCGGTGGAATCGGCTTTCAAGAAAGGCAAGAGTGGAAACGAGACAGATATTGAACTAAACTAATTTCAAACTCGCAAGAAGAGAATGTGTGGGCGTGCCTTGCCATATTTATATCTTCGTCGACTCTTTAAAGATAGCAATAGAAAATAGAACTTGTTGACGTTGCACAAAGGTACACAGTTCAATGATTCATGTAAAGTGGCACGTGAAGATCGAAGCCAGACACAACTCGCGTTGTCACTGAACCGTGTACCTTTTGATGTAACAAACAAGTTCTATATTCTGTTGCTGTCTTAATGTGTGCGCGCGCTGCTTTGTATGAATGAACGACGTAATATCTACGAATTTTATCTCTTGGTAATTTTTCACCTAAATATATACAGGGTGGAATTTTGGAATGCCACCTGAAGGGAAAGTACTCTTAATACTGTATATAGAAAATTTTACTCAAAGAAAACATTCCTTTATTTTTGAATAGAAAGAAAACTGCATTCAAAGATTTTCGAAAATTCGCTTGCCACACCCGGGAATCGAACCGGCTAAAATCTGTAAAAGTTACACCCTTTACTTTTATGGCATCGATCATTAGGGTCAATTATAAGGATGAAATCTCTCTAACAAACTTGATAAATTAAATGAAAGGAAAACCATGAAATCTGGATTTATAGATTTCGAAAATCTTTGAATGCAGTTTTCTTATTATTCAAAAATAAAGAAATGTTTTCTTTGAGTAAAACTTTCCCTCCAGGTGGCATTACAAAGTTCCACCCTGTATAAAGCTGAAGATATTGTTTGTTTGGATAGTTTCACGCACTAATCTCAGGAACTACTGGTTCGAATTGAAAAATTCTGTTAAGAAAGTGTAATTTGAAGGCTATATCGTGTATCGATCGAAGAATTTATTTAAGTAAGTTAAATAAATTCTTACTTCATTACCGCAACAGTAGGTACGCTTTGCTTTGAAGTACTGGGCCTGTATTCTGTATGCCAAATACGATTCCACACTCTTTTACTTTTTCAAGAAACGTCATAAATAAAATAGTACACTGTGGATTCTATGAAATCATAACGTGCCATATATAATTTGTCTTGGGGCATCAGAATAGAGACATAAGAATGCAATGATACGACAAGGTAAAACATTAGACGTGTTTTGAAAAAGTAAGACCAAGAGTGTGGAATCGTATTTGGCATACAGAATCAGGGCCCTGTAGTCGTTAGACGAGTTGCTACTATAGACCACGTGCGTTTTAAACCATAATATGAGGCCATGTTGGGGCGGCGCTTACGTTCTAGATTGGACATGCTGCGGCCAGCGAGCGCTGCCCACTGTGTTCAGACTGTAGAGCAAAAAGAGGCAGACCACTAAATAGAGGTCGAAGTCGGCGACAAGGTGCTGGTTAAAAATTAACTAGAGCTAGAGCATCTAACTGTATATCGGGGGATATTTCCTATCATCACTTCCGTACTATACCTACTTACTAATAAGTGAAAGTGAGTTTGTTTGTTTGTTACGCTTTCACGCAATAACTTCAATATGAAATTTAGCATACACGTTGCCTGCGACACCTAAAAGGACATAATCTTTCATTCTGAACGCGGACGAAGTCGCGGGCAGCAGCTAGTTGTATGAGTTGTCGTGCATCTAGCGCTTGATTCGTATTTTTGACATTGGAAACGTCTTTTCGTTCGCTTCAGTATAGGCCCCGATTTCACGAAAAAGTCATTCGATCCCCTTAAATCTCGGAGAGTTGTGAAGATATGATATTCAAAAGACGCGTATTCACGAGAGCTGTAAAGTACAAAAACAATTTTTCGAAAAAGTCAAAAACGAAAAAAGTTATGGCCGAAATAGTGAAAAAAAAATCAATTATTTTCAGAATTTTTAATTTTAGCGCTCGATATTTTGGAAACGAAGAATGATATCAAAAATTTGAGGAAAAATACCTCTAGACAATTTAGTCAGCTACAATTTGAGCCTAAAATAAAGACGATCGGGTTAAGGGTTTGCCCTGTAGCTTAACCTTTTTGAAAGAAGTCAACAAGTCAGAACGTCATATTTTTTAGAATTCCCTAGATTCATTTCCAATGTGCTCGATAGTCGTGTGAGGCACGACATCTGTGTTTTTTTTTTTAAAGAAAGTAACTCAATTATTTAAAAATAAACACTATACAAGTAGAGGAATCATTTAATATGTATATTTCTGGTTCTGGTGAAATGGACACGAAAATAGTTTTCGGATAAATCCGAATACGACATTTAAAGGGTTGAAACTCGTACAAATATTACCTACCTAATCAAAAATCAAAAAATCAAAAATCAAAACATTTATTTATCAATTAGGTTTCTACAAGAAACTCTTTGGATCGTCATTATAAATTTAAATTTACCATTTAATATTTAAAACGCTTAGCAACCGGTGTTTTGTACCTAATATACTGTCCATTGCAAACGCAAACGCAGCAAACGCGTACAGTATTATAACGGTGTACAGTATTACAAATTAAAATGTGCTAAATTAACATTATTATTGTTTTTCATTCGTTGAAATATTGTCGAGTAGAATATGTCGCAAGACAGGATGTTTGTACTAAATTGTCACTATTGAAATTGAATTTATTGTAGGTAAATTTATGAATGGTAAATTAAACATGTACTCATTAGTGGTAGCCCCAAAAATTATAAAATAAAAGCTTTTTATCAAAAATTTAACCACCGATAAAACTGAAAAGAAAAAATAACTTTATTTAACCTTAATAACTAAGTTTTTAAACTAATCTAAGTACACCTAAGTAATTTTGTTCCAACAGAGTTCCTTTCACATTCATAATGTTAGTAAAGTATGGATTAAAAACATTACAAAACATGGACATGTTGGATATTTTTATTTGTAAGCTGTGATTAAGTATAACACGATTCCGAAGATCATCACATCAAAAACGAACCTGAAATAAATTGATTCTTTATGACTGACAGAGAGAGTAAGCCTCGCCAACTTTCTCAGAGAGTTTGTTCTGTGATAATATATTGAGCTCTTTGGAGACTCTGACATATTCAACTGACGTACCTACATAGGTGTATTATTTTCATTGTGAATTTTTCAAAATGATTTATTACTTGAATTAAACTAATTTACTTATTAACTTGACTATTATAGTGGTTCTCTATTATATGCTCTATACGTCGAAGTAATAAAATGTCTTATGAGAAGTTTTGCTCCCAAGAATTAATTCCTGTCGCAAGGTATAGGGTGGAAAATGAACGCAGAGTGGAAAAAGCAAAGAATAGTTTTCAGGTTACGTATGAGGGGTTAAATGAAAAGTAGAAATATTTTTTATTTCATAGAATCATATTTCAGACCCTTACAGTGTGGTCAATCTTTTGGAAAGTTAAATAATCAAGTATCAGTCCCAAGCAGCTCCATCTCTCAAATAGGTCAATATATTCGGAGCCTTCCTTTCCTTAACCCCTTCCTTTATGTATAGTATATTTTCACAGATTGTTCTGTCTATCTATCAGCTAACTTTTCCTAGATGTCGATACGTCGAACCTAGTAGAAAAAAATTAACATTTTGCAACAAAGTAGGTACTGTCACCAAAACTGTCCGCTATCTGTTTCTCGGTTAACTACTTCTAAACCAACTAAAGGATTTTGAAACGTCTCTTACTAATGGAAAAAGGGATAAACGAGGAAGTTTTGAGGGTATAAAAACTAATTTCATCGGGGCGAAGTCGGGAGCGGGACGCTAGTGTGTATATATTTTTAGACTCATTCATGTTTCATTTGTTTTACTACTCATTTTTACCAAGTTTAGGGACTTGAATGTCCCTTATTGTATGTATTTCCAACCTATATAAAAGATTTATTGATTTTAGTAGGCGCTATTCAATGTACTGCCAACTTAAACAAAATAATTAAATAAAATAAATGGCCGTTCTTCCGTCTCAATTGTTTGTTCTTATATATAGCCAACGTAAGTATATAGCAGATTCAAATACCACTGTAGCCTTGGAGTGGCTAATATGTTTTCTAACCGTGATCGCAGCAAATCTAAGTCTTATAAACTTAGCCACACTTTTTGTTCTGAGAATGTTTTATGATTAGATTTCAGTAAATATATTGGAAGGACAAAAGCTAGTTACAAGTGGTCAAGCCGCCGCGGCCTCCTACGTAATAGTCGGCATTGACAAAGTGAAATATAGAACTGCACTGAGAAAGGGCTACGAGAAACCTCATTTTGGAGAAGTTAGAACAATCTATTTCATTTATAACTAGCCGGTGCCCGCGACTTCGTCTGCGTAACTTTTTATAAAATATAATACATTCGTGTCTGTGAAACCATGGAAATACATATACAAAATTTCAACCCAATCGGTCAAGACTCAAGCCGTTTAGTAGTTGACATAGCGCCACCTAGTGGGTCCAATTGTATTTTTAAATCACCCAGGAAATCATCGAAATACCCATATTAAATTTCAATTCAATCGGTTCAGCCGTTTAGAAGTTATGTAAAAAAAATAAGTACGGAAGGATAATTCTTACTACCCGTTGTCCTATTACCCGTTTTCCCGTAGGAATGAAGCATTTTCCGGAGGTAAAAAGTAGCCTATGTTCATCACGGATAATGTCGGCTTCTAATGGTAAAATAATTTTTCAAATCGATCCAATAGTTTCGGAGACTTTTCTATACAAACAAACAAACAAATCTTTCTCTTTATAATATTAACTTATAGTTAATAGCAAGATATTGTAACAAGACAAGTTAATATTATATTATAAGAGAGAATAAAGAGATTTTTTTTAATTTGCATGTCTCTATATAGTTAATATTATAAAGAGACATGCAAATTAAAAAAAATGTTTATTGTTAACCAAGAGCATAATTTAATAATACATAAAATTGTTTCTAAAAGTTAGTTGGTTAAACAGGCAGTAATTTCTTTTAAATGTTTGGGACTTTTACCGTACAAACGAAGGTATATCAGTTTGACCGGTGACTTTAAATGACGGTTAACCTACTTGACAGGTGGTGAAAGTGCCCCCTAGTGTTATGTTATGTCTGTACAACGTTTGACTATATTAGCATGTTTCAGAATTTCACTTTTGAAATGTACTGCAATGCGAGTGAATTGAAGAAATGTAACCTTTGGTTGGCTGCGATGGAACTACAGTCTCATTCGGCGCCACTCCAAGTCGGAGAAGCTAATGTCAGCCTAGGAACTGTTTGGACCCAACCTTGTATGTAAAACTTACGTAATATAACAGTGATAAATATCATCACACATTCCATAACAGCACCATCTAGTTCCACACTAAGCAATTAATGCTTGTATTATGGATGTCGTGGGCAGATCGTAGAATTGGACAGATCGTAAAGTATGAAATCAAAAATCTTTCACCATAAAGTCAACAAAAATAGGTGCTTCGAGGAGCGTAGCGAAGCAAAGCGAGGAGGAGCGTGTTAAGTTTACATGGAAATAAATTTGGGGAGCCGAGCGAAGCGGAGCGGAGTGAGGCAACCCTTTCAGTTTTAACAAAAATATGATCTGCCTAGGAATATCATGATATGCCCAATTCTTCGATGTGCCGACGGCATGGATAACAAACAGATGATATACTATGATTACTTTTTTTTGTTGTAAATACATACATATTATAAATAAAAAACATCCACGACTCAGGTACAAAGGTAAAATGTTAACACATAAACATTAGCCCCTAGCGGGATTCGAACCCGCGACCGTTTGGTTAACAGATAGGGTTGCTTTTGATTTACTTATTATTCTTTTTTCAAATGCAGTACTTACCTACCTACCTACTTATTTTAATGTTATAAATTTAAAAGTATAACTCTGTCTGTCTGTTACCTTTTTACGCCTTAACTGCTCAACAAATTGAACATAATAAAAATGTGATTTTCAAGGAGACTTACTTTTCTAAGACATTAAATGGAACATTGATAAGATTTATTTTAATTTTGACTTTTCTAAAACACCACGCTGTTATTGCTAGCTCATCGAATAATCGAAAAATGGGTGGAACTGCTAAGACCACGTGGAAAATGTGCAGCTTGCGTGGGCTATGTGAAAATTGATGTCGAAATTACGACTAAATGTGGCTCAAAACTAATGGGAGCGGTCGCAAATAATATAGTAAAAGGGTGGGTATATTTTTTACCAACATCAATACTAATAATAAATCTGTCATGGAGTAATTTCCTTTGTTTTCAGAAATATCGTGTATATAGGCTCTTTCTATACATGACACTGAAACTAAATTGACCATTTTTAGAAATTTTTTTTCTGTATGTATTTATGATCCTCCATGACTCTTAAACGAATTGACTGATTTTCATGAAACTTGGTAGATAAACATTTAGAAGTACGAGACACGTCATAGGCTACTTTTTATTTTTTTTAACGCGGACGAAGTCGCGGGCAACAGCTAGTATATACTAAAATGTTTATATTATGCCCAAATTGGTCATTGTAAAATAACATGTTGTGTACAAATTGATTCGTTTTACTTTTAGCGACCTGTTGCTTTCTAAATGTTACGAACAACAGCAAGCTGCTTATGTCATAAAAATCTTTAAAGGTTTTTGTTTGTCGAGTGACACCAGACGCCGAAGACAGAATGCTCATAAGAAAGCATCGAACATATTCGTTAGGGTCTCTTTCTGCGGATTGGTTGTGAGTGTCACCTTTAACGTTGTTCTTCATTGCAATTTTCATAACGACTATATTTCGTTCACAGAAACGAACTAATAGAGCGCTTTCTCCTTCACTCAATTCCATACAAGAGACAAGGACAGCACATTTTGAGTGGGCGTTTACAATAATAGGTGAACGTTCACATTACGCTACTTTTAGCAATAAAAATATCAACAGTTTAGTAACAATAACAAACAAAAAACTTATCTATGTATACTAATATTATAAAGAGGAAAGATTTGTTTGTTTGTATAGAATAGGCTCCGAAACTACTGGACCGATTTGAAAAATTATTTTTCCATTAGAAGCCGACATTATCCGTGATGAACATAGGGTACTTTTTACCGCGGGAAAATGCTTTATTCCTACGGGAAATCTAAAATAAAAGTAAATACTAGCGCTATCCAAAATACGGTAAACGGCGTTTTATAGTTTTCTACGCGGACGAAGTCGCGAGCACCAGCTAGTTTTATAATAAAACACAATACAGTTTTCACGTCTCCTTAATGAATGCCAAGTCATATTGACAAACCCAAGCTACTTTTTAATATATTAAAACTAAACACAAACAAAACAGTAACAGATATAAATATTAGCGTCTCCACAATATTTCGAAAAAAGTCAACATGTAACCCGCTAACGCTATGTATAAAAGTACATGTACTGTATACACTCACATTGACTGTTATCTCCACCAATCACAGGCGAACGCTTTTTCTCCCTATAAGCTCGTTGCCATGAACGAAATATAGTAACAACCTCTCTATGCTTTGTAACACCTGGATATAGAGAGACGTGGAAGAGCCTGAAGGAGGCCGATTGCCGATTGCGATATTTAAAATTATTAAAAAAGTGTATTAAATATCAGTGAATAAAGGTTATTTTTATTTATATAGATAGTACAACCTAACCTATTTTACTAATATCATTACCCACATTCTAAGAAACCATATCACTCTCATTGACGATAATAATCGCCACAATGGAGAATAGAATCTTTGTTGAGCAAACAAATGCAGTAAAAGATAAGCTATAGGAGCTATAGTGGCTTGCCTAGCCTCCATTTTTTCTCAAAATGTTAGTACTATATATGTAGAATAGAATAGAATAGAATAACAGTTTATTTGCAACAAAGGACATAAATACATAATAAAAAAAGAAAAATACACACACATACAAACGTCCCCTGTCACAAACCGGCTCCAACTCAGCATAATGCAGGTTGTAGAAACCTACGCTGGTCTTCCGTTGGAGCCGATGGTGAGGTTACGCACTTACATATTAACAAAACATACAAAACATAAAAGCTCCAAAAAACAAAGAAAATTTTGAAAACATAAATTAGTTAAATTCAATTACAACCTATGAATGTGTAAAACAAAAAACATATTTATACAGACAAGAGAGAAAAAAAAAGAAATACTAGGAATAAAAACAAAAATACAAATACTTAAAATTAAAATTAAAATTTCAGAAGGCACTGGTGTCATTCCGCAGTTGCTCCTCGCTTTTTTGGTGTTCGAAAATAAACTTCTTTAATTTATTTCTAAAATTATTAGTACTTTGCAGGTCCCTAATAGGCGGCGGGATGTTATTCCAGCACTTTGACGCAGCATATCGAAAGCTTCCTCTAAAGGCAGCAGTACTATGGCGCTCTATTACTAGCTGCGTCGAAGACCTGCGAGGATGAACATCCCTCCACGACAACTTTTCATAGAGATAAGAAGGCTCCCTATATTTATTGACGCCAAACATAAGGCACGCGAGATGAAGTTTGCGGCGATGCTTCATTTTTAATATACCATGCTTATTTAAAAATGGAGTCACATGTGATCGCCATGGGATATCAAAACAAAAACGAGCACAAGCATTTTGGACGCGCTGAATTAATTTTTGGGTTTTTGCCAACAAGCGAGGACCACAAACTGTGTCCATGTAATTAAACTTAGATAAAATAAGAGATTCAACGAGTTGAACACGTAGTTTCTCAGTTAGATAAGGTCTCATTCTATAAAAAATTTTTAGTTTGTAAAAGCAATCCTTCGTACAATTACTAACATGTTTTTGGTAGTTCAATTCAACATCCATCAGTAAGCCTAGATTCCGCGCTTCATATACTCTTTGTATAGGTTCACCTAAGAGAGTGACAGAAACAGACTGCGTAAGAGAAGAGAGTTGTTGTTTGCTACCGCAGATTAAATATTTGGATTTAGCTGGATTGAGGAGTAGGCAATTATTTGCAGACCAAGCAGCGATCCTAGCAAGATCCTCATTGAGTTTGGTTATTGCCCCATCTATATCGCTGGGTTTGCAAGATATATAAACCTGAATATCGTCTGCATAAATGTGAAATTTACAGTTATTAATGTGCGCTACGATGTCGGCAGTATACAAGATAAACAAAATAGGACCCAGTATAGATCCCTGAGGAACTCCACCATTAACTGGCAATTTACTGGACATAGTTGAAAATCCATCAGGACGATCAATCTTGACACTTTGAAATCGGTCGCAGAGATAGCTGCCAAACCACTGCACTGCGTTGCGGTCAAAACCATAGTAAGAAAGTTTAGATAGAAGAAGACTAACATTTAAAGAATCAAATGCTCTGGAAAAATCTAGCAACACTAGAATTGTGCACATTCCCTTATCCTGGGCACATAGTATGTTATCAGTGACATCCAGTAATGCAGTTGTAGTACTACGTCCCTTTCTAAACCCCGACTGTGCTTGAGGCAAAATATCATTTTTAACAAGAAAATCAGTTACCTGCTCACATACTGCCTTTTCTAAGAATTTGGATATACATGGCAAAATGCTAATTGGTCTCAAATCTTTTAAATTTATAGGGTTAGAGTGCTTAGGTAAAGGACGCACAATCGCCTGTTTCCAAACATCCGGAAATGTGCCAGTGTCAATAGACATGTTAATAAGTGTGTGAATAATATCGACCGTAGACGGGAAAGTCATTAACAACATATCCAGAGTGATGAGATCACAACCTTCCGCTTTTGATTTTATACTTTTAATTATTTTAATCAAATCATGTAAACTAATTTTTTCTATGTGAAACGTAGCGTTACTATATCTATGGTATTCAAAATATGTTAGAAGTGAAATAGAAGGATTTGAGACGCCAGGAATGTTCAAAAAATGATTATTTATTATGTCAGGGTTGTCGAAGAAAGACGGTAAAGTGGTGGTACTCTTGAGTGACAAAGTATTTTTTAAATTCCTCCAAAGCTGCTTGGGATTACGAATATTGTTATTAATGTTGTGTTGAAAATAAGCTGATTTCTCCTGAAACAATGCCTTCGTTACCGTAGATTTTAGGGTCTTATAGTACTCCTTCTTACTTTCAGATTTCAGTCTGTGATAGTTAGCTGCAGCCCGATCTCGCAGCTTCATCATCAACTTGATGACATCCGTTATCCAAGGGTAGCCTCGATTTCGAACTTTAATTATAGTGACTGGCGCATGGACTTCAAAGAGTCGCATAACATTTGCATTGAAGGAGGCTACCATTTCGTTAACATTAGATAATTGAGATATAAGGTCCCATCCTATGGCCCGCAAATCAGCTTTAAAAGCGTCAAGATAAATATATTTTAAAGGTCTGTAAGTTATAATCCGAGGAGTGATCTTGTTACGCCTAATATAAAACTCGCATACCACAAGACGGTGACCGTAGAGGGTCCCCACACAGTTTAATTCTATTTTCTGAGCAGGCAGATCAGAACAAACCACATCAATAAGTGTTTGGCTGGAATCAGTAAAGTGAGTCGGCGTAGAAACTAACTGCTCTAGATTAAATTGTGACAGGAAAGATTTCAATTTTTTTGTTTTATAATTATCTGAATCTAAAAAATTAATATTAAAATCACCTAAAAAAATAAGATTGTCATATTTAGGAATGGAGCTGATCGAATCAGTGACTGCATCAAAAAAATCATCCAATTTTACCCAATTTGGTCTATATGCCGTACCAACCATCAATCTTCTTCCATTAAAGTTCACTGTGAGCCACATCTGTTCAACCATTGCATGCTGAGGGTCGACAGGGTGCCGCCAGGCCCGTACGCTGACCCTCTTCTTAATGTAAAATCCAATTCCGCCACCACGCAGCCTATGCTCACTCGGACGCGGTACGTGCCACAGATTATACCCAGGAATGACTGGTGCTTTCCCCTCTTCCCCTTCACGGAGCCAAGTCTCATTAAGTGCTAAAACATCAACATCGCTCAGAGTAACCGAAGCTATGACGTTGTCGTGGTTAGTGCCCAGGGAACCCGCATTGTACAATCCTACTTTTAAATACTTGGTAGCCATTTAAATAATAATAATAGTAATTCTATTAGTAAAAACAAACATAAATAAAAATTAGAAACACCAAAGTTTACAAACAATAACGCGAAGCGAAAGAGCGCCCTCTGATATTTATAAAAAAAAATAACAAAATGCATTAAAAAAATATTGTAATAATAATAACAAAAAGAATACACAAAACAAATATATATAATGATTTTAACATAGAACATATTAAAATATTTTAACAAATATGTCTTTTGTAGTGTTTTTAAAAAGTATATTAAATGCTCAAACGTCATTGAAAATTTATTTAGTACTAAGTTATAAATCACTGTGCATAACCTTCTAATTATTTTGAACTCTAAACTCATACTGTGATAAGAAAAATACGATTTAGGCAAATACATTAATCGACTTGAATAATAAATAATGTCTAGCGGACATCTCTTTGAACCGTATTGACACCAAAAACCTTTTCGAGGTCCTTTTCCGATCTCACTCGTATTGAAGGCTTGCCTGTCTCACGACGGACGAAAATACGACCTCCACTGGTCCACACATACTTCCAGTCAAGGGAACGCGCACGCCCGCGCGCCTCGTAGAAAAGTCTCTTATTCAATCGTGAGAGACGTTCGTTGACGTAGAATCTGGAAGAAGGTGCGGCAAGACCCATACCCTCTGTGGTGGCTCCACGACGCACACGTGCAGACTGCAGTAGAGCATCGCGCAATTGGCGACGCACGAACCGCACCACCAGTGGCCGTGGCTGTACACGAGACTCGCTCGATGTTTCACCCCCGGAGAGCGTGCGGCGCACCCCCACTCGCTCCGCATACATGACATCTTTTTCATCACAGGACACCCCCAACTTTTTTGCAATGATATTAATAAGATTAATAGGGTTCTCATTTTTCTCTTCAGCAATGCCTGTGATTTCAAGATCATTTAGGAAGGTATCCTGATCACGATCGTTAAGTTCCGATTTTAAGTTCTCAATGGTCTTTAGCATATTATCCTCTTCATCTGGAGCACAGGTCTTTTCCAGAGAAACGAGACGCAACTCCACACTGTCAAGCCGACCATCAAAATTCTGCACAAGCCCACGAAGTTCTACAAGATCTGCCTTTAATGAGACAAAATCATCTCGCAACGTAATAAAGTCTGCTCTAAAAGCCCCCACCTCCTCCCGCAGCAAACGCATTTCACGCAGAAGAAGCTCATTGACGGAATCACCCACTATTGCTGGATCCGCGTTATCCTTACGCGAAGGCGGAGTCAACGCCTTGCATGTTGGACATAGCCAGGTCGCAGAAACTTTAGTATCTTTTGATAAAGCAACACATGTTTTATGGTGGTATCCATAACATTTGGTACACCCAACACCATCCGCCATACTCCCAAAACGACCACAAATGTTGCATTTTGTCGGCATGATTTATGCTATAAAAATATAGTTCAATTTAAAATCTAGTGTATAAAGTCACTTACAGATGGCGCTGTATAATCGATCAAGGTAGTATACAATATCGATCACAGATGGCGCTGTACAATCAATCACAAGTAGTGTGAAATATTGTATGTAGATGGAGCTGTATTCAAGAATATATTATTTAGAAGTAGCGCTGTAGGTACGAAAGCGTTCATGGGTGGTATGTAAATATATAATTACCCACTGTATCCACAAAATAGTGACAATTGATTAGCACTTAATATCAGTTTAATTTCGATATTACTCACAAAATTGGACTTAGAACTCCAAACGCACACGTTTATCAGACCGTTATACACAAACGCACAAAACAACAAATCTACAGAGATAATAACGATGATTTAGTAATTTATTGAGCAAAAAATTTATGAGAGCTCTTACTATTGCACGACCGTGCGCAACCTCCTGTTAGGCATACTCATGTTGCCGTTCTATCAGGTCTGTATGTCTGTATGTCTGTTCTATCAGGTCAACACTACGACTCGAAATGGTAGCATTCATCCAAGTTTCAATGAAAAAGTGACCATAGTTGAAATGTTTCCAAATGCGAATCATAAGGTTACCTTTGAAGTGTACTCAGTGGAAGATGATTGCCTGATTCCGATCGCAACAAGCTATTTGAATTTAGCTGAAATATCCCACAGCGGCGAGAATGGTAATGCATTATTTGTTGCATCAGATCACGTTTATCGCTGAACTAGCTGTTGCCACGCGACTTCGTCCGCGTAATTTTATAATATATAATACATTCGTGTCTGTGAAACCATGGAAATACACATACAAAATTTCAACCCAATCGGTCAATCTGTTTAGAAGTTATATGTGAAAAAGATAAGTACGGAAGGATAATTCTTACTACACGTTGTCCTATTACCCGTTTTTACGTAGGAATGAAGCATTTTCCCACGGTAAAAAGTATTCTATGTTCATCACAGATAATGTCGGCTTCTAATGGTAAAAGAAATTTTCAAATCGGTCCAGTACTTTCGGAACCTATTCTATACAAACAAACAATCAAATCTTTCCTGTTTATAATATTAGTATAGAATATACTTAGATAGTGAACGCGCCTAAGTGAACCGTCACGCTAGAGTCGGTGACGCTGAATCTGGTTTAATTGCGCCAATCGTCATCAGCCACGTTTCGCGTGTATTTTTATATGCATTGCATTAAAAAATAAGCATATGTCTTGTCGTATGTGATCTGTGTAAAATGTAATTTTTTGCTGCATTTCAATCATCATCAATACTAATAATAAATCTGTAAGTGTTGGTTAAAGTATATCTCTTAAACGAATTAACTGATTTTCATGAAACTTGGTAGATAAATATTTAGATGTACGTACGGGACACAGGATAGGCTACTTTTTTCTTTTTCAACGCGGACGAAGTCGCAGACACCAGCTAGTATAATAATACTTATAATACATATTAATGTATAAATAATTATATTTTGATATATATTAATTTTCATATATTTATAAAAAAAACTAGCTGGTGCCCGCGACTTAGTCCGCGATTAACAATGAAAAGTGCCCTATGTCCCTTCTGGTGTCCCAGACAACGTGTATGCAAACTTTCATGGTGATCTGTTCAGTAGTTTTTGCGTGAAAGAGTAACAAATATCCACATCCATACAATTTTTCGCATTTATAATATTATTGCAGATAGCCTATGTTACTCGCTGATAATGTAGCTTTCTATAGGTGAAAGAATTTTCAAAATCGGTCCAGTGGTTGAGATTATTCATTACAAACATATAAATCTTTATAATATTAGTTGGTTATTGGTATTGTCACATGTTTGAGTGCAGCACTCAGTTGTTTTTCATTACGTATACAAAAATAATGCTTATTTTGTTAATGTGAAGTGTAGACTAGGAAAATTCGTAATACTTTCATGAAGGCCCCGTGGCGCAACGGATAACGCGTCTGATCTGACTACGGATCAGAAGATTCCAGGTTCAAATCCTGGCGGGGTCGATGAGTTGTGGCAATAAATCTTTTTTATATTTTATCTTTTTGTACTCGTATACAATACAATAAAATTTATATTTGAAATTGAATGCGATAATTGACAAAGAAAGAGATTATTCATTACAAACATATAAATCTTTATAATATTAGTTGGTTATTGGTATTGTCACATGTTTGAGTGCAGCACTCAGTTGTTTTTCATTACGTATACAAAAATAATGCTTATTTTGTTAATGTGAAGCATATATTAGGAAAATTCGTAATACTTTCATGAAGGTCCCGTGGCGCAACGGATAACGCGTCTGATCTGACTACGGATCAGAAGATTCCAGGTTCAAATCCTGGCGGGGTCGATGAGTTGTGGCAATAAATCTTTTTTATATTTTATCTTTTTGTACTCGTATACAATACAATAAAATTTATATTTGAAATTGAAATTAATCCTTAATCTATTTAATTTATCTCTTATTTACTTAAGGTATAAGCAATATGGCAATGGGCTGTGTGGCATCCCTTACTGACTCTCCGAAACACAACAGCACGTATGCTGTTATTTCACGGTGGTTATGCTAAACGCATGGGCGTAGGCAAAGTAGGGCACACTAACATGACAACTGCTTGGTGATATTTTTAGCGATCCCATCCACGGTAGATAGCGTTTTATACTTTTCAACGCGGACGAAGCTAGTTTACCATAATATTGCTTTAATTTGCAAAGGATTCTTGCCTTCCTTCGGTCCATCACTACTGCACATGTATGGACCTCCGGGTTCGTGTACTAATGAAAAGCTGGAAGAAAATGGTCCTTACTACCGAGGAGCACTGCTTGTTTCTTTAGAGACCATTGTGCCATACTATGAGCGATATCTGAGAACAGTTGATTTGGAACCTTATCCGTCTATATGTATGGTATGTTTTGTTAGATGAGTCTGAATAAATTTATCTCACTTGTGTATTACGTGTTTTTATCTCGCAGTTTTGGCTTTTAGGAAAATAATTGGTTGACAGAGGCGTTTTGTGTTTACTGTCCAATATTTGAAACGTCAATGTTGGATCCGCGGATAGTTTCAAAATGTTGTGGGGTCGCAATAACTATTGGAGAAATGCTATACGACATTTCACCGGAGAACGAGGAAGCTCAAGGTTAGATAAAAGTAAATTTAAAAAAGATTAAAATTTAAAAAAAAAAAAGGTGGCAGTCATAAGGACTGCCGACAGAAGTGAAAACTTAAAACTCCAACGCACACACATACAATCGGGTATATGAAATGTGTTGGCGCGATCGCGTACGTAGACAGCTGCGCGCGCATAACTGTGAGCATTAGCATGTTGCTGACGCGAACCTATACATTTTTACCTATCCAAAGTCGTATAACGCGGCTATAGAAGTTTTCACTTCAAAAATAAGCTGGTCCATAAGAAAAGAGTAACATAACTCCTGACATCTTTATATCTATATATATTATACTAATATATAAAGGTGGAGGAGTTTGTTTGTTTGTTTGTTTGGTTGTACGCGCTAAACTCAGGTTAGAATCTCTGGTTCGAATTGAAAATCTCTTTTTGTGTTGGATAGTCCATTTATCGAGGCGAAGTCGCGGGCACCAGCTAGTACCTATATAAAATTTAGCTTTCATATACTAATGTCAACAAAAATCGAAATCTCTAGTATTATAGTCTAAAATATGTCTACAGCAGTCCGTTTCTCCGCTGAACCTTTTCTGAACTACCTAACGAATTTTGATGCGGTTTTCACCAAGGGAAAGAGCGATAAATAAACCTGCATATGAACATAACTATGATTTGTTGTTTTTGCTATGATTAGAACATCAATTGCCTTTTTTTTGTAGTGAAAAATAATGTGATTCAAAAATTATTTTTATATCTTTTACAGAGTTCTTATCCACTATGTATGCAATACGTATGTACCTAACTTTTTAGTTGATTTTAAAGTAATATACATTTAAATTGTGTTATTATAATATGCACTCTTATAGGTAAACGAAAACTGCATTATACGGGCCACATGGTTAAAGTAGTCAATTGCAAAGATTTCTATGGTTATCTGGAGTTTGACAACGTGTTTCCCGTGCTACAACTTTTCACTTTGCTTCCGGACTACAGATTCAGGATGTACAGGAATAACGCCCTAAATAATATTGTCTATGGTCTGGTAAACATTTCAATCTATTTTTGGGTACTTTCGTACTGCTTTTCAACCGACTTCCAAAAAAAAGAAGGAGAATCTCAATTCGACTGTATTTTTTTTTACCTCATTGCCTATTTGAAATTCTGTACTTAATATGCTATTGTGCATAATTAAACTTGAATGACGGTGATATAATATACATAAATATTTTTCATAATATTTATCTATACTAAAGATAATATTATAAAGGGAAGATTTGTATGTTTGTAATGAATAAATTCAAAAACTGGTGGATCGGTTTTGAAAATTCTTTCACCTTTATGAAAATATCATTTGCTTGTTTTGCTGCATATAATTGTAGGTCTATTATAATACCTATGTGCTTTTAGTTGTAAATTTCTCAATGGACAGGAGCAGGTATTAAATGAGATAGATTCGAAGCTCAAAAAGGATCCAAACATAATCGACGGCATGGCTTTAGAACTGCGCAAAGCTTTGACCTCCACAATGGAAGATATCAAAATGCTTTGTCACAGTATTCGCTGTTCACATACCGTCTGCGGCGAGAGGTCTTTCTGTCAGTGCTTGTACATGAGTCATCTAGACCGCCGGTTAGCTGCTCTTGACAAACATGAGACGGTGAATAAACAATCGCCAATAGTTTAGTAAATACAGGGTGTCCAATAGGAAGTTGCTGAAACTAATCGGCTGTCATTTAAAAAAAAACACGTGAACAGAATCAGAAAAGCTAAATTGCTTTAAATAGAGGAAACTCTGCATAAATAAAACACAGTCAAATATTTATTTTTATGTCAATCATTTGGATTTTGTTTGAAATAATTCTCAAGTTCGTTGATCTTCTCTGGTGTAGACTGTAGTCACCGTAACAGATTGGACCTGGCAACTCGTGTCTATGGTCCTAGAGCGTACCATACTCCACGTAGTTATCGATTATCCTACAAAAAAATTACGTAAAATTACTTCAATGCAGTTTAATTGAATTGAAACACAAGTTGTGTGATAGATGAATATGAATAAATATTAAATTCTTACCTTTTCAGAGAGTTTTCGCTCGTAAATCTATGAGTTCCAAACTTAGTACGAAACCCCTCTATACGCATTACTATATTTTTTCCCCTCAATAGGATATACATACTTTTTTTCCATGGTGACGTATACTTGCTTTTGACGCACGTATACTTGCTTCAACCACGGTTGGAATAAAACTGAGGGGCCTCAGGTATGCGCCTTAGAAAAAGGGACCCCTATTGAATTCATGGAGGGAAGAGACACTTAATTAGTTTTAGCAACTTCCCATTGGACACCCTTTACATAAGAACATAGCCAATTAAAATTAAATAGGCAATAACACGCTTTATTATAGGAAAACATCGCTTATCGTATAAAGGCCACTCTAGATTTGATGCCACGCCTCGATACAACTCATTTGGGACCTATTACAAAGAAAACCATTAAGACGATAGTTAACAAAGCTAGAGATATAGTACTGGACATGAGAAGTTTAGTTTCAAAGGTAAGTTCTGAGGTATTCTTAAATTATAGATGGTGCTGTGTGGGATGTAAAAAATATGTTTTAATTGGTTGTTTGAACTCCTATAGGCTCCCGAAGGCTGGCCAGATGTACTCGTTTGGATATTGAATGGTGGATCGAGAGTAGCTTACACCAGGATATCCGCCGCTGATATTATATATTGTCTCGAATCTAATCAACGTGGAAAGGACTGTGGAAAAATACAAACTCTTTATTTAAAGGTAGCGAAAGATTAATAAGCGATAGATAAACATTTAGACGTACAGGACACAGGAAGGCTACTTTTATCTTTATCAACGCGGACGAAGTCGCAGGCGCCAGCTGGTGTTCAGATATGTTGATTCAGATAATAATCTATCTAAGTACTCAATTTCATTCAATTCTGTTCGGTCGTTTTTAAATTTCCTATTGTTAATTAACACCTTTTATAATGGTCCAGTATCTCTCAAAGGATTTTTTTCTGATTACTAACAGGCTGAATCTTTGTGAGTAGCTTCAGTTTGCCGAGACGAACAACTTTTTCCTGAACGAAAATTCTCGATAGAGGTAGCTAAAGGAGTTAGCAGCCGTAAAAAACTTCCAAGCGTAGGACTGGGAAAACGTACCACTCAATTTGTAGGACTATGAGGCCATTTTACTATACAAATGTTTACTAAGCTGCAGACAAAAAATCTGCTGGTTTATGATAATTTTTATGACCTCATTATTATGATTTATTGGGAGTGGTTTTTTGGGAGGGATGGGTATACTAACCTAACCAGCTGATTTTTTGTCTGCAGCTTAGTAAACATTTATATAATAAAATGGCCGCATAGTCCTACAAATCGAGTGGCTCGTTTTCCTTGTCCTACGCTTGGAAGTTTTTTACGGCTGCTATAACTCCTTTAGCTAACTCTATCGAGAATTTTTGCAGAGGATAAAGTTGTTCGTCTCGGCAAACTGAAGCTACTAACGAAGATTCAGAAAAAAATTCCTTTGAGGGATACTGGACTATAAATTTTAAGCCGGTGAAGTGTTTAATGCATACAATTTCCAACTGCAACTGTATTGTTGGGAAAGTGGAACTCCAGATGTGGATGGGACTATACAGAGAGAAAAGTGACTTTGAAAACTTTAGATTGGGGTACAACATAAGTGGAAAAGGCTTAGAACTATTTTACAAAGGTTATCCGCAAGTAAGCATATCACTTATTGAATCCTCACTGGGTTAAGGCATTCTTAAGTCATTCGTTTTTCTTAACAGTAATAATAATAAATACTAATAATAATCTGTAAGTATAGGCATTGTATATAATACATATGTATGCATGTATGTTCCTAACTGAATTTCATGAAACTTGGTAGATAAACATTATAGACTTACGGGACACAGGATAGGCCACTTTTTTCTTTTTCAACGCGGACAAAGTCGCGGGCGCCAGCTAGTCTATACTTCTATACTAATATTATAAAGAGGAAAGATTTGATTGTTTGTTTGTATTGAATAGGCTCCGAAACTACTGGACTGATTTGAAAAATTCTTTTACCATTAGAAGCCGATATTATCCGTGATGAACATAGGCTACTTTTTACTGCGAGAAAATGCTTCATTCCTACGGGAAAACGGGTAATAGGACAACTGGCAGTAAGAATTATCCTTCCGTACTTATCTTTTTCACATAACTTCTAAACGGCTGAACCGATTGGGTTGAAATTTTATATGGCTATTTCTATAGTTTCCTGGATTATTTAAAAATACTATCGGACCCGGTAGGTGGCGCTGCTGTCGATATATCAACTACTAAACGGCTTGACCGATTGGGTTGAAATTTTGTATTTGTATTTCCAATTTCCATGGTTTCACAGACACGAATGTATAATTTATATTTTATAAGTTATGTAAAAACTATTCAATCTTTTAAGTTTGAAGTTTGAATAAATTGCACATACTTATACTTAGTTACGAAGTTTTATTAAAATTGTAGTTATGTCCTATCATTTCTATCATTTAACTTTTACTTTGTAGATATTAGAGTTAAGAGGGTACATTCATCGTGCAAAATTAAAAGAATGTTATGGAAATTCGTTCGTAAGAGTAAATGCAATGAGTATGGTCAAACAAAGTGAGGTTAGTGTCGTTTATTTGTATTTTACGTTAATATATTTGAGCGTCACTTTTTTAAAGAAACATTTCATTTCTGTTTTAAGTCAGTATCAAATACGAAGGAGCCGATTTGGAACCAACTGATAAGGTTTCAGAAGACTGTGTACTATACTCCGGAAAGACTACGCGCCAGTCCCCCAATAGCATTGATTGAAGTGTATGCAACAGACAATGGATCCGTAAGTGAATCCTTATCCTTACTAATATTATAAATGTGAATGTGAGTTGTTTGTTTGTTACGCTTTCACGCAAAAACTACTCAACCGATCACCATGAAATTTTGCATACATGTTGTCTGCGACAGCAGAAAGGACATAGGGTACCATATAGTCCAGTCATCCAAGTCGCAGGCACCATATAGTCTATAATGAATGTCGTCGTTTTTAGAATCAACAACTGATTGGTCGCACAGATATTCAACCGACTTTTGACGAAGATTTGAACGTTCGCCCCTCACTGCAGTGGCACAATCTTGCAAAAGGCGCTATCGCTTCAGGACAAATTTTCATGACTGTTCAAATCGTACAGGTAACAAGTTGTTACGTAGTTGGTACTTATTAGATACAAAATTATAATATAGATATAATTACTTTTGACTATTTATATGCATTTAGATTCCAGAGGGTGTGCTAAAATCTACTACGTACAGTCATGGTGACGTCCAAGAGACTTGCTATGAGTACAGTGATCCGCTTTGTTTGCAAGGAGAGAACTATGTCGAACCCTTGCCGGAATATCTGATACCCAAATATATCAACTACAGGCAAGTATATCATGTCAATGCAGTAGGTAATTTTATTTTATTAAGGAATGTGAGTTAAGGAAAGGACCCTATCCCCTCTGTAACTTTATCCTGTCAAAGCTGCCAGCGTGTCTACTTGCAAGCCCTATATATGGAGTTTGTATCAAGTAAAGAAAAACAAGAAATACGGCTTAAAAAGGCGTGAAATAGGTAGTCGTGAATGTCCATATAATTTACCAAGTGCTGTCAAGGGTTGTTAAGATTTAATGATATCTACTTTAATTGGCTCCACTTTTACAGAATAGAGGTCTACTGGTGGGGCTTAAGAGAAGTGAATGTTTGTAGGAAACCCTGTGTCGTCTTGGAAATCGAAGAAGTGCTCATAAAATCGGATGTGCACACGAATATTAGAACCAATTGCAATTTTCCAAACAGAATTTCTACAGAATACTTGGAAATATACAACAGCGAACAGGACTACACTCCGATATATTTAAAACTATACGATAACACTACTTTCGGCCGAACCATCCTCCTAGGAATGAACGTGATAGACAGTCATAAGCATTACATTGTAGATTGGCTTACGAAGAACGAGAGAGATGCTTTGCTACAAACTTCTCATATTGCTCCGGCTAATTATATTCAAGGTAAATTGTATTTACCAGGTAATAAATATTTACCAGAAATTGAGAGGGGTCGGTATAAGAAAGAATGCGGAGCCAGGGGCCCTAGCCAAGGTACGCTGGGAGAAAAGCTTTGTGATTGGACAAAATTTTATGTGGGCGTTACAACAACCAATCACCGGGCTTTATTTCTTTATTTTTACAACTGTACGTTTGCTCTTGGCTGGAGGCCCAGGTG
Organism: Synanthedon vespiformis; assembly: GCA_918317495.1. Lineage (NCBI taxonomy): Eukaryota > Metazoa > Arthropoda > Insecta > Lepidoptera > Sesiidae > Synanthedon > Synanthedon vespiformis. Next base: position 453,305 of record OU906947.1, on the reverse strand, counting down.
TAATCGGCGTGCAGGGGGATCGGGGCTCGGAGCGGATGGCGGTGGCGGCATGCTGGAAAGAAACGACTGAACGTCCGGACGCTCTCGCTCGCGCACACCGAGAAAACCGCGTTCTATACTGAACGCAACCGCTCCTGGTACACTGGCTGGAGTGGCTGGGCCATAAATCATTCAAGCGCTAAGCTTGTTCCGCACAATAGCTAGGGTAGAGCATGTTCCACACGCATTGTCGATATTTTGAGTGTTGTTAGAGAGATTTTTTGAAGTGAAAACTTCTATAGTCGCATTATACGACTTTGGGTAGGGAAAAAATGTATGGGTTCGCGTCAGTAACATGCTAAAGCTGACAGTTATACGCGCGCAGCTGTCTACGTACGCGATCGCGCCAACACATTGCATATACCCGATTACTTCTGTTGGCAGTCCTCATGACTGCCTCAGTTTGTTTTAAATTTAATTCACAATCAGTTGTGAGACTAATTGGAAAGCCAAAATCCGTAGGTGACAACAATATTTAACTGTAACTAAAACATCTAACTAAACGAACACATATTGTGTAGTATGTAGGCTGTAGTTAATTGTACATAATTATAGTTATTTTGAAAATTGTTTCAGTAAACGAATGCCTGTACGTGAAAAAAGTTTTAGAAAGTAGAGATAAAATTAAAACAAATAGAAGCGGGTCATCAATGATGAAAATGATAACAAAAATTAGCAACAGGAACTGCGGCAAAGTGTTGGAGGAAGAACAGTATTCACTGCTACCTGTCCGTAAAAGTGCTGATGACGGAGATCTAGCGTTACCTTCTAAGAATGTAATAGAAACGGACTGGTGGGAAAAGTACCATTCCTCACAGCGAGTAATTTTTTTTTCTACACCCTTCCAACGACTGTTTATTTTTTTTATGTTTGTTACTTCATAACTTTTGACTGGGTGAAACGGGTGAATTTTTTTTTATTCAAAACCTGGTGCTTCCCGTGACAATGGCATCCATGAGAAAACGGTTTGAAGTAGGTTTTTCTTTTTTGTCAAAAAGAGTTATTTAAATATTAAAATAACTTAAATTGTAAATTATAATGTCCGTATATTCTAAAGGGCCAATAAATATAAATTCCCAATAAATCCTAAATATATATTTTGATTATAACAGGAGTGTGGCGATGACGTGCAACACAATCGCTGTGGCAGGATCACTGTAAGCATTCATTTTTCGTACCTTTTATTAATTAAAACTTATTTCACCTTAAACCTTGTGGTCTCCCGCTTATCAATTTTGATATTTTAAAATATAAAATACTAGCCGGTGCTCGCGACTTCGTCCGCGTTGAAAAGTATAAAACGCCATCTAAAAATATCACAAAGCAGTTGTCATGTTAGTCGCTTCACTTGTTTTTGGATAGCTGGCGCTATCTCCCGGGCCAAGCCGCTAGTATTTACTTTTATTTTAGATTTGCCGTAGGAAAGAAGCATATTCCCGCCATAAAAAGTAGCCTATGTTCATCACAGATAATGTCGGCTTCTAATGGTAAATGAGTTTTTCAAATCGGTCCAGTAGTTTCGGAGCCTTTTCTATACAAACAAACAATCAAATCTTTCCTCTTTATAATATTAGTGAATATAGATATAGATGAAATTTCCCTAGATAAGTCAGGTAATTTCTTGAGACTAAACAACCTAGAGACGTAATACCTGTATGTTGCAGATCTATGATTCAGAACTTGAAAGTCAGCCCGAGTTTGGAAAGTTCAGAGATTGGTGTTCAGCATTTAGGCTCTATAGCGATTCAGGTGTAGGTGCTAGGGATAAAAGAGTTTGCTGTGCCAATGTAAAAGTTGGCATTGCTTTGTACCAGTGGCCTCCTCCCCTCAATACTACCGCTGTGGACAAACGCGGTGTTGACTTAAGCTATGGGTGGGTACTAGGTAGTGTATGTTACAAATTATACTTGCAATTGCTCAACCAATGGTCGTATTCAATTCGACGATGACCAAATTGAAAGATGGCAAAAAAAGTGTGACTGGAGTTTACACCTTACGTACTGTTATAAAATACATATTTTCTAAAATATTCGAAAATAGAACGTAACGCATACCGTGTGACAATTTTAATTTTACTTACTCCCATAAATTTTCGAAAATTGATTCAAAAACCTTATTTTTACGGATTTAACTTTTTTAAACCTATCAGAGAAATAAGAAAACATTTCGTTTTTTATTACCTATATGTTACTCGTTACTCAGACTGAGGCGTTTATGGTGTGTACTAAATAATTTGCTAAATGTGACTTAGAATAGTTTGCTTTGCTTCCTGTAAACAATATAATTATGTATATATAAAATGATTCCTAAATTTTCCTAAAATTTCTAAATGATAAATGATCTCTGATGATTCCTAAAAACAAATAATATTATTAACCGTAATGCCTTTTTTAGATTTTTTCAAAACTTTCCTAAGAATAATCCTGAGAAAATAGTTGTTCGCGTCTATGCGATTAGTGGAAGTTTTCTTCAAACAAATGAAACTGACTCGAAGTCTAATCCCTACGTGATTGTTAACTGTGGCAGAAAACAAATGGGAGACCGCGGGGACTGTGTTGAGGGAACTTGTGAGCCGATATTTGGAAAGTAAGTCGTCCAAATCTAAAGTGTATAACTTTTTTTTTATAAAAATAATTTGATAAATGAACAAAATATACATATTTTCAGATTGTATGAGTTCCGTTGCACTTTACCGGACGATTATCTTCTAACATTATCGGTTTTCGATTACGACATCAACTCTACGACTGACAAGCTAATTGGATCAACTAAAATTGACTTGGAAAATAGATATTACACTAAGCACAGAGCCAGGGTTGGTCTTTCTACTGCATACAACGGGTGTGTGTTAATCCACTATTTGATTAATTTTAGAAAATCGTTTTAAATTATTCTTTATTACATAATAAGCACACTACATTGATATTTCCAGAAGATCTACTGTATGTATTTTATTAATAAAAATCAATGTTAAAGTTAATATTTCCATAACCGCGCCAAAAACGCTGTTTCTGTAATGGCGCTGGTCTTTGATACGTGTGACGTCACACGCTAGTAAACAACTCAATAACCTGCAATAATGCGGAAGGCGCGTTTCGGTCGCAGATAAAATTTCAATATTTTTTTTTTTTTTTTTTTTTTTCATATGATTTGCAAAAAACACATATACATAATTTAGCTTAAAATAAAGTGACATATGTTTTTACGCTATTTTCTTATAGGATAACCACAATTTGTAGTATATTTTCAATCTTGTCAAATAGCCAATTACACATTATGCATCTGCGGGGTACTATAGTTGTAAAACGATAACGAAGTTCAAAAGAATAAAATGTATGGGATGTATCACGTCATTTAGCTACGGCATAATTACTTCAATTCCATACATTTAATTGTTTTCGAACTTTGGTATCGTTTCGTTATCATTTTAAATTGTTACTTTGACTAGGGCCCTTGAAGCCTTTGAAGCCGTGACCCACGAGCTCGTGAAGAATGAGAGTTTTTGGAGTTATTATGACAAAAATATGTATGGTTTTCCCTTTTGCTGGCTTGACAAGAGAGCCACTAGAATAACTACTAAATCCACATCTTACACAACTTATCTCTCTGTTAACTCAGACACTCTGGTAGCTCCTAAATAAATTGATTGAGTAAAAATTAATAATATATCTTATGTAGAAGCTTTTCTACATATAAGATGCCTTCACCAAAGAAACAGGGCTTACAGTGTATACATTAAATCATTACACATATAAAATTTGTCTAATATTAACAGAAGCGGACCTTCAAGATGGCGTGATTGTATACGACCATCGCAGATCCTTGAGGATTTGTGCGTCGATAATAATATCCAAAAGCCAGTTTTCACAGATACGTCTATAATTGTGAATGGAGTAGAATATAAATATTGTGAAATTGGTATACCTACATTTCCTTTTAGTTTTTTTTTTTTGATAAAATCTGTTTTAGCTTAGTCATCACAGCTTGGTCGAATCTTTGCTCATAGGTAGCCAATGTCAGTCCCCGGTGGATAGCAGAGAGAACGCTTGCTTGGATCTACTCCATAAGTGGCAGACACTCAATTTGTGTGGATACCGACTTGTTCCAGAACACGTTGAGACGAGAACTCTATACAAAAACGACGACTCTTTAAAAGTATCCAAGGTCCGGTTTTTAAATGTATATCCTATTGGCATTTTTCCATTACAATGTAAGGTGGACAATGAATGGCATTGCTTTGTGCTATAGGCGACGGTAGCCACCTACCATCACCTGGACCGTCAGCCTGTCTATCAACCTCAACATAAAAAATAACGCTTTGAATACAATTAAATATTGATTTTTTAATCATTTTTAAAAATACAAGGGAAGTCATTTGCCTTCTCCGGTTGAAGTAATAATAAATGATACAATACATAATTTATCTTTGAAAATTAATTATGGTATTTGTTTTATTACACTGTGAGTAAAGCTCAATGTGAAATAATAATAAAAAAATTGAAAACGGAGGCAGTCATGAGGACTGCCGACAAAAGTGAAAATTTAAAACTGAGCGTCCAACGCACACACATACAATCGGATGTATGCAATGTGTTGGCGCGATCGCGTACGTAGACAGCTGCGCGCGCATAACTGTGAGCTAAGCATGTTGCTGACGCGAACCCATACATTTTTTCCCTACCCAAAGTCGTATAACGCGGCTATAGAAGTTTTCACTTCAAAATTACAGGGCTCTATCCGAATGTGGGTGGATATTTATCCAGTGGACAACGGTGTATACATACCGCCCCCCTACAACATAACTTATCGGAAGGCTAAGGAGTACGAGCTCAGGCTTGAAGTATTGAAGGTGAAGAAAGTCGGTAACTTACATCGGCATTATCAGAACACGTCCACTGCTCGAATTTTGGCCAAAGCGTAAGCATCCCTACTAAACCGTAATAATATTATAAATGCGAAAGTTTGTATGGATGTTTTTTACTCTTTCACACAAAAACTACAAAACCGATTACCATGAAATTTTGCATACACGTTGTCTGGGAGAAAGGAAATTAACCTTTCATCGTTCAACGCGTACGAAGTCGCCGGCACCAGCTAGTATAGATATTATAAGCGTAACAAAATCAAACTGAGTTTGTTAAGGCCTGTTTACCGCCGAGATATTTTATTTTCTTACATAATGTATTTTTCTAGTATCTTAAGATATGTTATTTAAGTAAATAAAACTCATCTTAAGATATGTTATGTGATATAATATTTCATTATAAGTGCCTTAACCTACTATTGATCAGATAACTTTATTCGTTAAGGCCTCTTTCATCAACAACAACTAAAAGTGTTGATTGGTTACATTTAGAATAGATTTATTACAAATAATAAAATGCACATTTAATAATTTTTTTAATGTGATATATTTTTAAACCTTTTTCAGGTGGCTCGGCAACGCAGACAATATGCAAAAAACAGACATCGTTTTTGCAAAAAGTACGGGTGAGATTCCTTTCCATTGGAGAATGATCTTCCAGTTCAAATACCAATGTGCTGATAGAAAGGTAAATTTCTTAGGACCATAATAACAAGTGGAAATCGTAATGGCCCTCTTGTATTGCCAAAACTGAAACTAAGTACTGGGAACATGAACAACTCGGAATTATTTTTAGTTTCGTTAGTTCAATTAATTAATTCAATTAAACTGAGACTAAAAAGTACCGTTTTTCTATAGATGCTGGTAGAAAGATTCGATCAATTCAATTGGATTAAAATAGAAGACCGTGTGCCGCCAGTACTTCAAATTTTTTTGATTGACTTAGACAGGCCAGGGGACGAGGAAATAGGTAAGAGTCCTCCTATACAAGTAAGTATATAACGCCACCAACTAAAATACACTTTAAAAAATGCCTACAATATCTATCTACGGCCGAAAATCTTTGTTTTTAAAATTACTTGATTACAAAAAGATTGTACTTATCTATTTACATACTAGCTGTTGCCCGCGACTTCGTCCGCGTTAAAAAAGATAAAAAGTAGCCTATGGCGTGTCCCGTACTTCTAAATGTTTATCTACCAAGTTTCATGAAAATCAGTTAATTCGTTTAAGAGTGAAGGAACATACATACATACATACATACATACATACATACATACATACATACATACATACATACATACATACATACAGAAAAAATTCTAAAAATGGTCAATTTAGTTTCAGTATCATGTATAGAGCCTTATCATGTATAGTATCAGTATTATGTATGTATGTATGTATGTATGTATGTATGTATGTATACACTATATTTCTGAAAACAAAGTAAATTACTCCATGACCGACCCCTACACATTTATTATTAGTATTGATAAATAGAAATGAATCCCTAAATGTGTTGCCTAAGCGCAAAACTCGAGAATTTTAATTCTGTCTTCACTCATGAATAGAGTGATAATGAAAACCCAATTTAGGTGAGCTATAGGCAAAAATGGATAGGAAATTGGGGTTCCTATCCAAGAAAATTAATGATGTACATAACCTTTTAAATGAAGAAACAATAATTTTAAATATATAAGCAATGTAAATAGTGTAAATAGATAATTAAAAATCATCTATGAAACTATAAAAAAAAAATTAAAAAAAATGCATGTAATACTTAAGTGATAGGAAACAATAAAGGCTTTATTATTAGTCTAGTCCACCTAGGTGAACTAGGCAGGTGGACCACGGGTAAGGAAAGATTTTTCATTCAATGTAGTGGAAAATTTCTTTGCATTTTGTTTATTGTGTAGAATTAGTTGTTCTATTTCTTCATAAGAAACTTCGGTCTCAGGGTACATTAGAGTGAACTTGTGCTCGATCCCTCAAGGAAGCAGCTGTGTGGACATTTGCAAGTGCGATGTGATGCACCTAGCGGACAAGGTGGACCTGTTCTCAAAGGGCACAGTTGAGGGCTGGTGGCCATTGGCAGCCGCGGAGGGCTTCACCGCCCGCGACCAAATCACGAGTGAGGTGCTCCAAATCTGTACTTTATTTGAACAACTAGTTGGTGCCCGCGACTTCGTCCGCGTTGAAAAAGATAAAATAGCATATCCCGTGTCCCGTACGTCTTAAGTGTTTATCTACCAACTTTCATGAAAATCAGCCAATTAATTCGTTTAAGAGTGATGGAGGAACATATATACATACAGAAAAAAAATCTAAAAATGGTAAATTTAGTTTCAGTATCACGTATAAAGCTTATATACACGATATTTCTGAAAACAAAGTAAATTACTCCGTGACCGACTTCTACAGATTTATTATTAGTATTGATTCTCTATCCAAGTTAATGGTTAGCTCTAAACAGCGGGCCTATTCTCTATCAGTAGCACTACCATGAGTTGCTATCGAAATCTTACGTTAGTTTACTTCTGTCGATAACGAACCTTTCAATGTGCACGTGAATGATTTAACTACTAACGTTACGGTATTTCTCGAGAGAATCAGTCAAATTTGTAACTCATGGTACCGGTTTTAGTTCTTTGAGTGACCGCTAGAGGCGCTATACAATTTTTCATACAAATATTTTACGTTCTCGCTCATCTCTCGCTAGCGATTTCGGTCGTCATAAACTCATGGTAGTGCTACTGTGGTTTTTAAAAACGTGTCGACTTCAAAGTCGACTTTAAATAAGAAATAGTACTTTGTCAAACTAAAGACCACACAATAACGCGCCAATAACTTCATCGACATGTATAACTATGGAAAAAACGTCGTAGACATTTTGACATGTGCTTAGTGAATACCAAAGTAGACAATTGTCGAGTCTATAGAGAATACGGGCCCAGGGTAGAGTCATTGAAAATTTGTAAACAACCTGATTGTTTTAGGCTGCAATTGAAATGGTATTAACGGTACTTCCCAGGGAAAAGGCTATTTTAATGCCCGTTCCGATTGGAAGAGACCGTCAGAATTCTATTTCCGATTTAAGGTGAGCTTGTTGTAATATTCTCGAGCGTTTTGCCATTTTATATGTAAAAATATGTTTCAATAAAAAAACATCCAACTGTCGACAAACATTATACTCGTAAAAGGAAGAAATCCCCTATGAAGTTACAATATACATACATTCATTTTTTTTTAATCTACACCATGCTTTAGCCAAAAAAATTTTTTTTAATTAAGTACAAATAAGCACTCTGTATACTTATAATTTTGAGTATTCAAACAGGTTATTAGTTTTATTTTACACTGATAATTATTTAGGTATTATTTCAGACGAAAACAGTCAATTATGTCGGAAACCGTTCTGACGAAGTTGTGTCTGTGCTCCCAACAAATATGTTTGGTGTTCAGTCTATTCGTGGTGGCCATTGTTTTGTTGAAAATATTTTACTTCAACGACAGTGAAAACAGTCTTGAAGATGAAATCGACTGGGTGAGACATTGATTTTCTAAATATGTATTTGTTTTACCAAAAACTTTTTAACAAAAAATTAAACCACTGAAAAGCAAAAAATAATTTTATTAAAACCTTAGTAACTAAAGTTCTTACACTAATTACCTAACTAATTTTGAGTCGCCGCCGCGCATCACTCTTTACGTAACGTAAAACTCACCATTGCCGAGATACTCCATTGAAAAGTTACATTTCGGGTTGCGTTTGTCAGAGGACGCAATTTTATTTTTTAGATATGAAGGGGGGGGTTGATGTAAAGTTAAATCCAAATTTGTGGGGTTGCAACCCTTGTCCCACGGCCGCCATCTTGGAAAAAAGGGTTAAATGGTTTTTACGGTTTATCTGCCAAACTGTAGGTCTCACAAAAAAAATTATTTAACATTTTTTGTTGAAAATAAAATTATCTACAACTTTTGTCCAGTAACTTTTAGTCGTAGAACCATAAATAAAAAAGTTATAAGCGAAAATCCATAAAAATAAAAATTTCTATTTGTCGATATAACTTCTTTGGCAAACGCAAGGTAAGCCCCTAAAAATGTAACATTTCAATGGATCAAGATATTTGTAAAAAAAGCGTTTCTCGAGATGGCGGCTAACGCTCGCGGTTTCAGGTGACACAAACTTGGATTTATACTTGAGGAGACATGTCTCTGACATAATTAATCCAATCGAAAAATCAAATAGCGGGATTTTTTGCGGATCTAACCCATTTTTGAGTTATAAATCTTGGACTGTTTGTATATAACGGTAACTGGTAACGGCTGGTTACCATCCTCATCTTGTCGAAATCCCTCCTTTTCGGACTAAGCGCTTTGAAACATCCTTTATAATGCGCACTGCCAAGGTTTGCAACTCGCTGCCGGCGTCTGTATTTCCGAGCTCATATAACTCTAATCTTTTCAAAGTTCGAGTGAATAGGCATATTCTGGGTGAGCTCGCTCCATCTTAGGCCTCATCCTTGCTACTCAGCTGGTTGTTGGCCAAGAGCAAACCCATCTTTAATAAAAAATAAAAAAAAATGCAGTAGAAAAGATGTTGATTCAACCTCAGTGGTATGCATGGACCTCAACCTCGCACTGTTCACGGTATATTTGTCAGAAGTAATCATAATGCTCTATTCCTACAGATATTCGCGATATGAGCAAAAACCTAAAAAAAAATGTATCTTCAACCCCCCCTTACACTCTCAGCACAACCCCCACCCTTGAGGATTTTTAGTATGTTAATGTGGATACCGTAAAGTATAATTCCACCCATTTTCAAAACTACACGATTTATTTCCCCTGATTTTTCTAATTTGCCTCAGCTATAATTTATTTTGAGAATCCATTCAGAGAGGACGATATTTTTCAATTCAATACATTGAATATAACACATTAATTTGTTAATTACATCTAATATTAATTAATTAGTTATTCATAAAATATAATAAATATATTATTTTTTATGTAGTCTGTTTTAGTTCAACGTCGACTTCTTATAATCCTTATCCTTACATATTATATAAAACAAAGTCCAATTTTGGTGCCTTAATGCATACAAATGTGTAGAGGTATGTCATAAAATATCTTCTGTACAATTATGTATTTGATCAGTAAAATAAAGACAATAACTTCATTATATAATGTAATTGCATTTTTATAATCACTCGAGTGAAAACTCATAGAGACTACTGGATATATCTAGAGTTCATACTTAATATCGAAAATTCACCTTGTATATGATTTTACCTATACTAATATTATAAAGAGGAAAGATTTGTTTGTATGTTTGTACAGAATAAGCTCCGAAACTACTGGACCGATTTGAAAAATTCTTTTACTATTAAAAGCCGACATTATCCGTGATGAACATAGGATACTTTTTACCGCGGGAAAATGCTTCATTCTTACGGGAAATCTAAAATAAAAGTAAATACTAGCGGCTTGGCCCGGGAGATAGCGCCATCTATCCAAAATGCGGTAGATAGCGTTTTATACATTTCTACGTGGACGAACTCGCGAGCATTAGCTAGTATCTTATCTCGTATAAGTTTATTAGAAATTCTTTAAAAACAACGAAATTATACCTAAATGAAAACACTAAAAAAGTGTAACACGGATTTCTAATGAAACTGAACTATATTCAAAACAAGAAAGCAAGCTGTACAGAATAATGGTGTTGAAAATTTTACTTTTTCCCGATTATAAGAGCAAATAAATTATTGTACACGTTGCCCCCGTGGTGATATGATAATTATATGATATCCGTCTATTACCAACCAACCGACAAACCATCTCGGTGTCGTTTCAAAATACGATGCATGTATTCGTGATCGCCATCTAACGGCATAAAGCCAAACTCCAAATCAACGCTACACGATTAGGGATGCGAATCATCCTAGCTAGATAACCGCAAAACAATTTATTTGATTACAGCGCTCTCTAGCGTTGAGTAGTTGAACTTTATTAGACCAGAGGCTGTAAAGAATTCCAAAGTAGTTCCGTTTATCCACCCTAAGGTAGATACTCGGAAACCATGTAACAGATGGCAGTGTTAGTTAGTTTATTGTCAACTTTTGGAATATTATTTTATGTTATTTTGTTTGTACTGGGCAGCACATAGATGTAGAATTACTACCGTTCCGTTAGAATATTGGCAACGTAATTATCATGGCGAGACTAAAAACAAAATACATTAGTGTACGTGTGATAAGCACGTGTGCGAGACAAATAGTGCTTCGCCAAGCTGCCTCTACTTCGATTTATCGATAAGTACAGATTGCATCGTCTCTTCTGAATTGGCGCAGATGTATTATGTGGAATAACTTTATATTTGAAGTAATAAATAAATAATAATCATAATTTTATTTTATTTGGGAAAACAAACAATTTACTATATATTACACCATACATAGTAAATTTGTTAAAAGAGAAACATACATAAATAAAGGTACATAACAGTGAAATCAACAACATTTTAATCGGCCTGCTTTTTTGTGCCTTTATATTTTTTTATTTTTTTTGTTTCAATAGTTTTCTTAAATTTTTTCTTCTTCGAAAAAGAACAGAAATGTTTGCTGTAGAGCTCTACAGCAACTCTGGGTACTGAGCTACGGAACCCATTCTTCTCTATTTATCATTTTTAGCCATTTTTGTCAAACATCAATATTTTGAGGCAATCTGAAACAATAGAGTTTAAAGAATTATTTTAGGGAAATATTTACAACAGTCCCATTTGGCTACGGAACCCAAAAAACAAACAAATTTAGATTTAATATTACGAAGTTGTTTAAGGCTGCATACAAGGCATACCTTTGCATGTATGCAGCCATATTATTCATACTCTAAAGTATATAATACTACTCTATCGAATATCGATAAGAAGTTATCGATAGTGTCAATCTCTACAAAAGTCATAAAATATATACAATATCATATGCATAAAAGTATACAAAATCAGGTAAAATTCTTGTTATTATTTTAAATCAAATACCTATGCATTCACAGCAATAGTGAAATAAAGTATGATAATTTTTTCTATCCATTTGTGTACAAAACTTTTGTAACAGTTCTAAAACATAGCATTTAGAGAGAAAGATGTTTTAATCGTACTTACGTGTGAAATGTATAATTCTGTGGGTTTTCCTTCTTAAATGAGTTACATCCAGGTCCAGGGTAATGAATCACGTCTACTAAACACTAATTTACACTTTAAAACACGAGATTTTGCACAAAATATACGAATTTGTTTCGTTCAAAACTGACGTTGGGCCGATATAGGCAGATAGCGTGTACGTGAATCGTTTTGTCTATCTGTCTCGCTCTAACATACGCGTATACTATGTTCTTTCTCTTTTTATTGCCGATTTATATACTCTAAGATCTTTGGGGCAGCAGGTTGGACAACATAAAGATGGCGTTTCAATCGCGTAACATTTCATTTCGAAGACTGTACGGGTGATATCGGTATCGTTTAAAAATCCAACGAGGGTGTTGTTGATCGCCATCTAACGGCAAAAAGCTAAACCATTTGAGTTTGGCTTTTTTTGCCGTTAGACTTTTGACTCCTAAAAATTTCCGCGCTACGCGATTAGGGATGCGACACATCCATACAAATAAATAGTTCGATATCTATAAAACAATTAATTAATATTTTTAAACTGCAAAATGTAAAATAGTTTGAATAAAATAAAATAACTTTATTTAACCTTAATAACTAAGTTCTTAAACTGATTATAAATTATATCTTTAGTTATTTTCATTTGTAAAACAATAACAAATTTCGCATGTTGCAATAAGACAAAAGGTTTTCGTCCAAGTTTAATTTATAATTTCTATCCAATGACATCCAATATATATGCGGAATGCATATAGATATGCGGAATGCCTGCTTTCCACTTCACCGCGCAAGCCCCTCACCGCTAACGCACGCATCGACGGAATAACAGACCACTCTAGACGTTTTCCATACAATTAGGTGTCCGACGCCGCATAGCGCTTGCCGCAGCGTTGTGCGTTGCGATCAAGAGACCAGCGCTACATGGACGACGCTGACGCTCCTAGTACGTGGCACCTACGCGCCGGTGTCGACATTTGAAGGTGACACCAAGGACCGATTTGAATGAAATTTGGCATACAGATAATTTATTACCTGGATAATACTCATTATCCTGTAAAAAAGTTTCAAGGCAGATCGTCTAAAAATTTTAAAAAGAGGGCACCACTGTCGCCGTGACGGCGCCACCGTCGTCGACAGCGATATTTTATTTTCTTGGATTAAATTGGATTAATTTAAATTCATGACAGTGTCGTAATACCTGTACCTGTATAAAGAGTGTTATTTGTACCCGAAGAATTCAGATACAATGACCCAAGAAAATCTAGGTCAATCTAGGCCTTCTTTCTAATAGGGGTTTCCCCTTATGAAAAGAAGGATAAACGAGGAAGGTTTGTGTATATAAAACACTAACTGTTGCACGCGACTTCGTCCGCATAACTTTATAAAAATAAGTCTAGATTACTCGCTGATAATATACCAATAGGTGAAATAATTTTAAAGTCGGCCCAGTAGTTTTTGAGTTGATTACAAACATACAAAAATAGGAATCTTCTCTTTTTCTAATATTAGGTAGTACAGATTGCATATTAGTATGCAGGCATAACTCAGAAAGATAAGTGCAAGGAGGATAGAAAACTAATTGCCAATCATAAATTTCGATACCCAATAGATATTCGGCAATTCGTGTCGGTGACATTGAAATATACTGAATATATGGAGCAATTACAATAGCCCGACCAAAATATAAGGGTGAAGATACATTAATTCCCAACAAGCTGAAAGTGGGTATAGTTGTTCAAAACATATTTAAAAATAACATATTAAAACTCCTCAAGGTATTCAAAGTCAAAGGTCAAAAAGACGATACATCACTATTGACGCAATTTACTTACACCCAGAATAAGAAGAAGATAAAGAAGAAGGCTATGAATAGTGATGTATCGCATGTCTCCTATAGCGTCCGCGTATAACTTTTACAAATTTTGTATCGTTATATCTCAGAAACGGTGGCTCTTAGGAAAAAGTATTGATACATTTTTTATAGATAATTCTATGGTCTACAATTTTGTCTCAGGTAATTTTATGATAAAACTTACCGTTTAGCTGAAAATCGCGAAATACCCATCTTTTTGACGTTTGACCTTGAATTTTTTTTTTCCAAGTGCCGGAACGATGAGAAGTTTTAATTGTATGTTATTTTTAATTATGTTTTGAACAACTATACTCACTTTCAGCTTGTTGGGAATTAATGTATCTTCGAAATGTTAATTTGTCCGGGCTACAAACAATATTGCCAAAGATTGCTCCACTAATTGCTCCACATTGATCCATTATTGTTGACGAACAATTTTTTGGGCAAAAATTGAGCAAAAAGTGTAAACTCACCTTTAGTCACCACTATTAATGACATAATTAAGTAAAACATGCGATTTGGAGGTCCACCTCGTTACGGCGCCTTTTGTTTTGTTACAATTATCCTTATCCTAATAATTACTTATCCTTAGATGATCAGTTGTTCAAATAATTGTCACCAGTTTTGATAATGCGGCTTCGAACAAGCGTAAAAAACCTGAGATAAAAATGCAGTAAATATTCTTCGACAGAACTATAAACAGGTTTATTTTACTTATTATACTAGCTGGTGCCCGCGACTTCGTCAGCGTTGAACAAGAAAAAAGTAGCCTATCCCGTGTCGAGTACGTCTAAATGTTTATCTACCTAGTTTCATGGAAATCAGTTAATTCGTTTAAGAGTTATGGAGGAACATACATACATACATACATACATACATACATACATACATACATACATACATACATACATACATACATACATACTGTATGGCCTGGCCTGGCATTCGCGACCTTGGACCCGGTTGCATTTGGACTTTATGGGCCCGATTGCTGGAAAAATTTATTTAGTAGTCGTAGACTCCACGTCTAAATGGTTAGAAGTTTTCCCAGTTCCTAGTACAGCCGCGGGTAGCACCATAGGGAAGCTTAGGGAACTATGGAGCAGGTGGGGTATACCTAGGCAGATAGTTAGCGATAATGGACCGCCGCTGACCGTGACCCCTGGCACCACCAGTACTGCTGGGCTGCCTGTCAAGCTCTGTACAAACTCGACGTAAATGCCCGAAGCGTCGACACTTGCTGCACATGAACTTCCGGTAGCGACAAGTGCCATACGCATGGTCGTTGGCTCCACACGCCCCACAATTAACCGCTTCATTTTCCGCTGGATCAGCATGACCTGCCGTCTTCGCGCTGCCGTTTTTGGGTACGCGTGAGCTCCTCCCGCCGCTCCAGCCGCCCGAGCTCTTCTGCCTCTGCCCGTAAGCCAGTGCATGTACAGCACTGGTAACCGCCGATGACAGTGGTGCGCCCTCGACCTCCGCTGCATCTCTCTCCGCAGCTTCCAGGGAACTCGCCAGAAGAACGGCCCGGGAGAACGTGATTGAGTCATCCTCCGCGAACAGCCGTTGTCTAATTAAATCACTTTTAAGTCCGCACACAAACTGGTCACGTAAATTTTCATTAAGATTAGCAGCGAATTTGCAGTTACGTGACATCTTCTTTAAGTCCGCTACGTAGGCCGCCACATCTTCTGACGCAGCCTGACGTTTTTGTCTGAACCGGAATCTCTCCGCTAACGCTGATGGTGTTGGTTGTAAATGGTCCTTCATCAATTTAACGACTTCAGCAAATGTCAGTTCCGATGGCTTCTTTGGACTGGCAAGACTTACCAGCAGTTCATACGCTTCGTCCCCCATGCTGGCTATTAAAGAGGGTAAGCGTAAAACATCCGCCACATTGTTGGCCTTGAAATACATTTCAAGTCTGTCGATGTATGATGACCATTGTCCGTTATTTATATCAAACGTACTTAATTTTCCGATCGACATTTTTTTCTTTACTTTTAAACAGTACGCGCACAATTCGTTCTATAAATTTTCCTCGTCGCCAGTGTTAGATATTAGGTATATGTGCGGACAGCAATGAAACGTTGTTCGTGTTTTAGCGTATATTTAATGACTGACTTACAATTCTTAGTAACTTACAAGGTACCCTATACATGCAAATATAATAATAATAAATACCCTACATTACACATACATACATACATACATACATACATACATACATACATACATACACTTACAGATTTATTATTAGTATTGATGACAAGACGTCCAACGAGGCCTACAAGGTCTTTTTTTCGCGGGATTCTTACGATTAGCTGTGTTTTATTAATCGTATTTTATTATCGTTTTTATATAATCGTATTTTAATTTATAACACCTACAAAACTTATAATAAGCGTTTTCTTACTTTTGTTATTAATTTGGTTTACTATGTTGCTTACAATGTGAATTATGAATATGTAATTCTTTGTGAGAATAAATATAATTTTCTAAACCTAAACCTATTTTAATCAACTGCAAATGCATTTTAAACCTTACGCCCGTAGCCTGCTGTTGACAGTTGATACTATAAAGCTCCGTTCTATTAATAGTGAAAGCTGCTCGCAGTGAAAGTTCAATCACTATGTAACTTATATACCTAAAATAGCCGGCACACTAGACCTGCACCAGACGCATGCATCTATATTTAGATTTACAACCCCCAGTTACACACCTATTACTAAATGTTACTCGGATAATCAATAGTACTTTTCAATGGATATATAAGTAAATGTCGAGATCGATAGTTGAGTGACAAACATGTTACCGACTCCGACTTAAGGGTCATAGATTCGATTGTTGATATAATCGTATGTTATATGTGTGTTAGTGAAGCATGGCTCAGTTAAATATTTAAAATAACAATGTGATTTTGTAAATTAAGAGATGGATAGAGAGGTGAGGACAGTTCAGAGGGTTGCGGAGCAATGCAGCTTGCGAAGTGTGCGTCGCTGCCATGTCTCGACTCATTGTGACGCAGCTGCTTACGTCATGGTACAGATAAAGTCGTCTGTGGGTCCGGAAGAGGCCTCTACGCATGCGTATTGGTATTGAACTGCGTGCCAAACAACGCGCACCTCAAATAGAGCTGTGGTATGGGGCATTAGACACCCCATCCACCCGTTTGTGGGTGGCGCCGGGGGGTAGTTTCAGTCATGCGCAAACACTAACGCGAACCAGCTCATCGACCTGATCAAGTTCGCGTCTCGGTTGGGCCTGCCTCCCCTGTACTACGACAGATAGATGTACTCTATGTACGTTCACACGCGATTATACGTAAATCTATCGACAGCAGTCGGTGACCGCGCGCAGCGATGCTCCACGTGAGAGAATCCCGTAAATAAATCGCGTCGGACGAGGTCGGGAGGTTTAGGTTTAGGTTTAGTCACCAAACACTTGAAACTGTCACAACTCCAATAACCGACTCCGGTCATCGGGTAAGTCACGGGCCATCAACCTAAACGTCCATGACATCGCGCCACGTTACCTATCACCACAAAAACCTCTGTGACATGACATAAACTGTGGTTCAAAAACGTTTTTGTGATAACCAACAGTGATGAAACGCAATATCAAGTGACAGACATGGACTTGTGGTAGATGTGGATGTGTTTGTACGGCTGTTTGACCGCACGAGAGAGCTTTGATGTCACCTTATTGATATTTTGGAAACACACTAGAAGACTGATCTCCTGGGATTACCGGGATATTAAAAGAAGGTAGGTATGTAATGATAGAGTACCTATACATATAAGAAGGCTGTGCGTCATAACGGCTAGAGCGTTCTTTTAAAGAAAGCTTGTGATAACCTCCACGCTTGCGATAAATAAACTCCTAGTTAACCTAGTTAAACTTTTAAACCTAACCTATAACATAGATTTAGGGCAAAGCGATAAGCCTATGCGGAAATTTTATTTTACTACAAATAAAAACACTCTACTACAAATGTACCTATTCAAAAACCAAATATTGTGTGTAAATAGGACGTGACAAAATAATTTCCCGCCAAAAGTTGTCGTAAACTTTTATGAACACTGGCGCCATCTACACTTATAAACTATTTTAACACTTTAAAAATTAGGTCAAAGCACAGCTACATTAGTTCGTCGGAAGAATTTATGTAACTGCATAATGTAATTAACATTGACAATTATTATTGAAGATTGGGCAAAGATTTTATTACTGAAAGTATTGTTAAGTATTTAAATCAAAACTATATAATTAAAAACATATTTAAATGAAAAATTATCCCGTTGTTTCTGAGTTTCGAGAAAGCATTGCTCTTTAGGTCAACTCAATGTCAAGAATTTAGGGGCTTAGTAACTCTTAGGGCCTCTTTCACCATCTGTCAAGTAGGCTAACTGTCATTTAAAGACACCAGTAACCGGAGATAATGGAGCTGATATACCAGGTACGATAAAAGTCCCAAACATTAAAAAGAAAATAATAAAAATAAATCGCCTATCGAAGAATGCAATAAACCGAGTGCATAATTTAATAAAACATAAAATTATTTCTAAAAGTAACTAATCAACACTTTACTTGTAGTTGGTGAAAGAGGCCCTTAGTCGGACTAATTCATCCTACGGGAATACCGGATTTGATATATAGTTGATTTATTAATAATTACAAAATTGATAACACGAGACTAAAACCTGTGGTTTTTAGTGTTATCATTTTACATGTTATTTTATATATTAGCCCTTAAAATTTAAAATAAATAAATAAAATATACGTATTTTTAAAATTATTAAATTACAACTTAATCTATGGTTAATTAGAAATGCTTTCAGTAGCCGGTTTATGAAATTATAAATATAGGTAACAGTGAATACTATTCATTAAAAAGATTGTATTCATTGATTCATTAAAAAATCCATTAATAATAAATTATACTGTCGCGTCCGGTCCATACATACTGACAAAAAATAGCTTTTCCTATATGAACGCAAGCCACGATAGAATTCAACCATAAAGTATTTTAATAAATTTTCATTTATCAAGTAATCTAAGCAAAAATTATACAAATAGTACTTAATTCTAGTACCTAATTATATCAAGTACTTTCATAATTTTTCATTTATTAAATAATCTAAACAAATTGATGGTAGGTTGCAAAAGTTTTACGAGTCCCAGAACTAGATGGACCTGGTTGTGGCTCTGTCATATCCAAGTTTCATTCAACTTGTTTGTGCAGTGCAAGGCTGCTCGGGGAATCCCCGCAATAAGGTGATAAAGTTTTGTGGTGTTGCCATAAATACATTTTCAATCATCGTGAATTAGTTTAAAAACATTCTATCTTTTAAGTTGGACCAAATTACCTACACATAGGTAGTTACGAAGTTATATCAACATCGGTTCAGTAGTTTATTAGTTCATTGACCTCAAACATGTCAAATTGACGAGTAAGGAAGCTAACTCAGAAAACTTGATGCTTTTAAGAGGAGTACTAACTTGTCGTCTACTTTGTCTTAAGTAATGAGTTCTTTATTGAGATAATAAAACACAAAACATAAAAATGTAAATGTTTTTACATCAAAACTTTTACTTTCAATGAGACAGTTAATCTATAGTTCTACTAAGTCTACTAGTCTACTACTAGATCTACTACTACTAGTTCTACTAGTCTTTTGAGTTATAATGTGTAGATGGTGCTCTCTTATTAGTACAAGGGGGTAGATGGATGATCAAATTTTTTTTTAAGTTTTAAGAACGTATTTTCATACAGTTCCAAAGTCTCTAATTTCCTAAGGGCAGTTCTGAATTCTGAGTAGGACTCCTTCACTTCAGCACTTTCACGATCTCTTGGAGTAGGACTGACGAACATTACATTATTTATGTAAAACATCATTATTTTCTTTTTCTTCGCATATTATTATAGACCCAAGAGCCCATTTCAAGGGAAAAGTGACGACCCAACTACTTGAATATATATATAAGTATAATATATTACTAGCTGTTGCCGGCGACTTCGTCCGCGTTAAAAAAAAATAAAAAGTAGCCTATCACGTGTCCCATACTTCTAAATGTGTATCATGAAATTCAGGAGTGATGGAGGAACATACATACATACAGAAAAAATCTAAAAATGATCAATTTAGTTTCAGTATCATGTATAGAGCCTATATGCACGATATTTCTGAAAACAAAACAAATCCTACAGATTTATTATTATAATTGAAAACTTTCTCGCATAATGGCATCATGGGGGAAGCAAACATTGAAACTTATGTGGTTTATACCTTTTGGATTTGCTGATCAAGATCCACAACTCTCCTTCCCTTTCCATTTGCCGCTTCATCCCCCCACATCGCAAAGTTTGTCCCCATTAAAGGTTATTTAAGTATTTTGCAAAAATTTTAATAGATACAAAAAAAGTGTCAAAGGAAAAAATTACCCTCATTAAATTCTTAACAAAATATATTGTATACACTTTCCGATTATCTTGACAGATTTCAAGTTACAGTAAGTTTTCAAACTAAATTTCTTAGTTGGAAAACTAGCTATAACTTGAAAACCGTCAAGATAATCAAAATAATATATAGAATATATTTTGTTAAGAATTTGATGAGAATAATTTTTGCCTTTGAAACTTTTTTGTATCTTTGAAACTATGAAACTTATTAAACGTTGAAAGTTGGTTCAAAAACTTGCTTTAGCTTGAAAACCGTGAAGCTAATCAAAATAATGTATAGAACATATTTTGTTTAGAATTTAATGTGTTTTCAAGTTATACCTTGACATTGACGGTTTTCAAGTTATTAGCTAGTTTTCAAAGTATTAAAAGTTTTCAAAGTATAGGTTTTCAAGTTAATCAAAATGATACACAACATGTTTTGTTTATTAATGAGATTTATTCTCGCTTTTGAAACTTTTTAATATCTTTAAAAATTTAAAACTTATTGAACTTTGACGGTTGGTTTGAAAACTTGCTATAACTTGAAAACCGTCCAGCTAATCAAAATAATGTATAGAACATATTTTGTTTAGAATTTAATGAGGGTATTAATATAGAATAATATAGGTAATTATATAGAAAAATAAAATAATTTTTCTCTGTCGTGTTAGTTACACCATTTATAACACGAAAACGGCTTTTTCGGGAGTTTCGATCGGATTTTTATGATTTTTGTCTCATCATTGTTTTATTGAATTTGTCTCCGTGCTAAATAGAAGAATAACCAGTAACTATTAAAAAAAAAAAATCATTTTCTTGCATTGTGGAGTGGTTATATTGCTTAAATTCTAATGAAGCAAATACAGCATTGGTGGTGTAATGGTAGCAAAGTGGCAAGGACAAAAATAATCTACATTGAATTGCGAACAAAAATGGTCTACTTCATAATCTTGCTAAAGTGAATGCTTCCAGAGCTACGGAGGGTGTAAAGTAGCAATTGTTTTTTAGGTTTTTGGAAAAATAGTACGAGTACAGTATCACGAGGAAATGAGGGCTTTATTATTATTTATCACAAAAGCCGGTTAATTCATTGAGAGCTAGAGTACAAGCGGTCATATGTGGACTATACGTGAATTCTATAAAACACAGTCGATCATTGTAACTCTCTGCGGATTTCGCAGAAGTAGCGTAAACCCGAATTGGGAACGGGACGGCTCCATCGATCGTTCGGGGTCACGCGAAATTTGCGAGCGTGGAGGCAAAGATAGGGCAGGCGTGATGGAATGGGAAAATCGATGTGAACAGCTGACTTCGAAATCACGTTACTCATATTGTGGACAGTATGTGGAGATTAAATTTTGTCGTAAATTTCTTTATGGTGTGTCTAAAAACACTTTTAGGATATTTACACGTGACCACCGTGAGGGTTTGCTTTTTTATGAATACATTGGCCTCATCTCTCCTCAACGCCTGCACCAATATTCTTATGCGCGCGCATGCTACTTTGCACGCAAAAAAAATATATATTTCGTATTTTTATTGATATACTAGCTGTTGCACGCGACTTCGTCCGTGTGACTTTATAAAATATTATACATTCGTGTCTGTGATACCATGGAAATACACATATAAGGATAATTCTTACTACCCGTTGTCCTATTACCCGTTTTCGCGTAGGAATAAAGTATTTTCCCGCTGTAAAAAGTAGCCTATGTTCATCACAGATAATGTCGGCTTCTAATGGTAAAAGAATTTTTCAAATCGGTCCAGTAGTTTCGGAGCCTATTCTATACAAACAAACAAACAAACAATCAATCAAATCTTTCCTCTATATAATATTAGTATGATAGATAATAAGTATTAGAGCCCATCAATATAATATATTAATAAAAAAAACGTATTTGGTTGCTAAATGATTAGCAAAATAATTTTCTGTATCACTATTCGTAGGTATTAGCTTCCGGCTCATTACAAATTAATCTCAAATCGTCTGTTTCCCATTACCTATTCATATAATGTGTAATAGTAGACAGTATATATATACTAATGAAGAGGTATAAAAAGCCTCACATTTTCTCTGTTTGTAGGTATGTAAATCTCCGAAAGAGATCGTCGATGGAAAGAGGGATTTGTGAGGATGGTTCATGAATATCTGATTTAAGCATATTTGCCAAATATAAGTATACAGGGCGCTCCAAGACTATACGACATGAAGGGAAAGTACCTTAAACATCGTACCTATAATGGGATATTTTGCTGAAAGAAGACTTTATATTATTTTCAAAGGATAGTAATAGTGCATTCAAAGATTCTCTAAAAATTACTTGCTTCGTCTGTGAATCTAACCGATCACCCGGTTAGAGAATTTTGATTCAAACATGAATATTATTTATTGCCGACGACGACTTAATTTTTAGAAAATCTTTGAATGCACAATTACAAACTTTTAAAAATAACAAAGTCTTCTTTCAGCAAAATAATCCAAATATCTACGATATTTCCCTTCATGTCGCATAGTCTTGGAAATATACAAAGAAGTCGTTTTTATCAACAAGTCTATATGTATATTCAATTTTCAACATACATTTTCAAAATAGTTATCTTTATAATATTAGGTAATATTATTACATTATTTGTCTCAGATTGTTATTGTTAATCTGAGTTATTGGTCATCAAAGTTTATTGGAGTTTACATCTATACTCTTTATTATATAAAGCTGAAGAAAGCTGTTTGTTTGGTTATACTCGCTACCCTGGTGCCAGAGGGGTGGGCTCGGCTTTCGCCTCGTGCCCGGTGGAGGCCGCCAGAAAGCTGGCGATCGGTGGCCGGCTGACGGTTGGATGGAGTTCTGCCTCCGTCCAACTGTTGGAACAGCGTCCCATGCGCTGCTACAAGTGCATGGGGCTCGGCCATCCGGTGGTCAGGTGCCCGTCCAGCAAGGACCGCAGCACCCTTTGCTACCGTTGCGGATCGGACGGGCACTGCGCCAATGACTGCGAGGCGGCGTTCCAATGCGCCGTCTGTTCGGACGCTGGCCTTCCGGCTAATCACCGTATGGGGGGGATGAATTGCTCCCCCCCAGCCATTAGGGGCCGCCTCATGGCGGCCAGACCGGTGGCCAGAACGGGGCCAACTCGCGTCGCAGGGGAGGAGAATATGGACACCACCAATGCCCATTAGGTCCACTACAAGGTTCCTCCAGGCGAACATCAACCACGCCGCCGGGGCACAGGACCTACTGTGCCAATCCATGGCGGAGTGGGAGATTCACCTGGCGGTGGTGGCGGAGCCATACGCGGTCCCCCAGAATCCCCGCTGGCTGGGGGACCTGGACGACTCCGCTGCTGTGGTGGTGAGGGCTGGTGGTGCGGCTCCTCCCCTTTCCCTCAGGGAGAGAGGTTCGGGTTTCGTGGCAGCAAACTGGGGGAGAATGGTGGTCGTGTCGACCTACTTCTCCCCTAACCGCAGTCGGGCGGACTTTGAGTCCTTCCTCGCTGCGGTGGAGGGTGTGGTGAGGCGCGCGGCCCCACTCCCAGTTTTGGTGGCGGGGGACCTAAACGCCAAATCCTCGGCGTGGGGGTCCCCTAGAACGGACGTGAGGGGGGGTATCCTGGAGTCCTGGGCGTTTGGCCTGGGGCTCCAGGTACTCAATCGGGGTACCTCTCCCACGTGCGTACGGTGGCAGGGTACGTCCATCGTTGACGTAGCCTTTGCCACTGCCTCCCTTGCTGCCCGAATCCGAAGCTGGCGGGTCGAGGAAGATGTGGAGACCATGTCGGACCATCTCTACATCCGATATGAGGTCTCCACGCTGGCCCCCAGCGCGTCACAGCGCCGGGATCCTATGGCGGGTGCCGCCTTTCCCAGGTGGGCACTCGCCAAGCTCCGCCCGGATGTGGCGGAGGAGGCTGCGATGGTGAGGGAGTGGTCGTCTCCGCCCCCTCAACTCGCAGGGGATCCCGACGGCATGGCTGAACACTTTGCAGATGACCTCCGGGAAGTCTGCAATGCCTCCATGCCGCTGTGGCGCCCTCCCCCTCGCTGGAGGAAGGTGTACTGGTGGGCGCAGGAGATTGCCTCCCTGCGCTCCACCTGCCTGGCTGCCAGGCGCGCCCTCCTCCGGTGCCGAAGGAGACGCTCCAGGAGGACGCCTGACGAAGAGGTCCTCCTTCGTCAGGCGTACAGGGACGCTCATAACGCCCTGCAGAAAGGCATCTGCAGGGCCAAAGAAGAGGCCCATGAGCGTTTCTTGGCTCTTCTAGACGCCGACCCTTGGGGTCGTCCGTACAGGGCTGTGAGGGGGAAGTTCGCTTCAAGCTCACCCTCCACAGCCGACCTAGATCCGGCGCTGCTTGATAGGGTCGTGGGATCTCTCTTCCCGACCCCCGGCCCTTTCGAGCCCCCTCGTATGGAACCTCCGGAACCTCTGCCGGAGGCCGTACTGCAGGGCTCTCCCGTCTCCGACGCAGAGTTCGAGGCGGTGAGGGAGCGTATCGGGAGGAAGAGGACGGCCCCGGGGCCGGATGGAGTCCCGGCCAAGGCCCTGGCTATTGCGCTGGGGCCTCTGGAGGAGCGGTTCCGGGCGGTGCTTGACGCGAGCATCGCCCGGGGCAAATTTCCGGCGAGGTGGAAGGTGGGGCGACTCTGCCTTCTCCGCAAGGAGGGCCGCCCTGCCGACTCGCCGACGGGGTACCGACCGGTGGTGCTGCTCGACGATTCCGGCAAAGCCTTGGAGAGGATCATGGCCCGTCGAATCGTCGAGCACCTTGAGACTGAGGGGCCGAACCTGGATGAGCGCCAGTTCGGCTTCCGCACCGGTCGGTCCACGATGGACGCGGTGGCCCTCCTCAGAAGGTGGACTGAGGAGGCCACCGGCAGGGGGGAGGCGGTTGTTGCGGTGTCACTTCACATCCGCAACGCTTTCAACAGCCTCCCTCACGAATGCATAAGGGCGGCACTCATGTTCCACAGGGTGCCGCCCTACCTCTGCGCCCTCGTCTTCGACTACCTCTCTGAACGGGTAGTGTTGTACGAGGGCGCAAATGGGTGCGTCCACCGACGCCCGATGGCGGCTGGTGTACCCCAGGGGGCCGTCCTCGGCCCCTTATTGTGGAACCTGGGGTACAACTGGGTCCTGCGAGGCAGCCTCCTTCCCAGGATGGAGGTTGTCTGCTTCGCCGACGACACTCTGGTCGCGGCGAAAGCACAGACGTGGGAGGACGCAGAGCGATTAGCGTCGGTCGGCACCTCTTTGGTCGTCCGGCGAATCCGCCTGCTAGGATTGGAGGTGGCCCTAGACAAAACTAGGGCCATGGGCTTCCATCCCCCACGCCGCAGGATCCCACCGGGGCTCCGCGTCCGAGTGGAGGGGGTCCGGATTCCAGTCGAGATGCATCTCAAGTATCTCGGCCTAACGCTGGACCCCCGCTGGAGTTTCGAGGAGCATTTCAAGCTCCTCGCTCCACGGCTGACCGCCGCCGCAGCCGCGCTCGGACGGCTCCTTCCGAATCAGGGAGGACCCGATTCAGCGTGCCGTCGACTTTACCACGGGGTGGTAAGGTCGATGGCACTTTACGGAGCCCCGGTCTGGGCGGAGAGTCTCACTCCCCGCACCCGGGCCCTCGTGAGGAGGCCTCAAAGGGTCATGGCGACCCGGGCCGTGCGAGCCTATCGCACGGTCAGCCACGGGGCGGCCTGCGTGCTTGCGGGCATGCTCCCGTGGGATGTCGATGCCCTGGTTCTGGCCCAAGTGCATCGGCATCGGGTCGCCGCAAGGGCTCTTGGAGAGAGACCCGTTGCCGAGGACGTGCAACGGGTCCGAGCAGAGGCACAGGGGAGGGCATTAGAGGATTGGAGTGAGGCTCTTCGCGAGCCTACCGCTGGTCACCGGACGATCCTCGCGGTTCGTCCGGTGTTGGAGGAATGGGTGAGGCGCCGACGAGGTAGCCTCACCTTCCGTATGGTGCAGATAATGACCGGGCACGGGTGCTTCGGTCATTATCTGCACCGTATTCAAAGGGAGGATTCGCCGCAGTGTCACCACTGCGGCGATCCTGATGATACGGCCGAGCATACACTCCAGGTATGCTCGGCCTGGAGATCCCAGCGCCGGGAACTAAGAGCGGCGCTGGGGGGTGGAGACGTCTCACTGTCAAGCATGGTTGAAGCCATGCTTGACAGTGAGATCACCTGGAGATCAGTTGCCTCCTTCTGTGAATCTGTTATGTCGCAGAAGGAGGCAGCTGAGAGGGAGCGAGAGGAAGAAGCCGGTCTCGCCTCCCTCAGACGCAGACGGTTGGGCAGGAGAAGGCGGGCATACCTAGCCCGTCTTTAAATGTCCAAGGGGGACCTGCGCACATGGTTGGCTAACTGTGTGTGCCTGCACAAGGTTCCCCCGTCTGGGGATTGCCTGGGTGTCTCCGGGCAATCCTCCGTTGGCGTTAGCCTAGCCAACAATGGCTAGGCTGCCCTGGGGTGGATCGGAGTTGTTGCCTCGGCAGAGCCCGGTCCACCCCGATCAAAGGGCAAGGAGGCACCGGGGAGTTTTAGTGGGTAGGGGCCAGTTCTGCTGGTCGACCCCCACATACCCCTGCCGCCTAGCCAGCGGCAGGAAGTCAGTAAACGGATCTCTCCTCGTCAAAAAAAAAAAAAAAAAAAATGGTTATACTCGCTAATCTCAGGTTCGAATTGAAAAATTATATTCGTGTTGCATAGTCCATTTATCGAGGAAGGCTAATAGGCTATAGAGAACGCGGACAAAGTCGCGGGCACCAGCTAGTTATAAATAATCATATAATTACTGTATTATCTACAAGCATTAATAATTATAATATTAAGTGAAGTTCGCTAAACGGCACGGCACGAGGGTACGGCACAAGGATCTGTGTTAGGACCCTTACACTACCTTACTTATGTTAATAGCCTACCGAATTTAATGACAGAATGTGACATTTATCAATTCGCCGACATTTATCAATCCCGGAGGGGTCCCCAAAATCTTTTGTTTGCTCACAAAAATATTAGAACTTTTAGTAGAAATAGTGATGTTCATAATTTAAATACTAGAAACAAGCATAGGCTTCAACCAAATAAAACTCGTCTCCACAGGGTTAGCAACTCCTTTATGGGACAATGTGTGCGCTTCTACAACAGGCTTCCAGCTAATATACAACAATTATCTATAAATAAATTTAAAGTTTATATTAAGAAAACCCTGTGCAAAAAGGGTTATTATAGGATATTAGATTACATAAATGATGACTGTCCTTGGAGTCAAATATAGTTGATTATTGTGTTATGTAGATTGCTATGTATTGTTACGTATTACTTTGTAATTTATTTATGAAAAGAGCAACTAGGGGGTTTCTTGCCGAGTTCTTCCCCCTAGAAACAGCTTTCCGAACCGGTGGTAGTTTGTAAAGAATGTTGACGAAGATAAATGTTTTGTAAAAACTTACGTCGAATAAATGATTTATTATTATTATTATTATTATTATACATGTTTATTGGCCTACGCTGATAATCCAAAAGAGGCCATTGACAGGCTCCAGATGGACTTTAATAAACTAATTGCATGGTCCCACGACGCTGGTTTGGTCCTCAATGTAAATAAAACTAAACTAATTTACATCAGCACTAGTCAGAACAGAATTAAACATCGGGTAGAATTAATAGCACACAACCATGACTGTCTCCACAAAAGTTTTATATGTAATAGTCCATTTACGTGTGACTGTGATCCAATTGAGGAAGTAAATAAACAGGTCTATCTAGGGCTTGTTATTGATAACCGGCTAAATTGGAAGGACCACATCAATAGTGTTTGTGATAAACTGAGAGCCATGCTTGCCAAATTTGCTATTATTAAATGGAAAATTCCCTATCATACCTTATTGATGCTGTATAAATCACTGGCTGAGTCGGTGATTAATTATGGACTATCTAGTTATGGTAGAACTTACAAAACGCATCTAGACAAAATATATACTCTGCAACTAAGAATTCTAAAAACAATTATACCACACAACATTAAAAGACAACTTAATGACGATGATAAATCAATATTTGAATTTTGTAAAATAATCCCGGTCCATAGTAAGGTACAGCTAACACTATTACTAGAAGAATACTTCAACAATGAATTGAAAAACGTTAAAATAGCTAATCCCAACAAAATAAATACACGAAGCAGCAAATATGAAAAACTAGAACTACCAAAATATAATAACTTATATGGTAAACGTAGATTGAATTTTTTAGTACCTTACCTTATTAATAATCTACCAACAGATTTAAAAAATAATTTAAACATAAAAAATATTAAATACAAATTAAGGAAATACTTTCTCCAAACTAAGTAGTGTAGCGCAAGTAAGTATATATTCATGAGTGTGTATGTGTATGTGTGTGTATGTATATGTGTGTGTATATATATATGTATGTATATATGTATGTGTATGTATGTATGTGTATGTGCATGTGTGTATATATTTATATATAAATGATAGCAATAAAGTGTGCAAAGTCAACAAGGATGCACTTATGCGAGCAGGCTGAATGTTGGAGTGGGACAAGCGGGTGCGTTGGATGTATTAAAGATGTAATAATATTAATAGCTGCCAACAAATTATGTACTTATTGTTTTTGTAGTATTTCTGTGTTATGTTTGTAATTATATATGATGTATTTTCTATTATACAACTCAGGTGTACGCTAGAAACTTAACCGAGTTTATAGTGCACCTTATCTGTATACCATTTATTGTTTTGTGTAAATAAATAAATAAATAAATAAATAAAAAAATAAAAAAAAACATATTTGTATAGACTTCTCTCTCAAGAACTTCGTAATTAAAAATATATTATGACTAGCTGGTGCCCGCGACTTCGTCCATTAGAACAATGAGTGCCCTATGTCCTTTCTGGTGTCCCAGAGAACGTGTATGCAAAATTTCATGGTGATCTGTTCAGTAGTTTTTGCGTGAAAGAGTAACAAACATCCACATCCATACAAATTTTCGCATTTATAATATTTTTACAGATAGCCTCAGCACTCTGTTGTTTTTCATTACGTATACAAAAAAATTGCTTATTTTGTTAATGTGAAGCATAGATTAGGAAAATTCGTAATACTTTCATGAAGGCCCCGTGGCGCAACGGATAACGCGTCTGATTTGACTACGGATCAGAAGATTCCAGGTTCAAATCCTGGCGGGGTCGATAGTTGTGGCACCAATCTTTTTTATATTTTATCTTTTTGTACTCGTATACAATACAATAAAATTTATATTTGAAATTGAATGCGATAATTGATTTGAAATTGAAATTAATCCTTAATTTATTTAAATTATCTCTTATTTACTTAAGGGATAAGCAATATGGTAATGGGCTGTGTGGCATCCTTACTGACACTCCGAAACACAACAGCACATATACTGTTATTTCACGGTGGTTATGCTAGACGTGCTGTCCAAATGACTGCGAAACGCATACAGGCAGTTAAAATTAAAGAAAAGTGGATGCCACAGTTATCGTGACGGCTTATGTCGGTGACTTTTGTACGTGATCTCGCAGTGTAACCCTTTCCGTAGCTCGTTGAGCGACATGACCAACTCTTACAGACTTATTATTAGTAATGATTGATTGAAAAATCACCAGCTAAAAGTACCATTAAC
The DNA here is from genome assembly GCA_918317495.1 of Synanthedon vespiformis. Lineage (NCBI taxonomy): Eukaryota > Metazoa > Arthropoda > Insecta > Lepidoptera > Sesiidae > Synanthedon > Synanthedon vespiformis. The sequence continues at coordinate 423,263 of OU906947.1, read as the reverse complement.
TCTCCAATTATACTTTGGTTGCTTTTGATATCTTTCATAGTACCATCAAATGCTTCAATCTCTCTTTTGTGTGACAAAAAGGCGTAAATATAACGTGAAAAATAAATATAACATCTGAGGAAATGTAATTATAATGTCCTATAATTATAATGTAACTATAATTATAATGTCATATGTATGTTTATAATGTCCTTTACTACAAATAAAACATTATTCTATTCTATTCTATTCTATTCTAATTATGTGATAATATTTTTAGATGACCCCATATCGTAATATAAACGCTTGATGCATTGTTGCTATAACACTTTCGCCAGGGGTTAGTTTTGTCCTTTCTCAGGCTCTAGACTACCTGTATACCAATTTTCATTTAAATCGGTTCAGTAGTTTTGGCGTGAAAGCGAGACAGACAGACAGACAGAGTTACTTTCGCATTTATAATATTAAGTTAGGATACTAGCTGGCCCCCGCGACTTCGTCCGCGTTGAAAAAGAAAAAAGTAGCCTATCCTGTGTCGAGTACGTCTAAATGTTTATCTACCAAGTTTCATGAAAACCAGTTAATTTGTTTAAGAGTGAAGGAGGAACATACATATACATACATAATTAAGTTTCAGTATCATGTATAGAGCCTATAAACACGATATCTCTGAAAACAAAGTAACCTACTCCATGACCAACCCTTACTATTAGTATTGATGACATTGGTTAGGTATATAGGTACCATATAGGCACATAAAATAAAATAATCAAAGTGTAACCATAGTCTAACAATCGAGCGTATTTTTTTAATTTAGAACATTTTTCGTTTGAAAAAAGGTTTCACTCTGAAATCTGGCAGCATGTTATTGATATACCTACAATTTTTTCTTTGAATGACAAGTTTTTAGACCGCCGGCAGTGTTTCGGCGCCTTACATCATTACACAAAGCACATGGGCAGCAAAGATCTGCGTTCCCTGAATTTGAAAGAAGCGTAAAGACGTGGGTGGTCCTTCGTGCACGCACGCGCAACTAACATCCAATAACAATTTGTTTAGCAACATCTTCCTTCTCCACTCTCATTTTTTCATGTTGAAAACTCCCTAGGGCAACTCACTCATTAAGAATGTTCTCAATTTCATACTGTAAAGAACTTATTGTAAAAATACAATGGATTCGTCAGTATCTAACTGCTCTATTGTCTGTGGTTTCATTGAAATTTGGATTTATTTAATCATAATTTCAAAAAAACCTACTCTTAATTTAGTTTATGAAAAATTTCTAGAACAACAAGCTGTTGCACGCGACTTTTTTTTATAAAATATAGCCAATGTTACCCGCTGATATATCTGATAATAATATAGCTTCCCAACAGTGAAAGAATTTTTCAAATCGGTCTCGTAGTTTCGGAGTCTATTTATTGCAAACAAACAAACAAATATTTCCTCTTTATAACATACTAGCTGTTGCCCGCGAACTCATCCGCGTTCAAAACGATATAACTATAGCCTTAAAGCCTTCCTCGATGAATGGGCTATCCAACACAAAAAGGATTTTTAAATTTTTTTTATTTAACTTTTTTATATATTTTTATTTATCTTTTTGTTTATTAGTTATATGGGCTTTAATTTTTTTTGCTTGATCAATTTTTTTTAGATTTCTTTATTTACATTTTTGTAGATTTTTCTCGCGAAACTTTTTGCATTGCAGATGGCTTCAGTTGAGTTGCTTTTGGCAAAATTTGTTCAGCAGGTATTAATAAGACAAGTAGGCCTATATACGAATTCTATAATAACATTTGTGGTTATAGTACAATAGGTATTACTTAGACGAGCCTCGAGCTCTGATTCTGTTATAAACTATCGTCTGGAGGAGGGTTGAAGGACTCGAAGGTGGACTCGAGGGGTAACGATCTGCGCATGTGCGCTGTCTGCGCCCGACAAATAAATTTCAAAGTGAGAAGTGAGTGACCTAGGTCACACAGTCAAATGATCGAGTTGCACTAAATTAAGGTGCAATCGATACGTGTTCATTCGAAGGTAGTCGGTACATTCCAGAACGGTTGTATGTATATTATACTAGCTGGTGGCTGGTGCCCGCGACTTCGTCCGCGTTGTACGATGAAAGGCTCTATGTCCTTTTTGGTGTCCCAGAGAACGTGTGTGAAAAATTTCATGGTGATCTATTCCGTAGTTTTTGCGTGAAAAAGTAAAAAACATCCACATCCATACAAATTTTCGCATTTATAATATATGTATCGCATTTATATCGCATTTATATAATGTATAATCCATACAAATTTTCGCATTTATAATATATAATACAGATAGCCTATGTTACTCGCTGATAATGTAGCTTTCTATAGGTTAAAAAATTTTCAAAATCGATCCAGTAGTTGAGATTATTCATTACAAACATATAAATCTTTATAATATTAATTGGTATAGTTATTATGTCACATGTTTGAGTGCAGCACTCAAGTTGGTTTTCATTACGTATACAAAAAAATTACTTATTTTGTTAATGTAAAATGTATACTAGCAAAATTCGCAATGTTTTCATGAAGGCCCCGTGGCGCAACGGATAACGCGTCTGATCTGACTACGGATCAGAAGATTCCAGGTTCAAATCCTGGCGGGGTCGATGAGTTGTGGCAATAAATCTTTTTTATATTTTATCTTTTTGTACTCGTATACAATACAATAAAATTTATATTTGAAATTGAATGCGATAATTGATTTGAAATTGAAATTAATCCTTAATTTATTTAAATTATCTCTTATTTACTTAAGGGATAAGCAATATGGTAATGGGCTGTGTGGCATCCCTTACTGACACTCCGAAACACAACAACACATAAGCTAGACGTGCTGCCCAATTGACTGCGAAACGCATACAGGCAGTTAAAATTAAAGAAAAGTGGATGTCACAGTTATTAAGTACAAAAAATATCTACATGGATTAGATGGCTTATGTCGGTGACTTTCGTACGTCTACGGATCTCCTCATTTCTGATTCGATCTCGCAGTGTAACCCCGAGCATAGCCGTAGCCCTTGCCATAGCTCGTTGAGCGACATGACCAACTCTTACAGATTTATTATTAGTAATGATTGATTGAAAAATCACCAGCTAAAAGTACCATTAACTCTCCAATTATACTTTGGTTGCTTTTGATATCTTTCATAGTACCATCAAATGCTTCAATCTCTCTTTTGTGTGACAAAAAGGCGTAAATATAATGTGAAAAATAAATATAACATCTGAGGAAATGTAATTATGTGTTAATATTTTTAGATGACCCCTTTCGTCAGCGAAAGCAATATAAATGTTTGATGCATTGTTGCAGGTTGCTATAACACTTTCGCCAGGCGTTAGTTTTTTATTTTATTATTCTTGATCCCTCGGGAACAGTTTTCTGGATGAAAAGTACCATATGTTCTTTCTCACGCTCTAGACTACCTGCATGCCAAATTTCATTTAAATCGGTTCAGTAGTTTTAGCGTGAAAGCGAGACAGATAGACAGAGTTACTTTCGCATTTATATTAGTTACGATTAGGATTAGTAATTTATCATCTGTTATATTTTCAATTTTCCAAAAATTTATGTAGTGGCAGTGCATAATAATGTGTTTTCCAGTCATTTGTGCAGTCGTCTCGTAGCAGTAACTATCTTCTTTACGGAATGTCATAGTGAAATAAATACCTATCATCATCATCAGCATCATCATCTCAGCCGCAATACGTCCACTGCTGGACATGGGTCTCCCCATAATTTTCCAATAGGACCTTTTTTCTCTTTTTCTCAATTAGGCTTATATATTCGTGGGTGGCAGCTTACTTTCAGTAGGTACCTGTGGCGTTACCATTACCACCTACCATCAAAATGGACCGTCAGCCTGTCAGTCGATCAATGCATAAAAAAAACAGCATCACATATCTACTTATAACTACGGATATACTTACGGATATTTGGTGTCGAGATCCGCGGATGTGGATACGGATGTGGCCTTAAAACGATAGTTGACGGCCATTAAATTTGACGCTCGCATTTTTATGCAAAATTTTGCAAAATAGCATGTTTTCGCCGAATATTTGATTTTAAAAAATAAAAAGTAATCCGAATGAAATTTAATAGTTTTTCATTGCTAACTAATTACATATATCTATGTAGTATTTCAGCTAAGTATGAATTAAAAAATAATAAGGTCTTTCCGTGTAAATAGATCCGCCAAAAAGTAACGGATACGGATACGGATACTATCTTCTCCATCGGATATCCGCGACATCACTAATTACGCATCACCTTCGTATGTAAGTCGAATATTGAAAATTTAATTAGCTTGGATGTTAAACAGCTGCAACGGTGCGAAGCGAAGCAGTAGAGTGCATGGTTTTCCAATCATAACTCCACGTGTCACGCTATTATGAGTTATTGAGCCACTCCCATTCCTCATCCTACTGCTATATCAGGTTCCACCGCAACTGCAGTCTATTTACGTAGTGAGGGAGGCGGGGAGGCTTGCTATATTTGAGTAATTGTGATGCGAGACGTGGCAACGTTGCCACACCGCTGTGCAAGGTGCATTCACTTGTGACGTCACGCATGCGCGTTGCGCATTGCACCGTTGCCGCTTCGTTTCATTCACAGCGGTGCAAGACGTTCATTGACCTACTGCAATGACGTCACTCGGAAACTATATCGAACTAGTCTGAAATCGTGCACTCGAGCACCGTATATATTATAAGTTACTCTATGACTCGAGCCGTTCACTCAAAATCTGAAGTTATTAAGAAAAAATAAACTTATTTCTCAAAATTTAAAGTCACTCAGGAATCCTAGTACCTAATATTATAAATTAGAAAGTTTTGTATGTTTGAACGTTTGTTACTCAATTAGGCAAAGATTTGGATTAAATAAGGCAAAAATTTATAGTTAACTAGCTGACCCGGCGAACTGGCCAGTAACTTTTATTAATTTTTATTTGGTTTCTTGGAACGAATTCATTAATTAATTTATGGAAAATAGAATAAAAGTAAGTCACTGCTTTCTCAGTTTTCAAATCTCAAAGACATTGGGCCCAATTAACACTCAATACAGACCATCACTAATTTGTTCAAAATTTGCTGAGTTATAAATATATTTAAATTGATCACAATCTTTAAGGTATAAGTTAGATAATAAGTGAAGTGTTATTTCGATAGCTTTATGATGGCTATCTTCAGGGGTGAGAGGTGAAGTGCTGGCTGTGACATTGCAGTTACGGTTACGCAGTACAAGATCAAGAATGAGTCCATTAATGTTATTGAAACCGTTATATTGTGGTATTGGTACTATATTGGTGTTCTTGTTATTTAGTAATTTTAATTGAGAGAATTTGTCGTGAACCCAATCACTTGAGATAATGTTAAAGTCACCTAATATTAAGAAAATGTAATTATTATTTTCGTTGTGAATCAATGAATCAATTCATAAGTGTTGTCAAAGAATGTTTGTATTGCAGATTGGTGATTATTTTTATGTCGAAAATAACAACAGGCAATGTTGTGTGAGGCAGAGTTCGTATAGGACCTGATATTATAATCTACTAGCTGGTGCCCGCGACTTCGTCCGTTAGAACAATGAAAAGTGTCTTATGTCCTTTCTGGTGTCCCAGACAACGTGTATGCAAAATTTCATGGTGATCTGTGCAGTAGTTTTTGCGTGAAAGAGTAACAAACATCCACATCCATACAAATTTTCGCATTTATAATATTTTTACAGATAGCCTATGTTACTCGCTGATAATGTAGCTTTCTATAGGTGAAAGAATTTTCAAAATCGGTCCAGTAGTTGTGATTATACAAACATTGAAATCTTTATAATATTAATTGGTATAGTTGGTTTGTCACATGTATGAGTGCAGCACTCAGTTGTTTTTCATTACGTATACAAAAATAATGCTTATTTTATTAAAGTGAAATGTATACTAGCAAAATTCGCAATGTTTTCATGAAGGTCCCGTGGCGCAACGGATAACGCGTCTGATCTGACTACGGATCAGAAGATTCCAGGTTCAAATCCTGGCGGGGTCGATGAGTTGTGGCAATAAATCTTTTTTATATTTTATCTTTTTGTACTCGTATACAATACAATAAAATTTATATTTGAAATTGAATGCGATAATTGATTTGAAATCGTAATTAATCCTTTATCTATTTAATTTATCTCTTATTTACTTAAGGGATAAGCAATATGGTAATGGGCTGTGTGTGTGGCATCCTTACTGACTCTCCGAAACACAACAACACATATGCTGTTGAAACGGTTTTAAGTCGGTTTATGTTTTGTTAAAAAGAGTTATTTGGAAGTCGGTTGAAAAAAGTACTGTTCCCAAGACTACTGGACCGACTTGAAAAATTATTTTACCATTAGAAGCCGACATTATCCGTGATGAACATAGGCTACTTTTTACCATGGGAAAATGCTTCATTACTACTGGAAAACGGGTAATAGGACAACGGGTAGTAAGAATTATCCTTGCGTACTTATCTTTTTCACATAACTTCTAAACGGCTGAACCGATTTGGTTGAAATTTTATATGGGTATTTCGTTGGTTTCCTGGATGATTTAAAATACAATTGGACCCGGTAGGTGGCGCTTCTGTTGGTATGTCAACTACTAAACGGCTTGACCGATTGGGTTGAAATTTTGTATGTGTATTTCCATGGTTTCACAGATACGAATGTATTATAATATATTTATGTATGTATGTAATGTACGAATGTATGTAATGTATTATTGTATTGTGTATGTTAAGGTACGCGGACGAAGTCGCGTGCAACAGCTAGTCTAAAATATAATAAAAAACTAACGCCTGGCCAAAGTGTTATAGCAACAAGGAATCAGGCGTTATATTGCTTTTACATTTTTTATAATACAACCCGGACGAAGACGCAGGCACCAGCTAGTATTAATACCTACATATAGATTTACAACTTTCGCGAAATGTACAATACTACATAAATAAACTTTATTCCAACGAATAGGAGACTTAATGAAATATTTATTGCGATTTATTATTGTTTCAGGCACAAATAGAAAAGCAATATTCTTTGTATTGAATGTGTTGTGAACTGAGGCGTGATAGAATATTTGACAATAACGTTAAATTTTGATGTTACCCATTGAGAATGATACAAAAGGGCAAGTGAAATAATAATGTGAGTTTGATGAATTTTCAAGTTAAAGTAAAGTGATAAAATTCAGAACTTTCTTTATTATGTTTCCTTTAGGACCATGGTTTATTTAACTACTAGCTGATTCAGACGTTCTATTTAAACGAGTAAAGGACATAATATAGAGACACATTTTTAAATTTTTGATGGCAAGTAATTTTAGGATTCTTAAAAATAATCTCATTTTTTTAGAAATAAGTATTAAATAAATATAAAATCAGGTTCGGTTACTTGAAGATTTGCTTAGACCAGCATCTTTTTGGTTCTATTGCTTGGAATAAATTGTAAGAGGAAGAATCGCCATATTTGCATTCCAAGCCATGGTTCTTTCATTCCACCGCAGTCTGTGTTATTCTGTTGATGTACTCGTATTTTGTGACTAAAATACAAATGACTGTAAGTGCTTGAATGTTGCATCAAGCCACAAAAAGTATACTTACTTGACAAGCATGCAAATGTTGACTGTCTAGTCTAGGGGCCCCTTGTTTCTTCTCAGGAAACCCTGGTAAATTTAAATTTATAATGACAATCATAATAGTTTCTTGTAGAAACCTAATTGATAAATAAATTTTGATGAAAGAGAGAGGGCATTGAAAAAGCGACGTCCACTATAAAGAGGCCAACGTTAACAGCTGCTTTATCTATTTATACCCCGAAGGAACGACCGGGGGTGAAGGGGTGCTCTAAATATACAGAGGACAGGCGAAACGGGGTGGGGGGTGTTGGGAGGGCGTGGTTTCCCAGCGCATGAACCGCCCATTGACGTTCGTAGCACCTTTCCAGGTCCCGTCGTTTCACAATTTACTTATTCATCAACGATTATTGTAAGCTACGTATACGCACACATGCAATTGTGTTACAACATTTATAATGAAAAATCGTTTTCACAATTTTCGTCTCGAGTGAGTAGGCGCTGAATGGCACAACAACACAATAGTTTTATGCTAACGTAAGAACAGAATGATAGCATAATGCCACATTATGCTATAAGATTATGATTAAACTCCACTAATAAGGTGTGGATTTGTGGAACAGTGTCCGCAAAGGCAGTCCTGGAGACCTTTTTAAACCGATGCAGATATTCCGCAAACCCGCAGTGACCAATGAGTTTTGGTGTTTCATTTTCTCTTTGATACACCCCACCACGGCAATGGAAGAAAGAGTTTTGTACCCTCCAGAGTAGTGCCACCCCTTTACATCTTTCGCCACAAGTCGATGGACTCCTTAACATACACACGCACACAAATTTATCATACCTACCCTACCCCAGATCCCTCCTCCATTGTTTAGAATGAATAATTAGTAATAAATTTATACATCATTTTGAAGTTTTTAAGTCCTACACAATAAAACTTTGTACCTAATAATGTGTTTATTGAATGTTATTTTGTTTTGCTGTTGGGTTTATGTTAAAAGTAAATAAAAATACGACAAGGGGCATCTATTATCTATAACTTTTGACGACCTTTAGTTTAGTCGCCGCAAGTTTAGCCAGTTTGTCAGGCCTCTCGTTCCCCCGATCCTCACATGGGCGCGTACCGAGTAGAGACTCTCCCTCAGCAAAGACCGGGAATCATTGAGAATGTAGACCTTATAGGCTCTTATCTGTTTTTAGCATTCTCATGCATCTTATATACCTGTCAATCAAATGATATTGACGAATAGTTAATACCAGTTATGCAGCTGACTATAAGTATGACATTGAGATATTGCCATGAGTGCTAATGAATCTGAAAAAGTACAGCAAGCGACCAGGGCCGGTCCTTGTTAAGCATTGAAGAGTCGCAGTGCGCGGCGCTACCGCGGCTGCGCGTCTCCATGCCACGTGGTCGAATGTGCCCGAGCTGACGCGAAGGTTGCCGAACTCGAACTCCTGCTACAAGAGACTTACGTGAGTCCGCTCACCAGTCACCCGGCCGCGCCCGCACTTTTTCCTCACATCTCGTAAATAACCTACAAGTGCCATATTAACTATCTGTGATCCGCTCACATAGCCAACAATAATGATTCTAAATTTTAATACTAGGAGCGCGCTCGTTGTGCTCAATTTGTGATAATTACATGAATCGGTGCCAGTGTCGGTGTAATCGATAACTGTGATGTGCGCTTGTGTGTGAATGTTGAGTATTGCATACTTTTAAGAAAGGTACGTTTCCCATAGAATAATTTAGTTATTATTCTATGACGTTTCCCAACACCCATCCATAGAGCAAACCAGCTCACGAATTATTTGTTAAGAAAATGTCATTATTCAAACACATTAATATAATTATATTACATACACTGTGGCAGGCAGAGGTCTTCCTCTAAGTAGGTGTATGAGAAAGTGGATTCAATTTCACTAGTTTTCTAAAGACATTTAGTTTTTCCTTTAATCTTAAAGCAATTCCTCATTTATCAGTTCTAATTGACGAATGAGAAATATTGTGTCTCGTCATGATTTGTAAATTAGAGCGTCTATCTTTTTCGTAGTTAATAGGTGCATCTTTTTATTTCGTAGTTATTAAACTAGCTTTTGCCTGCGACTTCGTCCGTGTATTGTGGCGAAACAACAATAAAATTGCTTTTTAATTGAATGGAAGGTATTATTCCTATGTCCTTTAAAGTCCTTTTCTGTTACCCCTGACAACGTGTATTATACAAAATTTAATAATGATAGATTAAGTAGTTACCTATCAAAGAGTTTAAAGTACCTATATATAGAGGGGTCATTGCGAAAATATTCATACAAATAAATTGATCTTTCTGGCCGTGGCTCCACCTATCATTATATAGTTGAAGTACATAGGATAGTAAATACAAGATATTTAAGCTACTGCAGAATAGATGTCACTATTGATGAGGTATGCTTTCAATTAGGGACCGGCAATTATAGTTATCGATAAAATATATCGATGAGCTAAATTTTTTTCTAAATATCGGTTTAAATAAATGAAAATCCCAAAACTACTTGCTTTTTTATCGATATTAATTTAAAATCCAATATGGAGCCTATTCAATACAAACAAACAATAAAATCTTTCCTCTTTATAGTACTAAACTTCTTCTATACTAAAAGTATAGATTAGTATAGATAATAATCAAGTAAAAAATAATTTTATGTACTCTTAAAAAAATATCGATAAAATATTGATAATCGTCAATCACTACGATAGTAGCACAGCTACAAATGTATCTATTGGACAACAGAGGGCGCCTATTTCAATATTTTCAAATGTTCTAGATCAATTTGTTAGAAATATCGTAATTTTCAATTATTTTAATTATTAGATACATAAATATACAAATACGTACGAAAATAAGCCGATATCAGGTGTAGAAATTTTATTATATCGAGATTTGCAATATCGCAAGGCACAGGACGGCATTATTGATTAAAAAATTTTAAACACCACTACTGACTCGACGTGTGCGTCTATGAAATGTCGGCAATGGACTGAGCAAGATATAACCACCTGGACATAAAAGTTACGTTAAGGATTCTTTCTTGTTGTCCGATTTGTCCGATCTATATATATAGGTGTTTAATATCTTTGTTACCTATAAGGCGTAACAACACATTTACTTAGTTAGGATTTAAGTAATATTAGTTTATAAATAAAAAAAACTATACAACTAAAGCTCGTCAATCGTCAACCACCTGGCTTCAGTACACAAAGATGGCAATAGATGGCGCTGAATGAATTATAAAGTGACCGGTGTGGATGTGATTGATTTGATTTGACTAAAATATAATAAATAAATATAAAATCCTCAATACATCAAATAACTTTAGATAATATTTACAATTGCTTGAAACAAATGGCGATTAATAGTTGGATTATGTTTTGGGTTTTTTTTTAATCTAGGGGGATTTATATACGTATATATCCTAAATAACTAATATTATAAATGCGAAAGTGACTCTGTCTGTCTCGCTTTCACGCCAAAACTACTTAACCGATTTAAATGAAATTTGGTATACAGGTAGACTAGAGCCTGAGAAAGGAGATAGGGTACTTTTCATCCAGGTGACATCCACTTTTCTTTAATTTTAACTGCCTGTATGCGTTTCGCAGTCATTTGGGCAGCACGTCTAGCATAACCACCGTGAAATAACAGCATATGTGCTGTTGTGTTTCGGAGAGTCAGTAAGGATGCCACACAGCTCATTACCATATTGCTTATCCCTTAAGTAAATAAGAGATAAATTAAATAGATTAAGGATTAATTACAATTTCAAATCAATTATCGCATTCAATTTCAAATATAAATTTTATTGTATTATATACGAGTACAAAAAGATAAAATATAAAAAAGATTTATTGCCACCTACTATCGACCCCGCCAGGATTTGAACCTGGAATCTTCTGATCCGTAGTCAGATCAGACGCGTTACCCGTTGCGCCACGGGGCCTTCATGAAAGTATTACGAATTTTCCTAGTCTACACTTCACATTAACAAAATAAGCATTATTTTTGTATACGTAATGAAAAACAACTGAGTGCTGCACTCATACATGTGACAATACCAATAACCAACTAATATTATAAAGATTTATATGTTTGTAATGAATAATCTCAACCACTGGACCGATTTTGAAAATTCTTTCACCTATAGAAAGCTACATTATCAGCGAGTAACATAGGCTATCTGCAATAATATTATAAATGCGAAAAATTGTATGGATGTGGATGTTTGTTACTCTTTCACGCAAAAACCACTGAACAGATCACCATAAAATTTTGCATACACGTTGTCTGGAACACTAGAAAGGACATAGGGCACTTTTCATTGTTCTCATGGACGAAGTCGCGGGCACCAGCTAGTCATAATATATTTTTAATTATGAAGTTCTTGAGAGAGAAGTCTATACACATATGTTTAGCGAATTTCACTTTGTGATCTAATGATAAAATATTTTAATTATAACTGGTTGTAGATAATACAGTAATTATTTGTTTATTTATAACTAGCTGGTGCACGCGACTTCGTCCGCGTTCTCTATAGCCTATTAGCCTTCCTCGATAAATGGACTATGCAACACGAAAATAATTTTTCAATTCGAACCTGAGATTAGCGCGTATAACCAAACAAACAAACAGCTTTCTTACGGACGTAACAGACGAAGTCGCGGGCACCAGCTAGTAGATTATAATATCAGGTCCTATACGAACTCTGCCTCACACAACATTGCCTGTTGTTATTTTCGACATAAAAATAATCACCAATCTGCAATACAAACATTCTTTGACAACACTTATGAATTGATTCATTGATTCACAACGAAAAGAATAATTGCATTTTCTTAATATTAGGTGACTTTAACATTATCTCAAGCTGATTGGGTTCACGACAAATTCTCTCAATTAAAATTAATAAATAACAAGAACACCAATATGTAACAATATCACAATATAACGGTTTCAATAACATTAATGGACTCATTCTTGATCTTGTACTGCGTAACCGTAACTGCAATGTCACAGCCAGCACTTCACCTCTCACCCCTGAAGATAGCCATCATAAAGCTATCGAATTCGAAATAACACTTCACTTATTATCTAACTTATACCTTAAAAGATTGTGATCAATTTAAATATATTTATAACTCAGCAAATTTTGAACAAATTAGTGATGGTCTGTATTGAGTGTTAATTGGGCCCAATGTCTTTGAGATTTGAAAACTGAGAAAGCAGTGACTTACTTTTATTCTATTTTCCATAAATTAATTAATGAATTCGTTCCAAAAAACCAAATAAAAATTAATAAAAGTTACCCTCCATGGTATTCAAAGTGCAAAGTTTATTTAAAAGGTAACACGAAATTGATTTGTATTGTATTGTATATTGTATACGAGTACAAAAAGATACAACTATCGACCCCGCCAGGATTCGAACCTGGAATCTTCTGATCCGTAGTCAGATCAGACGCGTTATCCGTTGCGCCACGGGGCCTTCATGAAAACATTGCGAATTTTGCTAGTATACGTTTCACATTAACAAAATAAGCAATTTTTTTGTATACGTAATGAAAAACAACTTGAATGCTGCACTCATACTACGTGACACACCAACTATACCAACTAATATTATAAAGATTTATATGTTTGTAATGAATAATCTCTTTCTTTGTTTGTTTGTTACTGTTTCACGCAAAAACTACTGAACAGATCACCATGTAATTTTGCATACACGTTCTCTGGGACACCAGAAAGGACTTTTCATTGTTCTAACGGACGAAGTCGCGGGCACCAGCTAGTTATATATATATTTATTTTATAAGGTTATTATAAGCCCACATACTTTTCCTAGAAGTGAAGAATATTAACTAAGTACTGACTTGAGTCCAGTTTGAGTAAAGATCTACGACATTTGCAATACGTAGATATTCTAACGTTGTATTATATTTATTTCACCGTTAGGGAAAGTTATTTTTATTAACCAGCGACACGCTCCCGACTTCGCACACATACACATGTCTTCGTTTATCGCTCTTCTATTAGTGAAAACCGCATCAAAACCCAATGGGTGGTTTAGAAGTTAGCGAAGACACAGATAGAAGCAGTACCTAATAGCCACTTCTTTTAAACAAGGTATACCTATTGTTATATTGTTGCTGGCGCGTCCATGATTTGAACCTGTATTATATACTCGTATACTCGCTGTTTCGCCTGTAGAGCAATAGACCCACTGCACTGCTCACGTGAATTTAGTCTAAGAAAAAATAACGTGTGTAAGTTGTAAACACGTAATAAGAAACGTTGGCGGGAAGTTGTACCTATGTCTTCGTAAGAAGTTGTACCAAAAAAATCAGTTGAGTATATGTACTTAAAACTGACTTCACGTAACTTCAGTAATTATACTAAAAATACATTCTGATTTTTACCTAAACGCGCGATTTTCAAAAGAAGTCAGATTTTTCTAAAACTTATTTATTTTTTGGTAAATGAGATTGTGTCTGTACCGACACCAGGCTTCGCACGGAGTTAACACTTTCAAAAATCCTCTCTTAGCGATTAGCGAATGTAACGTTTATAATATTGGAAAGTACCTATATATGTAGTAGTAGGACACACTGCGTTTCGCAGTCATTTGGGCAGCCCGGAAATAACAGTATGCAGTGCGTCCCAAGACTATGCGACATGAATGGAAATATCGTAGAAATTTAGGATATTTTGCTGAAAGAAGACTTTGTTATTTTTAAAGTTAGTAATACTGCATTCAAATATTTTCTAAAAATTACGTCGTCGTCGTCGCCAATAAATAATATTCTTGAAATTTGAATCAAACATTTTATGTTATTCCTTTCTTTTAATTAAGATACTAAGTATGTTACTTGAGAAGAATGATTATTTTTTGTCCATTCTTTCGATTAACATCATAAAAATACAGTAGCACTACCATGAGTTTATGACGACCGAAATCGCTAGCGAGAGATGAGCGAGAACGTAAAATATTTGTATGAAAAATTGTATAGCGCCTCTAGCGGTCACTCAAAGAACTAAAACCGGTAACATGAGTTGCATAAATGAAAAACCTATCGAATGTAGTCGCTAGCGACCATTAGCGATTAACGTTTAACTTGACATTTCTATACAAAATCGGTACCATGAGTTACAAATTTGACTGATGCTCTCGAGAAATACCGTAACGTTAGTAGTTAAATCATTCACGTGCACATTGAAGGGTGAAAGGTTCGTTATCGACAGAAGTAAACTAACGTAAGATTTCGATAGCAACTCATGGTAGTGCTACAGGTGATTTTTTTCACATTTAAGTCGGTTCGATTCCCAGACGACGCGACGTAAGTATTTTTTAGAAAATATTTGAAATCAGTATTACTATAACTTTTAACAAAGTCTTCTTTCAGCAAAATATCCTAGCTACGATATTTAAGGTAGTTCCCTTCATGTCGCATAGTCTTGGGACGGCCTGTATGTGCTATTGTGATTTGTGACTAAGGGATGCCCCTTATCCTTTCCTTATCCCTATCCCTCTATGGTCGACAGCTTACTTGCATAGTCGACGCCTACCATCCAGTGGACCGTCAGCCTAACCATATTTTTTTCCATATTTCAGTTTTCTAGACTTAGTTTGCTAATAATGCTAATGAGTTAATATTGACTGACTAACGTAAACAAATGCTATGAAAGGATTTTTGAATATTTCAACTCGCTCGCTATGCGTCAGTAAGGACAAATCTATACCAAAACCAATATAAACTGAAGAACTAATGGTTTGAATTGATAAATTCTTATTGTTGTGGATAGTCCATTTATCGAGGAAGACAAACAGCTTTGACTCAACAAGTCGACTACTCACCGCGAGAGGGCGCGATAATCAAAGGCCTACATAAAATTTTGAACGCGAACGAAGTCGCGGACACCAGCTAGTGATTTTATAAACACTGATGTGAAATACCTTACGAAATTTGTGGTTGAGGCAATATAAACTAAATCCCGGTGCTCTGAAAACAGAAACGACATTTTATTTATGACTATTGTTTAAACGGACTCAGCCGTGTATTTTACGTGAATACAAGTGATATTTTATTTGTGATTATTATATGTATAGGTACACTAGCTGGTGCCCGCGACTTCGTTCGCTTTCTAAATGTATATAGCCTCAAGCCTTCCTCGATAAATGGATTATCCAAGACAAAAAGAATTTTCCAATTAGAACCAGTAGTTTGCCTCCCACTGTGGAAGCAAATTTAAAAACGTATTCAAGTCAAAAGACGTATATCAAATGCCCGCGACTTCGTCTGCGTTAAAAAAGATAAAAAGTAGCCTATCACGTGTCCAGTACTTCTAAATGTTTATCTACCAAGTTTCGTGAAAATCAGTTAATTCGTTTAAGAGTGATGGAGGAACATACATACATACAGAAAAAAATTGTAAAAATGGTCAATTTAGTTTCAGTATCATGTATAGATCCTATATACACGATATTTCTGAAAACAAAGTAAATTACTCCATGACCGACCCCTACATATTTATTATTACTATTTATGTATCATGTAGTTACTATAAGCCCAAGCCAGTAAAGATTATAATCCTTACTCCAAAGGTAAACAAACGTGGTTCATTCAACTTTGAACTAACTATTCTCGTGGTGTCTATTAACATCAAAGTTCCATTTGACAGTAGCGCACACTGTTGAACTGTGGCTAAACCAAGTTTGGCAGCAACTTTGACATTGTGTGGTTACATTTGCACTACCTTTTAGTCTACTAGCTCAAGGACAGTTCAATGCCAGAATGTCCCCAGTTGTAAGATTAGTTGTTAAATTATTAACTAGCTGCTGCCCGCGACTTCGCCCGCGTAATTTTGTAAATTAGACTACTAATACCTCGAGAACCACTCTATCCATTGGTGAATACAGCATGAAAATCGGTGCAGTAGTTTTTCAGTTTATCGCGAACGCAAGTTATAGACAGACGCGGCGGAGAACTTCGTTGTATAATATGTAAGGATTACACAAATATCGCGCTAGAATAAAGCCCATAACAAGCCCATAACTCGAGCAAGGCCACAAGTGCGCTGCGGACATTAGTTGTGTGTTGTGTTGTAAGGATAAAATTGTGGCATCCCTTACTCACTCACTGAAACACAACTAGAGTTACCATAACTCCGGATTTGTCCTGAGATTTCGGAATTTTTAGGGTACTGACGGGATTGCGGCCGGATTTCGGAAATCTCATAATCTCCTTTGGATAGTATCACAAATCAACGTACCTAATTACGTAACATAAACATAATTTAAAAACATAAAATAATTCACCTTCTTTGGTTTTTAAAATCAACTTTCATATTAAGTGATTTGCAGAAATAATAAATATTTTCATTAATTTGTGAAACTATATTTTTTTTTAGAGTTGATAATTATGTTTTTACGAAATCTCAGGACTTTTCTATGGAAATCAGGCTTTATGTCAGGACTTTACAATTTTCCATATGGTAACCCTAAACACAACAGGGGCCCTAGACAAAGTGACATGACGAAGACATAACGAAGTTCGAAAACAATAAAATGTATGGGATTGACATATGCCTTCGTTAAGTCACGTTATACTTCCCATTTGTTGTTTTCGAACTTCGTTATCGTCTTCGTCATGTCACTTTGTCTAGGGCCCCAGGGTCCCTAGCCATGAGCACACCAATCCCAACGCTCCCTTACGAAATTAGAGAACGATAGAAAATAAAGCCCGATGATTGGTCAAAATTTTATGTGGGCGTTACAACAACCAATCACCGGGCTTTATTTTCTGTCGTTTCGTCAATCTACATCACTCCCGTTTGCACTGAGTGCTCTTGGCTAAGGGCCCAGTACATACGTGTATTATGCTTCACTGTCTGCCCTGCAAACATTTAAGTAATGAAGTGGTTGCTACCAACATTATGGGCTGCCAAATGGGCAGATATTTAGAATGAAATATCATATAATAGCGTATATACACCGCGAGGGCGATGCCGAAGACACCGCCGGCTGTCATACCTATAGTAGGCGGTATATTGCTTTACTTATTTTGTCCTCCTTATCAACCGACTTCCAAAAAAAGGAGGTTCTCAATTCGACTGTTAGGTACCTTTTGTCAATATTAAAAATTGGAAATTGTAAAGAAATCTACTTTCATACTAACTCGATCAGCTGAACGGTCATTTTGTATGAAGTCTATTTTTACAATTTCTATTTATTACATTAACATTACATTTATATTAGACATGTTAACATTGGGCTTGTTAAAGTGTTTAACAAACGCCTTATATCAGGGTGCAAATGGTTGCAATTCGGCGAAATTTCGTTCGTCCTCAATAATGCTTCTTTTTCTTCTCTTTCAATTTATCAAATAATTTTTATACACTGAAAATCTACGTGCAGCAAACAAAGACAACTTCACTTCAGCTATTTTGTTAATTAATTGTTCTTTATTCAACCATATTCGCCCCCACATTCTCGTGAAGTTGGGCAAGGCGAGGCGAATAAGAGAGTGTGGACGGTCACCTCGCCCTACTTCGTCCAACTTTACCTCGCCTCATGCTACTTCCATTTGTTGTCGGTTTTTCGAACGACTCAAAGGACTCAAAGCCGCGTGCATAGAGTAACTTATAATGGTTAGGGAGCCCACGATGCTAAATTTGGACTTTGAAGATTGGATGGTAAGAAGAATCAGCACGATTAGGAATTTAGGCTGAACCGTCTGTATGAAAATCTGAAGCGCTCGAGTATTAATATATATCCGTTATGGGAGACACGTGGAGAATATACATTGGCAATATCTGACGCGCTCTAGTAAATCCAAAAATCCCTTCTTGGGCTCCCCTACCATAAGCTCCTCGCGAAGTTGAACGAGTGTGTAGCTCGGTCAACTTCCTCGACGAAGTACGTCGAGGAACTTCACGAGAGTGAAGCCGCCGCATATCGATTGGTTGTTCCAAACTGTCATACTATTTGTTCTACGATAAAACAGTTTGACGTAATAGCGTTGTATACGCGGGAATCTCGATTGTCGGTGCCATCGAATTAATATAAACTCTGGTCGGTGCGCGTTCGTAGAGTAAGCGTCTTTTATAGGCTAATATAACGTAGGTATTTGAGCTTTTGTATGGGAGCGATGAATCTGTTACGAAGTAACTATTATGCTATTATCTAATCTGAGACAAAACGGCGATTGATCGTCATCGTCATCGGTCGACCGCACTGCGGTATCCTCTACCTCTGGGCCATGAGCTTAGAGTACATATTATACATAACCTAGCTTTGCTTATTTATACTCTATGGCCTTATGTAATTAATTATACTGACATTATTATTTTTTACTGTTATTTATTTATTTATTTTTAAGGAAAACTTACAGTGATATTTATACTTAAATTTACTTAATAACTAAATGACAGAATAACTTTACACCATTTACAAGTTTCCGCATATTGAATCTATGTAATATAAAAACTATTTAACAAAAAATAAAACCGCCGAAAAAACTGAAAAGCATAAAATAATCTTATTATTTTACCTAAGTAATTTTGAGTCGCCGCCGCCATCACTCTTTACGTAATTTTTGCTTGTTTGGCGCCGACTCAAAATGACTTAGGTAAAATAATAAGATTATTTTATGCTTTTCAGTTTTTTCGGCGGTTTTATTTTTTGTTAAAAAGTTGTATTTTATAATTTTTTGTGGCTATAATCTAATATTTACTACATGCTTAATTTTTATTTTCCCACCCTTATGGTAGGAATTATTTTTCCAAATTTATACGAGACCAACTTCGAGGTATACCCTATCCATTAAAAAAAGAATTATCAAAATCGGACTACTCTGTAAAAAGTTATGCGTGGTTATACGCTACAATCGGTGAGTGAACAATCATCCCCTGTTTTCCTACCCTTAGGGTTGGAATTTATTTTCCAAATTAAAATGGGACCCCCTTGGGGGTGCACCCTTTCAAATAAAAAAAGAATTATCAAAATCGGACTACCCTGTCAAAAGTTATGCGTGATCATACATAAAAAAATGAATAAAAAAAATTTAAAAAAATATACGCGTCGAATTTAGTACCAGTAGCACTACCATGAGTTGCTATCGAAATCTTATGTCAGTTTACTTCTGTCGATAACGAACCTTTCGCTCTTCAATGTGCTAGTGAATGATTTAACTACTAACGTTACGGTATTTCTCGAGAGCATCAGTCAAATTTGTAACTCATGGTACCGATTTTGTATAGAAATGTCAAGTTAAACGTTAGTCGCTAATGGTCGCTAGCGACTACATTCGATAGGTTTTTCACTTATGCAACTCATGTTACCGGTTTTAGTTCTTTGAGCGACCGCTAGAGGCGCTGTACAATTTTTCATACAAATATTTTACGTTCTCGCTCATCTCTCGCTAGCGATTTCGGTCGTCATAAACTCATGGTAGTGCTACAGAGGGCCTAGTGCGAGTTTTACTCTATCAAACTCGTCGAACGCGTAAATGTCAATTTGTATGGGAATGAAGCAGCGCTACCTGGTGGCTAATGTGTAGCACTACTTCATTTCCATACAAATTGACATTTACGCGTTCGACGAGTTTGATAGAGTAAAACTCGCACTAGGCCCTCTGCTCCGTTTTTGTTTTTTCGTTTTCGTCGGTCGAAAAAAAGAAAAAATAAACAATCAAAACTGTTTCCCTTTATAGTGACATCTAGACAATATTTATGGAAGAGTTTAGGTTCAGATTCAAAAGTGTTTCAGATGAAGTTTTAAAACCTATATACCGAAGCTACTACTCTAGTAGATGTCGCAATTTCACTGCTGCATAGCGCCATCTAGAATTTTTATTTGGAATCTAATGTTTAATGAATGCCTCCTGAAGCTTCCACAGTGTTCTCATAGATGTCGCTACTATATAAAATAAAGAGATGTCGTTACTATATAAATGTTGTGTTCTAGTGACACCAGATGACACAAGATGTCGCTACGCGATTTTACTATTGGCCCGCTCCCGGCTTCTCGCGGGTTTTAAATAAAGAGATGTCGCTACTATATAAATGTTGTGTTCTAGTGACACCAGATGACACAAGATGTCGCTACGCGATTTTACTATTGGCCCAATCCCGAGAATCTACGTCCTATCTTAAGTTGGACCAAATTAAACATTATCGAAATTATCCACACTAAAAAAATTATAAAAACGAGTTCAGTCGTTTAGGAGTTCATCGCGAACAAAAATGTGACATGTAATTTTTATATTTATAGGATGTTTATTTGCATAAAATGCGAGTACATACAATATTTTTTTGATTTTATTTATCTTACACAAAAAATAATAATTTGATTACAGTATACAGTTTAGGTGTAACATAAACATAATTCTAGTTTTTATAGTACACCAGAGTTATCGAATTATGATCATCCGGGAATTGTATACGATCATTCGAGAACTTAAAATTTTGCCGGATAAAGTGTATCCCATATTTTAACCCAGGCAATAAACAATCGATTTGTCAGCCATCCTCAAGCGCATTATAAAATATTAGTATCTACGATTTAAAAAAAGCTGGTGTGTGTGTCAACTTCGACGCGCGACTGGAGTTTATTACTTACGAACGATTATTACAAAATAATATGTACATTTAAATTTTCACAAATTATTCTAACACGCTGAAAGAACATTGTTACTTTTTTTTTAATTAATATCAGCGCCATCTCTGTTCGCATTTATGTATTATTTCAATTCAAATAGTTTTCGCTAAAAGTTTTCGCAAGAATTCTAGTTGCAATAATATTGTGTAGATGGCGCAATATCTCTGAAACTTCTAAATTCTAAAAATTTGAATATTTCTGAATATTCTAAAAAAATTAAAAAAAAAGAAAGTAACTATAAATAACGCATATCATATAGTCCAGTTTCCCTCAAAGGATTTTTTTTCTGATTACTACCAGGCTAAATCTTCGTGAGTAGCTTCAGTTTGCCGAGACTAACAACTTTTTCCTCTGCGAAAATTCTCGATAGATGTAGGTAGCTAAAGGAGTTATACTTATAGCAGCCGTAAAAAAATTCCAAGCGTAGGAATGGGAAAACGTGCCACTCAATTTGTAGGACTATGTACGAAAGTCCCTTATCCTTAATCCTTCTATGGTCGGCAGCGCACTTGTAGCACTTGTGGCGTTGCTTGTGTTGTAGGCGACGGTAGCCACCTACCATCAAGTGGACTGTCAGCTTGTCTGTCGACCTTAACATAAAAAATATATATACAAAAGTTTACTAAGCTGCAGACAAAAAATCAGCTGGTTAGGTTAGTATACCCATCCCTCCAAAAAAACCACTCCCAATAAATCATAATAATGAGGTCATAAAAATTATTACTAACACGCCGAATTGAGAAACTCGTCCGTTTTTGTTTTTTCGTTTTCGTCGGTTTAAAATAACAATGTGTTTCTTTTGGCCCAGGTGGTGATAGGTGACGCTGCCTGATGGTAAACTTTGACCAATGCCTATGGACATCTGCGACAACGAGGTGTCTTCGGGCGGGATTCCGACCAACGGCGAACCTCACCTTCCGTGAACGGCCCTAAGCAAAAAACTCATTTTAAAGTAAGTGTACACCTCAAATTTAGAACAGACTTCATAAATAAGGTCATAATACTAGCTGGTGCCCGCGACTTCGTATGCGATGATAAATTAAAAATATAAAAGTAATTGTAACGCTTGACGCCTTGTAGCTATAACACATTGGCCAGGCGTTTACACTTTTATATTTTAGATAATCCCTCCCGAACAGTACTTTTTTCCTGGATAAAAGGTACACTGCGTCCTTTCTGGTCTCGCAGACAACGTGTGTGCAAAATTTCATGGTGATCGGTTCAATAGTTTTTGCGTGAAAGCGTAACAAACAAACAAACTCACATTCACATTTATAATATTGTTACTGTTCCCGAGGGGATCATCTAAAATAATATATATATATTACTAACGCCTAGCTAAAATGTATATTAGTAAGGATAGTAGATAAGGATAGATAAGGTCAATTATAGACATTATCTACAGTCAGTATTACCATTTACTAATTTTATAAAAAGAGGAGATTTGTAAGTACTTATGTATATTTGTTTGTAAGCTCTAGTTTCTACATAGGGGTACCTTTACCTTACCTTTACCTGATTTTTTATTTAAACAATATGAACAAGAACCTTTCAAAGAATTTTAAATACCTAATCGCCTGTCTGAACCGAAAATCGAACCCGCTAAATGTGAAAAAGAACCTTGTCATTTTAAGCCTCATCAAACCATAAGCATTTATATGTATTTCTTCTAAAGAACATAGCCTCTTTTAAGAGCCTCTTAATTAAAAAAAAAAGACCGCTTCCACGAGTGTATTGCGCCTTGCGCCGTGGCCAATCAGAGCGAAGCGTCGCCACGTCGCGTTCGCCGTGTGCATTGTGATTGGCCATTGGCTACTAATCACGCCATTTGCAATTTTGCACGCCATCGATAAACGTGGTTAGGTAACACCCGGAATCAATTTAGGAAATTCTTTTATTTTCTTAATTTAAATTGTTAGCGTTTCAATTTTCTACTCGACTAATAAACAAAAGATTAAGCGGTTAAATAACAGTTTGGCCTACTTGACGTTTGTGAAAGAGGTTAACAAACGTCAAGTAGGCCAAACTGTCATTTAAAGTCACCGGTAACCGGGAATAATGGAGCTGATATACCTTTGTTTGTACGGTAAACGTCCCAAACATTGAATAGAAAATAATAATAAAAAATCGGCTATCGATGGATGCACTAAACCGAGTGCATAATTCAATAAAACAGAATATGATTTCTAAAAGTAAAATCAACACTGTATCTTTATCTCCCTTTATAGATAGGGAGCTGGGTGCCATTTTGGTATATGATTTGTTCGTCTTTCATACTGATAGGGATGGAAGTTTATGTCAATACTTTGGTTGACATTTGGTTCAGTAAATGAAAGTCGTATGCCCCTGCGTTTTTAAGTTACAGCGCTTTAAAAATGTAAAAAAAATATAAGGTACTAAATCATTTGTTTGCGTCTGCCTCTTGGACTGATGGTCAGAATCATCCTCAAAACGATAAACATCGAAGAGGCAGACGTCCAGGCCTCTGTTTTATTACGGGACGTACTCGTAGTTGTAAAAATGTTAAAAAAAAGCTATACTAAATCATTTGTTCGTCGTTCTCGTTGCTTTCATTCGATTCGTTAGAACTATCAGAATAGAAAGAAGAAGTTTGCAGACGTCTAGATCTCTGCGTCTGCCTCTTATCGTGTTAGTCAAAATCATCCTCGAAACGATAAACATCAAAGTGGCAGACGTCCAGACCTCTGTTTATCACAGGGCGTAGTTGTAAAAATGTTAAAAAAAAGCTTTACTAAATCATTTCACTGACTGAGAAATTTTTAAGTCAGTTGTTTTTAAAATTTTGAGAAATATGTGTTTTAGATGTTGTATTGAAATGTTTTAATAAATATGTATTGAAGAAATAACGAGATTAAAATGATAATATGAAGATATAGAAAGTTTTATTATTTAACTACTAAATGACTCTTTTCATTTCCACAAAATCAATTGCTTACATGCAACATTAATTATTGGCATTAATATTTTGCAGATTTAAAGATTGTATTCGTGACTTGGCGCAAGAGTAGTTTTAAAAAAAAAAATATATAAAAATGGTCTGTCCTTGGAAAATCAGAGGTCTGGACGTCTGCCTCTTCGATGTTTATCGTTTTGAGGATAATTCTGACCATCAGTCCAAGAGGCAGACGCGAACAAATTATTTAACCGACTGTTTTTTTTTTACATTTTTTAAACGCTGTCAATTGAAAACACAGCGCCTACCATGGTTGCAGACTATTTTTCTGTGGTTCTTTACATTGTCATTAATTGAACAATTCAGGTCTGCCAAGTGTACAAATCATATAGAAATTTTGGCACCCAGCCCCCTAGCTATTAACTTATGGCCGAGTTCTTTACCTACTTATCTTCTGTATGGCCGCGGTGGTATTTAATCAATTTTATCGCCATCCTGTAATTAATAGTTGTGCAAAATCAAACAGTTCAATTTATATCACGGGTACTATACAATATTTTTGTCTAGACGATACCCTATGTCGTTTGCTGTAGGTATATCATCAATAGATGATCGTTGTATCTGTAGATGATGGTGTAAACAAACGAAATATCTTTTGCAATTATAAATTAATTATACTAGATATAAAATAAATTTCAGTTTTTTGTTTCGATGTAAACCTTCATTATTATGTCTTAGAAAAGTCATGTTTTTCCAAGTGTTACTGCGACCAATGACTAATGAGTAATCATGGATTTACGTAGTATGAAATTGGTAAGCCGCTCGAGTTGGAAAGTGGCCTCTTAATAGTATATACTAACGTAAATGTCCCCAAGTTCGTGCTAGTACGTTAATTCGTTAGTTTTTGTTTTTAACGCAAAAATAAGCAATTAAAATACTATTTATATTAATTATACATAAGTACTAACTTTCTATCATTTAAACTGCCTAAGAAATGAAGTACCAACATTTTAGCAAATAAACTGAGGGAAATATTAGGCTCAAAACTGTCGGTCGGCTACGAACAACTGTGCGGCGTGCGTCTTGTCTTATCACCGTAAGGTTAGCTCTCGTACTTCTTAAGCTTACAGACAGGCAAAGGTAACTGCATTTAAATAGAATTTTTAATAGTGCTTTTTTGTGTTCCTTACCAATTGGTTAAACTTAAAAAAAACTTATATGCAAGCATAGAATCCTTTAAAATTGCAATAAATCGCCTCACGAAATAGCGGTCATTTTATAGTTCGTGTCACTACCGAAACAGGGACATTTTAGATACATTTCTGTTTCTTGTTTATTACTATAATAATTAAGACAATTCAAATGTAAATTAAAAAACAAATAACGTATTTAATAAAGTTCCTTATGAGCTAAATTCGGTATATATTTTGTTCACTAGAATTAATATAATACGAGTTTAAAGGTGACCTAAATTTACATTTTTAAGGTAAATTCGCATAGGTACTACCGGCATAATTTTGTTTGTTATTCCATTTATTTTATTTTACTTTGTATATTTTTATTATATATCGGCTAATTAATGTTTAATTCACATAATTAAAAAATGATCTAAAAATTTGAGTGCGGGAATTTTCATAAATTAATAACACGAATCAAAGGACTCAATTTTGTTAAAATTCCCTAAGTTCGTGACACATAAATCTATACTAGTAGGTAAGGCAAGACCACTCACGAGTCGGTACATTTATTTCTCGGTGTCTAAAAACAGGCAATGAATCAAATACCATAAAAATGTATAGTACCGAAAACTTAGACCATGATTTGGTATCAGTTACGAGTGGCGAAACGACTGCTTACATTGGCTTCAAAGTTGTGTAGGTAAGGTGCTTTACGAAACATTATTGGAGAAAATTGGAAATTAAACATAGAAATCCTTCTGTGCATGCGACGGTTCTCACTAAGTTGGGAGAAGAATTAGATTTGGTTTTCTGTCATAAAGAAGCAGTTACTGCCTTTTCTTGGTACATTAACATACATATACATTTTCATTGGTTCTGTTTGGAAATTCTATAATATCGGTCTCGAATTACCAACAGTGATGAGTTAGCTTTTTTTTTTATTATTTTTATTTTTTTGTACCCTAAAGCTAAAGGTGTATTGGTAAGGAGAGGCCAAAAAAACCTTTTGTCGATCTAGTAATGACGAAAAAGAAAATTTATTGCTTTCCCTTTGAAAAGTGTTAAATTTACCAAATTCACATCTTTTTTATTTAAAAATTTCCTTTATCCTGTTCTTAAGTATTAAACCCCTTTAAGTATTTATGTTTTTACTAATAAATTATCATAACTAACTGTAAAAATCTTTATCCCGAAACAGGGGCCACGAGTTCACGAACTTAGAAACAGACCAAAATTTTATCACGAAACAGGGTTCAAACAAGAGGCCCACAAATAAATTAATATAAAAAACAATTCGTACTAAAACTACATAATTCATGCATTTAATTACTGGCAAAATACCAATATTCATCACACAAAAGCTTTCAAACTGATATCATGTTTAGTAATACATTTAAAAAATCTTAAAGTCTTAAGAGCCTTAATATGCCGAAGTATGGGACATTTACCTTAGCTGGTACTCGCGACTTCGTTCGCGTAGAAAAGTATAAAACGCCATCTACCGTATTTTGTATAGATGGCGCTATAATAAATAAATAATAATTTCCCGTAGGAATGAAGCATTTTGCCGCGGTAAAAAGTAGCCTATGTTCATCACGGGTAATGTCGGCTTCTAATGGTAAAAGAATTTTTCAAATCGGTCCAGTAGTTTCGGAGCCTATTCTATACAAACAAACAAACAAACAATCAATCAAATCTTTCCTCTTTATAATATTAGTATAGATAAATGACGTAAGTTAGCATGGTTTTTTTACCACCTTTGATACCTGGCAACCCATAGAACGGCCCGCTTTCAGCTTAACGAGTATCTATCCATTCCTTTCTAAGTTTATGTCTTAAACATTTCAGCTTTCCTAAAATGATTAAGTCTGGGGTGACTGGGATCTCACTCTGCTTGGGTTAGCTAGCTAGAGAGATCGAGTAATGAGTACTTCTCGGTGATTACGTCATCTCCGAGCTGCGATCTTGACCGAGTATAGCTTATAAATTAGCAAACAGCATATTAGCAAACCAGTCGACACTAAATTGCCTTGGTGCACTATAATGACATTTATCGCGATACTGCTTTGAACTGTGTCGCCTCAAAGGGAACTCGTATCGTATTACACCGCTTTCAATATCAGATAATGTTATCGCTGTTAAAATTGACTTCGCTCTAAACATCATCTATTGGTATTTAAACCTGCCTGGAAATCCAACAAGTTTGCCTTGAAAACCCTTTTGAAGTTATTTTACGTTATTAATTGCATTTCTTCAAGGATTTTTTAGTACTCGCTGATTTCACAGTATAATAAAGAGTAGGTACTAGAGTACTGATATACATAATATATGTAACAGTGAAAGAATTTTTTTAAATCGGTCCAGTAAGTAGGTAGTTTCGGAGCCTATATTTAATGCAACCAAACAAACAATCAAATCTTTCCTCTTTATCTAATATTTTTTTTTTTAGTGGAAAGTTAGTGCATTTTTATTAATGTTCAATCACTATCAAAGTATCAATCCTGTTCCGAGGAATTGAGAAACGCTCGAAAACTTTTACTGCGATATTCATATTAGTTCCTAATACCTACTTCCTTTATATTATAGTTTTGATAGAGCTCAATCAGTTTTTAATTTGTCAACAGGTATGTGAGTCGTCACTGAGCCGCAAAGACCGAGGAAGGTGAGTGATTTTTTTTTTTTAATAAAAAAAAAATGTAATTCTGTCTATCCTTATCCTCACTAATATTATAAATGTGTCTCTGTAAAGTATATCTGTCTGTCTGTTACATGTTAACGCTTTAATTATCGTGTAATTTTGCATACAATTTTTTAGCAATACTCAGTTGTTATATGCATACAAGTTGCACGCGACTTCGTCCGCGTAACTTTATAAAATATAATACATTCGTGTCTGCGAAACCATGGAAATACACATACAAAATTTCAACCCAATCGGTCAAGCCGTTTAGTAGTTGACATATCGACAGCAGCGCCACCTACCGGGTCCAATTGTATTTTTAAATCATCCAGGAAACCATCGCAATACCCATATAAAATTTTAACCCAATAGGTTCAGCCGTTTAGAAGTTATGTGAAAAAGATAAGTACGGAAGGATAATTCTTACTACCCGTTGTCCTATTACTAGTTTTCCCGTAGAAATGAAGCATTTTCCCATGGTAAAAAGTAGCCTATGTTCATCACGGATAATGTCGGCTTGTAATGGTAAAATAGTTTTTCAAATCGGTCCAGTAATTTCGGAGCCTATTCTATACAAACAAACAATGAAATCTTTCCTCTTTATAATATTAGTATAGCTATAGATAAAAGTAGCCTATGTTCATCACGGATAATGTCGGCTTGTAATGGTAAAATAATTTTTCAAATCGGTCCAGTAGTTTCGGAGCCTATTCTATACAAACAAACAAACAAACAATCAATTCTTTCCTCTTTATAATATTATGATTCCCTCGGGAACAGTAACAATATTATAAATGTGAATTTTGTTTGTTTTTTGTTTGTTTGTTACGCTTTCACGCAAAAACTACTGTACCGATCATACACGTTGTTTTGGACACCAGAAAGGACAGAAACCTTTTATCGTTCAACAGACGAAGTCGCGGATACCAGCTAGTCCTAACTAATATTATAAATGCGAAAGTAACTCTGTCTGTCTGTCTCGCTTTCACGCTAAAACTACTGAACCGATTTAAATGAAATTTGGTATACAGGTAGTCTAGAGCCTGAGAAAGGACATAGGGTACTTTTTATCCAGAAAACTGTTCCCGAGGGATCAAGAATAATAAAATAAAAAACTAACCCCTGGCGAAAGTGTTATAGCAACAATACGTCTAGCGTTTATATTGCTTTCGCTGACGATATGGGGTCATCTAAAAATATTATCACATAATTAGAATAGAATAGAATAATGTTTTATTTGTAGTAAAGGACATTATAAACATACATATGACATTATAATTATAGTTACATTATAATTATAGGACATTATAATTACATTTCCTCAGATGTTATATTTATTTTTCACGTTATATTTACGCCTTTTTGTCATACAAAAGAGAGACCGAAGCATTTGTTCGGACTATGAAAGATATCAAAAGCAACCAAAAGTATAATTGGAGAGTTAATGGTACTTTTAGCTGGTGATTTTTCAATCAATCATTACTAATAATAAATCTGTAAGAGTTGGTCATGTCGCTCAACGAGCTACGGAAAGGGTTACACTGCGAGATCACGTACAAAAGTCACCGACATAAGCCGTCACGATAACTGTGGCATCCACTTTTCTTTAATTTTAACTGCCTGTATGCGTTTCGCAATCATTTGGGCAGCGCGTCTAGCATAACCACCGTGAAATAACAGCATATGTGCTGTTGTGTTTCGGAGAGTCAGTGAGGGATGCTACACCGCCCATTGCCATATCGCTTATCCCTTAAGTAAATAAGAGATAAATTAAATAGATTAAGGATTAATTTCAATTTCAAATCAATTATCGCTTTCAAATATAAATTTTATTGTATTGTATAAGAAGTACAAAAAGATAAAATATAAAAAAGATTTATTGCCACAACTATCGACCCCGCCAGGATTTGAACCTGGAATCTTCTGATCCGTAGTCAGATCAGACGCGTTATCCGTTGCGCCACGGGGCCTTCATGAAAGTATTGCGAATTTTGCTAGTATACGTTTCACATTAACAAAATAAGCAATATTTTGTATACGTATTGAAAAACAACTGAGTGCTGCACTCATACGACTGATGACGTAACAACTATACCAACTAATATTATAAAGATGTTTGTAATTTTGTAATGAATAATCTCAACTACTGGACCGATTTTGAAAATTCTTTCACCTATAGAAAGCTACATTATCAGCGAGTAACATAGGCTATCTGTAAAAATATTATAAATGCGAAAATTTGTATGGATGTGGATGTTTCTTACTCTTTCACGCAAAAACTACTGAACAGATCACCATGAAATTTTGCATACACGTTCTCTGGGACACCAGAAAGGACATAGGGCACTTTTCATTGTTCTAATGGACGAAGTCGCTGATACCAGCTAGTATAATTATATACAAACAATTAAACATGTCTATTAGATTCTATTAATTAACATATCCATCTATGGAAGGATAGTAATACCTATAGTAATAGTAATTGAAAAGTAGTGGTAGGGCACACTGCGTTTCGCAGTCATTTGGGCAGCCGTCTGACGGCAGTAACCACCATCTTACAGAATACCACCGTGAAATAACAGCATTATGTGCTGTTGTGTTTCGGTGAGTGAGTAAGGGATGCCAGAGCCCTTACCCCATTACCCCATCCCTCCCTTATCCTTCTATGGTCAGCAGCGCACTTGTAGCACTTATGGGGTTGCTTGTGTTATAGGCGACGGTAGTCACATACCTTCAAGTGGATCGCCAGCCTGTCTGTCGACCTTAACATAAAAAAAGGTAATAGTAAAGATCACTAGGTATCCTTTTCTGATCTATTATACGTTGTTCATGACCCATAGACCAATTCGTCGACCAACTATAGTCGGTTTTTTAATTAGATGAACTAAAATGACATTTGGTGGGTTACCATTTTATTGTAATCTAAAAATAGTGTTGTATCTTGAGTAATCGAGTATTAGGTATCCTAATTCAATCTTTTTATTTTTTAATAAGTTTGTTAGTTGTTGCTAGCTGTCATTTTAGTCCATTAATAAGGCGGCTGAGTTCCATTATTTTGTTCTCTTCTATAAAGTGATCGATACTTACAACTTGACCATAATGATCGAACTCGTTTATAAATGAGTCATACTACAACACTACGCTTCATGCTTGTAACATTAAAAAAATAAAAGGCCGATTTCAGCTGTCATTTTAGTCCATCTAATTAAAAATTCGATTATAGTTGGTTCGCGTAAAGAATTAAGACAATTTCGCAATGAGCAAAGGCAAACACTGGGTTTACTAAAAAGTTTACACGTTTAGTATTAGGTTATAAGTTTACCTTGTCCAATGGAGTAAAAATTTTGTCGTACTAGTTTGAAAAAGCAATTTCCTGTTCTTACAAGGGTTAAACAGCTCGATAAAAGACTTTAAAAGTTTAGACACGCGATTAATATCTGCCGACATTTTAAACTTCTATTTAAGATGCTTTAACTACAGTAACATCTTAACACCTCGAGATAGGTTACTGTACAAAACTTGTAACTTGTAACAATATTATAAATGTGAATTTTGTTTGTTTGTTACGCATTCACGCAAAAACTACTGTATCAATCACCATGAAATTTAGCATACAAGTTGTTTCGGACACCAAAAAGGACATGGGTAGGTACCTTTAATCGTTCAACAGACGAAGTCGCGGATACCAGCTAGTCCTAACTAATATTATAAATGCGAAAGTAACTCTGTCTGTCTGTCTCGCTTTCACGCCAAACCTACTGAACCGATTTAAATGAAATTTGGTATACAGGTAGCCTAGAGCCTGAGAAAGGACATGGGGTACTTTTCATCCAGAAAACTGTTCCCGAGGGATCAAGAATAATAAAATAAAAAACTAACGCCTGGCGAAAGTGTTTAGCAACAATGCATCAAGCGTTTATATTGCGTTAAAGGGGTCATCTAAAAATATTATCACATAAATTTTAACTGTCTGTATGCGTTTCGCAGTCATTTGGGCAGCACGTTTAGCATAACCACCGTGAAATAACAGCATATGTGCTGTTGTGTTTCGGAGAATCAGTAATGCCACACAGCTCATTACCATATTGTTTATCCCTTAAGTAAATAAGAGATAAATTAAATAGATTAAGAATTAATTACAATTTCAAATCAATTATCGCATTCAATTTCAAATATAAATTTTATTGTATTATATACGAGTACAAAAAGATAAAATATAAAAAGGATTGGTGCCACAACTATCGACCCCGCCAGGATTTGAACCTGGAATCTTCTGATCCGTAGTCAAATCAGACGCGTTATCCGTTGCGCCACGGGGCCTTCATGAAAGTATTGCGAATTTTGCTAGTATACGTTTTACATTAACAAAATAAGCAATTTTTTTGTATACGTAATGAATGCTGCACTCAAACATGTAACATACCAACGTATGTGACATGGTCAGCAGCGCACTTGTAGCACTTATGGGGTTGCTTGTGTTTTAGGCGACGGTAGCCACATACCTTCAAGTGGACCGTCAGCCTGTCTGTCGACCTTAACATAAAAAAAGTAATAGTAAATATCACTAGGTATCCTTTTCTGATCAATTATACGTTGTTCATGACCAATGGACCAACTCGTCGACCAACTAGTTGGTCCGCGTAAAGAATTAAGACAATTTCGCAATGAGCAAACGCAAACACTGGGTTTACTAAAAAGTTTACACGTTTAGTATTATGTACCTACCTTGTCCAATGAAGTAAAAATTTCGCCGTACTAGTTTGAAAAAGCAATTTCCTGTTCTTACAAGGGTTAAACAGCTCGATAAAACACTTGAAAACTTTAGACACGCGATTAATATCTGCCGACATTTTAAACTTCTATTTAAGATGCTGTAACTACATCTTAACTTACATCTTACATCTTACATCTTAACATCTTAACGCCTCGAGATATAGGTTACTGTATACCTATCTCGAGGTGTTAAGACGATAATTAAAACGATAAATTAACACTTAAATATCTAGGGATCTTCCTTGCTAATAATAGCCGATTTCCTTACCAAATATGAAATATTCTTCTGTGCCTTTTCGACCGACAAAAACGAAAAAACAAAAACGGAGGAGATACTCAATTCGAGGCGTATATGACGGATCAGGATGGATCGAAGTGGGTATCGGGGCGTTATTTCGGGTATCGGACATAGCGATGATCTTTTAATTGCTTCTTTAAATCAAATATTTCTTTAAAGTTCAATCACAGATATTAGACAATAGTTATTTACAATGATTGAGTTAAAATAATAGTTTACAACAACAAAATAATTCAACTATGAAAATCTTAATTTTGCAAAATTGGTTGCTTGGAAACCGACAAGTCTTTTGGTCAGAGAATTCCCAAGCAACCGTCAACAATCGCGACCTGAACAAGAATACGAACAAAAGTGAATCTCTGAACTAAAACCCTTCTTCATCCCCGCCAAGAGCCATGTCCAAGCGACATTACAATCTTAATTGACGTCCAATCAGAAAAACATACGATCATGACCAACTTATAAAATTGAACATAACATAATTGAACATAACATTTTGAATTTGAAATTTTTTGAATTTGAATGATGCCATTTTAAATAATAAACACAGAAAATATAGAAAAATAATATTGCCAGATAGAAAACTGAATATAGAGCTATCTGTAACGCGATGTCGCCACACATAGACTACATCCAATCTTTGCGAACTGGTGGCGCCATCCTTAATCTCCGACATATTTTTTTTTTATGTATGATCACGCATAACTTTTGACAGGGTGGTCCGATTTTGATAATTCTTTTTTTATTTGAAAGTGTGTACCTCCAAGGGGGTCCCATTTTAATTTGGAAAACAAATTCCAACCCTAAGGGTAGGAAAACAGAGGATGATTGATTGTTCACTCACCGATTGTAACGTATAACCACGCATAACTTTTTACAGAGTAGTCCGATTTTGATTATTCTTTTTTTAATGGATAGGGTATACCTCGAAGTTGGTCTCGCATAAATTTGAAAAAATAAATCCTACCCTAAGGGTGGGAAAAGGGAGATGGGAAAATTAAAAATTTAGTATGTAGTAAATATTAGATTATAGCCATAAAAAAATAGGAAATAAAACTTTTTAACAAAAAATAAAACCGCCGAAAAAACTGAAAAGCATAAAACAATGATATTATTTTACCTAAGTAATTTTGAGTCGGCGCCAAACAAGCAAAAATTACGTAAAGAGTGATGCGCGGCGGTGACTCAAAATTACTTACATAAAATAATTGTAATAAGATTATTTTATGCTTTTCAGTTTTTTCGGCTGTTTTATTTTTTGTTAATAATACCTGTCTTACTTTTTAAAATTCAGTTTTCAGTCAGTAGGTAAAGTTAAGTGAGACTTTTAAATGGACATGCACTCTCTTATTACCAATTTTTTTGGCGCAATTATAATTAGCGCCTCTTTCACCAACGTCAAGTAGGCTAAACCGTCACTTAAGTCACCTGTCACCGGGAATAATTTAGCTTATATACCTTTATTTGCACGGTAAACGTCCCAAACATTAAATAGAAAATAATAAAAAACAAATCGCCTATCGAATGATGCAATAAACCGAGTGCATGCGGCTTATGCAGTTAAGCAGATTAGACGCCTAACAGACGTAGATACAGCTAGGATTGTCTATTTTAGTTATTTCCACAGTATAATGTGTTATGGGATTCTTCTTTGGGGTAGCGCTGCGGACATAAATACTATTTTTATTTTACAAAAAAGGGCCATTAGAGCCATCTATCAACTAGATCCGCAGTCTTCCCTCAGAGAAAAGTTCAAGGAAATAAAGATTTTGACTGTTGCATGTCAATATATTTATGAAAATTTAATTTATGTGCACAAAAATATTAGTCAATTTAATAAAAAATGTGATGTACACAATATCAATACTAGGTCCAAAAGTGATTTAAATCTTCATAAAACACGACTACATAAGATAAGTAATTCTTTTATGGGTCAAAGTGTCCGGTTTTATAATAAACTGCCTCAAATAATCAGAGCCTTATCTATAAATAAATTTAAATGTGTCATTAAAACTAAACTCCTCTCGAAAGGCTATTATAAAATCACTGATTATTTGAGCGACAAAGAAGCCTGGATTTAAGCTATTCGGAGTTCGTACTATGTTCTGTATTGTAAAACTATAATTTGTATATATATACTTTAAGTTTGTTAATATTAAGTAATGTGTATTGTACTATTTTACATTTTAATGATGACAAAAAGAATAGTATCCTGAGTTTCTTTCGGGGTTTCTTCTCAGGATCGTCATCTTGGTTTTTTTTCCGAAACCCTGGTAAATTTAAATTTATAATGACGATCAAAAGAGTTTCTTGTAGAAACCTAATTGATAAATAAATATTTTGATTTTGATTTGATTTTTTGATTTGATTTGAATACTAATAATAAATCTGTAAGTGTAGGTATTGCATGTATGTATGTATGTATGTTCCTCCATAACTCTAACGAATTAATTGATTTTCACGAAACTTGGTAGATAAACATTTAAAAGTACGGGACTCAGGATAGGATACTTTTTTCTATTTCAACGCGGACGAAGTCGCGGGCGCCAGCTAGTAATTTAATAAAACAGAAAATGATTAAAGTAACTAATCAACACTTTACTTATAGTTGGTGAAAGAGGCGCTTAAATGAATGTTTTAAAGGCTTGTTGTTGCCACACTTTTGTATTTCCAATACATTGAAAGTTGTTTTGCTACAGTCGTTAAAAAATATGTAACTTCACAACAGGTAGATAAGAATTGTTGCTGATACGCCACAAGTCTCAATTTTATAATAATACTACGTACGCGATGATAAATTAAAAATATAAAAGCAATTACAACGCTTGACAACTTGTTGCTATAACACATTGGCCAGGCGTTAGTTACAGTTTTATATTTTAGATAATCCCTCGGGAACATTACTTTTTTCTTGTATGAAAGGTAGCCTATGTCTTTTCTGGTGTCCCAGACAACGTGTATGCAAAATTTCATGGTGATCGGTTCAGTAGTTTTGACGTGAAAGCCAGACAAACAGACACTTACTTTCGTAGGGCATTACTCTGCGCTACAGAGCCGAATTAACTTTATGATTATTTTATCCTTCTTCAAAGACCTATTGCAAATCAATATTAAATTCGTTGATATACCGGTAAACCCCCTCCATCCACTTGGCTCCCACGTTTTGGATCCCATGGGATTCAAAGATAATTTTTTGTCACTTTGGCTCCCACGTTTTGGATCCCATGGGATTCAAAGATAATTTTTTGTCACTTTGGCTCCCATGGGATCATAGAGTATTTTTTTATTTCCCTTGGCTCCCATGGCGTCGTAGGATAATTACCCCAGTCACCCCACATAATTAGTTACCTAATTGGTAAAATATTTAAGAAAAAAAAAGTCGCACGTCAGAAGTGAAAACGTATGAAAACTTCACAAAAATAATAATTGTAGAATATTTTATATTTCTTGGCCAAAGATACTTTATTGGTCTCGCTGCGCTCGACTAGATACAGCCGCCGTACTTGACAAAGGGTGGTATTTAAACGCATATCAAAAAAAGTACTTTTTGTATGCAAAAATAATCCGAATTCACATCAAAATTAATGATTTGCACAGCAAAATACTCACCATAAAATATTACTAAATACACTACAATTTATATTCGTGGCGTACCGCTATTTATCTTAATGTATAGCTTTTTTATTAATGCACAGCTAATAATGACTAACGCACATTATACCTATTAACGCTTTTTTTTTCTAAACATAGCTTCTATTTTTATATAACATACAGCAATTTACCTAAATAAAACAGCATTTTATTTGACATATTTTTCTTCTTATTATAAGTTACAGACAAACACAAACGTCCGTTTTACCGTTTTATAAAACCGTACTCAATGCTTTATAGAACATTAATTAGTTTAGAATTAATATTAAACTAATTAAACTCCTACTCTGATGTATGTATTTAATAAACCATGTCCAAATAATAATAATAATCCTTTTGCCTAAAATTTTTACCCGGGTGTGCTCACTTCGCTCACATTTCATATACATTCCTAGAACCTAACCTCTTTTTTCTAATAAAAATAAGTATTTTCTAGTATAAAGTAATTGTTATACAACCCCTTTAAACTCACGGTCAGCCAACTCGACAGTCCATAATCTAAATTTTAGCCTTCTTTTCGATTATTATAATTTTTATTATGAGAACATTTTCACAGGTGACATGAAATATTACAAATAATAGCTATATATTCGTAGTGGTAGGGCACACTGCGTTTCGCAGTCATTTGGGCAGCCCGTCTGGCGGCAGTAACCACCACCTTACAGAATACCACCGTGAAATAACAGCATTATGGGCTGTTGTGTTTCGGTGAGTGAGTAAGGGATGCCAGAGCCTATTACCCCATCCCTCCCTTATCCTTTATCCTTAATCCTTCTATGGTCGGCAGCGCACTTGTAGCACTTATGGTGTTGCTTGTGTTATAGGCGACGGTAGCCACCTACCATCTAGTGGACCGTCAGCCTGTCTGTCGACCTTAACATTAAAAAAAGGGTACAATTTACTTAGTGACAAAAAAGCGCGCGAAATCAGATAAAAAAAAATTGCTATACTTATTTTGCTGAGCATATGTTCTTAGAAATTAAGAAAAATATGATGAGCAAGTTTTAAGGTGCTTATTAGGATATATGCTTCTCGGATAGTTATTTTGCTATGAGAATGAGTATTATCTATGCACGCTGTGATTAATTTGATGTGTAGTCAGTATTTCTGTAGAGATTGTATTATTTTTGTACCTAAAGGAATTTATTTGTTTCGCATTAGAGGAAAAAAGTAATGTAGTGTTGATGTATATTTTCGAATTGTCTGCAGTACTAGTTTTGTTAAACATTTAGTTTATTTGTAGCGAAATAACTTATTTGATGTGCAAAGGTATATAAATGATGAAAATAAATTGATAGGTGATTATTTTATTTGATGTGCAATTAATAATATCCCCTTGACAAATGCGGCAACAATTACTACGCCGAATTCGGCGTACCCGAACTAGTCACACTGCAAAATGTCTGTGATGTGTACGTGCCGAATGTTTTATGAAATTTTGGCCATAATAGAATGCCATTTTGCATTTAAATTTGCCTATAAAGTGATAAATAGTGACGATGTTTTACACTCACGGAGCCTATACAATGCAAACAAACGAACAAACAAACAATCAAATACGACATATGAATACGAAAATGTTCGCCTACCTGTTCCATGTTCCAATGGCAACAATGCAATTATCGTGTAAATCGGCGTCAGTTTCAAACCGTTTCAATGCAATTATTGTGACGATTTAATAATTGCATTGCACAA
Organism: Synanthedon vespiformis; assembly: GCA_918317495.1. Taxonomy (NCBI): domain Eukaryota; kingdom Metazoa; phylum Arthropoda; class Insecta; order Lepidoptera; family Sesiidae; genus Synanthedon; species Synanthedon vespiformis. The sequence goes on along the minus strand of OU906947.1, from coordinate 384,771 downwards.
TTCATTTATGTAAAAGAAGTTAAAGAAAATCTCGGGATAGAGCGGACGATTAACTGTAATTAATGCATAGGCTTCGTCTACCACATTTTCAAAATGTACGAACTCGATATTGATTATACGTCTATCTTGGTAAATGTAGATATACGCCAGTCATTACGTCGGAATCTAAAGGTTAGAAAAGAAAGTGAACCGGGAAAGCTAAATTTTGGATATTATGTGGCCTAGAAAAGCTTAACTTAAAAAACTCAACCAAAATTTCCTGGTTGCATTTTCCGCCATCTTGAAAAACAGCCTTTAATTCAGTTTTTTTACAATAACTCGGCTCTCCGTCGAGATACGAAAATTATGATGTAATACTTTTTTACATCACAATTTTCGTATATTCGTAAATGTACATTTTTCCTGGACTAATACTAATGGAAACTTAATGTTGAATAAGAATTTTAAAATATTTATAACGAGTAGAGTGACTTCCACAAAGAATAAAGATAAGGCTGCATAAAATATGTAACGCTTTTAAAGGTCAATGTGTACGGTACTAAATTAGCTTACTATACGATGCACAGTAACTATCAATAAACAAGTTCAAATCACTTATTCAAACATATTTTTTTGAATAAGGCCTCTACTATAGAGCTACCTTGCTGATATTTTTTATTTGGAATGACATTGAATTTATCTATGTCGTCGCTCCATGGTCGCTCCATCGTTAAACTCGGCCGATCGTGATCTGCCTGGGCAAATCATGATACGGCGGCATTTCTTGATTTGGCTTGGGCTTTGGGGTTATCGATCAGGACAACCTATTTATCGATTTTCCTTTCTAGTCACTTGGCCATATCGAGATAAGGCTGGGCGCATCGTAATGTAGTTCCGCTTCGCGACGCTTGTGGCGTTGTTTACGTTCTGTCAGCTGTGTCTTTTGGCGGCGTCACAAGAAATTGAAAACTGTGACAATAATAGCAGTAACAGTGAGTCGATTGCAGTAAAAAGTGCTTTCCAAGTGAATTACGAGGGTCACTTACGGGATTTTTATCCGAGTCACGCAAATTCAATGCATAATGTAAAAAACCATGTTCTGACCAATTTTTACAGGTTAGTTTTTGTTTGTAAACAAATGCATCTAAACTAAAATGTCTTGTGCTAATTATAACATTAAATCATGATTACAATACTGTTTTGATTTCTTTATGTTAGGTAGGTGAGAGATTTATAACAAAATGTTTTTTTAGACTATCGATCATATAATAAAACTTTTTAACAAAAAATAAAACCGCCGAAAAAAACTGAAAAGCTTAAAATAATCTTATTACTCTTAACGTAATTTTTGCTTGTTTGGCGCCGACTCAAAATTACTTAGGTAAAATGATAATAAGATTATTTTATGCTTTTCAGTTTTTTCGGAGGTTTTATTTTTTGTTAAAAAGTTTTATTTTATATTTTTTTGTGGCTGTAATAATGTCTAATATTTACTACATGCTTAATTTTTAATTTTCCCACCCTTAGGGTACGATTTTTTTTTCCAAATTTATACAAGACCAACTTCGAGGTATACCCTATCCATTAAAAAAAGAATTATCAAAATCGGACTACTCTGTAAAAAGTTATGCGTGGTTAGACGCTACAATCGGTGAGTGAACAATCAATCATCCCCTGTTTTCCTACCCTTAGGGTTGGATTATTTTTTTTTCAAATTAATATGAGACCCCCTTGAGGGTGCACCCTTTCAATTAAAAAAAGGATTATCAAAATCGGACCACCCTGTCAAACGTTATGCGTGAACATAATAATATATATACGCGTCGAATTGAGTACCTCCTCCGTTTTTGTTTTTTCGTTTTCGTCGGTCGAAAAGTAGGGTGTCTTTGCTACGGAAATCCTCAGAGTATTACTTACAAAACGTTTTGCCCATACATGGCCAGGCAAATCGTCAAACGTTATGTTTTGAACGACATGGCGGTTATTAGAGCGGCATATCAAGAAATGCCGCTGTGTCGTGATGTGCCCAGGCTGATCTCAATCGGCCCAGTTAAAGGATCTGCCGACAACATCTATAACTTTATAAATAAGAATAACTTTTTTAATTTTAATTATAGAGTGCTATATTTGCTGCAACTTGGTGAGGAGTAGGGTATTCCGCAGACTAATTGATGCTGCAGCATCAGGTCAAGGTTACCACGCCATAGAAATATTACCCATCCCCTCGTCCAAATTCGCATCTCCTCGTCAATTAAGAAATGAAAGAAATTGTGATATTCACACGCCTGCATAGATCTCCATAAATTTTAATTAATATTTACTACGAAAACGTCAGCTTTCAAACAAAAAAAGCGGATCGAAATAAGTCCGTGCGTTTAATACGCGGGTCAAAGTTATAAAATTCCTCGGAATTTTAAAGTCGGGAGGTTAAAATGAAAATATTAATTTTTAAGTCGGTATTTAATTAACACATTACTTACGATTTGTGGATACGAATCTTCGTTGGATTTTTACTATAAATAAATGAACAGGCGTTATACATACACCTACTATTTTTTATAGTTATTTTTACAAGATAAAAATATAGTTGTGTTCTATTTTTTAGTTAAGATTAAACAATATTAATGATTAAGATTACTTTTAGAAAAAAAACCACAAGAATTGCGTTTGAATCAGAGGAAGGTCTTTATGTAAAAATGTATTCTTTATGTATTTCAAAAGCACTTTCATTTTATTTCTCCTTCGATGCAGAACTTCAATATTTGTTATCCTCTGCAATATGCAAATATTACAAACACATGTTTTTTTTTTAATTTACAAGAAACAAGTAATGCCCTCCCTTTCTTCCCTTACAAGAAACTAACACAAGTAATGCCTATATGTTGCTATGGGATTGTTTGTTTGTGTAAACTTGGTCTTGGTCTTCCGTAAGTTAAGTGTGTTTATGTGATTTACTCTTATGGTCTTTTCTTATGGAAGCCATTATCAGAATTGGACCAAATTTCAATGGGACCACACGGGAAGCACCGGCTTTCAAATAAAAAAAGAATCATCAAAATCGTTTCACCCAGTCGAAAGTTATGAGGTAACAAACATTTAAAAAAAAGGGGGGGAGAAATGAATTGAAAACCTCGTCCTTTTTTGGAAGTGGGTTGATCAAAATCTAATATGAAATTAAAAGGAATTTTCTTTAAGGTTTGTGGCGGGGGAGGTTTGTGTTTGTCTTTCTATATGTTACCTATGTATGTTGTTATAATGACCTTTACTACAAATAATACGTTATCTATTCTATTTAAAGTGAAAATATCAAATATAGTAGCTACTGCGACTATGCTGTAGTCATAGCAATATGTCAGCTCGGCATGTAGGTTAATTCTATTTTTACACGAAAAAAGCTTTTAACTAACGAATTTACAAGACGGAAGTTGGACCAAAAATTGTTTTCCATTACATATTTCATTTCCATTTTATAAAACTATTAATTAATTAACTCGTGAAATCGACGTTTGAAATTATTACTGAAATTCATAAATATCCACCGAAATATCGAAATGTGAAATGTGGATTGACAGAAACTGAAGTTCATTATGAAAAGTTCATTATGAAAAGTAGATACAAATAAAGTGGAAATTGCGTATTATTTTTAATTTTTTTATTCTACTGGAAAATAATAGGACATCCCTATACTCTTCACTGGTTAATGTACAGTCGGAGTAAGAAAAGGTTCATCACCTTTCTCCATTTCAAACGTCTGTCAGTATTCCGTTTAGTGCATTAGTTTTAAAAGATATCTAAGAGTCTACAACTTTGATAAAGGAATGAATTTGAAAACGGACGAAGGTTTTCGTACCCCGACTTTACCTATGTAGTTGGTGTCTGAACACACACTATATGAAAAAATTTAGAATTTAGAATGCTGCTGGGAACGAAAATATTTATTGATGCCATTGTCAGAACTGGGCCAAATTCAAATGGGACCACACGGGAAGCACCAGATTTCAAATAAAAAAAGAATCATCAAAATCGTTTCGCCCAGTCGAAGTTATGAGGTAAAAAACATTTAAAACAACAGTCGAATTGAAAACCCCCCCTTTTTTGCAAGTCGGTTGAAAAATTTACGGATTCAAAACTTAAAAACTTGCGGAGTAATATATTGATTAATTTCCGATAGCACAGTTGTCTACAAAGGCAGATGCCAAACTACCTTCACTTCTTCCTTTTTGGTTTTGTTTTTTTATTATTATTATTTTTCAGGTATTACATACGCACACACACCCTCATACATATATTCATACATACATACACACATACATACATACATACATACATACATACATACATACATACATACATACATACGTACATACATACATACATACATACATACATACATACATACATACATACATACATACATACATACACACACATACATACATACATACATACATACATACATACATACATACATACATACATACATACATACATACATACATACATACACATCCACACACATACATACATACATACATACATACATACATACATACATACATACATACATACATACATACATACACATCCACACACATACATACATACATACATACATACATACATACATACAGAAAATTTACTATATACTAAAACCTTCCCCTAGAACCGCCATATCCATTGGTGAAAACAGCATGAAAAACGGTGCATTTATTTTTTTTGTTTTATTTAATGTGTATTAATTAGTTTAATTTAGTATAGTTAGATATATCCTCGATTCTATTATCCTCATTATTTTTTAAATTGCCTCCCACTGTGAAAATTAAAAGTTACGCCATCGGCATCGGCTAGTGTCCAGCCAGCATTACAAGATCTGCGGTACAGAGAATGCAGTGGGTGTTATAAGACCGCATGCGCGATTCCCTCAACAACCAAACACTGTTGTCCAACTGACATTCAGTAAAACATTCGGATCCCAGATAGTTTGTTCCATATCACTTTACCCTATAAATATAGCGACGTTTCAGGCGACAAACATATTTAAATTATTTTTAATAACTTACATATAAATTGTTAGAAAATTGTGTCAGTGGACATCTTTGGTGAGTTTTTTTTTTTTTTAAATTCCCTTTTTAGCGAGGTCTTTTCAGTGTTTTCATTTTGGTTTGAAATATTTACTTATTTAAAGCCGCCACGCGAATGTTTAGAATTTACATTGGTTGTTGCTTGTTATGAACTTTTAATGACTGGGCGTCTTTGAAATGTGATGATGCGTAATTTAAACTATAAATAAATGCACAGCGAATGAATTCTTCTTGTAAAATTAATAGGTATAGTTTCGGGCTGTCCTCTTGATTTTAAAATATATATTATGACGCGCCGCAAATTATGCGAACCGACATAAAAGCCAATTATATTTTTCATAATTAGAATTTTTGTCGTAATTAATAAGTATGTACATAAAAGTAACATGTAACTTGTTGCTGTGCTTTTAGCATATATATTTAAAACTAGCTACCCGCTCCGGCTTCGCACGCATGCAATTTTTTTTTAAACTTTCTTAGTTTATAGCTATTCTTTAGTGAAAACCATGTAAAAATTACAGGAAGTTAAAATATATAAAAAAAATCTTCAAATTGGGATATTTATTTCATTATCGTATCGTATTGTAGAAACTTTGCTTAAAGTACTGCGGCTTGAAGCTGTAGTCATAACAGTTTTAATTATTTATTTATTTATTTATTTTATTTATTCAAAATCCACAGCTCTCAACAAAAAAATTACCGACAGAAACAAAAAACTCACCCTACAGCCAATTATGGATTTTACAGTTGCTTGTTATAATAATGCAAAAAATAATCTATCATTTAATATGATATCTATTGCTGGACGTCATCTTCCATAATTTTTTCACTAGAACCAATCAGAAGCAGCGTAGACCCTTACTAGGTCACCAATATATGCCTATATTAGGCCTATATAATTTTATTATGTGTATTAGCGAATTATAGGTCAACATTAAAATTAAATTAATTTATTTTTTCAACCCTAGGGGGTGGTTATAAGTGTAAACATCAAACGCTTTTAAATCCACAACTAAATACTCGATTCATTAATAAGCTAGGCAAATCTCGGTCATTTTAAAGGACGTTTACCTTTGAAGTCTTACCTACTTATTTTCTCGCTATTAATTGCATCTTTAATTAATATAATCAAAAAGACTAGGTACCTGGTTTTCGATACTTCGTCAGCATTGAAAAATTAAAAAAAAAAATTACATCTGAGAAATAAAAACGCCTGACATCTCAATAAATATAACAATAGTCTCGGTAAGATAAAGATAACTCGATAAGAATAACAGTGGGGGCGCCACAGTCGTCACAGATTGCGTACGAAGTTGCAGACACCAGGTAGTCAAAAGTATAATTACTACAACTATATCAATCAATCAATCAATCATTTATTTGCAACTTAGTAACATGCGATTACAAAGAAAAGAAGAAAATAGTAACGGTAAGAAAATTATGAGTTACTATAGCTGGTGCTCGCGACTTGGTCCGCGTATAAAAGTATAAAACGCCATCTACCGTATTTAGGATAGGTGGCGTTATCTCCCGGGCCAAGCCGCCAGTATTTACTTTTATTTTAGATTTCCCGTAGGAATGAAGCATTTTCCCGCGGTAAAAAGTAGCCTATGTTCATCACGGATAATTTCGGCTTCTAATGGTAAAAGAATTTTTCAAATCGGTTCAGTAGTTTCGGAGCCTAGTCTATACAAACAAACAATCAAATCTTTTCTCTTTATAATATTAGTTTAGACTAGTTACAAAAAGGGCCCTACACAATATTTTGCTGCCAATAGACCAGCACTGATCTTTCGTAGAAACCGTAGGCATGCATACCTATGCCAATTAATAATATGCTTGCATGAATAATTGCAATAAGACAACATTATTTATACTTTATATAGAGAATATTACTCAATATGGAGAGGAACTGAAATAATTGTATAAATTTTAGAGAGTAAAGATGAACTGATTTCCTTCAACAGTGAAACGACACAAATAGAAAATGATAACAATGCTGCAGAGGAATGGAGGCTCCTCTTTTAAAGCGAACAGTACTGTTGTAAAGTAAGCAGAAGTTGCCATGGTTACCGTGTTAGATAAGAATCTCTATTAATATATATATTACAATTTTATGCTTTGAAACTATATAAAGCTATTTACAGCGTAAACTATAAGGCGAACTGATGTCAAAGCAGTTCCAAGAGAATTCTTTGTATAGCCTTTGATACAGTCTAAATAGTAATCTAACTTATGCCCAACTTATTTAACTACGCTTTTAAATCACTTCACTTGGAGTTTTATTAAATAAAATCAAATAATTCGTATTCAACAAGCAACACCGTTACTCATTTCTGCAAGCACATGAACAGACGAGAAAATGGTCAAATTGTCATTGTATATCCGGTTCATTTCATTACAGTTTATTATATGTTTAATTCACTTATTTATTATTATTATTATTGGAGTTTACTCCTTAAGAATTTGTCACACGAATGCGTTATGTTATGCATAATAGTTACGTTCTATTTTTTCGAATTTTTTGGAATATCTCTGAAGTTTCGCAATGTATATAATTGTATTATTTAAAATAACCCTTTTTAATAAAAAATAGCCGACTTCAGACCGTTTTCTCATGGATGCCATTGTCAGAATTGGACCCGATTGAAATTGGACCACACGGGAAGCACCAGTTTTCAAATGAAAAAAAAGAATCATCAAAATTGTTTCACCCAGTCTAAAGTTATGAGGTAACAAACATAACAAAAGAAAAATACAGTCGAATTGAGAACCTCTCTTTTTATTTGAAAGCTCGTGCTTCACGTGTGGTCCAATTTCAATCGGGTCCAATTCTGACAATGGCATCCATGAGCAAACGGTTTGAAGTCGGTTTATTGTTTGTTAAAAAAGTGTTAAATAATATGTAGTGATTATGTCATATTAAATTTATATCTACATAGAATCTATATCTCAAACTTAAATATTGACCAGATCGAACAATTTGCCACATTTCTAGCACAAATGTTGCGGTTCTCCCGACTTTAAAAGGTCGAACGTGTTAAAAGTTAAAATAATATTTAAAATTAAAACCAACTTTTAACAGCGACTACTTCCGCGCTCCTAATTCTTTTTTGTTTTTATTCAATCTCATATACGTATGTGTTAGTCAGACGTGGTTTTTATTTTCAGATTAGATTTTATTAGATTCGTCAGCGTTGAAAAAGAAATTAGCCTCTCCTGTGTCCTGTACATACATACATACATACATACATACATACATACATACATACATACATACATACATACACACACACACACACACACACACACACACACACACACACACACACACACACACACACACACACACACACACACACACACACACACATACATACATACATACATAATGATCGGTTGGGTATAGTTAATTCGTGAAAAAATAACACACAAACACAATAACACAAATACTAGCTGTTGCACGCGACTTCGCTCGCGTATTTTTAAAAATATGTTACTCGCCGATGACGTAGCTTTCTTTTGGTGAAAGAACTCTTAAAATCGGTCCAGTATATTTTGAGTTTATTCATTTCAAATATACAATCTCTTTATAATATTAGTAGAAGATAAGATATTTCTTTATTATGTTACGAGGCATTTCTTTTCTTTGTTGCAGGATGTCTGCTGGATCACCGTCTGTCGTATTGAAATGACAATAACTGGACTAAAGGTACTTGTATAGGTTTGCTTACTATACAATAGCCTGGCGTAAAAATTAACTTAACCATCTTTTTTAATTTTAGCCACAATAGAGCGAATAAGTACGTTGTTATGGGAAAATGTTGTTGTAATTATTGTCATAGACGTGAACAGTTATTGATTGACAGCGACATTTGTTTAAGAGTTTTAAGTAAGTCTGAACTTCATTTATATCTAAGTTTTAGAAACGATACATTCCCAACAAAAGAATATATGAAAATCGAAATATTCCTATATACATTCATTATTATTGTATAATGAACATAATGAATAACGAAACGCCTGACTTCAGGCTTTAGATTTTTATTTTTATACTAGCTGGTGCCCGCGACTTCGTCCGCGTTGAAAAAGAAAAAAGTAGCCTATCCTGTGTCATGTACGTCTAAATGTTTATCTACCAAGTTTCATGAAAATCGCTTAATTCGTTTAAGAGTTATGGAGGAATATACATACATACTGAAAAAAATTGTAAAAATGGTAAATTTAGTTTCAGTATCATGTATAGAGTCTATATACACGATATTTCTGAAAACAAAGTAAATTACTCCATGACCGACCCCTACAAATTGTTTATTAGTAATGATTACTGTGCTCTTATATATTGTATATTGTCAACAGAGGTGTCGGTTACGGTAACAGTGTCTCGAGTTCAACAGCTTTTTTTTTTCATCTCAAAAATGCCCAACGCGCTTAAAGAAGTTTTCACTTCAAAAACCATTGATGGTACAAATAAAAATAACTATACAGAGTTTGTCAGTTATTTTTAACTCGCATCTATCACCTTTCATTCGCGCCCTTGAATTCTCGTCAATAGAAACTTCGATCTGTCTGCCAAACAGCTATCTCAAAAATCTTTTACTTACTCTTTTTGAATTTCTGAATACACAAGATTGACTATAGGATAACGTTACTGAGACGTGACAGATAATTTCCACTTGAATAAATTAGTCGCAGCACTAAACGTATACACGTAGATACTATTCACATCACATTCAATATGAATGGTTGAATATTGAATTGTATGACAGTTGAATGTCGTGCGGTAGACACGGATTTGAGGAAATTTCATGTAATATCTCCAGTATATCTGCTTTAGATATTATGTAAACACTTAATACAACGTATAATAACGAATTATTAGATATGCCAATCTAATAATTCATTATTATATATCACTGGCACACGTATAGAATGTTTTGCGAATATACCTTGAATTTATCTTCTTATATATAAAAGGTGATGTCTCCTATGGACTCCAAAATGCAGACGAAGTCGCGGGCACCAGCTAGTAAACAATAAATAATAATATTGTTAAATTAAAAAAGTGTACCAAAATTCATAGTTTTTCCTAGTTTTTCCCATCGGTTCTGGAAAACATGCAGCAAATGATTGGTCTATGTGAGCTAAGTGAGCTTTTGACCAATTTTGACCAAGGCGCAATTTTATTGAAAACATACAGACAATGCGCGGTATTTAAGGAAAAAAATTATTAAAATTTTATATTTGAAATTTCACCTGACGCGGCTTGCAAACGCCAAACGACAATCGAATTACAAAACGCAAACAAAACAGTTGATCCATTATTTAAAACAGAAATACTCGGGAACAAAAAGCGCGGGAAGAGAATTCATACCCAACAAACAGACCTTTGGGCGTATACTCTTTTTGACAAAACTACTGCATATAACTATTTCGGGTAAAGTTATTTGGATTCTTGAATAAGTAATCAATGTTTGTAGGCAAAGTATTTTGGAGTTTTTGTACACTAGAGTGACCTATTCACACTCAAAGTTGCATTAAAACTTGTGTTAAAATATGGGTTTTTTAGGGATCATATCTTTTAAATTAATACATTTTTTTAAAGTTTGTATGACTAGTTAACGACTAGAAAATCGGTATCATGCTTACTTTGGTAAATTATTAAAATTAACATCGGAGTAAGAAGAAGGAGAGAAGTCGTAACGTCAAACGTAGAAGAGTAATCATTCTACGTTTGTATGGAGGAAACCTGACTTGTATCACCTTAAGCATTTTATTTAGAGGATTTTTGAAAAAGTTGAACTCTGTACGAAGCCGGGCGCTGGTCGTTAGTCTAATAGATGTATGTTGTTGGGCAGTGTCGGGAGCGCCCATGAGACAGTCGTGTCATCGTCTGCTCGAGCATCAACAACCAGGCGGGGAGGAACCCCCGCTTTATTCCCCCCTTGATCGAATTTCTGGTGAGTAACCAATACATTTTAAATCGAATTTAGCTTATTTATATTAAATATTATAAGAAAAATGTCATTTTTTTAAATAATAGATGTTAAACTTTCATTTAATGTTCATTTGTACACCTTAAAGGGTAATTTGTTTTATATTTTCTTTCATTTACCGTTTCGCTTTCTAATGTCACCCATCCTCATGGAAAACACAAATGTTTTATTAATTATTAACGTTTATAGACCAGGGAAACATTTATAAAAATTCGATAAAAAAAAAATTATTGTGGCTTCCATGAGCGTTGAGGACCATTTTGCTTGAGATCAATGTTTTCTAGATGGAACAAATTCTTGCATGAAATCTTGCATCTAAGATTTAGACCGAGGTCAGGTTGTACGGCAATCTAATTTGACTTTGGATAGATTTTTGGTAACACCTTACGAATCTTGAAAACTATACAGTCATATAATGGGTCGGTAAAAAGTTATTTAACTATTCAGAGTTATTTCCATTATTATTTTTTTACCGGTCCAATATGAGTGAGGAGTAAGGTGTCTTAAACTCTTGGTTCAACGTATTGCAGTCTCGTTAAAAGGTACTACATAAGAAGGTCAAAAGCAAATGAACGTTTTGAAGACGAGTTAGTGGCAGTTTTCTGTCTTTAAACTTGTAGAATTGTATGGGCGAGTGTATACGTGTGTATGTGCGTGTATATTGGAGTAAAAGACACAATTTATACACATAATAATTTCGAATTATCATTAAATCGATAATGATGTAGATACGGAAAGATCATCCAGGCGCTTAAAAATCAACTACAATAATATTACGTTATTATATTGACATTTTTCGAAGGTGTTTGAGAGTGAAAATCAGCTGAAGATTTTAAAAAGAACTATATGTCTGTACTTTGGTTTTGCACATGAGATGTTATATATGTTTGAAGTCAATCAAAAAAATTATAGTAACCTAGCTATGAGCCCAAACTCAAAAGAATACAAAAAAGCTCCCTTATATTTTTTACTCTAACGGGCTTTAATAAAACTCTTATAGTAAAGAATTTGTTTAATTAAAATTTTATGTAGCTTCAATAAAAATTTAAATTTTGATAACACTTTGTAATATTATTTTTTAAGAATAATTTTAAAAAAATACTTACAAGTTTTACTTCCCCTTAAAAGTTGAATATGAACGAAAAATTCCTCCAAGTAGTTTGTAGCTTAAACACCCATCCTGTGACGGTTTGGGCTTTCTTTCTTTCCTAACAGGGTTGCCAACTTGTTGTTTCTCTAGTACTAACTAATAAAATACTAAATTAAAGCAATAAAATTAATTTGACTGTAAGTTTTTATAGTTTTATATATTATTTCATTTCAGTGTTAAAGTTATATGAAGTTACAACAGTACTTAGGAGGACTGTACGACGATTGAGATGAGTGGCAACCCTGTTCTGCAATGAGGGTTATCATTACTAGAAACACAGGTTGTGCACTGCGTTATCAATAACACTGTTACGATAAACGGTTGGGTCTTTAATAATTATTTACTTAGTTGAATTAGTTACCGTTACGTAAATTAAGATTGTTATTATCCGTCTTGATGAAAAAATATTTATTTGATTTTTCAAGTGCGCTCCCTGATCACAGGCTGTGATAATCCTCTTTGATTGACATTTACATCCTACCCAAAAACAATCAAAATTGGGACTTAGACATTCTGTTGTTATGTCAAAAAAAAAAATATTTCCCACTAAACTATTTGAAATAGTCTAGGTTTTTTTTTATTTACATAGACTTAATACAAATATGTGACAAAATATCGGATATTGTAAGTAAGGAATTTGTTATGGCGGTTAACAAAAAAGTTTTCATTAGAAGATGACGGCGGGTCATTGGTAGTCTAGTATACTGATCCATAAGAATTCACTATACACTAAACAAGAACTTTATTCACAAAACAAGAGTTAACTACACAAAAAATTCACTCGGAATAGTTCACAACACAAGTCAAGAGTTCACTAAACGAGAGTTTACTATACAAGAGTTCCCTTAACAAGATTTCCCTATAATAGACTTCACAACGGATAAGTTCCATCACTACAACTACCAGCGACCCGACGACGACGGGGCCGCGTAATCATTTTGCCTTTTTGTACGAGCCAAAGACTAATATGAGGTTTTTTTGTCACATGTTATATGATCATTAAATAAACGCGTCAATTGATCAATGTTTCTGACCGTTTTATCCTTTTTTAGTACAACAGAACACGATTCTACCGCCGCCGAGCGAATATGGTCCCGGTCCGAGCGTACGACGTATCCTACTTCATACTTCACAGCTAGGCCCACCTAAACTTATCGAAGGTAGGGGACTCGACTGAAAGTAAAGGAGACTTACAAATCATGTTGAGAGGATATCTTGATGACTCATATACAAAGGGAGATTTTTATTATTTTTGGATCGGAATTATTTTCAATGCGTAAGTATATTTGTTCGAAAATAAAATGCAAAATCAAACAATTACAGTAGAGTACAAAACACTATTCCAGGTATAATAAATAGTTAAAAATTCATTATTATATTAAATAAATATTTATTGCATAGGAAAATATTCGTATGCAATATACAAACTCATCCGCATTTACCACGAGTTTCGTGTACATATTCTATGAAGAAAAAGTGACATAGTTGCTCTTATCAACATTATTTTGTTTAGCAAATATAAAATATACAAATAATAAATGCTTTATTATTTTCCAACAGGACATATATAGCCTAGTGAGGGGACCAGCAAGGGCTGTGATTTATGAAAATAAATATATAAATAATAAATAAAACAAGACGTCACTAGGAGACTGCATTTTAAAGATTAGTTTGAAATAATAATGAAAGTTGAGTGCTTGCAAAAGATTATTTGTTACATCATAGAAGCACGAACATTTAGTGCCTAAACTACACATCTCTTTGGAAATAAAGTAAAAAATAAGATACTCATCGTAATTCGATTACATATGTTTCAAAAAAAACCTGTCACTTAATTTTTTAAGTTCTTTCCCCTTGTAAAATTGTGTGTAACTAAAAATATTAAAAAAAATAGCCTTGGGACTAAAAAAGAATAAGAACTAATAAGTGGTCAATAAATAATATTTTTATGGAATATACTTATATATAATTTCAGTTAATGTGATTCTGAGGCCAAGCTTTGACGTGTTTTGTTGCTACGAACCAAGTTTGTGGATATTTTGGAAAACAGGCATAAAGAATAAAAATATGCACTTTTTATTCGAGTTTTTAGATTTTTAGATTGGAGTAGGTATAGTACTTAACATTACAAAAAATATTAATCTGTAATCCCAATCAGAAGATTTTTCCTCTACATTTTGATTTTTTTATTTCAAAATGTTCTTCATTTCGCCCGCGTTACTTTAAAAAATACAGAGCCTAGCCTTCCTCTATAAATAGACTATCCAATACAAAAAAAAAATTACAATTCGAACCAGTAGTTCCTGGGATTAGCGCGTTCAACCAAACAAAGAAACTTTTCAGCTTTATTGAATAGTATACAAGAATAAAATAACAAAAATATGCAAGATTTCTATTACTTTAAATATTCAAAAAATATATTATAATCCCATACAATATAAGATGTAGCTTTAAATATTTGTCCCCCTTTTAAAATATTTTTCTAACATTCTGATTGTTTGGTTAAATAGAAAATCAAACTGTATTTATTAACTGTCTAATATTTTTACAACAGATCAAAACAAGTAATTCTTAATTTTATATCACAAGAAAATTTACCAAAAATCTACTCGGCGATACAAACTGGTTATTATTTGGTTAAACAATTAGATAAAAACCCGATTTGTCAGTTACTTAAGTTAAAATAAAACCACAGGTTTAGTGAGTCAATTATAATTTAACTCATTTATTAGACAATACAAAAATACAACATCTTGTTGTATCTTAGAATTAATAGGCTCTATAAAGACAGGTGAGAGTAAAATAAAAATTTATTATCAAAATTTTGATTTGAAGTCAATAAAAGTCGCGAGATTTTGACTTGCGTCTGGATGGTCTGGTGTCGGCTTTCTTAAAAATTAATTTTCTGTAAAAAAAAAGTTACAATTTGGATTAATTTAATTAGGGAAGTGCTTGGTTGTTGTTTGAACGATGTATTTCGTTGGAAAAAATATGTTGCGCTGTGCGAAGTGAGTACGGAAGTTATTAGTTGACTGTAAAATTGTATAGAAAGAGGAAAAATGTAATTTCGCGAGGGTGCTGTACAAACGTACAATATGAATTTCACAAAGTTATAAACAGCGCTGCGCTGCACCAAGAGTTTTTTATATGACTTTTTTTATGCCGTACAAATTTTTCTACATACCCGCTCGTCGTGGCCATTGAAGCTATATGAAATTGGCATCCGGTGGCGGTTCTAAATGTACGAGGAGATTAAGGACGCGCGCGTGGTTAAGTAAAATAAAATGGTAGTTTTGACACAGTTCTGCCGGATCATGTGGGCCGGGAGCCCGGAAGGAAGCTGACCCGATATGCGACGGCGGAAGAAGACGAAGCCACACTCAGGGAACTCCTAATTAGGTACGTTCAAGCACCCTAGCGGACCTTAATTTTCGAGACTAGCTTACCGCCTTTTAACTGGCTTCATTTTTGCATTTAATCAATAGTCATGGAGGCGTGTCGATGTGTACATCTTCACCTTAGCTTGCATCCAATATATCTTGTTATTGCAGATACATAAACGATGCGTTCTTTTGTTTTTTGAAACCATCACCTTGTTACCGCTGCGTCACAGAGTGCCAGGGACGGGAGTAGCGCACCGCGGTTAGCTATGGCCACGGCGTGACGGTCTCTCGATGCGGGGCTTCCCCTCGCATCACTCGTTCTTGCATGGAAGTGTTGTATGGACGTAGCATCTACCTCTCCACTCTTTCACACTAGCCAATTCTTATTTGGAAAAAGTTGAAAAGTGTTTTAATTGAATCATAATAACACCGGTATGCCACCATCGATTTGTATCTGTACGATTGTCGGCGGATGCAAGCTTGCGCGTAGGTTATTCCAAAACAATGAAATTGTGCCATATTTAATAGAGTCGAATTCTAACGCAGTACGTTTGCTTTCGGTTGTAGGGCAAGCGATCTCGGTGGTCTGCTCGTAGACAACCGCATAATGGATAATAACACTTCCTCGGAAGAGGATTTGCCGTCTACAAGTTCCTCGCTAAAAAGTCTTGCCGCTGCCAAAATTGAGTAAGTTACCGTTACGAGTACTGTCAGTGACGATCATGGCTGAAATCCAATGAAACCATACTGACGGCCTGACGGCGACTTCAAATTAAAATGCGTTTGAACTTTTTGTGAATAGGATGGCGAACTTATTTACATTCTCTTCGTTCTGTCCTATCGTCTAGTACCTACTACTTTCAATGTTGTGACACTCGCTTGGCTTTGTGACAGCAATCGTACGTCTACACTCATTCTCTATTTCACAGTGACATCTTTTTCTTATCCTTTCAAACATCACACATTAATAATGTTAAGAGAAATTGAAATATTAAATATGTTTTAAAAATTCAATAAAAATGTTTCCTTTTAGTTTTAATTTGTCATTAATTCTTAAGTCAAAACATCCTAAAGACTCTAAAAGTATTTTTATCATTTGTAGATTGTCTCAAAAGAAGCTTAACGGAATACCTACACAAAAATAAAACATTTTCTTTAGGTATAAATTCATCGGGTAATGTTTTATATTATTATTCAGACTTACATTGAGGTCTACACGTCACACATCCACTAGAAATACATTTTAATATACTCGTGTTAGAAAGTTCCATGCGCCTTAACAAAACGAAGCTTATTTTTACAAGATTACTTTTCATGAGCTTTGATTTCGTCGTCATTATTTCATGTATTATTTGTCAATATAAAGTTTCTTATCAGTTCTTTCTTTTATCGAGTGAGGTTACATGTTTCGAAAAAATATTTAAATTAAGTTCTACAAAAACCTTTAATAATAATTAAATAGGTATTTGTTATTTAATATAAATATTACCAAGATTCAAATACATCACAAAATACATTAACATTATTCTTCCAATCATTTTAGAGGTAGAAAAAAAAAACTGGTTTTTTTTCAAAAAAAATATAATAAAAGAAATCCCAATCAGAAATAACTACTAGACTCTTTGGCCTTAGGAGTAAATGCGTATTCTACACATTCATAAAATTGTGATTTTATTTCGTATTTTAAATAAAACAAGGTTACCGAAACTGAAACAAGATATGCACGAGTGTAGGTCTACGTTTTCATTTTGCCGTGAATGTATCTGATTCAACTCATATGCGAAAACGTAATGTAACATCCGTTGCAACTGCTGGGATATAGGAAAAACGAGTTTTTTTGAGCGAGAGGCTCAAAAGAATGTTTTAATTTTGTTTTTGCACTCTATTTCGTTACATCCGAAATTCAAAAGGGAACATTGTGAAGGCCGTTTCAGCGACGTTCGCGGTTGTTTACTAGAAAATAGAATATTTACAAAATTCGCGTTTACGTCGCATGACGTCGCTTCTAGCGCATTTACACAAAATACACTTTAAAGTCACATGTGTATGCAAAGCGAAGAGTAAACTACACTTCATAAAAATTCATTGGCTTTCAGAAAAAGAATACATAAGACCATAATATATACTTGCTAAAATAACATTTAATACTGAATCAACCGACTAAAAAATTTGTAATTTGTTTTAGATCATTTACGCGTAAAAATACACAGTAACGCCGTCGATTTAGTTTCAATGAATTACATTTTATTACAGTATTACCATTACATTTACACAAAAAATACACATTCTTTTTACAAAAATAAAAGCAAAAAAAAAAAAATGCCGTAATAAAGAATTCTTCATTTAGTTTCAGAGAATACATTTTTTATCCTTTAAAAATATATTATCTCAACCTTTTATGAGCTTAATATGAGACACGAGCGACAAAATTCGCTTTGAATAAAAGCGGTCACATTATTCTAGACTAGATCTACCTAACCTAAAGTTGTTCCAGCTCTTAAGTACTTGTAGTCGAGTGAAAGCAAATTGATGAGCGTATTCGAAATGAAAGCGGAGAACAAATTATACTGAACATTGAAGACTCAATCAATTTCTATTATTAACAATAAATTCAATATGAGGTGGCAGTTCAATCCCCGTCGTTTCAACAGTTTCATATTGATTTGTGCATCATACTACGTAGTAGTATTGCCGGCGAGAGATTGCATTTCGCCCATTGTGAAGGTATCCTCCGTTTGTAGTCGCCATTTCAATGCATATCGTTTGACGTACATGTAATCAGAAGCTTTTGAGAATGTGAGAGCACGTTTATTTCACCTATCAGCCAATGTGTAGGCGACTGGAACAATTCTAAAGCGATTTTACAATGTAAACTTAGTGGCGAAATAATGTTGAGTGATGGGAGCTCAATAAAAAGAGATGGTTTCGTGTCAGCCTCCAACGCCAAGTGAGCGTGATGAGTATGAACCTCACGGCGAAGCTTGACGAGCTGCAACGAGGTGACCGACAGCTGGAGACGACAGTCGCCCTCTGCGAGATCCGTACGCAGCTTCAAGAACTCACCAAGAGCGTCGAGTCATGCCAAAGCGAGGTTTCTGAGGTAGGTAATCAACGAATGGCCCAGAGCTATTCCGAGTTAATTCTGAACGCCCCTCGCCTCTGTATACTTTGAGAAGGGTGCTCAGATTTAGCTTATATTCAACAGATTTATATAAATAATTCTTCAAAATTATTATGTTTTTATGTAGGAAGCAATCTTCCAATGGCACAGTACCTGGTTAAATATGTTATATAATCTAAATGTATGCTTCTTAAATTTATTATTGGACTCACACTCGATGTGCTTAAACGTGCCACGCGCACATGAAATAAAATGAGCTAAATAGATTTATAAATTTCCTAGAAGGCTGTGTTTTGATGAAGTACATTTTAATGAAGGTTATATATTGCAACCGTCGTAGCTCTCTGAAGATTATTAATTTCCTCCTCGGCTCGGTATGTCCCAGCGATTGATAAGCTTCGAAGAATATTGCCGCAAATTAGAACCTTTGTAAGCTATCCGGACTTCATTATGATTGACTTAGACTGAAATAGTCAAGGTTAATTTATAAAGAAATTGTTTATTAAAACAAATGAATCAATTATTTATCTTAGTATACTTTTTTAGTATATTCCTGTTTTTTTTTTATTGTTACTTAAATCCATACAAATATGAAATTTATATACACTTTTTCAGAGACTCAGAAAAAGGCATAGGGTATCTTTTTACTATCATCTAAAAAGAGAATAACTACTGTTCCCGAGGCATACATAAAATTTAAATACATATAAAGTTTGAATAAATGTTTTAATCTAAATAAGACAAGAGGCGCGGATTAAGTCACAGGTAAAAGCTAGTACTTATTAAATAAAATTACTAATGAAGAGTTTAATAAAAAAAATGATTCTCTTATTTATTTTTACCACGAAAGCAGAGTAACGTCAAAATTTGCGTACCGTTGTTTGAGAATGAGATTGAAAATGAAATTATGGCTTATTTTTGTGAAATGGCAATACAATACAATTGCCAACGAATCGTTTCGTCGACGAGTAGATTAATTTTGAAATTGGAAATGTCACTTTTTGTAATAGCTATTGGATTTTTCAATCTTTATTTGCCCGCGAATTCGTCCACGTTAAAAAAGATAAAAAGTAGCCTATCACGTGTCCCGTACTTCTAAATGTTTATCTATCAAGTTTCGTGAAAATCAGTTAATTCGTTTAAGAGTGATGGAGGAACATACATACATACATACAGAAAAAAAATTGTAAAAATGGTCAATTTAGTTTCAGTATCATGTATAGAGTTAGAGCCTATATACACGATATTTCTGAAAACAAAGTAAATTACTCCATGACCGACCCTTACAGATTTATTATTAGTATTGATCAGTTTGCAACTGTATTAAGAACGAGCTGGTTGCCCGCGACTTCGTCCGTGTTCAAACTGTTATAAAGACTTCCTCGACAAATGTACTATCTAACACAAAAAAATCAATTCGAATACGTAGTTCCTGAGATTAGCGCAAACAAACTCATCATTAGCTTTATATAAAAGTAATAATAAAGTATAGATTCACTGACATTTGTCCCGTACAAGTTATTTGAGTTTAAATACCAGCTGGTGCCCGCGACTTCGTAGGCGTTGAAAATAAAATACATATGTATACATATTGACCTCCTATTTCTATAACACTAGAGCTAGACGTTAGTTTTATATTATTTTAGATTAGATTATACCCTGAGTGCCTTGGGATCATCTAAAATCATCTAATCATCCTGGGATCACAGTACTTTTTTCTGGATGAAACATAAGTATAGGTACCTTATGTCCTTTCTTGTATCCCTAAAAACGTGAATGCAGAATTCCACAATGATGAGTAGTTAAGGCGTGAAACGTTAACAGAGTTACATTCACATTTATAATATTAGTATGGCATAGTAATAGTGGATTTAATTTTTGAAATATATCATGTTTATGCTTAATGAATATATCACGTGGAATTTCAATTACATAAATAAATAATTACACTTATTTGCTTCAACAAATTATTAATTCGTGATGTTTTTACTTAATTATTTTGAGAATAATTTAATAAATTAAATCTCATTCCGTTAGTTTGAAATATTTAATGTACATAAGTACATATAATTCATTAGCTAAATGAAATAATTCATTTAGCTATAATACTATAAAATGAATATTTTCTTTACATTAATTCGAACCAATTTTTTGAGTAAAGATTCGAAATTTTCGGTACACTTGGTTCGTGTATGGCATATGGGACATGTACAGATTCTGTATTAACAGGTGAAACGGGATATGGTTGCCATCAAGCAAGAACTGGACACCGTGCAACAAGTGAAAGAAGAAATTGAAGAACTCCGAGAGTATGTAGATCGCTTAGAAGAACATTCGCAAAGAAGAAAACTCCGTCTCCTCGAACAAGTGAGCCAATTTTTTCATATATTTTTGTAATTTCAAACTGTCAATCCTCAGAGCATTCTTCTATGCAAAATTCATATAACATTTTTTATAATATATTTGTTAGGGCCTCACATTCTTCCTCACCTACGCTATCTTGGCAGCGGTATTAGGGATGCTTCAGTTCGGTTACAATACTGGTGTCATCAACGCTCCTGGCAAAGTAAGTACACAAATATTATTACTATCTATCCATTATATAATTAAAAAATCAATGGCCAACACATACATATGTATATGTATCATATTGCATAACATATAATAAGTTGAGAACGGCATGAAAGATTTGTATGTATAATTACAAACGTACTAATTAAGGAAATTCTTATGACATAATGTGTAATATAAAATTTATCCGATTGTCAATTTGTGCACACATTACGTAACAATAATGAACAGTTCGCCGGGTAAATGTATTCAACACACCGAAATGGAGATGAAATTGGATTTTTATTCACAATAACACACTCGCAGTGGACAAAGGCTTGTTACTTTCATTTGGTTTCGAGGTTTTCATCGGGTTATTCGTTTTCAGAACATCGAGAATTTTATGAAGGACGTTTATAAAGACCGCTACGGAAGGGACATACCAGAGGACACGGTTAACAGTCTGTACTCTGTCGCTGTTGGCGTCTTTGCGATAGGGGGGATGCTTGGGGGGTTTTCGGGAGGTATGATAGCTAACCGATTCGGCAGGTGAGTTTATAAACTTTCTTATGTTAAGGTCGACAAATAGGCTAACGACGACTGTGGCTACCGTCGCCCTTACTCACTCAACGTAATACTATACTGTTATTTCACTGTGGTAGTAATTTGCAGGAGTGGTGTAATTTCAAATTAAGCGAACGTCTAAGGCACGCTACATTGCACGCAAAACTAATTAAAATTCAAATGCAGTAATGAAGGGTCTATTTACTGAGTAGTAATGAAATTGCTGGATGCAACAAGTCTGCGCGCCCTTGTGCCGAATACCAATTAAAACTTTTATTAGTGGTTATTGCAGCAATGTTTCGCCCTGATTACATTAAAATGAACCTCATCACGTTCAAAACAGCTGAGGGAGACGTGTGGGCGAGCCAGGGGGCGTTTAGGGTTGTCTTTGATCAACGTGTCTCCGATATAGTGATTGGAATTCGGTCTCAGTATTTACGGGACTGGATATTCCAAATAAACAAAAACCATATATAGGTTTTTCATTCTTGATAATATATTTTTCTCTTGTAATTATAGTTTTATAGGGTAGGCAACTAACTATGCACGCACTCTTGGCGTCACGCGGACGCGGCAAGCGCCGTATTAATAAAGACAAATATTAGTAATATTAATATTTTTTTACTTTCTGTTTGCAAAAAAAAAACATATTTATGAGTTACCACGTGAAACTAGAGGGAGGGGGGGGGGGTGCCTTGGCCTTGAGGGGGAGGTATTTGTTACCTTGAGGTAACAAATTTTGAAAATGTGTCACGCAGTTGTTATGGGTACGTTCCCTTATATAAAAATTGTGTTACCACATATCGACCACACATATAAAACACACTAGCCCGCGACTTCGTTCGCGTTCTTTATAGCCTATACTATAGCCTTCTTCGATAAATGGACTATCTAACACAAAAAGAGTTTTACAATTCGAACCAAGTAGTTCCTGAGATTAACGCGTATAAACAAACCAACAATATAATAGTGTAGATTTTGCTATTATTTTAAACTCGTGCTTAATTTCGCGTTAATAATATCATCAACCTCATCATAACCCGTGAAAACATCGCTTCTCGCTTATAGTGCAAATCAAAACTGGTACCAAGTATTTTAACGTTCGGGAAAATACTTGGTATTGCTTGTAACCCCTAATTTACTCTAATTTCTCCAAAGGTAGTGGAGTACTTAGTCGTCTTAAGTACTTAACAATGAGCACTGAGAAGCACGTACGTACGTACGTACGTCGCAAGGTTTTCAAGTATTTACAATCCTCTTAAAAGTGGCACGAACTTAGCAACTTCCAACGTATACTAATTAAAAGTCCCTTTCTGTATATTTCTGAGTTTCTGAGCTACTCCATACATCTATACCACCGTAAAATAACAGCATGTGTGCTGTTGTATTTCAGTGAGTATCAATCTTTATTCCTTATCAATCGTAGTTACTATGTACTGTAGCCATCAAGTAGACGTTCAACCTGTCTGGACGACCTTAACATAAAAATGAAACAAATAAAAAACTGGTTTCCAAGGGTAATTTT
The DNA here is from genome assembly GCA_918317495.1 of Synanthedon vespiformis. Taxonomy (NCBI): domain Eukaryota; kingdom Metazoa; phylum Arthropoda; class Insecta; order Lepidoptera; family Sesiidae; genus Synanthedon; species Synanthedon vespiformis. The sequence continues at coordinate 361,422 of OU906947.1, read as the reverse complement.
ATTTGTTAGAAAGGGGGGCTTGCTGCTTAACAACATCTTGGGCATAACCGGCGCAGCTCTAATGGGCTTTACGAAGGTGTCACACTGCTACGAGCTGCTTTTCTTTGGGCGGTTCATCATTGGGGTTAACTGCGGTAAGTTCTATCTCTCATTGATCATTCGTGATGGACAAATACAGGTCGAAATACCAACTATAAAACTGTGTATATCGCCAAAAAGATAATGAGCGTTTTAACCAAATGAACCCTTCATTATCATTTATACGTTTAGATAACTTGTTCAGAAAATGAATCAACCTCTTGAGTTTTTAAAGTAAACTCGTATACGGACAAATTCTCACTAGTTCGGTCAACCGGACTGTTAATCGGACTACTGGGAATAGACCATACAAGTGTGCATATATATTGGCATAAAAATATATTTATCCAGTACAGAAATTGATATCTGAACAGGTTTGAACACATCACTAGTGCCAATGTACATATCGGAAATAGCGCCATTAAATCTTCGCGGTGGTTTGGGGACTGTGAACCAACTGGCTGTGACTGTCGGACTACTTCTCTCCCAGGTCCTCGGCATTGAACAGATTCTTGGCACAGACGATGGCTGGCCAATTCTCCTCGGTGAGAACTATATCTTTTAAATATTTTAACTTTTTAATGATACACATAAATCAAATATATTAATTAATAAAATACACTTAAGCAAATTAATCCACTTATCAATTAAGGTCTTGTTTAGGTCTAGCTATCTGCCCTCCTATCCTTCAACTCCTGCTGCTACCAGCTTGTCCAGAATCACCAAGATATCTCCTCATAACAAGGCAATGGGAAGAAGAAGCTCGAAGGGCATTGAGACGTTTGCGAGCTAGTAATCAGGTAAGACTACATAATTGATCAAAATTTCTACAATTTATAATGAAGACTAGTGTTTTATGTCAATAAGTGTGTTTTAAAATTATATGTGTATCCAAATCTAAAATGGCGCAGGGCGTTAGGTACATATCTCGACGTCTTAGTTTGTTGAGCTGTAAAACTTGGTACAGGTAGAAGAAGACATCGAAGAGATGAGGGCAGAAGAACGCGCTCAACAATCTGAAGCATCCATTTCCATGCGGGAACTGATCTGTTCACCAACACTACGGGCGCCTCTCCTCATAGGCATTGTCATGCAACTATCACAACAACTCAGTGGAATCAATGCGGTATAAGAAAAAACATATTTCTTGACTCTCCAAGAGTGTGATATCTACTTTTAAGGTGAAACAAGTCGGCGGCCCGAACTCATCGGTCTCCTGGCTAAAAGGCGTTCTGTCTCACACAGCACTAAGCGCGGGAAGAGCACTCGACTGAGATGCACAATCATTCATACCATAAACAGACCCTTGGGCGTATACTCTTTTTGATAAAACTACTGCATATATCTATTTCGTGTAAAATTATTTCAACTCTTGAATAACTAATCAATGTTTGTATGGAAAGTATTTTGAAGTTTTTGTACACTGAATTGGCCTAATCACCCTCAAAGTTACATTAAAACTTGTGTTAAAATATGAATTTTTCAAGGATCATATTATTTTTAAATTAATATTTTTTTTAAGTTTTATATGCATACGAACCTAGTTAACGACAAGATAAATCGGTATCATGCTTACTTTTGTAAATGAAACATAAAACAGCGGAGTAATAATCATTCTACGATTGTATGGAGAAAAGCTGACTTGTATTACCTTAAGTGGGCATTAACATTGTTTTTTATTTAATCGGTTTTACAAATAGGTATTATACTTTTAATAAACGATGACGAAGAGAATGAAATTTTTAGGTATTTTATTACTCAACGTCGCTGTTCACCTCTTCTGGCCTAACCGACGAGTCAGCTAAATTCGCGACTATGGGTATAGGCGCAATCATGGTCGGCATGACCCTGGTCTCACTACCGCTTATGGATCGCACCGGAAGACGCACCCTCCACCTCTACGGCCTCGGCGGAATGTTCATTTTCTCCATCTTCATCACCATATCTTTCCTAATCAAGGTGTGTCTTAAATAATGACAGCGGTCTCGACCAAATACTTACCACAATTCGTCCGATTCGGGTTATTATTGATCCGTTGATCGAATATCTATTATCGATCGCAGGACTGGTGTACGAAAATGTTTCAATTATTGCATAAAATAAAAATGCGAATGTATCTGTGGACTCGTTCACGCAAAAACTACTGAACGTATTTTGACATAGAAACTTTACACCAACATAATACGATATTATTATATTGACAAATAGTTTATAAAGATACGCGGACGAAAAGGTGTCCTATTCTACATTCTACACTACTCTAGGAGTTCCGAATTAATGGCGAAACTATGGCAAAAATTCTTCTCTACAACAATTTTGAAAGTACATATTATGGAATAAATAATAATCTAAAACGTTATCTCTTTTTGTCTATTTGAGACTATAAACTTTGAAAATATTTCAATTTATTTTTTTTATATAAGAAATTCCCACATATATTGTATAATAATAATATAATATTACAAAATTATGTATTTACATGTGAACCAGTGGGCTCATCTAACATTTAAATCTCTGACGGCAGATCAAATTGCAAGCTAACTATCTACTTGTAATGATCTCTTTCAAAGACTATTCAATCTCCATTATCTGATCAATTTAACTGAGTGGTATCATTCCATTCAAATGGAGCAAAGACGAACGCTATTAGGTAACCAAATGGAGCAAGATCAGAATACCTAGTTCTAGTTATAGTTTAATTTAAGTCTTAGTCGAGGTTATTATTTCAAGTACCTTCACGAGTATATACGCCTTTGTTTCAGCGTTGGTACTTGAAATATTGTAATCTCAATAATTAGATGCTTTTGCACGCTTACACTTCGCTTTCTATGAATTTTCTTCACCATTTTCTGTACTTACTGTTTCTATCTTATTGGTTTTTAAATCCTTGTAGCTAACTGAAATACATCATGAATCATATGCATCCCTCTAAGACTTACTTTTCCACGGATCAACATGAAGAATGTTGTGTATAAACTTTGTCCTCTCCCGTAATATTGCATAAATGCCAGAACCGCTGCTCCATCATAATGCATGTACACCCGCACACGATGACTCCTCATACGGCACACATTCAGTTGCTTCTGCTTCGCCATAGTCACCCTCCCCCCAATTGCGACTTTCCTGTCTCCGAAACCGGACTCTCGGTAGGAAAGCGTATTCGAAACTCTCAAATGTAACAGGTACATCACTCACACAGCACTTAATACATTTTTTATCCACCAACACGAGAACAGTCACGTGAAGCTGTACGCACGCGATAAAGAGTGGTATAAAAGTATATAAGTAATCACAGAAAACTGCTCAAAAGCAGCGAAGCACCCTTTAGACGTAAAATGCTGATGAGCCGAACACACGGCGCGTTTACTTCACTACGCTGCACCAATAGACTTTTACCTATCAGCCAAAGAGACATCGTGATGTGCTCTATGTTTGTGATTTTCATATCCGGTCGGTGTCGGGAAAGGATGGCATTTCTATCGCCTGATAGGAGTTCTTTGGGTATGTCCAGGAAATGATAGATTGGATGAGCTACCTGTCTGTCGTGTCAACGCTGAGCTTCGTCGTGTTCTTTGCTGTCGGCCCCGGATCGATACCATGGCTGATCACCGCTGAGCTGTTCTCTCAAGGGCCCCGACCGAGTGCCATGGCGATAGCAGTGCTAGTCAACTGGATGGCAAGTTTCGTTGTTGGCATCGGGTTTCCCAAAATGAAGGTACATCATCATACGACTAAATAATATCATGCAGTACTTTATCTCACGAAGTGAGCCCTTTTCAATTCTCACAACATTTAAACTTCAATTAAACTTTCCAGGTCACACCACTTCGTGAGATATCATCGAAATGTGTTATATTACCAATGTTCAATTGCTTTTGCAGGCGCTATTGGAAAACTACACATTCCTGCCGTTTAGTGTATTTCTTGCGATTTTCTGGATATTTACGTATAAAAAAGTTCCTGAAACAAAAAATAAGACCTTCGAAGAAATCTTAGCCTTGTTCCGGAATTCAAACGGGAGGTGAGCCTCGTAGCCTCTGAGGAGGCGTTTTAAACTCATTTCTATTACTGCTTTCACAATACACTTGTCACGTTTTTGTGGTTTTTTTTAAAAGCTCTAAATCATTTCGTCCACCCCCATAACAACAAGTTGTTGTAAATATTTGCAAACTGCAGAAATTGCATCAATGCAGCTTTATTGCAATGCTCTTCACAATTCACAAAAGTCACATTCAAAAAATTAACGGGATAAGTCATACAATTATACAAATAATGTGTATAACTTTTTTTATAAACAAAATACTACTTATATGTCTCAGTTGCCAACTGTACTTGATAAATTTTAAGGCTTGATTTAAGGCTTATTGAATTTTTGTATCGGGTTTTCTTTGACGCCTAACAATAAATATCAAAGGAAATAATTATTGGGATTCTTTATTTCAATATACATTTTCTGTTTTTAAATTAGTTTATATTTGTCTCCCCAGATCATTGTAGGTTATATTAAATTAATGTAAGCTGCAATATGTTTCATTTTGATGTTCATTACCCATAGCTATAAAATGATACCATTCGAGTAAATTAAATAAAAATAATGAGATTTTGAAAAAGATTTTATTCGTTTAGAAATTTGCTTACAAAAACCTTTTTCACGTACACAATGACGTGTATTTTTCAACTTTAGTTATATTCGTGACCAAGTTATTTTTCGCGGTTACAAAAAAAATTAAGTTAATCTTATCTAAAACTTATTCTATTGAACGCTCGATTGAAACTAATGCAGTTCACTTTTAGAGGCAACAATTAATTATTATTAAAGTTAAAAAATGGCAGAAATAAATATTTCCCGTGGCGCACAATAATGCACTGAAACGCTAATTTGATCCTTGTGTATTGTTTTCCAGAGAAACAGCGCCTCCCACCCAGTCCTTGTAATAAATGTGTAACCGGCATGGCTCTTAAATCTGCGGACAATGTTGCCATTTAGTTCAAATGACAGGGAACATGCGGACACGGGACACACAATTTAAAGTCTTGTGTTAGTTCAATTGTTTTTGTATTGGATGCTTAGTGATCAAGCACATTGTGTGTCCCGTCACCTGAGTGTATGTCCCACACACAGTGGCGGATTTACCAGAAGGCTGAGTAGGCTGGAGCCTATTTAGGGGACGGCAAATTTGGCCAAAAAATATTTTAAAAAAAGCAGTCTTAAAAACATAAAACTGAGCGTCCAACGCATACACATACAATCGAGTATATGCAATGTGTTGGCGCGATCGCGTACGTAGACAGCTGTGCGCGCATAACTGTGAGCTTTAGCATGTTGCTGACGCGCGAACCGATACATTTTTCCCTACCCAAAGTCGTATAACGCGGCTATAGAAGTTTTCACTTTAAAAACTTATAACAAGTGACCCAGAAATTGCTCGCATTCCTCTCGGGAGCTCATACTGTGGCTGAATTTGAGTACCTTATTATATCAGTTTTTATTCATATTCATTAGTCAGTAGGGGCGGCAAAATTGGAATAGCCTACTTGCGGCAAATGTGTAAATCCGTCACTGCCCACACACACACACATTTCGACGCACTGATTGTACCAACAGGGATAGCTTCAGAGACAGCAGGCTGTATGGCAGTATGATGAACTGCGTGAATGCATTAGAACAGCAACTACCACCGCCGCCGCCACCAGCGCCGGTAGACGACAAGCACGACTCTAGTAAGTGTCCGGTCCATCCCCACACCACGGTAACTCTCGTCATCCATTAAACGCAAAGGAAATTACGGATCTCCCCCCTAACCGGCTTTCCCGGCACGACACAAGCATACGAAATACGGACAACTCGTTCACCGCAGTCAATTTAAAGGCAATCGTTAAAAAAATACAAAAAAAGAATAAAATAAAATAAAACGTAATTTAAAAAAAATTACACAAAAAAAAAAGAGTAAATAATTACAGTATTTTTTCAAACTTTTACAGTAGCTATAAAATATTTTCTTAAACACATTATAAACCTTTATTATATTTTTTAAGCATTTTAAAAGGAATTGTTAAAAAAATTACAGCAAAGCTATTTTTATATTATATACAAATTATATAATATTATTATGTAACATATATAATATATATATATATTTTCTATAAAGTTAGAAAAAGTATTTTTTCAACCTTAATAACACAATATTTTTTTAATAAAATACAGCTTTACATAACTACTAAAATGTTAACAAAATATATAAGATAAAATTATTTTTGAAATTGACAAAATACAGCAAATAATAATTTACTTAAATATATGATAAAATTCAGTATTATTATATTGTCTCTATTTTTTTTATTACTTCAAATTACATATTTTTTCATATGACATTTTTTATCCTTTATATATTTACATTTTGACCTTCGAATAAATCAAAGAATAGTACCCACAAGACATTATGTAATGTAATAATGTATAATTTATTGTAAAATATATTTTTATTTATTATATTACATTGCAATGTAACTTATATTTTTCGGATTCCAATACTAAATTACCGTGCAACGTTATAAAAATAGAAAAATCGAAATAGAAGAAACATGTTGGGTTGTCTAGGAAATTAAGAAAAACCGACATCAATATTGTTATCTTGTAAACTATACATTAGCCTTAGAGCTGTCTGTATAATAAATAACTCAAATTATATTTGTATTACATTATTAACGTTATATTTCAAATATTTTTATATCTTTTAAATAGTTTCGTCTTATTGACAATTCACCATTTTTGTAAAATCATCAATAATTTACTATCAAATGAGAATCTTTTTATCTTTTCACACAAAATATTGAGATTCAATTCGATCACCTATCTCGTCTAAATGGTAATTTGTCAATATTATATTGTAATTTGTAATAGATAGTAATATTTTTGGAAACTTTGTTAATCGGATTACAGTGGCTTACAGTAGTTAGATGCATAAGTCGAACTTACAATCACCGGCTTCAATAAATAGTCATTTAGTGAGGCAAAAAGTTACACCATGTTACGTAACATTTTCAATGCCCCCTTACGTAGTGTACCAAGTGAGTTTAGTAGTTTAATAGTTCATAAATTTACTGCTTATTCAAGTTATTATACTACACTTCAAAGTTATTAGATGTGAACGAACCCGAATTATATTACGTACCTATGTAACTGCATGTTGAAAAAAATGTAAAAAAAAATATTAATAAATATTGTGTGCATCTTGTCTCGTTTTTCATTGACTGCAAGTATTTTTCTAAAACTGCTACTCAACTTGAATTGGAAATCGGTTTCATATGGGTGCCGATAAATCTCATATCTTATTTTTTTTAAATATTAGATGAAATGATTGACCAGATAATGAGCTTTGAAGGAATTCAATTGATTGCGTTGAAATAGGATGGTTTTCGAAAGCACAAGAGTGGAGACTGCTGGAGAGGTTCACTGCTGAAGCTATACCATCAATCATATAATTTGACTTATACGTATTAGTTATTACTCTTACTTATATTATAAAGTTAGAGTGAATAGGCATCTTCTGGCTGAGCTAGCTCCATCATTGGCCTCCTCTTCGCTACACAGCTGAATGTTGGCCAAGAGCAAACCTATCTCTAATAAAAAATAATGTAAATGAGCAATTTACATATTAATATATAAAATATTTTTAACATATATTTCGCCCACTGTCTCCGCACACCGTACGGCTATCATAGGTATATCTTTCAGTATGAAAGTGCGTGAATTTATATTTTAGGATCTACAGTCTTCAAAGTCAGCCGACAACTTCCTGAACCGATCTCTGTCAAAAGCGAACTGGAATTACTATTAATTTGTATTTTGGGATATATTGATATTTATATCCCAGTGAAAAGATAGCTTGAGAGGCGAATTTCTATATCTATACCTACCTAATTAGTGTGAAATTCTCATTAACCAAAATTGATGATGAGATGACAATTAGGATGACAAGACAAAAATCTATGATAATTTTAAAGATAGCTTGCAAGAAATTACATAATTTAGCGTTAGCGTAACAAATATAAGCTTTGAGACTATAGAACTCGAATTTTCTTTCTTTTTTTCAAGGAGCATAGGGTTAAAATAGCAAATAGGCATTCAAGAAAGCGATATCAGAGAGATAACTTCACTAAACACCTTAGAGTTAAGGCTGCGGCACAAGTCTCGGTTTCTATTGGCCTACTGTGGTATAGAGAAGGAGACGCGAGACCAGACACGAGCGACTTTTCTAATTATTAAATTTTTAAATTGAAATTTTTAGGAATTTAAAAGACTATACATATCAAATATTGTCTTTTAAATTTTCATCCCTGTATTGAACTATAAGTTTTTTTTACTTTTTTTATCCTGGCAGCTAGGGAGTTAGTTAAATCTTCAGTCACAGTAGCGAATCTAATCTGTAGTGCAAATATTTAACATTATTAGAGGGTGAGTCCATCAAACAAGGCAACTTTGTTGGAGCAACGACAATAGTAGGTAAACTTTGCAGCACTCACGTAACTTAACACCAGTTAGTGAAATACATTTTGTTGCACTGTTTACTCATGCTTTCTACAATGTATGAGATCGATTACGAACAGAAAAAAAATGTAGATAGGTTATCTATCTCTATAAATTATATATCGAGCGGTGTAACTAAATTTTGGATGTACATGATAGATATGTATGCACAGATATAATCTTTTTCTGAATTATCTCCCACCATGGAAGCAAATTTAAAAACGCTAGTATTTCGTCAAATTAAACTAAAATATGAAACATATAAAAATGCTAGGAATTATCAATTCGTAGGGTCGAGTTAATAAACAACGAATGCCAAGCAGTTCGCAGCGTATACGAGATTTTTCTGTTTTTGTTTTTTGGTAAAAGAATATATATTCTTTTTGTTATTTTTCAAATTAGTCCTCTCTGTACAAAAATAGTTTACCAATTCGTGGAAAATGATGTCCATTGCATTGCACCTTTACTTACGTATAAATAATATTATTATTTTTTTAAATTTTACTATACAGGGTGTGGCCTGTAATAAAAGCAACAGATTAAAATATAGACCAAAGGGTAACAGTAATTAATTCCAAATGGTTTCAATTAATTAAAATGAAAAACAAATTTACAGTTATTTTCTAACAAAATTGTTTGAGCCAGCAATGTACTACTGCCAACATAATGTCTCCAGTCGGAGTACTTGACATTGACATTTACGATCGTTCTTTCCCCAGTACCCTACACCTTTAGCGGATCATAAAATTCATTGAATATGTATTATAACTTTGGATTGCTATGTCTCTGAGTTTACGAGTTTACGAGTTTACGAGTTTATGCACTTTGGAGCATTACGAGTATGATTACGTTAAGGTAAACTGCGTATACTTTATAGAATCATAGTTTAAATTTATTGCTCATATTACAGGCCACAACCTGTATATGGTGTAATTGTTTGTTTTCCCAAATAAATAAATAAAAATCTTATATATAAGAATCGTTTACGTTATAAAATTCCGAGTTTCAGCTTTCTACACTTTTTAGTTTTGGCTGTGCGTTAATATTCAGTCAGGTCAAACGATTTTATAACTATAATAAATAAATATATATGATAAATGATATTTCTTTGTGTGAAAATATAATTTAATTAGTGACCTAATGGGGTACCGATAGAAAAGGCTGTAGGTTAAATTAAAAATAGAATTCTAAAGAGCCAGGTAACTTGATATACGAGTATTATCTGTAAAATGTATCCAACGCCGATACTACGCAGTTTGTTCCTCTATTAAATTCCCGGAAACTCGAGTTTCGCAGATATGTGAAACGAATACCTAGTTAACTTTTCGAGGGAATTTTGTCACTTAACAAAAGACATACTAATTGTACACTCAGTTAAATTAACTCAAATAGTAATAAAATGTTATGCGAATACAATGTTTTCCAGTTAAAGAGCGTCTCTTTGCTAAATGCTTCAGTTGAAAATTAGGTCAAACACTTTTCAGAGACAGAGACTAACAAAGTTTTAAAGTTTTCACTTTGCATAATAGAAATACGTGAATGTAAATGGGTCCATACAAAACTTTCAGCTTATAAAACCACTTTATAAATAAAATTATTCATTTATGAAATTCAAACACCAATCAGTTACACCAATATGCTGTGACAGACTGTGATTGTGAGCTAAAGCATAAATAATATTACCATGCTGACGTTGTAGATCTAAGATCTAGACCAGATTATCAAAATAAAGACAGTGTTTATAGATATTTCAAAATTAACACCAATAATATTAAATTTTAAACTTCATACAACTACATTACGAGATACGAGCATTTTTCACTGAGATGCAGCTTTTTGAAAAATCACTGTTTTCGAAAAAATTTTTGATCATATAATTTCTTCCATTAGTACAATGTTAAATTTCAAAATTAACACAACTCATATTAAATGTCAAACTTCATACGAGCATTTTTCACTGCGACTTACAGCTTTTTGAAAAATGACTAAAATTTCCGAAAAAAAATATTTTCATTTAATTTTCCTCTCTATAATATTAAATTTCAAAATTAACACAACTCAAACAAATTTCAAAGTTCATACAACTAATGTGAAATTTCAAAATTAACACAACTAATATTAAATTTCAAACTTCATACAATTACATACATTAAGAGATACGAGCATTTTTCACTGCAACCTACAGCTTTTTGAAAAATCACTAAAATTTCCGAAAAAAAATTTTCGTTTAATTTTCCTCTCTATAATATTAAATTTCAAAATTAACACAATTCAAACAATTTCAAAGTTCATACAACTAATGTGAAATTTCAAAATTAACACAACTAATATTAAATTTCAAGCTTCATACAACTACATACATTAAAAGATACGAGCATTTTTCACTGCAACCTACAGCTTTTTGAAAAATGACTAAAATTTCCGAAAAAAAATATTTTCATTTAATTTTCCTCTCTATAATATTAAATTTCAAAATTAACACAACTCAAACAAATTTCAAAGTTCATACAACTAATGTGAAATTTCAAAATTAACACAACTAATATTAAATTTCAAACTTCATACAACTACATACATTAAGAGATACGAGCATTTTTCACTGCAACCTACAGCTTTTTGAAAAATCACTAAAATTTCCGAAAAAAAATTTTCGTTTAATTTTCCTCTCTATAATATTAAATTTCAAAATTAACACAATTCAAACAATTTCAAAGTTCATACAACTAATGTGAAATTTCAAAATTAACACAAGTAATATTAAATTTCAAACTATTCAAAATATTAAATTTTTTCCATTAAATTAATAATATTAAATTTCAAAATTAACACAACTCAAACCAATTTCAAAGTTCATACATACAATACATATAAAATTCGATTGCAGCTAATTGACTGGGTGAACGAGTTTGATTGTTTTAGAGTTGTTATGTGAAGAATGTGTTGGTGTTCCAGTGTCCGAGCAGTCTTCCGGTGCGGGCGAAGCGGGAGAAGCGGGCAGACCGGCAGCGCCTCCATTGCCTCCGCCTCGTTTCCCTGCGACGGGCAATGTTTGACAATGGGAGAACCAAGCGCGTGCACCGATTGTGGCCCCCATCAAGGCGGCTGCCAACTTCTTGTTTCATGGTCTCAAACGACAAGCCGCAAGCCGCGCCTCTATCACAACTACACAACCAATGTTCTAAATTAATATTCATAAGATAAAAACGAACCTAGTCTCTAAGTCACCACGTAATCTTTAAATACCTTACATAGTCAAATTTTGTGTCATTCCATGACATATTCTACGATATAGGTCATGTCAAAATATCAAGTGCCATCGAACAATTTATTCAAGTGCTCGCAACAGTTGAAAGTGCGATTATTATAATTGATTCAAATAACAAGAGAGATTTTTTAAAATGTATATGTACCATAAGTTCAACTTTCTTTATGTAGGTATATACACGGTTGCCTAGATCAAACACTCAGAGTGCTGAACAAATCAGAAAGGTAGTTTTATAGTATAAAAAAAAACTGAAGCAAAAAAATCTGGTATTCTTACCAGCGAGCAATCAATCTCTAGACAAGACAAATATGTCTTATGTAATGCGTTATATATATTTTTTAATTATCTCGGGTCGTTGCGGCGTTAAAAACGACCACTGATTTGTTGTGTACTCTGAGATCAAACATAAAAAATAGAAATATTGTGTCTTTAGCAGACTTCCTTATAGATTTAATAGTAAGAAGTAAAGAAAAAACACCATGTATTTCTCTATCAATAAATAAGTGATCAAAGAAAGAAATAAAATACTAGGATACCTACTTAAAATATTAAATATAAATGAAGTTTCACAGAAGCCTTTATCGATTCAGAAATCAGGGGGAGAAAGCATATTGTTTCTCATACAAAGAAAAAAAAGCTAAATCTTAAGGAATATGCATTTATTTCAACAATTTATTAGTTAAAGACGTCAATCACTCTATCTAAAAACCTCCTATAGTTACTTATCGAATGTGTTACCTTTAATCACAGATTATTAGTAACGTTACTTTGCTCGAACAAACCATTTTATGTAATCAACAGTACTTAAATATTACAGTTTAGAACTGTAATTGAACAATTACAATAATATTCGGTATGTAACTTCGATAAGTGGCATTAGATGCTAAATTTATTCAGTATTAGATTCGTTAAAGAAATAAGAGCATAATTCATAAGAAATTGGATAAGAAAAGAAATATTGGGAATGAAGCAATCGTTTAATTCGCGAGCCTAGAGACTGTTAAATTCTAAATACTGCTAAAATATAAATATTACATTCATGACGAAATGTAGTAGTGGCATGTTCGAAAACGAATAACCTAATCAATTAATATTCTGAAATATTATATAGGTAGGTAGTTAGACGGCAATGACTTTTGCTAAATAATAATAATGTTCTTTTGTGTTCAATGGTTGTAAGCGTCATGAAATATTTGTTCAATATTTTGATGCTCAAAATATCCATGAAGAATATGAGTCTGTTGTGTGACTTTAATGTGAACGATACTGAAGGATACATCTATCGTCACTACTCTATTGATATACACTGAAAATTAATCAATATAAAGACTGCTAAAATCTTTGTTTGCGGACTCCATAGGACGACGATAATGCAGTGAAGATGCGTGTACGTGCAGCCTCATACAGACAGACGATTGAACGTTTGCCAACGATATTATAAATATGTATATTTCTTTTTTAATAAAATGGGTACGCACGATACTAGGTATCGAGAGTATCGCTGTAACGTACAAAACATTGTACATAAGAATAATGCTGTGACTTTGTTGTACAGTTGATTTTTCTACATAGTTTATATTATTTACAAATGTTTTTTATTATATTTTTAATCATTAATTATTATTGTTATTAATAATAATAATAAATCGTCATATCTATGATGGCCGAGATTATTGATTGTGTATATTGAAAGCTGTGCTGATGCAGTTAAGGGAATTGATTATATTGTAAAGCAATTATTTATTTATATATAATCATTTAGTGCAATGTTTTTACGGATTTAAATATTACCCAATTAATTACATTTTTTTTTTCAAGCATTAATAACATGAATGAATCACCTTTTTTATTATTCAAGTAATTGCATAAGTTATACAATTCGAGAAGACTTTTGAGGATGTAAAGCTTTTAAATTATACGCCCATAGAGAATGTCGTTTAATTAAATGGTTCTGTAGATACTACAGGGTTGTAGACAGTCAATTTGTTCGTCCGTGCATCACTGGTCTTTGAACACGACTGCACTTTGGGACGTGGCAAGGGAGGTCTGACCTACACACTACGGTTTCACAACAATACAGACAAGCAGACATTTTTATTTTTGTAATCATTTCGAAAAGAGGAGACACAAAGTAATTTGATGACTTCTTTTTATTTTATTTTAGTCTTTTTGATATATTGCTACAAGTGATAACATCATTAACAAAAGCATTTCTCTCAAATACACCAAATGAACGGAGTTCAAAAAAGTGAAAACAATTAACTAGAGTAAAAAAGATGGTCGAAATAATGTTGCCATCTCCGTCTCTCTATAAAGTACAATTTGAAAATGACTAATTTGAAACCAGTTTTCACCGTTTCTAGAGCTATGTTATCTATCCCATACATCAACTCTATATTTCGTGTATTTAATATTTAATTGTTCAAGCATAGAGCGATCTCATCATGTCAGCATTAGGACGTTCACTGCTGGACATCATCATTTCAACCACAAGATGTCTACTAATTGACATCGTCGTTTCAACCACAAGATGTCCACTGTTGGACATCGTCATTTCAATCACAAGATGTCCACTGCTAGACATCGTCGTTTCAACCACAAGATGTCCACTGTTGGACATCGTCATTTCAATCACAAGATGTCCACTGCTAGACATCGTCGTTTCAACCACAAGATGTCCACTGTTGGACATCGTCATTTCAATCACAAGATGTCCACTGCTAGACATCGTCGTTTCAACCACAAGATGTCCACTGTTGGACATCGTCATTTCAATCACAAGATGTCCACTGCTAGACATCGTCGTTTCAACCACAAGATGTCCACTTCTGGACATCGTCGTTTCAACCACAAGATGTCCACTGTTGGACATCGTCGTTCCAACCACAAGTTGTCCACTGTTAGACATCTCAATTTAACCACAAGATGTCCACTGTTGGACATCGTCATTTCAATCACAAGATGTCCACTGCTAGACATCGTCGTTTCAACCACAAGATGTCCACTTCTGGACATCGTCGTTTCAACCATAAGATGTCCACTGTTGGACATCGTCGTTCCAACCACAAGTTGTCCACTGTTAGACATCTCAATTTAACCACAAGATGTCCACTGCTAGACATCGTCGTTTCAACCACAAGATGTCCACTTCTGGACATCGTCGTTTCAACCACAAGATGTCCACTGTTGGACATCGTCGTTCCAACCACAAGTTGTCCACTGTTAGACATCTCAATTTAACCACAAGATGGATATGTAAGCCTCTCCCATAATTTTCTGATAAGACTGTCGAACCTCAGTAATATGTGTCCTGCCACTTCAACCTACTTACCCCCCTCGGTCATGTCGATAAATTTCGTCCGTCTACGGATCTCTTAATTACTAATTCGATTTCGCAGAGTAACCGGGAGCATAGCCGTCTCCGTAGTAAAAATAAAATTTTACTTCAACTAAGTGATATATAATTTTTCAAATTTTCTTTTTTCTGTTTGTCTGTATGTTCGTACTGAAAAATGTCGGGGTAAAGGCGGCCTAATGTAAAGGTGTATATTATATATACATAAAGTGCGACTGGGCGTGTGTGTCTAACGCTCAAATAATTAATAAATAAATAGCCTTCTGTCGGGGATAAATATACGTAGAAGTATAAAATTAGTTTTAGAAACTTGTTGCGTAAAAAATATAATCGGTATGGATTTCAGATTGCTCTGGTTTGCTCACAAGTCATTAATATCCATTTGCGAATGCGAAATATCCTCACACAGTCATCTCTGATTCATAGTGAATGGTATGTAATATGTATGAGTGAAATGTATATTACAATTAGATGTAAGAAGGCATATTCTAAAAATATTAGGTTAATAGTGTTTGCCAGTATTTGAAATGTACTGATACGTGTCTACCTTATTTTCAAAGAATAAGTATTATTTTGTAATAATTTTAGTAAATTCGGATATTTCATTGAGTGATATTATAAATAGTTAATAGTATTCAATCTTAAAACCAATTAATATGGCCAGCTGAGTATGTAGTCACTAATAAAACTCAAATAGGCATCAGACGAAAAATGTCTGATTAGTTTTAATAGTGACTGCAAATTCACCTGTACATAACAACGACCTATATTTTGTATACAATAAAAAGCAAAGTTCGTAAGTACCTTCCTTACCTTACCTAAAAATTATAAAAAATGTGAAAGGAGAATAAATAGTTTCGGTACGTACCTTGTTATTAACGCACATGGGGTGAAGCCATTTGCCAATGTGAAAAATATTACCTACATTGTGATAACCATAACAAGTAACCTCAACATTGACAATTAAGATAGGGGACATTTCCGAAAAGGTAAATAGCGTAGGTACTTTAGACTTGAATTCAATTTTTTATTAAATAATAGTAAAAAAAAATAAATAAGTAGACTATTAGATTTTAATATAGTTTAATCCAGAACATGCCTCATTGTTACATTAACACCAGTAAAAAGTCCTTACATATGAAATGACAAACATAGCTACACGAACGCCTCAAATTATATTCTAAAAATATTTAATAAATAAATAGTGTATAATTAAACATTTTCTGTCCGTTGACGCTTTTCCGGAGAGGTTAAAAGCGAAAATTCCGAGTTACAATTACAACCTTACATTAACTAACATATACCGGTAGGTCAGCACATATTAGTATGATTAAGGTGTTATAAAATTAATATAAGATTTAAACACTGCCCAAAAATCGAGCGTAATGTAAATTATTATTAATAAATAAATGATATTAGTGTTTAATGTAAGAGGGAAATTGTAAATAATAAATATTAATTAGGCTTCAATCAAATTAATAAAACGTACATATTCTAAACTTAATATTTAATGAATGTTATTAATAAATAGAATACAAGTGTAGTTTAACAGACTGATTATCACCGTTTGCTTAATTAATCTTTACGTAAGAGTATATTATTCTTTATTTAATTCATAAGTGCAAAAGTGTTTATCGCAATAGACAAGATACGTTGATCGCCACAGCAGCATTTGACTGGCCGTCACCTCACAGCGCGCAAAGTGCCTTTACATTACAGTAATAGCCTCACCTTATCTGATCAATTTGATCGACGCCTGCCAGATACCGGACCGAAGCTCCCATCTCCCATTCAGGCTCCCATCCCGCGACAGACTTCGCCTTAAATACCTTTCCAATCTTAAACCCGATTCACTGAAACGAGCTGATATAGCGCTTTCTCTTTTACTCAATTCCATACAAAACACAAAGACAATAAAACTTGAGTATTTGTAAACTGTAATCAAATATTAATAGTAATACCTACGTACTTACCCACAAACCTACAACTTTTTATTTTGTATAAAAACTATTCTAGCTATTAAGTGGTGAATTATTTATTAATAAAATTGAGAGAATAGATATTTTGGTTCCTGATATAATCATAAAATCAAAAATATATTATACATTCAAAGTTAGTTAAACGAAATTCAAACCTTAAAGTAACAATAATGCGAATTTAAATTAAAAAAAACGCAGTTTATTCTACTGTTCTACGAACAGACTAAAAAGTACATATACTCTGTACACTCCCATTGTCCTGTTATCTCCACCAATCACAGCCAAACGCTTTATCTCCCTATAAGTTCGTTTCAGTGAATAAGGTATAGATTATTCATTGGTCTCTAGATACCGCCGGCGTACTTGTCAAATGCGGCAACAAATACTACGCCGAAGTCGGGCCAGGTACGTGCCGAATGTTTTATTAAATTCTGGGCATATTAAACGTCAGTTTGCGTAGTGAAACTGTGTAAAAAGTGACGATGTCTTACACACAATGCAATAATGAGTTGCCGCATTCATGGAGCTATTGTTTTTAGATAGCGCGGTATCTAGTCGAGAGCAGCGAGACCAATCTTTAATCTAAATTCCAATCTTAACTTAAGGGCCAAAACAAAGACGTTCTGTTACTAAGTCTACAGCGAATGAATAAGTGCCGGAAGACTTATTTTTAATAATAAAAATTATCTATGTGCGATGTGCTCGTTGGTCGATGGTTTTTAATGTTGGCTTTCATACTCGAGAATATATCTGTTTTTCTTGGCTAGGTAGACTAGTCAAAAACGGCCTTAATCTGAGTATAGGTACTACTGGGTTTCGTCTTGTCGTACTTACTTTTCATTGTATGTTGATTTTCATTCAAGTTTAATATAATAAAATTGTTCTAGGTACAATTAAATAGGCAAATATTGAAGTTACAAATTATTACAGCAATATTAAAAATAATGTACCATCTTACGAGTATACTTAGAAAATTGAAAATTATATTATGTATAACTTTAACGATTTCATTTACCTACGTAAGTATAGTTTACTGAGGAAAGCTTAAGTTGATGTTTTTGCAACTGTACGAATAAAACAGTAACGAAAAAAAATTTTGAAACTTAAAAATGTGATTTTATTTTTTATGTGGATAATTTAAGTAGAAACATGACTATTAAAAAATTATTATTTTGAAACTTTTATTAGAAAAAAAATATATATTATTTCATAATTTTAAAATTTTATATTCTAAAATACTCTTACGTCACTAACAAGTAATGCTATAAAAATATAAGCAATAATATATGATTTATAGTGCAAATATAGTGTAAGAAGTCCTTTTTTCATATAGTTTAAGAGTTTTGCAATAATGACGCTTCTTAGATCTAAGTACCTACTGTATTTATTATCTTTGTTAAAGTTCTGTTAGTATTGTCCACAATAACCGTTGGAGCTAGAATTATCATTAATATTTGTCAAAAAATTTAGGTGTACTCCATCGAAATACTACAATGGATTTTGCGTCACAAATGCCAAAGCGACACACAAAAAGTACGCCTTTGACTTAATCATGTAGGCGGACTCTTGCCTTCGCGCGTCCATGGTAAAAGGTAGTAACGACCAACTTCTACTATTCCTTTTTAACTCCATTGTGTTTATTTTAAAGTCACATTTTCTTTAAACGTCGGCCTAACTCGTTAACCTGCTAAATCACATTTTGCATAGTTTTCAGGAGGAAGAAAAACGAAATGACAAAATATTGTGCGTCGCATCAGGCATGTGAAATTATCAGTACTAATCTTAGTATTTAGCAGGTTTTCTTTTGCTATTAGTCAGAAAGCAGTTTTTCATTTATGAATTTCTCACCTTTTTAATTTGATAATCCTTCACCATACGGTAGATAATCGACTAAACTTGTCGAAAAGTATAAAAAGTGAAATTGCCCAAAAATGGACTTAGCAGATTAACGAATTAGGTAGGTATGGTGATAATCGTCTAAACTTGTCGAAAAATATAAAAAGGGAAATTGCCCAAAAATGGACTTAGCAGGTTAACTAATTAGGCCGATTGGTTTTAAATGACAGTTCCTGCACTGCGCATAATAAGTCACTTTAAATGTTCCATACAGTTCGTAGTGTTTCGTATGGCACGCGGATTCCATGTTGTAGTAGTTTGATGGTGTACTCGATTTTAATTTAGTACAATAAGTTTTGTTGTCATGTATTACTTAAAAAAAAAATGTTGTATTTCCACAGCTTTGTGGTTTATGTTCAAAATTTATCAAATATTGTGTTCCAAATAAATTAAATATTATATTAATAGTTACAATAAAATAAATCAAAATTTATTTCCGTGCACTTTCAGGAATTGATTTGGTAAATATTCAAGCAAATAAAAAATATCTGTGACTTTCATTAAATGAAATAATAAAATTGAAACACATTTAAAAATATGAGAAAATAATTTGATGGATTTCAACGTAATTTAGATCTTTTCCAATCTCTCAGTCTAAATTTAACTTTTTACTCAAAGTCTAAAGTTATTTCAATAATATATGAAAAACATTACATTATTTATTCGTACATAACATAAGTTTTATTTGAATAGATTTTCTCAAAACTCGGAAAGAATCTCATACAGATTTTCATGTAAACTATAAATTTCTTTCAGATAAGTTAATAAATGAACATTAATGAAAACAAGTACTTTGTAAAAAAGAACTATTTTTAAATATATTTGTTACAATCGCGCTGTGAATATATTTAGGTATTGTATTTATATTTTCTAGAACAAGAATATATTGAAATTGTGAATAAAAAATACATATATACATACATACAATTAATTAGTTAATTAATTTGATTGCGATGTGTTTAATTTAACGAATCTTTGCTATACTTACCTAAATTATTTTCTGTGGCGTCTGACTAAAAAAAAAATTATTTTTTGAGTGCAGCATTATTTTGAAGTATATTTTTTCAATGAGTCCAGTGAGGAAAAACACAAAAATCACCACAATTACTATTACTTTGCCACATGGAGGGAAAATTTTACTGAAACAAGACTTTATTTTCATTTAACTCTGTAACTTAGCGCTTGACTCGTATTTCTTGTTTATGAGAAAGCTAGCTGGTGCCCGCGACTTCGTCTGCGTTTAAAATTTAAAAATTAAAAATTAGCAATATAACGCTTGACCTTGTTGCTGAAACACTTATTAGGCCAGGCGTAAATTTTTGAAAAAAATTATTTTAGACTAGCTGGCGCCCGCGACTTCGTCCGCGTTAAAAAAGATAAAAAGTAGCCTATCACGTGTCCCGTACGTCTAAATGTTTATCTACCAATTTTCATGAAAATCAGTTAATTCGTTTAAGAGTTATGGACGAACATACATACATATACATACAATAAGTACTTACACTTACAGATTTATTATTGATGATTGATAAACATCATGCAGGAAATTAAAACTCTCGGCTTAATGATTAAAAAAAGTACGAATTCAAAGAATTTTAAATAATCACCCTTCTGAACCGGGAATCGAATCCGCTAAGTGTGAAAGCCGAAGAATCAAGGCTGTCGATATAGTAAAGAGAATTAACACGTTGATGGCTGGTTGGGAAAAATAGAAGACCGACCTTGGAAGAGGCACACCCTGATGATCATGATGATGAAAATTGAATGTGAAAAAAATATCTGCAATTCCATTAAAAATGACGTAATAAAAATGAAGTCTTCTTTCAGTAAACATTTTCTATCTACAGTACCTATACTTCCTGTATGTGCAGATAATGTAACAAAGTGATGGGACACCCTGTATATATGGAAAGATATGATGGAGCAAATAAAGATCTTAGAAAATTTTCTAATATATAAAAAGGCCTTGAGATGATATTGAAGAAAACTGACCCTTTTTATCGAAAATGGTTTTTTTTTTTGTGGCAATTGAGAAAATATTCTAAACTAGTAACCCGCCATCGGATTCGCACGGAATGTGATTTTTATATAATATACAAACCTTTTCCAATTATACCATAATTGGATTTCTTCTTCTTCTTGAAAAATTTAAGTAATATTTGAGTTTTTGCGAGACTAACTCACTGCGATTGATTTTTATATTAAAAAATAAAAAAAAAAGATTTTTTTTTTTTAAAAACCTTTCTCGTGTAAATGCATTTTCCATTAGTGAAAACCGAATAAAAATTAATTGTGTAGATTAAAAGATATAAGCGTACATTCACAGAGAGACAGTCTTTGTAAAAATAATGTTGCACTTGGAAATTTAAAACTGACCGAATGAATAAAAATATTGCTATGATGGTGTAATGGGCTGGCTCAGCGATTCGTAAGATTACTTTACAATATATTGTAAAAAAAAAAAGTTAATTATATACATTTGTTTAGACATTGTACGCATGTATATTGATTTATTCGAACGTCGAATGGGAGTGAGTAGTTACGTGTAGATGCAAGGGCGAACAAATATGTTGGGTGGATGGACCACCCTCGTTTTTAGTCAACTATAACCTAAAATATATTGAAAAGCACTATTAGCTGTTTAACGCCACAATTAACTGATATTTGACTAAAAAAAAATTATGTTTCGCGGATATTATTCCGTTCTTGTACAAAAGGAACTTGTAAAATTTTATTGAAACTACTTGTTATAAAAATGTAAAAAATCTATGCTTTGTTTTATTTATTGTCTTCGTCTATCGCAGCATCCCATAAAACATTACTAAATTACACACATTACTAATATTAGAAATGCGAATGTGAGTTTGTTTGTTTGTTACGCTTCCACACAAAAACTACTGAACCGATCACCATGAAATTTTGCATACACATATTTTGTGACACCAGAAAGGACATAGGGTACCTTTTATCCAGAAAAAAAGCACTGCTCCCGAGGGATTATCTAAAATATAAGTGTAACTAACGCCTGGCCAATGTGTTATAGCAACAAGGCGTCAAGCGTTTAATTTATCATCGCGTACGAAGTCGCGGGCAACAGCTAGTAATAAATAAATAATAAATATCTTCACACATTGCACACAGCACCATCTAGTTCCACATTAAGCAACTAATGCTTAGTAATGGCATAGAGTAAATAGTTACTTAACCAGTAATAGAGGGGCGAGCTCCGTTTTAAACATGAAACTTCCGGCTCTATTTTCTTTATGGCTCACTTGATGTCGCTAATAATGTCGAATTTGATGTTAAATGATGTTATTCATATTGACACCATTTTTACTTTCTTTATGGCTCACTAGATGTCGTCATATAACAATAAAATATTTATCGAATCCGTGCGGTTTCTTTTTTTGCTCACTAGATGTCGCCATATAACATGTGCATGATACGAATTGACTGACTACAGCGACCTTTGAGTTAGACGGATTTTTAATGGCAACTCATAATCGTAATCTACATAGGGGCCATCTACATTTTATCGACTTTTTCGACATTTTTTGTGTCTCTACGTGTCTGTCCCTCTATTACTGGTTAAGTAACTATTTACTCTATGGTAATGGATACCAGACAGTTTATATATTTTTTAAATACATACCTACATATTATAAATAAAAACATCCATGACTCATGCCCCTAGCGGGACTCGAACCCGCGACCGTTTGGTTAACAACACAAGCAACGCCAGAGCTAGGCGCTGCCGATATTAGTGTGTTTAAGGGCTGGCTCGGCTGGCTCACATCTCATCTGTTATTTCACAGTGGTCTTCTGCCACCGTCTGTCCAGTAGTGTCGGAACTGACAGCTTTTTATTTTGGATGTAGGCCAACGTTCCACCTGTTGGTAAATGGAAACAACACCAGGGGATTGGGTTAGTTCAAATGCACGGTCAATCCTGCAGGAATTTGTTCTCAGCTCACTTAGACTGCCATATTGTAGCTAGGAAGAATTACTATATACTAACTGCTGCCCGCGACTTCGCCCGCGTAGCTTTGTAAATTATATAATAAAACCTAAAACCTCCAATGGCTAAAACAGCATGAAAATCGGTGCAGTTTTTGAGTTTATCGCGAACGAGACAGACGCGGCGTTGGACTTTGTTTTCAACTTCCAAAAATAGAGACGGACTTCAATTCGACTGTATTTTTTTTATGTTTGTTATCTCATAGCTTTCGTCTGGGTGAAACGACTTTGATGATTCTTTTTTTTATTATTTCAAAGCTGATGCTTCCCGTGTGGTCCCATTTCAATTTGGTCCAGTTCTGAAGACAATGGCATCCATGAGAAAACGGTTTGAAATCGTTTTTTTTTTATTATTAAGAGTTATTCTTATATAATAATATTCAGTGATTGTACCTTAGAAGGGAAATAATTGGGCTTGGCCTTAATCGGTAAATAATGAAGCACAAATTGAGTTATAAAAATATTTATTTATAAATTTTTGACACAATAACAGTTAAAATACAGTAATTGTAATACAGTATAACATATGCACATCAATTCTAACTGTGCTCAGCAATTAGGTACACAATAAAAAGAATTAACAAACAATGGTGTAATTGACATCATTTATCATTCATTGCTAAATGTATAAAAATACAGTTTCAATACATTAAAAATAAATAATAATATTACGTCTGTAGGAACTAGTGACTAGTTCTTTGGATGGCATCTATACTAATATTATAAAGAGGAAAGATTTGATTGTTTGTTTGCTTGTATTGAATAGGCTCCGAAACTACTGGACCGATATGAAAAATTCTTTTACCATTAGAAGCCGACATTATCCGTGATGAACTTTTTACCGCGAGAAAATGCTTCATTCCTACGGGAAATCTAAAATAAAAGTAAATACTAGCGGCTTGGCCCGGGAGATAGCGCCATCTATACAAAATACGGTAGATGGCGTTTTATACTTTTCTAAGCGGACGAAGTCGCGAGCACCAGCTAGTATAATATAAAATTATATAGAGTGTAGATAGGATAGATAGATAGGCGGGATCGGGGCTGCGCTTTCCTACTAAAGTCCTTCTGCACGGTATTTCAAGCAGTCATATGCTCTCCTCAGAGCGATGGAAATCGCGTAAAATAGGAAAGAGGCGGAGGTCGGCATATTCATTACTCAGTGACTCTCGGTCCTCAGTGACTCTCGGTCCTCAGTGACTCTCGGTCCTCACTGGAGACCGGAACTCATACCATACTTATAATAGTTGTGAATCATCTTATCAGCGTATAACTGTTCCAACAATACATGGAGGCCACAAAAGTGTCCTCCAGTGAAAGTTTATTTTTGTTTGAAATTAGGCTTAGAACAAAAGATTCAAAAATATTGAAAATAATAAGACTCTCGGATTGTGTACGTTTTTGGATCTCAGGTTCAAATTAGTTGCGAATACAAAGGCCCCAAATACCGCTCCACTCCCAGAAACTATATCTCGATGGCGGTAAAGGGCCAAATACGAAAAGGCCAAAAGGCTATATACGACAAGGCGGAGATCGCACTTTTTTGTGAAATCGGGGAGTATGTATACTGAAACGAATGAAAAGACATTTCCAATGTCAAAAAATATTGTAAGTATTTAATGTTAGGCAGTTCTAATCCTAATTGACAAGGTATCCATCCATTTAACCTCATAGTATACAATATCTTCAACTAGTTCTTACTTATTTTGTAACCAGAGTTGTATTCAAATTACTATATTTGGCAGTTCTTTCAAGAACCATTTACAATTGACTGAAAAGACTAAGACAGTATAAGTTACTACAGTAACTAAGTCTAAGTTACAGTCTACTGGCTCATAAAGACTGGCTGATTTTGTTAACGAATGAGAAACTGTCTGTGCGTAATAACAGCCAAAAACTAAATTTTATTTTAATTATATCAAACACTGTACCATAATTAAAATGTAACTTTCAAAATGTGTCTAAAGAAACTAGTTGCTTATTTTAATCTTGGCAAGACACAGTGGCTTTAGTCGCAATAAGTAATAATAAAATTTGAGATTAAATCTTAAAAATTAACTAATTTTCTTATACATTTTAGAATATAATTATATATTTATATATTGACTCGTGCCAATGTAAACTATCTCTTTTTATAACTCCGCTCTTACCAATAATGTAGAAATACCAATACAAAACATTAATGGCACGATAAATTACAATATTTACAAATACTATTAACAAATCATAAACTCTAAAGTTGCGCTTACACGTGCAATTAAAATTGGTCAATTCCAGCCAATTCCCATCAATTGCGACGTGACCAAATGTCGAGCAATTTATGGCAACGTCAACGGCAAGCAATTTTTTTGCAACCACAATATTGAGCAAACTAGTTAATATTGAGAAATTCCAAGAAACTAGGCAATACTTTCATACACAAGAGAGTAGTTGAAAAACATATGTAATACATAAAAACACTACACCATATATATTACAAGTTACCATTGTGCAATTGTGCAATTGCTCAACATTGACAAAAAATTGCCCATGTAAGCGCACCTTAAGAGTTCTTCATTATTCTTTTTAATATTCTAATCTCTAATATTAAAACAGTTTAAACAAAATTCAGTCGCGGCTGACGTCCAACCGGTGGACGTCAACACTTTATGTTAATTCTAAATATATTTTTACATGTAAGGCGAAAACTTTCTTTTTACAATTATGAATTCAAAGACCTAACAAATAGAGTTGATATTAGAATGGCAAGAGACATAGCCTTCAACTCACTGCTTTGGCGACGCGCTAGGGTTGATAGTGTCTGCCTAGTGAGTTTTGCGTGTCGAGGTGTTTCCTGGTCGCCTGGTAGACGTCGCGCTCCTTGTCCGGATACTTGGTGGGCAACGTGGGCGAGTGTAGGTTCACCTTCGCGGCGTACCTTTACAATATATACCATTTTATATACCACACCACTTGTGTTGCCATGCCAGCTTTGTGTTTAAGAGCGGAGTTCATGCTAAACCTAGCTGGTGCCCGCGACGACGTCCGCGTTCATAATGTATATAGCATAAAGCCTAAATTACCTTGAGAACATGAGGAAACATGAGGAAATGTGTGCATTCTGTAAACTTTCCATGGACAATTTGACTAATTTTATTTCAATGTACTTACGCTGCAGCGTCTAAATGGAGCTTTTTTTCGAACAGACATAAAAATGATTTGACAGCAGCCTGTCCAGTGCTCATTACGGGTCAGTGGGATGAAATACATAGAGATGTAGTGTAGCTAATCAACTAAACACTTACCGTATGCCGGCGATGTCGATTTCATAGTGACCGCTTAGCACGTAGTCGTTATTGATCTTAATTGATTCGCCGTCCTCGTTAAAGTTTTGTATGAATCCGAGGCACACCTGAACACCAAAAACATTCTATTCATTTGGACATTTTTCTTAAAGATTTGATGACCAACAATAATAAAGTAAACCTTTCTGAATGTGTCCGAAAAAAAAATACAACAATGTTTGACTAACTAGCTGGTGCTCGAGACTTCGTCAATGTGGATAAAAAATATATGTATTTTATTTCATTTTGGACTAGCCCGCGACTTCAACGTTCGCGTTGAAAAAGAAAAAACTAGCCTATCCTGTATCCTGTACGTCTAAATGTTTATCTAACAAGTTTCATGAAAATCAGTTAATTCGTTTAAGAGTTATGGAGGAACATACATACAGAAATAATTGTAAAAATGTTCAATTTAGTTTCCGTATCATGTATAGAGCCTATACACCTACACTATATTTCTGAAAACAAAGTAAATTACTCCACGACCGACCCATACATATTTATTATTAGTATTGATACAAGACATGTGTGACTCAGGTAAGTACAAAGGTAAAATGTTTAAACACATTATTAAACATTTGCCCCTAGCGGTATTCGAAACCCGCGACCGTTTGGTCAACAGCCAGGGGTTAGTAACGCACCTACACGCCTCACATTATACGCACCTGCTTTTTGAAGGTGAAGCCGTACGTGGTGGTGGTCGTCTGGCCGCAATAGTTGCCGTCGCGATAGATCGGCTCGCCGCCCCACGCCCACAGGTCCGTCTCGTGGTCGTGGTCGGTGAGCAGCAACTGCACGTACAGACGGCGCACGCCCTCCTCCCGCTGCCGGAAGAGGGCGTCGCGTCCGATGAACGGCACGCCCTTGTCGAACTTGACGCGCCAAGTGCGCCCGCACTCCAACGGGGTTGTCATCGTGTCGAGGTCCTGGCCCCAGAACGCGAACAACTTCTCCACGCGAAGTGCGCGCGACGCGTAGTAGCCCACGTGGCTGATGCCGTACTTTGCGCCCGCGCTCGTCAACCGATTGTACACGTGCAAGGCGAACTAAAAACAACAAAAAAATACCACTTTATTTTATCACACTGGAAAGCTGTGATAAAATAAAGTGTTTTTCTCTCCTACGTTTAGGACCAAGTTTACCATTTTTGTTTTTTTTTTTTTATAAAATCAAGGGAGCGCTTGATCGCGATCTCACTTTTTTTAAATTTTTTTTTATTAGAGATGGTTTTGCTCTTGGCCAACAACCAGCTGGATAGCAAGGGAGAGGCCTAAGATGGAGCGAGCTCACCAAGTAAATAATACCCCTTACTTGATGTAAGGTGCAGATGCGGCCGAAGGTGGACCACGCTTACCTAGTAAGTGCCCATTTACCCTGGATTTGTAATACCCTGTACCCTGAGGTTGTAATTTTGAGGAAACACGGATGCGGGCAACGAATTCCACTTCTTAACAGTTCGGACAACGAAGTAAATAACGCTTCGTGCGTGACCGAGGAACATCAACCACGAAGTGATGAAATCACCGGCCGCGCCTCGTGTTCCGCGAGTGGAACTAAATAAAAATGACGTACAATACACTAGAGAGATTCCCCTCCCACTCACTGATCCCTATATACCTCCTCTGGATCGGCTGCTGTCAAATTTTATTTTTTAATCTATTTGAAAATCTCCATTTTGGCGCTGCAAGCTATAGAGTGTAAGTACATGGAACTAAAACTAGCTATATCCGCACGATAGGGACACATTTCTTCATGTTTCAAAACTCAAGCGGACACAAATAAACTTAAACAGTTCCTAAGACATCAACAAATAGAATAAAACGTAAATAAAACAGACACTACTATACTTATCGACGGATTAAAAATACGCAAACGTCAAAATAGTTCCAGTTCCTTGCGTATGCGCTTCAAAATGGTACACGAAAGTATCTGTAATTTGTATGGGATAACCAATTCAGAGTTATATGCAATGAAAGAGTGGACTTACCTCATTGGGAATATACAAGACGTATCCGAGCTCCCCGGTGTGCGTGAGGTTCATGGCGCGTATTCCATTCGCAAGACCGACGTCCAGCTCCTTGAAGGTGAAAAATGGGAAATTGCTCGGCGACAAATCCGTGTCGGTCAGTTCCGAGAGCAAACTCCTCGTGAACGGTCCCATGATGCATATCGCCGTGTACATTGAAGTCACGTCGGACAACGTCACCGAGCCGTTCTCCGGCAGGTGGCGTTGGATCCACACTTTGCAACGTGTCTGCTGGATGGTCGGTGCGATCATCATGTAACTGAGAACGAGGATTTTATAATAACTAGATGAACCGCGTCAGAATAAAACCTGCTCCATAAAAATGACGACACAAAAGTGAAAACTTAAAACTGAGCATACAATCGGATATATGCAATGTGTTGGCGTAATCGCGTACGTAGAGAGCTGCGCGCGCACAACTGTGAGCTTTAGCATGTTGCTGACGCGAACCCATACATTTTTCCCTACGCAAAGTCGTATAACGCGGCTATAGAAGTTTTCATTTCAAAAATGCATGAGAAATTTTATTTTATTCACAATTTCTTTTGCTTTTCGGGATTAAAGTACAAATTCAACAAATCAAATATCATAATAAAAACTTCTAGAGTCGTTCTTGAAGTATAAATGGTGTAAATAACACAAATTTGTTTTATATATAATATTCTTACTTTACTAATAATTATTATAAATGCGAAAGTAACCCTAAAAGTCTGTCTGTTTGCTACCATTTCTCACCTTATTAACTACACAACCGATCATCATGAAATTTTGCATACATACACTTGCATTTTGCATAAAATAAAGTTGAACATGTTGCGCGTCGTGGGCCAAAATTATGAGACAACACAAAAATTACAAGCCTATAAAGGACGTCCCTTAATTGTCCTTTATATTTACAAAGAAAATCGTCAATGTGGAAACAACTCACTGGTTCTCACTGATCCTGGCGAGACTGCAGTCGTTCTCGTAGCCGCCTCTCTCGTTCTGCATGCCCGTGTGTATTATACTGCCCACTGGCACGTCCACGTCGTTCGAGCACAAATACTGCAGCGCGTCGACCACCTCACGCCCCTGAGACTGTGCACAAACATCGCACAATAAATTGTTAGCGTCTCTGTGACGTTTCAATAAGAGATCCATTCGGTGGTATGAATATTGAAAGGGTATCAGTCAATTGTGCGAAGAGAGTGTCTAGTAGTGGTATAGGGCACACTGCGTTTCGCAGTCATTTGGGCAGCCCGTCTGGCGGCTGTAACCATCACCTTACAGAATACCACCGTGAAATAACAGCATATATTACCCCTTCCCTCCCTTATCCCTTATCCTTAATCCTTCTATGGTCAACAGCGCACTTGGAGCACTTATGGCGTTGCTTGTGTTATAGGCGACGGTAGCCACCTACCATCAAGTGGACCGTCAGCCTGTCTGTCGACCTTAACATAAAAAAAAAGAAAAAAAAAGAGAGGTTGTTATAGCATGTTCGCACTTCTTATATACATAGTATAGGTGAATTATTATATTAAGGTTTGAAGGCGACACTTGTGGGGGAATCGGCGCATTTGTACAATTGCGCACAAAATTGCTAAGGAAAATGAAATTTGTTTGTCTTATTTCGTAATTTTTCACCTCACTAACTTAACATTACAGTTAGTGTTGATATTCCTTCCATTAAATCATCGTGCGATGTCGAAGGACAACGTTGTTTTTTTTTA
This sequence comes from Synanthedon vespiformis, assembly GCA_918317495.1. Lineage (NCBI taxonomy): Eukaryota > Metazoa > Arthropoda > Insecta > Lepidoptera > Sesiidae > Synanthedon > Synanthedon vespiformis. The sequence continues at coordinate 331,245 of OU906947.1, read as the reverse complement.
GGCATTTATTCACCATGACGTATTTACTAATACGATAAAACAATCTGTACGCAAACAGTACCCAAGAGACACGAGACGCGCGAACGAAGTGCTGGAGGGGAACAGCGACTGAGTCTACTTTCCTCTGCCCCCTCAAATACCTAAGAATAGAGTTCTGCGCACATTTGCCGAGAAGTCTTTATTCGCTGCACGACCTATAATTATAGTTAAATTAACGTACTGCAAGTAGGGGGAGGTACCTGTAAGTCGATCTTGGTGAAGGAGGAGTAGTCGGCGAGTCCGACGGCCTCCCTGCAGGCCCAGTACTCGCGCTGCACCGTGTCGAACCAGTGCGGCTTGCCGAACGTCTTCGTGTACGCAATGCTGAAGGGCCGCGGCGCCAAACCGCCAGCGCCGCCCGCGCCCCCCGCGCCGTACCTCTCTTCCGACGGGGGACCACTCTCTGACGATCAGTATAACCATATATACAGTAATAACTAAAGGATAGAAGTAAGGAAAAAATAGCAACAAAGTCACATATATGTTACTTCATACTCAATTCACTTATGGCATTGAAAAGGTCTCAGAAAGAGATGCATATCTATACTAATATTATAAAGAGGAAAGATATGATTGTTTGTTTGTTTGTATTAAATAGGCTCCGTAACTACAGGACCGATTTGAAAAATTCCTTTACACGGAACAGGACAACGGGTAGTAAGAATAATCCTCCCGTACTTATCTTTTTCATATAACTTCTTGGGTTGAAATTTTATATGGGTATTTCGATGGTTTCCTGGATGATTTAAAAATACAATTGGACCCGGTAGGTGGCGCTGCTGTCGGTATGTCAACTACTAAACGGTTGTATGTGTATTTCCATGGTTTCACAGAAACGAATGTATTATATTTTATAAAGTTATGCGGACGAAGTCGCGTGCAACAGCTAGTTCAGTAGTATATTCGTAATTTAAAAGGTTGTCACTACTTTTAGATAATGTAACGATTATTGGCGAGAGCTGCTGCTTGGTTTGAAAAAATATATTATGTAAAAAAACATACATACCAACTTGTTCAAACCAAGTGGGTCTCTCGTAGCCCATGACCTGGCCGAAGACGGCGCCATTGTCTCTCAGTGTCGGGAATATTGGCGAAGTGCGAAGCTTGCGACCAGTTTCAAACTCGTCGAACGGATACGGTAGACCGTAATGCACGCCTAAAACAAACAAGATCACTGCATAAAGGGAAGTTCCAATATCACACTATCAATTTCAAATAAGAGGTGCAGACTCTTCAATTCCTTCAGTTCAATTCTTCACAGTGACACAATCATCATTGAACGCCGAATGACACCCAGGAATTCAATATTCCTCATAGTCACACAATCATCATTGGACGCCGAATGATACCCAGGAATTCAATATTCCTCATAGTCACACAATCATCATTACACGCCGAATGACACCCAGGAATTCAATATTCCTCATAGTGACACAATCATCATTAGACGCCGAATGACACCCAGGAATTCAATATTCCTCATAGTGACACAATCATCATTACACGCCGAATGACACCCAGGAATTCAATATTCCTCATAGTGACACAATCATCATTAGACGCCGAATGATACCCAGGAATTCAATATTCCTCATAGTCACACAATCATCATTGGACGCCGAATGACACCCAGGAATTCAATATTCCTCATAGTCACACAATCATCATTGGACGCCGAATGACACCCAGGAATTAAATTCCTCATAGTGACACAATCATCATTAGACGCCGAATGATACCCAGGAATTCAATATTCCTCATAGTCACACAATCATCATTGGACGCCGAATGACACCCAGGAATTAAATTCCTCATAGTCACACAATCATCATTAGACGCCGAATGACACCCAGGAATTCAATTCCTCATAGTCACACAATCATTCGACGCCAAAGACAAGTGTCCGGACATTAGTCCAGCTAATGTTCCCGCTTCAAAGGTGAAGAGAAAAAACTTCATAGATATGTTTGTCACTAAATAGCATTTTATGCAAAATGAATATGTTTAACATTTAACAATTGTCATTATATAAAGGACGTTCTAATTGAATTCTAAAAGTAAACTATGCATTTTACCAGGCAAGTAATACCCATGATTGCTTACTTCTTTCTAGTGATTGATTTTATTGAAAACTAGCTGGCGCCCGCGACTTCGTCCACATTGAAAAAGAAAAATGTAGCCTATCCTATGTCCTGTACATATAAATGTTTATCTACCATGTTTCATGAAAAGCAGTTAATTTGTTTAAAGAGTCATGGAGGTACGTATGGAGGTATGTTTAAGGTCAAAAAAAAAATGGTCAATTTAGTTTCAGTATCATGTATAGAACAAAGAATTTTCCTTTGTACGATACAAAAGTGGTCGTCTTAAAACCTGTATCCTAACCTGGCACCTCCCTGACTCGGTCGCGCAGGAAGCGCTTGTTGTTGTGCAGTCCGAGGAATCGGTTGATGTCCAACTCGTACATGTCGTACTTGGTGTAACCGTCGACTATCTCGTCCGCTGTGGCCTCGGCGACGCCGCCAGCCGCCGAAATGCCAACGGTCTTCATGCCGGCCGCCACGTGGTACCCCATCATCTGCACATTATACAGTTATGTCCTTTCTGGTGTCCAAGACGACGTGTATGTAAGATTTCATGGTGATCGATTCAGTAGTTTTTGCTTTAAAGCGTAACAAACAAACAAACTCACTCCTACCTCTGGTGCTTCGCCTACGATCCACTTGCAATCCGGCGAGAAAGCCTCGAGTCCGTTGCACAATTTGTGCAACACGGCTTCGTTCAGACTGGGAAACCTCTTCAGCATCTCCTGCAGAAGCAGGTGGAAGTGGTCCCAGTCCTCGGCGATGCAACGTTGCGACGATGTGTTGACTGAAAATTAATTTATCACGTGTTGAACTTTGACAAAACTCACCAAATAGTCCTTAATATGTCCCTCTCTCCAGAAAACCACCGTAAAACGTCTTCAATCAGTGGCCAATCCTACTTAGGTCGGTATTAGGACTTACCATCAAGTGGTCAGCCAATCGACCTTGGAGAAACTTGCCATTTCTGTAATTACTTAGTCAAACAATAAATAATTATTGTGCACTTACTACGTTCCTCGTCGAGGATCGGTTTCGCCACTGGCTCAAAGCCACCGGCTAAAATGCACCCATCTCTTTCTCGCAAATATATATAGCCATCGGGATCTCTTATAACTGTAACACACGGTCAAAACATTTCATTACACATTGTATTTGAACAGTGATTCAGTATGGAATGTTAATCTATAAATTATTATCAATAAACTTGATCAAACTTAGTGGACCATCGATCAGAGATGAGCAACTGCTTCCAACCTGTTTATTGCTGACATTGCTGTGTAAATTGCTTGGCTGTTGTTTGAATAAGAAAAAAGTACCTACTATCAGCAACAAAATAGAAAAAAGGACGAAATGTTACAAAAATTATAAACTTTTTTTGATCAAAATGGATTTCCATTTTCGTCAGCAAATATATAACTTGAATACCTATTTTTTTCTGACGAAAACGGAATCTGGCGTATGTGTCCTAAAACCATCGATAGAGGTGTCAGAAAACATACTAGAGGGGTGTAAGGCTGCACTTATTGTATATCTGTAAGCAGATTATATTACATTTACCTGGAGTCATGGGATCCAAATTGGCTATGGGCTTGGTGTGTAAATAATAGTGTTCGCACGGCACTAGAGGCACTTTCACTTGGGGCTGAGCCATTTGACCCACCTGTCAATTTCACACAAAAAACTTGTTAATTACAAACACACTACAACACAAATAACTATACAAATCATAAACATACATGTATGCAGATTTTCCATTTTATATTTACTACCTATTTAGGTAGAAAGTAGGTAATTTTAACATTCAATAATTTCAACCTAGTAACAATAATTTCATTGCATAATAGTAATAATAATATATTAACAATAATAATACCTGTCTTGCCCAAAAGCCGGCGCAGTTGACGAAGTATTGACAAGAAATGGCTCCCTTGTCCGTTTCCACACCACAGACACGACCATTCTTTGACAGAACACGAATTAGCGAACAATTCTCCACCACACCGACACCTGCCAATTTACGCATTTCTTTAAAATTTTTCAACTTTAGGACCAAGTTTACCAAATGGCCATTTTTATTAAAGGGTTGCCAGCTTGGTGAACTTGGGGGATTCCCCTCCCACCTCTGTAACTTTTTACAAGAACCCAAAGTGCGTTACGTAATACTTGAATTGAACGTCCCCTAAGTAGATATTGTAAGTTATCATTTTACACAATGACCCATGTTACTCGTAAAATAAATTATTTCAATTTGAATTTGGGTATTTTTTTTATCAGTTTTTTGTTTTAGTTTTAATGAAATAGGAATGTCAATGTCCATTCCACCATAAAATTTTATAATCATTATTTATTATATTAACCTCGTTAGGTTGGCATGTTTAATGTTTATACTAATGATGACGCTTGCTATGAGAACCATTTTTTTTATCCTCATTTTGAGCAATCCCTTCTTATGACAAGGTCCCATTACGATATATTTAAGGTTAAGAACCTGAACATGTTCATCTGGTTTTCAATTTGCTTTGTAGGTTATGGTAATTGAATATCCCACCCAGCATCTAAATCTAAACAAGGTACTGCGTAAAAAATTTGTAAAAAATACCACACATTCACCTAAAAAGTGAACGTACCATTGTCGAGCGCTTCCCTCATGAGTGAGGTGCAGAACAGGTGGTCGTCACCAACACCGTCTCCTGGTATCCACAGACCTCCGAGGATATCGTTCACATTGATGATTGGCGAAATCTCCTGGCACCTCTGAGGACTCACCAATTCACACTCGATGCCCCACGACCTTAAAATTACATTCTCATTAATACAAATCCATAAAAGTCCATACTAATATTACAAATGCGAAAGTAACTCTGTCTGTCTAGGTGCTAAAATTATTATTAACAAATCAAAAAGCAACAATATAGGAAAAGCAATAAAGGCTTTATTTGTTAATTTAATTAAATAACTATAGTTACTATTGATACTACTAATAAAGTAATGAACCACAAAAAAATAAAATATTTTTGTCCAAATATTAATAATTGTTTCACTGTATATTATCAACAAGTACCTATACTATTATCGCTGTAGCATGGTGCGGGAGACAGCTGTCAGTATTACGTTGACAACTATCATTACTACGTGACTAGGGATGAGACGTTATGCAATTCATTTTTATCGCTATCGATACTCTTAACATGAACCCCTTTATTGTTATGAAAATTATTTTAAAAAGCAAATTTGTTTGATGTGATATTAACCTCCATGGCATGGCACTGCTCTGACCATAGCGATATAATGTTAATTAGCGACAAAATAATGGACCATTGTTACCACTGATCGATTTGTAGAACGAGTAGCTGAAGCTCTTGATATTGGCCGCAATATTGTTTCGCGTATAAAAGGTGAGAAAATTGGCCAAGAAAATAAATTATCGTCACCAAAAAAAAAAAGTGGACCAAAATGAAGCTAATCACACCACCACTGTTATTATGTAATTATACCTGTAAATTTCCCTATAAATAAATAAAATAAATAAAAATATCGACTATCCATCGTATCAGTACATCCCATCACTAAATACATCTTTGGTGTTACATTATATGCTTAATTTTTCTTTCAATTTGATTTTATTTGTAGACTAGAACATTCAGATTGGTTTTAATCTAATTTACTACTACAGTTATTAATGATTTAATGTATTACGAATGTGGTGCAGCTGAAATACAAAGTCATAATTGTAAATCGCGGCAACTTTCAGGAGTGAAACCTCCTTGGTTGGTTCGTCCTTTGAGTGAAACGAAACGGTCGTAACTGTCACATGCACCATGCTACAGCGAAAATAGTATAACATAGGTTATCTATACTAATATTATAAAGAGGAAAGATTTGATAGTTTGTTTGTTTGTATAGAATAGGCTCCGAAACTACTGGACCGATTTGAAAAATTCTTTTACCATTAGAAGCAGACATTATCTGTGATGAACATAGGCTACTTTTTACCGCGGGGAAATGCTTCATTCCTATGGGAAATCTAAAATAAAATACTAGCGGCTTGGCCCAGGAGAACGCCATCTATTCAAAATACGGTAGATGGCGTTTTATATTTTTAAACGCGGACGAAGTCGCGAGCACCAGCTAGTATTTTATAAAGTTACACGGACAAAGTTGCGTGCAACAGCTAGGTGTATTATAAAAAGATGATACATACACAGATTGACTTTTCATTCTCCTATAGACAGTCATTCGGTCTCTGGTCCTTGCGAGGAGTAGTGAACCGCATTGTTTCCAGCCTGTATTGTGCTGTCTTGACTCTAATTCTTTGAGGAGGCGGATCGAAGACTGTGCCAGTCGGACTTGTGCCAGGGACGGTTTGAAAGCTCCAACCAGACCCGAAGAATGCCATCTGCTGCCAGCGCCCACTCTTTGAAACATATTCAAATAATCCTTACCATTATTATAAATGTCAATGTGAGTGTGTTTGTTAGTTACGCTTTCACGTAAAAACTACTGAACCAGTCACCATGAAATTTTGCATACACATTGTCTGGGACACCAGAAAGGACATTGGGCAGAAAAAAAGGACTATTCCCAAGGGATCATCTAAAATAAAGTAAAAAACTAACGCCTAGCCAAAGTGTAGTAACAAGCTGTCAAGCGTTATATTGCTTTTTTTCCTATTTTTCAATGTAGACGAAGTCGCAAGAGCCAGCCAGTAATTATATAAAAGGCAATGTGTGTATGTATGTATGTCCTATGGACTCCAAAACCGCTGAACCTATTTTGATGAAATATTTAGACAGATTCAGACATTCTTCAGATTAGTCCAGTGGGCAAAACTTTTTTCGTATAATTGAATTGTATTGTTTGGCAAAATGCTATTGAATTTTTGCATATAGCTAATGCATGCGGTAATTAACACATTTATAAAGAAATACTGAATGTGAAGGAAACTTACTTTTCCTTTTCGAGAAGAACAGTATGTGGGCCCCATCCGCGTCGTGCTAGATGGTAAGCGACGGCAGCCCCCATAACACCTCCACCACATATCACCACCTTCGCCTTTGACGGCAACTCTGTCAAACATCCCTCCAATTTCTCTACATTATCTAAACCATCGTGTGAAGACAGTTGCCGGCAGTATAACCGACTGTTACCGAATGTACGACGTCTCACAAACTCCTTTCGTAATCTTCCTAATACTAGCATTGTTCAAAATTTGAGTCAAAAATTGAGTATCGAAAACATTTGAGTCTAAAAATAATTCAGATTGTGCAAAATTCACCGAGTTTTTGTTTCAACAATTTAACTAGTGTCTTTTTAAATTCAAATACAGGCAAAGATACAAAAAAAGCCAAATCCTATGAAACAATAATGTTGTTTTATCTATACACAATTTTTAAATAAATTAATGAATTTAATGCAAGAAAAACAAATCAAGAGCCAAGAGGAGGTAGAAAGAAACGAACGAACGAACCGGAACGAACGAACGAGTTTTAACGTATTTGACTTTTGACTTTGACAACTAAAATCAACCGCAGAGTGGTATATGTATATACTACAGGCATGGATTCTAATATAATAAGCAGGATTTATTACTTGTGCTGCTAACAAGCGAGCCGAGCGATATTAAAAAAGAAACTAATATCTTTAGAAAAAACGTGAATAACAATATTTAAAAAAAATATTTAAGTGAGTAACAACAATATAAAAATGTATATAAAATGTTCACGGGGCACGGTGGATTCTCCGAGTACTTGAATCGCTTCAAGTGCAAGGAGAGTCCATCGTGCGTCTGTGACCCTAGTGTTGCGGAGACGGTCCCTCACCTGCTGGCCGATTGCCCGGCAAACGAAAGGGATAGAGTAGGATTAGAATTAGAGATAGACATGGAAATCACCAAAGAAAGCTTTAAAGAAATAATGAAAAGTGAAAATAGAGACAAATTCCTTAGTTATTGTATAAAGATAGCAGAAAGGGCGATTAAGAGGAATAAGGATTGATATACATGTGAAAATACTAAAATCTGTGATACAAATATTTTACTTTATTGTTATTATTGTTATTTAATATTTTGATGTTTTAATGTTATAAATTTTTAACGAATTTTAATGTAAATTTACTATTTAATAATTCAATTCTAATATCTAATGCTTTTTTTTTTTTAAAATGTTTTAAGTGTTTTAGTGTGTAATATTATCAATATGGTGTACGATTTATTTACCCTGACCCTGCTTAGAATTAAGGTAAATGGAAATAAAGATAAGGAATCCCACCCGCAACGGTATGAATGAGTGATGGATGAAAGAAAGATATAGTATGAAGAATAAAAGTGCGAGAGGCAAGGAAGAGAGAACTGGAATGAATGAGTAGCGAATATAGGCTTCAGCGCATGATGCTGGAGGGATTCATGTAAAAAAAAAAAAAATATATATATATATATATAAATGTATCATCTATGATCTATGGGGGCACGCAGCCCCCAGATGAAAGGCTCATTAAAAATAAAATAAAATACTTTATTCACTGATAAGTTACAGAAATTATTATACCATGAATGATGTGCTTCTATATAATGAAAAAAAAAATAGGCCCATATAATAACAATATTTGTTATTTAGGAACGCAGCCGTAATTATTGATTTTCGAGCCATAGACGACTCTGTATCACCAAATCTTATGCGCTATTATGACGCCAAATTGCGTGGTACCCAATCTAACGAATGGATCTATGCTAACGTTTGAAATATTACATTTACTCGACATATGTATGTACTTTTTTTAAAAACGTCTTTAAAATTGAGCGCATAACATAACACTGTTCAAAAATTTCAAATATCAAAGGGCGAAAACAACAGAGAAATGTAATGGGGCTTGTTTTTAATTATTTATGACATTATTAATGAGTCTTAGAAAGTTAAATAGGTACTAATGTGTTAATGTTACATTACTAAAGGGAGTGAATATGTCGCTTTTCGCAGTTTCTCGCTACGCGAACGCCAAGTGTTGAATAAAAGTTCTGTTATGGAGGATTTCCGTTCTAAACACAAGAGTTTACCGAGCGCCGCTCATCACATAGCCTTAGAGTGTATTCATCCTCAGGTAATTGACTTTTATTTAATACAAACCTTGTTTACAAATACCCTAATGTGTGTGTGTGTGTGTGTGTGTGAATTTATACTAGCTGCTGTACGCGACTTAGTCCACGTTCCTATAGCCACTATAGCCTTCCTCAATAAATGGACTATCCAACACAAAGAATTTTTCAATTCGAAATTTCAAACCAGTAAAGATTTTTTTTATGTTAAGGTCGACAGACAGGCTGACGGTCCACTTGATGGTAGGTGGCTACCGTCGCCTATAACACACGCAACGCCATAAGTGTTACAAGTGCGCTGCCGGCCGTACAAGGATAAGGGATAAGGGAGGGATGGGGAAATGGGCTCTGGCATCCCTTACTCACTCACCGAAACACAACAGCACATATGCTGAGCGTTATTTCCACGGTGGTATTCTGTAAGGTGGTGGTCAGACGGGCTGTCCAAATGACTGTGAAACGCAGTGTGCCCTACCACTACTTTTGAAATACAGACCAGAGTCAATTTTGAAAATTATATTAAAATTTCCAAAGTTGACCCCGCCGGGAATCGAACCCGGGGCCCCTGAAACGTTAGGCAAGCACCCTTGCCATTCGCCCAACGGGCTCGTCAAAATTGGCAAAACTAGTTACAATAAGTACAATTTTAATGCCAGCGGTATCAAATAAGGGCTGCGGGTAAACAGTGGATCCTGGCTAGTCCTGTTCTGACCTGTCCTATTGGAAAATTACCTATGGGTGAGGCCTATGTCCTATGTCCATGGCAGTTGATATCCTAAGGTCAATATAATGATGATTTGCCTACAACCTCACAGTGCTCATTGTCCATTGGGACCTAATATTGCAATATTTGCTTTACAATAAATTCAAAATAGGTACCTAAATTAAGTACCTATATAGAGTTGTAATGAAATTTTGTTTTTGAATTTCAGATGTGAAAGATTTTTGTTTTTCTAATACCATCAAACAACATGTCACTCTACAACGATTACATTAAAGACATCTTTGAGATGGAATATAAAGTATAAATGCATTTTTTTTTATATGTTATTCTACTTTAATATGTGTAATGTTCAAATATTTTGTCTATTACCAACCGATACCTGGTTGGTCCGTGTGTATTTTTTTTTCTTAACTGACAAACTGCATAAAGATCTATCATGTCTACTACAGACTCGCAAACTCTTCCACTATTCCTCTGTAGTGTTTACTCAACTGTTTCAAAAAGATTGGGTATTTTATATGTTATGTAGCAACAAATTAACAATAGAAAAGTCAAAAAATATTCATATAAGTTTAGTATTAAAAATTATGTGTTAAGCTCACCATTTATTGATTGCAATCAATAAATGGTGAGCTTTGCTCATAAGTTAAACATAACTCATCATTATTTTGTAATAATACCTCATAATATTATTATTTTCGGGAAAGATTGCATAAATTGGGAATAGTGGAGTTATTTGTCTTCTTTGTCTAAATTTACTAATACACCAACCGGGTTATCAGTTAAGAAAAATTAAATGCAACCAACCAACCATCTTGTCGGTTAAGACAAAAATTACTAACGGACCAACCAGGTTGTTGATTAGGAAAAAAAAAATACTAACGGTCCAACCAGGTGGACAATGTGGTTTGTCGATTGGTAATAGACGAAATATATACTCGTTGGAGTCTTCACTTTGTTAAAATCTCTACTAGAATAGTCCTAGAAAATGGCTAAAGTGTGTAAACAATGAAGAGTCCAGTGAAGTTATGTATATAAAGTCACAGAGTGTAAGCATGTCCGCTTGTTCACAGTATGGTTTGTTCTCACATGTCTGTTCGCTGGACGCACACAGTCATCGCACAACTCCCCGTACCATGTCCACCCGTACCCATCCCCTGTGCGTCTACAACACGCATTCCAAACACACGCCAGCCCAAAAATGTTTTACCCCAAGGGCCTCAAGCCACAGCTGGTAAGTGAAATGGTTCATTTCTTTTTTATTTCACAATAAATGGTGAAGACCAAAATAAATTTCAATATTCGATAATGGTGAACACCAAAATAAGTTTCAATACCTATTCGAAAATGCTGAAGACCAAAATAAGTTTCAATATTCGATAATGGTGAACACCAAAATAAGTTTCAATATTCGATAATGGTGAACACCAAAATAAGTTTCAATATTCGAAAATGGTGAAGACCAAATTAAGTTTCAATATTCGAAAATGGTGAAGACCAAAATAAGTTTCAATATTCGATAATGGTGAACACCAAAATAAGTTTCAATAATCGAAAATGGTGAAGACCAAAACAAGATTCAATATTCGAAAATGGTGAAGACCAAAATAAGTTTCAATATTCGATAATGGTGAACACTAAAATAAGTTTCAATAGTCGATAATGGTGAAGACCAAAATAAGTTTCAATTATTTTTTTCAATACAAAGAAATTTTTCACTTTTAATTTAAATTTATTTTCGTCTTCACTCATACTTTAGATGGATATTCACATCAGAATATGAATATTTGGATGATAATTCTAGTAATTTGCACAAACAGTACCTAAAAATTGTAATACACATATTTAATGAAAATGTCTTGCATGGTGTAAATATAGTGTGTGTTGTTTGAGAATTTACAAATTTCACAATACCTATCGATTGTATTGTCAACCATACTTTTTTAAGGAGCAGTATATCTCAAAATAATTCTGTGTTATTTTGAGTTTTAATGACACATTTAAATTTATTCATAGATAAGGCTCTGATTATGTAAGGTTATTCATAATTAATTGAAAAAGACAAGTGAAATGTTGATATATTTTCTGTCTGAAGGACGGACGGGCGTACGGAACGCCGAACGAGAGTCCGATACTTGGGCGCGCCCTTTGTTTGACGCCTCGCGGTAGTCCGGTCCCCGGACGAGTCTCCCATCTCAATGACAAGTTTCAAGATTCCCTCACACTAACTTCGGACACAGATGCTCTAGTTGCCAAAATAAGTGCCATGTTCCCAACTGTTAGCGAGACACATATCAAGATTTTATTGAAGAAGTGAGTGACTATTTTTTTATTTTTTATATATACGTTAAGGATGACCAACAAACAGACTGACGTGACGGTCCACTGGGATTATTATTGGGCCATATATTTCGATTCATATTATTATCATACTTTTAATTTTATTACAATTTTTAATTTTTAATTTTTAATTTTTTCTATTCATATTCTATAATTTACTTAAGAAACAAATGTCTTTGATGATTCACTTTTGAAATCACTTAGAATCCTACTTTTGGAGTATAGCTAGGAGCCAGTGGTTCTTATTGGTTGGTTTTATTGTAGGTATTATAATCGGGAAGCAGTAGTGATAAGTGCATTGCAAGTGGAGAAGCACCCTATAACGACGCCGGGTCCGTTGACCATGTCACCGTCCGCCGTCCGTCTTCAGAAGGGCGCTGTAGGCGTTTATTCGGCGCTTCAGCTCGCCAAGGGTGTGTCGGGCTCCATGCACGGATCTAGCCACTTGACACCGCTCACTGGAACACCGCACGGTACTTACCTAAATTAATAAAAATTCGACAAGTCAAAGTGTTCATTTAAAAAATTGTTTTACGTTAAATACTAACACGACTAATCAAACAGGCTCCTCGAGTTACCTACAAGTTAATTTAAGAGTTTATAATATATTCCATGTTTGTTTGAGAGATTTGATCTCTGTAATTGGAATCTATTCGTTTACTAGCTAAACTAAGTGAACGTACTCATAAATGTACTACGTGACCCCCTTTTTGCTTTAACCCCCTCTCCCCTCCGTTCGGCGATCGCCCCCCCCCCCCCCCTCCTCATGTAATATGGTTTCAAATTATTATTTTTTGCAAACAGAAAGTAAAACAAAGGAGCATTTGACTCACATTAATACGGCGCTTGACGTGTGACGTCACAAGAGTGCGTGCATACCCTATAATTACAATACAAGTGAAAAATATATTATCAAGAAGAAAAAGTCATGTAAAAACAGATTACGTGCATGAAAAAAAATATTTCAGTGTCCTATAAAAAAAATAAAAGAAGTTCAGTTGTTTTTGTTATTAGATAAGTGGAATTTTTTTTTATTAGGTTAAGTTTGTTTACTCACCACTATTATTAAGTAATTATACCTGTATATTTCCCTAAAATAAAATAAATAAATAAATAAATAAATAAACCTAAGAACCTCCCTCCCCCCCTGTGACCAAGCGTGGTATTTTGAGGACCCCCCTTGACGGGGTCACGTAGTATGGGGTGCGTTGCCTAAGTCGCGTGAGAAAGCTAGTGAAAAATTATTAAATCAAATGACAGGTTCACCGTGTTTATTGCGACCCGCGTCCGGCGCTTCGAGCTACTACACCACAAGGTCTATCGACGGCCAACCGCACAGACACCAATCGCCAAAGATGAAACTCAAGTCAGTACCACCCTTTACTATGCGTGTCAAATTAGAATAGGACTGGAAATCCGCATTTGTGTACGGTGTGCAAAAAAAAAAAAAGAAAAAACAAGCCAAAAATAAATTATTATTTTTGTAATGTCATTTATTTATTCAGGTAGTTTATTATAAAATCGTATACCAATGACCCATAAAATAATTACAGGGCTTTGCTACATAGAACCAAAGCCGAAACGATCGTATATAATTTAAATCGTACTATAATTTACACTTATAGTTTATTAATTAATAAGTTATTATATACTAGCTGGTGCCCGCGACTTCGTCCGCGTGGAACGATGAAAGGTGCCCTATGTCCTTTCTGGTGTCCCAGGCAAAATTTCATGCTGATCGGTTCAGTGGTTTTTGCATGAAAGCGTAACAAACTCACATTCACATTTTTATAATATTAGTAATATATATATAGTTCCACATTCCTTGTCCGAACTGCTAAGGAGTGGAACTCATTACCTGCGTCCGTGTTCCCCCAAAAAAAAATACTAGCGGCTTGGCCCGGGATACACTTCATTCATAGCGCCATTTATCCATTTAAAATAGAATCAGGTGAAGCGACTAACATGACAACTGCTTGGTGATATTTTTAGTGATCCGCTCCACGGTAGACAGATAATTTTATACTTTTCAACGCGGACGAAGTCGCGAGCACCAGCAATGTATTAGCAATATGAACAAATGTTCACAGATACCTCAAGAGTGTATTCCCCAAAGCGGAGGAGACTCTGATATTAGATGTACTCGCAAACAAGGACAACAATGTCCAGAAGGCGAGCGAAGAATTGGCCACGATGGGCTTCGTCAAGAAGGAGACTAACTTCAGTCAAGTCAAGAAGAAGGAAGAGTCACCGAAGCCTCCGAAAAAAGTCGTCACCATCAAGAAGACTGTCGATGAGAAAAATAATTGTAAGCAAAATTAAATGTGATCACTATATTGTGGAGCCGTTTTATATATGTTTTCTTTCCCAATTGATAATTCGTGACGGACGTCCGGCAGGCTTATTTATTATCTAAAAACCTCTGCTTATTACATACTAGCTGGTGCCCGCGACTTCGTACGCGATGATAAATTAAAAATATAAAAGCAATTACAACGCTCGACAACTTGTTGCTATAACACATTGGCCAGGCGTTAGTTACACTTTTATATTTTAGATAATTCCTCGGGAACATTACTTTTTTTTTGGATGAAAGGTATGCTATGTCCTTTCTCGTGTTCCAGACAACGTGTATGCAAAATTTCATGGTGATCGGTTCAGTAGTTTTGGCGTGAAAGCGAGACAGACAGACAGAGTTACTTTCGCATTTATATCGCATGCAATGCAAAATTTACGAAAAAGCTGATTTTTTGTCTGCAGCTTAGCAAACATTTGTATAATAAAATTGACACAAAGTCCTACAAACTGAATGGCACTGGGAAAACCCAGTCCTACTCTTGGAAGTTTTTTACGGCTACTAACTCCTTTAGCTATAGCTACCTCTATTCTTGTTTTGAAAAACTTGTTCGTCTCGGCGAACTGAAACTACTGACGAAGATTCAATTCGGCCTGTTAGTAATCAGAAAAGCCTTCCTTTGAGGGATACTGGACTATATATAGCCACTAGACTAGACCGAACGTGTCATCGTCTAACAAACTGGATCGACTTCAATTGTGTTCCAGTAAAGGAGAAACTTCAAAGGAAATATTCAAAAATTGCTGAGCGCGTGGTCGCGTTGGCCCTCGATAGTGTTGAGTATGATGAAGAGAGGGCCGTACAGATGCTGGATGCTGTCGTCCTGGAGGATGAGGGTCCCAGGGCGAACGTGACGGAAGTGAAGGAAGCGAGACGACCCAGCCAAGTTGACTTGAAACCTGGGTGAGCACTTTTTTTTTTGTACACTAATTTCAATGAAAGATTACTTTAGATTCTAGACTATAATAAGATTTTATTTAATGTCCAAGAAGTACTTATCGTATACTTATTCAAAGTTGTAATAAAATACTACAAATATAAGTATTTTTTATAAGAATTTTTTTTTTTTTAAATTAACAAACCCCAATGAAGAAAATTTAAATGGAACGGGTCTACAAATTGAAGTCATTTATATGTGAATAAAAAAGAGAAATCATAATTATTGCTTTTAATTGAACACTACACTATTAAGTTGAACAATACAAATATTAATTAAGTATGTAATATATTTCATAAAAAAAAATCTCACATTTTAATTTAGCTTTTTAGCTTCTCACGATAATTAGCGTTGCATTGTGTTACCTAACTGTCGGTTGAAAGTTAATTTTTAAACTGATTCATTTTACACGTACACGTTTTATTTTCAAATGTCACAGATTTGAGATTGTATAGAAAGTAAATATAATTTTTAAAAAAATCTCGATGTTACGTGACGTGTCAATAATTTCATTTAAAAATATATCCTTACATACATTTTATTTTTCACTGTGGTCTTCTGTAAGAGTTTTTAAAAATTTCTATCCAATTGAATTAGTACTAAAGTGCACCCTACTGAGTAAAAAAAATATATATGAAGTTTGTGAAAAAAAAAAATCAAACCACTGTATAATATGGGCATCAGTGCAACGCTAAGAGACTTTGCGTACTAGACTGCTACTATCGTGTGACCAAATAGTTAATTTTCAAAAATGATTGAAATTCCATTGACAAAAACTTGATTGACGAAGTCACATCCAAATTCCACGTGGGCCTACAGTGATTCTATAATGTCTTGGTGGTGGTTGTCTAGTGTCGTGACTATACAATGCAATCCCACATAAGGTGCGGCCACATAAATCCCGAATTTTGATGGGATAACCGTCAAGTAAAGCATTTCAGTATAAGTATTCTTTAGGAAACATACTAAGCGATCAATCAATCGAAGTTGTTGAATTTTTGTTCAGAACACCCACACCTAAGTTCAACTTTATGGTAGGTGGCTACCGTCTCCGAATGACACAAGCAACGCCAGAGGGTTTGCAGGTGGACTATATGTTTACAAAACACAGAAAGGTTTTATTCGCGAACTCGCGGCATAATATTCCGTGCAATATGCGTCCAAGCCGTGCAAATATCTCCGTAACTCGAATGGCAAAGGACGGCGAGTATATGGTACTTATATCACTCACCTTCGGCTTGCCTACGATTGTTGTCTTGGCGAAATCGAAAAGTGACCTCAACACGATGCTCGATGTCCTCAACAGAGTTTCTCAAAGGGACTTAAAATAAAAGTGGATAAGAAATAAGGTGGATTTGTAAGTTGAAGTAGCAAATAGTACCGCCGCGCCTTACAATGTTTACTATGTTGTAGGAATGACATATTATATTGTAGGAATGATTGATCGCTTTGTATCTTTCCGAATATTTCGGAATATCCGATAGAGGTGGTATTGCATTGGTAGTGGCGAGTGCAAGAGTGCATCGCAACTCACCCGTTCACACTCATATAACTCGTGTAATAGAACGAAGGCGGTGGAGTCGACCGCCGCCCCGTCCCCCGCGGCCCCCACAGCCCCTCCCGCCGCCCGCCGCCTCAAGACGTGGACCGAACACTTGAAGTACGTCCCACACACTGACATGTAATATATACCACTGGACAGGCTGCTGTCATATTATTTTTATTTTGACCTATTTGAAAAACACCATTTTGGCGCTATTGGCTATAGATCAAAAGCACATGAACTAAAATTAGTCATGCAATAATTAAATCTGTCCGTGGAACATTTACAGGACACACATTTCCTCATGTTTCACTCCCTAAGACGTCAACAAATATAATAAAACAGACACTATTATACAATACATATCTGTGGAATGAAAATACGCAACGTCAAAATTAGTTCTCGCTATACTTTCGAGGGCGGCGTTTCAAAATGGTACACGAAATTGTCTGTCATTTGTATGGGACAGCCTGTCCAGTGGTATATATTACAGGTCAGTGGTCCCGCACCATCGAGCGTTTCTTCATTGGTCGATCCGGCCCGCCACCGACATCAGTATGCAATTATACTGCGCGCTGTCTCACTGGCCCGGCAACTACGTTTTGAGTTGTATACATACGTAACGTAAGCTTCTATGTGTGCGTGCGGCCCGCCTGCGTCCGCGCAGCTCTCGTTGTGTCGTTTAGTGTCTGGTGTCGGCCAATGAAGAAGGTATCTGTCGGTGGCTGTGTCGGACCAGTGCTGGGTCGGCCAATGAAGAAGCCGCACATCGCCGCGCCCACAATCACCGGCCTTATTTCATTTATACTTACTTAGCTGTTGCGTTGCACGTGACTTTTATAAAATTGTTACTCGATGATAATGAAAATTAAAAAAAAAACCTATTTCAATTTTTATTAAAAAATTACACTGGACCGCAAAAAAAGGGTTGTTTAGAAAATCTTCAATATCTTCAATAGTAGGTACCTGACCTAGCTTTTATAAACTAAATATATTTTATTTTTATTTAAGCACATTAAAATATTATTTAATTTAGTCTTTATTTCATAAAAGCTAGGTCAGGTAGGTACTTTTGAAGATATTGAAGATTTTCTAACCGACCCTTTTTCTTTGTCGTCCAGTGTACTTATTTCTATTTATATTGACATAAAAGAACATAATCTCTCAGACAAAAATTTGGGACATACGTAATATATTTTTTATCTTTTATAAATGTAATATTTTTATTAATACATATATATACCTATAATACATATTTTTATCTATTTTAAAGGTATATCTTATCATATCTCTCTGTAATCCTATCGCAACCAAAACAGTGTTGATTTGATTTGATTTAAAGAAATTGAAATCGTTTTGGAACAAAAAAAAATGCTGTCGGATATAAATGCAATAAGGCCCGGTGCATATATTCTGTTTTTGAAAAATAAAGCTAACATAGACAAAGATTGGAGGTAAAAAGCGCTCAGTAGCATTATGTACTAAAAGCATTAGTGAACAAAACGCAAAATGTACAAAACTCAAAATGAACACAACAAGCAAAACTAGTTATATAATAAAGGCACTCGTGTCTGCTTCAGTTTGTTTATCCGCTATTTTTATATAAACCAGTTAACGGATTTTCTTTCGCTTGTGTGTTCATTTTGAGTTCATTCATTATGCTTTTTGTACATCATTGCTATTGAGCGGTAAAATTTTGTATGGCTTTTGTGTTTATATAGATGCGGTGTGTGTGTGTGTGTGTGTGTGTGTGTGTGTGTGTGTGTGTCTGTAAGTTTTTGTATTGTTTAATTTTAATTTTTATTAATAGCTAAAACACTTGATTAAATTTTGAATTTATTATAAAAATTTAAGATCATTCATTTATAAAATATTTAGGTAATGCACGCTTGCCTAGGTACTGATTTTGTTTAATATGTATTTTATATTGATATCAAAGTTTCAATCATTTTGGCGAGCAATCGCTGTAAATTACTAGTAACTAGCTGCGCCTCGCGGATTCACCCGCTTAATTTAAGATTCTCTTTCTCTCTCTCTCTCTCTCTCCCTCTCCCTTACTCCACTCTCTCTCTCTCTCTCCCTTACTCCACTCTCTCCCTCTCTCTCCCTTACTCCACTCTCTCTCTCCCTCTCTCTCCCCCCTCCCTCCACTCACTCACACTCACACTCTCTCTCTCACTCGCTCTTTCGCAGAGCAGCCGAACTCGCTCACTGGTTATTTTATTTCAGTGTGTCAATTTTCTATTGTGTAATTATGCCATACTAGCTGGTGTCCGCGACTTCGTCCGCGTAACTTTTACATACTAAAACCCTCCTCGAGAACCACTCTATCCATTAGTGAAAACAGCGTGAAAATCGGTGCAGTATTTTTTGAGTTTATCGCGAAAAGACAGACAGACGCGGCGAAAGACTTTGTTTTATAATATGTAGGTGATGTTACTATATAAGCTCTCGCGGTAGGTAGGTAAGTACTTAGTTATTTTCTCTCTATAAAACTTGTGAAATTATTTTATAGTTTTGAGTGATTTTAATTTAATGTTTTTAGTATTTCACATTTTTTGTATATTTAAATGTAGTAGAATTTCAGTAGAATTACACAGAGTGATTTTTAGTAACAATGAAAGCCTTTGAAAATCTTTGAATAATAAATATATAGATATTATTAAAGTAGGTTTTAATTTCTTAAAAGTGAGATAGCCTATACCTATTAATTCTTTTTTAATAATACTATTTCACTCTGTAATGTAATTTAGATATATTATAGAGATATGTATGTAGTTATCATGTTCACACTCATTTTATAATTAATTAGCATTTTTTTAGTTGACATTTTATACAAATGAAAAAATACATAGGCACAGAGGTAGGTAGTGTTCTTCGTAGTGAGACAAGATCGATGATGGATTTTTTTTAAACGCATGGTTTTTGATTCAAGTGTTCGTTTTAGATACTTGTTGCGTATAAAACAAAGTAGGTATAGGGTAGCGCCTTCAACGCGAATTTTTGACTTAACATCTCATAATAGACATAAAAAAATATTACAGGCCAATATTAAAAACGAGCAGCGGTGTGGAATCAAAGTACAAATCACAGTACATCACTCAAGCCAACGGTCCAAACAGTGCGCTGAGACACGGCCCACAAGATAATATACTTTTGTAAGTACACATCAATGTACAGTCGGCCGCAAAAGTCGATTAACACATTCAAAAGTGAAAAACAACCGAACACTCAACGCGCCATAAGTCATTGTCACTTGTCACGACTAGAGAATGAAATAAACTTCACGTAAAAACGATCATAAAAAGCTTCAGTAAGTATAAGTAAGTAAGTTAAGTGTCCAGTTGTTTTGCACTTTTAAATGTGTTAATGTTAAGTCACTTATGAGGCCGACTGTACTACAAATATAATTGATTTCGCACGCCATACAAATAACAACTAACTCTTTTTAACAAAAAAAAACAACCGACTTCAAACCGTTTTTTTATTGATGACGACAACGTCAGAACTGGACCAAATTTAATTGGGACCACACGGGAAGCACCAGCTTTCAAATAAAAAAAGAATCATCAAACTCGTTTCACCCAGTCGAAAGTTATGAGGTAACAAACATTTAAAAAAAAATATACAGTCGAATTGAGAACTGCCTCCTTTTTGGAAGTCGGTTCCATATCAGTTGGTGTTGACTAGTGACGGTTTCCCTTCAGGCTTGACTACATGCCGTGGAATGGTCCTGACTCCGAACTCCTCACCGGAAAGTCGGCGAAACCCGAGGGTCCTGAACCTCGCGATAAGAAATTCTCCCTGGCCAGAGGCCCCGCGGGCTTAGCCAAAGGAGCGGGAGGGTTGGCGAAGGGATCCATATACAAAATCAACAAGAAGACCGCCAAAATGTAATGTATCACCATCACCTTTCTTTCACATAGTAATTTTTAGATAATAAATCTGTTTAACAAAAAAAAAGATTTCAAACCATTTTCTCATGAATGCCAGTGTCAGAACTGGACCAAATTGAAACGGGACCACACGGGAAGCACTGGAGCTTTCTAATAAAAAAATAATTTAAAAAAAAAATACAGTCGAGGAGTCTTTGGGAATGTTAAATTAAAGATATATAGTGCACACTAACTGGCGTCCGCGACTTCGTCCGCGTTGAAAATGCAAAAGTAGCCTATCATGTGTCCTCTGTGTGTCCACCAAGTTTCATGGAAATCAGTTAATTCGTTTATACGAATATAAAATTAACTCTTATGAGTTAAGAGTTATAGTACACAAATGAAAATACACCCAGAAAATATCTTCGCTAAATTTGAAAGTTCACTAGAGAAATCAACTCTATTTCTATGGGCATTTAGTTCAATTTGCATTAACTTGATTTTTTCTTTTCCTTTTTAGTGTCGTCTAAGTCGATTTCGTAACCATCACACATCACAAATGCGGTACAAATTATATCGAATTGATAAAATAAAAATATTATACATATATATTTTTAATTGAAATTCTAAGTGTAACGTATTAAAAATGTTTGTGAATATTGCAACCAATAATGTATGTTGCAATATAGTATTACAGTAATAGTATTAGTTATTACCTAGTATCAATTGTTAAAGTAGAAATTGTAATGCACTTTCCAACTAGTGAGCAAATTTGAATTGTTTTCGCGATGAATTTATTTATCGTACAAAGAGAAATTCCGTTTAAATTAATTAATTGAAAAATAGAAAAATAAAAAATTCGGTGTCATACATTATATTTTAAAAATAATGGAGACAGCGTTCTTGGTGATTATAATTATTATTATAATCGTATGCAAATTGATATATTGAATAATGTGCCAATTAATTTTGCGAAGATTGAAGACGTGAGTGGATGAAGGTGCTATGTCGCATTTTTTGATTTTTTCGCTTTGATGAAGGTAATGATTAGAGACCTTAAGATCGTCGATTTAAGACATTTTTTTGCAAAATAATTAAGTTAAAAAAGATGTTATGTACATACAGTTATTTTTAAAAAGCAAAGAGTGCAGAAAAGTTTACATTTGTTAATGGACGAGAGTGCTATGTTCACTTTTTTTAAATTAAATTAATATTAGTGTTTACTGGCTATCATACCGTTAATATTTTAGGTTGTTTACACAGCTTTGCATCATAATTTAGTACAAAAATCAATTTTGTGGTGACTTGTCTCAAAAATTAATCGATTTATTCAAAATTGGAATTATGCGACATGTCGCCTTCATCCACTCGCGTCTTCAATAATTATTGTCCTTGCAATGTGAGTAAGAGTTAGCTCTTAACTGTTTATTAATATAAGATTTGGTAGGACTAAGGAAGGCTAAATTCCGCCCACGATTTAGACTTTATTTGTACATTCCGCCGAATGAAGTAGAAACATTTTTTTTAACCAAAATGGTCACTGCTTCGGCAAGCAAACTTACTATTTTTCAAAAAAAAAAAAATTAGTAAAACGCGTTCCACAATTTAATGTTATAAAATCTGTTGTGAAACAACTAAGAATAATTTTATTAACATAGATAAATGATTGGTCTCGCTGCGCTCCTGGTCGACTAGATACGTACGGCCAATAGCTCCGTGAATGTATAGTGCGTGTAAAATAATTACAGTAGTGTGTTTAATTATATTTTTACACAGTTTCATTACGCAAATTGGCATTTTTTCATTTTTTTTAATCATTATTTTATGTTGAGGTCGACAGACAGGCTGACGGTCCACTTGATGGTAGATGGCTACCGTCGCCTATAACACAAGTAACGCCATAAGTGCTACAAGTACAAGTGCGAGGGATGGGGTAATGGGCTCTGGCATCCCTTACTCACTCACCGAAACACAACAGCACATAATGCTGTTATTTTACGGTGGTATTCCGTAAGGTGGTGGTTACTGCCGCCAGACGGGCTGCCCAAATGACTGCGAAACGCAGTGTGCCCTACCACTACTTTTCAAATCCAGACCAGTCAATTTTGAAAATTATATTAAAATTTCCAAAGTTGACCCCGCCGGGAATCGAACCCGGGGCCCCTGAAACGTTAGGCAAGCACCCTTGCCACTCGTCCAACGGGCTCGTCATGCCCAAAATTTATTAAAACATTCGGAACGTACATATCACAGACAGTTTCCAGTGTGACTAATTCGGCGTAGTATTTGTTGCCGCATTTTTCAAGTACAGCGGCTGTATCTAGTCGAGCGCAACGAGACCAATATCTTTGTTTATTAAATTGAAAGTCTTAATATTTGTATAGTCAGTGAAAATGAAAACAAAAAAAACATGAAGGGCATTTATGTGATCAGTATATATGGTTATAATTTCTTCATGCAATGTGCTCTTCGGTTAAGCTTGCCAAACATATTTGACACGTTCTAACGTTTTGTGGTCACGAGTAACTATATGAGTTTGTGTGGCGGTTAACGACTCTAGCTCTCGGAGTATAATACATATTATATTTCCCTGTGCCAAAGTAGTCAGTTTTAAAAGTGACAACTAGCAACTTTAAAAATTTTAACAACTACCTACAATCCTACATACCTTATATAAGCAGTTTACGACGCGGAAAATTCGAATTGAATGAAGTTTGTCACGCTATCCCGGAACCGGGACAGGGTTTTTTTCTTTTTTGGAAAAGATCGGATTCGCATGTTATAACATATAATAAACTGTAAATTGAGTTTGAAACTTTTTTCTAATAAGTTTTATATGGGCCAAGTCTTTTTCGTAAGTCGTAGTTCTAGTACGTACTAGCTGGTGCCTGCGACTTCGTCCGCCTATTAAAGTAACCTATCCTGTGTCCCGTACGTCTAAATGTTTATCTACCAAGTTTCATGAAAACCAGTTAATTCGTTTAGAAGTTATGGAGGAACATAAGTACATACATACATGCAATACTTACACTTATGGACGAAATACACGATCAAGCGTTTGGCGTGACGACAAAATGACGAGGCAACGAGGCGCCGATTTTACATACAGTTTTTGACATCAAACCATAAATTTTTACCATTCACGATAAAATTTTTGGCTTCACGCTAGTTAATTTTTGACGCGATGGACTGATCGTGTATTTCGTCCTTTAGATTTATTATTATAGTCGGATTTTTAATTAGATGAATTAAAATGACATTTGGTGGGTTACCATTTTATAGTAATAGTGTTGTATCCTGAGTAATCGAGTATTAGGTAAGAATCGTGATTCAATCTTTTTTATTTTATAATAAGTTTGTTAGTTGAATTTATTATTTTAATAAGTTTTTCAGTTGTTGCTAGCTGTCATTTTAGTCCATTAATAAGGCGGCTGAGTTCCATTATTTTGTTCTCTTCTATAACGTGATCGATACTTACAACTTGACCATAATGATCGAACTCGGTTATAAATGAGTCATACTACAGCACTACGCTTCATGCTTGCAACATTAAAAAAAAAATAAAAGGCCGATTTCAGCTGTCATTTTAGTCCATCTAATTAAAAATTCGATTATAGTAATGATTGATGTAGAATTGTAGGTAGTTGTTCTAATTTTAAAAGTGACTACTTGTCACTCCTACAACACGGGAATAAAACGTAGGGGTAAAACGAGTCGTGTGAATAAATAATAAATATTTCACATATTTTAACCGAAAGGTTTAATGTTTTACAGTAAGTTTTCAAAATCTTCAGAGCCCTGTGTCGGTACGGGTTAATATATTTGAGTATGTGTATTGTGTATGGGTAGTTTGAAAAAGAGTTAGGATGCATTTCGATATTGAAAAAAAATAAATCACTTATTTCTTTTGCCTGTGTTAGGTTCGAGAGAATGCCCTCCAAAAAGTTATTCATCGAATTTCACAACAAAATCTAGGAAAATTATTTTATAATATTCATTTTTGTACATAAAAAAAATTGTAATGTTAAGTAACCTCTATATTTTGTAATAATGAATAGTGAAATTTATTATAGATATTTAAGGTAGATTGGGATATTCATTTCGTGGTGAAGTTACAGGTAAGTAATTAAAATGAAATATTATGTCCTGAAACTGTGAAGTTATGTTACACATTCGATTGCTTGCTGTGTAATAAAATTATCAGTATATCCAAAAACGTCCAAGGCGCTAAGGCACTTCTAGTATCAAAATGTCAAATTTTTATATTATCACAATGCATAAATATGTATATATTTTACTAGCTGGTACCCGCGACTTCGTCCGCGTTGAAAAAGAAAAAAGTAGCCTACCCTGTGGCCTGTACGTCTAAATGTTTTACATCAAGCTCCAGAGATTTGGTATTATGCAATGAATGTAAAAAGTCTTAGAAGAAAACCAACTGCGCTATTGTGTGGAGAATAGTTTCATATGGTATACTGACATGTTTTTCACTCGTGTTTATTATTTATAACACTGTTATTAACAATTTTATGGAAAAAATCGGTGTTTTTTTTAGTTTTTTGCTTATAAAATTGAAACTATCAGGGCAATCACGAGGATGTTGCCAGACAATTTGTAGAGAACGAAAACACGAAGAAAATGAGAGATCGAATGACTCGATCAGTCCGTTAGTTATAAATAATAAACACGAGTGAAAAACATGTCAGTATATCATATGAAACTATTCTCCACACGATAGCGCAGTTGGTTTTCTTCTAAGACTTTTTACATGTTGGTAGGTTTACCTAGGTTGATTGGCCTATTTATCTACTGTAGCACTACCATGAGTTTATGACGAGCGAAATCGCTAGCGAGAGATGAGCGAGAGCGTAAAATATTTGTATGAAAAATTGTACAGCGCCTCTAGCGGCGGTCACTCAAAGAACTAAAACCAGTAACATGAGTTGCATAAGTGAAAAACCTATCGAATGTAGTCGCTAGCGACCATTAGCGACTAACGTTTAACTTGACATTTCTATACAAAATCGGTACCATGAGTTACAAATTTGACTGATGCTCTCGAGATATACCGTAACGTTAGTAGTTAAATCATTCACTAGCACATTGAAGGGTGAAAGGTTCGTTATCGACAGAAGTAATCTAACGAAGATTTCGATAGCAACTCATGGTAGTGCTACTGAACAAAGTTCCCAGTCGCCCCAGACTTACGTCATTTTAGGAAAGTCGAAATTTTCAGGATCGCTAGTGAACATAAGCTTAGAAAGGAATGAATGGATACTCGTTAATCTGAAAGCGGGGTCATTTTATGGGTTGCCATGTATCAAAGGTGGAAAAAAAAACATGCTAACTTACGTCATTTTAGGAAGGCTGAATTTTGTATTTATTATTAAGTATAATATTTTAAAATGTTTCCCAAAGAGCCAGACAAATCTAACGGGCCAAACATCCTCCCAGACTCGTTAGATGTATCGATATATAGTATATGAAATGTATCCCAAATAAATAATTTGTCATTTTGATACTACAATAGTATTAATGGTCGAAACACTCCACAGACTACAGCTCCAAATTAAGTAGATTAAATTAACCTTTCTGCATCAAGTTGTTTGATAAATTAAAAAAGTCAATACATATATATATTAATTGCTATATTAAAATTCAATAGAGTGAAGAAATTTAGCAATAAATAATTGTATTATTTGTAATAAGGGAATATGATTTCAAATAGAAGTTATATTATACGCGATGACATATCCCAAAGGTTTCTCTGAATAATATTATTATATACAATACCCACTTGATGGGAAATTGTGCGGTGAAACCTTGTATTAACGTAGTAATAAACAGTCTAGTCAATTAGGTGTAAGTTATTGGAATCTAGTCCTTAAGTAGAAGCCATTAAGCATTCCATATTTTTGTGAACATTGTAAATCCTTTTATCTAAATACATTTGTTGGATTTAATCGAAGTTTTTTTTAAACAACCTTCATTTTATTTGCGTTAGTCTACTTATTATGCTCTATCTACTAGACATACACCCAAAACTAAATTACTAAGTGTAGAAAAAGGCGACAATGGAAACTATTTAGTTTTAAAACTATTTGTTCGAAGATAGAACAAATTTTTATCTAACTTATAGTGAAAACCGCATCAAAATCAATTAGCGGCCATGCCTCTACTTGTATAATGGTTTTTTTAAATCGTTAAAAAAATAATAATTTTTTGTTCATTTTACGAAGTGACGACTTGAAAATGAAATGGGATTCAAAAGCTGTGAATAATTATCCTACGATCCCATGGGAGCCAAAGTGACAAAAAATTATCTTTGGATCCCATGGGATCCAAAACGTGGGAGCCAAGTGGCGCATTATTATGATTTATTTGTTAAGAAAGTTGTTCGTCTCGGCAAACTGAAGCTACTCACGAAGATGCAGCCTGTTAGTAATCAAAAAAAAAACTGAGGGATACTGGACTACCAGTTAGGGCCTCTTTCACCATCTGTCAAATAGGCTAACCGTCATTTAAAGTCACCGGTAACCGGGGATAATAGAGCTGATATACCTTTGTTTGTAGAAGTAAGCAGAACGTACGAAGTAACGAATCCTAGAAGTAACGAATCCACACTTTACTTGTAGTTGGTGAAAGAGGCCCTTTGGCAATCGGTAAATGAAAAGGAGTAGAAAATAATTTTTAATAATTTTATTTATTGTATTAGTTTTCAAAACGGGTAAAAGTAGAAATGATGTTCATCAATCGTAAATATAAATATAAGGATTTGATTCCACCAAAGCGATGTCCTTCTCCAATTGCTTCAAATCATTTTCCATTTTTGTCTTTTTCAAAATCTTCGGTATTGTGTCTGTAAGCATTGGCAATTGTAGGAAAGCCTTTTGCATGAGTGCCCAATTGTGCTTCAGGTCCTGTCAACGGAAAATCACATTTTTTTTTATGAGCTTTATATATACAAGTGCGAAGTTCTATACGTCTTTGGGTGGGGAAAAAAT
Source organism: Synanthedon vespiformis (assembly GCA_918317495.1). Taxonomy (NCBI): domain Eukaryota; kingdom Metazoa; phylum Arthropoda; class Insecta; order Lepidoptera; family Sesiidae; genus Synanthedon; species Synanthedon vespiformis. The sequence goes on along the minus strand of OU906947.1, from coordinate 303,253 downwards.
GTATGGGTTCGCGTCAGCAACATGCATATACCCGATTGTGTGTGTGTGTGTGCGTGCGTTGTTCAGCATATCAAATTTGAAAATTATTGGCTTAGGTATATGTTACAAACAAGCAAAAGCAGAGAAAGCTACTATACATTATAAATATCGTACTAGTAAAAGTTTCTGTCGTTCCTCTTCGGCAATCATTTTACAAGCGCTTTCCTTATTTTCTTCTGCGTATCGTAACTTGTCGAGTTTCCTTTGGATCTTTCTCTGCCGCTTCGCTAGGTACCCTGGGACCTTCCCAAAGTCAGGTCTCAGACAAAATTCTGGAACTTCTCCTGAGCCTTTGATTCTTTTTACGTGACCGTCTCTTGTATCAACCAATCTATTAAAATCGTATACAAATCACACTTACCCTTCACATTACATAATATGCAATATTATCAATACTAATGATAAATCTGTAAGGGTCGGTCATGGAGTAATGTTACTTTGTTTTCAGAAATATCGTGTATATAGGCTCTATACATGATACTGAAACTAAATTAACCATTTTTATAATTTTTTTTATTCCTCTTCCTCCATCACTATAAAACTTGGTAGATAAACATTTAGACGTACAGGACACAGGATAGGCTACTTTTTTCTTTTTCAACGCGGACGAAGTCGCGGGCACCAGCTAGTATGCAATATGAATAACAGTTTATGTACCAAGTTTCATGAAAATCAGTTAATTCGTTTATGAATTATGGAGGAACATACATACATACATACAATACAGATTTATTATTAGTATGCCACATGCATTACTTGTGCTATAGGTCTGGATATGACAAGTAGTTCGCCACGCCAACTGGTCTCATATCATATCGTATTACCTTGGTTGTACAGGTCTTCCTTTGTCTTTTATAGCCTTCTTTATATTAATCGCGAGGAAATTAACTTTCGGCTTTTCCACCTTCGGCTCGGGCGGAGGGCGCTTAGGGACAGGTGGCAAATGGCCGGAAGTGTAGCATTTGTGATCCGACTTCTTCATGGGTTGTCCGATACCTTCGCCCTTCTTCAAAAATGTGTCAGGAATTTTAACTGGAGTGTCTGGGTGGCCAAATGTACGGCACAGTTTAGGTTTCATTTTGAGCTCTTCCTTTAACCGTCTCTCCAATGCCGACTCATATCTGCGAAACAAAATGTGCGCTCTGTTCAAAAGATGCTCTTCAACTACCAAATCTACCAATATGAGTAAAAAAAATTCGAGTTCTATATAGGTGAAAGAATTTTTAAAATAGTTTGGTTTGGACGCACTAATCTCAGGAACTATTAGTTCAATTGAAAAATTCTTTTTGTATTGGATAGTCCATTTATCGAGGAAGGCTATAGGCATAAGAGAATGCGGAAGAAGTCGCGGGCACCAACTACTTTATAATATTAGTATAGTTTAGTATAGAAAAATACGTTTAAAGTAAACCTTGGCGTCCTCGGTGTCTCCGGAGGTGGTTTTTTAAGCATGGAGTAAATCTCCTCATCATGGTGCACTATCTCAACTATAGACATTCACCAAGAAAACCGTTTTTAAAACCTAAAACCCCAAAACAATGTAAAGTAAATTGTAAGATGGCAGATATTTTTTTTCGATGACAGACAAGACCCACAAGAAATCATACTTTTTTCGTATAAATGAGGGCCTATATCATAACAGATAGGTGATATAATTATGTATGTATACGTACAATACATCCATGTACATAGTTATAAAATCTTAGCCTTCAAATACTGCACACTTATCCATATTTACGCTTTTTTTTTAATTCGATTCTTTTTTTATTCGAAAGCTGATGGTTGCCGTGTGGTCCCACTTCAATTTGGTCCAGTTTTTGTTAAAAAGAGATATCAAGTTACGAGGATTATTATTCAACCAATGTACTGCGTTGTATATGAATGACCACACATATTATCGCCGAAATAATACATTTTTAACGATCAAATTGTGGTTTAGCATTTCTAAAATGAATTCCAATTTCTTAAGTGAGATCGAGGTTTGTTCAGAGACAAAATGTAATATTTGCACAGAAATATTGGAGGAGTCAGCCGGTAAAGTGGTGCGCGATATAGAGCAAGTGAAGTGAGTCAGACTTATAAGAGAAAATAAAACACGTGTTCATAATAATAATGCTTGTTTATTGGTGTAAAATATAAATAATATTAGACGTAGTAAGAATGCTGCGAAGGGGCACAGGAGGCGTCCTGTGGTTGGCGGGAGCCGCCGACCAGGACTCGGCACGAAGGCACAGGGGATGTGGAGTATTGCTGTCGACCAACGGGAAAGAAGAAAGAAATTTTAAAATAGTTTAATTAATAGTGGGCGACAGTGAAATAACAGCAAGTATGCCCTTAAATATTACTTACATTGGGACAGGAAGCGAGCTGATTGACGGTAATGTTGGTGGTGCCAAGAAGTCGCTCCTCCCGCGTGAAGTCCGGCTCGCGATGAAACGAACCTGTTCACAAAAATATCCTCAGCTTTGAACAAAATCGACTTCGGTATTAGTAAATTTGAGCTGACACTGTGTAACGAAGCGTTACATGTTTAAATTATAATATAACTAGCTGGCGCCCGCGACTTCGTCCGCGTTGAAAAAGCAAAAGTAGCCTATCCTGTGTCCCGTACGTCTAAATGTTTATCTACCAAGTTTCATGAAAATCAGTTGGTTCGTTTAAGAGTTATGCATACAGTAGATTTTTTCCATCCATATTCTAGTCAGTGTCGCCGTAGGAAAATTCCTAAGCGCGACAACAGAAAATTCCCAACACAGAGCAGATACAGATAGCGTGTTCGTCAGGGTCAGGGGTTAGTTAAAGACCCTAGCGTACATATAGAGGGATCGAGAGGACGGGAACCGACTAGGCTTTAAAATAATCTAAAGATAAGAGTAGGTATTATAGTTTAGTACAATAATAAGTGTAGACAAGATTGCTTTTTAATAGTGACCATATAAAATTATGTTAAAGTTGGGGCACAAAATTCTATAATTGAAGTTTCACTTACCGTCGGACCTCGGCACCAGATCAGGATTGTGTTCCATGACTTCTTTCCTGGTTTTAATAACCCTGACACAAAAGGCTGATGCTATCACTACTACTGCTATGGCCACAGCTCCAGCCGCTATTTCCAACCACCACGACCACGAGTGCGAACCCATTACTTCAGTTACGGCTGAAATTATATGAAAAAAATGTGTCTCACTACGAACTAACGAGTGCAGATAAGAGTAGGTACTGTTCCCGAGGGATCAGGAGTGAACCTGATAAAATACACATATATGAGGAATTACGGATTTATTAAAACTAGACGCGGACGCAGTCGCGGGCGTAGAAAAACGTAATCCTTACTAATATTAGGTATAAATGTGAATGTGAGTTTGTTTGTTTGTTACGCTTTCACGCAAAAACTACTGAACCAATCACCATGAAATTTTGCATACACGTTGTCTGGGACACCAGAAAGGACATAGGGTACCTTTCATCCAGAACGCGGGCGAAATAGTATGCAATAAATCAGTGTTACACACATCACTAGTAGGAGAAAACTTACCCGATGCACTTAACGGTCGAGCAGAAAGCAAAAGCATAGCTTTGCTCGGACTCCGGCCTCTTGCACTAGTGGCGTACACTAGTGCACTCAAGTTGCGCCTCTCTTCCAAATGTGGCAAGTGGAAGTAGCCGGCGGAGTTTGACGAGTTGTGCACGACTGTACCGTCTTCAGCGAGAACTTCCAGATGGACTATTTGCGGTCTGCCTCCGTCCCAGCCTGAGACAAATTCTTATTTTATCAATAAACTCTTATCGGTCCCTCTGTATCAGCGGTCTCATATTTGCAGCACATGTGGCGTCGCTTGTGTTATAGGCGATGGTTAGGCCACTCAGCTGAGTTCAGCTATTTCCAGTTACCTAACCTCAGCTTTTCTCATAGCCTTTGAAGCTGTGAAGCTAAGAGACGGGCCAGGAGACCTCAACTCAACTACGTGATAGCAATCGATTCTCAAGCCCGAAGGCATAAAATAGTTGCGAAATGAGGAATCAATGGACAGTGTACCTTTTTGACACTGCATCTTCAAACCTCGAGGGTACGACCTCATCATAACGCATTCGGGAGTCTCCGGGGGACCGCCAGGGACCACGTTGTATGTGCAGGGCCGTTTCTGTTCTCCGAAAGAGTTGGTCGCTCTGCAGTGCAGGAGACCAATGTCACCGTCGCGGGATAACCACGTCAGGGTTGACGAGTACCGGTTGTGGTGTCCAGCCACTTTCTGAAATATTATAAGGAATTCATCAGCACGGGTACAAAACTTCCACTTCCCTAAGAGAGAAAATGGAATACTTTAAGCATGGTTGACGCACCTTTACACTGGTGTAGAGAGTTCTAGTATCTGCGAAGGTCCAGCTAAACTGCATCGGTTCTGGCGAAGCGTCCACCGTGCAAGTGACAGTCTCCGCTTCCTGATTCACAGCGCCTACGGTCTCTTCCCGGGACGTCACGCAACTGGGTCGATCTACCACCCATATAAACACTATTTCAATTCAATATGCTATAATGCTTGCTTATATTACTGACTGCATAAATAGAAATGACTTCCACATCTGGACATAAAAATAAATAAATGTTGAAGTACTTAATAGCCTGGATATGGCCTGCATTGTTATTATACGATAGATAATAATTATACGATATAATTATACGATAGTAATTATTGGAAGATTAAAAAAACTCACATCCAACGTTCAAAGTAATTTTATCTTGGAAAAGGTGATCAGGCAAGTATGAGTTGTGGGCGCGGCAGAGCAGCTCTTGCTTGGAGTCTCGCAACGAGGGAGCCAGGGTCAGCGAGGAGACGGTGTAGTTGCCGTCGTGCAGCTCCTTGTGCACGCTGGGCCTCAGTAGCGTACCCCCGAGGTGCCACGTGACGGCCGGTGGGGGCACGCACCCGACCACCACGCAGTCCACTACCCGAGGTTGTCCAGCCTCGAAGTCGTAGTTGTTGTTCACGCGGATTTCGACCGTCAAGGGAGGCACTGTGGACGTGTTATGTGGAGCATGGAAACGGCAGAGAGCATTGTACACTTACAACATTATAAGTCGATGGGAACTCACGGTACATCTTGAAGAGTACGCTCGCTCGCAAGGGCTCCGTGACGTCGGCGTTCTGCGCGAGACACTCGTAGTGCGCGTCGAGCTCGTCGCGGGTCGCGTTGCGGACGCGGACTTCCGCTCGACCACCTCCGCCCCACTGAGCTCGCTCCATCACCACGCCGTTGCGACGCCAGAACACCAGAGTCTCTGCCTCATCTGAATCAGGACCATGGACCATGTAATACAAAAAAACAACCAGCTGCCAAAATGTGAATGTGAGTTTTTTTTTTTTTTTTTTTATTAGAGATGGGTTTGCTCTTGGCCAACAACCAGCTTGGTACCAAGGGAGAGGCCTAAGATGGAGCGAGCTCACCCAGAAGATGCCTATTCACTCGAACTTTGAAAAGATTAGGGTTATAGGAACTCGGAAATACAGACGCAGGCAGGGAGTTCCAAACCTTGGCGGTGCGCATTATAAAGGATGTTTTAAAGCGCTTGGTTCGAAAAGGGGGGATTTGTTTGTTTGTTACGCTTTCACGCAAAAACTACTGAACCGATCACCATGAAATTTTACATACACGTTCTCTGGGACATCAGAAAGGACATAGGGTACCTTTCATCGTTCAACGCGACGAAGCCGCGGGCACCAGCTAGTAATTAATAAAATTGTTAAGAGTCTGTGAACTTCATATAGTTTTTAAACAAAAAAAACCTACCATCATCGACTTTACATATCAGAGACAAGTTTGACCCTAAGCTCAACGGCCCCACGTAGCTCCGTTTGATTTCCTCTCCATCCTCATTGTATATACGAGGTGTACCCGGCGAATCTGAAATGTATTATGTTATTCCTTACAGAACATTTTCTGTACCTACCTACACCTTCATTAAGTACAATAATGGCTGCGCTTTTTCTTACAGGAGTATGTCTGTCTGTGACCCAAAGGGTGCTTAGCTATAATTATTCTTGCAGCAAAGAGGAACTTGGAGCAGATGTAGCGTGTTTGGGTTCAATAGAAAGTCGGGGGTTAGTTTATTATTTTCAATTAGAGCATCCCTTTTCACCTGTAACCACACTATAATATCGATATAACATGCAATTGATTAATATTTTGTCTAGTAGCTGAGACGTGACACAGTAGCTATTGATCTAATTGAGAAAACAACACTCAGAAGCGATCTAACGCTGCATGTTTGAATCATATGGTTAGTTTTCAACAGACTTCCAAAAAAGAAGGAGTGTCTGTATTCGACTGTATTTTTCTTATGTGTGTAACACACAGAACTCAGAACTTTCGACTGGGTGAAACGATTTTGATGATTCTTTTTTATTTAAAAGATGGTTGAGACAGTTTCTCTATAGCGTAGTACATTGGGAAAGATTCTTCGCCGTAACTTACCTACTAGCCTCACATCGATGACGTAGTCAATAGAAGGAGAGGCCTGATAGTGTACCCGACACCTGTATATGCCTGCATCCAAGTCGTTAACTCGCTTTAGCAAGAGAGACGTGTCGTCATGGCAACTGTTCGTATCGCATGACGTGCCCAAAATTCTGTCGCGGGAACCTCTGTAACGACATCACCGTCATCATCAGTTTCAGCCCACAAGCGACATGAGCTTTTATTCTGACAAGCGATATAAATAATTACCTTTTTTCTGACTCTTCGTTTGGGAATCTATAAAGGAAATGTGTGTCGTTTTTGAGCCACAGCACATAAGCGTCCGGCCCATCGAGGAACACCTTTCCCTGGCCACAAGGCAGTCGCGCATCTCTGTTGCGCACCGCGCGCAGTACCACAACCTCTGGATATATAATAATAAAAATAAATATGACACACAAACCACACAGCACCATCTAGTTCTACACTAAGCAATGTAAATATGTACATACATATTATAAATACAAAACATCCATGACTCAGGTACAAAAGTAAATGTAACACATAAACATTTGACCCTAGCGGGATTCGAACCCGCGAATGTTTAGTTAACAGCTAGGGTTACTAGCCACTAGACCAAACGTGCCGTACATACAATCCTTACTATTACTAATATTACTAATTACTTTAGTAATTTTTTTACTAATTACTAATTATTACTAATTTTATATTATAAATGCGAAAGTAACTCTGTCTGTCTGTCTCGCTTTCACGCCAAAACCACTGAACCGATCACCATGAAATTTTGCATACACGTTGTGTGAGACACCAGAAAGGACATAGGATACCTTTCATCCAAGAAAAAAGTAATGTTCCCGAGGGATTATCTAAAATATAAAACTGTAACTAACGCCTGGTCAATGTTTTATAGCAACAAGTTGTCAAGCGTTGTCATTGCTTTTCTGTGTTTAATTTATCATCGCGTACGAAGTCGCGGGCATCAGCTAGTATGATTATATAATTTTAAAATGGCGAGTAATGAAAGTCATTATAACAACTAAAAACATTTCTGGTTGTAAGGTTCAAACAAACCTTACCTGTTTCAAATGCCAATCCAAATTTTAAAATGCAGATGAAAGTGAACAGCGCGTAATTGTTCATACTTTTTTACCTGAAAAAAAAATTAAGTAAATATATACTTAGTTTTTTTAACGTTTATTCAATGTTCATAATTATATTTAGGCCACGTGTTGTTTCGTTTTCTGTATCCCTTTTTTTGAGCAGTTACATATATAAGTCGTGAAAGCGTAACAAACATAATATAATACAAATACTTTGATGTTTATCTATACCTACTTAGGTACTAATATTATAAAGAGGGAAGATTTGTATGTTTGTAACGAAAAAACTCAAAATCTACTGGACCGATTTTAAAAATTCTTTCACATATAGAAAACTACATTGACAGCGACTAACATAGGCTACATTTTATAAGGTACGCGGACGAAGTCGCGTGCAACAGCTAGTGTATCATAAAGTACATACTTTGATGTGTGTCTGTCTGTATTTTGGTCCCGTTTAACTTCCTAAATGGTAGAAAAATGGAAAAACTTGACATATCCACAATTAACTTCATTATAAGTTTTTTTTCTTCTTTTTTAATTCTTCGTAAATAACAATAAATAAGTAGAAGACCTTTCCGATTGGCTAGTTAGTATTAATAACATAATTTCTAAGTAAGAATAACTCTTTTTAACAAAAAATAAACCGACTTCAAGCCGTTTTCTTATCGATGCCTTGGATGCCATTGTCAGAACTGGACCAAATTGAAATAGGACCACACGGGATGCACCAGTTTTCTATTTTAAGTTGAGCTTTCAAATAGAAAAAGAATCAACAGAATCGTTTCACCCATAGTCGAAAGATAAGAGGCAACAAACATGAAAAAGAAACTGTCGAATTGAAAACCTCGTCCTTTTTTGGAAGTCGCGGTTGATAAGTATGAAAAAGTTAAATTAGTGAAATTTCAAAGTGAAATGAATGCATATTGAAGACAGGGTAGGAGTGTAGGAGCCCCTAACAGAGAAGTGCACCCTTGCACGCGACGCGAGTGACTCATACGCACTGTTTGTATTTTACGGGGGTCGAAATGAATATAAATTGTACTAATTATATGTCATAGATGAGTCTCCACTCGCCACTCGCATGCCACATTTATTGCCAGATATAAAATACCGCTGCTTAAAAACTAAAGGGCCATAAAACAAAAAAATCCTTCATATTGTATGTTGTAAAAAAACTTATGGTTGTTTTATTCCATATTTTATTTTTTATATATTCAAAAGTATTCAGTTTATTATAAAAGTACTTGGAACATTTAATGCTACATCAAAATACGCTTCTAACGATGTATAATATGCATATATTTCATATATATTTAATGAGAAAAAAAAAATCGATTTGCTATCCTATAAGTGTAATTTTGATTTGTGGCCCTATACTATTATACTATAGCGACCCGCTCCCGGCTTCGCCCGCGTCCGATTGCTAAAAAACTCCTCAGGATTACTTAGTAGGATTTCTCAGTTTTAAGTAGTGGTAGGGCACACTGCGTTTCGCAGTCATTTGGGCAGCCCGTCTGGCGGCAGTAACCACCACCTTACGGAATACCACCGTGAAACAACAGGATATGTGCTGTTGTGTTTCGGTGAGTGAGTAAGGGATGCCAGAGCCCATTAGCCCATCCCTTTCTAATCCCTTATCCTTAATCCTTCTATGGTCGGCAGCGCACTTGTAGCACTTATGGCGTTGCTTGTGTTGTAGGCGACGGTAGCCACCTACCATCAAGTGGACCGTCAGCCTGTCTGTCGACCTTAACATAAAATAATAATACATATGATATTTTACCGAATTTTAAGTGAAAAAATAAATAACTACCTAGATAAATAAAATCTGTACACAATGGCCCGAAGTTGGATCTAGATATCTGAAATAAAATCTATACCTACTATAAGAGAAGATTGGTATGTTTGTGTTATATATTTTTAAAAAGTACTGGACCGGTTTTAAAAATTCTTTCACCCATAGAAAGCTACATTATCGACGAGTAACAATCAATTAACATAGGCTATATTTCATAAAGTTACGCTGGCGAAGTCGCGTGCAACAGCTAGCATGAAATAAAATAACATAGAAAGAAAGAAAGAAAGAAAACGCCACACATAAGCATATCATTTAGAATTCGTATTTCTTGAAAGAAGTGCTTAATGCCACTTACTTACAAGCAGACGAAATCTAGAATAAAGTTAATTCCTAATTTATAAAATTTTAATACTTATACATACCAAATTTATCCGTTGCTGTTTGAAGTACCTATTATATTACTTAAATTTACTTTTAATATATGGAAGTACTCGTAAAATGCGTGTAACTCTACCAAAACCTTCACACTGAATAAACTTTTCACCTTTCGATCTAATACCAGTGCCAGGTATTGCAAGGGCTTTGCGTTGTCAACTTAGGGACAAGTCTCTTTTGCTGACTGACTACATATATTCATCGCACACGCGACGGATTAACCACCAGCGTCGGACTTATCCGACACGTACATATATGGCGGATCTCGTGTCCATTTTGCTTTCTCTAAAAAAATCGAGTCAGACGCTGGACCAAGCGGTTAGAGGTTAAAAGAACCGCGTACCGTATAACCAAGAGACACATTAGCTGCTACACCCGACTTCGTCCGCTTAACTCAATAAAATAAAGCACATATAATAGTGTATCGGTCAAGTAGTGTTTGAGTTTATTCATTACTAACTGAAACACAATTTTTTTTCTTTTTACAGTATAGTATTAACAGTTATAGACTAGCAAGTAGGCAGCGCCCGTGACTTCGTAAGCTGTAGTTCGCTTTTTGATAAAACCACAGGAACCTAATATTTTCTAAGATAAAAGTATGCTGTATGATAATAAGATTAGCGTGCATTAAACGCACAGGAAACAGACAGAAATTTTTAAAACTACCTTGCATACCTACTGCGGATTTTAAGTTCGAAAGTGATGTACGTACCTATTCAAAACTATTTTCACATTTTGGAGTGTTTTCCTGCATACATGTTTAATAAATATATCAAATAAATAAATCGATTAAATCAATCGAGAAATAGTTCTTTTGTAAGTAGATATATTAGAAAAATTGGTATGTCCATACTAAACTATCCACGCGTGAACTTAAGGGTGTTAAAATTGCATTCCAATTTTCAACCCTAATATACGTTACTTTTAGGGGCACGGTTGTAATAAAAAAAACCATTGAAGTTACGACTTTCTTGCTCTCCAAATTAATAAAATGATATGAGAAAGAGCTCTGTTTGTTAACAGTGTAATGGGGAATAGAGTTCAGACAAAACTGGTCACACGACATTGGGGTAAACATCCCTCCCCCAAGTTCATTAAAACCCTTTTCATTAAAAGTGCATTCGTGCAATTACAATCAGAACTTTTTGTACTTGATATAAGTATTCGGCTTGCTTAGCCCCTATGGTCCATAAATACATACTGAAGCGTGTCACAAACACTACGTCTTCTGAGGGTGCGTATTGTTTATTCCCCGAGGACATTCAAATGGTCTATTAGTAGTGCCTGTCACCCTCTTCACTTGCTATCAGAATCGCCAACTACTTTAGTTTTATACTTAGCAAGTGTTGATCGAACCAATACCACTCCATTGCATGTTGAAACACTGCGCTTCAGTCATTCGGGCACCTTACAAAAGATGTGTTTTGTTGTATTTCGGTGAGTGATTAAGGGATGAGGGATACGAGTGCTCATTTTCCCATCCCTTCCTAATCCTACATGGTCGGCAGAACAGTGGAAATAATTATAATTTTTTACCTTTAACATTTTAAAATCTACAAAGTGATTTCAACAAAAAATATATCTCAAAATATTTCTAATCTTACTTAATGGCCGTTTGTGTTAGTAGGCGACGGTAACCATCCACCGTCAAGTGGACCGTTTATTTTCATCGAGCTTTCGCTTGTAAAGCTCTACGCTGACTGGTTTTTGTTTAATTAGGTTATCACTTCGAAGGAACTGTGGTGAGTCACCATTACTAGTATACACGTATGAGTCATTCAATTTTTGTCAATGACTTTTTTATTCTTAGGTACTCTTATATGTAAATATAAGCTACTACATAGCTATACAATACTATAATATAAGCTATACATTACTAGCTGCTGCCCGCGATTTCGCCCGCGTAACTTCGTAAATTATATACTAAAACCTTCCTCAAGAACCACTCTATCCACTGGTAAAAACAGAAATACTTTGTTTTATAATATGTAAGGATATTATACGTAAAAAAATAACTAATTCTTCTTCGTCTTCTTTATGTATAATGGCATTTCTTCTCAAAAATGCCTGATGACGTTTTGTTTTGACGAACCTGTTGGACGAGTGGCAAGGGTGCTTGCCTAACGTTTCAGGGCCCTCGGGTTCGATTCCCGGCGGGGTCAACTTTGGAAATTTTAATATAATTTTCAAAATTGACTCTGGTCTGGATTTGAAAAGTAGTGGTAGGGCACACTGCGCTTCGCAGTCATTTGGGCAGCCCGTCTGGCGGCAGTAACCACCACCTTACGGAATACCACCGTAAAATAACAGCATTATGTGCTGTTGTGTTTCGGTGAGTGAGTAAGGGATGCCAAAGCCCATTACCCCATCCCTCCTTTATCCCATATCCTTAATCCTTGTATGGTCGGCTCGGCAGCGCACTTGTAGCACTTATGGCGTTACTTGTGTTATAGGCGACGGTAGCCACCTACCATCAAGTGGACTGTTAGCCTGTCTGTCCTTAACAATAAAAAAGAACTAGAATACAGATGATAAGTGCCTTGCCAATCCTTTTACTGAACATTATATTGTCAACATGTTTTACTTGTCGCTTATTATAATAGTAATTAAAAACAAGAGAGAATAGGAATAATGGAATAAGATAAATACAAAACCACCATTGTATAATGAAACATTTTATTGTAATAATTAAAATATCGTTACAAAATATATAAAATCATTAACAAACAGATGTTAAAGAGGTTATATAATATCAATAAACAATCACATTTAGTATACAAATCTCAGTCAATATACGCTTTTTTAAGTCACACTTTTTTAACTCTAAACAAACTTTGACATAATTATATTAAGTGGACAAAGTTAAAGGTGGCTTGTACTAAGTTAGGTCGTTGGGTCTACAAGTACAATAGACTCGACTAGTGACTAGAGAATGGCCATATTACGTTTTTTCATAATAGACTTCATTATCAATACTAATAATAATAAATCTGTGAGGGTTGGCCATGGAGTAAGTTATTTTGGTTTCAGAGATATCGTGTTTATATGCTCTATACATGATACTAACTAAATTGTATGTATGTATGTATGTTCCTCCATAACTCCTAAACGAATTAACTGGTTTTCATGAAACTTGGTAGATAAACATTTAGACGTACGGGACATGGGATAGGCTACTTTTTCTATTTCAACGCGGACAAAGTCGCGGGCAGCAGCTAGTTGATAATAATGATTGGAAAGTTGAGAATTGCTAGAAATTGTTAACGGTTTAAATAAAGCTAGCCATCACAGTGAACCAGAAAAACATGCTACAGTACATTTTCTCTATTTTCTTCCTCGCCTGTCAAACGACAGTCCTTCTTTTTCTTTTCTTCTCTTTACGTAATCGTCCATCTCCATTCGAGTTTCTTTATAGTTTTAATTTTTAATAATGGGTATTACATTTGCTTTTTCCCTTATCTTTCATTTTTTTTAATGAAGTTAGTTTTTTTTTTTTTTCATTATTAGGTAACATTTTTAAATTCCAATTTACCATTTTTTTCCAAATATCTTAAACAGTAAAAAGAAACTGGATATAGGTAACGACAGATTAATATAAAATTGCTTACAGCAATTTTTGTTATCCCTAAATTAAACCGCTTTGGTACAATTAATTCTATTGTTAGTCAAAATCTAGTAGGTAATACCACTTGCCACTTGTACACTTGATATAACATTGTCATAAAGAGATCATAGTGAACCTATTATAAAATATTTTGTACAATTTCCCAAAGCGATCCTACCTCCAGTGAAAATGTCGACGACACTTCGTCCTACTTGCTAGTTGCTAGTTGCTACTACAACCGTTTCACTCTTCCTCCTCTTGCCAATCGAGCAATTTACGAGTCTGCAACAAACTTAGTCTTAACACTGACAAAACCCATTGTCTGCATAATACCAAATCTAATAATAAATCTGTAGGGGTCGGTCATGGTCATGATGGAGTAATTTACTGTTTTCAGAAATATCGTGTATATAGGCTCTACACATGATACTGAAACTAAATTTACCATTTTTACAATTTTTTTTTCTGTATGTATGTATGTATGTTTCTCCATCACTCTTAAACGAATTAATTGATTTTCATGAAACTTGGTACACAAACATTTACAAGTACGGGACACGTGATGGGCTACTCTTTTTATCTTTTTTAACGAGGACAAAGTCGCGGGCAACAGCTAGGTATTTAATAGTAATACCTGATCAGAGGGCTCCGCCTTTTGGTAACGGGGCTGACGGCTGCGCAGCAATCGGTCGAGGCACCACAGGAAAATCATGTAGATACACAGTATTGATATACAGCACAACACTATCACCACAACTATCTGAAATGAGATGAACTGTCATCGTCATCAAATATTTCATTCAGAAAAGCAAGTGTGTTTTAGTTTATTTATCACAATCACAAGGCCACCAACGAGGCAGAGCCAAGGAGAAGACTTAAAGACAAAAGACATAGCCTTTAATTGTGAGGAATCCTAATACAGAAAAAACATCATGTGCTACATTATATTACATACTTAAATAATGTACCATAACTTATACTTAAATTATATAAGGAAGGACAGGACAGGAAACTGTGGAAGGACTTAGAGGAGGCCTATGTCGTGTGTACAGGCGAGACTAAGACTTAAAATAAATGAGGAGACATCCTCGCTGGAGCCGTAATCCAGGTCCGCTTAGTGTTTTGTACCGATTTCAGACCAAAATACAATATTCTCATAGAGTGGAGAGTTCTCAAAGGAGTCTAGACATGATGATTGAGTGTTGTTCCGAAGGATGAACCCATCGCGAATGAAATAAAATGGAATTTTCATACTACGTAAGCGTGACCTTTTATAAGCTCACAAACATTACTTGTACAGCTAATAAATTCTCTTGCATATTTCATTCAGCCTAGTAATAGCATTCGTGCTGTTGACTGTTGATGACCACTTTCAGCGCCTTTGACCTTGCTTGTGTCATAGGTGATAGTGGTCACCTGCTTTTTTTTAAATTTCTTTCTTTTCTTTCTTTCTTTCTTATTCAGTATTCACCTTTATTGTCGTAGTATTCCTTATCTGGTATTTGCATTCACATCGGGCGCATATTTCTGCTGGACGACTCTTCAACTCGTCCTCAATGTGAGGCAGGACTCCATCGATGCAATTGCTACACATAAATATTTATTTCAGTCGTCTATAGTTGTCCCTTTTTGAGCTCACAATATCTTCCAACATTGAATAAACTCAAAATGACTTTATGAAAGGCTATATTTTGTGAAGTTACGCAGGCAAAGTTGCATGCAACATTTTTCTCTGACATTTCGGATATCAACATAAAAAAGGGGTTGTGTACAGTCGTATGGGATATATTTTTAAATATTTTTAGCAGGAAAAGAGCCTTACCATAATTGATGACAATAGTTAGTACTTATAGTATAAATTTAAATCATTGCATTGCTTACTCTTTAAAAAAAACTTGAGTCAAGCGCTAGTAGCACAACTCCTACAAAACCAAGCGGTTAAATGATTAAGAGATTAATGTATTGGTAACTTAAAATTTTATCTGAATGTACACATAACCTTTATTTATTTTTTTTGTTATCCAAATTGTCATTAAATGTAACTCTTTTTTAACAAAAAAAAAACCGACTTCAAACCGTCTCATAGTCTTTTCTGATGGATGCTGTTGTCAGAACTGGACCAATTGACCAAATGAAAAAAGAATAGTCAAAATCGTTTCACCCAGTCGAAAGTTATGAGGTAACAAACATTTTTTGAAAGCCCACTGATAAAGTGACAATTGGGGACAAAGACATAACATCTTCCAAAATATAACAATATAACAATTGAACCCTAAATATAACAATTGAACCTGTGGAAATGCTTCATAACAATGGTTCCTGCTGTATAATTTTTTTTTAAATGTTACCATTTATTTGGTGGCACATCGGAAATGAAGAGCCGCTTGTTTGGGCCGTTGGTTGTGTTAATGGTAGCGGGACACATGCACAAACACCTCTGGTCCTCATACGATTGACACTAAAACAAACAACAGGCAACTACATATTTGTGTGCGGCAGGCTTAATGAATAGGCGGACAGACACTTATGTTCATTCGTGTCAGCAAGTGTCGCGTGCTGACGGAGATGAGTCAATGAATCACTTTGAAGAAACACCTAATTCCAAGCTAGAAAATGTAACCCTAGAAAAAATTAAATGACATTTGATTCGATTGGCTAAAAATAAAATGTATGGGATTGACATATAGGTATGCCATCGCTAAATCACATGATACTTCCCATACATTTATTCTATCGAACTTCATTATCTATTTTAGAAATGTTACTTTGACTAAGGGATGATTTATATTAGAACGTGACGTGGCGTGTCCGGGGCGTGCCTCAGACGTGGCCCGGACGGGGCACGCGCTTTGCACGTTACATATAATTTGTATGAAGATGTTTATATTACAACGTACGGGCCCAGATGACGCACGCCCCGTACACGCTACGCCACGTTCTAATTATATGTACTGTGCCAAGCGCGTGCCCCATCCGGGCCATGTCTGAGGCACGCCCCGGACACGCCACGTCACGCCACGCCACATTCTAATATAAATCATCCCTAAGGCCCCTGTTTAGAAATTTATTGTTCCGTTTAGACTAGTGATGTGTTGGATCGTTAAAAATGTAGATCTGCAGATATGGATTCGGATTTTAACTTTCTTAATCAATCAGTGTGACCTTGAAACGATAGTTGACGCGTTCCACTTGACGCTTGCATTATAAAGATGGCAAATGTTTGATTTTAAGAAAAAAAAAAATAATCTGAACATAATTTAATAGGTAGTTTTTTATTGCTACCTATAGTAGAATTTCAGCCGTTTCTTTTTAATAAAAGATCCGTCAAAAAGTAACGGATACGTGGTCTTTCTTCACCCTCCGATATCCGCGAATACAGCACATCACTAGTTTACACATACACACTGACAGAAAAATAAACATGCCGGTAAAATAAAATGGCGACATATGGTCTTTAGCGTTAGCTTTGAAGAACGTTTTATACGTCGTTAGTCTCCATTTTTAAAGAGCACAAAGATGATAATACGTATACATTATGGCTAATACTTACCAAGACCGTAGAAAGAATTATGTCGGCAAATAACGTCAACAGTAATATGTTCATTGTGTTCACAAATAAACTAGATTTTGTTGCCAAATATAACTGCTAAGCCCCTTTTTTCCATTATATGGAGTGAGTGAAATGCAATAAACATTGTAATAAGCAAAGCAAATCAATCAAATTACTGTACGATCACTTACAATACAAAGATTAAGAAAACTAAAAAAGGAAATAAAAATTAAAATGAAATTAACCCGGCACCCGGGCTAGTGGCAATTGACAATTTTTATTGACAATTGACAATTTAACGTGACATGACATGACACTTGCATGACGCACTGGCCATAGACCACAAAAACACTCTATTAACCTCTACATTAAGGAGCTTTACATTAAAAGGGATACCGTCTATACAGATTGTCCCTCGATAATAAAGTTCAACCCCTAAAGGGGGTGAAACCAATGAGTTTAAATGTATAGAGAAGTTTAAACATATAAATGTAGTTTTAATGTTGTAAATTTACTATTTAATAATTCAATTCTAATATCTGATTTTTTTTTAAAATGTTTTAAGTGTTTTAGTGTGTAATATTATCAATATGGTGTACGATTTATTTACCCTGACCCTGATTAGAATTAAGGAAAATGGAAATAAAGATAAGGAATCCCACCCGCAACGGTATGAATGAGTGATGGATGAAAGAAAGATATAGTATGAAGAATAAAAGTGCGAGAGGCAAGGAAGAGAGAACTGGAATGAATGAGTAGCGAATATAGGCTTCAGCACATGATGCTGGAGGGATTCATGTTAAAAAAAAAATATGTATAGAGAAGACATGGCAACCAGATTGTTTGCAACACGAGTTTGAGCCAGCCAACTCAAACCATTTTAGTCTAGTTAGCGTTACAGGCGACGATACACTTGTGTTCTGTAGTCTGTATAAAATTAAATTAAATATGCCTACATGTGTGCTGAGGTATTGTTTAAACAACTCAGTATAAGTACAAATAAAGCTCAAGGAATCACCTTTCACCTCTATGTACACACTATATATCGATATAACATGCAATTGAATAATATTTTGTCAATTAAAGTAGCTAAAAATACGCAGCGGCAGCCATGTTTCGGTAAAATTCATAGGCGTAAGCTTATTGGTCGCGAGAAAACAACACTTAAGAAGCGATCTAGCGCTGCATGTTTGAATCGTATGGTTAGACGGTTAAGGATTGTTGAAGCGCTGCAGCGAAATTTAGTTTTGAATCTTAACCAAAAATAGATCACGACACGACTTTTGTTTGAGATGTCTTCTCTAGTAATAATAACTGAATGGGTGAAACTAGATTTTTTTTTATTTTTTATGTTAAGATCGACAGACAGGCTGACGGTCCACTTGATGGTAGGTGGCCACCGTCGCCTACAACACAAGCAACGCAATAAATGCGTAAATGATTAAGGGATAAGGAGGGGACTGGGGTAACGGGCTCTGGCATCCCTTACTCACTCACCGAAACACAACAGCGCATACGCTGTTATTTCACGGTGGTGGTTACTGCCGCCAGACGGGCTGCCCAAATGACTGCGAAACGCAGTGTGCTACCACTACTATTAGATAATAAAAATAAAAAAATAATATATATTTTATTCATAAATTAAGATTTTGATTACTCAATAATGACTCTATTCACAAAAAATCGATTTCTTCCAAAGTAGTGGGACTATTTTATTAAAATCAAAACGATGTGTTAAGTCACGATAAAATAACAAATAACTCAAAAACGAGTAGCTGTTGTAACTTTTATACTAAAATAATTTTTTTAAGTTATATTCGACGGGTATTTATTTTTATTTATGATCACGCTTAACTTTTTACAGAGTAGTCCGATTTTGATAATTCTTTTTTTATTTGAAAGGGTGTACCCCGAAGGTGGTCCGATATAAATTTGGAAAAATCTTACCCTAAGGGTGGGAAAATAGGGGTGATTTGTTGTTTACTCACAGATTTTAATGCTGAGTTGAGTATTACAATTAAAAAAAAGTAATCAAAAATTAAGCATTTAATAAACAGTAGATTATAGCCACAAAAAATATAAAATAAAGCTTTTTAACAAAAAAATAAACCGCCGAAAAAACTGAAAAGCAAATAATAATTTTATTTAACCTTATAACTAAGTTCTTAAACTAATGTAAGTACACCTAAGTAATTTTGAGTCGGCGACAAACTAGCAAATTAATTAATTACTTAAAGAGTGATGCACGGCGGCGACTCAAAATTATTTATGTATACTTACATTAGTTTAAGGACTTAGTTATTACTAGTTGGTGCCAGCGACTTCGTACGCGATGATTAAATTAAAAATATAAAAGCAATTACAACGCTCGACAACTTGTTGCTATAACACATTGGCCAGGCGTTAGTTACACTTTTATATTTTAGATAATCCCTCGGGAACATTACTTTTTTCTTGTATGAAAGGTAGCCTATGTCCTTTCTGGTGTCCCAGACAACGTGTATGCAAAATTTCATGGTGATCGGTTCAGTAGTTTTGGCGTGAATGCGAGACAGACAGACAGAGTTACTTTCACATTTATAATATTAATAAGGATAAGGTTAAATAAAATTATTTTTTGCTTTTTTTCGGCGGTTCAATTTTTTGTTAAAAAGTTTTTATTTTCAATAATCTCTAAAAATATTAAAATTAACTAGATATTTTTATGACTAATTATTATTTTCTGTTATAATAGCTTTAAAAAAATGTGCGTTTTTTTGTTTAGTTTTTTTTTTTGTTTTGTCACGGTTTTTGTGAATAGAGTGATTAAATCAAATCTTAATTCATCAATAAATTACATACTATTTTTTTTTAATAATAATATTACAAATACAATTTTTTTAACAATATACTAACTTAACATTAACAGGTCACAGGTTTTATTAATCACGAGTAGATTATTATAAGAGATTTTGAAATTAATTTTTGAATGTACCAAATGAAAAAACGATGTGGACTGGAATGTATGTATGTTTGTAGACGGTTTGCTTATTTACAAAAAAAATATTTAGTATGGATTAGATTGGGTAGCTTCAAAATATATTTACTAAATTTTGTATAGATCGTCCATACCACCCGCCAAAGGACAGCATGGCCTTTTAAATTTTTTTAAAAAGGTGTTAAAAAATTTAAATGGAACTTTTTAATCTAATGTCACCAAAAGTTTTCACTATTGCAAGAAAGAAAGTAAGAATTTATTTAGATAAGTACAACATATTTTAAATACTAATTACAAACAAAATGAAAACAATAATAATTATAATTATGTACAAAAGAAATAAACAAACAAACAGTAGTATTAATTGAAAAATATAATGATAAAGAAAATTGTGAGAGTAATGTATGTGTGTAGGTGTGTATGGGTGTGGTGAAAATGTGTGTATGAATGACATCTAAAATTTGATTTTTTTTTATTTTTTTTTTATTTATTTTTTTCACTAAAGTTTTCTGATTTTTATAATTAGCACAGGCAACTTGTTTACGTAAAGTGATGACATGTTTATTTCATATTCGTCAGAGCAGGACTTAGTTTTTGTAATTTTCATTAAAAATTCGTATTGGTGTAGAATCGCGAAATTTTTAACTATATAAATTGTAGGTAACTAGTTATCATTCACTTGGATTCACTTGGATTCACTTGGATATAGGTACTTTTTTTGTTGTAATTGTAATTCCAAATTTGAATTTGCCGCTGTAACGCAAACGTACGCACTACGTGAGAACTTGATTGTTTCAGTTTATTCGATTATTTTGTTTGTTGTGTCAGAATCGAAGCTTGCAGCGACCTTTGCTCGGTGGATTGTGTGTGTTTTTGTGATATTTCCAATTGTGTTTTGTTCTAATGTAGTGTAAATATTATTTAAACGAATACGCGAGCTAGAGGAGGGTTCATTGGCGAGGTAAGAGGGTGATGGCGGAAAACAGAAGTTCGGACAACGTCGTTATGCCGGACATTACCGAAGTATCCGAAGCCGATCCGCTTGCGACGACGAGCGAACACGATGGCGAACGTGATGGCGGTGCTGTCTTGGCTAGTGGCATCAAAACCTCTCGTCTTTCTAATGACTCTAATGGTGTAGTGACTGTGCCTGTTTCATTGCCAGTGGGCACTTTAATCGCCGGAACAACATTCAACGTGATAACGTCCGAGCATCTGCCTCATTTCAAGCCTATGATATGTGTCGACAATGGCTTCATTTCGGGCGGGCCTGTCAACGACGATCTCAAAGCGACACACATTGTGATACAGAATCCTGAATCGCCACCGACGCGAGTACAGGAGCAAGAGGAGAATGCGCCGACGCCAACCACTCCGAGTCGCGCTACCAACTCTCGTTCTTGGGAGGAGACTGCGAGCATGCCAGTTCTGCCCATCAGATGCAAGAACACGTCGGCTGAACTTCACAAGCAAAGATTCGGCTCCGGGGGCCGAGGGCGCTGCATCAGGTACGGAGTGAAGTGGTACACTCCAAGTGAATTTGAGGCTATATGTGGACGGGCATCCAGTAAAGATTGGAAACGCTCCATTAGATTTGGCGGCAGGAGTATACAGGCACTCATCGATGAGGGGATTCTGACTCCTCATGCGACCAGTTGTACCTGTGGAGCTTGCTGCGACGACCAATCAGGTATTTATAACAATTATTATTATTATTATTATTATTATTAAATTTATACAAATTCAAGAGTTTCAATGTGCAAGCAAATACATTGAGAAGATTCTAGACTTTTGAAGTGTTCCCTTTTACAAAATTAATTGAACCAGTGGCCATGAAGTGATTTTCGTTTCCGTGTACCTAAATAAAGTTTAAAATTAAATGTTTACTAAGATGAATCAGTCAGCACTAACTTGATAAAAATACATATTTGACAACAAGACGATCAGATGTAACTTAAAATGAACTAAAAATGTCAATCTACGATGGACGGACAATTATTTATTTTTATTCATACATAATTTCTTTTTTTTAATGTTAAGGTCGACAGACAGGCTGATCGTCCACTTGATGGTAGGTGGCTACCGTCGCCTATAACACAAGCAACGCCATAAGTGCTACAAGTGTGCTGCCATATATATAGATAACATATAGATGTTAAATAATGAATTTAACATATATATGACATTTAATAAAAAAGTAACTACCTATGTAAAATTATAAAAAAATTAGCAGGCGCCCGCGACTTCATCTGCGTTGAAAAATAAAAAAATAAGCCTATTCTGTGTCCTGTACGTCTAAAATGTTTATCAAGTTTCACGAAAAGCAGTTAATTCATTTAAGAGGTATGGAGGAACATACATACATACACTTACAGATTTATTATTAGTATTGATAACCTCTAACTAGCTTAGTATTGCTTGTGCTTTATGCGACTTTAGCCGCCTTACCATCAAGTAGACCGTTGACCAGTCTGTCTGTCTACGTTAACATAGACAATATTTTGGCATAGTTTCCTTACTCATTCTGACTTATTCCCCCCAGCTATGGGTCCTGTCCGTCTGTTCACACCGTACAAGAGGAAAAGGAGGAATGCCGAAAATGAGGAGAAAAAGCCAAAGATAAAGAGAGTGACTAGTCTCGCTGATAGTGACATTGACAGTATACATCAAACGAGTAACAATAGTCACTCGAAGGAGGCTTGGCAGACTTTGGCCGAGGGCCTGGAGAATAACCCCGAGTATCATCTGCTGGAAAACCCAGATGCCAGCACTGACCCCGCTGCAGGTAAATGCAATTTGTTTTCCACCTAATTATTCACAGCTTGTTTTTTTATTATATGTGGTAATTAATTAATCTATGACATATTACATCAACTGTCTACTATCCATAATACAAGGAATTAGTTGCTTGCTGTCGAATGTGTGAAGTTATTTATTGTTTTTTGGATCTTTATGGAGGATAAAAGCTCGTCATTTATCCTCATTGGGATGATGATTACAGGATTACCGGATATGGGGGGAGTTTTGAAGCGAATAGATGACGTCAGTCAGACATTGGTGAGGTTGGCCGCTGAGATAAAGCAGTGCGTCGATGACGTGAGGGTTATCAGCGCGAAACAGTTGGAAAGACTGGAACACGAGAGAGCCTCGAGCGCGCTCTTGGCTGCGAGCGTGGAACAAGTTGATGTTGAACAGGCTTCTCTGCACAACGTCGACGACACAGAAGCTAAAGCTGTGAGTGAAATATTTCTTTCAATACATAAATTCTGACCGCAACCAGAAGCTGTATACCCATTTCATTCATAGTAGTCTTATTAAGTAATATTGGTTTGAGTTGGCCTCGAATAAATTCACGTCGTAAGTGTTCATAACATGTTTCGTTATGTAAAAAGGAATACCTTTTTGCATCGCTTCTGTAAATTTTATAATGAGCACTTACTAGATCTGGATATCTTCAGTTGTCCTATAGGAGCCTATAAACGAAGCCTTAAACAGGCCCTCGAAAATATAGTTGTGTAATCGTCTCTTTGTAGCGGCCAGTTTATCTATTTATTTGATATGTTATATGCTATTTGTTATCTGGTGTATTTTTTTTTTTTTCTCTTTCTTTTTTTTGTCTGCCTTTGTGTATGTTTACTCTCAGCTTTCAATATTATGTACTCCTTAATCTTGTAACTTATTATATGTTTTAGTTATTTAGTGGAAACTGTGTTGATTTATGTTTTACTTATATGTATGTGTGTAATGTGTATCGAGATATTATTGTATGTTTCCCAAATATAAATAAATAAATAGGACTTGTGTGAAAATAGAGGAAGTGTTGATTGAGGTGTGTATGTGTGTTTTTTTTTGTTAGTGCGCCAATTGTAACCGTGAAGCGTCGGCGGAATGTTCGTTGTGCAGACGCACGCCTTACTGCTCCACCTTCTGCCAGAAGAAGGACTGGGGCTCCCATCAGATCGAGTGCCTCCGCTCCGTGCCCACAATACACGCCGATCAGCAGCACCAGTCGATTATGCTCATTGTGGAGAGCCAGCATCAGTAGCATAGACTTGGTAAGTCACTTTTTATATACCTACCTATGTCAGTATTCTGATGCTACCGTAATTAATTCGTTGTTACATACTTTTTTTTTTATTAAGGTCGAAAAGGATTAGATTAAAATTTTCCACAAACATAGAAAATTATTTTTCATCAATACTAAATATTATGATAAATCTGTAAATGTAGGTATTGTATGTATGTACGTATGTCCTCCATAACTCTTAAACGAATTAACTGATTTTTTTATTGAAACTTGGTAGATAAAAACATTTAGACGTACGGGACACAGGGTAGACTATTTTTTTTTTTCTTTTTCAACACGGACGAAGTCGCAGGCGCCAGCTTGTTTTTCATAATTTGAAATGTATTTAATCGTTTTTTTTTTAAATCACCCAGTAATATTTTAAATGCTTATTTATTTGACACTGAATGTGATCGGCGAAGTATGCGGGATTTGTATCCATTAATTTTTTTATTTTTTATTTTTTTTTTCAGAAGTCCCGTTACCTGACAGGATTACTGTACCAAAGAGAATGTGCAGCGATCAGTCATAGTGAGGAGGACAGTCGGCGCGAGCCAACCTTATCAGAGACATTGTCATTGTTGTTAGTGTGATAAGTTTACAACATACATAAATACTAAATACTAGGCTAGCGTAAGTAAAATGGACACTGCTGAAGGGTATAATTATTTTACGGTGAATGTGATCACTATGGTTATTATTAATACTTATTAAATGTGATAAAAAAATGTTAAATTCATAACTTTTACTGGTTTTTGACTTTACTTAATAATTGACTATGTGGTGTGATAAAAGTAATAGAACAAACAAGAAACAATCTGTGTTGGTCAATATTTATTAGCAAGTAAAGTAATCCTTACTAATATTATACCGCGGGCATCATAAAATTATATAATCATAAAATCAACATTAAATAATAGAAGTTATTAT
Source organism: Synanthedon vespiformis (assembly GCA_918317495.1). Taxonomy (NCBI): domain Eukaryota; kingdom Metazoa; phylum Arthropoda; class Insecta; order Lepidoptera; family Sesiidae; genus Synanthedon; species Synanthedon vespiformis. The sequence goes on along the minus strand of OU906947.1, from coordinate 278,277 downwards.
TTATTTTTGCAAAAACGTGGCCGGGTCATTTTTGAAAATTCATTACATTTACCAAAAGTATGGTGTAATTATTAATAATAACCGCTAAAAGTAAATAATTCATTACTTTTGCCTTCAATTTTGGTAATTATTAATAATTTTCAATTAATCACACTAACCGTAACATATGAATTCCACATAAGTTTTCAAGTCTTGTATTAAAATTGTAATTTGTACCCACTTATACATAGAGAGCGCCATCTCACAAACTTTTGAGGTAACGTTAAATTTTAACTGTAACTACAACAAATAAGTTACATTTTAGTAGTGATATTAATGTAATACTAATAATAAATGTGTAAGGGTCGGTCATGGAGTAATTAGGTTTCAGAGATATCGTGTTTATAGGCTCTATACATGATACTGAAACTAAATTGACCATTTTTACAATTTTTTTCTGTATGTATATATGTATGTATGTTTGTTCCTCCATAACTCTTAAACGAATTAATTGAATTTCATGAAACTTGGTAGATAAACATTTAGAAGTATGGGACACGTGATAGGATACTTCTTTCTTTTTTTTAACGCGGACGAAGTCGCGGGCGTCAGCTAGTTAAATATACATAATTGTTTGCGCTTGACAACGCTTCGTTGCCAGAGACAATTGTTAAAATTTAGATACAAACTTATAAATAAGTATAGTCACAATTCGTTAGACTTTTTTACATGTAAATATAAATGTATTGTACGTGTACCACAAAAATTTAAAAGATGGCGCGCTTTGATGAATGATTATAAAAAAAAAATATTAGGTAAAATATATTTAGTGGTCCTGTAGATATACAATAATAATGGTTATTGATAAATTTAAAGTAAGTTTTATATTATGTTGAGCGAATGTAAGTTTTTAATGAAATTGCAACACAGGAAGCCTCACTAATTAAATATTAATGTATATACATATATTGACAAATGAAATGTTAATTATAAGTGTACAGGAAATGTCTATAAATTAATAATTAGTATGAAATTTTCCATTTCAAATCTTCTCTTTGTTCAGCTGTATTTTTTTTTTATCTTTTTTTATGAATTGTAGCAAATTTTCGTATTTTTTTGATAGTTGGTAAAAATGTATTTTTATGTATGTTTCAAATCAAATTTTAATATTATCTATTGGATATGTTTTCAAGCAGATATATTAGTAAAGTATTTATAGTAAATTACGGGATAGTTTTAATCGTTTTATATGTGAAATATGAAAATATAATGAACTCGTGAATAATAATGAGTGAAAATATAGTTCCTTCTTTTATTGTACTATCGAAAAATTTCAATTTATCATTTAAATCAACTTAAAATACAAATGTAAATTATTAATATTTGTAAAAATTAAATCATCTTTTTGTTTTTATATAAATTTATTTTGTAGTTACCATAATGTATAATGTTACCAAAATATATTTTATATGCCAGACTAGTAGACTATTTGTTATATCATTGTAGGTATATGAAATTATGTTATACAAATTAAATTCATGTCTATACATTAGTGTACATAGTAATTTGTAAAAATTAAATCCATAATCAATTTAATAGTGTAAAGGGCGTTTGAATAAATAGAGAACACGAGAACTGTTTAACACTTTATTTATACTTCCGGCTAACATTTTATATTATACAATGGTTCGAAAACAAACGAGCCATTACAAAGGGGTATGAAACACGTAGCGGGTGCAAAACTAGCTAATAACTTGAAAACAAATTATGTTCTATATATTATTTTGATTAGCTTCACGGCTTTCAAGCTATAGTAAGTTTTTGAACCAACTTTCAACGTTTAATAAGTTTCATAGTTTCAAAGATACAAAAAAGTTTCAAAGGCAAAAATTATCCTCATCAAATGCTTAACAAAATATATTCTATATATTATTTTGATTACCTTGACGGTTTTCAAGTTATAGCTACTTTTCCAACCAAAACCGTCAAGATAATAATTGGAAAGTGTATAGAACGTATTTTGTTAAGAATTTAATGAGGGTAATTTTTTCCTTTGATACTTTTTTTTGTATCTATTAAAGTTTAAGCAAAATACTTAAGAAACCGTTATAGGGAACAAACTTTGCGATGTGGGGGGATGAAGCGGCTAATGGAAAGGGCGGAGAGTTGTGGATTTTAATCAGCAGACCCAATAACACGACAGATTCATTATTATTGATAATCATGGAACAGTTACAGTGGAGCACAGAGGTTATATACTGATAGGTGTACCACTGGCAATAGAACTTACTGGCTGGTTTTTCTTTATGTTAAGGTCGACAGACAGGCTGACGGTCCACTTGATGGTAGGTGGCTACCGTCGCCTATAACACACGCAACGCCATAAGTGTTACAAGTGCGCTGCCGGCCGTACAAGGATAAGAGATAAGGGAGGGATGGGGAAATGGGCTCTGGCATCCCTTACTCACTCACCGAAACACAACAGCACATATGCTGAGCGTTATTTCCACGGTGGTATTCTGTAAGGTGGTGGTTACTGCCGCCAGACGGGCTGCCCAAATGACTGAGAAACGCAGTGTGCCCTACCACTACTTTTCAAATCCAGACCAGTCAATTTTGAAAATTATATTAAAATTTCCAAAGTTGACCCCGCCGGGAATCGAACCCGGGGCCCCTGAAACGTTAGGCAAGCACCCTTGCCACTCGTCCAACGGGCTCGTCAATAAAATGGTTGGTATAATTGAAATAAAACACTGCTTTAGTATTAAAAAGATATATTCGAAAAAAGGATCTTTTGTACCTTTACAGATCGACATTCGTGAGATACAATTAAGAAAGCCTTCGGAGAAACTTAACACAACTTTTGAGCAATCCCTCCAGACGTGTCCGAGCTGAGGGATAACATATTAACTCTAACTTATTATGTAATCAACATTCGTTAGTCTTTGAAACGGGAATGGATCTAAGTACGTGGACCGATTGGCAAGTTGCCAAACAACAGTTTGACTTTTCACTTAACCTAACACATTATATAAAAAAATTGACGTCTAAAATCGTATACTAACATTAAAAATCAAATGGTGGGAAATTTTGATCAAAGCAATGGCTGGCTAAATAAACCAGCGGCCCCTAAACAAACTAACATTTTATTTTTATTTTTCCTATTTAAAATGTTACTTTCACTGGGGCCCAGTTAAAATCAACTTCGTTTAGACCAGACACTTAAACCTAACAAATATTTTTTTTAAACATTACAATACCATACACTGTTCAGAGTTTCAGACAAAGGGGAGGAACAAGCAAATTTGACATTAAAACTATTTTTTTTTTTTTGCTTAATCCCCCTATTTTCATTATTTATGCTTAATTAGCTATATTTCACTTTGTTACGGTAATCATTATTTAGACACCTAGTTTATTAGGTCATCATATCCAGGTCACCTAGACTACAATCAACAAATTATCTCTATATATAAAAAAAAAAGAAAACAATTATTAAACCTACCAGTTAAAAAATCTTTTTTTAAAAAATAAAATAAAAGCAATCAGTTTCACTCAGTGTAAACACCGCCCACTGTTACTTCACAGTTGGGGGGCTTACATAAAATAACAAAAAAAAATAACTTCTAAATATTAAAATCTCCCATATAACACGTAGGATTAAGTCCAGAAAAAGTTACAAATAAAATTTTGAGCTCCACGTTCCAAACAAAAAATAGTTTCAGAGAAATACTGTAGAATTTATATTTACATAAAAAAAAAATACATAACTTTTGTAATGTTTTGTAAACATTTTTATGCAAACTTATTTCTGTACAATATTTTTCTGAAACTTTTTTTGTGCAACTATCATTTTCATAGAAAATCGAAAATAATTTATTCAAGAAACTTATAATATATTATAATAAAAAAATTCCCTATAAACTTTTACTTGTAAATTTTTTTGGACTTATTTTATTCAGGTCACTGTTGAAAAACAATATATCACATTTTAATTCGACACCTATACAATATAGAAAGTAGGATAATATTAATAGTTTTTTTTTTTGTTTATGAATAGGAAAAGTGGAGAGAGGGCGTGACGGTGAGAGATAGTGACAGTCTCGTAATTTTTGGTTGTTAAACATGTGGGCCAGTGGGGGGGCTCTTGGGCTTCGGCGAGAAGACGGGGAAAGTGTCGAACTTGTTTTTAACCTCCTCCTTGGAGACGTCGCACAGGAGCAGCGTGTGCGAGTAGCCCATCGTCACCTGGGTGATGTCGAGGCCCTCCATCTTGTTCACCTCCTTGGGCCGAGACGTGGACTTGTTCAACTCGCCTATGCCCAACTCGCCGTAGGTGGGCGAGACGCCCCAAGCGATCAGCGACTCGTCTGCCGAGATCACGATCGAAGTGTTGCTCGTTCCCACGCTGCGGATGTTCCAGCCTGACAATCGGACACGGCTTTATTTTACATCATCCCTCGGGAACACTCTACTCTTTTTCTATATAAAAGAGTATGCAAAATTTCATCATCATCGATTGAGTAGCTAAGGCGTCAAAGGTAACAGAGTTTACTTTCACATCATCAATACTAATAATAAATATGTAAGTATTGTACGTATGTATGTTCCTCCTTTCATGAAACTTGGTAGATAAACATTTAGACGTACGGGACACACGATAGGCTACTTCTTTCTTTTTCAACGCGGACGAAGTCGCGGGCACCCAGCTAGTTTATAATATTAGTATGAACCTAGTCTAAAACCTAGTGAAACCTCTATAAACTATAAGCAAATAAATTGATTGCAATTCCTTGGACGTCACCAATTATTGTTATTGTCTGGATGTCGCCCATAACACAGTACAATAATTAAAGGTAATACAAGTCGAAATTTCCTCCATACAAACGTAGAATGATTATTACTCTGCTGTTTTATGTTTAATTTACATAAGTAAGCTTGGTACCGATTTATCTTGTCGTTAACTAGGTTCCTTGGCATACAAATTAAAAAAAAAAGTATTAATTTAAAAGATATGATCCTTATTTAACATATTTTAACACAAGTTTTAATGTAACTTTGAGGGAGATTAGTTCAATCCAGTGTACAAAAACTCCAAAATACTTTGAGAGTCCAAATAACTTTACACGAAATAAGATATATGCAGTAGTTTTGTCAAAAAGAGTATACGCCCAAGGGTCTGTTTATAGTAGCAATGTATGTTTATGGTATGAGTGCTCTTCCCGTCTTCCCCCTTCTCTCTTTGTGCTGTGTGAGACAGGACGCATTTTAGACATGAGACCGATGAGTTCGGGCCTTAAGGTTAAGAAAATAAACTTACCGCTCAGATCTTGAACTGGTTTCGGATACATATTGGCTTCACCCGTACGCTTGTTCTGTCCAAACATATACAGGGCACCTGCGTATAGATAACATTACATTTTCAGACAATCCTAGAATCCTATTTTCAACTGACTACAAAAAAAGGAGAAGGTTCTCAACTCAATTCGACCGTATTATTTTTTTTATGTTTGTTACCTCATAACTTTCGACTGGATGAAACGATTTCAATTTGAAGTCGGTCAATTTTTTTTTGTTAAAAACAGTTACTAGAGAACAGTGGAGTGGAGTCAACTTGAGTCAAGTGACTTACCTATATCGTTGACTGCCAGGGTGTAAGTGGCCCCGCAGTGGACCGAGCGAACCCCCCTCAGGTTGGAATCAAAGAATCTGATCAGACGGGGCACCGCCTCGTCCTTGGGTTCGTTGTGACCCAGACGACCGAACCCACCGAAACCCCAACTGAAGGCTCGCTTGGTCGAGTCGATCACCACCGTGTGGTTGTTACCGCAAGCGAAACCCACCACCACCACATCCTTCACGGGAACAACGAACCCGTCCTTGGTCTTCTTGAAGTAGTGTGCCACCGGCTTCGGCACAGTCTGGTAGTGGAACGACAGCTTCGTCGAGGTCACGAAGTATTTGCCATCGGTGTTGTGACCTGCGGACCCAAGCGGACCACGTTTCATCATACCATCGAAACATGCTATTTCAAAGCGAAGCTCATTAAAATCACTCGTAATTTCTTACGGACAATTTTCATGGTGTCCCATGAGGGTCGCTATAACCGATTTTCTCTATATGTAGGTACATAACATAATTATAGTGTCATAATGAGGCAAGGCACTACTTCAAAATCAAAGCAATCATACAAGTCAAAGTACATAAGGTTTATTATGTCACAATTATGGATTTCATTCATTTATAAGCAAAAAGTCAAGATTTGCTCACCAAATAGTTATCGGTAAGTCATGAAGTAACAAGAAAATAAATGTCATCTATGGTAACCAGTTACCAATGGTAATCACATACACATTTTTAATTTTATACGTACTTCCTAATTCCTAACACAATTAATATTTGCATTACTAACCTGTATATTTTTACTAATTTTTTGTATGAGCGTAAAAACAGACTTTTGTATTTAAATAAAAAATATTAACTTAGGGTGAGTTGCACCCTTGCAATCTAACTTTAACGGTAACCATGTTCTAACCAGCTGTTAAATCTTCGCAACTTTAAGCAATTATATGCTTTGCACCATTTTTACAACGGTTAAAATGACGTCATAACATAACGATAACCTTAACCGCTCGATATTGGCCGGTTAACGTTATCGTTTCGGTCAAGTCAACTGTGACAGTTTTTTGACAGGTGACTTTTAATTAAAAAAAAAAAATATTAAAAAAATATTACTACAACAACAAAAAGAAAATTACATTATTTTATAATGCCAACACCTTTAACTTCGACAGTGACGAACAATATCACGTTGCAACATGCGATTGTTAATTAAAGTTACCGTTAAAGTTAATTTTGACCGTAACATTAACAAAGCCTACGTTGCAACCCAACCTTAATAAATCGTGCACAAAGTTATTAAGCAAAGTCAGAGACATTCAGTTTTGATAAAATGTTAAAATATTATTATAATTATAAAATTAGAGGGATAGCAATACCTAGCTGTCCATACTCCGGGGATCCAAACGAGTGCAAGACACCTTGACAATCCAGAATCATGGAAAACTCCGCTCCGCATCCGACCTTCACCACCGGGTGACCTCTGTGAAATTTGTGAAACGTGTCTTTATCCTCCACTAAAAACCACTTAACGATAAAATATCACACGATAATAAAACATTGCTCACTTGTATTTGATCCTGACGGGCGTAGGTACAAAGGGGCTTGTGTTTCCCAAGCCCAGTTGAGCGCACCTGTTGTCTCCGCACGCGTACACAATGCCTTTGTCTGAAACATTATGGACGCGATCAGTCCATCGCGTCAAATGGACTGACGTCAAGCCAAAATTTCATCGTCAATGGTAGACAAACGAAATTAGACGGTTCACTTTTGATGAAAGCTATTCCAAATAGTGTGACCGTGTGCGTCCTCTCTTACATACTACATAATATATCAAAACCACCAGAATAACGTTGAGACAGAATCCATACTAATTTGTATGGATCACCATGAAATTTTACATACACGTTGTCTGAGACTCCATTACCTTTCATCGCTCAACGCGGACGAAGTCGCGGGCACCAGCTAGTGGCGAATATGGCGAACCAAACCGTCCAAGTGAAATCGGGAAGAGACTGTCTGCCTAGGCAATACACAAAATATTTACTGGTTCCTGTGACCCAAATCATCCTTGTCCTTTGAAAACGGGTCTCGTCCTATGGAACTCAATTATGTACCACATAATTACCTAGAAACCCAAATGTCAAAATCGTTAAGATGTTTCCAAAAGAAAAGTCTCAAAAATAATCTAAGATCAGGAAGTCTAAAATGATTCGCCTTAAGAGGCCGAAGGGCGAGCCCTTCACTGGAAGTAAAGGCCTTACAACTCTTACAAGTCAATACAATCTGAAAAATAATAATATCAAACCAAATTACCGTTTAAAAATAGTGTATGATTCCTTCCCGCGGCTGCGTCTATAATGTTCATATTTTTGAAAAATTCTACAAGTTCCGGCTCGTCGCGGGTTACCGTATCTCCCATGCCAAGCTGACCGAACTGATTACGGCCTGCAAAACAAAAAATATATCTTTAATTAAAAAAAAAATGCACCAATCGACAGAACAAACGTACAAACGGACACACACTTCATTACGTACCGAAAGTGTAAGGCTGTCCCTGGTCTGTTATAAGTATGGAGTGGGACGCGGAGCACGAGCTAACTATCAGACGATACTGTAACAAAAAATAAAATGAAAACATCAACTTCATAATAAGGGTATAAAAATGGAAATTCACTTTTTCTAAAGTAAACAATCGGTAGTCTTTTTCATATAATTTAAACTGTCACCGAAATCCCGCCAGACCGAGATTTAGAAGGTCATTAGTAGTTAGTTAAGTGAGAACTGAGAGTTTCTTTTGTTTTGGGCAAATTGAGATTAAACAGTCAAAAATTTCATTTTCGACTAGAAAATGGACACAATAATATTATGATCTTCAGACGCCTGGACAGATAAACTATAGCTAAGCATAAAGCTATAAATTATACTCATCACAACTGTCAAAGATTTCCGTCACCTGATAAACCTTCCCAGGTTTTCCTGCCATTTCATGTCGAGATTAGACTTTGATAAGTATAAGTACATGTTATTATTATGGCAGTATAAATAAATTAATGACATATTATTATATTACCTACACTCATTTGACATTTGCTAATGATTTAATAATCTTGTCACAATCTGTAGATGAACTAACGATAAACGAAAGCTGATGTATGTACGGTCGTATTATTCATGGACTCAAATGAGAAAACAAGTCGTGACAAATGTTTAGAAAAAGATTTATCTGCTTGAACAATAACACAAATGTAGACGAATATTTTTATCTTGTACTAACAAATCTAACCAACCCATTATATTTCCAAGGAGTTTCCAAGGAGTTCAAAGCAGAAGTACAAAGTAATATTACAAATCGTGGGCAATTACTAAAACTCACGAGAAAAAAAACTTATAAAATGCTATGGAAAAAACTTTATAACAAAAAATAAAACCGTAGCCGCCGCGCATCACTCTACGTAATTTTTGCTTGTTTGGCGCCGATTCAAAATTACTTAGGTAAAATAATAAGATTATTTTATGATTTTCAGTTTTTTCGGCGGTTTCATTTTTTGTTAAAAAGTTTTATTTTATATTCTTTTGTGGCTATAATCCAATTTTCCCACCCTTAATGTAGGATTTTTTTTCCAAATTTATACGAGACGAGACAAACTTTGAGGTATACCCTATCCAATATCCATTAAAAGAAGAATTATCGTTGCACACTTTTTAACGAATTACCGTTGCAAATAAGGCAGGCGAAGTCTTTTGGAAAATTCAAATCCGAGCTATTTAAACATTTTATGTCAAGTGTCTGCATGTTTGATGTTTCATAATTTTGTTTTCTTATATTATATTATTATATTTCTCATGTTAGTGGCTCTGTGCTTTAATGAGAATAAAGAAATATAAACCTATTATCAAAATCGGACTACTCTGTAAAAAGTTATGGGTGGTTATACGCTACAATCGGTGAGTGAACATCATCCCCTGTTTTCCTACCCTTAGGGTTGGAATTAATTTTCCAAATTAAAATGGGACCACCTTGGGGGTGCACCCTTTCAAATAAAAAAAGAATTATCAAAATCGAACTACCCTGTCAAAAGTTATGGGTGGTTATACGCTACAATCGGTGAGTGAACAATCAATCATCCCCTGTTTTCCTACCTTAGGGTTGGAATTTTTTTTCCAAATTAAAATGGGACCCCCTCGGGGGTGCACCCTTTCAAATAAAAAAAGAATTATCAAAGTCGGACTACCCTGTCAAAAGTTATGCGTGATCATACATAAAAAAATTAATAAAATATATACGTGTCGAATTGAGTACCTCCTCCGTTTTTGTTTTTTCGTTTTCGTCGGTCGAAAATATAAAAGCTTGACGCCTTGTTGCTAAGTATAACACATTGGCCAGGCGTTAGTTACACTTTTATATTTTAGATAATCCCTCGGGAACAGTACTTTTTTCTTGGATGAAAGGTGCCCTATGTCTTTTCTGGTGTCCCAGGGAACGTGTATGCAAAATTTCATGCTGATCGGTTCAGTAGTTTTTGCGTGAAAGCATAACAAACAAACTCAAAAAGACTCAAAAAATTAATATACTAAAAAATAATGAGTAATAAAATACCTTTTGATCGGTGAAGCGGTGGAAGGTGTATAAATTGGGATGAGATTTTTTCGATGGAACTGTATCCCTCTTGCCGACCATATCCCAGGACACCATTCCGGCTATCATCAGGTGTCCGGGTTTCTTATATAAAGTTTCCAGCAGCACCTGGAAAAATTGCAACATAATATATTATCTGTAATATTGGAAGCAAACTATCCATATAGATCGATATGACAAATCCCTATACTTGTATAATGTTTATTTTTAAAGCGAAAGTTTGTAAGAATGAATGGACATTCACAACACTTTTATCCACAAACGGCTTAGCGGATTTGGATGAAACTTGGCACACAGATACTTTATTATCTGGATTAACATATCGCTGCTTAAAAACTAAATTTATTGGAGAACTAATAAAAAAAAAAAATATATATTTTTTGTCTATTTTTTTATACATATTATACATTGTTGAGGCCCATTTTTAGGTACTTTTATAATAAACTGAATACTAGAAGTGATATGAGCATATAAGTTATAATAAAATAAAATTACAAAAAATAATATAATAATAATAAAATTACAAAAAATAATATAATAATAATAAAATTACAAAAAATGATCAAAATATACTAAATTTAATATGGAATAAAACAACCATAAGTCTTTTGGCAACATACCATAAGGGTTGCAATAAAAACATTTTTGGATTTTTTTGTCTTATGGCCCTTTAGTTTTTAAGCAGTCAATATAGAATACTTTTTATCCTTTCTTTTTTCAATGTGGGCAAAGACGGTATAAATATAATGACATGTAAGGCTTGTGTTGTAGACACAGACAACAAATGAAAAGGCTACACTTGCTATATATACCTCTGGGAGCCTTTCAGCTGTATCATCGTCAAGCGGCGAGCAAGAGCGCTCCTGATCATTACCGACTCCGGAGCCAGAAGAAGTGCTGCTCATCTCATCGTCTGATTTTTTGTCGTTTTTGCCACCCTTCGACGCTCGAGCCGAAGACGAGGCTGGATGCTTGCGTTTTAACTCACGTGACATCTTCAAACTGCATACGGTCAAAGATAAGTTACAAAACCCCAATATAAAGCGTCCAAGGAACTGACTGTTGCCAATTGCATTTGCAATTATTTTGGTACTAGCTGCTGCCTGCGACTTCGCCCGCGTGACTGTAAATTATATACTACTAGCTGTTGCACGCGACTTCGTCCGCGTAACTTTATAAAATATAATACATTCGTGTCTGTGAAACCATGGAAATACATATACAAAATTTCAACCCAATCGGTTCAGCTGTTTAGAAGTTATATGTAAAAAAGATAAGTACGGAAGGATAATTTTTACTACCCGTTTTCCCGTAGTAATGAAGCATTTTCCCGTGGTAAAAAGTAGCCTATGTTCATCACGGATAATGTCGGTTTCTAATGGTAAAAGAATTTTTTAAATCGGTCCAAACCTTCCACTCTATACATTGGGGAAAACAGCATGAAAATCGGTGCAGTAGTTTTTGAGTTTATCGCGCGAACATACAGACAGACAGACGCGGCAGAGGACTTTGTATTATATACTGAAGTTACTCTCAACTATTTCTCTTCTGACTGACCTGTTGAATTATCTTAAGGTTAACAATTGTTGACACGCGATATTTACTGAATCTTTTAATCAATCGATATTACCTATATTATAATAAAACTAAAAAAAAAAACGTTTTGTGACTGGCCAGCAATTTAGGACGCCATTAAATCGCGACATGTTTTAAAAGTTCGCGGATTCAACTGACGCTAAGAAAAATTATGTTAATTAGAATGTATTTAACTGACGTTTAAAGCTTGTGCAAACATAGTATATTTTTAATTTAATATTTGATTACTTATAATAACCGGTTGAATATTGAAATAAGATCATGATTTTAAAAGGTATATAATGTGAAAGAAAATAAATATTAGACGGCGCATCAACCGGCTTCTGTGTCAACCATTTTACAATGTCACAAAAGTACATAAAATCGTTGGCCTGTCCCTCCAAAATTAGAGCATAAATATGTTGAATATGATAATTGTCTGTCTGGCTGAATGTTGTTATCCAAATCAACACAATAACGGTAACCGCATCGTATAAATGAATATAAATAAGTCATTAATAAACGCCATTTTAGAATCAAAACATTCATTAATAACGCCGTGTCTAACCGATTAGCATAGAAAAAGAAATACCCGGCACGTGGTTAAATGTAATGTATATTATCAATTAAAAAAAAACTAAATAAAACAAACTATTGTTTCACTTCACTACAAGCAAAATAAAGATATTAATCAAAAGTGACTTACATGTTTTTAAATCAAAATATTCACGAATTCACGATTCCTTGTGTATGTATAATAAAACAAAATGGAGAATCGAATCAGATGCACTCGATCTCGATATGAAAATTATTAAAGTGAATGAAATGAATTGAATATGGCTGCAATGCAAAACGCGCCCGCGGAGTCAAAGAGTCAAATAAAGTCCACAAACTACATATAGAAGATACTAATAAGTCAAACAAAGGATTCACACCATAGAGCAACTTATAAGAACGTTTAGCGCCACCTAGCGTCCGCAACTTAGTTGGCTCTGACGTTTTGAAATTTAATCGCAACGTTGTGACAAAATATTATTGTAATCCAAAATTATCTATTAATTTATTTTCAAAATTAAAATTTGTGTACTTCATTTTTAGTTAAAGTTTTACTGTAAAACAGGAAGATAAAACTACTTTAATGATTTCATTCAATAATAATAAACATATTAATCGTTCCTGTATCGCCGGTGATAAATTAAATATCGTTTTCAGATCGAAATGAGTATTATTTGAATACTCTAAATCGAATGAATATTTGAAACTTGAATTGTGGAGATGGTCACAGATCACTGATATATTATGGAGTAGATAGACTGTGCGTTAAGCACAGTGACGGTATTTAGTAAGGAGCGTAGAGATAAGGAGAACAATCTTATATGGGTGTTAAACTAAAAAAGTGGCAACTAAAATCGTCGAATTGAGATGGCGCTGGTGTGTCTAGGGCAGTGATCTAGAGAGTTTGAGAGTATGAAATGAAACGGAGTGAAGTGCGCGCTGAGTTGAATTGTTTACTATCACTAGCTGCAACCAGCGCCATCAGTTCGTCGTCTTTCAACGGACACTTTTAATACACGGAGCTTGCGCTCCTTTACCTCTATTCTCCTTGGTATTTAGTTTAGCGTAAAAACTAAGGTTGTAAAAACAAACAAAAACTTATGATAATAAGAATAAGGAGGGTAGGTATGATATTTTACATCTTGAAAAATAAACAATAAGTAATATTAACGCCTGTCGCCTGACATCTTCATTGTCATTACACTTTTTCCAGGGGTAATTTTTTATTAGTAAGCAAGACTAGCGACCCGCTCCCGGATTTGCTTTGCAAATTATATATAAAAAACCTTCCTCGTTTCCATTAGTAAAAACCACATAAATATAAAATTAAGATGATTGGTTCAGATTAGCTTTTACCATTCATCTAGGTAATTCAGAAATCGAATAAAAAGCCTGTTTAAAAACTAGAGTAAAAAAGCTTTTATTGTCATCTTTACAGTTAATAAATTTAACTCAGGTCAAATGAGAACAGTGGAACTAGATTTTGCATTTTCCAATGTAAACATTTATTGCTCATATATATTTTTTCGTTGAATTTTTCCTTTCATATTTTATGAACTTTAGGCGACAGTATTTTCTGTATTCGTGACAAAGTGAATGCAAAATTTCATTATGATCATTCGAGTAGTTAAAGCGTGAAAGCGTAACTAACAAACGAACACACTTTTGCATTCATCATATTAGATTTTCATATTTATGGTTTCATATACGTAGGTTAAAAAAATGGAATTTATTAAATATATAATAAATAAATTATTACACAGTTCCCCGTGGGATGTATTCTCAGTAGGTCGGGATTGAAACAGTGATAGCTCTCTTGACAATGAAAGAGAACATCATTAGGTGTGTAGTGTAGAAACTTCGCTGTTATCGTCAATGTCAGTTATGATTAAGAACTCTCATATTATTAAAGAGGTTCTGCATTTTTATACTTTTCCCAATTTCGCCACCTCGCCTCGTCCTGTTACCGGATCCCCAAATATCGATGACGGCGCGGATTTCCTCGTCCTTGGCCGCACCACGGAGTAATGTATCTATACAGAGAGACAGCTCCCTAGAAGCTTAAATTTTATTAGCCTATTCTTGTAGGGCTCCCAAATTTTTTTTTATTTTTTATTTAAGTTTATTACTAGAGATCGGATTATATCGCTGCTTAAAAACTAAACGGCCACAAATCAAAATTACACTTTTTATAGGAGAACTTAAAAATTAAATAATTTTTTGTCTATATTTTTCTTATTTTACAAACTATAAACATCTAACCTAAGTCTCTATTATATTCTATTTATAATGTTATTTAAATATAACTAATTAATTTATATCTTACATGCAGAAATTAAATAACAATAAACATTCTTTACATTTTTCTTATTAGATATTTATCAGATATACTCGTACCTAAGCATATAAGTTACTTTTGAACAATTATTACTCAATAGCCCTTATATTTTGTGACTATTAATTACATTTAGTCGGAACGCAGGGTGAGTGCACTGCACTCGGAAAAGGAAAAAGTAGCCTATCTAGTGTCATGTAGGTACTACAAACACAAAACTCGCGTCATTCGCCTCGCGTGCGTCTGAGTCCCTGTGACATGTACCCTCGGAATTGCCGAGGCCGCCCGAAACATACCTTCGGGTCACGTTCGTGAACCCGTCGGTGAAAGGTCACGCACACATAGCTGCGCATGTAGTGAAGTGCCCGGCGCCGCGCGCTTGTTGAAGCTGTTTCTCAGTACTCAGTGGCCGCACGTAGGAGTATCAGCACGTGTTGCCAGCCCACTCCACCTTCGAGCAAAGACGCGGTCGCGCCACACGTCTTGACGGCTAGGTTGGCGATGTTTATGTACTTTATGTGGTAGCCGGGAAACGTGTTTTGGTACACGTACGTTTGCCCGTCGACCATAGACACAGGTTTGTTCTCCACCGCGACCGAGTCCAGGTGTCGCAACTCGTTGTTCCAGGCGCCCATCTCCAGGGAGAGTTTCACTTTCTCGCAGAAGGGTTTCGCGAGGACTGAACAACTCATCAGAGCTAACACTAAGGGAACCATCGGTCGAGTGCCTACCGGCTATGTCTAGCGACTGTTGCGCACGCGCATTCTCTTTATGTGCGCCCCACACAATGCACAATGCGTTTTACATAACACAGTCCGTTACTCGTTTCGAGTGCATTGGTTATCGCTCAATCGATTTCACTATAGGAATTGGTTATTGTTTAAAAAACCTACAGAAAAATTCTAGTGTCCGCAAATTTTATTTGAAAAATTCCATCTAAAAAGTATCCCACAGTTTACATACATCAGTGACAAATCAAATCGGTCGAGCCATTTCTGAGATTAGCGTGCACAAACGCATAAACAATTTTTTGAAAACTTCTATAGACGCGTTATACGAGTTTGGGTAGGGAAAAAATGTATCTGTTCGCGTCAGCAACATGCTAATGCTCACAGTTATGCGCGCGCAGCTGTCTACGTACGCGATCACGCCAACACATTGCATATACTCGATTGTATGTGTGTGCGTTGTACGATCAGGGGCCCTAGACAAAGTGACATGACGAAGACGATAACAAAGTTCGAAAACAACAAAATGTATGGGAAGTATCACGTGACTTAACGAAGGCATATGTCAATCCCATACATTTTATTGTTTTCGAACTTCGTTATCGTTTTCGTCATATCACTTTGTCTAGGGCCCCAGTTGGCGCAGTTTTAAGTTTTCACTTCTGTCGGCAGTCCTCATGACTGCCTCCGCTTTTTTTTTTTAACTCGGTAACACTTTGCGTGTTGCGTGACAAAGTGTACTAATATGTCTAACTAGACGATGTGTTCCCACCCATTCCCACTTCAGCAGAACTATTCTTTGGGCTCATACGAGAAATCGTTGCGATGCTAGTTCAAGTGAAAACCACACATTAACAAAATGGAATACAATTATATTAAATTACTTATCCATTAATTTTATTTGGAACTAAACAAACAAATATCATTACTAATACATACATCAGGATACAAGAAGAGAAATCAAGTCTACCTTTCGCCAGATTCTTTATTGGACGGATTCTATATCCACCGGACGCACTCACTTAAAATTAACATAATTATTGCAATATTTAGAATTATTTCAATATCAAATAAGCGATTAAAACATAATTATGAATCTGGTCAAAACAGAATCTGGCGAAAGAGGACAAAATCCGCCAAGAGATTGCCCCGAAAGGGCTCAGTACATCGCGAAATGATTTCCGCAGCAATTAAATCGATCTTCACTCTCGATATGGTGAAATCTTAACATTAAAACATCTACTTTATCTTAATAATATTATAATACTTCTCGATATAGTAAAATAAACGAAACAGGGCAATCTCTGAAGCCATTCAGTCATCTAAGTTAACATAACAGTAATTATTGTGTAAGTTCATTTTATATGTAAAAAAATATGCCTATGTGATAAGTTTAATGGAACAGAATTCATTTAAAAAATATGTAAAAAAATAATAAAATTGTTAGATTCAGAACAGAATTCATTTAAAAAATATTTTACATAAAAAAATAATAAAATTGTTAGGTTCAAGAGAACAGAATTCATTTAAAAAATATTTTACATAAAAAAATAATAAAATTGTTAGGTTCAAGAGAACAGAATTCATTTAAAAAATATTTTACATAAAAAATAATAAAATTGTTAGGTTCAAGAGAACAGAATTCATTTAAAAAATATTTTACATAAAAAATAATAAAATTGTTAGGTTCAAGAGAACAGAATTCATTTAAAAAATATTTTACATAAAAAAATAATAAAATTGTTAGGTTCAAAAGAACAGAATTCATTTAAAAAATATTTTACATAAAAAAATAATAAAATTGTTAGGTTCAAGAGAACAGAATTCATTTAAAAAATATTTTACATAAAAAAATAATAAAATTGGTAGGTTCAACAGAACAGAATTGAAAATATTTTACATAATAGGTAAAAAAAATATGATAAAATTGGTAAGTTCAATAGAACAGAATTGAAAATATTTTACATAATAGGTAAAAAAAATATGATAAAATTGGTAAGTTCAATAGAACAGAATTGAAAATATTTTACATAATAGGTAAAAAAAATATGATAAAATTGGTAAGTTCAATAGAACAGAATTCATTTAGAAAATATTTTACATAATAGGAAAAAAAAAATGATAAAATTGGTAAGTTCAATAGAACAGAATTCATTTAGAAAATATTTTACATAATAGGTAAAAAAAATAAAATTGTCAGGTTACATAAAAAAAGTCGTTGGACTGCACGTCAGAAGTGAAGTGTTGTTTCGTTACTGTTACTGTGTAAAAATATAAAATTCATCTAGAGCTAGGAATATAAAAAGAATTATTAGGATTACATGTCGCCGAGAGAGCCCGCCAGTGATGTATAATAGTAAAGCTATCAGTCCGAGTGTAAAGTGATTTGTAAGAAGGTAAGCTAGTGGGGACTGGCGGGTTCTCTCGGCGCTGGAATAGCTCGGAATGGCTGAGACTAGCGCTTCAAGTAGGCGTACAAAGCTATGCCGGTGACGAGGACGCCCAGCGCGACGCTAAGCGACTTGCATATCACATTATTCCTCTTGATCCGTTTCTCAGACTCCTTCATCCGCTTGCCGATGTCAGCGATGCGGTGGTTCAGTTCCTTCTTGCGGCGTCGCATCTCGTTTTTTTCCAGTTCCACGCTCTGCTCCTCCGGAGGTGGTGGCAGTTTCGCTTCCGGAGCGAGTGTTGGACTGCTTTTCGATTCTGAAACCAAATTGACGATTAACGTCCCACCAAGCGTCTGCGTTCATTAGGGCGTCTACAAATAGCAAAGCTACCAGGAGGCGCTCGCGAGTTGAGACTGGTGACGCGCGGCGGAGGCACCGGCGGTTCCTCTTCGTCGTCGTCCTCGTCGCACTCCTCTCTCGCCTCGCTGTGCTCGCTGCCGGTGGACGGGTCCGTTCGTTCGTTGTCGTCCTTCGGGCCGGACCC
This sequence comes from Synanthedon vespiformis, assembly GCA_918317495.1. Lineage (NCBI taxonomy): Eukaryota > Metazoa > Arthropoda > Insecta > Lepidoptera > Sesiidae > Synanthedon > Synanthedon vespiformis. The sequence continues at coordinate 259,910 of OU906947.1, read as the reverse complement.
CTCCAGGATGGCTAGGTACGAGAACTTCAGCTGTTCGGGCGTCTGAATCAATCCCATGCGGTACGTCCGCATCTCGAGCAGTATCTCTTGCACGTCGATCTCTTGATCCGCAGAAGACTCCATCTGAAATGCGTAAAACGAATTACAGGTTGGCCCTCCACTGCTCCCGTATTCACAGGGCGACAGAACAGAAACCTCACTCACCATGGTTAGTACCGCGTCGACTAAGCAGAAGGTACCGGAGCGACCGATGCCGGCACTGCAGTGAACCACGGCGGGTCCCACGTCGGGCTCCAACGCGCCCGAATGCCTCACGCAATGCAGGAACTCCAAAAAGGCCTTCGGAGAACTCGGCACACCAAAGTCGGGCCACGACGTGAAATGGTAGTGAGAGACCAGCCTAGACTCTTCACTCTTTTTCTCCGTCAGTCTGCAGATCAAATTTTGTGCAAACTCAATCATCTGTTTCAGGTTGTACGTACCTTATCCATTTAAACGAGCTAATATAGCGCTTTCTCTTTCACTCAATTCAATATACAATAGTAGGTGAAGTGAATGTTCATTCTATGCTACTTTTAGCTATGTAAAATATAATTACCCACAACCTTACACTTTTTATTTTGTATAGTAGCTATTAAGTTGTGAATTATTTATTAATTAAGATAATAGACATTTTGGTTCCTGATAATAATCATAAAATGAAAAATATACGTTATACGTTAGTTAAAGGAAATTCAAACCTTAAAATAAAAATAATACGAATTAAAACACGTGCTGTTATTTCCAGTTGTTTCTGACACCAGACAGCTACCGAATCGTGAAACTATCTTCCTCTAGAGAAAGGGGAGTGGGCAGGCCAAACGTTACTCTTACTTGAATGTCCTTATTGTGTAATGTGAGAAGTCGTCCTCGTTCATTTGCTCCACGGACAGCTGGAAATCGTCAAGTTGCAGCACATGGCCGTTGCCGGTGGGCCAATACCAATGGCACTTGGTTTCGCCTTTCTCTATGATCCTGTTGAGCATAATGATGGCCGTACTCTTCTGTTCCCAGACCATCTTCCAGAAGTGGCCCACTGTGGTGGAAAGTGGTCCTTGTGTGAGAATGTACTTCTTGTTGGCGGCGACGCACTGCAAACAAAAAATCAATTCAATTTTTTATGTTAAGGTTGGCACAGACAAGTTGACAATCTATCTAAAGACCTATTACTGTATTTAAATATTCAATTATCTAAGTATCTAAGTGTAGGACCTCAGCTCAATACTGAGCCACCACCTCAGCTCAATGTTGAGCTAGTATCCAATTTACTGCTGCAAGAACACACATATTATCTTATACCATCTTTTGCTAATTTCTGACCTATTGTTTTCATATCATGTCATTGTTTTTCGCGCTGTGAATAAAAACCCTTTCTTTCTTTCTGCACCTTTCAATTTTTTCGTTGTGTTCGTAATTGTCAGGACAAGGTTTGTATGGAAGACTTTTATTTGGAAAATCCACAGGTAACATAGGCAATTTGGTTAGTATTTTGACAGGCCATCTTCTGTAGGATCAGCTAGTTATTAAATAAATAAAGTCTTGACCATTATAACACACATCCACGTACAGGAGATTTGAATGAAAAACTAATTTGTCCAGTGTATTATTTAATTTTAAAATGCATGTTTTCAAAATACGGATAGGGAAAAAAACGCCCCATGGGGCGTCAAGGTGTCCGGATTGTCGTCTGCAAAATTTGGTTGAAGTTTAGTTATATGTACATAAATATGTAAGTATAACTTATAATAATTAAATGAAGGACTTATTTATTAGTCTTGTTGGCCCTACGGTTTGTAAACTACTCGACCTTGACTTAATCTACTTATTAGGATTCAGCTTGAGGGCTTACTTTATGTTTTCGAGGTCGAGAAATTCGAAAATCGTGATCAAAATCCGCATCAAACTGGACCAAAATTGGGAAAAATTGCACCAAAAATTTGTTTTTCGCGGATATCACGATAAAAAGCGAAAAAAGAAACGATAAAGGCTTTTTGAAATTAAATATGTACCAACATTATTTCACCACATATTTGTTCAGACAGTTTACACTCTGTCTGTGAATAAAAACTTCAAATTTTGCATTTTATATTTGAATTTCAAATGGTTCATATATCTCTGTAACATTGGGCTGACACACAATAATATCCTGGCTACAAAAAAAAACCAAGGTAACCCTAGATTTATCACCCATTGGCAAAAATACAAGTATTTACCTACCAGACAAAATTTAATAAATATTTTCATAGAAAGAGGGAAAGACTCCGATAGAGCTGCTTGGAACTGATTTTTTTTTTTATTTTATGTGTATATTTGAATTGTAAATCAATGTTCAAAGAGAAACTACAAGGTTTTTTAGTCTAGACAGTTTTTATTTGCAAAATGCATTCAGAACTGGTAGTGGATCCAGGAAAAAATAATCCATTGTTAGAAATTAAAGTTGTGCTGTATATCTATACTAATATTATGAAGAGAGAAGAATTGTATGTTTATAATTAATCAACTCATAAACTGCTGCACAGATTTGAAAAACTCTTTCACCTATAGAAAGGTACATTATCAACGAGTAACATAGGCTACTTATCTATACTAATATTTTAAAGAGGAACGATTTGATTGTTTGTTTGTTTGTATAGAATAGGCTCCGAAACTAGTGGACCGATTTGAAAAGTTCTTTTACCATTAGAAGCCGACATTATCCGTGATGAACATAGGATACTTTTTACCGCGGGAAAATGCTTCACTTCTATGGGAAATCTAAAATAAAAGTAAATACTAGGCGGCATGGCCCGGGAGATAGCGCCATCCGTGCGCATGCGCATCTGGGGAGGAGCCAGTAGTTTCGGAGCCTATTTTGTACAAACAAACAAACAATGAAAAAAATAATGTTTTTACTGAAGTCCTATTATTCATTAATAAGTTTTGCCTATAGATGAGAAAAAGCAAAATTCTTCACCTCTTCATTGCATGGTAATGTGATTACTTTACCAAATGATGCATAGCAACTTTCTATCAATGAATTCATATTTTATCATTTATTAAGAAACAAAATGGAATATTTATTACAAATTAACTACTTTAGAGGTTTTTCACTGATTTGTCTCACAGAAAAACAGCTTTAATGTAGATTTATGTTTGTAAAAGTTTATATTATATGTAGGTCATTTGTAGGTACAACAATTTTAATCAATAAAATTGAAATGTCTTATTATAAACAAGGAATGTACAGTACATATAACTAAAAAAGAAATTGTCTGTCTATTCCACCTAATCTCCAAAATGGTTGGACAGATTTTGATGAGACTTTTACTGGAGATAGCGGATGTTATAGGGAGTAACTTGGGCTACTTTTACATTAACTTTCGTAAATAAAAGTGACCATTAAGATGACACAAGTCGGCGGCTCGAACTCATCGGTGTGTGTAGCTAAAATTAATTCTGTTTCACACAGCACAAAGCGCGGAAAGAGCAGTCGACTGAGGTGCACAATCATTCATACCATAAACAGACCCTTGGGCGTATACTCTTTTTGACAAAACTACTGCATATATCTATTTCGTGTAAAGTTATTTCAACTCTTGAATAACTAATCAATGTTTGTATGCAAAGTATTTTGGAGTTTTTGTAAACTAGAGTGATCTATTCAACCTCAAAGTTGCATTAAATCTTGTGTTAAAATATGGATTTTTCAAGGAACCTAAGTTAAGTTTGTATGCCAAGGAACCTAGTTAACATCAAGATAAATCGGTATAATGCTTACTTTTGTATATTAAACATAAAACAGCGGAGCAGTGTTGCCAACTATACGCATTTATCCGTATTTGTACGGATTTTCAACTTCACATACGGTTTTTTATATGGAATTATGTTCAGAAATATAAAATAATAATATTAATAATTTTATAAGTATTTGAGAAATACAATAAGTAAGTACCTAGTGTTTTACATAAATAGATACGTAACGAAACTAAATAATATTAGGAGCATTCAGCATACATATAGCAACAATCAACTAAGTCGAAATAATTTATAGTTAATTTAATTAGGGTTCCCCAATTTTGAAATCTTTTTTGTTGTAGCAATAGAAAGGGGAGCATTAGATATACATTTATATTTTGCACAAAGGCGATAGAAGATGCTCATGTTGCTTTGTTTTATATTACTTATATCAATTACCTACTTAGTTTCTTTTGGCATGATGTATTTTCAGAATACAGTCAATTGTTCATATGGCACACTGCCTAACAAGTATCTATTACACCATTATTTTCGATGTTAATTTATCAATTATTGAAAAAATCAACACATAAACAAATTCATTTATTAAAAGCATTTAAAATCATACATTGTCATTTTAATTTTCAATAAATAAAGCCTTTTAAAACGGTTTTCTTGGCAATTATTGCTATTTTTCTAACAATCAATACACATACGGAATTTATACGGATTTTTAGGGCCCACATACGGATATTACTTCGTAAAAGGTTGGCAACACTGCAGCGGAGTAGTAAACATTCTATGTTTGTATGAAGGAAAGCTGACTTGTATCACCTTAAGAGTGGTATACCTGAACTATACTGGCATTGACGTATTGGCCGGTTGAGAGGGTCACCATGCTATGGTCGAACGGATTCACATCTCTGTACCGGTTGAACGGTCTGTTGGACGGTAACTTGGCTATTGTGCATAACGCCTTTGTGGTGCGATTGGACTTGACGATTTTCTGAAAGAAAGAAAAACTATACAGTCAACCACAATAATTACTTGCAAGCGAACTCAAGTCGATAACTTACGTTGAATTCTTCCGGCCATCCGTTTTTGCAGTTGGTTTCTCTATATTGTTTTTCTATTAAAGTTCTAGCAGTCATTTTCTCTTGTTAGGTATGTCAATAACCGCCGAGGCTAGCACAACAAGTACTCGGCGAATCAACAAGGCCGATTGACTAAATGCACAATGATCACTTGACGCCAGTCGATGCACAACCGCACAATGTGGCCGGTATTTAATTCTTTTTACAAATCTAGTAAAATATGAAAGTAATTTTGGTGAATGCACACCGAAACACTCGCTTTCGCCTTCGGGTTAATATAATATCCACGACACAGCCGAGCCGACAACTTTTGGTTTGTTGGACAAAGGCTATATCAGACAATATCATCAATCAGTCACTCACACTCACAGTTGATCACAGTTCTAAAGGCTCTATTACACGTTGACATCGACATTGTGTACAGAGTAAATTTTCAATGTCAAATTGACAATTGTCATTTTTCCATATCAAATTTTCAGGCGTTTAAACTCATATTACGTAGAGTAGAGGGAGTATTAGGTACCTACTTGTTAGAAATTACAATTATACCTCATGAGGTATAATTGATAAATGATAAATAAGACATGTCTTATTTGACCATTCATATCAATGTCGTCGAGCAGTACTTAATATTTTTATTTTATAATTATTAGTAGGCAAATGGGCTCTATCATCCCTTATTACTTTACTATTTTACCTCAGACGAGGTACCAATATAACCCCGCCATCACACTCTCGCGAAGTTGCTCGAGGAAGTATTCGGGAAAGTTGACCGAAGTATGAAATATGACGTTAAACACTCGTTCGAAGTAAGGCGAGGTGCTCGTTCATACTTATGTATTCGCCTCGCCTCGCCCTACTTTCGCGTGATGGCGGGGTTATAACAGTGTAAAGCAGGCATTTTATAATGAAAAAAAAAACATTTATTGGTATAGCGTAATATGATATGAGCACAAGATTGTCAACGTATTGTCCTTCTGCCATCTGTCAATTTTTGACTTATCTCTGCTATGTCATGAAGAACTACCAGTACATTTTTCCATTCAATAATCCCATCCACCACATCACCCACCATTACCACATAACATACTGTCCACTTTCATTTTTCAAAGGACAAGTATACAATAGAGAATAGTGAGAAATCATAATAAAAAAATGGCATCACCGCGTACCCGCCGCAAATTGAACTCGATTCGTGAACTAGAAGATAACCACGTAAGTGATAATAGTTTATAGACATCTTAGTTTAAAAAAATGAAATGTATAATTGATGTAATTATTGACAGAAATGTTTCGAGTGTGGCACACTGAATCCCCAATGGGTTTCCGTGACTTACGGGATTTGGATTTGCTTGGAGTGCTCGGGCATTCACCGCAGCCTTGGCGTACATTTGTCTTTCGTACGTTCCGTAACCATGGACAAGTGGAAGGAGATCGAATTGGAGAAAATGATGGTCGGTGGTAACGCCAAGGCCCAGGCGTTTTTCGAAGCCCAACCTGACTACGTGGCTGGTATGACCATACCACAAAAATATAACACTAAATCAGCGGCGATGTATCGTCAAAAGGTGACATTTTTATTTCTATCTATGCTTTTATTCAATTTATCTAAGGGCCTCTTTCACCGTCTGTCAAGTAGTCTCACCGCCAATGGGGATGATGGAGCTGATATACCTCTGTTTGTATGGTAAAAGTCCCAAACATTAGAAAGAAAATAATTTAACAAATTGAATTTTTGCATTTTTGAAGTTTTCACTTCAAAAATAATCTGAATGGAATTTTTTAATAGTTTTTCATTGCTATGAATTAAAAATTAATAGGGGAAAAGATCCGTAAAGAGATCCGCCAAAAAGTGACATACGGATACGGATCTTTCTCTCGGATCGGATATCCGCAGATATGGGTACGGATATCCGGTACATCATTAATTAAAATTAAAGTGTCTATGAACTTTGTGTATAGACACTGTATTTTCATAGACAATGGTTTATAGATAGCGGCCCTGGCTGAAGGTCGCTCCTGGAGTCCCTCGGACTATAAGCCAGAGCCGTTAGAGAGGCAAAACGAATGGACTAAGCCACGGGAGTTCCACGCCTCCGGAGACGGCTCATTCCACACCAGCGGATCTGACAACAATATCAGTTACCAGTAAGGATTTATTATTTCTTTGTTAATTAAGTTAGAAAGATTATTATTTTAATATATTTTAAAAAAATATTATCCAACAACCACTCAACTAAGGATCAAAAAAGATATAATCTATATACTATACAAATATTAATAGTTTCAATGTCAAAATAACTGCTTTTTAGTTCTACTAGTATATCAAATTATTTATCTGTTATCGCCTACCTTTATTCAGCAGATTGTGCTTCAAGTACACTGCCGACTATATAAGGATTAGGAATATGAGGTTCTCACTCACAGAAGCACAACAGCACACAGCTTCCGGTCCATTACATCCAATAGTAATTAAAAATTAGGTCAATTTGATATTCAGGCAAAATGGGAATCAGTCTATTTGGGATTCAGGTGTATTTACATTTCATGCAATCTGGGATTTGGTTGTAATGGATCGGAAGTACGCCTCTAGTTAATCCTTTATCTTCCGCTTGGTTTTTGTAGGAGTTGTTGTGCCCCTATATAGTGCGTAACTCCCTTTTATTTTTGTTTATAAATAAGAGTTTATAAATTTGCCATGGGTTAAAAGTATAATGACAACGAACAGTAGCGAGTACGGAAGCGGACGTTACACGGGCTTCGGGAACACTGAGAAGGAGTCGCATTCCACTCCGATGTCGCCACTGCACAGCGGGAACGAAGTTATCGACCAGACCCTGGCTTCGCTCGCAACGGGCTGGTCGGTTTTCGCTTCGTCCGTGACGAAGGCCGCTCGCACGGCCACAGAGAGTGCGGTTCGCTACGGGGGAATTGCTTCGCAGAAAGTCACCGAGATGGCCACCACTGTCACCGAGAAGGTAATATTATAAAGAGAGAATCTTTATAATTATTATATGGATACCTTTGAGTGATTAAGTGGAACAAAACAGGTGAACAGTCGCGGCGGTTGGAGCACCCTCGGAGGCAGCAGCGAGATCAGGCGCGCGAGCAACTCGGGGCTGGCGTCGCAGCAGGGCTACGGCGCCATGAAGAGCTCCACCTCGGAGCCCTACTCGCAGTGGAACGAGGAGAGCGAGCCGTGGAAGGAGTCGGTGGCGAGCCGCAACATGCAGACGCGCGACCTGTCGCAGGTGGGCGTCTCCAGCCCACCGCCCGACATCAAGAACATCACCATCAACAAGAAGCCCGACGACGACTGGGACTGGCTCAACAATTAGACACCATCAGGTTAAACGTTTCAACAATATTAGCAAGGATTCATGCTGTGTTCTTCTTTGATAAAGGATACACTAGATTCAGGGTCTCAAACAAAATCATTGCGTAAAAGTGTCCACTGGATTTATACGACTTTAGCCGCGTTATACGACTTTGGTTAGGAAAAAAATGTTCCTATGAACGCGTCAGCAACATGCTAATGCTGTCTAGGTATGCGTTCGCGCAAACACATTGCATTTACCTGATTGTATGTGTGTGCATTGGACGCTCAGTTTTAAGTTTTTTCACTTCTGTCGGCAGTCCTCATGACTGCCTCCGTTTTTTTTATACATGCCACTACTTTCTCTCGTTAATTTGTGATAAAAGGATGTATTTATAACGTATAAATGTTGTACGACTGATTTGAACCTTGAGGACGTTCACAAGGTGACACGTTGAAGACAACAGCTTTGCGCAACTAATTTGAAATGTCACCCCAAGATGTGAGTGCAACCCAGAGTCTAGTGTATCTAGCTAGTGTGTCTCAAATACGCTCTAGGTTCCAAGAGAAACCACTTAAGTATATTCTCAAATACCCTCGATGTGCTCATGTAAAACTTGGTTCAGAGAACTGTGCGTAGTTTGATGTTTAATCTGCTGTTATGTATTATGTATATATAACATATCAATTTCATTTACGCAATTGGATGGGGGATTCATTAATTATTATTGACTGCTATAAATAATGTTTTAAACGGCCTGAATGACACGACTGATTCTCTATGTGTATTTATTATAATATATGTTGTCCATATTTTATTCTATGTGTGTATGAGAAATAAGTATTATGTACAATATATGTACATTAATGATGGGCCGATTGCATCCTATTATAATATAATATATATTTCAAAAATTGATCAAAATCCCATTAATATAAAAAAGTGTTTAAGAGAAAATTCGTCTGCCACTAATCTTAATGTAAACTCGACAAATAAAGTGCTTGACTATTCTTTTGTAGAATGATAAGGTCTTCTTTTCCTTTGAAAATTCAAAGTGACAATGTCTGACCTTTTGAAAGTAAAGGCTTTTTAAAACCTTAGCGAATTTTGAATTAACATTAACAGTTCGTAACTCTATGGATAAAGCACTTTTTTGGTCGGCCATACATTATAATATGTACTGATAAAAAACCCCCATCGACATTCCCCCGTAGCAAGCTCGCTCAATTGACCCCCGACGCCCGACGCAAAAGAGGGGTTGTTATAAATTGGATCTGTGCGTCTGTCTGTGCCATTATAGCTCTCATACAGAAGTGGAGTGGACACATTCTGATCCAGTTTGCATTGTTTGAAAGCTGACGTTAGGTATTTATTTGACAAAGGGATTTCACTCACTTCCACAGGATCGATTTTTTTTTAAATTTGACGCACATACCGTTACTTGGGTGTTTTACCCAACTTGGGCTATTCGGGGTAAAGTCGGGGGTTAGTTTATTATATATATATATATATACTAGCATATACTAGCTGGTGCCCGAGACTTCGTATGCGATGATAAATTAAAAATATGAAAAACTATTGTAACGCTTGACGCCTTGTTGCTATAACACATTGGCCAGGCGTTAGTTACACTTTTATATTTTAGATAATCCCTCCCGAACAGTACTTTTTTCTCGGATGAAAGGTACCCTATGTCCTTTCTAGTCTCGCAGACAACGTGTATGCAAAATTTCATAGTGATTGGTTCAGTAGTTTTTGTGTGAAAGCGTAACAAACAAACAAACTCACATTCACATTTATAATATTATATAGTATGGATTTGGTTGAACTTAGCATGTGTCATCAATGGAGCTTTACTATTTGAATATATGATATATTAAAAAAAAATGTTTGTCTAATCGTTAAGAATGTTTAAGTACCTGTATGTAATGTAAATGTTCTACTTTTTAAACATTCCTTGAAAAATCGATCTATGAAAGCTTTTATATTTTATTATATGTATATATATAAAAGAATACAATAAATAAAAAAAGTATATAAATGTATTATAATATTATATATGTATATGAAACGCACATAGTGCTCAAGTCCAAATACAATTAAAATGGTATTCGGTATGAAGTATAAATATTTTTTTAACTTTGGACGCGTCCACGTACTAATATACTTATATTTTTTTATTTATTTGCCATAAATAAAAATGAAGATTATAAAGAATCTTTATATAAAATAAGTCCATAGAAAAAAACATAGAATCGATTCGATGGTCAAAAAGTCCGCGACATTTTCGTTGTAAAATGTCTATAGCGTTTTGCATAATATTTGCTTAATTTAATATTGAAGATATATTTTGTTAAAAGATAAAGATAAACTGGTTATTAAAGGTCCATTAAGAAGAAGCCTTTTCGCAAATAAATGATTAATTTGGTTTTGCCTATTAAAACTAATTCCGGATTTACCAAGTTTAGGGCCATAGCAATGGAGATCATTTTCTATCCATTTAAAATAAAAAAATAGCCTGTTTTTACCATTTTTTTGTATTGGCCCGGGGCCGTAGACATCTCAGGGCCACTAGGCAGTCTAACTATGCATACCTAGGTGTTGTTTTCAAGTTTAGATCAGAGGTATTCAAGATTGATCAGGATTATCCGTTAGGCAGTTTAACGAACAAATCCTTATCATAATTTTTAACTCGTAAGCAAGTATTTTACTTGAATAACTCTATTTAACAAAAAATATACCGACTTCAAACGCTCTCATGGTCTTTTCTAATGGATGCCATTGTCAGAACTGGACCAAATTGAAATGGGACCACACGGAAAGCACGAGAAAAGGAGGAGGCTCTCAATTGGACTGTATTTTTTTTAAATGTTTTTTATCTCATAACTTTCGACTGGGTGAAACGATTTTGATGATTCTTTTTTTATTTGAAAACTGGTGCTTCCCGTGTGGTCCCATTTCAATTTGGTGCAGTTTTGACAATGGCATCCATGAGAAAACGGCTTGAAGTCTGTTTTTTTTTTTGTTAAAAAGAGTTTATACATATTTGGGTTAAGAGGTATATAGGTAATGTAAATGATGTGGATGAAGTTGTAAATAGAAAATGGAGGATTGGATTGAATTTTGAGTGCATGGACTTTTTGGTGAACCCAACACCACTTTGCTATCGCTCTGGTATTGGTCTCGAGAAGCAATGAATTGTGGATAACTTCAAAATGAGTCAATTTAGTAATTGTCATGAATTTCGTGAATTGGGTGGCCACCGTGAGTTAACAGCATCTGTGCTGCTGTGTTTAGGTTAGTGCAATAAGTGAGGGATGCCAGAGACGATTTCTCTATCCCCTGCCAACTCCCTTTCCTCTATCCTACCAACTGTTTGTAACCAATCCCTTAAAGAGGGCCGTCAGCTGCCTGCTGACCTTTATATTATATATAAAAAAAATTAGTATTATAAGTACAAATTGTTAACTGTAATCTCTGAAATAACTTAAATATTATAATAAATAAATTAATTAAATGACGATACATATGTATTTTATTTACGCTTATATTGATTCCCCTACAGTCCTACAGTAATAACCTAGGATACATTTTTTATTATAATTAGGTAAATGGGTTTGTTCTTGGACGCGACAAAGCTTAAGAGAGTGCTGAGTCAATACAATTTTCTGTTTCCAAATGTCAATGTAAGTATACATTCTTATAATAGGCACTAGGCAGGATCCAAGCCCTAAAATTAGGTGATGACTGATGAAGCTGCTTGACTAAACAATAGGTACCATATTGTTTATCTAGGTACTTATTTATTATTGTTTCTGGGTTAGTCTTACTGGAGTCTTATTTCTCGAAAGTAGCTATAACTAATAGTAGTCACTAGCAATTGCTAGTAATTTTAGTTACTATTAATATAGAGTAAATAGCATTTATACTGAACACCATCAATACTGTAAGTTAAGTATTATTTAAGCTCAATTTCGACTACTGCTTTATGTTGCTTTATGTCATATTTCTATTCTAGTCTAGCATTCGATTCATATTCGATTATAGTTGGCTGGCAACCCTGTTCCGATTTCCGCGCCGCGTCATATTTTCTCATCATGGTTGTCACTGTCATAACTGTCATTTGTCAACCAATCGCCCTTTGTTGCACAGATAACCTATCCCAGAGACCCAGATACAAGGAGAATAGAGGTAAAGGAGCGCAAGCTCCGTGTATTAAAAGTGTCCGTTGAAAGACGACGAACTGATGGCGCTGGTTGCAGCTAGTGATAGTAAACAATTCAACTCAGCGCGCACTTCACTCCGTTTCATTTCATACTCTCAAACTCTCTAGATCACTGCCCTAGACACACCAGCGCCATCTCAATTCGACGATTTTAGTTGCCACTTTTTTAGTTTAACACCCATATAAGATTGTTCTCCTTATCTCTACGCTCCTTACCCAGATACAATATTATATTAATTAAATAGACTGTGGACGTGGATCAACTTGCGCAGTTCGCATCACAGAAAAACATGTGCCCGGCTCGTTAAAAAAAATGTTTGTATGTAACGTATGGCAACGTAGGTATGTAAGTAATTTGGATTTTGGTATCACTTCACTAACACAATCAAGAATTCAAGTTTCAAGGCAAGACACTCAACGTGCACTCAACCACAAACTACATACTAGATACTAACGTATCAGACGGACATCTGCAGTACAAATGCACTAGACATGGGCAAGAGTACTTAACCTTCACCTGATTGGTCGTAGCAAGATAGAACATGACATTTGACTTCCACCCCGCCCCTCTCGCCCCTTTATTTTTTTACGGGTTGAATTTATTTTTAACTGGATATTATCACACAATTAAAACACAGTAAATAATGGGTACATATTTATTTTTAGGATATACACAAACATAACATGGACTTAATATACGACTTAAATACAAACTAGAACTGAAATACACCATAAAACCATATATACCATATACCATGAATATGTATTAATGATAAACATTTATAGGCATATAGAAGAAGAACACAAACACTACCACTTTCTCCGATTGTTGAAATAGCGATGGACTTTTATAGGTTTCTTTGGAGTCACAAAACGAGTCTCAAAATGTTTGTGGTAGATGGGCGAATTCACTTTTTCTATTCCGTAAAAAATCATCCAGAATAGATTTGAACCATTTTTCGAGTCTTCCTGTCGCGAACTTGTATATCCTGGTACACAGCACTTGTAATACACACTTAATATGTATGTATCCAAAGATTTTTATTTATAAATGAGTATAAAAATGCGGAAATTAATCTACGCAACAATATAAACAACAACTATCTTACAAAACAAAATGGCTTCTCTTATTAGAAAGGAGGTCAAATCAGTTCAAATGTCATTTTCTATCTTGCTATAACCACAGGCCATAAAATTGCTATGTCTAGTGATTTTTCCTTGAAGATTACCAGCGGGGCACTCAACCAATATTATGTTACTCTATGTTTATAATTAAGTTACTGATGATCACAACAATCACATCCACAAAAAATAATTACTTATTTTAAGTTTTAACTCATCGCTCATCTCTATGTAGCGTAGTTTTAATTTTATAAAATTAAGGTCAAGGTTGTTCCAAACAGTTCTACGATATTTACCTTTATTATAAAAAAAAAGTGTTTATTTAGCTTTTTTTTGCTACATTGTTATAAGGAAAGAACGAAGCATAAACCGACAGATGTTAAGCTTTATCAAGTTTTTCTATAACCATTAAATCACGGGAATTACAAGTTATTTAGGTAGGTAACAAATTGAATATGCTTATAATTTACAAAGTCAAAGTACTTTATTTAAATTCATAACCTTAACCTTCCTAAATTCCTAATATTATAGTCGCAAGCGCATGTGGCGTTGCTCGTCTTAATGTTAAAAGGCGACTTTTAGCCGCTTACCAAAAAGTGTACCGTCTGGTTTTCGAACTATTTTCTTTCATACTAATCTTCTGACGATCAACAAAAAAATACAGCCAAATTGGTCGTGCCTTTCTCAAGTGATGCTCCATCAAACATGTGGCAGTTGTTATTTACATAAACTTGGGCAGGACATAGTACAGCCGGACGGTCCTCCAGTGGACATCCTAAAGCTTAGTCTGAGATTTTTGACTCAATAAAATGTGCATATTTACTTATCATTGTTTACTTATTTACAGAAAAACAAAATAAACCGTAAACCATGGAACGCACTTTGGAGCTAATGAAAAAGTTACTTGATAATTATAAAAAATGGGTGGTCAACAATCCAATGGTGGCGACCGATCTGGAGACGGCAGTCACATGGTCGTCCTATTTTCTTGTGGGCAAAATTAATAAATCTCCCGTAGTCTCCGAGTACATTTACTCCTTGTCTAAACTGCTGTCGCTGTATAACGACTTGCTCATTCGAAGGGCTTGGGAGCACGAAACGAAGCCGTTCAGCTTAAAGGAAGATATGAAATTGTGGCTAACAGTTATTTACTATAGTGAGGTGTTTGTGGAGTTACTGGTGAAGAGTAGATGGGGCGAGAAATACACGGTCATTACTTTGATACAACTATTCAAATGCACCACTAAACTGATGCTATTGTTTAGACACAGGGAGTTGCCCATAAGTAATCCTGCGATTGCTCCCATCAACCGCAAGAAAGTTATTGAAGCCAAGGAGGGGAGCGAGGAGAATGGATTTTTCCAATTGGGCCGCTCCGGTCGTATAGTGCGAGTGGTCAACGGTGCTCCCCCAGTTTTCTTCAGAGATTGGGAACCGGTTAAGGTCGGCGAAGAGACTCCCTTGACTTCCGCAGTGGAGGAGCTGTATTTGGCTGAAACTGTATACATTGTGAAGCCCCTACTCCATCTTGTCGCCATGAGGGTTTTCGGGAAGGAGTCGTGGCTACAATGGCTGTCGTCCGTGGCGTTGGATGCGGTTAGTTTAAGGAAATATTTAATGCACATGAACCAATTGAGTCACGAGCAGAGAGTCGAGGTGAATCGCAGGAAATTGGCGCTGATATTGTACTTGCTGAGGAGTCCCGTGTACAATGTTATGTCTAGGAGAGTTATTGAGAAAAGTTTGACTGCAATGTCCAACAACATTCCGGCGTTGTCATTTGTGACGAGTCCTCTGCTACAGTACTTGAGTCACTGGCAACGCACTTACTTCTATATGTGGTCATCCTAATTGTTCTGTCCGTCAGTCCGTCGTATACACTAAACTTATATCAATCAAGACTAATAATAAAATGAGAGATTTTCAGAGATATCGTGTTTATAGACAGGCTTCATACATGATACTGAAACTTAATTATGTATGTATGTATGTAGCTCCATAACTCTTAAACAAATTAACTGATTTTCATGAAACTTGGTAAATAAACATTTAGATGTACGGGACACAGGATAGGCTACTTTTTGTTTTTCAACGCGGACGAAGTCGCGTGCAACAGCTAGTGGCCTAGGTATATAAAAATTTAATCTATTTTATTTGTTAAATATTACATGCTGTAAGGTTAGCTATTAAATAAATAAATATGTGAGGGTAAGCGCCTGTTTTACCATCGTCAAGTAAAG
Organism: Synanthedon vespiformis; assembly: GCA_918317495.1. NCBI lineage: Eukaryota > Metazoa > Arthropoda > Insecta > Lepidoptera > Sesiidae > Synanthedon > Synanthedon vespiformis. Next base: position 244,159 of record OU906947.1, on the reverse strand, counting down.
TGTTGATTAGTTACTTTAAGAAATCATAGCCGAATTTTTATTATTATTTTCTTTTCAATGTTTGGGACGTTTACCGTACAAACAAAGGTATATTAGCTCAATTATTCTCGGTTACCGGTGACTTTAAATGACAGTTTGGCCTAATTGACGTTTCTGAAAGAGGCACTAAGTGATACTTAATTGTATGGTTAGTTTAAACATCCTATTCCCATTATACAAATGTAAAATAGGTATGTTTTGTTTTTGTCTGTAAATGTATTTATTTACAATTATTACAAAATATTTACAATGTACCTTTGATATTATTTTGTCTGTTTTTTTTCTAATATGTGTAAATGGTCTAAAGAAATTGGTTTTAAGTGATTTTTTAATTTTACATTGTAAAAATGAACATATTTTTCTGGAATTTAGGTAGGTGAAGGAAATAATTAAAAATTGGTGAAGCAGAAAAACATGAGTTCTTCTTTCATTCAAAATAGATTACGAATATTTTTTTATTTTACCGTTTATTAACTTCTTCAAATTACGTATACATCATATGCAAGTAATTAAAAAAATACAATTACAAATTCACATTTATTGGACTAATAAATTAAGCTTCTGGCGTTTTCACTAGTTATCAAAAAGCAAAAAAAAATATTGCAGTTTTTCAAATATGTAGGTACTTATTTATTTCTAACCAGAAGCTTGTATATAATATACACTTTCCTTTCTGTGGATGTTTACTTTACATCATAAAATTGTATAAGTAAAATATGCAATGTTATAAATAGAAATGAAGTCAAATTTGAAATAAAAAACCTGTGAGAAACATCACTTCACTTTATTCGAAATATAATTAGGTTTAACAAACATTACGTTATATCTTAACTTAAGCCTAAGGTAAGAACTCGTCTTAAACTACAAAACATACAATAATATTATGCGAAATACTTGACTAGAGACATATTGGCGTGGAGTTTATTTCGTGTACGGAATCTGGCGAACATTCCGTAAACGTATCTAGTCATGTCCACTTGTCCAGTCCATACAAACTAACATTGCTTGTGAAAAGAAATTACAAATATTTCACATCTACAATACATTTCAACGCTGAACACCTTTGAAGCCGAGTTTGGTATAGGATAACAAACGTATCTATAAAATATATAACAATATTATTCAAAATTTTGTTACCGAAGCACAGTATAAGGGACCGTTCACAACGAAACGCGACGCGGCGCGTTAATTACTCCGCTGTTTTATGTTTAACTAACGTATTTTGGATAGATAGCGCTATCTCCCGGGCCAAGCCGCTAGTATTTACTTTTATTTTAGATTTCCCGTACGAATGAAGCATTTTCCCGCGGTAAAAAGTAGCCTATGTTCATCACGGATAATGTCTGCTTCTAATGGTAAAAGATTTTTTCAAATCGGTCCAGTAGTTTCGGAGCCTATTCTTTACAAACAAACAAACAAATCTTTCCCTTTATAATATCAGTATATATTTATATTGTTTAAAATAAAGAATGCGCAGCGCGTTCCGGTGTGAACTGACCCTAAGACTGAATTTTTTTCTCTAAACACATTTAGGTATTTGATCAGATCCGATAATTCAGCAATCACAATAATGAAATCAGTCTAATTTTTTATTGTTTAAAAATAGTAACATTAGAATTGACTTGTTTTGAGGTAGCTTCTGTAGGTTTCGAATGCTCAAAAAACCTTTTGGCCAAGTTTGAAGTAAGTACAACAGATCGTGTTCGGTCTAAAAATATAACTTCTAATACTAATCAAAAAGAGTTATAAAAAAATAATACAGCTTCGAACCGCGCCTAAGGGACCAGAGCTTACACATTTTGCGTAAATAATTTCGATTACGTTAATGTTTAGCCGTTAATTTCATAATTAAATTTTAATTAACGTAGCAAATAAAATATTGACAAAAAACAAAAAAATAATAACATTCGTTGTCAACAAACGAGACTAAACATGAATGTCTATGGAACTTGTTATGAACATACTTTCCTATATTAATATGTAATTATATTACATAATTCTGGAACGGTTTATTAAAAAAAAGCAGCTTTTCAAGCTCATTTTTAATTGATTTAGTACACATTCGTCAGATCATTTTATTTTTCCGCATAAGTCAGAATTTTATTAAAATCGCCGACGAAACCGCACTTATGGTAATTCCACATTCGTCACTACTAAAATTATTTCTGTGAAAATGGACGACCATGGTATTGTCTTTGTTAAAAGGCAAGGAAGATAAAGACTTATTGTTCCTGAAAGGCTACAAATATACATTTCAATGCAAAAATAAAAGTGGCACCAATAACTGGCGTTGTAAACGTCGAGACTTTTGCAATGCATCTGTCACCTTAAATCCAAGTTGCGATAAAGTACATAAATTCGTGAACCTAAGCACACGTACCACTGCAAGCCGAATTACGACAACACAGAAATTATAAAGTGCTTAGATAATTGCAGAAAAAGGTGTTCTACAGAATATAGAAACTGGAATCTGGCACTAAATTGTCTGTTACACTATTTGGTAGAAACTGACGAAAGCGTCATTATTGGTTTTCCACATTCGTCATTTCGATTTATGACGAAAGCGGAATCTGACGAATGTGTACTAAATCTTTTAATTAATTATTAATGGTTTTGTAAAGATATTTTAATGTTAATAGTGAAAACATTTTTTCAAAACACGATTAAATAGTAATCAATACACGAGTGAAATGCTCTAAGAATCCTAAATTACATTATCAACACTTGTATGTGACTTTTCAAAGCGTTATTGAAATTACATACATATATAGATTTATTAGTGGTAGAAGGTAAAAAAAAAAAAAAAATCTTTTTCAAAAAAATGATTTTCAACAATATTATGGAATTTGATTTTGAGTTCTATAGTTTTATATGTAAAGGTCAAAAATTGTAGTTACATATTATATGGAAAAAAAATATTTATCCGGTAACGAGTGTTCATTGACGATATACATAAAATATCACTCAAAACTTAACTAAATCAATAATAAAAAATTTAAATTTACATATTACAAAATAAAAATACTCGCAATGAGATTCCTACATGTTTAAAAAGTTGACATGTCCGAGTGTTCTAGTCGACGTTGTGGAACTTCAAAATGGCTCGGCCCTTGATCTCCGAGTTGCAGAGTTTCCTGACCACGTCCTGGGCTTCTTCAGCTGGGAACACCGAGTGCGGTGGTGGTTCAATCTGCACACAAACATTCTCCGCTTACAATCAATACACTTCAAACTTATACGAAATTAGCTGTTGCACGCGACTTCGTCCGTGTAACTTCATAAAATATAGCCTACGTTACTCGCTGATGATGTTCGCTTTCAATAGATAGGTGAAAGAATTATTTTTAAATCATTCCAGTAGTGTATACGCGAAAGAGCAACAACCATAAAAATAAATAAAATTGAAGTGTATTTTTGTAATGTCAATCTATTTTACCAAAAGTGTAATACATCTAAGTTCAATATGGTAATTATAACGGAATACAAACTTTTAGTGTTTTTGTCTGTTTGTTCCGGTTAATCTCCAAAACGGCTGGCCCGATTTTCACTGGCAGATAGCTGTGTGATAAGGAGTGACTTGGGCTATTTTAATTTTAGAAAAATGAAAAGTATATAATACGTATTGGACAAGGGGGAACAGGTTACCTCGGCGCGCGCCACAAGGCTGACCAGCTGGCGAAGTTGTTCGATGGAACCATTTGGAACAACCTCAACGCTGACGTTCATGTCGTCAGCTTTCTTGGCGAACTTGGGCAGAAGCTTCTCGCCGACGTCTTCGGTGACCAGCACTACGCCCCCGGGAGCTAGGCATTGCAGCGAACGGTGCAACGATCTCGACGTAGTGCCAAAGTTCATCACTATGTCCACGGGGCCACCGCACGCGTCCGTCGTCCTCTCGATCAGCTGTTTCTCGTACAGGTCCTCGCTCCATTGCACTATTTTTATACTACAACAAACATTTTTCAATCAGAGCAACAACACTCCTCTTAGCGAACAAAATGTTTTCGTATGCACACTTACTCGTTGCATTCCTGTGCCAAAACAAATCCCTCGTCCTTGATACAAGCCACCGATATGCTGACTTTGTCGCGGTAAGCGCCTTCGTTCATATAGTGGGACGCGATGCGCAGCGCCCACAGCGCCAACCCTCCCGTGCCTACGATGAGCAGGGTCGCCTTGTCCTTGTGGTTGGGGCCTTCGAGCACGCGCTTCAGGAAACCGCGCGCCGTCAACACCGTGTTCATTGCCAGCAGAGCGCCCGTCGGCAGCATAGCCGCCACGCTCAGCGGCAGCGAGTCGGGCACCGGCACCAGGCACTTGAGGTCCGGCACCACTATGTACTCGGCGTACCCGTGCGGAACCCCCTCGTACGGGTACAGCACTATCCGAGTGCCCTCCGCTATGCCCTCCGTCCTCTCCGCCGCCTTCCCTATGGCGTCCACCACTCCGGCCACTTCGTAGCCGGGGAACAGGGCCCCGTCCCTCAGGCCGATGTGAGCCGGTGTGCCCGTGTGAATGCCGAAACTCTCCATCTCGCCCGACAAGCTCCCAATGGAGGACACGGACGAGGTGCTGCAAATTGACGACGACCGGGTGCGGTTGGCCCTGTAGCAAGCGCCTGCGTAGACCACCCTTATCCTCGCGCCATACATGGGCACGTCCGGCACGGGCACGTCGAAACTGAAAACGCACTCCTTAAGAGCCGGCCCCGGCGACTCGATGGACACCTGCCTGCACAGCTTGCTCATTTTCCTAGATTTTCCTGGAATATTATACACAATTAAATGCTTACACAACTGACTCTTTGTTATTATTGTTTGGCAATATATTTCACTGTTATCTCTCTTATAGTAAACATTTAATGATAATAATAGACTATTTAAATTTCATAATTATTATTTGTTTGCAAACAAACGTGACATACACAGGCTGTTTTTTTTTTGCAACAATATAGGGAAAATTGAAAAAAGTATAGTATTTTTTATGAAACCACAACGTGCAAAGTAGATTACATTTTCCTTTTATATGAAATAATTAATAACTTGAGAGATGGCTATCTATATGACCCATGGATAAAAGATTATTTGAGCAATTTCTGCTGTCTTTTTTTTCATCATACATACAATCTAATTTTATTCATTTTTATAGGTGACTTACTGTAAAATTAATTATGTGAAATTTGTTTTTATAACACAATAATTTCTAATACAAAAACTCCACATTGTTTTGCAACTATATACTATGCAAAAAAAATCATACTGTATATAGCTCACATTTAAAATTGATTCAAAGATTGTGATAAGAGCTAATTTTTAATAATGTCTCCTATCTATACTAAAGAGGAAAGATATTTTGTGTGTGTTTGAATAGCACCGAAAGTACTGGACCGATTTGAAAAATTCTTTCACTGTCGGGAAGCTATTATTATCAGCGAGTCTAATATGGGCTATATTTTATAAAGTTACAGCTAGTAAGTGATAAAAATAATAACACTCTAATAATACTGTAGCAATTTTCAAACTAAATTGTCATCAGGGACACACGGGGACTTTGACCTGTACCAACAAACACATTCAAAGTTGGATATTAATAAATTGAAATGGCACCAATCGCTGCCGTCATTAGATACCAACTGTTTGACAGACCAATAACAAATTGGTGGAAATTTTTATACCAACAATAATTAAACAGGAGGTCATCTTAATATATATGTAATAACGACAAACATTTGCCTCCTTTTCTTTTTAGAAATAGCATTTGTATTGTGTTCTGGATTGTCAAGACAAGGTTTGTATGCAAAAGAAATGTAAACGAATTAAATTATTAAGTAAGTAGGCATTTGGTTTTATTTGTATTTTTCAACCGCCTCCCAAAATGCCATTGTCAGAACTGGACCAAATTGAAATGGGACCACACGGGAAGCACCAGAAAAAGGAGGAGGCTCTCAATTCAACTGTATTTTTTTAAATGTTTGTTATCTCATAACTTTCCACTGGGTGAACCGATTTTGATGATTCTTTTTTTATTTGACAGCTGGTGCTTCCCGTGTGGTCCCATTTCAATTTGGTCCAGTTCTGACAATGGCATCCATGAGTAAATCGGTTTATTTTTTGTTAGAGTTATTTTTTTAACTTTATTTTGAGGTGTTTCCCGTTAAGCGGAAAGGTGTGCACAAATATCTCTACTCTACTAAGTCAAAATCAATACAAATCAAATCAAAAAGTCAAATGTACAATGCTCTTGTATGAAACACACAGTTATTGTAATAAACCTCATGTTTATATGTATGAAGGAAAAATACTCTCAAGCTACTTGTTGTTGCGATACAGATTTATTTTTACACTAGCTGGCGCACGCGACTTCGTCTGCGTTGAAAAAGAAAAAAGTATCCTGTGTCCCGTACGTCTAAATGTTTATCTACCAAGTTTCATGAAAACCAGTTAATTCGTTTAAGAGTTATGGAGAAACATACATACACACATATAGTACTTTGTTTTCAGATATCATATTTATAGGCTCTATACATGACACTGAAGCTAAATTGACCATTTTTACAATTTTTTTCTGTATAGTATATGTTCCTCCATCACTCTTAAACTAATTAACTGGATTTTCATGATAAAAAAATATTTTTTTTAAATATTGAATTCTTTTTAATTTTGAATTCTACAATAAATTGATAATTTTTTTTCCAAGGTGAGCAATTACGAAAAAATCAAAAGAGAGGTAGCACAAATGCTAACCACTCGTTACCTATGGTCAGAGTGTACTTTACGGGACACTGAGACAACAAAGAACAAAGACGTTCAACGATCACTCCTCGGACGTGTGATACACAACAAAATTATATAAACATTGTTATGACCTTCCCTTATACTGAAGGTCAAATACAGATCATCATGAGAGCAAATTAATAATAGTTGCCCGACCACCAAAATAAAAGCAGATACAATTAAATAATCGTTATAAATAAATGAAAGAAATTACATAAAAGTGGTGGGGCGCACATCAAAACATAATTATTTACATTTAGGGCGTATTATTTTACCTGATACTCTGACGTTTGTTTATCGATTAACAATTCATTAAATTTTCGAAGTTTAAATAGAAACTAGAGTTAGAACGACTGCTAAAATAATTAACACTTCTCAAAAGCGAAAACTTGAATGAAACCACTGCTGAAATGAAAACCGAACTCACTATACTAAATTAAACAGTCGGTTTTGGTTGGCACATCAATTATTATTTTATTTTAACTCAAAGGCAAAACACAAATGTCAACCGAACAAAACTACAAAAAAAAATCACATATAAAATAAATGACTTTGACAATTTGACAAATGTCAATTATTTGGTTTCAGACGGACATCTGCAGTACAAATGCTTTGGACATGGGCAAGCTCACCTGATTGGTCATAGCAAGATAGAACATGACATTTGACTTACCCCGCCCCTCTCACCCCTTTGTTTTTTTACGGGCTTTAATAAGGATTCTTGAATTTATTTATAATGGATATCATCACACAATTAAAACACAGTAAATAATGGGTACATATTTATTTTTAGGATATACACAAACATAACATGAACTTAATATACGATTTAAATACAAACTAGAATTGAAATACACCATAAAACATATATTGTATTAATGATAAACATTTATAGGCACGCAGAACAAGAACACAAACACTACCACTTTTCAAAGAGATCAACGGGATGCCACTCTTCTCCGATTCTTGAAACAGCGATGGATATACTGATAAGATTTCTTTGGAGTCACAAAACGAGTTGTGGCAGATGGGCGAATTCACTTTTTCTATTCCTTTTTTGCACATTGTATATTATCCTGGTACACAGCACTTGTAATACATATTTAGTATGTATGTATCGAAAGATTTTTGTTTATAAATGAGTATAAAAATGCGGAAATTAATCTTCGCAACAATAAACAACAATCACGTTTCAAAACAAAATGGCTTCTCTCTCTTATTAAAAGGGTGAGAGTCAAGGTCAAATATCATGTTCTATTTTGCTATTACCACAGGCCAATAAATTCATATGTCTAGTGATTTTTCCTTGAAGATTACCAGCCGTGACTCAATAGTTTAGTATGAGTTTAGTGCTAAACACAGAACACTATAAAAAAATTAACACTTTTTTTTAAATTGCTCCAAAAAAATTTTATTAAAAAAAAAAATTTGATAAACATTGATTGAAAATACACTGGTGTTAATTTTACTTAAAATATGACATCGCAAGTTTTTTTTAATAGCAACATATGTCGGCGTGGGCATAAAGCATAAAATGCGATTCGACGAAGCGGCCGACATGAGCAAGTGAGCGCGGTTGCTTGCGCCCGTGTGTGCTTTGAGAAAAGTTTGTGGCTTGAGATATTAAGGCGACATAGGTACGAAATTTCATTTAAATCAAAAAAAGAAAAATACATTCGATACATAATGAGTGATTTGCATCAATTGTTAGAGTTTAAATTGCGTTGTCGAAGCATGTTGTTATATTGATCGACATCGCTTTGTCCAGGGTGGTCTGCGCGTCGTTCAATAGTTTTTTTTTTGTGTACATAAACTGGTATATTCCGAAAATAAGATTGCAGTGCACCGTGTCACACTCGATTATAAAATGTGAGCTTACGTCGGTCCGTTGTTTATATACATATTCATTATTGACGTATAACAATAATTTGTGATTAGTATTTTGGCTACACAGCTAATTCATAACCAAAGATTCTCTGCATCATCATCAATTTTATGTAGTCGTATTGTTTCCGCCTTAACTATTACACTCTTCAAAGTATCAAATTGTGTTTTTGATTTGAAATAATTTTGTGTCTACAAAAGATCTAATGTTTTTGTTGGTTGTTTACTTGCGGCGGTTGTTGGTGACTTATTACGTATTTAGTTTTGAATGAAAAGAAATGAAACATGAGCACGAGTGATGATCACATTATTTATATGTCAACGATCATCTCTGTCCAATGGTTACTAAGAATATTGATGCCTGAAGTCTTCATTTTGAATGTTATTGTAAAAAATACTGGCAACTCTCAGGTCCTATCAAAGAAAACAAAAAAGATATACTGATAATGATTACGTTATAAATCCATAGACATTTATTGTGTATCAATACTAATAATAAATCTGTAAGGGTCGGTCATGGAGTAAGTTATTTCGTTTTTAGAGATATCATGTTTATAGGCTCTATACATGATACTGAAACTAAATTGTCCATTTTTTGCAATTTTTTTCTGTACAGTCGGCCGCATATGTCGATTAACACATTCAAAAGTGCAAAACAACTGAACTCTTAACGCGCCATAAGTCGTTGTCACGACTAGAGAACAAAATAAACTTCATGTACAAACAATCGTAAGAAGCTTCAGTAAGTAAGTAAGTTGAATGTTCAGTTGTTTTGCATTTTTGAATGTGTTAATCGACTTATGCGGCCGACTGTACCTATGTATGTTCCTTCATAACTGTTAAACGAATCAACTGATTTTCATGAAACTTGGTAGATAAACATTTAGACGTACAGGACACGGGATAGGCTATTTTTTTCTTTTTCAATGCGTACGAAGTCGCGGGCGTAGGCTAGATGTCACTTAGATTAGAATAGTTTGCTTCCGACATGCAAACATATTTTCTATAAAGTACAAACCAAAAAAAATAAATTTTTTTACTGACTGATGCAAATGTAAATGCAATAAAATATATACTACAGTTATAGCCATATAAATATGTTGTGGATACACTTATTAACTGAATTTGACTATTAAACGAAATATACGTTTCTTTTTCAGTTCCATTATCTTCATAGATGAACGCCAATGTAGCAGTGGGCATATGTAGGTATGTAAAATTTAAATATATAGTATAATGTATTGTACATTTACTTCTAAATTTCGAAAAATAAAATATATAATTTTAAAAATTGGCATTTTATGAGATTTTCGAAAATTTCAACTCCATGCAAAGCCAGTAAATAATATAATGAAACAACACAAACACACTGGTTTTCTATTTAAAATGTAGTAAATAAATGAGTGTTGCCACTAACAAAGTTTATTTTTTTATTTGACAGTTGAGCAAATATTTATGCTGAAGAGCGGGCAAGGACAGGGGACAACCCTAGCGAGTTCACTATAAAGGTATGCTTAAAAAAAACCCTTTTTAATAAAAACTTTCTTTTGAAGTGATAATGAGCATTTTTGAGACGGGGTAAAATCATTGAACTCTTCATGTAATGTAACTTGTAAGCGTTGATAACTGCATTTGAAAGAAAACTTACTGCATATGATAATAAGGATCAATATGGTTTGCATCGCTGACCAATAAAATAGTTTCATATAAACATCAAACCTTTTTAATGGTCTGTCATTGTGTGTCAGTGTCATATATTTGCCTCTTGTATTTCTTGCGATCAATTTGAATTTAAATATCATACAATTTTATTTTATTAGTCTATACTAAAAGACAGGATGTTTTGCAAGCTAAGTTTATCCAGGCCGCCTCCAGACAGTGGCCTCGTTTGCAAATTCATATTTAAGTTGGTCTAGCCTTGAAAAATGGACTCTCCTTGTGATAAGATAAAGTTGTTTCTCCTATGTGTGTGCAAGAGAATGTGTTTTGCAAAAATTTGAAAATCAATAAGTGTTTTGCGCAATGCATTAAATTAAAGCCTCAGAAACTCGGACTACATTAAGTTATATTATGACCTGTTGTATTATTCAACACAGTAAAGTGTATTTAGGCTAGGTCACAAGATGACCTAGGTCACACGCATTTGTTGAGGCTATCTTTTGAGACATATCCATAATGACTCCCGGCGATGTGCAAGAGCCATTTTTATGTATAATGTAATATTATTGAGAGACTTGGTTTTTGTATTGATTGCTTTAAAATTATATTATACTAGCTGGCGCCCGCGACTTCGTCCGCGTTGAAAAAGAAAACGTCTAAATGTTTATCTACCAATATTCATGAAAATCATTTAATTCGTTTATGAGTTATGGAGGAACATACATACAATTACAGATTTATTATTATTAGTATTGATATGATGGCAAACATCTTCTACATGTGTACGCCGCTGATACTGCTGGACCGATTTAGATGAAATTTTCTGAGTGTTGCTGTATGGTTTAGATTTATTTATATATATATATATATATATATATATATATATGTGTGTGTGTGTGATTAAGCTTTTCCTAAACGGCGAAATCGATTTCAATGACAAGGCAGATGGCGCTGCGATATGTTTTCAAGACGTTGTCCTCTCTGCAGCAGTACAATGTCTCCTGGGTGCATAAAAATAATACATGCTGGCGTGCTAGTGATTCGTGCAACTCTAGATTTGATTTTTTGTATGTCAAACACTACTTTAAAAATGGTTACAAAAAATACTATTTCAGCGAAGTAACGCGGGTAGTATTTTATTTAAAAAACAACGCACACACTTACAATCGGGTATTTATTTATTTATTTATGTATTATGGAATGTGTTGGCGTGATCGCGTACGTAGACAGCTGCGCACGCATAACTGTGGACATTAGCATGTTGCTGACGCGAACTGATACATTTTTTCCCCACCCAAAGTCGTATGACGCGACTATAGAAGTTTTCACCTGCAACGCCTTGCACTTGCACTTGAAAAAGTCCGCAGGGATATGTCTATTAGAGTTAGTCACAATGACTTTTTTATTTTTTGTTCAAATTAGTTAATCACCAACACGGGTAGAATCGAAATATGACTAGACTTTTTGAGACACTGGACATTCTGAGACTAGACATTTTAATGGACTGGTCATTTTGGGACAATAGACATTCTGAGTCCAGACATTTATTTTTTTGTCTCAAGTGTCGAACATCAAATAATCAGAATTAGCTCAAACTAATTAACTTAAACTATTTATAAGAGCTTTGCGTTAAATCTATCTTCATATGATTTCTAATTCATCAAAATGGAAGATTATATTTTTGTAAGAATTTTGCCTGCTCTGCTAAGAGCCCTCTTTCACATTTTAAGCTTAGGGAGTGTACAATTTTCATACTAGCATAATTCTTTCATACATCATACGTATATGTATTGTAACGAGTTTCATTTCAACTTGCGATTGTATTTTTTTAGATTTTTTTTTCTAGATTTTCAGGTCTTGAGATAAAAATGTATCTAATATTGTGAGGTATTGTCTCGTAATAATGAGCCATGAGTGTACATAATATATGTGTTTGTGTCTTTAAAATATATATTTTTAAAAAACTCCTCACAAAAGACTTATCATCAATATTTATAGTTTTACAAAAGAATCCTAACTATTTTCATTTCAGTCTAAACTGAAGATAAAAATAAACAAATTAACATTTAGCTGAAAAATATAATTGAATGTTTCTTTAATAATATTGCAATTTTTTTTTTGTTTTTTTTTTTCAGTTAAAAGAAAATCAGTCACCATTACGAAGGCAACGAGGTAAGTGGAGGTCGTTTATCGTAAGATAGGATTATACATATTAATGTGGTCATTCTATGTTTTCAGACAAACAAATCAATAAAGTTTAAAAACTTATGTGTGGGTTATACCTTTGGGTGTACTGATCAAAATCCACAACTCTCCCCCCTTTCCACTTGCCGCTTTATCCCCCCCGTCGTCAAATTTGTCCCCTTTATTGTTGTTTTAAGTATTTTACGAAACTTTAATAGATACAAAAAAAGTTCATACAAAAAAGTTTCAAAGGCAAAACTTACCCTCATTAAATTTTAAACAAAATAAGTTCTATACACTATTTCAATTAGTTTCACGGTTTTATTTTATTTGGGAAAACAAACAATTATACCATTTATAGTAAATTAAAAAAAAGAGAAACATACATACATAAGTAAATAGAGCTAATAGTGCAACAACGTCGTGTATAGAACATATTTTGTTTAGAATTTAATGAGGGTAATTTTGGCCTTTGACACTTTTTTTGTATCTATAAAGTTTCGTAAAATACTTAAAAAAACAATAAAGGGGACAAATTTCACCCAAAGGTTCAAGATCCACATAAGTTTCAAATGTTTATTAATTTGTTTGCTTCCCCCATACATTGTTTACACAGAATGACTGTATTATGTGGTTGATTCTGTTCTATAATACTATATTTCTTTTTTATGTATAAAAAATATATCTTTTACCCTCAAAGATTTTGTAAAATATTGAGAAAGTGAATCCAATATTCAAATTTTGACAGCAGGTAGATTTTTTTTAAGAAATGTCAGTACAAGCCATTAGATATGAAATTGAGATCCATGTGGTATCGCTGATTGTATTTCAGATTAAGATGTCTACGAATCAGCAGTACAGCCTCCGGTGGAACAACCACCAACCGAACTTCATCTCGATGTTCACGAGTCTGCTGAGTACAAAGACGCTGGTAGATGTCACTTTGGCTGCTGAGGGGAAACAAATGTGTGCACACAAGGTGGTCCTCTCAGCATGCAGCACATACTTTCAGGTAAACCACCTCCACATAGCTACATGAAAACATAAAAAAATACTGTGTGCATATTAAATTTGTCAACTCTGAACACTTGACTCTGTCAACAACTGCTAAATACATTTCATACATTACATTCATTTAGTAGTGGTAGGGCACACTGCGTTTCTCAGTCATTTGGGCAGCCCGTCCGGCGGCAGTAACCACCCCCTTACAGAATACCACCGTGAAATAACAGCATATGTGCTGTTGTGTTTCGGTGAGTGAGTAAGGGACGCCAGAGACCATTACCCCATCCCTCCGTTATCCCTTATCCTTAATCCTTCTATGGTCGGCAGTGCACTTGTAGCACTTATGGCGTTGCTTGTGTTATAGGCGACGGTAGCCACCTACCATCAAGTGGACTGTCAGCCTGTCTGTCGACCTTAACATAAAAAAAAAATACCCTTGCTTTCGGATTGGGGTTAGGGATTTGGGATGAGAAAGTCCTCTGTACCACTACCCTCCATGCCTATTTATTTTTATGTCTTGGCATGCCACATGAATGTCACGTTGAAGTCCATACTTCAACGTTATGAACGTTATACCGTTATGTTAACATCTTAACAAACTATTCGGGTAGATGGCGCTTATTGCATGCAAGTGCCAAAATTCTTCGCTTTTCAAGTTAGGGCGATGAATTTTTAAAAAGTTGGCCAAGATAAAAAGGTGAGATATGCATGAGTTGGTAACCTAAAGCAGTGTTGCGGCAGCATCAAGTCAAGTACTATTTAAACACCTTAGCATGATTACAAAACAAATACAACTATTAAACGTGAAATAAGGGTTGGTTTGAGTATAATAATTATCACAGGACCTACAGAGGTCTAGTCAAGTCCAGTGTGAGTTTTTAATGAGCGTAAAACTTTTATTTTTTCAGTCACTGTTCGTGGAGAACCCGTCGACGCACCCCATAGTGATACTGAAGGACGTCTCGTTCGCCGACCTGCGGATAATGGTGGACTTCATGTATTACGGCGAGGTGAACGTGACGGAGGCGCAACTGCCCAAGGTGCTGGAGACGGCGCGCATGCTCAAGATCAAGGGGCTGACGGAGATGCCGGAGAATACGTCGCTGACGCGGTTCCAGGGGTCGGACCGCGTCAGCGCCGTCGGGGAGTACCACACGCCCGACAGCGAGTCGCACCTCGTCTCCTCCTCGCCGCCCTCCTCGCCGCACTCGCCCCCCTTGCCCGGCATCACCGCCCACAAGCGGAAGCGGTAATCACTCACTATAGCACTATCGCACACTAGTCGCTACCCCGCGCCGCCCCCCCTCTCACCTCTTTTATTTGACGCAGACGTAGGAAGCTATCGATGGAGTCGTCCGGCTTGAACCGCACCCACGACATGTCGCAGGAGCTGAAGAACGACGAGGCCGGGCCCTCGCTCGACATGGTCCAGAGCGAGACGGTCACTCTGAGCAGTCTGCCGCAGCAGAAGCACACACGGGACGCGGACGACAGGCAGTTGTGTGTCAACACGCCGCAGGTGAGCGTTGTCGTTGTCACCCCGAGGGGTTCGTGTGTCGACCGAGTCTGACGGTGTCCCTCTACTTTCAGACGCAGCCGGGGCACAATCTGAACATGGAGACTATGCATCTCGACCAGCACCCAGGAATGTCGCAAGGTCAGTCATTTTTTGCTTTTATCTTCTATACAACTAGTGAAAACTAGTATCGGTGAGTTAACGCGTGGTCATAAGCGCCATTTTATTTTATTTTTAAAGTGAAAACTTTTTGACAGTCGGTTCTATGCGACACGTAATGCGCCTTGTGAGCGTCACGTTCAGATTGTAAAAGTGTAGCTCGCATTGAGGAACGAAACGATAGCGCGTAATGATCTTTCGGCGTAGGGACATCTGTCCTTGGAAAAATAAACTATATATTTTTTTAAAATCTAAGTTGTCACTTCTTACGTGCAGTCCAACGACAGACATTTTATTTAATTTATTAAATTACTGTAATGCTCGAAAATTGTATACAAAGAAGACATGTTTTAAACTTTGTATGTATACGGTGCCATCCTCCTGGAAAATGTGTATAATCTATTACATACTCAACTAATATTTAAAACCTTTAAACAATGTGGGAAAAATGAGTTCCATTGTTGAAGAATCATTTGAGTAAATAATAATAGCTTTCCGAAAATGAAAGAATATTTGTATAAGTACGAAAATATATTGAAAACGTTTGTGAGAACACTTGTGCGGTCCTTGCCGTAAGAATTGTGCGTTTTCTGGGAAGGGAGATGAATGATTAGTTAATGAATAGCGTAATGTTTGGTCTATGAATAGCGTAGTGTTGTAAAAAGCGGCTCTGGACTCGGCGCTCGCGGCGTGCAGAGCGTCAGTGCGAGTGCAGAGCCGGTTTAAAAGAGTCGTTTGTCTCTCTTCCCAGGAGGACAGTGGAGTATGATGGAGCACACATACCCGCGATACACGAACGCGTGCGCGAGCGGAGGCATGCAGGGCGACACCGGCATGTACGTGAACAACGTGCTCAACCAGCACGTGGACGAGCTCAACTACGGCCAGGGCCTGGGCGTGGGCCCCAGCTGCGTCGCCGAGCAGCCCGCGCAGCCCAGCGAGACGCCAGTGCAGACGAAGCGCCGGCGCACCACCAACCCCCAGTCGGAGGAGAACTTCCAGAGGGCGCTCGAGGCGGTCCGCTTCGGCGGCATCGGCTTCTGCAAGGCGGCGCGGATATTCGGCGTCAACAACAGGACGCTCTGGCTCGAGTACAAGAAGAAGGGCTACCCGAACAACCGGCCGAGCATCAAGAGCCGCATCAAGAGGGAGCACACGACGCCGCCGCCCGAGCACAAGGAGGAGGCGCAGCAGCCCGAGCAGCAGATGGCGGTCATCTGCTCGCCGCCCGTGCAAGTGGGCTTCATCGACAGCCGCCCGCTCGACTTCCCGCTGCAGGGCGTCGCGCACAACCCCTCCATCAACATTCTCGGGATGAACTTCAACTCGATCCAATAGAACGCGGCCTGCGCGGCCGTCGCCGAGGACGCCTACTCCTTGTGACAGGAGTGGCAGGGGGAGCTGGAGCCGTTCCCCCGCGCGACGCCCGCGCAGACGCTCTACACGCACACCGCCCTCTAACTCCCCGCCCCGCCCCCGCCAACGCCCCGCCCCGCGAGGCGCCTCTCTGACTCCCCGCCGGTCGCCGACGCGGACGGTGTTTTCCATCATTCTGTATTAAATTAAACTGTTCAAATCTAAGGGAAACCCACAAAAGTGGAAAACACTGTCCGCATAACCCAAACGGTTTAATAAATTATTATCTGTCCATCTGTCCGTTTGTGCCTTATATAACTTGTTGTGCACGGCAGCAAGTACCATCGGGAAGGTCATTTGTATAGCAATATTGTTAAAAATAAATGTCATTATTGTAGACGCTGAAAATATTACCTCCGAATTAACATTAATTGGTTTGCAATTTATTAATAATTTTTTTTGTTGTTTATTAACTATCATTAATTAATATTAATTGGTTTCAAATTAATATTTTCTGGTTTATTAACTATCATTAATTAATAAATTAATTAATATTAATTGGTTTGAAATTAATATTTTTTTGGTTAATAAACCAACATTAATTAATATTAATAGGTTTGAAATTAATATTTTCTGGTTTATTAACTATAATTAATTAATAAATTAATTAATATTAATTGGTTTTAAATTAATATTTTTTTGGTTAATAAACCAACATTAATTAATATTAATAGGTTTGAAATTAATATTTTCTGGTTTATTAACTATAATTAATTAATAAATAAATTA
Organism: Synanthedon vespiformis; assembly: GCA_918317495.1. NCBI lineage: Eukaryota > Metazoa > Arthropoda > Insecta > Lepidoptera > Sesiidae > Synanthedon > Synanthedon vespiformis. The sequence continues at coordinate 226,795 of OU906947.1, read as the reverse complement.
ATATTAATTGGTTTCAAATTAATATTTTTTTGGTTAATAAACCAACATTAATTAATATTAATAGGTTTGAAATTAATATTTTCTGGTTTATTAACTATCATTAATTAATAAATTAATTATTATTAATTGGTTTGAAATTAATATTTTTTTTGTTTATTAACCAACAATTATTAATAAATTAATTAATATTAATTGGTTTAAAATTGATATGTTTGGTTTATTAACTATAATTAATTAATAAATTAATTAATATTAATTGGTTTGAAATTAATATTCTTTTTTGTTTATTAACCAACAATTATTAATAAATTAATTATTATTAATTGGTTTGAAATTAATATTTTTTTGGTTTATTGACCAACATTAATTAAAATTAATTAATTAATTATAGAATGTGGCTGATGCACGCTGAGGAGAAGAGGCGCCTCACCAAAGTTTAAAAAATATCCCCCGCCCTCCCCCCACCCCCTCCAAGTTAATGTAAATGTTTAAAGCGACTAGTAATTTCCTCAATAACATTAGTTAATTACTAAAAATAGAAGATAAAATATACATATATGAAAAGTAGCCAAGTCACTCAATTAGGCATTCAACTAACGGATTGGATTCTAAATTTAACGGCGTCTTTTAACCGACGCTTTAAAAGAAAGCAATATTGTGTATTAACATGGTTCAATAAAGTACCTCTTAGTAAACATAACATAAGTAATACGTAACGTTTTATCGGGTTTTAAAAAAAGTATCAATTGTACACGATTTATCAGTATAAACATTTTTCATTAATGATTTGATAAAAAAATTGTATAAAAAACGACTTCGATATTGACGAAGAAAAAAAATGAAGAATTGAAAACATAGTTGTTTTCTCCGACGCTTAGCTCTCAAATATCCAAAACTATGTTAGAATACGTTATGTGGATCAGTACATTTCGTAAAGCTGGATTTTATTTAACCCTCAATTAATTAATGGTCCCCAATGGCTGTGTATCGGTTCGGCGTCAGCAACATGCTAATGCTCGCGTCTACGTACGCGATCGCGCCAACACATTGCATAAATACCCGATTGTATGTGTGTGCGTTGGACACTCGGTTTTAAGTTTTCATGCACTTCTGTCGGCAGTCGTTATGACTGCCTCCGTTTTTTGTTGAAAGACTTCGTTAAATCTATTGCCTCCAGGCAACTCCCAGTGTGAAAGACAGAAATATGCTAGAGCTAGATTTAAATTTGTTTTTCTAGTTAAAATGAACGGTCCAGTTCGTCAATTGAATGTTGTGTTGTGTCAGTTATTTGGCTGCCAACTGTTGCCTCAACCAACAGTGCTCTAGTTATTTTTAGTGCATTTGCTAGGTCAGTAATCGATGTGATATACACCTCATGTTACCCAAAAGCTCGGAACAGAGAAGCACTCGTGTCATCAATATTTATTTAAATATATTATTATAAATACAATACACAGTCTACAACATTTTGTACATGAAAACAATTTTTACAAAAAAAAAAAAAAAGATATCAATTGTTTAGTTTAAGATTTTAATTTTAAAGTAAAATAGTCATTTTTTTATATTATATATACCTATATTATATTGTAATACATACGCACGCCATGGGATAGATTTTCAACTCCTTTTTTATGTAATTTATTTGTACGTTATTTAACTACCTCTATTGAATTTGTAAATTTTGCCGCTGATATCGACTAATAAAAAAAAAATGATATTACTTTGAATGAGTGACAATGAATTGAACTATTAATGAATTTGCTTTTGTGTCAATAATTTTGTGTCCAATCCATTACAACCAAATAACAAATTGCCTGATTGCCATCTCGCCTGAAATCCGAAATGCCTTAGTACCAGATTGCCTGAAAATTGAAAGTATTTTGTTTATCAGAGCCAACTTTGTTATTTGAAAAGTTGCAATTGCAAAAAAAGTTAACATAAAAATAAAAAAAACATGTGCGGCTTACCTTTGTAATTAAAAATTAAGGCAACTTGGAATTCAGGCGAATTGGGAATCAGTCTTTTTGGGATTTAGTCTGTTTAAAATTCAGTCCATTTGGGATTCTGGCGTATTCACATTTCAGGCAATTTGAGAATTGGCTGTAATGGACCGGACGCATAATTTAATTGGGCTTGACGACAAAGAAGGTCTAAAATGAAAAATGACGAAATATCAAATGGTTCGAAATTAAATTAAATTCTTTTGCATCACACTTTTCTCTTCATCTCCCTCTACTTTTTCGATTAACTTCTTCTTTTCAGCAATCGTCGAGCATTTATAACTTTTAGGACTCGTAACTAACACAAACTTACAAAAACAAAGGCTTGTGTACATACAAGTTTGAACTTCTTCTGCAACTTTGAATTGTCGAGTATTTGACGCCGATGAGTTCAAATTAACGCGTCGTTTTTACGTAGCGATGTTTTCTTTCAGTTCGAATTACCAAGTGCATAAAAATGTATTGATTTATTTCGAAATATAAAGAGGGATTTTCTAGGGAACTCGTGATAACTTTGAATTATAGAGAGGTTCGAATTATCGCAGGTTTGAATTAACGACAGTCGACTGTATATGTATATATTTTTTACTTTAGACCTTTTTCGCCAAGCTCATAAATAGTGAGTAGGTAGCCTAAAAACGAAAAGTCCTCCCTAGCAACTATGATTCTCAAGTGAACGGAGGCGCGAAGCATTTATATTTTTTTTTTTCGTTAAATTTAAGTTAGGTTTAGATAATTTTTATATTTAAACGATTTTATGATATGTAATTAATTTTAAATTCAAAACACAACAATTTCGTATGTAATTGCTTAATATATATATTTATTATTATATTATATACATATATACACGAATTCTAAAGAGCAATAAGGAGCAATTTTTTATACTGTATATATATACATATGTATGTATATTTGTAAGAACGTGTATCGTATTATCATACTTAATTATTTACCTAATGTTAATTGTTGACAAAATGTGTGCGTGTGCTTTTTATTTCATTCTTATACATTCTTGGTTTGTTTTTTTTTTTATCATTATACATGTACTGTACTGTAATATTGCCGAAACACTCGTACTTACTGTCCACTTAACGGCAAAACGCCCAAGAGCTTACCATTTTTTTAATGTAACGTTATACAAGATCTCGTATTTTTTTTTAAATGTAGTATACTTAATAAGAATCGGCGGCTTAACGCAACCCCAACTAATTGTACTTAGGTAACGGTAAGAGGTTAAGTTATATTGTCCCGAGTGCACTGAGAGTTTGGCCTGAGTATTTGTCATATGATTTCGCGATATTGGGCGGCGATCGCGCGATGAAAATAAAAATAGAGACAATCTTACAAACAAATTGGCTAAGGTACTATAATATTAACTAGTAACAGTTTGAAAACATTTTAAATGAAATTCACTAATCGTTGATCGCGCGATTGTTATAGTAAAGGTCAAAATCGCGACGCGTTTTAAGATGGCAATAATGTATGTTAGCAATAAAATATATATAAAAAAGGGTGAATAGTTCGGTAAATAAAAGCAATTGAACCAGGGTTATTGCGGATATTGGCATCCGCAAACGCGGAACTTCCGCATCGATTTAGATTTACTTAAATCATCTAGAATGAATTTTATTACGTAATAATTTTTTTTTTCCTAATTTTGTACGCAGTTTATTTGAAACCGGCTGGTGCCGGCGACTTCGTCTGCGTTGAAAAATAAAAAAATATATAAATAAGCAATAATATGGCGTTTCACCTTTTTATTTTGTTTTAGTTTAGATGATCCCTCGGGATCGGGAATAGTTCTTTTTTTCTAGATGAAAGGTATTCTATGTAAGAAAGGTCTTGTATCACTGACAACGTAAAGTAATCCCTGAGTAATTAAGGCGTGGAAAAGTGACAAGACAGACACGAGTTATTTTCACATTTATAATATTAGTGTTTTTGATATTTTGACAATTCTGCACTCGCAACAACCCTGACAGTGTGTTGTATGATTGCCAACAGATAGCCAGGCCTTCCTTTTGATGCTCGCGGTATTTTTTTTCTAACAAGTATTATTTTGTCAAGTTTGAAACTAAACATTAATAATATTACACCGAACTTTTGGAATATGTGTAAAAGATCTCTTAATTTTGTGACTGATTTTAATTTTTTTTACCGTATACGTTTTAGGATATAATTTCTTAGGTAAGTCACTTAGCTGCTATAGTTAGAATATAAGTTTCTCATTTGTAAATATTATGACATTATATATATATATATATATATATATTATATATACATATTGATGAATTAATAAATCTGTATAAAATAATAATAAAGTGACAAAACAAAGCGAACAATCTAAAGAGACTGGAAAAACATTCAAGTGTGCACCAGATAAAAATTTATATATCTCTCTATTGATTGCAACTAGTACTGTACTTAAAGTCATGTTTTATTACATTTTTTTTTAGTTTACAATTTAATTAGATAATATTTTTACATATTTTTAATACTAATTTAACAAATTGAACCGGTAATTTGAAGAAGGGAATAAATCACAGACATTTTGACTTAAGAACGCTTCTGTCGGCTTTAAGAACTCAACAAAACCGTTTTTGCTACCAAGATATGAGTGCTGACTAATTTGCTTTCTATTGCTTTGTGATTTGATTTATTTTTCATAAATATTTTAGGCCATTTGATGAGAATGCAGTTAGCTATACTACCTGCATTTGGTCACGTAATCACGCACGTCGTGGCTTCGTGAAATATAACGCTCAGTGTTTTTACTGCTGTTAATATTTATTATGGAACTACGTTTTTTGTGTTACTCGAGGCGTCCATTGCCATTATTGACCATTATTGACAGCGGATAAGGACAAGTCTTGTCCCACCATTTGCCGTCAGAGCAGAGCCAGCCGCCCTCTCATTGACCCAACGTGTGGTTCTGCCTTATCAATCGGCGCCCCACGTTCGTGGCAGGCGGTGGTTGGCTCGCACAGATACTTTCCGAAGCAAAAGTCATACGAGACCTACGCTGCCTACAACGAAAGCCTATAGTAGTAAAATACCAATAAACCACAAAAAGATGAAAGATGTTTGCAAAATCATTCAATACATAGAGGAAGAAAAGAAAGAGTTCTTATTGACGTGGTCAAAGTGCATGATGGTTTTAAACACAACACAGTAACTATTCTTTTTTAAATTTTGAAATTTTATTTTATAAGTATGGAAAAGGAAATAAATCTAAATTATTGGAATGATTATACCAAACTACTGAAAACCTTTAGACATTATTTTCTTTCTATGTAGAAGTTACACAGTTTTTTTAATTGCTACAAAATCACTGGACGTATTTATTCCCTTCTTCAAACTACCGGTTCAATTATATATGCGTTTTTTATCAAACTTTACCATTGATATATATTGATATTAATCATACAGTAATACTTAAAATAGGTCTGTTTTTACCAAGGCCAAAAAAATTGGCGTCTGTATTAATTTCAATGAATTCTTAACAATCAATAGAATCAATAGAAACATTGTTTTTAACAAATATTTGAAATACCGAGTAGTATATAACGGCTATAATATTATCAACTTGTCTATTGTCTATAATTTATTTATATAAAAACCTTGTCATAATAATATAATTGAAATATCTCCACTTGTACGTTTTAAATATGAAATTATAAATGAAATGAACTATTTTTATATATGGAAAGATTTTCCCGGGTATGGTTGAGTTAACTGACAGGCATGTGGGGGTGGTTGCGATGTCAGTATGCCATTGGCTTGGCACACGGCTTTACGTGCTATCGAGAACAACTGGTTCCCCTAGTTGCAGTTAGCGAGAGGTGTAATGAAATGCTCAAAGAGTGAACCTTATTTTACATCAGAATTCAATACTTGTATGTAATGAATTTCTTTTTTTATTGTTTCAAATGTATAATGTACATATCAGTATTTTCTTTTTGTAAAGAGCGGTTCTATGTAATAGTGTGCTATTTTATATCTGACACGTTTATTTCCAAATGAATTTAGATATTTTTTTTGTCTATTTAAATAAAACGCGCATAATATTACGTGGAATTGTCTCTGAGAGCGCTTCGACTTCGAATGGACTATATTTTGTGACAGATTGAATGAAATGATAATAATGAGTTAATGAAATGAATTAGTTGTGTGCTTAGCACATTATTGATATCGTTCAATACCAAACTAGTAATAAATTAAATGCATTTTTAAATAGTTGCTTTTTTTTTAATCAAATTTCTTCCCTTCGTTTTCCACAGGAGTTATTCGTACTCGTAAGTCTCGTATGCAGTGGCACAGCGCTTTCAGCAGATATCTATAATAATTTGAATTTCAACTTCAAGATTGAAGTTTTCGAAATCTTGATTAAATTAAACGTCCTCCGCCGCGTCTGTCTGTTCGCGATAAACTCAAAAACTACTGCACCGATTTTCATGTTATGGATAGAGTGGGTTTAGTATTTATAATTTACAAAGTTACGCGCGCGAAGTCGCGGGCAGCAGCTAGTTTACAATAAAAAAAGGACTGTTCGTCAGAAGTGTAAACTTACCTTCACAAATATGTTTAAAAAATCCATAGATTACTTTTCAAAATGGAGTTGTACCATTTTGAAATCTTGAATGAGCTTTTCCAAACAATCTAAAGATCTCTTGGGTGAACCATAAATAACTTAATATTATTATTAGTAAGATTTATACGGGTGCCTAATGTATGACTTGATACACCTCACAAGTGAAACCTGGGTGTATGACCCAGGTTTCACTTTAAAAAATATCATAGACATGTTATAGCCGTTATAATTGAATAGCACTGTTGTGCTGTTGTTTTTCGGTGAGTGAGTGAGTGAGGCACACCTGATATCCCCTTGTAATTCCTCCCCTTCTTCACCATCTAATTCATCAAGTTAACCGTCAGTCTAAGGTACAAACGCTCTAATTTGTTATATTAAAATATTTACTGTAGTGTCCGTTTTAATGTTAAATATTCGCCAGGCGAGTTGGAGGGCTACAAGTTGCGGCGCACGAGACTGTTCCGACGCCAAAGTCGCGTCGCGCCCGAAGACCGCGAGATGACGAAGCAGGTGTCCGAGCCGGGACCGGCCACCGTCTGCCGCAACTTCCAGAGGCACCAGTCCTACCCGCAGTACGCCCCCAAGGTGCCCCCTCCTTTCTCTCGCAAGTAGTCGAATCTCCCCCGCCTCTTTAAGACTGGAAGTAATATTGTGCGCTCACGCAGAACTGGCGGTCGGTCGCAACGGAGACGGACGAGGCGGCTCAGACGTCGACCGCGTCCGAAGCGGGTCAGAGCTCCGCGCACCGAGCGAGCCACACGCCCGCCGTCAGGTCCGGCCCACCTCTCAGCTGCAACTTCTGCTGGAACACGGTCGACGACAACGGGCGCATCCTGCGACGGAAGACGCAGTACCACTGTCCCGAGTGCCGGACCAACCTGTGCATAGTTCCCTGCTTTCACGAGTACCACGACAGCTCCGATGTCGCGGAACCTCCCTCCTATAAGCGCAACGCGTCGGGCTTTTGTAAATAATTTCATAACTATATACGTATTACCTCTCTTGGACGATCGAAGTGACTTGATCAGTGAAAAACTGAGATTTTGTATAGAAATTAAGCGAAGGTGATTGCCAAATCGCTGTTATTTTAAAAAAAAAAATGTTGTTATAATATATAATTATATATGTATTGTATATGTACCTAATTAATCGTAAAAATAAATAGAGATTATCCTTCCACGGATACCATCATAGAGTACCCCTAAGTATATTTTTCGATAAAATGTTTTCAAAAATTATTTTGTATACAAGACAGGTGTGAGTCACTGGAAATTGAACGTTTAAATTCAAACTAAAGAGTAGATATATATTGATATTTTTATAATTAAATCATCTACCTTTATAACTAATGCCTATTGTAGAGTTTTCAACTCGTTGTTTGTTCGTTGTTAACAATATATTATAATATTATATAATATTTACATGTTGAAGAAAAATTATTGTAGTAGTTGTACCCTTAACTTCAGGTTCGCGATGTCGATTTCTTATGGTCAGTAGCACTACCATTAGTTTATGACTACCGAAAGCGCTAGCGAGAGATGAACGAGAACGTAAAATATTTGTATGAAAAATTGTACAGCGCCTCTAGCGGTCACGCAAAGAACTAAAACCGGTAACATGAGTTGTATAAGTGAAAAACCTATCGAATGTAGTCGCTAGCGACCATTAGCGACTGACGTTTAACTTGACATTTCTATACAAAATCGGTACCATGAGTTACAAATTTGACTGATGCTCTCGAGAAATACCGTAACGTTAGTAGTTAAATCATTCACTAGCACATTGAAGGGTGAAAGGTTCGTTATCGACAGACGTAAACTAACGTAAGATTTCGATAGCAAGTCATGGTAGTGCTACTGATTACATTTAGACGCAACGCACCCACTACGAGATTTAAGTTGGCAATTGGCAATAAAATATAAGACTGAATACGCTCTTCTGAATTGTCTCCCACTACGAATGTAAACAGCAGTTTAGTGTCTGAATTTATCCATCTAGTCGAGTCGTGTTCCGGTGTGATCTGACCTTTATATGTTGAATCCTTTTATTAAATGTTAGGTAAGCTACAAGATGGTATAATCGGCGCAAAACCTAATGGGCTCTGGCGATATCACGTCTCAAATATGTGCAGTAATCCATTTTGGGAGTGTTTGTGAGGTATTGCGACGCGAGGTTGGGGCAGTTAGGGAATGAGTGAGACGCAATGATAACATTTGTACGAGAGAAAGCAGGTCTGCCGTATTATTCGCAATTCTACACGAGCAAACGAAAGATACCCTCTCAAGGTATCTTTCGTTCCGTTAACAAGGCACATTAAGATTTCCGATGTTATAGTTGGATTTGGCCGCCCAAGTTTACTTCTAAACGCAGTCGACTCTCACTACCCACTTGCTTATAAATAAATATAACACTTGTTCCTCTATGTTGCTAAAATTATGGATGTGGCGTGTAACGAATAAATAAAATTCTTGTGTCAGTGTTTTTAACCAAACTAATCCGAAACTGCTTGACTGATTTTTATGATTTTTTTTTGTGTTTATTCGGTAGGTAAAACAGAATTGAGAATTGGCCGTGAACTATTTTTATACCCCTAAGTGATAAGGGTCAGCTAGTATGTGTATATAATAATAAAAAGAAAAGGAAATTGTGAACCTGGAGACAAAGGATACTTTAATGTTTAAATGTTGTATTGGGTGACTGTAGGAGACAATTAGACTGTTTGACTGATTGAAAATCACTTGAATATCTGATGTTTTGTTGCACTTGTTTCAAAGAAGATTCGTGTATCGTTTCATAAGTGTGCGCTCGAGTGAGGCTTAGGGTTGAACCACACCCTTGAACATCTTTCTCACGTCAGGAAATGACGATCCTGCCTAAAGGATATGTGGTTAAATTAAACCCTCAGTTACAAGTTGTGCCATAACTGTCTAATGTGTACTTACTTCGGAAAAAGGCGTGTGCAATGTGTAAAATCCATTGTGAGATATTGGGTGCATCGCATAGTAATAAGCCACATATATAAATAATATTATATTTTATATGAATTGATGTTTAATAAATTTAAGTACAGCATATATATTATATATGAAAAAAAGATTACTTAGCTTGTAAGAGGTCATTGAAGTTTTAAAATATTTATGGGCCGTTGAAGAAATTAGTGCACGAGTTTTATTTAGCACTGTGAAGCCGCTTTTAGACGACGCCATTTTCTTGCCAATTTCATCTACTTCTACTTAAGGACACGCTGTACGAGCGTGGGAAGTCATTTGGGAGAATTTGGTGTCTCAATTTACGATAGTGCGAATAAACTAAATTTGGAGAATGACATTTTCACTCGCGGGTTTTATTCTTGTGTACCCTATTGACTAAAATCCAAATGTTTTTCCATGAAAAAACATCCTAGCTATACCTAATGTCTACATATAAGTAAAGGCTATACTGAAATGAAATTTTAAAATTTTCGCGAGTTCAATAACTGTCGTAATTCTTGTCTTTCGTTTTGCGCATTATATGGTAAGATGAGAGAACAATTTCTTCCAAAGTCTTATGACTTCTCAAGCTCGGAATAAATTAATATAATGGAATATTTGTAATTGCAAATACGTGCAATTATTGAAGCAACACATTCAAGTCAAAACTTGATTAGAATAAGCATAATAATAATTAGGTTGATATTAACTTATCATACTTTTCATTCAATTTACAAGATTTAAAAGACGAAGACGTGAGTGGATGAAGGTGACATGTTGCATTATTCCAATTTCGAATAAATCGAGGTTAAAGTTTTACACTGAATTTTTGAGATAAGTCGCCACGGAACTGTTTTTTTGTACTAAATTATGATGAAAAGTTGTGTAAACAACCTAAAATATTAATGGTATGATAGCCAGTAAACACTAGTATTAATTTAATTAAAAAAAAAAGTGAACATAGCTCTCTCATCCATTAACAAATGTAAACTTTTCTGCACTCTGCTTTTTAAAATTAACTGTACACACCTTTTTTAACTTTTTATATTCCAAAAATGTCTTAAATCAACGATCTTAAGGTCTGTAAACATTCATATGGATATATTACCTTCATCAACGTAAAAAAAAAACGAATAAACCCAAAAATGCGACATAACGCCTTCATCCACTCACGTCTTGGATTATTGATTCAAATGTGCAAGATGACATCGTCTAAATGAGCCATTGTTCGTGTATTGTTAATGTACCTGGATGACCGAGTTAATCTCGGTGGACTTAAGAAATCGTATTCATTTTTTTTGTTTCCATCTACGTTGTTTTAAATCAGTCTAAATAAAAGTTTATATAATATGGAAAAGCAAATAATTTTAGCTCAAATCCGACATGCTGTAATAGGTATTGAACAGTTACTTACGTAAAATAAACCTTTTTTTTAATTATAAACATGCTTTTCATTTTGTATACTTCATTACTAACCCTTAAAACATTATTGGGCTTTTAAAATTCACACTTTTAGTATAAATTAGCCGATGCCCGCGACTTCGTTCGTTTAAGAGTTACGGAGGAACATACATACATACCTAAAAATACCTACACTTAGAGATTTATTATGAGTATTGATTGATGATTATTTTAATTCAATTTCAAACGAAACTAAATAAGACTTGGAATAAAAACACATTTTCACTTTGAACCTTTTTATTCACTTACATTAAAATCACATCTGTATTTTTTCGATAAACATCATATATTTGTCTATAAACTATAAATAGAATAGTTAAAACTCTAGTTCTGACGTTAAAAATAAATTACATATAAAAATTCTTATGCATTCTTAAACAAATGCAGAACGTCAGCTATCGGAGCGTTTGGGCTCCAATGTTACTAGAAAATTAAGACTGAAAGATACAACACGACACACAGATTTCATTTATTATATTCACGACATTTGGCTACATATCAAACGAATACAGTAGACACCGCTTCTAATATAGAAGCGACTGTTTCTATTCAAAACCAATGAAAATTATTATCTACGGCGATTATTACGGCGGCAACTGGAAACCACCTCTTACCTAAGTATATGAAACTAATTCCATTTTGCCGCCGTCGCCTTACAATTTATTTATTATAATTATTCGTAAAAAAAGTCAACAGAGTAAAAATAGTTCATGAAAAGTTTTTTTTTTTTTTTTTTTTTAATATAAATAATCTACCTATTTCCGTTGATTTGAAATAAACAATTAATTGATGCCAAGTATTCACTACATTTCTTCAAAACAACGGACGCTAAATAAAAAAGAAACATTGACACTAAAAACTCTCTTAATGCACAAAAATAAATAAATTAATAAATAGGTTTACACTTACGTCAAAAATAATAATAATAATAATAATAAAACGTACAATACCAGTACGACATGAGGCTTAATATTATTCGGGTCTTTGAACAGACCTCGACGCGTAGAAAAACATTTAAATATAATAATACAATTCAAACATTTAAAGTAACAATTGTTAAATCAACACCTATTCAACACGTATCTACTTATTTATGAATAAAAGCCTTTTTCAAAGACAATCAACTGGTCAGAGTCGCCTTTTTGTCGTTGATTTTTTAATTATTGCACGCTCACTACGTATCCTATTAGGAAGGAGGTGTCCATATGTTTGTACGGCCCCCCGTTACAATACCACACATTACTATATATATGTATTTATCATTATCATTTTTTCACTATATTTAATGTAAAAAAATATAATCCGCACTTACAGTGAAAATTAAACTTACAATTATTACATCGAGTTGAATCTTTCAGTGAACATTTATCATACTAACAGCCTTAGTATTCATTAAATATATATTTTTAATATATATATATATATATATATATATATATCACAATCGCTGTCAGACTTTATCAAAAGGTCGGGGGTAAAAGCGCAACTTGGCTGGCGGAAACAGAGAATGAAATGGGAACAGATCTCTCTCTCTCTCTCTCTCGAGTTTCATTCGTCGCCAAATAAATTTTAAAAAAGGCTAGTATAAAAAGTACGTAAGAAAAGAAGGGAGGCAATTTTATTTAATACTGCATTTAACAATTTATTTTGTATTCGATACTCCATTTAGTGAGTTTCTAATACAAATCTATACATTTTATACTACATTTTATTGCTCACCATTTTGTATATATTATTATGTCGCAGTATAATCGAAAAAATAAAAAAAATGGATTTTTGCAAAAATCCTTGTATTGCAAAACACCGTATAATAGAAAACTAATAACGAATTTTGTAATCATCCGTGGTACTGTCAGGATCTTTGCAAAAATCCAATCAGTTTTACGTATAAGTTAACTGTCATAAGTCTTGAGCGCTGATTGGCCAACCAGGGCCCGCAAAAGTGTGGTTTTGCTGTGGTTATCGACTCGATGCGATTATAGACTCGACAATTGTCTACTTTGGTATTCACTAAGCACATGTCAAAATGTCTATGACGTTTTTTCCATAGTTATACATGTCGATGAAGTTATTGGCGCGTTATTGTGTGGTTTTTAGTTTGACAAAGTACTATTTCTTATTTAATGTCGACTCTGAAGTCGACACGTTTTTAAAAACCACAGATAGAGAATAGGCCCGCTGAACAGAGAAGCTATACATCATTGACCAATCAGCGTTTCATTTTCTAGTCGTCCTAAACAATTTGGGATTTTTGAAAAGATCATGAATGTGCGTATTTATTATGTCTCGGATGATTACAAAATCAAGTGTCACCTGTCACATTACTGTATGTACTGTCAAGAAATTCAAAAGTGGACGTGAATAAATAGTTTATTTACATAGTTAGTTGAAACTTTTACAATTTCGAAAATGCTCTTACAATTGAAAAAAATAAAAAACACGCTAAAGAGACCTATTATTGACAGGCGATTAATGCTCAAAAAACCATTTTTTTTCAAAAACGCTGATTTATTTATTGCTAAACAAACGCTTGTACCTGTATCAAATTTCAACTTTGAAAATGACGTGTTTCCATACATACATACAACCGTTCATCCCTTATAGGGAAAAATCGAACCCTTATAGGGCAATTGTACCCCCTTTAGGGGTAAAATCACTGCCAAATTTTCAATTTTATTTTAATATTATTATTATTTATAATAATGAATTATAATACCGCTGACCCAAACCCAAGTAATACAAACGTGGGCTATTAAAATTCAGGGAAAAAAAATTGTTTCTTCGGAACAACCAACTTCGGAAACTATTTGTGGTTTTTTTTAATATTGAATTACATTTTAAATGTGCGTATTGAATATTTTGCATTTATTTATTTTTTATATTCACTTGGACGTGTCTGAGTCTAAATTAATATTAAAAGAGATTTAAATAAATTTCATTATAAATTAAATTCCCATAGATTAATGAAAAAACAAATGTTTTAAAAGCTTGGGTTGCGACATGTCTGATCGTTTTCAAATCAAAATCAAAATATTTATGTTTTTATATACAAATAGCACTAATTGCCCACCAATGAATCGTGCGACTGTCCTTTAAGTTTCTTGAATTTACCAATGGTAGTAGGGGAGCCCACGATGCTAAATGTGGAGTCACTCGAGCGCCGTTATATTATGATGAGGGGGGAGCGTTTACAGGCTTTCAAAAGCAAAAGTCTGTAGACGCTGTATTAAGAAAAGTCCTCCAAATAAAGTCAGTCCCTATGAAAATCTGACGCGCTCGAGTAAATCCCAAATCACCTCTTGAGCTCTCCTACTATAAATACAACTGTTTGTGTTTATTAGCTATGTCCACACTGTGCCGTCCTTTTTTGTCCATCATGTTGAAACACGTGCGAAGATAATTTAAGTGTGGACATAGCTTATAATAGCCTATGTCTATTCAACTTTCGTTTAGCGCAAATCAGTTATTGAATGCGTCAACAAACGCAACACCTACATTTATAGTCGTACTTTCTGTCTGCTTGTTGAAACAATATATGCGACGATAACATTTCACTCGGTTGGAATATGTGCAGCTTTCTTGGTCATAAGAAATTCCACGAGAAAAAAGAACCAAACGGAAGTTTTCAAGTTTTATTATTTCGATCCCAAACTTGGGCAACGCTCTTTTTCTTGAACAAAAAATGGCACAGTGTGGACATACCTAGCCATTTAGTGTCATGTCCACATTAACCTTTCGTATGTCTAACTAAGCGAAGATGTGCACTGAAATTTAAACACCGTCTGTGTGTCAGATAGTTCATTTCGTTTAACCAGCCGTTTAAATATGAGCACGGACATACGAAAGATTACTTGAGAATCAGAGAGAGAAAGTACAAAAGGTTTTTTTTTTAGTATTGATTATGTGGACCATTTGTATTCGTGGTCAAAGCGCTCCTCGAGAGCTTTAAGCTCCTCCTCCAATATCTGAAATTTTCAAAACAACGAAATTTCAATTTATTTTCAATTTTCAATTTATTTTATTTTTATATGTATCCGTGTCCAATGTTGCAAATAAACTCTTTTTCTATTATATTATTTCTATTCTATTGGGTGCATAAAAAGGTCAAGTCGGGTTATAGCTAAGTTTGATGTGAATTATGAAAATATATACATACTTGATCTTCTTCCGATAGTGTTGCGCCTTCGTGGAGCTCTTCGCTTCGACTGGCTACAGGTTCCTGTTCATGGGAGGAAAAAAAAACTTACTTAGCTTAATATTGTTCAATATAAGGGATATACTTAAGCCCTATGGCAGCACTTGTGGCGCCACCTACCATCGAGTGGACCGACAGCCTGCCCGTGCGAAGTCTAGTACATATAACTCTATACTAATATTATAAAGAGGAAAGATTTGAATGTTTGTTTGTATTGAATAGGCTCCGAAACTACTGGACCGATTTGAAAAATTCTTTTACCATTAGAAGCCGACATAATCCGTGATGAACATAGGATACTTTTTACTTCGGGAAAATGCTTCATTCCTACGGGAAATCTAAAATAAAAGTATATACTAGCGGCTTGGCCCGGGAGATAGAGTCATCTATCCAAAATACGGTAGATGGCGTTTTATACTTTTCTACGCGGACGAAGTCGCGTGTAACAGCTAGTATAGTATAAAATAAATGTGTTAGTTACACCATTTAATAGCATTAAAACAATGGAAAGATTCACGAAAAACTACATATTATATAAATTAAAGAAAATTAATTTTCTCATACATTTTGCTTAGGACGAGTTTTCATTCTGAGACTTTGCGAAGTTCGCCGAGGCAGCTGGTTTATATAATGAACTATAGTGACCCGCTCCCGGCTTCGTCCGGGGTGTAATTTAATATATCCTATCTTTTAAGTTGGACCAAATTACACATAGTTACGAAATTTTTTATCAAAATTGGTTCAGTAGTTTCGGGAGTTCATCGAGAACAAACATTTGACTGCCCAAATATTACTAGTTAATTTAGAAAGTTGACCCCCTAGAGTTCAGCTAGAGCTATAGTGTAATACCTGGGGAGAGGCGTCGTCGCCACGCGTCGACGGGCCGGGCACTGGCGCGTTGGCAACTAGTTGGAGTGGGAAATTCAAATCTGCGCCCACGTTGGTGGCGCACGCGACGCGAGGATCCAAGTTCGCCACGAGCCCCTGCGCCACGTACGGCACGCCTTGCCCTTCCACCACCAGATTCTGCGGCACATTCACTCTTTACTAGCCGGTGCCCGCGACTTCGTCCGCGTTCAAAAAGAAAATCCTGGGTCTCGCAAGTCTAAATGCTTATAGTTCGCGTATTGTATTAAGGTTTGAAAGCGAAACTAGTGG
Source organism: Synanthedon vespiformis (assembly GCA_918317495.1). Lineage (NCBI taxonomy): Eukaryota > Metazoa > Arthropoda > Insecta > Lepidoptera > Sesiidae > Synanthedon > Synanthedon vespiformis. Next base: position 210,418 of record OU906947.1, on the reverse strand, counting down.
GGGCAATCGGCGTATGTGTACAATTGAGCACAAAATTGCTATGGGAAATGATTATTCTTTTCTTATTACGTATTTTTTTACCTTTTGAAATGAACTTATAGGAAGATAAAGCGTTCGGCTGTGATTGGTGGAGATAACAGACAATGTGAGTGTACACAGTACATGTACTACAATAAAAAGTGTAGATTGAGGTGTAGTGTAGGGTTGTGGGTAAGTACGTAGGTATTACTATTATATTTTACAAAGCTAAAAGTAGCGTAGAATGAACGTTCATTATTGTATACGCCCACTCAAGATTTGCTGTCCTTGTCTTTTGTATGGAATTGTGTGAAAGAGAGAGCGCTATATTAGTTCGTTTAAATGAACAAACTGCAACTTAACATATATTATAGGCAGTGTTGATATTCCTTCTATTAAATAAACGTGCGATGTCGAGGATGAACGTTTTTTTATGCATTTTTTATTACTAATACGATAAAACAATCTGTACGCAACTGTACCCAAGAGACACGAGACGCGCGAACGAAGTGCGGGAAGGGAAGAGCGATTGAGTCTACCAATAACGTGTCGGCACACGCTATTGGTAGACTCAGCCGCTCACGCTCAAACACCTAAAAATAGAGTTCTGCGTATGCCTCTTCCACATTTTTTTTTTATTAGAGATGGGTTTGCTCTTGGCCAACAATCAGCTGGGTAGCAAGGGTAGCCTAAGATGGAGCGAGCTCACCCAGAAGATGCCTATTCACTCGAACTTTGAAAAGATTAGGGTTACATGAGCTCGGAAACACAGACGCAGGCAGGGAGTTCCAAACCTTGGCGATGCGCATTATAAAAGTAGTTTCAAAGCGCTTGGTTCGAAAAGCGGTGTGAGCTCATGCAGCCCCTGAGCACACTCACCGAAGTATATCTTATAAAAGACACATAGACTGGCAATTTTGCGTCTATGTGCCAGACTCTGCATCCTAGATTTTAAAAAAGTACAGTCGCCTATGAGTCTCTTAGCTCTGCGTTCTACCGAGTCGAGTGCGGCAAGTTGGTATTGCCGAGGAGTCTTAATTCGCTACGCGAACTATATCTACCAAGTTTCATGAATTCGTTTAAGAGTTATGGAGGAACATACATACATACAATACCTACACTTACAGATTACAGTGGAAAGAGTACATACGTTCGTTAACTGTTGCACGTTGACATCTGGCACGATGGTAATATGGGGTGGTGCAGCCATTGCTTCTGAAAAAAATATATAATACAATCAAAATCGAATTGGACAAATATAAAAGTGGAGATTTAAGAGGGGACGCGGATTTAACAGGAGAATCTGAAAAATATATATTTGAAGAAACTATTATTGCCATCGTGCTATAGGGACAAATGCAGCTCAGACCGATTATACCTACAACATTTTTGACTAAATCGAGGTTTCGTATTCCCCTGTTTTCTCCTCTAAAAATTGAGCCTATCGAATAATTTTTACACTAATATTTTCAAGAAGAACTAATCTATGTCCCTATAAGTCTTTCAAATTCGTTTAATAGTCGTCTCGATTAGGGTGACATAAAAGGGAGTCATATTTTCTTATGTAATTAGTTGGTGGGAAAAAAGAAATAATAGGGGATTTTATAACAAAAAATTTTTGCTCTAGCTAGAAGGATTATTCAGGGAGAAAACGGGGGATTACATTTGTATGGAAAAACGCTGGCAGCGTCCCCTGTTAATATAAGTTCAAAGAATACGCACCATAGGTTTCGTGTATCACAAATATCGGAGCGTCGCGTCTGCAGTAATGCTGAAAAAAAAAATTTCATTATATATTTAAAACAAAACAACACTTTTATAAAGCTTAAAGAGTGCTTTAATTGAGAGCCATTGGGAATATTAAAGACAAAGCACTTAATAACTCTTTTTAACAAAAAATGAACCGACTTCAATCCGTCTTTTGGTATTTTCTCATGGACGCCATTGTCAGAGGTGGACCAAATTGAAATGGGACCACACGGGAAGCGCTGGCTTTCAAATAAAATGAGAATCATCAAAATCGGTACACCCTGTCGAAAGTTATGAGCTAAACGAACTTGGGAAAACATTGCAAGTAGATGAGGCGACAGTTTCAAAACGTTTAAAAGTTTTATGAATGATTCACATGCAATTCTGAAAAACAAAAAAAAAAACAGCGAGAATTTATTCAAGGTGTAATATAAAAAATTATTTCCTTACCATCTCCTCCAGGGGTGGACCCTGGAATTCCACAGGGCCCTGGAATCCGTAAAGAGGCAAACTCGCCGTTGGCCTACAAAACCAACACACACACAATCAATATATTATAAAACAAAGTCTCCGCTACGTCTGTCTGTTTGTTCGTGATTAACTCAAAAACTACCGCACCGATTTTCATGCTGTTTTCACCAATGGATAGACTGGTTCTCGAGTAAGGTTTTGGTATATAATTTGTATCCGTGCGAAGCCAGGAACAGGCCGCTAGTCTATACTATCTATACTGATATTATAAAGAGGAAAGATTTGATTGTTTGTATAGAATAGGCTCCGAAACTACTGGACCTATTTGAAAAATTCTTTTACCATTAGAAGCCGACATTATCCGTGATGAACATAGGATACTTTTTACCGCGGGAAAATGCTTCATTCCTACGGGAAATCTAAAATAAAAGTAAATACTAGCGGCTTGGCCGGGGAGATAGTAAATGGTGTTTTATACTTTTTTACGCGAACAAAGTCGCGAGTACCAGCTAGTATATTATACATAAATAGTGTTAAATAGTTTTTTCAGGAATAGATATTGGATATGTGTAGGCATAGAGAGCAGAGAAGCGATCGTGTCGCTAGTTGACACAATAATTCAAGACGTGAGTGGATGAAGGTGTTAGGTCGCATTTTTGGGATTTTTCGTTTTTTTGCGTTGACGAATGTAATATGTCCATTTGAATGATTACAGACCATAATAAGATTACCGATTTAAGACATTTTTGGAAAATAAAAAGGGTGTTATGTACAGTTAATTTTAAAAAGCAAAGACTGCTGAAAAGTTTACTTTTGTCAATGGAAGAGGGAGCTATGTTCACTTTTTTTTTTTAATTAAAATAAATAATAGAAGCGTTTAATTGCTGTCTATGCCATTCATATTTTAGGTTTTTTTTTTACAGAACTTTGCATCACAATTTAGTGCAAAACTCAGTTCGGTGGCGACTTACGAGTATCTCAAAAAAATTAAAAGTAAAAATTTTAACCTCGATTTATTTAAAATTGGAATTATGCGACATACCACCTTCATCCACTCACGTCTTCAATTCATACTGCTACAATACAACTATGGATTTCACACATTCTTTACTACCTTTTACCATTAATTCCGCCATTATTCCGTTTTAGGCGTACTTTCATGTGCCGCTTTGGCATTTGTGAAGCAAAATCCATAGTTGATTGTGGATTGATGTAATAATGGATAAGTTGTAACGATGAATGATGAAGGTCCTCCTTAAGCCAACCAATCTCAATTGGAAGCAGATTCAGTTAACTTACAGACTGATTGGGTTGAGAGGTGGCGGAATGGCACCAATGGGGAACGGCACAGGGACCACGTTGTTTATTTGGGGGCTCGGGTGAGCCACCAAATTGGGGCCTGGACAAACACAATATCATAATATCATACACATTTATTTAAGTAACGCGACATTTTTGCATTGACACCAACAATGGGATACTTACGGACTTGGGGCGGGGGGAAATTCCTGTAAAAGTTAATGGGGAGCGGCAGAGACACGGCCTCCTGTTGTCTGTGGCTCGCCTCCATTTGACGAGCCCTGCGAGTCACAGAACGAACACTATTAATCAATACTAACACACCAACGTATACGTAGAATCCGATTGGAACTTGTCTGTAAGCAACACTCACCGAACCATTTCGTCTTCGTAGTGAGCAAAGTTGCATCTCTCGCCTCGAGGGCAGATGTTGTTCCTGAGAAAGTCGCGACAGAGCACTGTCTTGTATCTGTTGACGCGCGGCGCGTGCGCATTATTGCCGCTTACTACTGAAAAATATATATAAGTTCCTCCTTTTTGAACTGGTATTACAATTATGCGCTAAATTTTAATATTTCTGTTTACTACCTGCCGCTTCCTCGGGCATCGGCTCAGTCTTGTTCTGGACGTCGATGACTTTCTCCATATATCTCACCAGGCCGGTGACGACGTCCTTCAGCGCCATCATTATCTCCGCCAACTCCTCCCATTTCGGACTTGGGGCATCTGGAATGGAAACAATTGTACACCAATTATCTACATCACTAAAAAGTCGACCAGATTTATGGATTTACAAAAGGTCAGACTTTCAAATGGTCAGATTTGGTACAGTCTCTATTGAAATTACAAGTGTAATTGATGGATAACATACAGTATCCGACTAGAAGACAGAGACGCTATTTACAATTTACAACTTTTAACAGAAAATAAAACGACTTCGAACAGTCTCATGGTCTTTTCTCATGGATGCCATTGTCAGAACTAGACCAAATTGAAATGGGACCAGCACCAGATTTTTAAATAAAAAATAATCATCAAAATCGAAAGTTATGAGGTAACAAACATTAAAAAAAATACCCATCCCCTCCCTTATCCCTTAATCCTTCTATGGTCGGCAGCGCACTTGTAGCACTTATGGCGTTGCTTGTGTTATAGGCGACGGTAGCCACCTACCATCAAGTGGACCGTCAGCCTGTCTGTCAACCGTAACATTAAAAAAAAAACAGTCGAATTGAGAGCCTTCTCCTTTTTGGAAGTCGGTTGAAAACAGTTCGAAGTGAGACTCACCCAGACTTGTGTCAATGTTGGTGAGCCTTTGGAAGTGCGCGTCCATCTCGAGGAGGTTGCAGGGATCGCCGGTGCGGTTCAAGACGACGAACAGATCCTGCACCGACTGCACGAAGGACTGCGGCGTCTGCAGCTTGTCGATGACGCTCTGCATGTGGCTCTTGTGGCCGGTGTCGCCGTAGAGCAGAGCGCTCCACTGGTCGGGCGCTATGCGGAGGCCGGCCTCCGTCGCTATCTGCACTATTTGCGCGTCGTGCTCGCGCCGCAGCGCCTCGTAGTTGCGGAACTCCTCCTTCAGTTGCATCAGCGACGAGTTCAATTCGCGTTTCGACACCTGAACACAATCACCACACACTACATACATCGATTGTTTGTTGGTTCTCGAGTAAGGTTTTGGTATATAATTTGTATCCGTGCGAAGCCAGGAACAGGCCGCTAGTCTATACTATCTATACTGATATTATAAAGAGGAAAGATTTGATTGTTTGTATTGAATAGGCTCCGAAACTACTGGACCGATTTGAAAAATTCTTTTACCATTAGAAGCCGACATTATCCGTGATGAACATAGGCCACTTTTTACCGCGGCAAAATGCTTCATTCCTATGGGAAATCTAAAATAAAAGTAAATACTAGCGGCTTAGCCCGGGAGATATATACTTTTCTACGCGGACGAAATCGCGAGCACCAGCTAGTACATTATATTAGTACCTTGAAGCAGGAGGCCCTGTACAAGAGCTGCACCACGTGGCCGATGCTAGTCTTGGAGGCTTGCGGGAACTGCTGCTCCATTCTTTGCACAACGAACATGACGAGCACCTGAGGACAAAATGAGTATAGTTAAGGCGCGAAAAAGTAACAGACAGAAGAGGGAACTGTGGGCTCACTTTTCTGGATATCGCTGAACCGTCTTCCAAAGCCAGCAGCACGAGTTTAAGGACCTCCTCCTGCATCGCCGGGCCCAGGAACTGACAACCGCGCGCTCTCACGGCCGCCCACAGGTGGGCGCTCAACTGTTGCGGATGCTGGACAAAAGGTTAAGTGTTGAAACATGAAAACGAGTGTAGAGTACGAGAGACAGGACGCCCCACAGCTACAGCTTACCTGATGCTGTAAAATGAGCTCCATTACGGTCCTCTCGCCCAACGACCTGGCGGCCCTGGCGGCCTTCCCGCGGCCCTCCTCGTCGGTGATGGCGCATTGGAATAAAGTGACTAGTTTGCGTTGCATCGGCCTTGAAAGCCTAAGGCCTGACACGTTGTTATTTACTGAAATTTACAACAATTTTATGACCAATGACATTACAGAAAATTCTTATACTAAGTTTGGAATTCACACCAGACTAATGACTGAATGTAAAAATTGTATTATTGCGTTGGATTGTGTATGGGTCCGCGTCAGCAACATGCCAATGCTCACCAGTTATGCGCGCGCAGCTGTCTACGTACGCGATCGCGCCAACACATTGCATATACCCGATTGTATGTGTGCTTTGAACACTCAGTTTAAAGTTTTCACTTCGGTCGGCAGTCCTCATGACTGCCTCCGTTTTTTTTTTTTTCTTTTATTAGAGATGGGTTTGCTCTTGGCCAACATCCAGCCGTGAAGCGAAGATGAGGCCTATGATTGAGCGAGCTCACCCAGGAGATGCCTATTCACTCGAACTTTGAAAAGATTTGGGCTATAAGAGCTCGGGAATACAGACAGGGAGTTCCAAACCTTGGCAGTGCGCCTTATAAAGTATGTAAGGATGTTAAAACTTTAAAGAAAGTCCACTTACTGTTTACGGACCATTTGACGAACGGTGCGAGGTTCTCCATGCACTGTACGACGGTGTCGTAGCCGGCGCGTTCGGCAGAGGAGAGCATTTGTATGCAGGGCGGGTGGTAGGGCTTCGGTGGAGGGTAGCCGGCCAGCTGAAGCAAAGCGGTGTTCACCACTAGCTCCTCCGGTTCCACCTCGATGTATGTCTACAATTGCAACATTCGTGGACATTTTCTCGCAACAACTCAGCGCTGTATTGGACAGCAGAGTGAAGCCGGTAAAACTACGCCTTCGCCGTGTACTTACACGGTTGAGACGCACACAAATGCAATCAATCAAACCACGCTTTCGCCTTGTTAAAATATTTACTAAAATACTACTTCCGGCCAATTGCGTATGGTACCTATATAATATGTAATGTTGATAAAAACCAGATTTCAAAAATAAAGTCACGCGAAAATAATTTTGAAAACCAATAATAATATTTTTAATGCAAAAAAAGAGAAATTAATTTTATACATTGAAACGCAACTACTCAATACAGATAAGATTAATGTGGCCACCACCAGCGCGCATTCCTTTGCGTCCGTAGCATTTTGCTGACGCTAGGCTTACACGGTGGCCATCCGTCGTTTCCAGTTACACTGACTCACTCGATAACTAGCCGCAAATAAATAAATAAATATAATTTTATTCAATTCAAATTTGTATTTTTAAAAACAGATAAATACAGTAAACGGCGTACGTGTCTATAAAACCGGCTTCACTATGTTTGTCCGCAAAATTCTGTATAAGTATATGTATATGTAGTTATTATTTTAGTTCATGGAAATCGTACCAAAACAATTCTGATTTTTTATAATGTCATATTAAGTAATGTGTAGGTAGGTGCTTTATTTCATTTTAAAGAAAAATATAATGTAACTTTCAAAAATATTTGATTGGTCTGTGCTCTGCTAGATACAGCCGCCGTAGTTGAGAAATGCGGCAACAAATATTACGCCGAATTCGGCGTACCCGAGCTAGTCACACTGCAAACGGTTTTATTAAATTTTGGGCATGATAAAATGCCAATTTGCGTAGTGAAATTGTGTGAAAATATAATTAAAAAAAGAAAAAAAAAGGTGATAAATAGTGACGATGTTTTACACACACTAAAATAAAAAGTTGCCGCATTCACGAAGTTATTGCTTTTAGGTGGGGCCGTATCTAGTCGAGCGCAGCGAGACCAATCATTAATCTATGAATACGGATTTTTTTTACGAAAAAACCTGCTGAAATGTATTTGTGTAGTAGTGTATATTTTGCTACTCCACTTGGTAGGTTTCTGAAGAACATTTTTTTTTTCACACAACAAATTGTTGAGCACTACAATGTCCTGTGCATCAATTGTTTATTACCTGGTCGAAGGGGCATGGCTTCCTATACAACTGCCTGAGGCACTGCTCGCAAAGGGTATGTCCGCAGCTCAGGCTGATGGGGGTGCGGGGAGGCGCTCCGAACTCTCGGCAGCACACCGGACAGGTGAGGTAATCCGTCCATTGCGGCGCCTGGATTGGCATTCTGAAATTCGCCACACTGTTCCTTTCACTTCCAAAAACCGCAGGACTTGAACAATGTCCAAAGAACTTATTTCTCGTACGTCTCGCTCGACACTTCGATTTGTACTGACGCACCAATTGGCGGGAACTGACTGACTTCAAATTCAGTGTTGCCAACCTGTGCCCAATTTTCCCCCCATTTTTTTTTATCTATAGACAATACTTTTAATTTTATTATACTTGGTGTAGTATAGTGCTAAAATCCTTGCATAGTGGCCTTTTTAGTAACAATTACTAGAAAATTATATTTTAGACTCCTGTCTCATACTAACTATAGCTACGTCTGTGTTTGTTGTTCATATTTCTGTTGGTTGATATTGTTGGCAAAACCATTTACTTACTCATAAAATAAAACAATTTCAAGTGTCAAGAGTGAACGAATGAATGAAAACGTTATGAACGAAGTTGAACGAAAGAAAGAGCGGAATAGAACAGTGAGTGAAAGTTCTCTTATCACCTTTTGAGTGAAAGAGACGGACTGTTCTACGCACAGGGCACAGGCTTTGTTCGATTTAAATGTCAGCCCCTAAAAAAACCCCAATAAAAATCTGCCCCTAACATTCCCCCTTTTAACTCCGTGCCCCCTAAATTTAGGGGTAAACCCCTAAGTTGGCAACACTGATCAATGATCAATGCCGCGCCACCTACTCCTATTTATATTTACTAACATTTCTTTTAAAAGCTCACAAATATAGGAGAGGTGGTATATTTGGTTGCAGGTTTACAAAAATAGTGAAGTCACCTACCTAATCTAACTTATTAGGAAACTTACGGTTTTATATAACAAAAAAATAAAACCGCCGAAAAAACTGAAAAGCATAAAACAATCTTATTATTTTACCTAAGTAATTTTGAGTCGGCGCCAAACAAGCAAGCAAGCAAATACGTAGTGATGCGCGGCGGCGACTCAAAATTACTTAGCATAAAATAATAAGATTATTTTATGCTTTTCAGTCTTTTCGGCGGTTTTATTTTTTGTTAAAAAGTTTTATTTTATATTTTTTTGTGGCTATAATCTAATATTTACTACATGTTTCATTTTTAATTTTCCCATCCCCATTTTCCCACCCATTTTTTTTTTAAATTTATACGAGCCCAACTTCGAGGTATACCCTATCCATTAAATAAAGAATTATCAAAATCGGACTACTCTGTAAAAAATTAGACGTGGTTATACGCTACAATCGGTGACTAAATAATCAATCATCCCTTGTTTTCTTAGGGTTAGATTTTTTTTTCCAAATTAAAATGGGACCCCCTCGGGGGTGCACCATTTCAAATAAAAAAGAACTATCAAAAATCGGACCACCCTGTCAAAAGTTATGCGTGATCATACATAAAAAAAAAACAATGCTTTATGGAACATTAATTAGTTTAGAATTAATATTAAATATTATTTAATTGTTTACATTATAATTTTTGTCGGTTCTATAAGTCGCAATTCTTTTCTATTATTATTGAGAATATTTTTTATAGATGACATGACATTATCATGAAATATAGTTATGGAATGCATTATACTATTTTTCCAAATAAGTCTTTTTAACAAAAAAGAAAACCGACTTCAAACCGTTTTCTCATAGATACCATTGTCAGAACTGGACCAAATTTAAATGGAACCACACGGGAAGCACCATCTTTCAAATAAAAAAGAATCATCAAAATCGTTTTACTCAATCTAAAGTTATGAGGTAACAAAAATACAGTCCAATTGAGAACCTCCTCTTTTTTCAACCAACTTCCAAAAACTGCTAGGTGTATGCCTCTCCCAAGACAAGGTCTTCTGTTTAGGTCATCTGACCCTAACCACTAGAGACCTAAACTTGTGTATCAGTTCTGCTGTGAGAGTTCGGCTGTGACATTTCAGTGCCATACATCAACAGAATCACTGATTTTATTGCTAATATACTAAGTTTACTATGTATTAGACTAGACTGGGTGACTTAAAGTTTTTTACATGTAAGAAAGGAAGTCTATGAAACATTATAGAAAAAAAAAAATCAAGAATATTTGAATTAATAATTCAAAATGTTATAAAACGAGCAAGCGGCATTAATTTTGTAACCGTTCCATTAAAAAAACAACCCAAAAGGAATTTTCTAGGCGATAAGACAGTGACAGATCAATTTCTAGACCTAAAAAGCCCCTAAACCTAGATTTTGCGAGATTGTCGTGGTATACAAGAAGGCATACAAGTATTATGAGATAATAAGATTAACGACAACAGTTAACAAGATGAACAATGTTATATTACTAAAATAATCATTTATTGTTGGAATCATTCGAGTTTTATTAGTTAATATAAATGTTGTCATGAATTTTGTTTAATCTTATCATTTCAACTTATTAGTGTAAACAAAGGTTGAGGAATCAAATAAATTATGTAAGAAGTATGTATAATAATAAATTGTTGAAAATACAAAGTGGACTTAAAAATATATTACTTATACTAGCTGTTGCACGCGACTTCCTCCGCGTAACTTTATAAAAATATAGCTTCGCAACAGTGACAGAATTTTTCAAATCGTGCCAGCGGTTTTGGAGCCCATTCAATATGTACAAACAAACACATTTTACCTCTTTAAATGTAGTTACATTGTAGTTGTTGGCCAGAATAGCACAAATTCACAGTCATTCATTTACTAAACATGTTTATTTATAGTCCATAGAGAAAATATTTTTGTAGATTCATTGAACATTTCCCATTGTAAACATAGTTCGATTATTTTAATACAAATGTAAGGCCGTGCCAATGAGTGGATAAACATTTGTGGCCTTATACCGTTCCGGAGGGATTACGTTTGTAGGTTATTCAAGACATTATTTTGAAATAGTCTTACAAAATATTCACCATGAATAAGTATAGATAGAGACTCAAGTTCGCAATAAAATATGAACATATATTACACTAGCTGGTGCCCGCGACTTCGTCCGCCTTCTCTATATCCTATAACCTTCCTCAATAAATGGACTATCCAATACAAAAAGAATTTTTCAATTCGAACCAGTAGTTCCCGAGATTAGCGTGTACAACCAAACAAACAAATATCTTCATCTTAATGTATTGGTATAGATTACGTAGCTAATATCTAATTACTCATTTTTTATATTAAAAATATGTGATAGTAACTTTATATTTATTCGCCATGTTTATAGTGGATTTTTATGTTGACGGTGTGTTAAAAATTAAAAATTAACGCCCAACATAAACAATTGATCTTTAATTAATCAATTTTAATAATTAGTCAGGAGTTAAGTTTGAAAATGGATTGCCAGCTAAGCAAGACAAATTCACCAAAAATATTTTTAGTACAAAATGCTAGAGTTATTATTATTTAATTCGGTTAAGTGTCAGCAGAATTTAGGTGTGTTGTAGAATTTCTTGTTGAACATACCTTACAATTCATAATATGAACACTCATCACAAATATAACATTTTAGCTCTATCCACTTCAAAACATGGTCGTCAATATCATGTATACACTGACCCAGAAGTGTCAACTCGATTTAACTCGAGTTGGAATTAGCTCGAGTTAACTCGAGTTGAATTCTCTGATCTCTCTAACTCGAGGTTGAATACTCCGCCCATAGATATAAATGATTGGTCTCGCTGCGTTCTACTAGATACGGCCCTACCTAAAAGCAATAACTCCGCGAATGAGGCAACTTTTTATTGCAGTGTGTGTGAAACATCGTCACTATTTACACAGTTTAATTACATTTTTAAACAGTTTCACTACGCAAATTGGCATTTTATCATGCCCAAAATTTAATAAAACATTCGGAAGTTTGGAACGTACAGTCGGCCGCATAAGTCGATTAACACATTCATAAGTACAAAACGATTAAACACTTAACGCGCCATGAGTCAATAAAAAGCTTCAGTAAGTAAGTAATTAAGTAAGTAAGTTGAATGTTTAGTTGTTTTTGCACTTTTGAATGTGTTAATCGACTTATGCGGCCGACTGTACATATCACAGACAGTTTGTAGTGTGACTAGCTAGAGTAGGCCGAATTCAGCGTAGTATTTGTTGCCGCATTTTTCAAGTACGGCGGCTGTATCTAGTCGAGCACAGCGGGATCAATCAAATATATTTGACTCCGCCCATATATTTGGAGTGCCAGTTGTTATTGTTGTTAGTTTTTCGAATTATAAAGTACTGTATTATAGAAAAAATGCCAGGACCTAAAAGGAAATCTGTTATTTGAATCGCCAGTAAATGTACATGCTAAATCCAAACAGTGTTCAGATTCATACAAAATACAAATATAGTGGCAATACGACCACTTTATTGAAACATATTAAAAGAAGGATCCAAGTGTCATGCTGAATCTGTGCAAATTTTTTAAATATTGTTGCGAATCTGAGTTGTTAATTCGAGTTATGTAAATTTCAACTCGAGTTAACTCGAGTTGTGTTTTTCCGAGTTGGCACATTAGTAATTACACTGACCTGTATTAGCACTGGACAGGCAACTGTCAAATTAATTTTATGTCATTGAAAAATGACATTTTGGCGGTGCAGGCTATGGAGTGTAAGTACATGGAACTAAAACTATATAGTGATGTCCGCAGGCACTATTATGCAGCGGTTTCACTCTCGAGAAGTTCCTCGACGAAGTACTCGAGAAAGTTGACCGAACACGAAGTGCGTCGCTACACACTCGTTCAACTTTGCGAGGAGCTTATGGTAGGAGAGGCCAAGAGGGGATTTTTTGATTTACTAGAGCGCGTCAAATATTGCCAATGTATATTCTCCACGTGTCTCCGATAACGGATATGTATTAATACTCGAGCGCTTCAGATTTTCATACAGACGGTTCAGCCTACATTCCTAATCGTGCTGATTCTTCTTACCATCCTATCTTCAAAGTCCAAATTTAGCATCGTGGGCTCCCTAATCATTATAAGTTACTCTATGCACGCGGCTTCGAGTCCTTTGACTCGGTCGCAAAAACCAACAACAAATGGAAGTAGCACGAGGCGAGGTAAAGTTGAACCAAGTAGGGCGAGGTGACCGTCCAAACTCTCTTATTCGCCTCGCCTCGCCCAACTTCACGAGAGTCTGGAGGCCGTGATATACTTGTAGTTCGTAAAGTGTAGCTTGATCCCTGTGACAGCTGTCTTTGAAACCACGCCTATGAAGTTTCGTGTTTTATGACAAAACTATGCATAATAGTTATAGCACTAAAAATACATTGATCTTAGAAAGTAAAGATGCGGTCATTCGAACATATGCTTCGAGCGCATTTGGTACAGAAAAAAACTAACGCCATCTATTAGAACTTTAAGATACTACTTCCTTTACTTCTACAGCTCTGATACATGGGCTGGTCTCCTCGGTGACTAGCTGTCATTGGTGTCACTTTCCAATTTTGACACCGGCACATCGGTGCCACATTCTTTATTTTTTTAACATGAATCCCTCCAGCATCATGCGCTGAAGCCTATATTCGCTACTCATTCATTCCAGTTCTCTCTTCCTTGCTTCTCGTACTTTTATTCTTCATACTATATCTTTCTTTCATCCATCACTCATTCATACCGTTGCGGGTGGGATTCCTTATCTTTATTTCCATTTTCCTTAATTCTAAGCAGGGTCAGGGTAAATAAATCGTACTTCATATTGATAATATTACACACTAAAACACTTAAAACATTAGATATTAGAATTGATTCATTAAATAATAAATTTACAACATTAAAATTCATTAAAAATTATAACATTAAAACATCAAAATATTAAATAACAATAATAACAATTGTGGACTGTATGTAAGTTTAATGTAGACTGTTTGATTTTAAACAAAGAAAAAAATAATAAATTTTAGTATGGAATTGGTAGGTAGCTTCAAAATATATTTACTAAATTTTGTATAGATTACGTTAGGTAGTATAAAAACATCATGAGTACATTTTTATTATTGAAATCATCGAACATACCGCCCACCAAAGGACAGCATGGCCTTTTATTGATGCAGTATGCGCTAGCTAAAAAATGAAAAAGTGTAACTAAATTATGCAAAATTTAAATGGAACTGTTCAATCTAATGTAGCAACCCATTCCATACTTTACAACACAATATTATTCACCAAAATTTTCACTATTTTCACTAAAATTTTCTGAATTTGTTTCTATAGGTAATGCACACAACTTTGTAACTGTTCGTTTAGTGACACTATCACCACACTTAACACTATAGACTCTTGTGACTCCGTCGGGTCCGGGATGTTTATCAGTAATTCGACCAAGTGACCATTTCCCTGGTGGCAAATTGTCAGTCTTTAGAAGAACAATTTCTCCTATGGCGAATTCTTCTTCTCTTTTTAGCCATTTAGGTCTCTGTTGTAATCTGGTGAGGTACTCCTGCTGCCATCTTGACCAAAAGTCTTGTAATAGACGCTGAGTGTACTGCCAACGCGATAAGGTGTTAACCTTGACTTCCTTTAGACTGGGCGACGGAATGGTAATCGGCGCTTCTCCAATCAAAAAATGTCCAGGCGTAAGTGGCCTCAAACTATCAACATCTGAATCGTCCATCGGACATAGTGGCCGAGAATTTAGGCAAGCTTCAATTTCGCAAAGAACTGTGGACATCTCCTCATACGTCAAATGGGTTGTTAGAACACGCTTCAGATGATATTTTGTCGATTTGACGCCTGCCTCCCAGAGTCCACCGAAGTTTGGGCTGTATGCTGGAACAAAATGCCACTGAGTGCCTTCTGATGCTAGAGTTTCCACAATTCGGTCACTGAATTCTAGGTTAGCTTCTCTCCACGCGATTGCGAGTTCTTTGTTTGCTCCAACGAAGTTCCTTCCTTGATCACTCCATAGATTTGTACACCTTCCTCGCCGTGAAACAAATCGTTTGAAAGCTCCTATAAATGCCTCAGAAGTTAGATCTCCAACGAGTTCTAGGTGTATGGCCTTTGTAGACATACATATGAACAGCGCTATGTAAGCTTTGTTTGTCTTCGCTCCTCTGCCTTTAGACATAAGTACTTGGAAAGGTCCGGCAAAGTCTACACCACTGTGTAGAAACGCTCTCGTCGGAGTTACTCGCTGCCTTGGTAGGTCTCCCATGATTTGTGCTCTTGAACTTGCATTTTGTTTGGCGCATATTAAGCATTTGTGGATGTAGTTCTTGACTAATGGTTTGACTCTCAACACCCAATACTTAGACCGCATGAAATTCATCATAAGCTGTACGCTACCGTGCAAGGTCTTCTTATGTGCGTCAGCAACAATTAGGGGGGTGAGCTTATTTTTATGACCTAAAATTATAGGATGTTTAGCGTTTTCATCTAGGTTAGCATGTCGTAGTCTTCCGCCCACCCTGAGAATACCTTGGTCGTCTAAGTAGGGATTTAAACTCTTCAAGTTGCTATTCTTCTGAACTGGTTTATTTTTCATTAAACGTTTTATTTCTTCTGTATGTTCTTCTTTTTGGACTAATTTAATACAAACATCAAGTGAATTTTCTAGTTCTTGCGTCGTTATAGGACCGATTTTGAGGCTTCTTTTGTAGTTTAAAAATCTTTTGCATTGTGTAATTGTTGCTAGAAGTTGACTCAGCGAGTTAAAATCGTCGAATAATGTAGAAATACTTTCTTCTGTGTTGTCTTGTATACTTAGAGAAACTTGAACATTTTCTTTTGCTTCCACATTAGTAGGTAAAACATTTGGTCTGGTAAATTGTATGTTGTCTGTGGACAGCCATTCTGGCCCTTCCCACCATAATTTGCAGTTGGATAAGTTAGTAAGAAACATGCCTCTTGAAGCAATATCAGCAGGGTTGTCTTGTGAACCGACGTGATGCCACTGACTATTGCTGACATTTTCAAGGATTTCGACAACTCTGTTAGCAACAAATTGCTTCCATCTGTTTGGTAGACCGAAGAGCCATGACAGCACTATTGATGAGTCTGTCCATGCATAGATCTGTGAGGCAGGAATCCTCATTGCTTTGCTGACATGTTTCAACAGCTTGGCCACCAGTACCGCTCCGCAGAGTTCTAATCGTGGCAGAGTTATTGTCTTCAATGGAGCCACTCTTGTTCTAGATGCGACGAGCTTCGTTGTTATGGAACCATCGGATGTGACCACTCGGCAGTATACTACTGCAGCATAAGCATGTAGGGAGGCGTCGCTAAAGCCATGAAGCTGTATGCTTTGTTTGCTGGCGTTGAATGTGTTAAGCCATCGATCTATTCGTATGTGGTTAATGTGTTCGAAGTCAGATCTAAGACTTAACCATTCTTCTTCTAGTGTGGGACTGAGTTTGTTATCCCAATTTACGCCCTCTAGCCACAACTTTTGTATCAATATCTTCGCCATGATAATTGAGGGTGCGATCCATCCAAGAGGATCGTACAGCTTCTGTATATCAGATAAAATTGTCCTTTTTGTTATCGTGGATTGTTTGGATAGGTTTACATCATATTGGAACTGATCAGTGTTTAAGTTCCATGAAATACCCAGAGTCTTTGTAATGCCGTTCATACTAGTACCCACATTTACTTTCGAAGACCTTTCACTTGGATCGATAGATTTCATGAACTCCGGGCTATTGGAAGACCACTTCCGTAGTTCAAATCCACCACTTCTTAGTAGATCCTTTAATTGATGGCTGATGTGTATGGCATCTTCTACGGTATCGCATCCTGACAGAAGGTCGTCCACGTAAAAATCTTCCTTGAGAATCGTAGCTGCTGTGGGATATTTTTCACGTTCATCTTCTGCAAGTTGCATAAGTGTTTTTACAGCTAAGTAAGGAGCTGATGTGGTGCCAAATGTAACCGTTAGAAGCCTAAAATCTTTGATTTCTTCGGTGGTGTCTCTTCTCCAAAGGATTCTTTGAAAGTCTTTGTCTTCCCTGGTTACTAATATCATCCTGTACATTTTCTGTATATCCGATGCGAAGCAAACAGAGTGCATTCTCCATCGCATTATTATGTTACGAAGATCCTCTTGCAAGACTGGTCCCATCAGTAGTTCGTTATTTAGAGAAATGCCATTTGAGCCTTTGCAGGATGCATCAAATACAACTCGTGTCTTCGTAGTCTCTTTATCTTCGCGCAAAACGGCGTGGTGTGGTAAGTATACAGATTCTTTTGTATATATTTCTTCTGGAGGTACTTCTTCCATGTGGTTTGAGTTTAGGTAGTCCTCCATAACTTCTGTGTATTCCTTTTTCAACTGCGGCATTCTTTGGAATCTTCTTTCCAGTTGTAAAAGTCTGTTTAAAGCTATTTGTCGTGTGTCTCCTTCAGCAGCTTTTGTATTTTTTGTCTTAAATGGTAATTTGACTACATATCTTCCGTCTTCTTGTCTGGTGTAACTTTGCTTGTAAATGTCTTCACATTGTTGTTCTTCCTTTGTAAGTTTTCTCTTGATATCTGTGTCTATTTCCCAAATTGTTTTCAATAAGTCTTCCATGTCTATTGAGTGATGCATAACATGGAATGTATTATCTTGGTTGCTTGTGTTTATATCTCCAAATAAAATCCATCCCAGGTTGGTTCTCTGTGCATGTGGTGTACCCGGTGGACCCATAATGAGACCTTGTTGTAGTATTTGTCCATATTCTCTGATACCTAGAAGCAAATCTGGTGATCCTGGCATGTAGTAGGTTGGGTCGGCCAATTGGAGTCCGTCTAAATGTTGCCAGGTTTTGACTGTAATATTGTTCTTAGGTATTTTAGTAGTTAGTTGCTTGGGCATCACATAGGCTTGTAGGTCTAAACTAACATTGGAATCCCATTGTGATGATATTTGTAGCTGAACTACTTGCTTGATACTGGTTCTTTTACATCCTGCTCCAATTACGCTTCCTTTTACTGCTTGTCTTTTAAGCCTTAGTAATTGAGCTGCTTTCTCGCTTATCAATGACACCTCGGATCCGGGATCTATGAGGGTTCTCAATACTGTGGTATGACCTTGAATACTTTTTACTGTGACCATTGCCGTTCCAAGTAGTGCGGTCCCCTGTCTAGGAAGCCTCTCCGACGCTGTCATAGTGGTTACTTCTATGTCTTCATTTCCTGCACTGGACTGAGTTGATGCTATTGATTGTATATTGCGTGAGGTGTTGCTTGCTTGATGACCAATAGAATCTTCGTTTTTAGGTATATGCAGAAGAGAATGATGACGCTTGGAACAGATTTGACATGATACTGGTACTCGGCACTTTATTACAGAATGTCCTGAAGCTAGGCAATTGAAGCACAAGTTGTTATTCTTTACATATTGGCCTCTCGCTGTAGGTTGTAACTTTGTAAACTCTTTGCAATGACATAGCTTGTGACTGGTTTTGCAAAATGGGCATGGTTTATCTGACATTGGAACACTTGCGACATGAAATGAGCGTTCTTTGATTATTCGTTCTCGTGTAGATGAAGGCGGAGTAATCAGTTCGAGAGTACGGAATTTCGATTCTAAAAATTGTTTCAAATCTTTCCATGTGGGTAGTTTATCTGTAGCTTCATTGTATGCATACTCTTCCCAGTTCTTATGAGACTCTGAATCCAATTTTTGCACAACTAGAAATATGATGATGGGGTCCCATGAATCTATGGATATTTCTAAGTTTTGTAGACTATTTATGCACTCTGTTGTTGTGTCTAACAGAATTCTTATTTGACTGGCAGACTGAGCAATGCATTTCTTTTGTGTGAATAATCTTTTTAACAAAGAGTGAATTATTAAACGTTTATTTCCATACCGCTCTCTCAGTGTATCCCATGCTTGTTGATAATTGCTGTCTGTGATTTGTATGTGTTTTAATAAATGTTCCGGCTCGCCACTAATACTTGTTTTCAAATAATGCAACTTCTGTACATTGCTAATAGACACGTTGTTGTGCACCAGTGAAATAAATAGATCTTGAAAAGTAGGCCATTCTTCATAATTTCCGTTGAATACCGGTAATTGAATCCGTGGTAGCCTCACAAGAGGGTTGTTTACATTGAGAGTTGTGTTCACTGATTGAGTTGATGCATCTGAATTACTTTGGTATGGTTGACTTGCTGGGCTTAATATATCTTTGAGGTCTGCTTGCATACATAAATATAATTCTTCATAAATGTAGAATTCCTCATTGATAAAATATGGTAATAATGCCCTTTGATCGCGTGGAATACATTGTATCAACTCTTGATGTGTTTTAGTTAATGTATTCCAATATTCATTTAAGCAGTTAAGTCGGCCTTCCACATATGATTTTGTTAGTCGTTGTTTAGAACACTTCTTAATGTTAATTTGAGTTTTCTTCAAAAGATTACCAGTTTCCTCCAACAGATTTACCAATTCATCTATTTTCGACATATTTTATTTCACTTTCGATTAAATTGTATGTATTATTGTAATTATGCACTATCACTGGTTATCCGGCTCGAAGGACCACTTTATGTTGGTGTATAATAGTTCGAAATTGATTTTGAGTCTAGTAAATAAAAAACGATGTGGACTGTAAGTTTAATGTAGACTGTTTGATTTTAAACAAAGAAAAAAATAATAAATTTTAGTATGGAATTGGTAGGTAGCTTCAAAATATATTTACTAAATTTTGTATAGATTACGTTAGGTAGTATAAAAACATCATGAGTACATTTTTATTATTGAAATCATCGAACAACAATAAAGTAAAATATTTGTATCACAGATTTTAGTATTTTCACATGTATATCAATCCTTATTCCTCTTAATCGCCCTTTCTGCTATCTTTACACAATAACTAAGGAATTTGTCTCTATTTTCACTTTTCATTATTTCTTTAAAGCTTTCTTTGGTGATTTCCATGTCTATCTCTAATTCTAATCCTACTCTATCCCTTTCGTTTGCCGGGCAATACACTAGTTGCGCAACATTAGGTGCCACATGCTAGGAGCGTTATCCTTGTCCTTACAAAGTAATATAATATGTCAATGTAACAAAAACATGTTGCTCGACAGCTGTGTTTCAAAACGGTACACGATATTATCTGTGATTTGTATGGGACAGCCAGTCCATATATTACAGGTCAGTGATTCATATCGTCACCAATTAATATGATATAGAGCATAGAGTAACTTATTATATACTGAGAAATACAGAGTACAACATATATATTAGGTCCTTACATATGAAATTGGCGTTTTGTAAGGGAGGAATATAAAGTCGCTTTTTTTAAAATGTAATATATTTATTTAATCAAAGTATATATCATTGCTATCCATGCACTTTTGCCATCTCATAGGTAGTTCATTGATCCCTTTACTAAAAAAACCATTCGGACGGAAATCAATAAAATCTTTGAAGGCACTTTGGACTGCCCCATCTGAGTTGAATTTTTTCCCTTGCAAGAAGTTAAAACAGTTTTATCACTAACACCGCAGCCTGTACCTAACTAGACCAAAGTTTATAATGAAGAATTGAAAGCTATTGTGGAAGCCGATCCATCGTAAACCAAATTTTTGAATAACTTCTTGCAAGGGAAAACATTCAACTCCAATGGCGCAGTCCAAAGCTCCTTCAAAGGTTTTATTGATTCCCGTCCGAATGGTTTTTTTAATAAAGGGATCAATGAACTACCTATGAGATGGCAAAAGTGCATACATAGCAATAGTAAATACATTGATTAAATAAATCGACTTTATGTTCCTCCCTTATAAAACGCCAATTTCATATGTAAGGACCATATATTACATATAACTGATCATATATTGGCAATTAAAGTAGTTAATTATTTAATGTTAACTATGTACTGTTTTATTCCTAAAACTAAATGCAGTCATAAAATAAATTACGGTACACCTACCTAGCATACTGTAGTACCATAGTGTAGTACGTAAATCCTTTCGATCAACATAAACACTGTCTGGATCAGTCAGTCTGGACTGACATTGACAGTTTATGTCATTGGGCGTCTTTCCATTAGCGACGGCACGGCCCGGCACGGCACGGCCCGGCTTACCGGGGAAGTAAAAATGTATGAAACTATATGGCTCGTCTTTCCACTAACGACGGCACGGCCCGGCACGGCACGGCACGGCAGGTGACTCCCGCCGGCGCCGGCCGGCACCGGCCGGCTTGGGGGTAACTGCATGTGTGTTGTATATGAATTGTAGCCGTGCGCGTGTGTGAGTGCTACCCAAGGGCTACGCTTGTTGAAAAAGTATCGATATATCGGTGTATCGATATTTTTAATTGGATATATTTATATTTATGGCCGATGTATTGATAGTACATAGATACAAAATATCCAACATCGAAAATTATATCAGAAACAATATTTTTTTAGCATAAACTACCTGAGATAAAATCAGAGCCTTATCAATACTAATAATAAATCTGGTAGGTAATAAATAAGAGTAGGTATTGTACGTATGTTCCTCCATAACTCTTACGCGAATTAACTGATTTTCATGAAACTTGCTAAATGAACATTTAGAAGTACGAGACACGTGATAGGCTACTTTTTATCTTTTTTAACGC
Organism: Synanthedon vespiformis; assembly: GCA_918317495.1. Classification (NCBI taxonomy): domain Eukaryota; kingdom Metazoa; phylum Arthropoda; class Insecta; order Lepidoptera; family Sesiidae; genus Synanthedon; species Synanthedon vespiformis. Next base: position 188,755 of record OU906947.1, on the reverse strand, counting down.
AGACCAAGTCGCGGGCACCAGCTTGTCTATAAATAAATTTAAAAGTGTCATTAAAACTAATATTATATACTTTGATTTTGCTTCAAGTTAAGTGTAATTGTTTTAATTTTATATTTTATAGATGACAAAATAATAATCCTAAGTTTCTTTCGGGGTTTCTTCTCAGAATAGTTTTTTTTTTCTGAAACCTTAGTAAATTTAAGTTTATTATGACAATGATAAGAATTTCTTGTAATTGATACTGATATTTTTATAAATATCGATACATCGATATTTCTTTCACTTCCGACATCCCTACAACACCGGCTCAGTGGAAAGACGAACCCCGGCATGCCGTGCCGTGCCGTGCCGGGCCGTGCCGGGCCGTGCCGTCGCTAATGGAAAGACGCCCATTGTCAAATGCATGGGGGCTCCGCTCCTTGGTTATTGTGATAAATTGATAATATCATTTGTAAACAAATAAAAATTGAGGTTAAATTCGTTACGGGAAGACGGGGAAGAGTTTTTGATATTTTTCTCATCTATCAAATAATACCAAGTAGAAAATGTTTCTTTTGCTTGAGCCATACCTTTTTAAGCAACTTACAGGACATAGGGATGCTATAACTTGTATCTCGTTTAGTCCTACTGACAAACAAATCGCTACTGGTTCATTAGACTCTACGATTATTGTGAGTTATTAAGTTCACCCTTTTTAATTGTTCCTCCTAGCTCTTTAAATACATTTTAAATTAAAAAAAATGTCTTAGTTAAGGAAATTTGTATAATGATTGAAATCAAAATAGGAAACTTACACTCTGCGTATGATTAAACTCAAAAACTACTGGACCGATTTTGAAAATTCTTTCACTTATAGAAAGCTACATTACCAGCGAACGAAGTCGCTTGCAACAGCTAGATCATTAATCATCTAGCTAGTTTATACTAATATTATAAAAATGTCGAAACTGATACCTGAGAACAAATATCCAACACTTGGAATAAGACTAAAGTAAATTGTAAATCTTTAATGGATGTCAGATATTATATTTCTTTACATATTTTGCCAGGTGTTGATAGTATCTAGTTGTTTCTGAGTGTCCTTAGACACTATAATATAAGAGTTCAGAAGGGTCATTTCTTTGAATAAAACTCCATATTAGGTGGATTCATTTCAATTTTATATTTAGTCACATTATTCCACCGACATCACCAATAATACTCGTAATTATCCATTAGCATCGCACTGCACACTCAGTTACTCTTATTTATAATAATAATCTACTTCCAATTGCGACTTGTCTCTACGACGACCTATCAAAGACTGACTCGTCAATAATGAATCGGCCAACTCACGTTGGCACCCCTTTTCGTATCTACCCTCATCATGTAGGTATATCCATAAAAGCTTACAATAAGCTTTTGTTAGTGTTCTGTTCAAATTGTTTTGGGGATTTCAGTAAATTCTAGCAGTAAACACCTCAGTAAACACCTTTTTTTTAGCTATACAATTTAAATGACCAGAAAAAAAATTATAAATTTCACGGTCATCGGAAGCCGGTAACTGACTTGACATTCTCAGCGATGGGGAAGTTCATGGCGAGTTCGTCGGAAGATTCCACGGTTCGGATATGGGTACCCAAGTTGACCGGTAGCACGGGTACTTTCAGACCACATGTGGACAGTGTCCGGAGCGTTCAGTACTGTCCAGATGAATCGAAGGTAACATTTTGATAATTATATCCATACTTTCTAATATTATAAACTAATCCGCGACTTCGCCCATGTAAATTAAATAATAAAAAAACTAAAACTAAAACCTTCCTTGAGAACCACTCTATCCATTGGTGAAAACCGCATGAGAATTGGTGCAGTAGTTTTTGATTTTATCACGAACAGATAGATATATGCGGCGGAGGACTTTGTTATATAATATGTAAGGATATGAAAGTAACTCTGTCTGTCTGTCTATCAACCAATCATCGTGAAGTTATGGTACCTTTTCACCAATAAAAAGTACTTTATGTTCCTGAGGGATCATCTCTTCTCTCTGCATCGTGAGAGTACCATATATCAGCAACCATTTGTTTTTCTTACAATTTCTCCATTTTCATTTCAATTTCTTGTGATATTTGTTACTTTTATCTGATTTCTCTGATTTTTATCTTGTGATTTTTTTTATTAACATATTGTTAAGTATGTCAATTCTTTTTTGGCACCTTAAGACCTCGTTACAATCAACCTTATATGATTTTTATTTGTTTGACAGATTGTAACGGCATCCGACGACAAAACTGTTAAGTTGACATCAGGTACAAATTTTAAATTCATCAGAAGTTTCGTCGGTCACACGAATTCCGTGAGATGCGCACGCGCGACGAACGACGGAGCAATCGTGGCGTCTTGTTCCGCTGACAAAACTATAAAGATATGGGACATTGACGACGGGAACTGTTTCCATACGTTGAAGACGGACAGACAGCTCGCGTTTGTTGCTTGGCATCCGAGTAACTTGTACGTGGCCGCTGCCACACAAGACGGACATATACATCTGTACGATATTAGAACATACAAGCTCTTGCAAACGTACAGGTGAGCTCTATGTATCAATGTCAATAATCAGAATCTGTTATCAGACCATTACATACAAGTAGCGTCAATCTATGACATATGACAAAGCGGCACATAAAAAGTACGCCTAAAACGGAATCATGGTGGAGTCAATGGTAAAAGGTAGTAACGACCAAGTTCCACGATTCATTTTAAGGGGTACAAAAAGGCTAAATATTAATAATTTGCATTGTTTAATAAATATGTTACAAGAAAGTGTCAACGCAATTGTTTGTTTGTTTGTATAGAATAGGCTCCGAAACTACTGGACCGATTTGAAAAATTCTTTTACCATTAAAAGCCGACATTATCTGTGATGAACATAGGATATTTTTTATCGCGGGAAAATGCCTCATTCGTACGGGAAATCTAAAATAAAAGTAAATATAGCGGCTTGGCCCGGGAGATAGCGCCATCTATCCAAAATACGGTAGATGGCGTTTTATACATTTCTACGTGGACGAAGTCGCGAGCACCAGCTAGTATGTTATATTTTGTCGCGCATCCTGTCTTGATTAACACATCACCGGTTCCATAGAGAATGTAGAATAGATAATTTTTTCAGCATTCACCTAGCACCAGTGAATCAGATCGCGTTCCATCCAGACGGAAAACATCTCTTGTCCGCTAGCAGCGATGGCACCATGAAGGTAATATTGTTGTCTGCCCTCGTTGTAGTTTTAACCGTCATCAAGAAAATACATGGCTAATGAAAATATTGGTGTTCAGCTGATAGATTTATCGGAAGGACATCCAGTGTTCACTGTGAAACCGGGTGGCAGGATCAATGCAGTCTCCTTCAATAGAAGCGGTGACAGTTTCGCCTCAGCGGGCGATTCAAAAATGGTAATGAACACTAATCTCTCTGTCCGTTACCTTTTTTTGTGTTTTGCATATACACGTTGTCAGTGATACAAGACATACGGTACCTCTCATCCAGAAAGAAAGTACCCACATACTGTTCCTGAGGGATCGAGCGTTATATTGCATTTTTTTATTTCTCAATGTGGACAAAGTTGCGGGCACCAGCTAGTTTTAAATAAATAACTAATATAATATGTCTTATAATATGTATCCTTGCATATTATAAGACAAAGTCCTCCGCTGTGTCTGTCTGTCTGTTCGAGATAAACTCAAAAACTAGTTTTTGATGCTGTTTTCTTTCACCAATGGATAGAATGGTTCTCGAGAAAAGTTTTACTATATAATTTACAAAGTCACGCGAGCGTAGTCGCGGACACCAGCTAGTATGTAATAAAATGGAACTTGATTCATTGAAAATATAATAAAAAAAAACAAACAGAAACATTTAAAAGATATAAGTAATTATTGGTATCTACGTAATGTATAATAATAATAATATTTTTTTAGTTGGGCATTTGGAAAACGAGTGAAGAGCTCTCTCCAGAAAATCTTTTCAGAAGTAATCGGAACGATGGCCCTAACCACTATGATCCGAAAAAGGTCTGAAATGTTCCCACTACTTGGTAGGTAAACGTTCTGATGACGATCAATGGGATCCTGGAGACCAAACCCACAATCGGCTGCCACAGTCTCTAACGCCGCCATTTTGAAATTTATTAGTTTAAAAAAAAAATACTAATCAAATTATGTGTAACCTAGGACAGAAGTGTTTGGTACAAATGCTATCACAACATGAAGATGCCAAGTGGTATGTTCGAGCATGTACCAATTGGGAATAGTTCCGTCGAGTCTGCGACATTTAGTCAAGCACCAGACGCAAATAGTACTGAGATTGACGAATTGGTCCGCAAGGCTAATATTGGTAGAGTGACTGTGGACTCCTCTCCTCGGTCCAGGATAGATGAGGACGTCGGTCACTCGAGTCACATCCCAAGAACGCCTCCCTTGCAGGTGACCTACAGTGTGCCCTCAATTGAGAATGAATCCAATCCGAACGACCGTCGATGTATGTTTGGGATAATAAAGTTGAAAGAGAGTGATGTGTGCTATACGAGTGGCACAATAGAATGGGTGGGCAGAAAGAGAACTTTCCCAATAAACAGCGGTTTCAAAGTGATCAACGAAAGTAGAGTTGAAGAGCCGCTGTTGAAGAGAACGAAGAAGCCACATAACAACACTAGTGGAGTGAGAGAGTGCGAATGTGCGGATGTTCTGCCCACAGTAAATGCCATAGTGGACCATTTGAACGCCCTCCACGAGGCCGTAGACCTGGTCGACCTTAGAGTCAATACGTTGGAAGATGCTCTCAGCAAGGAGACATGAATTTATTATTATTATTCTTTCATCTATTCAAGTGAAACTCCCTTGCCAAAGTAGATATTTGTGCGAAGTTTCAGTGTAACGATCATGTGACGCTTCTTGTAACGTTTCTGCAAAAGTAAACACTATTAATCATTTATTATAGTTATGTTATTTTACTTCCCTCTCTCTCTCTCTCTCTCTCTCTCTCTCGCTTTCTCTCTCTATCTATCTGACATCTATTGTAAAGTGTTCTCATTGGTTGATTGAATGTTGTAAGCAAAAACAAATTTCTTTTCTTAAAGACTAACACGTCCAGAAAGCAAACGTATCCTGTGCGGATACATTCCGAAGGCGCATCCAGTGTTGCCAACCCGTACCCAATTTTCCCCCCATTTTTTTTATCAAATACCCCTAAAAACTCCCTTAGTATTAGTCTCTATAGAAAATAATTTTAATTTTATTATACTTAGTGTTGTTTAGTGCAGAAATCCTTGCATAATGACCTTTTTTATAACAATTCCTAAAAAAATTATTTTAGACTCCTGTCTCTTACTAATTATAGCTACGTCTGTGTTTGTATTCAGATTTCAGTAATCTTGCAGATTGCAGTTCAGTAGCAGTAGTTTGTAAATTTCAGATTTTCTTCGGAGCTGGGAGCCCCTAAAAAAAACCCCAATAAAAATCTGCCCCTAATTAACCCCCTTTTTAACTCCGTGCTCCCTAAATTTAGGGGTAAAATCCCTAAGTTGGCAACACTGTGCGCATCTTTTCTTATTTCATATATCTCTGGTTTGGTCCAAGTTAGTTTGGACAGGATTTGGACAGGACATACCTACTTGTTATGGCAGCACCATCGCATCGTCAAACATATATATCACTATAACTTATAACTAGCGTAGCTTATGCCCGTGACTTCGCCCGCGTTGAAAAAAAAAACTATAACAATAAATCATTAGCTTTACCACTGTGACGACAATTTTTATACTTTGAGAAAAATAATTAAATCCAATCAAGGCCACATAGAGTAGTTTATAGCGATAAGAGCACAAACTATATAGTAGATACTAACGTATCAGACGGACATCTGCAGTACAAATGCTCTGGACATGGGAAAGCTCACCTGATTGGTCATAGCAAGATAGAACATGACATTTGAGTTCCCCCGCCCCTCTCACCACTTTGTTTTTTTACGGGCTTTAGGGATTCTTAAATTTATTTTTAAATGGATACATCACACAATTAAAACACAGTTAAATAATGGGTACATATTTATTTTTGAGGATATACAGAAACATAACATGTACTTAATATACGACTTAAATACAAACTAGAATTGAAATACACCATAAAACATATTATATTGTATTAATGATAAACATTTATAGGCATGTAGAACAAGAACACAAACACTAAGTACCACTCTCCAAAGAGTTCAACGGGATGCCACTCTTCTCCGATTCTTGAAACAGCAATGGATATACTGTTAAGATTTCTTTGGAGTCACAAAACGAGTTGTGGCAGATGGGAGAATTCACTTTTTCTATTCCGTAAAGAATCATCATTTTTCGAGTCTTTTTTTGCACATTGTATATTATCCTGCTACATAGCACTTGTAATACATACTTAGTATGTATGTATCCAAAGATTTTTGTTTATAAATGATTATAAAAATGCGGAAATTAATCTACGCAACAATAAACAACAATCATGTTGCAAAACAAAATGGCTTCTCTCTCTTATTAGAAGGGTGAGAGGCAAGGTCAAATGTCATGTTCTATTTTGCTATTACCATAGGCCAATAAATTCATATGTCTAGCGATTTTTCCTTGAAGATTACCAGCCGTGGATAAGAGGTAGCTTAGCACCACTTAGCACTACCACTATAAGTTACTCTATGTAGCGCTACCTATATCTATTTACTCTATATGTTCAGAAATGGTTCAGAATATTATGTGTTCTGTGGGTGATGTCTGTCTGTTATGGTCTGTTATGTCAACTCTGTTCTGTCACTTCACTTCACGTCAAGTCAAGTGAAGAGAGGCGGTGGTGAGGCGGCTGTAAAAGTGATTATTATATTTTTAAAGAATTTAATGATAATATCAACAATATGGATACCAGAAAGCTGACCGATATATTACGCGCGACTCTGGAGCCCAACCAAAGGCAGGAAGCTGAAGATCAACTCTCTCAGGTGAGCAGACTGAACCACATGCTCGAAATTTTGCAAGCCTAGCAAAATGGATCGTCTACCGACTTTTTACAATAATGGCTCTTAATTCGGCCGGCTTGCTATATGTCGCACTGGTTATGATCATATATTACGAATCGTCTATTCATAAAACTATAGGCATATATATGGTTAAAAGAGCTAAACATTCGGTCAGAGTGTACTTTACGGGACACTGAGACGGATTTTGATTATATTCAGTATATGAGTTCAGGGCACTGTGAAACGCAAAGAAAAGGTAAAAAAAAAAAATTTTTTGGTAGAAAAAAAACTTTTTTAGGACTTAGAAATTTTTTTGAAATTTTTTCGGAAATTTTTTTTTCGTTTTTTTTGTTGACGCTACGTATTAGGGGCGACCATACAAACACTTTTGGTCATGGGACGTTCTTTCGTAGGACGCTTAGAATCAGAGTTATGATGAGTAGCGGGGAGAGGGGATGGTTTCTCAAAAAAATTAATATGACAAAAGTTACTCTCCTTGGGCCCTCCCATCCGTTGGAATCATAAAAAAGGGAGAATTTAAAAATAAACAGTTTTTCTGATCGCAAGTTACTGAAATTCTGAAATATGTCCCGTTAAGTACACCCCGACCAAACATTCTTCTAAATTGATATAAATCACGTGGAGTTTTTGTTTATTAAGCAAATCCTAACATTTGACTTATGTGTCCATTCAAATAAGAAATATTAGTTTTACTGTCTCACTGTTGGAGTGTGGATATTTATACGTGAAACCCCAGTTATTTATTTATTGTTTCGATAATTTTCTTTTCTATCATGACTCAATAACATAACTCTATTTAATAAAAAAAAAACCGACTTCAAACCGTTTTCTCATAGATGCCATTTTCAGAACTGGACCAAATTGTAATGGGACCACATGGGAAGCACCAGCTTTCAAATAAATAAAAGAATCGTCATAATTGTTTCACCAACACTGATAAGTGTGAGCGCTCATGGAACTAATTTAGAGAACGGGTTTATTCTTCTATGTCTTTGCTTCAAGCAACTTTTATTCGTTGTGTATTAAGTAGTAGGCATTTTCCATTAATCAAGTCACGGTACATCTTCAACGGGACTTGTGGGACTGCATGACTGCATGGATAGCCATAAAACACTCTGTTTTATTGATTACAATATTATTTAGATTTTCAATCACATAGTCAGTTGGAGGTTAACATATTATATATACCAACACCCACAACAATAGAGTGTCTTCATAATAGTAGTCATGTCTGAATATTAACTATCTATTTACTTGATTCTTAACTAAGAAAATATGTACATATTTTAAGTTATGAAGTCAAACTAATAACGACTGCTGGTTCATATTGACCCATGTTACTTGTAAATAAATGAAATTCACATAAACTTAATTTTTTTTAGATAGTATGAAACACCTTAAGACCAACTCCCATTTGAATGTTACAGATTCACAAATTGATAGGGTTCGCACCATCTCTCCTTCAAGTTGTTATGCTTAACGATGCACCGATACCAGTTCGTCAAGCTGGTCTCATCTACCTCAAGAACCTTATTATGTCTGGGTGGCATGAGAAGGAGCCGGAAGAGGGCGAATCGGTGGCATGCAACATTCACGAACAGGACCGGGCCATGGTGAGAGACGTTATCGTAGACGCCACCGTCCAAGCGCCCGATATACTCAGGGTCCAATTGTGTATTTGTCTTCGGCAAATCATAAAGCAGGACTTCCCGGCCCGTTGGACGCAGATAGTCGATAAAATCCACATCTACCTGCAGAACCCCGAGCCCAATAGTTGGATGGGCGCGTTGTTGTGTCTGTACCAACTGATAAAGAACTACGAGTATCATGTGGCCGAGAAGCGTGTACCTCTCATTGAAGCCATGAACCTGTTGCTGCCGATGATGTACAATCTCATTGTTAGCCTGCAACAAGACCAGTCGGCGGAGTCAGCTCTCATACAAAAACAAATATTGAAGAACTTCTACGCACTAGTGAAGGTAAGCCAATGTTTTCTAACTTTGTCTCCAATGTCTTCTTAGCGTGCCGTTGCACCACTAAGGGGAGCTCAGTTCCCTATCCCTTCCTTCCTTACTATTCTTCGTCTTGCTATGGTCAGCAGCACACTTGCACAAAGTGTGGAGTAACTAACATCCGATGTTTTAATCAATATTATGTACTAATAATATATCTGTAAGGGTTGGCCATGGAGTAAGTTATTTTGTTTTCAGAGATATCGTGTTTATAGGCTCTACACATGATACTGAAACTAAATTGGCCATTGTTAGACTTTTTTTCTGATTCATAATTTTTAAACGAATTAACTGATTTTCATTAAACTTGGTAGATAAACATTTAGACGTACAGGACACGTGATAGGCTACTTTTTTCTTTCTCAACGTGAACGAAGTCGCGGGCGCCAGCTAGTAATAATTATTATAAACTAGTTGGTGCCCCGGCTCTCAAGTTTTTCGAATTTATAACATTAATAAAGTAGCATACCGGGATTTTGCGACAAATATTATATAATCAAGGCCCGGAGTTGTAAGTAATTGGACCAAGGGCGAATGACGTAACGCTATAGGCGTGGCACGTGGCTGCACTCGTGTTGAAGGCCTTGAGGTGGCTTGGAATTATTACGACATTATATAAGGAACGAGGCCTCTTTGTCTATCTGTTATCTTTTCACGGCCTAGGAGGACATTCATCCAGAAAAAAGTCGTACTGTTTCCCGAGGGATCTTAAAAACAAAAACTATAGCAGTAATAAGGTATTTTGTTTGTTTTGTTGCAGTACATTCTCCCGTTGAATCTAATAACAAAGGAAATTTTCACTCAGTGGATGGAAGTTTTGAGGTCTGTGACCGATCAGCCCGTCCCGGAGCACACTTTGCAGGTTGATGAGGAGGAGAGACCCGAACTCCCCTGGTGGAAGTGCAAGAAGTGGGCCGTGCACACTCTCTACAGACTCTTTGAAAGGTTTAGTGCCCTTACAAAAAAAAAATCACTATAATATTGGTGTAGCAGATAGATAATAAATAGATGAAAAATTTTCAGATACGGTAGCCCAGTGACCACACGACAAGAATACTTTCATTTTGCCGATTGGTATCTGACAACCTTCTCTGGTGGGATATTGGAGGTTTTATTGAAAGTCCTCGATCAGTACAGGCAGAAGATTTATGTTTCGCCAAGAGTTCTCCGATTGACGCTCAACTACATTGACCAGTGGTAAGTGTATTGTTCTCATATGAGTACGATTTAAAAATAATATTGTACCAAAACAAATATTCAGAATTATTTTTTTTTGCATTTTCAATACAGCATAACCCATTCTTACTCTTGGAAATTACTGAAACCTCACATGGTCGCGATCATACAAGACGTTCTGTTCCCATTGATGTCTTATTCGGAGGCCGACGAGGATTTGTGGAATACGGACCCTCACGAGTACATTCGAGTCAATTTCGACATCTTCGAAGACTTCGTGTCCCCGGTGACGGCAGCGCAGACGCTGCTGGTCTCTTGCAGCAGGAAGCGGAAGGACATGCTGGAGAGGATCATGTTCCTGTGTATGCAAGTTTTGACCAGTCAGAACGGCGAGTACGGACCGAGGCAAAGGGCCGGTGTTCTACACATGGTGGGTACACTCAACGATGTGCTCATCAAGAAGAAGATGTACAAGGAACAAATCGGGACGCTCATCAGCGAGTATATATTCCCGGAATTCAACAACCCCCTGGGTTACATGCGCGCCAGGGCTTGTTGGGTCCTGCATCGCTTCTCGGGCATGCCTTTCCCGAGCGAAGCACTTTTGATGGAGGCCGTCCGTCTGACCGTTCACACTCTGCTGAACGACACGGAGCTGCCCGTGAAAGTGGAGGCGGCTATAGCGATGCAGCTGCTGTTGCGAGGCCGTTTCAATGTGCGGAAGTATCTCCAGTCTCAAATTAAAAATATCACCATGGAATTGCTGAGGGTAGTGCGCGAAACTGAAAATGATAATATAGCTAGTGTGCTGCAGAAGATAGTACCACTGTACACGGAGGAATTGATGCCGCTAGCTCAAGAAATAACCGATCATTTGGCCACCACTTTCACGGAGGTGATCGAGGCCGATTCGGGCTCGGACGAGAAGGCGATAATAGCGATGGGTCTGCTCAACACCATAGACACGATAGTGACTGTGATGGAGGACATTCCGGAGATAATGGCGCAATTGGAGAAGATTGTGTTGCGTGTGGTCGGCCATATACTCCACAACAATGTTATAGGTGAGTTCAAGAACCTGCGTTTGCATTAGATTAGACAAAAGTTCTCATTGAACGTTTCCTTTTTGTCCCGGTAGAATATTTTTGACTTACAAAAAAATTGATTACAGAATACTATGAGGAGGCTATGGCCCTAATATGCGACTTAACATCGAAATCGATCTCGGAGGATATGTGGAAAGTGTTGGAGCTGATATACCAAGTGTTTGAAAAGGAGGGCATGGACTACTTCACGGACATGATGCCGGTCCTCCACAATTACATAACTGTGGACACGCCCGCATTTGTCTCCAACGAGAACCACATTTTGGCCATTTTCAATATGATCAAAGGGGTGAGTTAGTTACTTCGTGTTAAACTTACTTTAAGGACTTTAATGTCATTTTATACTGACTTTTATGCCATCCGACGGATGACTTTTAAGATAGACAGACAGGCCTCCAAAGACAAGTCTTGTTTCAATCAATACTAATATAATAAATCTCTAAGTGGAGATATTGTATGTATGTATGTATGTATGTATGTTCCTCCATAACTCTTAAAAGAATCAATTGATTTTCATGAAAATTGGTAGATAAACATTTAGACATACGGGACACATGATAGGCTACAAAAAAAAAAATCTAAAAGAATTTTTTTTACAAAAATCAGATATTGAACTCCGAAGAAGAGGACGAGGCTGGGATCTACGCAGCGAAACTGCTGGAGGTGATGGTGCTCCAGTGCTCCAACAAGATCGACAATTGCATTCCATCCTTCGTGGAGCTCGTGCTCAACAGGCTCACCAGGAAAGTGAAGACCTCCGAACTCAGAACTATGCTATTGCAGGTCACACTCTCTTGCTCTCGAACATTATTTAGGAATTCTCTTGTGGATTGTGACAATTGTTTTTGTTATGTTTCAGGTGTTGATCGCAATACTGTACTACAATCCCCATTTGCTGTTCACAATACTGGACAAACTGCAAGAGGACGCGTCGATTTCGCAGCACTTCCTCAAGCAGTGGATACACGACGCGGACTGCTTCATCGGGTGAGTCCGCCGCACTAATCCCCTAGCTGGGGTGGTTTCGTGTGTGAAAGAGCTGCGTATGTAAGTGAATGAGGGAAAATGTTGCAGAGTGCACGACAGGAAGCTGTACGTGTTGGGCATATGCGCGCTGCTGGAGATGGGCCCGCAGCGGCCCAACATGGACGCCGTGGCGGCGAAGGTGGTGCCCTCGTGCCTCCGCCTGTTGGAGGGGCTGAGGAGGGCGTACGAGGCGAGGGCCGAGGCGGACGAGGAGACGTCCTCGTCGTCGGAGCAGGACGAGGAGGACGACGGCGTGCTGTCGAGCGACGCGGACGACTTGGACGAGATGGACGAGGAGTACCTGGAGCATATGACGCGCGCGGCGATGAGGCCGGGCGCGCAGGGCGGGGCGGGGCGCGCGGGCGCGGTCGAGTACGACTCGGACGAGTCGGACGAGCTGGAGGGGGACGACTCGGCCATCGAGTTCTACACGACGCCGCTGGACGACAAGGAGTGCTCCGTGGACGAGTACGTCCGCTTCAAGAGCGTGCTCACGGCGCTCGCGAGCAGCGAGCCGGCGTTCTACCACGCGCTCACCGGCGCGCTCGATGACCGCCAGGCCGAGCAGCTGTGCGCCTTCTACTTGTTGGCCGACCAGCGCCAGGTGCAGCGCGAAATCCGCCGCGTCGAGCTCAGCAGAGGGTACTCCTTCAGCGTGCCAGCGCAACTCCCCACCACCTTCAACTTTGGTTCCTAAACACCGCTCGTTTTGCTAGACTAAACAAAAACATTACCCAAATTTTTATAATTTTTTTTTACGAATTACCCATCCGTTAGACGTCCGATGAGAACTTGGAAAAAATAGACTGTCCCCCACTTGATCTTATAGATTTATTTAAAATATATTATGTGATGTGATTGAAATACATATTATAAATGAGTGTTATTCTACGAGGAGGCGTTTAGTTCCTTTCCAAAGAGAAAGAAAGAAAGAGAGAGAGATAGAGAGAGAGAGAGAAAGAGGCATCTTAATTTTATTGTTTTTTCTTTATATTTTTAAAAGTTTACAGGCGTGCCATGGATTAAAATGAGCCATGAGACGTCTTAATGAAAATATTCAAGTTAGAATTTAAGAGTAACGAAAATTGAAAGGCCTCCCACGAAAAATTAAGATATTACAAAATGTGCATATATTTTTTTTTTTATTAAATCAAAGCAGCGCTTGGTCGCGTAGTAAGTGCCCATTCACCCTTAGAAACACGGACGCAGGTCAATGAGTTCCACTCCCTAGCAGATCGGATGAGGAAGGTGGAACTGTAACGCTTCGTGCGTGATTGAGGAACAGCAGCCATGAAGGGATGAATAGAAATATTAAAAAAAAAATAATAATGCACTAATAAATAATTATGCCTAATCTCCTTCCAAGGAAAACCGAGGCTCAAGCTAATTATAATCTCTGCAGCATTTAGCTTACGTACCTACTAATAAGAGTTGTAAGGAGATAGGGCATAGGTATATGTCTATGTCTATATTTTTATCAAGGCAAGAATGTTTGTCATTTGTTATAAATGATATGATATACTGGCTATTGGCCGCGACTTTGGCCGTGTGATAGAGGGAATTTGTTGAGAGTAAGGCTGCGTTGGACACCAGCCAGTATTTCATTCGTCGCGATTGTATAGATGTAATCTAATCAATCATGTATACACAAAGTCGAATAAAGATATTTAAAAAATGGATTTCTTTTTCATTTTCCTTTCGATTTGAAATTGAGTTTGACAGGTAATAATTTTGTAAAGCGTACAGTACAGAAACGTGTCTAATCTTCTCCAATTCTGGCCTTATTAGACAGAACCCAATCTACCTAACCTATCCCAGAGGAAAGATTTGATTTTTGTATGTTTATTCGTAAAATAAGTTAAAAAAAAATGAGGAAAATTAAAAGTTATATTAGATTTTGTTTGTTTGTACGCGCTAATGTCGTTGGATAGTCCATTTATCGAGGTGGGCTATATAGAGAACGCGGACGAAGTCGCTGGCACCAACTAGTGTAACAGTAATAAATATACTAGGAAAATACTAATGAAAAAACGCATAAGTATAAAAATCTTTTTTATTTAAATTAAGTAGTAGACAAAGTATGGTAATCTTAAATTTCTAGGCTTATACATATAAAAATAGACAAAATAATAACAGGTAATTAGAATACCCTTCACCTGAGTTAAAAATAACTTAACAATCAAATCAATCTATCTATACTAATATTATAAAGAGGACATATTTGTTTGTTTGTTTGAATTGAATAGGCATGGGTCAAGATGTAAAATGCCGAAATAAATACCCGTGTTGTAATCTGAAATAACAATAACTCTTTTTAACAAAAAATAAACCCATTTCTCGTGGATGCCATTGTCAGAACTGGACCAAATTGAAATGGGACCACACGGGAAGCACCAGCTTAAATAATAATAAAAAAATCATCAAAATCGTTTCACCTAGTCGAAAGTTATGAGGTAACAAACATTAAAATAAAATACAGTCGAATTGAGAACATCTTCCTTTTTTGGAAGTCGGTTGAAATAATGTTTAGCCCTCATCGGGTCGGGAGCATTCGCGTGTAATGTAACGTTAAAGAAAAGGTTTCAACGAAGTGCAATTCATTAATTGACTGTACATCTGCCGTTTCAAGAATCTGCCATTTAGCGAATAATCGAAAGATTCGAGCATTACATCAGTATAGGAGGAGAACAGAGAAGCATTACAATGCGAACCTTGTAATGATACAATGTGAATCACACGTGAATGGCTCGCAAAGTCAAATCTATAATGTTACATTACACGTGAATGCTCGTCACTCAGGCAGGTAGTATTGTAATGTAATGCTCAAAGTCGAATCTATGTTACATTACACGTGAATGCTTCCGGTGAGGGAGCATCTTAACAAAAATTATAATTATACACAATCAATTGCGAATAAACTACAGTAGAAACAGGATTAATATTGCTTAAGTATCCATTTATTTTATAAGAAGCAACCTCACCATTCACTGTAAGTAATTTATGGACTGGACAACTTGTAACAGACAATCACGATAACAAATATTGGTATTAGTTCAGCTTATTCATTGGACAGCTAAGCCATCGGATGAGAAAGCTCCACAACTCCCAAAATTACGAGACCAAATAACTGAGAAATTTAATTCTGTTTAAATAAACCAGTTAGGTACTTACGTCATGTAAATTGGTACACATTTTTTAAGTGTAGGTATTGTATGTATGTTCCTCTATAACTGTTAAGAGCGCGTATAAAGGTACACTAGCGCCACTAATTAAAAAAAATATTATCTCGTGATTGAGAAGGAATTATTAATAACGGCTACACAAAGCCCTCGGTAAGTATGTCTACAATTTTTTAATACCTTTTACATATAAAGTTTCATATTTAGACACGAAGCAACAAAATACGATTTAGAGGAATGTGGCCACTTTTCTTTAGATCGAATTTTCATAATATTTTCAAGGCAGTTTCATACACCATGCTTTTCTAATAACAACAATTTAGCAAAGTTTAATTGCAAGCTTTTTTTGGTTTATAATAATTATATTTTCATTTTATTTAAGTTTTATTTACTTATCAGGGTTGATGCGGATGCAGAATTTTCAACATCAGGTTTTTCTCGGATGAAACGTGAATGAGGATAAAATAAAATGCATAATTTTATTACATTCTTATTAAGAAATCAATGTTTTAATGGACAATACCTACCTATCAATGTTCCCTTTTGTAAATAAATTAAAAATAACTCTTTAATAATAAAAAAAAATCGACATAAAACTGTTTTCTCACGGATGCCGTTGTCAGAACTGGACCACACGGGAAGCACTAGCTTAAATAATATCAAAACAATCATCAAATTCGTTTCACCCAGTCAAACATAAAAAAAAATACAGTCAAATTGAGAACTGCTTCCTTGAGTCAAATAGAAACAATTTAAAAGTTAAAAAAATGGAACAACTTTCCCTGTAAATCTAGTAAATCTGAAAGACTTAGGACTCGGAACAAGAAAGTTGGCGAGTATGTTAAAGCACTCTCTAAAGATTTACATTGAGAATACTTATTGTATTTATTAGAAACTTTTATTAGAGAAATAATATGAAAAAAAAAGAAAATAATCACATGGTTACCCCCTTCAAATAGTCGTAGCGGTGACGCCTCTGATCTTGAAGCTGCTCTATTTTAGTGGCAGTGTCTTTCTCTCGGCACACTCCGCAGAACACACTTGTGACAACATGAAAAGGACTGCGGTAGTACATATTTGTGCCAACTAAATCTTTGTTCTTCTTATGACATATCACATGGAGGTACAACTCCATTACCATCAGCAATATACAAAAAAATCCTGGGCAAATCATCAGTGTGGGTATAAGTAGTAATCTGTGGCTAACAGTGTTGGTGCCCTCCATAATGTTGGCCTTCAACTCTTGGAATTTCTTGCACTTGTTCAAGTGAGCACTAGGAAATGGCGTATACTGGATAGGCTTTTTTGAAATCGGAAGAATGTGCTCGGTGGCGGTAGAATTGGGCCAATCCAAGGAAGGCTCCCCCGTTTCATGATTGGTGTGGTATATGACGGTTTCACCTGTTTCCGCATCGCGCGAGTAAATCATGGTTTGCGGCATGGGGTTAACCTGTAAAAACATTTATGTATTTTGAAAACAATACAACGGAATTTCAACCACAACTTTGCCCATGGCGGGTGACTTTGTTTAGGAACAAAAACTTCGACTATGGATTGAAACTCTCTCTAAAGAAATGAAATTTTCTTAATATCCGGTCAAATTTAAATATGTCTGTTTAACACTGACCTGACCGATTGATGTTTTGCTGATTTCACACATTTATCAAAGTTGGGTGTATGTGACGTGGGACGTGGGCCATACCTTGATTACTTTTTCACTTATTGTGGCTAGATTACATTTCAAAGATCCGTAACTTTGCTATTTCTTTAGAGAGAGTTTCAATCCATAGTTGGTTATTTTTTGGTCTTGAGTAAAGTTACCCGCCATGGGCCAAGTTGACCGGTTTCCGGTTTGATGGTACATAAATCATCGATAACATAAATAAATAAGTTTACCTTCGTTACTATTGTTCCAATATTGCTAATAAATCTTCAATTTGATATGTATTCCCTTCCTTGACATGAACGGTACAAACAAAATATAGAATTATAGATCTGCGAAAAGTAGGTAATAGGTATGAGCATAGGGTATGAGTTATGCTGACAAATAAAAATAAGTAAGTTGTCCAAGTTGTCCAACCAACAAAACAATCAATTTTCAAAACTTCATCTGTCAAAAAGTTTGACAACACATGTATACATCCATAGACACTATTATACCCATATTATACCATAGCATAGTACCATAGTACTAAGGAGCGTAGAGATAAGGAGAACAATCTTATATGTGTGCTAAACTAAAAAAGTGGCAACTAAAATCGTCGAATTGAGATGGCGCTGGTGTGTCTAGGGCAGTGATCTAGAGAGTTTGAGAGTATGAAATGAAACGGAGTGAAGTGCGCGCTGAGTTGAATTGTTTACTATCACTAGCTGCAACCAGCGCCATCAGTTCGTCGTCTTTCAACGGACACTTTTAATACACAGAGCTTGCGCTCCTTTACCTCTATTCTCCTTGCATAGTACCATAGTGAAGACATAGACGAAACAAAAATGTGTCAAAAAATGGTAGACCACAGAAGAGATTTCTAAGCTAGGATTCTAAACCAAAGAGTATAGTAATATATATAGTGAGTTCCACAAACTATATAGTAGATACTAACGTATCAGACGGACATCTGCAGTACAAATGCTCTGGACATGGGAAAGCTCACCTGATTGGTCATAGCAAGATAGAACATGACATTTGAGTTCCCCCGCCCCTCTCACCCCTTTATTTTTTTACGGGCTTTAGGGATTATTGAATTTATTTTTAAATGGATATCATCACACAATTAAAACACAGTTAAATAATAGGTACATATTTATTTTTGAGGATATACATAACTTTGACTTAATATACGACTTAAATACAAACTAGATTTGAAATACACCATAAAACATATTATATTGTATTAATGATAAACATTTATAGGCATGTAGAAAAAGAACACAAACACTAAGTACCACTCTTCTCCGATTCTTGAAACAGCGATAGATATGCTGTTAAGATTACTTTGAAGTCACATAACGAGTTGTGGCAGATGAATTCACTTTTTCTATTCCGTAAAGAATCATCATTTTTCGAGTCTTTTTTTGCACATTGTATATTATCCTGGTACACAGCACTTGTAATACATACTTAGTATGTATGTATCCAAAGATTTTGTTTATAAATGATTATAAAAATGCGGAAATTAATCTACGCAACAATAAACAACAATCATGTTGCAAAACAAAATGGCTTCTCTCTCTTATTAGAAGGGTGAGAGGCAAGGTCAAATGTCATGTTCTATTTTGCTATTACCACAGGCCAATAAATGCATATGTCTAGTGATTTTTCTTTGAAGATTACCAGCCGTGGTGAGTTCTAGACTAGGTTTTAATCTGATTTGTGCATGATTTGTGATTCTAGGTCCAAGTATACATAAATATGTAAAAAAGTATTATTAAACTTAAAGGTGTTCTCACTAGAGAGTGGTTATATTGTTCAGGTGGTCCTAGGGTTACGATAAGATTAAACATGGAGATTGTTTGTGTCTACCTTCTTGTCTCAACTGGGTATTTTATATATTTATCACTAATACATGGTATTATATAAGTGGTTTTCTAATGCATCACTAGATGTCGGTACTAGTTACAGTAACCACTAGACAGCTTAGACAAGGCTTAGACCAAAAACTTAGAAATTAAATGATATTGTACTTCCTGTTACGTTAAAATTTGAATAATTAGTTTTACTTATATGGAGATCAGGCCATCAGTTTTTTATTACTTTCTTTTTAACGGTTGAATCTTGTATTATTACTTAATTAGGTATGATAAGCTAAGGTTTCTTAGCACAAAGTTGTGCTCACAACTCAAACAGAGCCCAAAATTCATCCAAAATAGGGTTACATCGATGAGGGTAAAGCAATAATTCACACCTGGGGCCCTAGCCAAGAGCACAATGCAAACGAGAGCGTTGCGTATATTTACGAAACGATAGAAAATAAAGTCCGGTGATTGGTTGTTGTAACGCCCACATAAAATTTTGACCAATCACCGGGCTTTATTTTCTATCGTTTCGTAAATAAACGTAACGCTCCCGTTTGCATGCATTGGGCTCTTGGCTAGGGCTCCTGGACAGCTCCTTGCTTTGTATAAACCTACCTACCTTTAGGAAATAAACTGCATAATCCTGGTACCTGGTACATAGATGCGAAATCGCCTGTCTGGTACATCTTAATGTCCATCGGATATTCAGATGTACGGTAGGTTACCATCCTCAATTCCTCATCTTAACACGCAATGCCTTCCGGCATCTGAGTTTCCGAGCTCATATAACCCAAATATGTAGACGTTTTCTCAGTTAGCTCGCTCCATCGGTAACCAAAGAGCACTGGGAATTTACTGAGGAGCACTCCGAGCACTGGGAGTACTGGGGGCCAATTTTACTGGGAAAATATCGTTTAAATTTGCTAATGGGGTTTCACAGATATTTAAGTTTGATCATATAACTAGCTAAGTATTTTTAATTTTTGAATGTTATCCACGTACAAAATTCTCTAAAGAATAAATACTTAATTAAAAAAAAGCGCAAAGTGTATATAAAAGTCCAACATGCGTAACTCTTTATTGGTTAGTTAACAATGTTTAATCTATTCATAGTTTCATTAGATTTGACCTTATAGTTCATTGGTAAATATTTTTTTATTATCTCCGCGTACCAACTGTCGTTATGCGCCTACGCATCCTGTCTTTAAATAGAACCAATATTAGACGAGTGATTGATACTTTATTACATGATTTTACTTCAATATGTAATAATAATCAACTGAGTTTCTTAATGGTAGGGCCTTAACATTAATTGTACAAGGGGTATCCGGTATCCCTCCCTAAACGTTACCAAGTGACCATTTTTACCAAAGAAAAGGCCTTTTCTTTTTGGGAAAAGGCAAACTACCCCTGTAAAGCATCGTAACGTTTTACAATAACCCAAATTGTGTTACGTAATACTTGAAAGATATGTTTAAGCTCCGATAAGCCTTAACTGTCTAATTAATATCGTAGTAGTAGTAGCTATCGTAAATTAAAAATTGTAAAGGATTTATCATCACGCTATGATCCTCTGAACCTGCGTAAAAATAAAAAAAGTCAGAAAAAACGCTAAGAGATGCGATGCAAGATGCAATCCTTTTCGGGCGCCCGACGAGAAACGAACATTACCGAACATTGCTGACAAGTGAAATGAAATTGTGAAAATATTTAGCCTGAACAACTTCAGGTTGCTTAGCCTGAACTTAGCCTGATATAGATTCAGTTCACTAATTTATATTATAAGTATACTATCTGGTGCCCGAACCCTCCTCGAGAACCACTCAATCCATTGGTGAAAACAGCATGAAAATCGGTGCAGTCTTTTTTGAGTTTATCGCGAACAGACACACAGACAGACGCGTCGGAGGACTTTGTTTTGTAATATGTAGTACTATAGGACATTATAGATAGGGAAATGGGCTATGGCATCCTTACTCTGTCACGGTGACAGAACAGCACAGATGCTGTTATTTTAAGGTCATGTAAAGGAGTTTATTATTTTTGAACACCTTTCTGAACTTAAGTGATGTTCCACTTCTATTTTGGCATCCATGAGAAAACGGTTTGAATCCGTTTTGTTTTTTAAAAAGAGTTAAAATAGACAGTTTAAATGTCTACCTTTTTATTTGGTTACCTATTAAGAATAGGTAAATCCTTTTCCATTTTCAATGTTAAAATTCATCCATACCTACTTTTATATTTACAAAATGTCTCTAGCTACGATCCAGTGACGTAATATGCAGGTCAATGCACTTTCCGCTCCCTGATATCGTTATTTTGGGATACGAGAACACAATATCTGCCTCCGTTGCACTTTCGTGTATTGAGGACTTAGAAATCATAGGCAAATTATTGTCGTCTTTCCTACTAATATTATAAAGAGAAAAGATTTGTTGTTTCTAATGACCGATTTGAAAAATTCTTCCACTGTTGGGAAGCTATAATTATCAGCGAGTAACATAACATAGTCGCGTGCAACAGTTAGTACTTGATACAACACAAGCAGTTTTTCATATTATATTTGTCAAACTTTTTAATATTACTACCTGTCAATATTAAAGAAGTATTGACAGAGAAATGTCTTCCTGGCATTTCTCTGTGATTCCTTTTCTTACGCTATGTTTGTTTATATTTCATTTATATACTTTATTTTATTGTTACAATCAAAGTATTGTTCTCTACTATTGCGAAACAAGAATCCTTACGTCTACGTTACGACAAGTCTTGATAATGAAATGAAGGATGTTACTACAAGGACTACACAACTTAAAAAAACTGATGCCATTAATCCGATTTCTTATCAAAAATACGACTTTTGGAGGCCTATCAAGAATAAAGAAGAGAAATATAATTACGAACCACTGAATACGACGTACGATTATACTGAATTAGTGAGACCTATAATCTTGGACGAATCTTCGACAATGTCCCATTTAGGGTACGTTGATTATTGGCCAACAATTTCCCCCTCTGAACAGTTAGCGATAGGAAGCGGTGTTTTTACTACATCTCAAAAAACTTTCAAATCATATTTTCCACCGGCAACTCGATTCAAGTTCGTACATGAGACTAGGTATCCATTAGTTACAAGTGGCGATCCATTTAAAGTTAGGTTACCATTACCAAAATTCAAAGGAACAAAATATGTAACAAACACAACATCATTGGTACCATTAAAAACTGATACGACAGCAGAATCTTCAAGTGTATCCGAAATTGAAATGAATTTATACTATAAAAAAGTCACTGATTCTGTTATTCCTGATATTGAAATACAAGTAAGGGATGAATCTGACGTAATACTACAAACCGAACCAGAAAACAGTGCTCACGAAGACTCTGTAGTTTTAACATCTGAAGAACCTGACTTAAGTACACCAAAGAAGTTAGTGACATATTATTATAATCCTATATTTGGAAATTTAAGGCCAGTTATACGTGTACTGACAGTATCAAACCCAGATAGTTTTACAAAGTATAATCATAGTATAGATGATTATACTATAGCTTCCTTAAGGCCAGTAATATATTCCACTTTTTCAGAACAAGCGACAAGCACAAATTTTGATATTAAAAAGCTATTGCAAAACATAGTCTCTAATATCAACCAGACAGATGATCAGGAAATAATGAAAAACTTATTGGAAATTGCAGATAGGCATCAAAATACGAATAGCGATATTACTACAGAGGCTTTTATTGAAACTTCTTTTACTACTTTAGTCACAACCACAAGACGTCCATTGACGACGAGCAGAACTGAATTAAGAAATTTGAAAATAATCAAAATAGCCAATTGTTCACAAGAAACAAATAGACTTATAAGGAAATATAGCTGCAGATGTTACGAATGCGGTTTGAACTACAAGAATTTTGGTACACCCAATTGTCACATGGTTTTTGATTCTGAAGAGAAAACTCGTAGTTACTTGGGATACAAATTAAAACGTAACTGTTTGAGTAGAAATTCTATAGGTGGATGTTTCAAGAGATTTCTCGATGTGGGTGTCCAATACAATGAACGAGGCTGTAGAGAGTGGCCTCCAACTAAAGGTAATAGTTACGCATCAGACAGATTTAGAGCGTTAGAGAGAATGTTATATGATGTAGCCGACGGATGTGTTTTCAGTCCAGCAGCTGTATTGACACCTTTCAGTTATAGAGTGTCACTTTATGCAAGATATCACGTGTGCGTTTGCACTGGTAGATATTGTAACGATTCTGTTAGCACGAAAAGTAGGTTTTTCTTACTAGCTCTTACCTTGTTTAACGTTTGGTTCAGTCGAATATTAAAAATATAATAAATAAATGATGCGGCTATGATAGTAAAAGGAATATTAAATAATGAAAATAAATATTTTACGTACTAATTACGTGTTATGAATGGGTAGCCTATAGAATAGAATACAGTTGGCACTGTCACGCAATCTGTTTACGGTCGGACATGATTTTTAACAATTTTCTACACAAACAATATGGTTTTTTAATATTTTTTTTTAAATCAAATTATAAAAATTATTTTTTAAAATCTATGGTATCATTAAAATATTTTTATTAGAAAACCTCGACGCCCGACGCAAAACCTAAGATTAACCTATGTATCAGTGTACCTGTCTGTTTCATCATAACTCCCAAACATAGTGGTGACATTGACCTGATTATTTGCAGCAGCGACTCGACTTTATCGACTCAGGATATTTTAATTTTTAATTAAAGATTTTCCAAAATAATGATTTCATAATTTGGAATGTATTATTTATAATCTTAATAGTTTTTGGTGTACCAACAGTTTTCCGTTTTTTGTTCAGGTATCGAATATCGATTCAATGACATTATTTGATGCTAGGCTGTTGCGCGCGATTTTGCTGGTGTAACTTTATAAAATGTAACCTATGTTACACGCTGATAATGTAGTTTTCTATAGGTGAAAGAATTTTCAAAATCAGTCCAGTAGTTCTTGTGTTCATTCCTTATAAACATACAAATCTTTTTTTCTTTACAATATTAGTATGAATTGAAATGATACACCGATTTACAGACAATTAATGCAATTTATTTATTATCATCGGTCTAATATGAACTAAGCTTAAAAATAATAATTTACTAATAATATAGTATTTAATTAGAATTATTTATTTACTTACTATTATTTAATAAGAATAAAATTTAATCTAAGTATTTAAAGTGAATATTGATATTTATGTCCGTCCTCATTTTTCTTTTCTGCAGGTGGATTTTGCTCGCTTATACTATCAACGCTACTTTGCCTGCGCAAAGATTTCCAGTCAGAGGTACACTTTCTAGCTTTTCCATTTCCATCCAACTTGATATCTTTGTCGTTTTTGTTTTTCTTTTTTTCCTTCTTTTTCTTTTGCAGCAGTTCGTCATCACTCTCAGTAGTACTTATTGTTATAACAGGTATAACAGAACCGATTGAATCAGATTGTTTAGATTGTGTGCTCGATTCAGATGTTTGCTTCTTGCTTAACTTATCTTTAAGACCTTTTATTATTTCAACATTTGGTTTTGCTGTAATGTGTTCCTTTACGTCATGTTTTCTTTTCTCCATTATCGCTTTCTTTTCTGTACGTTCATCTTCATTTTCAATGGCAACTTTAAGATTACTGTCAGTATCAGCTTTAAATTCGACAATACTTCGCTTTTTTGGTTCAATGTTTTTTACTACTGTAATATCTTTTATCTTGAGCACTTCTTTCGGAAGACCCTCATGGAAATCTGTATCTGTCTCATCGTCGTTATTAGGGGATGGCGACGTAACGTTTAGGATTTCAGACACCCCGTCTTTGTCCGTTTTTTTATCCAGTGCCATGCCAACTATTTTTGCGAAAATGCTACCTGAAAAATACAATCGAAATTATTGAATTATTGAAATTCAAATAACCTTGGTTAAAGATTTTATATGTTTTCATTTTTATGTTAAAAAATTACACAAGCTACCTTTCTTTTTTGTAGTTTTATGCAATCCGTTTCCATCTTCTCCAGATACGACTTTCTTGTCATCAGAATCGATAGATTTGCTTAGAGGTAGGGACGGCAAAGCCTTTTTCCATCTCGCAAATGGTGTGTTATCCATAGCTGTGGAGCCAACTCGTCTTCTATTGTCAGCCAATTGAAACATTTTCCTCCTTTCTTCTGTGCGCTCGCGTCTCAATTGAATCTTAAAAAGTAAATTGTACAATTTTTAATGAAGTATCAAATAAACGGTTTTTTAAATCAAAAATATTGAATCACAAGTACCTTTAAGTCGTTGTTAGCCTCTCTCAAAGAATTCGTTAGAGACGTTAAATAGTAGATTATAAGTATTAATAAGACAAGTAGCGGAATTACAATCGCCGGCGATGCAATATATTCTAATGCAAAGTTTAGGGTGTCTGGTAGTTTATTATATATATAATTTGTTAGTATGTGATAAATTTTTCCGTGTTCTGAGAATGGACCGCAATGCCACGAAGGTTTCACCCATACTATAGTATAGCCTACAGGCAATACACATAGGAATAACATTGTCAACAATAGCGCCAAATAAAAGTTATTACTTTTGGAAACCCTAAAAACTACTTCATGGGGAACGTTACAAGTCATCACAGCCCACGATCGAAGGTACATCATTATGACTAGTTTAAAAACATTTAACACCACAAGACCCGGGGAGAAAAACATGCCCATCCAGACCATGCCTTGGTTATTAATTAGGTGGAGAATATTTTCAGCAATTTTAAAATCGCCATATTCGGGAAACTTCTTTTCTAAATCCCAGCACCAACATCGGTTCATATATCGAACGAAGAGAGCTCGGAAGAAGTCCATGAACAGTGTTCCCAATAGAACAAAAACCTGCAAATTTATTCATAATTTTGCATTATATAAATAGAAAAAAATATATTTAAATATACAACAAATCTCTTACCAAATCCATCATAGTCAATTTAACTAATTCCTGGCCAAACATCGTCTCCCAACATAGTTTTAATAACTTCTTTCTGGTAGCTGCAGTTAAGTTATACTTTTTTCTGTTATACTTATCTATGTAAGCAACATCTTTGAGAGTTACATTTGTTTGATTCGTTTGTACAGCATTATTTTCGCTTTCATACACGGTTTTACTAGTACAATTTCTAACGTAACATCTCTTTTCTACGACGGTACAGTTGGACACATAAAAAACTTGAGTAATGTTTTGCCCACCACAGGTTATTGAACAATTGAAGCTTATATTTGGACATATTATATTCATTTTTGTTGACACGTCTATGGACACATCTGTTGCAGTCACAGATGGAATCGGTTCACTGACATCATTTGTATATGTTTCTGTGGAAGAAGAAGTATAAACTGAAGTCGTATGCGCTTCCTTACTGTGGTTATAATCTTCAGATTCATTTAGTAGTTCCGTTGTGACATCATTGTATGTACTTCCTAAAGCATAATAGGTACTGTCCTCTGAAACTTCAGTTGGACTAGTGGATGACGTAATATCAATATTTAAAGTAGTCCAGCTATGATCTACAATGCTAGAAGTTTGATCTGTTCCAGAATTTTCAGAACTGTCAGTTTCATAATAACCATCTGTGCTGCTTTGATCTAGAGATGTAACTGTACTGAATGTATCAATTTTGTAATCGTAATCTTCAATGCTTGTTAAATATGTACTTGAATCAATAGTTGAAGATGTATCATCGTCGAAATGATCAAAGGTGTAATCTTCGTCCTCCGTCTCTGAAGTATAATCGTTAGTCTCTGTTGAACCGAAGTTCTTACTAATACTTCGGAGCTTCTCTAGTTCTCTAGAAATAATGCTTATACTATTCAACGTCGTTGATTCTATTGTCTCGTTATTTGATTCTTTTTCTAGTAAATTTTCAGCTGGTATTGATTGTTTAGAAATTTCATTTTTTACTGTAGTTCTAAAAGTGTCGGTTACACTATTTGGTTTAAATGTAAGGTGATATTGTGTAGTTGTTTCTTTATTATCATCTGAGATTGGTATCGTAGGAATAGCCGCCATCAAGCCGCATGGTAAGCACATAACTCTTTCCTCAATGCATTCGGCATTGTAGTCGTTCATTTCATTAATAATACTATTGTTGGGGAAATGTGTCAGATTTATATGCAAAGGATCAACGGGCTTCAACGAATATAACTCCTTACTCATGCCTTCAATTTTACTGAACAAAGCAAATATTAGAGAATATAGATTGAGCAAGTTTAAGAGCATAATTCTGTAAAAATATAAAAATAGTTTAAATTTTTGAGCTTTAAAAGTATTTTACAAAAATTGTGAAATTATTTTTTTAACCTAGCTAATTGTAGCCTCAGTTGCTTCCTGGGATGATAATGCTCCAAGAAGCCCAACATTTCAAAGAACACCGGGAACGTTGTAGTGATTACTGTGACAACTATAGTCGTCTCATTCTCACGCCACCAGCCCTTGTATTTTGTATTGTCATCAGAACGGGACACAACAGTCACCACAGCGTAAGCCGAAACAGCCAAAAGGACTATCACGCACACATTGACCAGTGCTCTAAGAGATATTATCCTCCAACTGAAAATTATACATTATCCTTAATTTTATCTATTCTAGAGATATTGCACGTGAGGCAAATAGGATAAATTCATAAT
Organism: Synanthedon vespiformis; assembly: GCA_918317495.1. NCBI lineage: Eukaryota > Metazoa > Arthropoda > Insecta > Lepidoptera > Sesiidae > Synanthedon > Synanthedon vespiformis. The sequence continues at coordinate 161,013 of OU906947.1, read as the reverse complement.
TAAAATATTTGAGTGTTGGAACATTATTTTACGAGTAAATTATTTTCTCACTTTCTTAGATCCTTCTTCTTTTCTGCTTCCTCCAGTAAAGCCTCTTTAAAACCGAGTATCACTGAGGCTATCCGATTGTGTGCTGTTTCAGTGTTGCCAATCATAAAATCCCAACCAGTGAACAATTTCCATGAAAATATGCATTCATCTTCTTTTTCTGACAACTTCGACATTCGAGAGTTTTCTGCCATCCTGTTTACAAAGTAGGTTATTATTATAACGATATATAATTTATAATTATAATTGGATCTATAGGCAACATTTATTTAAGTAGTTGCTTACCTATTAATTACCATAACATTTAAGTATCATTTAGCTTATTATGACTTTATTTACCTAACATAAAACATTCGTTACAAAAATCACTTGACTACTACATGTCCATAATAATAATAATCTACACTAATATATTGAAGAGTTTGTTTGGTTGTTTCCAACACAAAATTCATTTTGTGTTGTATAGTCCATTTACTGAGTAAGGCTATAGGCTACAGAGAACGCGGACGAAGTCGCAGGCACCAGCTAGTAATAAGTGCTAGCTTCATCATCGGACACTTCAGATAATAAAATGTTATAGTCTGAAAAAATTTAGTGACAAATAGATTTATTCATCATAACCTACTAATTATATGAATATAACATTCTCTCTTACTTACAAAGTTAAATATAGGTAACTTACTTCCTTAATATGGCGACAAAACTATAAATATAGACGACGAGACCAGTAAGGAAGTACGCTAACGGCATTCTATATTGGTCCCTCTCCACGTTGCTGTAGTAACCGTAGAAAATAGGCGAATATTTTAGTATTCCCTCGAATTCCCAAAGAATCAGTAGATTGGTGGCATTGCCGCGTTCGTCTTCCATTATCGTCTTTCTTCCTCCGTCTTCCGAAGGGTTTGCCATTAGATACTAAAGAAAAACTTATTTTTTAAAAAATAATTACGTAGATAAGAAAGATACTTTTGGCTGATATTAGGTATAAGTAGGTACCTTTAAAAAAGGAACAGGAAACCATTAAAAATAAAATGAGTTTTAAAAATGTTAAAATAACTGCTGGCTATTTTAAGCTGCCGCCTCGAAGGTTAAGATAGCCATGACGATAGCCAACCTCCGTTGGGAAAAAATTGGATTAAACTATTATAGAAATATGGCATACAACAAATTGGGCACATTTAACCTGTTGTTTTCGGTGTATGAGTAGTAATTAGACCAACCCAACCGTGTAAGCAAAGAGAGTTTAGCAATTCTTGCTTTGCTTGTGTTTTCAAATTTTAATGATATTTTCAGACAAGTTATTTTACTTCAACATCAAAATATTGAAATCGTAGCAGCAGCCTTGGATTCGTGCATTCGTACTTAAGTTCAAATCAAAGCCTATACAGTCAACTGTATTATCCAACTGTACCAACAGCAAGCAGCGACAAATAGTTATGTACAGTAATTCATACAACCTCTGGCACTATGACGAAAACCAGTAAAATAAATCCAATGACAAGGTTCACCCAAAACAGCCATCTGAGGAATGTAAAGTAAGAGGCAACCACCGAGCCAAAGTGGGACTCGATCTCTTTGATTCTCAGCTCCCACGGTATCAGTAAGTTTGACATATTGGCAGCTTCCCTCTTCACTTGGTGCCAACGCTGAAACAATATTTAGGTACAGTCGGCGCATAAGTCGATTAACACATTTAAAACTGCAAAACAATTGAACACTTAACGCGCCATAAGTCGTTGTCACGACTAGAGAACAAAATAAACTTCACGTACAAACGTAAAAAGCTTCAGTAAGTAAGTATATTTTAAGTAAGTAAATTGAGTGTTCAATTGTTTTGCACTTTTGAATGTGTTAATCGACTTATGCGGCCGACTGTACCTTTCTTAACGTTTTTACTCATATCACGAATATCTGTACGTATAGCATTATGATTACTTCTGACAAAGACTGGACCGATTTAGATGAAGTTTTTGATTCTGTTATTTGTCACGGTAGTCTTCTGTACAGCCCCGATTAGCCTATAACCATGTAACTAAGGTATTTGTGGGTTTTTTTAAATACTCACAGTGGCCATAAGTATGTTGAACCTCGCGTAAATATCCCTGGTACTCTTTGATTGGGCCAAACGCTCTTGCAATTGGCCCTCGTGACGTTTTATGTATGCTTTCGCCTAGAAAAGACCAAGTACAATCCGCTATTTGACTAATTTTAGAAAATCGCTTTAAATTATTCTATATTTCATAATAGCTAAGCACAACTACATAGATATTTCCGGGAGATCTACTGTATTAATTAATTAAAATCAATGTTAAAGTTTAAATTTCCAAAAGCGCACCAAAAACGCTGTTTCTGTAATAGCGTCTATAATACATATGTGACGTCACTCGCTAGTAAACAAACAGAACTGAAGGATGACACAGAGAACAATGTCTGATATGTGTATCAGCGTATGTCGTCGTCAGAGTTGCAACCAGTTACAGGGCGTTTCGGCGCCAAGATAATAGTTCAAGAATTATGTTTTTTTTCATATAATTTGCAAAAAATATACATAATTTAGCTTAAAATAACGTGACATGTATTTTTACGCTATTTTCTGATAGGATAACCACAATTTATAGTATATTTTAAATCTTGTCAATTGTCAAATTGTCAAATCAATTCAAGTGATAGCTATAAGTGCCAATAAGTTTATTGAAGTCCGGAATCGAACCCGGAACCCACGAGATAGAGCGTTAAAGCAAGCACCTTAACTATTCTACTATTTAAGGGATATAAACTTACTTGATGAACTATTTTCAATTTCCTTCTCATGCCGAGGGGTTGCTGCTTAACCGAACCCAATACTTCTTTGTGCAAGTGAATGTTTTCGAAGATTTGCTCTTGCGTTACGACTGCTGGCTGACCCTCGTCCATAGATATGGCTGTGCTGTATCATAACTATTGTTTCAAATAAGTCTTTTCAAATTAATGTTTTAAACCTAATGAAAAATTAATATTAATAATAAACCTGTAAAGGTTGGCCATGGAGTACCTAAGTTAATTTGTTTTCAGAGATATCGTGTTCATAAGTCCTATAAGTACATGATACTGAAACTAAATTGACCATTTTTACAATTTTTTTTATGTATGTCTGTATGTTATGATAGAAGAGAACACGATAGAAGAGTAAACTTGTTATTTAAGAATTTTAAAATACAGTATAAATAGCCGACTATACACGGTCACAAATCCTCAGAACAGAGTAAACACGATCCAGCGTCACCGGCCCGAGCGTGACTCACCGTTTATGTTCATTTCTATGCTTCAAACGCTCAGTTAATCTGAGTTCAAACGTGACTAAAGTAGTTATCACTTAAAAAACTCACTCTCCAGAACTTGTGGTGAAGACAGAAGAACGGCGCCTCTGTCTATTTTCGTCAGTAAGGAAGGGAGATGAGGGTCGTCTGGTACGACCTTTGCGCGAACGCCGCACACTGGCCCGTCGCTGACGTAACACGGCGCTCAGACTTACCGAATAATCTTCGTCTTCGGAACCGTCTAACAAACAATTATTACTTAATTCCATATACTGTTACAATATACTAGGTTTTGCCCGCAATTTCGTCCGCGTCCGATCGCAGCCAAACTTCACAGAATCACCCTGAACTAATCTGAAGATTGTCTGAAGATGTTTGAAAGTTTCGGAGCCCATATGGGAATAACATATATATACACACATTACCTTATATATATGTATATGTAGATTATAGATAGGATAGATAAATATTTAATTCGTCATCTATCTATACTTGGTAATATTATAAAGAGGATAGATTTGGTTGTATGTTTGTTTGAATTGAATAGACTCCGAAACTACTGCACTGATTTGAAAAATTCTTTCATCGTTGGACACAGCCTTTTCAATTGTTAATTGATATTAATCTAATTTTAAATTTTAATCACACTCGATCTCTATTGCACTAAGTTAGTTACTATTGCGATTAATTAGTTAAAAGGTACGAGTAGTGAACTAAGTCTCTTGCTCTCTATTAAAAATGAAATGATATATACATGGAAACCTCACGAATTTCTCTAAATGATAGTAAAATCAAAATGGCTTATTTTAGATCTTTCGTCTTTTAGCAATAATCAAAAGTTAAATATTGTGGAACTTTAGACATAATTTGCACGCCGTTTCCGTTAAATTAATACGATGAATTTTATATTGTCAATACTATAAAAAAATCGCTTGGGTATATTATTTTCGCTACGAACGCTCAGCTATGAAATATACTATGAATGAATATGAAAAATACGCAAAATTTTAGTCTTTAAGTCGTATTTATTTTCTGATTACCGAAGACAAATGATAGGATGATAGTGATAGTAATAATAAATTTATATCACTCAATCACACTTAACCGTTCGACGGATTTTGATGAAATTTTATCACACAAATAGATGAAGTTCTAGTTAAAAAATATAGGATTATCACAATAAGGGATATTAGTAATTTAGGTTCAGGTTTAGATTGTACAAAGTGTCAGAATGTCCATTTTGGAAATGACCAAAATGTCTATCAAAATGTCTAGTCGCAGAATGTTCAGTGTCTCTAAATGTTTTGTGTCTCAGAAAGTCTAGTGTCTCAGAAAGTCTACTGTCTCAAAATGTCTAGTGTCTCAGAAAGTCTATACTGTCTCAAAATGTCTAGTGTCTCAGAAAGTCTACTGTCTCAAAATGTCTAGTGTCTCAGAAAGTCTATACTGTCTCAAAATGTCTAGTGTCTCAGAAAGTCTACTGTCTCAAAATGTCTAGTGTCTCAGAATGTCTATTGTCTCAAAATGTCTCAATCCCAATATTACACAATTATTATATAGATTTATTTATTTAATAAAGTATACAGACAGAATGCAATTATGAACATGAATACTATAAAAATACGTGAATTAGATTAGATTGTGTAATTATTAGATTTGAAATAAATATATCCGCGCGAGCAGAGTTACTTACCTCCAGCTGATGGTGAGAACTTGACCTCATTGTTGATAGGTGTTTCTGTTGGCAGATGGAACAGATTGACCCCTGATGAGGTCATGCTGCCAGGGTCCGCCCAGGTTACAGACAATCGGTCCACCGATGGCTGCGGCGAAGAGGGCACTCGATCACAGGAGCCCTACGACAAACTCCTTACAATATAACAGGAAGTATGTGATTCTAAATTTTGTTTTGTTGTAACAATTAAATAAAAAGGTTGCATTTAATAAATAACTAATTCCACTTAAACCTTTAAAGTAACTTTTAAATTTAAATAAATTTTCTTCTTTTCGTAATTTTATACTTGTTTTATAGTATGTTATTTTTAAGGAAACCTCAACTTGAAACTGTAAAAATTCACGGAAGCTTTACACGTCGGTCCATTTGTTGAACAAACGCAATTCCATTAGGTACATTTTAATTCGTAAATTACAAGTTAATCTTCGCACATTCAATTTTCAACTTTTCGCTTTCATTACTTAACTAACACAAATGGCATAAAATTACTCAGAATTAAGTGGATTACTTAGAATTAAATGTCTGATTTTAATTATTTTAAGTGTAATCTCGCGCGGTTTAATAAAACGAAATTATATATTAATATTTTTGTTTAGAATTTTTTTGAATTTATCGGCTTACTTAAAGGTAAGCGACGGATTGTCGAATGTGACCGGGACAGAGTCCAAACGCCTGTGCAGTGGTCACTAAACAAGGCAGAAAGAAGGCTCGACGCACACCGAGCAATAAATTAGTCGATTTACGATTACATGTGCTCAAGTGGACACTTCTGATTAAATGACTTCACATCATGAACTTTTCACCTAAAGGTGGCGAGCTGACTATCCACTTCGCCTATTACAAACATCGCTGCAGGAGAATTGCATGGCATCCCTTATACTCACAAGTCTTAAGTCTAAGTCGTAAGTATAAGTCTTAAGCCTAAGTTTTAAGTCTAAGTCTTAAGGTTTGGACTACGAATCGCAGTGTGCCCTTCCATAGTATAATTTGATGAAGTCGCTTTTCGCGTCTGTCTGTATGAAACTTCTTAACGGATTTTGATGCAGTTTTCATTATGATTAGACAATTTATATATAATTTATCACAATTTAAAGACTTGATTAGGTATTTTCCTTGGCGAAGCCGAGAGAAGATCGTTAGTACAATATAAAAAGAGAAAAATTGGAAATTTTTGATTCCCGACAGAAATAAACTTTTCAAAGTTTACTCTGGTTGGGATTTTATTTATTTTTTACTGTTATGCTAATGTCGTTAGACAGGCTGACGGTCCACTTGATGGTAGATGGCTACCGTCGCCTTCAACATAGGCAGTGAGATCACATCTTTATTAGTTCCTTCTCTATGAAGTGACTGTTATCTTGAATATCAATTTTGACTGATAAAACTCCTAAGTGTAAGACGTTCCTTATTATAGGAAATTAATACAGACTGTGTTTTGTTATTGCAAGGTGTGGTGGTGAGAAATGTAACTTCAACTTAAGTACAGACGTCAAAAAAAAATTAATATTTTTTATTGCAATAACAGTAGTCTGGTGGACATTTATCACCTTTCAGACTTTTCTCCAAAAAAGTAAGGAAATGTCCTGTTATTTCCTTTATTAAAATTCCTAAAAAAGAAACTAAAAATCACAGAATAGGTAATACTACTGCTACTTTTATAATAGTGCAACGGGAGACGAATTCTTTTTGATATTCATGTAGTTAGTTTTTATTCGTGTAATATTAAAAAAAAATAGATTTTTTTCTTATAAAGTAAAAGTACTTCTGTTATCGACTGTACATCGTGAAATACTTATACTCATCACGCACAACGTTCATCTTTGTCCCGCTGTGCGAACGTAATATTTTCTCATTTAGGAACTCTACCGACTTCGCTCGCTTTTCCCGTTTTCTTTATAATTTAGCTAACTATTTTAGTACCTAACTATTTTACCTAGAAAATTACGATAACAGTGACGATAGTAACCTAACTTATTTTAGTGTTTTAGTAACTTCATCATCATGCTCTTCAACCGACTTCCAATAACTCATTTTAACAAAAAAAACAACCAACTTCAAACCAACTCATGGATGACACTGTCAGAATTGGACCAAATTTAATTGGGACCACACGGGAAGCACCAGCTTTCAAATAAAAACAGAATCATCAAAATAGTTTCATCAAAATAGGGTCTCAATTCAACTGTATTTTTTTATTTTTGTTACCTCATAACTTTCGACTGGGTGAAACTATCCTTGTCCGAACTGCTAAGGAGTGGAACTCATTGCCTGCGGCCGTGTTTCCCCAAAATTACAACCTCGGGGTCTTCAAGTCTAGGGTAAATGGGCACTTACTAGGTAAGCGTGATCCATCTTTGGCCGCATCTGCACCTAACATCAAGTGAGATCGCGGCCAAGCGCTGCCTTGATTACATAAAAAAAAAAAAATTGAAAGATGGTGCTTCCCGTGTGGTCCCATTTCAATTCGGTCCAGTTTTTTAATGAAGTTCAATTCTCCCAAGGCTCGCCACCACACACATGCGGTCATCTGTTTTTTTGTATAGATATATCATAACAGTTTAATAATATAACAATTATTATTAAACTGTTATTATTAAATTTATTTACAATAAAGTAAATTTAAGTAATAAGTAAGTTTTTTTAAATTTCTATTTGATGCATTTTTTTTTACTGTTGTCAGGCAGAAAGCACAGTTTTATAGGGAGCAACCGTGTCACTTGCCGTGACAATTAGCAGTTTCTCATCACTAGCTACCGATGAATATCGGCAGCGGTGATTAGTTAACTTAGGGTTGTCGCTTTTGCATTTTAATAAATATTTTTATATAAAAAAAACTTTTTTATATAAAAATGTTTATTATTTATTTGAATCGTCAGGAAAGTACATATTTATATACATAGTAGTAGCTGATGCTCGCGACTTCGTCCGCATTATCTATAGCCTATAGCCTTCTTCGATAAGTGTACTATCTAACACAAAATATTTTTTCAATTCGAACCAGTAGTTCGTACAACTAAACAAACCGATACAGATAAGACAGATAATTACGTTTCAAACACTAATTCCAGGCTACTTGATCTTATTATTAGTGGAGTTACAAGCTTAGGAGAGTTGAGTTCTCAAATGTTACAGGTTGAGCATGTTTAATGCTCATAATATTTATTATTCTATACTAGCTGGTGCCCGCGACTTCGTCCGCGTTGAAAAAGAAAAAGTAGCCTATCCTGTGCCCCGTGCGTCTAAATGTTTATCTACCAAGTTTTATGAAAATCATTTAATTCGTTTAAGAGTTATGAAAGAACATGCATAAGTACACTTACAGATTCATTATTAGTATTGATTTGACGGTTAAACGGTTACACGGTAACAAGTCGCGCGTTCAATGTTTTTTTTCCATTTCAAAAATCGTTCTATTTTTAAATTAATCGGTTACACGATTACGGTAACAGGTCGCGAGTTCAACAGTTTTTACTCATCTCAATTTTTTTAAATTTGTTTTTAATTAATCGGTTACACGATTGCGGTAACAGGTCGCGAGTTCAAGAGTTTTTACTCATCTTAATTTTTTTTAATTAATCGGTTACACGATTGCGCTAACAGGTCGCGAGTTCAATAGTTTTTTTCATCTCAAAAAATGCCCAACGCGCCTTAAGACGTTTTCACTTGAAAAATATATATCTGCGAGTGGCACCCCTGAGTGGATCACTCCATTATGCCCCCCGCCCAACAGCGCACTGTGCCCTCTGCCGCCCCCTAACGCGTTCCAATTGGAATCACTCCCAACTTTAATAATTATCAAGTGATTTTAGGTTACGGAGGTCATTGGCGATCGATATACTTACAGGGAATTGGCGTTATTTTTAATTTGAATAGAAGAACAAAAGCGAAATAAAACTACTTGTACAATTTTTTTAATTTTGATGTTATTTTTTTAATTTAAAATAAAATAATTATTAAAAATATTAGTAATTTTTGTATTTTAATATCTCGCTGCACAGTCAACAGTCAATCAAGGATGGTGACATCGTTTAATAGCTGAATTAGCTAAAGTTCAAAATCTTCTATTGGTGTAATAAGTAACTGAATAATATAGTGTAGTAATCATGGTTATCCTTTGACTTTTCCTGGCTTAACAAGGAATAATTTGCTGGTGGACCTGGTGGTGACAGTGTCATTAGAAGAACTACTAAATCCACATCTTCCCCATAAATTTTGTATAATTTTTTATTATACAAAATTTATGTTTTGATTTTGTATATTTTTTTTTTCTTTTATTATTTTTTTTTTGTTTTTGATGTACCAAATTGAATTACGTACTCAGCTATAATTGGCTTGCACACTGGACCCTGATGTAGAACGATGAATGTTAATGTTAAGTGTGCTAGGCTGTTGCTGTTTTACCAAATAAATAAATAAATAAATAAATAGCATCTTACACGATGTACGTAACTTACACAGGTTATACCTCCTAAATTATTGATCGTAGAGTAAAAATGAATATATCCTTTGTAGAAAATTTTATGTAGAAACATTTGTCAGAAGTAATCGTAATGCTAATTGAACATATATTCGCAATATGAGCAAAAACCTAAAAATAAGGTAATTTTTATCTGAATACCATAAGGTATAACTGTACCAATTTTTCAAAACTACACGAATCATTTCCCCGGGTTGTCCATATTCGGCTTAATTTGACTGTACTAATATTACAATTTTAATATCGATTTCGTGTCGAAAACGAGCCTTATCAAATATCCTCTTGGGTTTGCTAATATTAACTAACTAAGTTGCAATTAAAAATAATGGCCCGATTTGTTTGATCTGGCCCGTCCCTTGAAATGAGGCTCATTGATGAAATGTTTTTTGTCCTAGTTTATTCATAACAGTTTATCTATTTTTGATTATAATTAAAGAAGAAATTCCTTTCGGATATATATCGGCCGATATATCGGTATCGGAGTCGTTACGTTACATCCCTAGTTTTAGTATATAATTTACAAAATTACGCCGGCGAAGTCGCGGGCAACAGCTAGTGCCCACTATGGTTAGCCAAATGTTCGAACGATGTTCAAAAAGAACGAACGATCAAAAATTGCCGGAATTATACTATCGGCCGCCGTAATAAGCACTGGATAAGTTTAAAAATTTTTATTTTTATAACACTTGATAGATGGCGTTATCAAGATATCGGTAGATACCGTGGAGCGGATCACCAAGCAGTCCTACCCAATTCCGATAGATGGCGCTATCAAGTGTATTTTCCGTAGGAATGAAGCGTTTTCCCAAGGTAAAAAGTAGCCTATGTTCATCACGGATAATGTCGGCTTCTAATGGTAAAAGAATTTTTCAAATCGGTCCAGTAGTTTCGGAGCCTATTCAATACAAACAAACAAATTAGTATAGATAAGTTTATAAAATGGCTAGAACTGACTAGAAGGCGATGGAGAGTTTATATTGGGAAATCTATATGTTTGTGTGAGGTATATTTGTCCACCACCAGCTAACATAAAAAACAACCAGAGGTAAAGAACCGTAGTCAATATAAACATGATTCCGAGGTTACAAAAGAAATGTTAATAACGTCTACTGGAATAATTCCCACAGTTTCGAAATGTCAACAAGTACTTTTACCTTCCTTAGCTAAAAAGGTTTGTAGGGCGCGACATTTCCCGGTGCCTGCGCGATGAAAGGTACCCTATGTCCTCTATGGTGTCCCAGACAACGTGTATGCAAAATTTCATGGTGATCGGTTCAGTAGTTTTTGCTTGAAAGCGTAACAAACAAACTCACATTCACATTTATAACATATCCTTATGTTAGATAAATATTTTTTTTGCTAATTTTGACTTATTTATTCAAGAAATAAGACACCCAGGAGTAATATTTCGGGGTTTTTTCCGAAACCCTGGTGAAATTAAATTTGTAATGACGATCATAAGAGTTTCTTGTAGAAACCTAATTGATAAATAAATATTTTGATGCCATAGCTCATTGTCCTACTATCCTATAATATTGCTATTATACTGTGGTTAGCAGCAGAGAACTTGCAGCACTTATAGGCGACGGTAGCCTGTGGATGTAAAGTCGGGGTACGAAAACCTTCGTCAGTTTTCATATTCATTCCTTTATCAAAGTCTATAGACTTTTAGTAGCTTTTGAAACTAAAGCACTAAGCAGACGGTCTTTCCCCTTAGTGACAACCGTATCTTAGAGACGGTAGAGATTAGAAAATAGAGATTATTTAAATATAGAATTTATAATACTCACTTGTGGGGTTAGTTCTGACCTCTCGACCGCAACCCTTGGTCGACAATCCAGTTTCAATATGCCCCTCTCTTTACCCTTAAAAATAATAATAAAAAATACAATTTTGTCTATTTAATTATTTGTCTAGCGCTGTTTCTCCCTGTTTCTTATTAAATTAAACAGAGAAAAATTAGCCTATGGCCCACTTTTGCTCGTGGGTCCAGTTGATATCTTCAATGGATGAAAGTCCATCTTATATATCTTGCTTTACGAAAGGGTATTTGTAGTACATATTATACCTGATACTCTTAACAATAGCGGGATCATTAGGCAATGGAAAACGACTGGACTAATTAGGCATTGGAAGCTTGAGCAATGTTCTAATGAAAAGGTATTCTCTTTCTATTCAACGAACTATTACCTATGGGAAGAACTTTGTCAGCGCTAACAATGCTATTCTATATCACGAAAATCTTGTATCTCTATATCTTGAAAATACGAGTACGTTTTAGAAGGGATAAAAAATTGCTATTACCTTAGCATCCATGGTGCCGGCACCGTAGGTAGTGAAAAGACAACTGTGCCGGTCACCATCAAGTCGCGTGCTATCACGGCCTAGTGGGAAAACATACTAACTGTTATTATGAGAAATTGTCATAAAATTTAGCATATACCGTAAAATGCGACGTGTTGACGCTCTGACAGCTTAGTGCTATTATTCTGATTAACAATGTGAGTTCGTGTTAAAACTTGTACGTAATTTACTGTGGCCATACTAATTATTTGTTCACATAATTGCTTGATTGTTATCATAATGTGGGATTGTTAAAAGGTAGAGTTGTTATTTTTTTTCATTTAACTAAGTTACTACTGTTGGGTAGGGACGTTTTCTGAGATGTCCACCGATGACAGCTAGTGTAATGTCTTTATATAATACTAGCTTTTGCACGCGACTTCGACCGCGTAAAATATCTATAATTATTTTTTAAAATAATTATAGATATGTATAGATATATATGTAATATAAACCACTGTACTAATTGCTAACGCCACAAAGATATCTGGTTTTGTTAATGTCTCAAATACTAGCCATTAGCTCATATATTCCTTATATTTTATCCTTCGGTACTCTGGCGGTATTCTTCGGCATCCTTCGGCACCTTCCTTCTTATGGTCGGCAGCTTACTGACCGTTGCTTGTGTTAAGTATAGGCGACGGTAGCCATCGGTAGATTGATGGTAATCAAGTGAATCGACATCCTGTCTGTCTAGAGTAACATAAATAAAAAAATTATTTGGATAGTGACCACAGAAGTCTATATTCTCTAAACTTAAATTCTCACTTGCCCACAAAACGCAAAGATTTTGAACTAATTTTAAATGTAATAAAAATAACAAAATCAGATTTTTTAAGTTACCTACTTTTATAACGAGACGTGTGTTAATTAGTGTTAAAATGTGAAGTTGGCAATAAAAAGGAGTGAAAGAGCTCGGCTCATTTTACATTGACACTTTCCATTTCAAGGTGTGTAGTGTACTTTACGTTTACCATGAAAAAATAAATATTTTTATGTCAAAAAAATAAGCAAACGGTACCCCCTTTTGCTTTTATTTACTTCATTTACAATTATGAAATTAAATGCAAGTGCAGACGGTTCACTCAACGGTTGAGACAACGTTTTTTAATTAAGTAAGTATGTTTGCTTTTCATAATCCATCACAATAGAAGTACACCTACATATAAGTTTCCTTACAAATGTTACCAGTCAACATACAAGTAGAGAATGTGGTAAAAAGCTAAGTAGACGAATGTCGATTATTCAAATAGAAATAGGTAAGTAAAAAAATTACGATTTATCTAAGAGAGATTATTTCAAAATTTTGAGGCATCACTTTTCTAGAACTCTCACAATAATTTTGGATTAAAATCGAGTTAATTGAAATTTATTTTTTATTTCATTGTTTCAGCGCACTTTTCATAAAAATCCAGTAAGTATATAGTTATTGAGAATTGAGAACAGACGTATTTTTTTTACTTTAAAATTGAAGTAGAGATTTGAATGTTTATAAATTTTATCAATTAATACTTACGAGAAAGAGATTAAAGTTCACTGGCCGCTTATCAGTAGGATGCCAGATTGTTGCCAGGACTAGGAACTTCCGCGTTCACAGTTAGGAACATATCTTTAAACACTGTTAGTTAATTAATTAATGTTATTGACACCGCCTGGATACAGTAACCATCCTCTTACAGAAAACCACCGTGAAATAACAGCATGTGTGCTGTTATGTTTTGGTGAATGAGCAAGATGAATGATGCCGGAGCAAATTTCGCTATCTCTTTCTAGTCCCTTATCCTTAATATCGGTCCTTAATTTAGCCTTAATCCCTTATCCCTAATCTCGGTTCTTAAATAAGAATTAATACCTTATCCCTAATCTCGGTCCTTAATTTTGAATTAATCCCTTATCCCTAATCTCGGTCCTTGATTTACAATTAATCTCTTATCCCTAATCTTGGTCCTTAATTTAGATTTAATCCCTTATCCCTAATCTCGGTCCTTAATTTGAATTAATCCCTTATCCCTAATCTCGGTCCTTGATTTACAATTAATCTCTTATCCCTAATCTTGGTCCTTAATTTAGATTTAATCCCTTTGCCCTAATCTCGGTCCTTGATTTAGCCTTAATACCCTATTCTTAATTTCGGTCCTTAATTTAGCCTTAATCTCTTATACCTAATCTCGGTCCTTAATTTACCGTTAATCCCTTATCCTTAATTTCGGACCTCAATCTATCCTTTAACCCCTTATCCTTAATTTAGCAGACCTTAATTTATTCCTAATCCCTTATTAGTATCCTTAATTTTCGGCATCGCAAATACAGCACCTATGTTGTTGCTTGTGTTGTAAGCGACGGTAGCCACTTACCATCAAGTAGACCGTCAGCATATATGACACCCTTGACGTAAAGAAACATATAAAAAAAAACTTAAGAACTATATAGTCTTAAAGCGGGTTCCTTTAGAGATAGAAAATAATTTTGATTCTTCTTTGATTTATGCACCAATGATTTTACCATTAATCCACCAAAAAAATGCTTATAAAAAATATCCAATTGTTAGAATAATAATAATGTACCTCTATATAATAAAATCTATTGTCAAGTTGCTTATATCTATTAAATGTTCAGTAAAACTATGAGTTAATTTTTATTGATACACTCAATTTGAGGTCAGTAGGATAGGTTATCGTCAAAGAACTGTACTATATCGATAATAATAGGGCAAAACGACAGTGCGATAAATATTGTCATTATTATGTATTTCATTTTTTTAATTTTAATTTTTTTTTACAATATATAAGTATCATAAAACACTTAAAACTAAACTTGCGGCAGGTAGCAAGGTCCAAACTAAGCTACCAGCGGTCTTAGGGCTTCTGTATCTGTCCTTTGAGCCAGCCATCTAGTGAGAGCCTCTTGTCTTGAGGTTTTTCGTCATATAATGTATATGTATTTTCGCCCATACGACTCGTATCGTAATGATGATCGCTTTCATGAAGTTTTAGTTTACACCAGTAGTTTTAAAGTTTAAGTAATTTTAAACTCCAAGTAACTCCAAGTAACAGGAGTAATGGAGTAAGTTACATTTGTACTTTGTTTTTCAGAGATATCGTGTTTATAGGCTCTATACATGATACTGAAGCTAAATTGACCATTTTTAGATTTTTTTTCTGTATGTATGTATGTATGTTCCTCCATCACTCTTAAACGAATTTAACTGATTTTCACGAAACTTGGTAGATAACGAAGTCGCGGGCACCAGCTAGTAATGGAATACAACTGGAAAACCTCGATATCATCAAGTGGGCTGTCAACCTGTCTGTCGAATTCATATAAAATTAACCAACTGGTTATTATCAATGAACTCTCTTTGATGCGTGTATCTATCAATGTTGTTAGAGTTCATTTTTTATCCAGACCAGTTAGTCCCAACTTCTGTTAACGCGGATCTATATTTTTCTAAATGAATTTAATAAACATAAAACAAGTGTTGTATCCTTGTATTGTAACTGTATTGTTAAGAGAGCGAGTTGGATGCGGAGATATCATGTGGTTAGCATATGTTTAAATCCTGTACTAGGGAATTTTTAAGCAGAAAAAAAACGGTCAAATGCGAGTAGAACTCGCGTTTTTGGGGTTCCAAACAGTTTTAACATTAAAAAGGTATATTTTGGTTTAGTTCTGAACAATTTTTTGGCATTCTTAGGACAGGCAATTCAGAGGGGATATACATAGCTCAGATCTGTTTTAATAATCTGAGGGATATAGTTTGATGTTGTAGCATTTTAAAATTTGATTACACAACTATATCCAAATCTTTTTATTTACATAGTATAAATTTAAAAAAAGTTTCTTCCCACCGTCTATCCCTCTGTCTATGCTTAGATAGTTTAAAATAAACATTAGATTTCATTGCGTTTTTCACCAATGGAAGGGGTCATTTCGCTATTATTTTATTATTAAAAGTGATAAAAATCCTTCAAAAATCTATTGTTATTTTCTGATAATGTAGTTTTATACATTTTTTGAGTTTATTCTTTATAAACATACAAATCTTTTTTCTCTTTTAATACCTATTAGTTAGATTACGCGTTTTTTCAGTAGTTCAGAATATTTATTTCCGTGGTGGTATATTATAATTTGATCTATTGTTCTAAATATATATTTATTTATAGTAAGAATGACTCTTATTGTTAGCAAGACATTTGAAATCACTGATTCTGAATAATTAAGGCATTGCTTATTCAGAATCAGGTTAGAGCGAGATGGAGTCATATGTGTGAAAGGTACGAGAGATTAAAACGCTGAGTGCCACAGTCTCGTCTCTTCTTTCAAGTTCAACTCATCCAAGCGAAATAGAGTGCAGTATCACGAGTATCACATAATATTTTTTTTTTACTATAAATTTTGATTAATTAAAAAGAAATTCCAACCAATTAATTAATTAAACAATAAGAAAATGAGTTTAAAATGTATAAATCGTAGTAAAAATTCAATAACAATGTATATTTACGAAACCATAATTTCATTTTGAGAGTAGGTAATAAAATAATGTAATAAATAAAAAAAAATTACAAAGCTAATGAGTTCTTAATATTTTAGTTAGATACAATTTATATACTAAAACCTTCCTCGAGAAGCACTCTATCTATCTATTGGTGAAAACAGCATGAAATTGGGTGCAGTAGTTTTTGTGTATATCGCAAACAGACAGACAGACGCGACGGAGGACTTTTTTTTTATAATATGTATGGAAGTTGGAAGGATTATGTATTTACTAAGGACTCCTTATAAACAGCCCCCTGTTCTAAATTTCAGTTTTTAGACTGGGTCAAATCATCGATGGTCAAGATAAACAATTTCGTAATTTCATAATAAAATGTAAATTGAAATCCTAATGAACGTATAAATAAAGTAGAGTTCTAAAAGCAGTTTGGTCTCGTCCATTTTTTTTCGAATGACCGCTTTTGGCTTTGGTGGCATTCTGGGTACAAAACAAAAGCCCTATTGCCTTTACAAAAAGCGGTCGAGCGGTTGAGCGCATGCTAGCGACGACCGGCGGACGTTTGCTTAGAATGGGTTCCGTACTACGGTTGGTTATACAGCATCACGGTCAAAGATTAAACGACAAACAGAACTTACACTTCTCTGCGGCAGATGGAATCTCTCTTTTCTAACACACTAGTATTTGTCATCAGAATATTTAACGGAGGATAACCCAATAGGAAATATTAAACCTGTGATACATTCTTGAATGTATGTAAAATTACACAAATGTGTTATTATTATTTTTCAGAAAGAAATAACCTGACAAGAATTTAATTAGATTTAATAAAAGAAATATATTGTGTAAGATATTTTCGTATTAGTTCGTATCGTATTAGATAAAGGAGGAGGTTTTTATTCTTATGTTTCGACTGTTTTTATTTTATTTTATTTTTTTATGTTTGTTACCTCATAACTTTCGACTCTAGTAGATTATCTCTAGTATAATCTAGTCTCTAGTATAATATAATATTAAAATTTGTTAACCAGTCTAAACGAACTCTATGAAGATAGAGTTCCTTAGGCAAGAAAGGATGTATCATTATATATTTTTTTAATCTTTGACGTAGGGTTGTGAAATGTGTAAGTTGAAATCACACTTGGCTGTGCCCGTCCGATAGGTAGACGCGTCGTTCCGACGCCAAACTGAGTCATCATGAAACGGACTTTGATATACGTACAGTTCATAACTTTAGTGGGAAAACTGTTAGCACAAGATTATCACTCGTCTAGGATTGGTTCACAAAAGTTGGCCTCGTGTTACAGCAGCGATGGAATGCCTCAAGTGAGTTACTAGAAATAATCTCTTAACTTATATCACTGTTATTGCTTTGCGATATCACTCTCACGGTAGAAGAAATTTTAAGGAAGTTTCAAAACAATGTTTATATTTGTATGTACCTATAAATTAGATGTATTGATGGGGGCTGTAGATAGTTAAGTCTATAGAGAACATGTCTGTTATAAAAAAAATATCAAATGTTGTATTATGTTAACAAATGTATTAGAATAAAAAAAAAATCTATTGTAAACACACATAACTTTATTTCGGATTTGTGTAGGTATTTGTTTTTTTTATTATTAAAATTGGTAGGATTATTTTTTGATTGGTTAATCTGTACCTAAGATCCTTAAACCTTAAGATTTTTTAATGATCTGTCGTTTTAATCTGTCGTTTTACTCATGTCTTAAAGTCCTCGTATTTTTCGATATTGGTTGGCTTCATGTATATTTAAAAATACGGTTTAGGAATTGCTAGGTATTATACGATAAGGTTGCCGAAAAATCAAACGGTCGGTTTGTAATTTGATAAATGATTTTAATGATCGTAAACCGGTCACTAAGTATACATTTTCGGCAGATGAACGAAAGGTTATCGCGTTTGTTGTATGTAGATATTTATTGTAATAACGAGTTCGTTTACTCTACAAGCCTAATGTATTGTTATCTGAGGCCAACGGAACGAACTTATCAATTCACGTCCGTTTTACATAAACCTCTACTATATTATTATATGTATATGACATTGCAATACTTCCAATAAAATAGTCCCAATAATTTTTTTAATGAGGTCGCAGATACAGACCCCTTATTAACACAATCAAAACCAAGTGTGCTCGAATTGTGCTAATAATCTATAGAGAAAATCTATTATAGGAGATCTCTTACTTACCGGTTCTGTTTAGGTGATTGTTTGAGTGTAACGGATGCTAGAGCTCATTTCCCTAATCCTGGAAGGATCATTTCCTTCACTTATTGTAGCGACTGTGTCTATTATGTTTGTGTATTATAGGCGACCACTAGCCACCATCACGTGGACCGTATAGATGTTGTATCTTGCCACTAGTGAAGTTATAGACCCGTAAACGGCGTTTTAAGCCAATTGATTAACGTTTAAAAATCTCCTTCTCAGAATATTTGCTTTTGTTTATCTTGTTACTAGCGTAGAGCGGCCTGTGAGTGTGTCTGCAGTACTTTTTCATAAAAAAAAATATATGTCGGCTCTGAATTCTTTAATCTATGTCATACTAAGAAACATGCCTCGTCGAGCAGACACCGAACGGCAGCACGCAAGTCTGAAGTCACTGACAGTTCGCCGTCGGCCGGCCATAGAATGTAACGCTGCGTTACGCGTTTTAAACCAAAAATGACGCGATTGTTTCACATTCTAACCTTTATTTACACAATAACAAAGGCCCAGGATCATTATCAAACGCCCAGAATAGGTTCACAGAAATTGGCATCGTGTTATAAAAGCGACGGAACGCCACAAGTGAGTACAAAAATATTCTAAGCGTTCTCATTAAATCGGTTCTTAGCTCTTTCGTTTATTTTGTTTTTGCCACTCGTGCGCACATTTCTGTCCAAATATGTTATTATGAATATAAGTAATCAAAAACGTCCACTAATAAAGATTGCTTAGGTAATTATTAAAAAATTATCTACCAATAATTTTTCCTCACGTTATATTGTGACCTACTTTAGACATTCGACATAATATAAATAATTACTTTTAAATGAGTTATAGTTTTAAGACTACTTGCATGCTGCTTGTGACTTATTAGTGTTTATGTTTCCTCAGTATTGGAGTCAAGCAGCGAAAGCTCACTCTGAGCTTTTAAACTATTTCACAATTCAAAACAGATAAATAATAGACAATAATAATATGACACTATGATTTTTCTCATAAAATCATAATCGATTGATCTTTTTTCGAAAACTATATTTTGATTTAGTTTAGACTATCTGTAAATTAAAAGGGCCAACGAAGACAAAGGTCATTCTTCAATAGGAATTGATACTAAAAAAACAGTGTTACTGAAAATTGTCAATAATGTATTTTTCAATGTTTTTTAAATACTTAAGGCGCTTAGTGCCGTCAATTGGGTACTGCTTTAAGCCCACTTACTCCTCACTTATGGTTGAAATAAAAAAAATATCAAAGGTTTAGACAACATTTAGATTTAGAGCTCATTAGACTATTTAACTATTTTAGAGCTCCCTACTTCTTCTAAGCGGCTTTCTTACTCTCTCGCCAAAACACAACGGCACACGTACTGTTATTATGTCATTGTGGTCTTGTGTGAGGGTATAGTATCCAAAAACTGTCCAAAAAAGACAGACGTTTTGCCCAATTACCAATACAAAACTTTTAAGTAGATAGAGATAAAGCGTAACAAACAAACCAACTCACTTTTGCATTTATTGTTAGAAAAAAAAGGGGAAAATGACCTAAACAAAAGATGCACAAATAAATGTGTCCATACCTAGAATAAAGTTGTTCCAAAAATAGGGAAACATAATTTTCAAGTGATGGGTGCTATCTGAGCGGGTTTCAATACAATGGTCCTTATCGCTCCTACAGGACTACTAAACATTTGCCTACATACTTGTAAGCGGGACGATGTGAACGCCCTCGCGCATGCGCTAATAATAAACATACTATTTTGGCGGCAAAACCACCATCTGGACTGGTTGTAACTAATGCGTTTAGCAGTTTCCGTGTCCTACCCGACTTTATGGCTTTTTAGACGATTTTATATGCGACAGTTAAAATTGAATGATGTCATACACCATTTGCTTCTATTAGTGGTTTCATAAAAACTCTTACAGTCTTGAATGTTTTCTTACAGAGCCTCTCATGATGACGTCCTTATATAATCTTATCTTATACTGTATTTATTAGGGATGTGGAGCTCCGTAACCGTAGCCGAATCCGATATAAAAGTTTCAGATAATTTCGGATAAGGGCGAGTCTAAATGAATCATGCTGTTTTTGACCGACTAAAACGAAAAAACGGAAGAGGTTTTCAAGTCGATGCGTATATAATATTTGTTTAATAAGAGCAGTAAAGAGATTGCATTGTGTGTTCGAGATGACTCATTACATTAGCATCTCTATATATGACAGCAGTTACAGTATCTGTCTGTTATACGTAAGTTAGTGATAGGTCAGCGCTACAAGTATCAAGATAGAAGATAAATATATAATAAGTAACTATACGTTTGTTCGATTTCTGCCTTAACATTTAGTCTTTAAATCAACAGATCATTCAAATTAGTTAAAAAATATACATAGTAAATAAATCTTTATCATGTAATTATATTAAAATCAATTGCCAAGTGGTTTCCCAAAACTCAAAAATGGCTATACTAAATGGCTAGACAAATATACAAATTAAACATGAGCGTAGCCGGGAGCAGGTCACTAGTAAATAAATATACCTTTTTTACAGTACAAAGTAAGTATTTTCTATAAGACAAGAGCATAATATTTAGTAGGCGTGTTTTTAAATGAAACTACATATAGCTACTTGTCATTTTCACTGAAATATGATAAGATCAGATCAATAAGTTGTGTTGCCAGTTTTTAAAGGCCGACACCCGCGGCAAAAACGGGGTGTTATAAATTGGACGTGTGTGTCTGTGACTCTGTGTCACAGCTCATAGCTCCTAAACAGATAGATAGCTTTTTGGTCGTTTGAAAACTGACGTATGAATTTATGAAGATTCGTTCAAGATATGAGCCCAATAGAAAATCGGGGGTAAATTTATAGTTTGAATTATAGTCTTGTATTACTATTCTGTCTGAGTAAATTATATATTTTTTTAACCAACTTCCAAAAAAGGGGGAGGTTCTCAATTCGACGGTTTTTTTACTTTTTATTTTGATGATTCTCTTTTTTATTTGAAAGCTAGTGCTTCCCGTGTGGTCCCATTTAAATCTGGTCCAGTTCTGACAATGGTTTTTTATTTTTTAAAAAGAGTTATTCTATTCACAGAGATGCATACCAGAGTTTGAAAATGCAGCTTTCCTGGTGCAAATGGAAGCCACTAACACCTGCGGAGATCATGGCGAAAAAATGTACTGTATACAGACCTCGGCGGGCACTACCACTAGGTAAGTTAGTCTTAACTGATGGCACATCTTAGTAAGTTAGTCTTACCCGCTCCCGGCTTCGCCCGGAGTGCATTTTTAAACCTTCTAACGTAAAAACCTTCCCTGATTATCCCTCTATCCATGAGTGAAGACAGAATTAAAATCGGCCCAGCCATTCTCGAGTTTTGCGCTTAGCAACACATTTTCATTTATAAAAGTTATTTACGTTTTATATTTTTGATGAGATATTATTTTAACCACATTTTGGGAGTTCAAGAGTTACAAAACATTAAAATACTAGCTGGCGCCCGCGTCTTCGTCTACCAAGTTTTATGAAAATCAATTAATTCGTTTAAGAGTTATGGACGAACATACATACATACAATACCAATTTATTATTAGTATTGATGGTACCCAGTTACCATAAGATAATTTCTAAATATATACTTTTTTTAACTAGATCCTGTGACATGTGTCAGCCTGGCCAGTTCTCCAGTTATTTTCTGACGGACTTACATCACGAACAGGATAACCAGACCTGGTGGCAGTCGGAGACGATGAAGGAAGGAATTCAGTATCCGAATCAAGTTAACTTGACATTGCACTTGGGTAAATACAAATCGGGGGTAAATTTAATGCAACAACACAATCGCATACTAAACTTTTCCCGATTGAATAATCCCGAAATCGGGATTGATAGTTCTTTTTGACTTAGTCAGTTCATTTTCACTATAGTATATTCCATTTTTTTTTTTGTTCGTAAAACATCGAATTTATTTTTATTTTTATTTTAAGGCTGACATTATTTGAATTTTGAGGCATTATTTGTGGAGTATAAGGTTAAAATGTAATTTTGCAGGAAAAGCGTATGACATAACATACGTCCGCGTCGTATTCTACTCGCCTAGGCCACAAAGTTTCGCTATTTACAAAAAATCTAGCGAAGACGCTTACTGGGAGCCTTATCAGTATTTCAGGTAAGGGTTATTATATAGCTTACTTGTACTGTGAGAATACTCAGTAAGTATAACTTATGTTATTGTCTTCATACATGTAAATATTTTGTAGATAGGATCACTGAACGTACAAAATATATTCAAGGAATACAGTTTATGTCTTTGTATTGTGTTTTAATACAACGACTTTAATAATTATTTATGTATTTTTTCAAACTTTCATCCAGAAAAAAGTACTGTTTCCAAGGAATCAAATAAATGAAATAAAAAACTAATGCCCGGTCGAAGTGTAATAGCAAACAAGAGGTCACAAGCGTTTTAATTTTAAGTCGCGGGCACCAGCTTGT
This sequence comes from Synanthedon vespiformis, assembly GCA_918317495.1. Taxonomy (NCBI): domain Eukaryota; kingdom Metazoa; phylum Arthropoda; class Insecta; order Lepidoptera; family Sesiidae; genus Synanthedon; species Synanthedon vespiformis. The sequence goes on along the minus strand of OU906947.1, from coordinate 137,898 downwards.
AATAATCTTCTTCAAATTAATTCTTAAAAGTTAACATTCACTTTCACAGTCAATCCTGTCGTGACACATATGGTATTCAAGAGCAGAGGGCAGCGGAAATTGGAGCGGAGACGAGAGCTCTATGTACTAGTGAATATTCTGACATATCACCACTGTCCGGTGGCAACGTACTTTTCTCCACCCTCGAGGGGAGACCGTCAGCTTACACCTTCGACAGCAGTCCGGAGCTACAGGTAATATTATCACAATGTGTATCATAAGTTTAGACGTCATGCCTTTGCCAAAATTTATTGTGTTAACGGGCGACGTCCTGTTAATTTTCAATATTATGGATGTGATATTTTTGCATTTTTTGAAAACACACTTCGGCATTTCTGCTGACTAAACGAAATGAGCGCGCAAATTCGAAAGATGCACTCTCACTTTGAGGACGTTTTAGCCAATTGTGAATCTTATAAATTGTGTTTGTAACAGGAATGGGTCACCGCAACAGATCTGCGAATTTCGTTAGACCGCCTGAACACATTCGGTGACGAAATCTTCGGGGACATGCAAGTACTCCAGTCATATTGGTACGCGATCGCCGACATCGCTGTGGGCGCCAGGTGCAAATGCAACGGGCACGCTTCCATTTGCGACACGCAAGAGTTGCCTGACGGAACGAGGCGAAGGGCGTGCAGGTACAGTCGGCCGCATAAGTCGATTAACACATTCAAAAGTGCAAAACGACTGAACACTCAACTTACTTACTTACTGCAACTTTTTACGATCGTTTATTTTGTTCTCCAGCCGTGACAACGATTTATGGCGCGTTGAGTGTTCATTTGTTTTGCACTTTTGAATGTGTTAATCGACTTGCCTCTTCTAATTATTTTGAATCTAAAAACATTGAACTCGTGACACTGTTACCGACACTTCTGTTGGCAATTATATTTATTTTTTTTGCATTCAGATGTGAGCATAATACAGCGGGAAGGGATTGTGAACGCTGTTTGGACTTTTACAACGATGCCCCCTGGGGTCGTGCTTCGCCAACTAATGTGCACGAGTGCAAAGGTTAGCTATATTTATAAAATTATACATTTTTGTGACTATTATTTTTGTATATAAATTATTACTATTATAAAAAAATGTATATAATAATATTATTTTTATATTTTCGTCTAAAATTGACTTGCTAGCGAATATGTCACCGCGATATAGCCGTAACCGAATGTGCACTTAGGTATATTATCTAATTATTAAAATTAAACAAATATTGTGTTTGTAGCGCAAAAACAGCATAAGTGCTTAGCGCACTGTTCTCCTTAAACCCCCTTAAACCCAAATGAACAAAAAATCTCGCATGTTTTACACGCAACTATAGTCTAATCTCCTAAACTAGTAGATAGTACGCTAAACCCAAAAAAATTGGGTATAGTCTAAAAAATTACTGTAAAAGTTTTGGAGTCTTGATTAAATAATTGAAAATCTTGCACAAGCGATTCAACTCTTAATAAATTAGGCCTCGTTATAAAGTCTAATAAAATCATTTTATAATATCAGCATAGTAATTATTGTACCTACATTTCGTGTTTGATGAAATTTTGTATAGACAGGCACACATATTCGTACAATCTTCTCATTAACTTAATATACTGGGAAAACGAGTACTTAATCTTCTTATATGTACTCCAAAACCGCTGAATCGATTTTGATAAAATTTTTAGACAATTTTCAGATTAGTCTAGCGGGTGTTCCTGTGAAGCTTCGTAGGATCGGATGCGGACGAAGTCGCGGGCAAATACTAGTACAGTTATGGAATAGGTCTAAGCGTGGATAAAGATTTGCGAAGCTCTCTACAGCTTTTTCTTAAAGATATTTTAACGTCACGACTTTTTGTAATTTTTTTGCTATTGCGACGGATAATTGAAACATGATATTGCTTTGTGAACTATTTCGCTAACTTATCTTAACTTAGTGTATGAGTTAGGGTTAGATGTACTAAATTTTTGCCCTAAATTTGCCTACATTATTTATCCAAGGTAAGCGTCGCTTGTGAATCATTCCTTATGCCATCAAACTCGTTAAGTAGCTCACTAACGTCTATCTTTTAAGAATGAAGAAAGGAAGAAAGTTATTTATAGTGAATTTAAATCTTTCAAAAAATATTCCGATTTAAAAAAAATCTTCAAGCAATTTAACTAAACATTCGTTAGTCGCAATCATGGTACATATAACAAAGTGTTCTCCCCTTAATAGATACAATAAGAATCGTGTTAATGGACATTAGATTAGTAGTTTAGGTTCTCTTTAGTCTTAGACTAGATTTTAATCTTATAAGGATGCACTTTTCCAGGTACATCCTTAAAAAAACACGCTATCGAATTTTTCTCACTCACGAAGACATTCCATAAGTGACTTATTTATTTCATTACTAGCTGGCGATAAGACAGGTTTTCCGAATAAAGAATTGCTCTAGCGAGTATAAATATTGAGATCGATACAAAAGAAACTTAAGGGCAGCTGTGATGTTGCGTTAATTCTATTGCAGATGCAGATAGATGATTGATGGCTATTTAGTATGTTTACGAACGAATCAAATAAGCTTACGATTTTCGTTTTATAACAGTAATATATGGATGGGGATCATAGTAATTAGAGATTGCAATTTGCCCCTCCTATGAAAGAATGTAACAAATTAAAAAGAATTCGTAAACATATTCCAATTTTTCTTCGTAAATCAATAGTCATTTTGGACACTGCTTTTTAAAGGCTGCTTATGGAAACTAGAAATAGTTTTCTTTAAGGTATTTGCTCTTAAATGAAATAACAGCATATGTGCTTTTCCTTCCTGACTTATCTGTTGTCTTACTAAGGTTGGCAGCGTACTTGCAATGCCTCTATGCTTGTTTATTATGGTAATAAAGTGCCGACAGTCAAGTAGGCAGTTAGCCTGTCTGTCAAGTTTCCAATATCTGACGTATTGTAAAAGTATGGAAAAAAATCGTCGTGATTTTCAGCTTGCAACTGCAACGGGTTTTCGAACAAATGCGTGTTCGACAAGGAGCTATACGAGAGGACGGGTCACGGCGGCCATTGCATCGACTGTGCAGAGAACCGCGATGGCGCCAATTGCGAAAGATGCAAAGAGAACTACTTCCAGAGCGAGGGTGACATTTGTATGCCCTGTAACTGCGATCCGACTGGTAAGATTTATATGAAATTAACACTTGACACTACATTAACATTAGTCTACCTGGGTTCTTTCTTATTTTGTGCTCCTTTTTATTGATATTTTATTGTGAGCTATTTATTGATAGCTTGCCGCTAAACATTTTCAAGTGGATAACTAGTTAGTTATAATAACTAATGGCTCTATTCTTTTTTATTTAAATACAAGTAATTACATCCATGGCGCCTAATTAAATTTGTTTATTCTTCTGTAAACTAGCGACCATCTATCCATTGTAGTTTAAAATAGAATTAGGTGAAGGATACTGCTGGGTGATATTTCTAGCGACTCGCTCAACGGTAGATATATGGCGCTATCTATTTGTTATACTTTTTATATTTGCGGACGAAGTCGCGAGCTCCAGCTAGTATATAGAATAGAAACCTACCTCCTGCCTACCTCATTCTTACCATTAGTGAAAACCGCATAATATAATTAAATATAGCAAAATATCTTATGAACTTTGAACTAAATCTTTATAAATAAAAATGAATCCCTAAATGTGTTGCTAAGCGCAAAACTCGAGAACGGCTGGACCGATTTTGATTCTGTCTTTACTCATGGATAGAGGGATAATCAGGGAAGGTTTATACGTAAAAAAATCAAACCTAGTTAAGTATAAAAATGTAAAATGCCTCTTGTTTCAGGTTCTCGTAACCTTCAATGCAACGCCGAAGGCAAGTGTCAGTGCAAGCCTGGAGTGACAGGGGACAAGTGTAACATCTGTGCCCCCAATCATTATGAATTCACTAACCAAGGCTGCAAACCGTGCGGCTGCAATGAGTCCGGATCCTATGGCAATGCGCCTCAATGCGATCCGATCACTGGCGTATGTCTTTGCAAGCAAAATGTCGAAGGAAGAAGGTGTAGAGAGTGAGTATACAATTTTATAGTAAACTAGTTGTTGCACGCGACTTCATCTGCGTGACTATATAAAATAATTATAGCCAATTAAAGTAATGTTACTTCCTGATAACGTAGCTTTCCATAGGCGAAAGAATTTTTCAAATCAACACAGTAGTTTTGGAGCCTATTCAATTGAAACCAGCAATGTAATCTTTCCTCTTTATTAGTTAGTTACTTAGTTATTAGTAACTTAACCTACACTTACCTACACTTACCTGTTAAATATTATTTTATACTTGATCACATAATATGTACGTATGATTTTATTTTATGATTTTATTCTTGATGTGTTTTGAACCACGAAACATACCATACCATGGACCACACCATGCCACAATAATCTCACTATAAAAACCTTTAAAAAAATAAGTGTGTTTCAAATGATAACTTTTTTTAATGATTTTAGATGTAAACCTGGCTTCTTCAACTTGGATTTGGAAAATGAGTTTGGTTGTACGCCTTGCTTCTGCTTCGGACATTCCTCGCAGTGCAGTTCTGCTCCGAAGTACCAAGCTTACGAAATTAGTGCACACTTCATCAGGGACTCCGAAAAGTGGATGGCGGATGATGATCAGCATAGACAAGCACTTTTGCAATTCAATGCGAACACACAGAATATAGGTCGGTAACTATAGTCATCATCATCTTAGCCGTAGGATTGCTGGCCATATAATAGGGCTCCCCCTTAATATTCCGATAGAACCGGTCAGATGAAGCCTGGATCGACCTAACGGGTGGACATCTCATTCTGCGCTTAACTGCATTTACTGTAGAAAGAAAAAAAAAAAATGTTCATTTGGTACATTCTAATTACATACATTAAATTGGTATAAACTAGGCTAGCAAAATTTTAGTTAGTGTGTTTGGATTGTGCTCGCATGAAGATCCCCCTAGTCTGATGCTTAACGCAGTTGTATATTTTTTTCTAAAACACAATCCCTTTGAATTACGGGATTATTGTCAATGTCAACAAGAGAACGTAGCAAAAGAAATTGTATCCACGATCCACGTTTAGACACACAACATGTCTTAAGACGCGGGTCTTAAACACACGAAGGGTTTGAATTATAAAAATATTTATATAAAATAAACTGATAGTTTAGAATGAATATTTTATGAGGAAGATCATAGAAGCTCTTTTCGTTTTATGATCACGATCACATCACAGTAGTTCAATAAATTTTTAATTTTATATATTTCAGCGGTGTCATCAAGAGGTTCCGAAGTGGTGTATTTTTTGGCATCAAATCAGTTCCTAGGTGATCAGCGTCCGTCTTACAACCATGACTTAAAGTTCACACTGCGGTTGGGCGAGAGCAGAGGCTACCCTTCGGCCCAGGACATCATCATAGAAGGTGCTAGGTCTTCAGTATCCATGAACATATACGGTCAAAACAATCCCGAGCCTAACGATCAGGTGAGGATATTAATTACGTGCAAGTAGTATGCACGTGTCATTATTTATTTTGAAATGATTTGCGATATTGAAGCGTAATATGCAAAGCTTGCGGTGTAAAAAAAAAACCACAGATCCTTAGAAATTTTGTTTAAATTTCAGCCACAAGAGTACACGTTCCGTCTTCACGAAGATCCAAAGTACGGTTGGACTCCAACATTGTCTAATTTCGAATTCATGTCGATTCTGCAAAACTTAACAGCCATTAAAATACGAGGAACTTACAACAAGGGTGGCGTTGGTTATTTAATGAATTTCAAATTGGAAACTGCAAAGATTGGGAGGGAGAAAGGCTCGGCACCTGCCAACTGGGTCGAGAAGTGTTCGTGTCCAAAGGCATACGTTGGTGATTATTGTGAGGAGTGCGCACCTGGATTCAAACATGAACCTGCCAACGGAGGTCCATATTCGACCTGCATCCCCTGCGATTGCAATGGACACGCACACATTTGCGACACTGCTACCGGTAACTTAACATTTCATATTATTTATTACTCACTACCACTGACTTAATCTTAAACATCGTTATTATACTAAGGGCCTCTTTCAACATCTGTGAAGGAGGCTAACCGCCATTTAAAGTCACCGCGCGGTCACCGGGGATAAGGTGCTGATATAACTTTGGTTGTACGGTAAAAGTTCCAAACATTAAAAAGAATATTATTAAAAAAAAATCGCCTAGACTGAACCTAGAATGTTGAATAGACACTAACTAAAATAACTGAGACATGGCTTTACATGAGATCTCAAAATTTTTGATGGAATTTAGGGAATGTACCCATATATAGGTGGGAGGCAATGAATCTAAATAGTGCACTACTCGTGCTTCATAACAGATCTACCCAGTATCTACTGCATTCTTTTTTAATTCTTTTTTATAGTAAAAAACATTCTTTTTTAAATTTCAGGATTCTGTATCTGCAAGCATAATACAACCGGAAGCAATTGTGAGCTTTGCGCCAAAGGTTTCTACGGAAACGCTATAGCGGGAACTCCCGACGACTGCAAACCATGTCCGTGCCCCAAACAGAGTGGATGTATTCAACTGAAGGATCAGAGTATCGTGTGTACTGACTGCCCTGTAGGATATGCCGGTAATTGACCCCATTAGACCTCTCTTAATTTATTTTTATATATTAACTAGCTGGTGTCCGCGACTTCGTTCGCGTTGAAAAATAAAAAAGTATATGAGCAATATAACTCCTGACATTTTCATTGCCAGGCGTTAGTTTTCTGAATTTTATTAAGAATTTCCCTCTAGAACAGTGCTTTCTTCTGGATGACAGGTACCCTATGTCCTTTCCGGTATCCCTGACAACGTGTATGCGAAATTTCACTATGATCGATTGAATAGTTAAGGCGTGAAAAGGTAACAGACAGACAAACAGAGTTATTTTCACATTTATAATATTAAGAATGGATTTGAGTGACATATTGTATTGAGTAGTTATCGTAAATTTTGTCGTGGTTGTGATGGCAGGTCCCAAATGCGAGGTGTGTGCTGATGGGCACTTTGGCGACCCAACCGGACAGTTTGGCTCCCGACAGGAATGTGAAGAATGTCAATGCAATGGAAACGTGGACCTGAATGCAGTCGGTAACTGTAACAGAACGACTGGCGAATGTCTCAAGTGCATTTACAACACAGCAGGAGAACACTGTGACAAATGTCTCAATGGTAAGTGACTGGAAATAAAAACAATTTGTTATTAAGATTAATTTAAACTCGAACAATGACTAGTTACCGTTACCGTCACTAATATTCTGTGACAAAAAATACACTAACTTAATTACTGAACAAAAGTATTCCTATACAAAAGAAAGTTAGAATTTAAATTCAAGTTGCCTAGTTTTACCTACTTTACAATGTTTATCATGAATGTACTTACTATTGGCCAAATAGTTTAAATTTTTGCTTCATGATCTATGGCCAAATCTGTTGAAATGATTAAAAAAGAATTGGAAAACTATGGTCGAAAATTGTATGAATGGAAAGAGATAATTCCGAGAATGATTTATGTTAATTATCTGTTTGAAATGTATAATTTCAGGGTATTTCGGAGACGCTTTGGATCAGAACAAGAAGGGAGACTGCAAGCCTTGCCAATGCCACGAAGCAGGCACCGTAGAGAGCGCAGACGGACAACCTCAGTGCGACGGCCTCACTGGCTACTGCTCGTGTCGGGCGCACGTCATTGGCAAGAATTGTGACAAGTGTGAGGTTAGATTCATCTACATTTACTATGACAATACACAACACAATAGATTGGCTATATACCAAAAGAGAATTAAAATTCTATGTGGCAATTTTACCGATTTTAGCAAACAAGTTCTTTTGTCAACCGACATTCAAATAATAACTCTATTTAACAAAAAAAAAATAGACTTCAAACGTCTTATGGTCTTTTCTCACGGATGCCATTGTCAGGACTGGACCAAATTGAAATAGAACCACACGGGAAGCACCAGCTTTCAAATAAAAAAATAATCATCAAAATCCTTTCACCCAGTCGAAAGTTATGAGGTAACCAACATAAAAAAAAGATACAGTCGAATTGAGAACCTCCTCCTATTTCCCATTTAAATTGGGTTCCCATTTAAATTTGGTCCAGCTCTGACAATGGCATCCACGAGAAAACGGTTTGAAGTAGTTTTTTTTTGTTAAAAAGAGTTATAGCACAAACTTTACACAATTTTTCACAATCTTAAAGCTCAGTGTTTCGTCCATATTTCTTAATTACTTAAGTAAAATTTCAGGATGGCTTCTACAATATCAATTCGGGCGAGGGTTGCAAATCGTGCGATTGCAATTTAGAGGGTTCGTATAACGCTACCTGTCACCCCGTAACAGGACAGTGTTACTGCAAGCCTGGTATCGATGGGTAAGTGTTTTGAAAAATAACATTTCAATTGATGAAAACATCAAACAAAATGTTAGGTTTTGAATTTTCAATTATATATTTTTTTTTTGTTAAAAAGAGTTATTGTTTAGCAAGTAAAAGCCAAGTAAAACGCTTTCAGATTACACTGCGACCACTGCCGGGCGTTCCACTACGGGTTCTCGCAGGAGGGTTGTTTGGACTGCGACTGCGACGTGTGGGGCTCCTACAACTACCAATGCGACATGAACGGCCAGTGCAAATGCCAAAACAACGTCGAGGGACGCCGATGCGACAGGTTCTTACACACCCCTGGTTGTGCATTTATTATAAGTACAATAAGCGCCATTTAATATGGCACATCGGGAATAAGAGTGAGATGCACGGCTAAGAACGCTCTACAAAGCCGAATATGGTTTTGTAGAGCGATCTCTCTGTCGCGCAATGAACAGTCCATCTGATATGTGTATAGAGTTGATTAAACCATTTATGTTAGTAAAATATTAAAATCACATTTTCTAACATTTTCTGTTATTAAATGCCGCTTACTGTTCGTGTCTTAGGTGTTGCCCCTTTTTCTTATCCGATCGCTACTAAACTTCACAGGATCATCCGCTTAACTAATTAAAGATTGTTTAACGCTTTTGGTGAAAATAAAATATAAATATATTGATCATACCAGACCAGAGGAAACCAAGAAAAATTCATTTTCAAAGTTAGCCAAGCCGAGAATTGAATTCGGGTCCCGTTGTGGTAGGTATTAAAATATAAATCAGCAAAATAAGATACGCCCTTCTCAAGTGATGCTCCGTTGTACATAAATTGACTTATTTATAGGATTATAGGACATTTATTATAGAAACTTTTGAAGTAAATTGGTGCTTGAGAATCGGTCTCTCAGTATGTCAATTGAATTGTCATTGTGTAGATGCATGGAGAACAAGAAGCGTCGTTCTGATGGCCAGGGTTGCGAAGACTGCCCACCCTGCTACAACCTCGTACAGGACGCAGTCAACAAACACCGTCGGGATCTCAAAGAACTGGACGATGTAAGATACACTACACTATCAATTATACATTACAAGACGCGTCATGTAATCGTTACAATGAAGCGTCACACAAAATTAAACCTTGAAAATTTAAGAAGTTTCACTTTATATTATGACAACATTCTCTCCTAAAATATATCTAAGTTTATGAAGTTAAAATATATCTAAAAATTAATGGAATGTGAAATTTAATGTTGAACATCTTGTAGAGGTTAATAGTGCGAGTTTATCAAAGCAGTGCCATCTAGTAGCTAACGTGTAGGACGTTTCTTCATACAAATTGACGTTTACGCGTTCGACGCGTTTGATCGAGTAAAACTCGCACTAGGCCCTCAGATGCCTTAGGTTCGTCAGTAAAATCAACACATTCCTCATATCAATGATGTCACAGGGAACACATGCATGATGGTTGCAATTTCTAGGTGTTGTAAACTTCCCTTTCGTCTAACAGATTCTATCAAAGATATCCAAAGCGCCCACAGTTGTTGAAAACGCTGACTTTGACAACGAGCTGCAAAAAGTTCGCGGTGATATAGAAAGGCTTGTTGAGGACGCTCAAGCGGAACTCGGGAACGGGCCTGGAGTCGATATCACCGACACATTAGCAGATTTAGCCGATAGACTGTCTGATGTGAGGTAAGCTTATTTATATATTCTTTCTTGAATTATACGTTTATAAAACATTCCCCGTTTAACGCTCTTTCCATAAGTGAAAACCGCATTCAAATCCTTTGTGTAGGTTTAAAGATCTAAGCACACATGGAGATTATTATTATACGCTTAGTGGCTATTTCTGTCTGCTAGAGAACCAGTATCACTTCGTCCATTTCTGAAATATTGTGATCACACATGGAGATGGCGGGAAGCGACTTTATTTTATACTTCATACATAAAGATCTGAAGATCGACACTCTGGTGGTCCATTTGATGATAGGTGGCAGTGGAGGGCTAAGGGATTAGGAAGGCATAGGGAAATGGGCTCTTTCCCTAAACTTCCTACCAATATGATAGAAATTAAGTGACCTGACCTTGATGAAGGCGTCTACCTAGGGAGAAAATTGGACTGCCGCCCAGGCAACACATAGGCCAGATAACAGTATGAAATTCACAAATTATTCAGTTTAAAGCTTTTTTATAAGGGTATTAGAGCTGACAAGATAGGCAAATGCTGTATTGAATGATTTTTGGGCTATTATAACACTATGGGCTATTATGGGCTTCTTGTTGCTTATTCAGCTACTATTCAGCTATTATGTTGCTGCTACACAGCTTAAAGCAATTTATTTTGTGCCCAAATTGCTTGAATAACGGCTGTATAAATGCATTTATTCAAAAAATATTCAGCCATTCTGTGTTGCTTGGGCGGGCACCGATGTCGTGTCATATATAATATGCCCATCAACGGTCACGCTAGAAAGTCGTTGGATTAAGCAAGAGGATTTCACAACGATTGATTTATCAAAGGATTATTAATTTGTTTGGACGCACAAGAAAACATTCCCTAATTTCTTTCACCATTAAATAAATCCATACATTCGACGCCCACTATATGTATAAAGCGGAACTCTTGATTTCCATTGATATATGTATCATTTGCTTTACAGGAAAATGCTTATCAAGATAGAGGAAGAGAGTTATGAAGGCAACGACGCTGTCGAAAGAAGCAAAGCTAACGTGTCGCGTGCGGAAGACACTATAGAAGCAGCACAGAAGGAAATCAATGTGAGTTTTTTTAATATTTGATAAAAAAAGGGTGTTAAGTCGATACAGCCGCTGAACACACAATGATTATTTTTTTTTTTAAATCAAATCCAAATCCAATTTTTTTATTAAATTTAGTTTAGGTATTCAACTGAATGCAATACCACAGCAGCAACAACATTTCAGCATTTATTAGGGATCATGTATCTCTCCTCGGCAGGAATATGCTAAAATCTTTATAAAAATGTTAAGTTGATTTAAGTACGCTTCAAAAATTTGATAAAGGGTAGACCGATTTTGGTGTGGCTTTTCACATATAAAAAGAGGGATAACCGGAGAAGATTTTTATATACAAAAATTGTACCCCGAGCCAGGCCGGGAGCGGGTCGCTAGTGTCTTATATAACAACTCGTATAACTGACTTTTAACCTTACAGAGCGCCCTTGAATATCTGGAAGGCGAAGGCGCATCAGCTTTGGCCAAAGCTCGCAACAGATCAGATCAATTCGGCAAACAGTCAGTGGACATGTCCGCTCTTGCAAAGGAATCTCGTCTGCTCGCCGAGAAATTGGAGAACGAAGCGAAGAACATAAGAGATATCGCCGAGAAAGCTTACAACACTTCAGTCGCCGCTAACAAAATTGCCAAAGATGGCATTAACAAACAGGCCAACATAAGGTAAGTTTACAGGGTCTTCTTTCTTGTCCTAAATTCTTCAAGAGTTTTCTTAATGAGCTATCGAGGGAAGTTCTTAGTAAGATACGAAAGATTTCGGTTTTAATTATTGGAATGTTATAATATAAAATTAATGTCTTTTTTAGAGATTAATTTCTATAAATAAAGAGAAAATGAATTTGTTTTTGATGCAGTAACCAGGTTCAAATGTTGGCCAACGAGCTGAACGTGGCCGCCGGTAAGCTCAGCAGCATGTCCGAACTCGCTGAACAAGCCTTGAAGAGGGCCAAGTCAGTTTACGACGAAGCTTTAGGATTATACGCCGAAGTCAACACTACACTGCTGCCAGATATTAAGCCGAATAAACTGTACCATGATTCGGCTGACTTGAACAAAACTGTAAGTATTTAAATTCACTTGTTTCAATTTATTCAAACTAGCTGACGCCCGCGACCTCGTTCACTTGGTCTTCGCCTTATTTTATACACAAAGATACATGAAATGTTGAACCATGAAAGGTACCCTATGTCCTTTCTGGTGTCCCAGACATCGTGTATGCAAAATTTCATGGTAATCGGTTCAGTATAGTTTTTGCGTGAAAGCGTTCACATTCACATTTATAATATTAGTAAGGATTGAAATACGCGTTCCCCTGTTGAGTGTCTAATGTAATATAAATGAAATGTTGACTGATAGATTAACGCAAAATCTGCCGAATTGGACGCTCTGATAGCGGAGAGCGAAGGGACGCTCCGCAATCTCGAAGACGCTGTGAAGAGAGCGCGGGATATTCTCGAGCAAGGCCACGACAGACAGGAAGAACTCAGCGACCTGCTTGCTAGACTGGACGAGCTTCGGGGTCAGGCTAAGAGCGACGTAGAGTTGACCAAATCCACCTTGAAAGATGCCAACGCCATCTATGAGACTTTAAAAAGTAAGTTGAGTTGGTATTTAAAAGATTTTTCACCAACAATCTTCTTATTGGTTGTAGGTAATATTCACTTCTTTTGACAGTTTTCATACAGCTTAGTGTACAAATGCACACAAAATACACCAAACGATCCCAGATTTAAAATGAAAATAAAACACAGGGAATACAGATAGGAACTTAAATCACGCTAAAAATCTCTTTATTAAATACTACTTGATGCTCGAGACTTCGTCCGCGTTGAAAAGTATAAAATTATAACACTTGATAACGACATCTATCTACCGTGGAGCGGATCATTAAAAATATCACCAAGCAGTTGTCATGTTAGTCGCTTCACCTGAATCTATTTTAAATGGATAGATGGTGCTATCAAGTGTATCCCGGGCCAAGCCGTACTTACTTACTTTAGCCGTAGTATTTACTTTTATTTTAGATTTCCCGTAGGAATGAACAATTTTCCCGCGGTAAAAAGTAGCCTATGTTCATCACGGATAATGTCTGCTTCTAATGGTAAAAGAATTTTTCAAATCGGTCCAGTAGTTTCGGAGCCTATTCAATACATACAAACAAACAATCAAATCTTTCCTCTTTATAATATTAGTATATTATTTATAATATTAGTATAGATACATTTTTAATGCTTAAAGGACTCAGTGAAAGAATCGTTCGCGCGTACATGAATTTATTAAAAGACTAGCTGAGGCCTGCGACTTCGTCCGCGTTGAAAAAGAAAAATGTATCCTATCCTGTGTCCTGTACGTCTAAATGTTTAACTACCGAGTACTTACTGATTTATTATTTAGTATTGATTAAGTATATTGTATCTGGGTTCTGTTTAAATATTCCTTACAAGTAGTTTATTAGTACAGGAAAGTTAATTAATATAGTGTAAAAGAAAGAAATGTTTATTGGCAGAATTCAGCGACCAAGTACAGGAGTCGCGTCAGCAAGCGATGCAAGCGGCGCTAGACGTGCCGGGCGTTCAGCAAAAGGTGAACGAAGCCGAGACCAGCATATCGGAAATAATCGAGGAATTGAACGCCGCCAGCGACCGTGCCAAGAAGGCCAGGGACTTGGCACAACAAGCGCAGAACAATTACGCCGACAAAGCGTCCCAAGTAAGTTCCTTTCTATTTTATGTTGTTAGTAGTTCAACACTCGCACGCCCATTGATTTTCGAATGAAATTTCAGGCCGCCCACGAGATAAGAAAGAAAGCTTCACAGTCGAGAGCGGAGGCTGGAAAGCTCAGGGATGAGGCGGACAAATTGTCGAGTGAGTAAAAGACTGACACCACTCTCTGGGGTCAACTACGCCCCCTCTGGTAGATCCTTTTCAAGCAAAACCAATAATTCTATTTCCTTATTGATGAATTCAGATCGCGTGGAGGGTACAGCGAAGCAAATCAAAGACTTGGAATTAAAAGCAACGGACAACATGCAACTGACCCGTGATGCCAAAATGAAGGTATGATGCATTGAGAGAGAAATTATTATGTAAATGCCAATAAGTAAAAAAAATTGGAGGAAGCAATTTCTAATTTCAGATGAAGTCTAGATAAAACAAGCTTTTATATGCCCTAAATAGAAAATAAACTTTAAATTAAATTAAACCAATAAATTTAGTACATGTACTACACAATTTATTAAAAGCTTGCCGATCTCATGAATGAGGTATGAAAAACAACTTTGCTGGAAAATAGTAGGTTAATATTGGGTATAGTTTCTAAAGTATATTCTTAGTATATATATAACCTTTGGATGTGCAGGTCGGCCAGGCCAATACGGACGCGAGAGAAGCAGAGAAGCAGGTTTCCAAAGGTCTCCAAGATCTCAAAGTGATTATGGATGAACTGACCAACTTGCCAACGTTGGACGCTGACGCTCTGGTTAATCTCGGTAAATTTACATTATCTATTCGTTTATCACTAAATCCACAGCCAATTACGGATTTTACATTTATATAATGAGAAGAAAAATAAAATAACTCTTATTAACAAAGATAAGACCGACTTCAAACCGTTTTCTCATGGATGCCATTGTCAGAACTGGACCAAATTTTTATAGGACCACACGGGAAGCACTAGCTTTCAAATAAAAAAAGAATCATCAATATCGGTTCACTCAGTCGAAAGTTATGAGGTAACAAACATAAAAAAAAAGGTTGAAAACAAATACCAACAAATACAGCTGAACCCTTGCACGCTCGCAGTGGCTCAGTTTTGTATTAACTCGTATCGTATCGTATTGTATCATAAGTTGGCGAGTGAGTTCTCCTCGCTTTCGGCAGATGGCGCCGATCGAGATTATATTATTACACGAATAAAAATAATGGTAAAAAAGTTTTTAAAATAAACTTTTATTTAAGTGCCCTAAAAAGAAAAAAAAAATAAGAAACTTTAAATAAATTCAAACCAATTTATTAAATGATATGAAAGCTTGTCGCGAGATTTACCTATAAGTCTTATCCTTATCCTTAATCCTTCTATGGTCGGCAGCGCACTTGTAGCACTTATGGCGTTGCTTGTGTTATAGGCGACGGTAGCCACCTACCATCAAGTGGACCGTCAGACTGTCTGTCGACCTTAACTTAAAAAAAAAGTAGTTAATTCTGTGAAAGAAAATGTTTCCTATAAAATATGCAAATATTTTAGGGCACTTAAATATGTTCTAAGTGTGGGCATTTCATTGTTACATGGTCGTTTTTCGTATGTTCTTCAGTATTTCTTCTTATTTGTGTTCTTCAGTACCCCTTTCATTTGATACCCATATCGTAGTAATCCAAAATGATCAGTACACGAGTCAGTTAAGATAGTCATTGATTGATGAGTTACTTTGATGATAATGATGCAATCTTTTTACAGAGAAAAGTCTGGATAAAGCCGAGAGTGACTTGAAAGCGGTAGACTTAGATGGGAAGATTAAAAACTTGACTGAGGCCAAAAACAATCACCAGAGGTAATTTCAATTGTATTTTCTTTAAAGTTCATAATATCAGCCGCTGTTAGTCATTAGGAGTTCTTGGGTCTCTAGTCTAGTGCAATATTATACAAATGCGTTGCTGACCGTACATTGGTCAAATTGAACGCAAATTGGCATTTTATTATGCTCAAAATTGAATAAAACATTCGACACGTACACATCACAGACAGTTTGCAGCGTGACTAGCTCGGGTACGCCGAATTCGGCGTAGTATTTGTTGCAGCATTTGTCAAGTAATGCGGCTGTATCTAGTCGAGCGCAGCGAGACCAATCAAATATCTTTATTGGCTACGAACTTTATTGAACATTTAAAAATGACATATGCGTAGAGCATAATATCTCTTGTCATCTGTCATTTAAAACCAATCAAACATCTGTCATTTGAAGGAAATGTGACTTTACGACTACATAATATTAGAGTTTAAAATCAATAGTGGAATTTGGTCGTTACTACCTTTTACTACTGGTGCATTTTAGTTTTAAGATTCCGTTTTAGACGTATTTTTTACTAGCTGATGCCCGCGATTCCGTCCGCGTTCTCTATAGCCTGTAGCCTTCCACGATAAATGGAAGTTTTCAATTCGAACCCGTAGTTTGTATATTGGTTAAAATGTTCCGCTTTGATATTTGATTGATGACTTGTGCTGATATTATAACATTTTTTTAACAGGTGGATCAAAGACTATAAAGATGAGAAGGAGCATTTGCAGGAAGAAGTTGAAAATGTGAAAGCTATCCTGAGCCAACTCCACGAGAGATGCCACAGGGGGATAGTCCTGGAGCCCACGGAGAGGCCCAGTAGACCGTTCAGATAGAATACTATTCCAGATACCATTAACTATTAGCGTGTAATGATAAACAAATACCTACGTTTTTTTTATTTCATAAAAAAATATTCTATAAACGGATATTTATGGAAAAATAATTATATAGCAAATACGTCATGTGTGGGAAAACTCCATAAAAGAAAGCACATACATTATTAACCATGTAGATACAAACATTTGCGGGTTTAAAAAAATTAAAAGAATAATAAAAGAGTATAACTATAACTTTGTATAAAAAAACAAAACAGTAATTTGTTATTTCTTTATTTTAAATCAGACAATAATGGCATGAAACGAAACGCGAGAATGCATACACCATTAGTTTTGTGAATATGTTTGTAAGGAAAGTGTAAACTTATCCAAAGATTCATTGACATATTACTTCGTAAGGACAAGGCTAACGCTTCTAGTACGTGGCACCGACGCGCCGGTGTCAAAATCTGAAAGTGACGCCAATGACAGCTTAGTCACCGAGACACAGAGACCGGCTCATGTACCAGAGCTGTAGAAGTAAAGGAAGTAGTATCTTAAAGTTCTAATAGATGGCGTTAGCTTTTCTGTACCAAAGCGCTCGAAACAAATGTTCGAATGGCCGCATCTTTACTTTCTACGATCAATGGATAACGTGTCTGCTGGAATTGTGGTATAAAAAATAATTGTGTTAACAATAGAGAAAAAAATATTCTTTCATTATATAACAACAACGTAAAAGTTCCCAAATTACGCAATTCCAAAAAAAATTATGCACCTTCAATGTTACCTATGGTACCTATGCTATGTAATAACTTTGAATGTGAATTTGATACGGTTTTATGCCTGTAAAAATAAAAATAAAATATTCAAAATGTATTCAAAATTACCCAAGCTGACTGTAAAATAGTCATGCCTAATAATAAATAAGGATCTTTACGATTGGCTTATTATTATTTTTTTGAATCACTAATATTGTAAAAAAATTAAAGAATTTTTCTATGTATGTACTTACAAATCATTTAATAGATGACGTTCGGCTGTACTTATGATAATAATATTATTATTAATATAATTTGCTCTTAATGTTGTTTGTTTTACTATTAATATTTGTAAAATCAGAGGCTGAGTAAATTTATCTAAATATTTGTGCATTTATTTTGATAATTTAGCTCTTATTCTGGAGTGCCATAAAATGTAAGTTTCAATGCATTTGTGTAAAATATTCATAATTTACTATATACAAAGTTGTATTATAAAAATTTCAGCGTAACGTTATTTTTTTTTAATTTTCTATATCTTTGCAACTTTGTCGAGTGTTTTACTACTTTTAGGCAATAAATGAGATTTTACGTAATTATTCTTAGATTTGTATTATTTTTTAATTCCTTATGAACCACTGAAATTATAGAAGTTATATATTATTATAGAGTTTATATATCTCTACTAGCTGAGCCCGACCATGCTTCGCTGTGGTTTTCTTTGAAGTTCAACGGTCAGCGGTTGCCATGACAACGGCTAATTGCCACTTCAAATGTGACAGTGATTATCGTTGGCAAGTGCTTTCTTCGCGCGTTCGGTAATGCAATATAGATCTTATCAATCCTTGTAGCGGATTAACGAGATTAACAAGATTTCTAATTAGCCTACATACAACTACAAACTAACAATAATAATTGGCGGTAAGACTTAATTCATAATCTGTGTCATAAATTGAAGCAACATTAACTCTCACTTAATCTGTTTTGGGAGTCAGTTTCACGAACGTAATTACGAAAAGTTTTCGGATTAACCGCTTTGTTTTTCCAACGACCAACTGACCGGGCGGCGTGGAACCCTGTCTAGGTAAAGGCTGTAAAGGAACCACGGTTCAAGTAAGGGCGGTTGTGGCTAACTATTTTTCGGCCACTTTGTTACAGTGTGCGCCCGTATTTTGGGGGCTCCCTGGGTGTTCCGACGGGGCTTGCGGACAGTGAGATATTTGCTAATTTCGTTCCTGTTCTGTTTAGTGAGGACGGCAGTTTGTTAGTTTTTGATCACTGTAGTTTCAAACTTACGAGTGATGGTTAATTATTTTTTCGCTTTTTGCACGGTCAGCGGACACGAACACATTGTACAGAGCCGCTTTTCGGCTTGCTCTCATTATTCATTCAACGGTAAAGAGCGGCGGTGATTCGCACGGATGCATTTGGCCAATGGAAGTGCAGGCTTAACTTATGGCCATTAAGTGTCTTAAGGCCTTCGTAACAGTGAGAGAAGGAAAGTGTGTGTGAGAGAGACAGCTTCAATAATTCTTCTTTTGTAATGTGAACCCAACTTCCTTCGGCACTTATTTTAAGGGGCATGGCACTTCTTTCGAGAACGTTCCATGGGCAGTTGTAACAATATTACTAACTATAATATTATGTAGTTACGTTAACTCAATAATAATTTTGTGCCTATTTTGAGCCATAAGCATGATAATTATGTAAGGTCATGCTGTCACCAATTGTGGTACCATGAGCAGCAGGTCTTTACTGGTCATGGCATGTCAAATAAATTATATACAAAATAGTAATTCAAAACTAAAATAAATCACTAAATAAATACTAAGTCAAAATCGGGTTTACTTACTTTATTACTTACTTGATGGTCTTCGACTCAGTTCCATGTAAGTGCCAGTTATGACAAGGCGCGGAAAGGTATCTAACTATGAACCCTGAAAGAAAGCTGTTCATAAGAATACCTCAAAAATATCTCAGAAGGTATCTAGTTTGTACATTCATTATTGTCCGAAGTTGCTATTCAACCGGACTGTGCATTAATTGGAACAACTCATCATAGTAGTCGCCATTGTTCCGCCGGTATAAAACAAAGAGAGACTACGCTCTTCTTAAACTAGGTAAGAGGCCCACCAATTAGTTTTATGTCCCCGTTCAGTACTCCAATTCATATAATAGAACCTTGATTTCTTTTCAACTGACTTCCAAAAAAAGAGGAGGTTCTCAATTCGACGCGTTTTAAAATATATTTGTGGGTTTCGACTGGAATGATTTTGATGATTCTTTTTTTATTTGAAAGCTGGGTGCTTCCCGTGTGGTCCTATTACAATTTGGTCCAGTTCTGACAATGGCATCCATGAGAAAAGACCATGACACGGTTTATTTTTTGTTACTTTTGCTAAAAAGAGTTATTGTACGATAAGTACTGGCATAAGTTTCGTGCTTTAGTTCGACAAGATTACAAATCGTGCAGTCTCTTGGGATAAAGGAAATCTCTTCTATAGGTACACAGCAGCGCGAGTGAATTAATTTTATCTTCGTCCGCGTTGAAAAAGAAAAAACAGCCTATCTTGTGTCCATTACGTCTAAATGTTTATCTACCAAGTTTCATGAAAATCGGTTAATTAGTTTAAGAGTTAATGGAGGAACATACATATATACAATGCCTACACTTACTGATTTATTATTAGTATATGATTGCTGATCACGAAAGTAATTTCGGTAAGTGATTATAGGATGTCAGAGTCAGGCAATTGGAGCGTAAGCTTGTCTGTTAATATTAACATACTAGTAAAACAAAAAATTAGTTAATTAAAAATTCACAATATTCCGCTTACTGTCTACTCAGCTACAGCACTATTATTATATTACCATATTTCCTCAATAAGAAAACACATTGAAATTGTTTCCTTAAGGGGTAGTTTACAACCCCCTTACAGGGTCCAAATGTTGTTGTTATTCGTATAACATTTTGCGTCATTCCAATCACCCTAATCTCACATAAATATACACCTACTCAGTCCTAAGGGCGCCTCCGCCCTTGGGGAATCCTGATACGTAGGTATATGCTAATACAAAAGATACAGCCGTTGCGAGTGTACCGCCTTACTTTTGCGTAAAAAAACAGAAAGAAATTTCAGTGAAATGCTAGCCATAAATTTCTCTTCTCTTGGGAGTTGTAACAGTTTGCATACGAGGTAGTGTTTAGGTAACTACGGCTACATCTATGTTATCAAAACAACATTGTGCTCTTTGCTTATATCTACGAGTATGTTTATTAAGTTTTCCTTAGACATTATTAAACTATATGTAATTAAACTATATGGCAAAAGATTATCCGTCATCGGCTATCAAAGAGTTCTCAATTACTTTGGACACATAGTCCTTAGAGAACTAGAAAGCGGACGAATAGACTACAGCGGACTAACAGACGAAGCCCATGTTACTCGCTGATAATGTAGCTTTCTATAAGTGAAAGATTTTTTAAAATGGGTATAGTACTTTTTGAGTTTATTCATTACTAATAAACAAATCTTCTCTCTTTATAATATTAGTAAGTATTGATAACTTTTAATTTACAAGCTATTTTTACTAGCCTGTAAACTAAGTTATAAATACTATGCCTTAACTCGTTAATGTTTTATGCGAATGCGTCTATAGTCTTAAGAAATCTTAAACTATTGGCCAGAGCATAGGTATAATTTGAGTGACGCTGTAATGTAAGTACTGAAAAAGTTTGTAAAAGTAAAAATGAATTTAATTTAACACAAATGTAAATAAAACCGGCTGAAAAGTGACTTAAAAAAATGTGAAGAAAAGTGATTAAAAAGGTTCAAAGTAAATGTAGAAGAGACGCATAAAATTCGCAATTTTCCGCACGAACGGACCTTGTTCGAGGACTTAATTTCGGACTTAAAAAAAATTAATTAGTCAACTCGCCCCAGCTCAGTATCTCGGTGCACTGGGGTGGAGTGCTTCTGAGGTTTTTAATGTCGTAAAGAAGTAACATTTCTTTCAATTTCTCGCACTAAGAAATGTATTTTTTTTTGCCGAGATGAATTTAATAAGAGTGTCAGAGAAATGGTGCGGGGGTGTCGTAATTAACTTTTTAACGCCTAGATTTGTGCCTAGATCACTAAGTCACTTTGTGAACACTAGAGACTTGAAATTTAACAAAATTGGTAGTAAGTACCATATTAAATTATCTAGTTAAAGCTAAAACAAGCTGAATTTTCACTTTCAAAAATATTAGTATGGATATATTTTTTAATTTCAACGCGTACGAAGTCGCGGGCACCAGCTAGTCTATACTAATATTATAAAGAGGAAAGATTTGATTGTTTGTTTGTTTGTATAGAATAGGTTCCGAAACTACTGGACCGATTTGAAAAATTCTTTTACCATTAGAAGCCGACATTATCCGTGATGAACATAGGCTACTTTTTACCGCGGGAAAATGCTTCATTCCTATGTAAAAACGGGTAATAGGACAACGGGTAGTAAGAGTTATCCTTCCTTTTTATCTTATCTTTATAATAAGACTTTATAATATAACTTCTAAACGGCTTGACCAATTGGGTTGAAATTTTGCATGTGTATGGTTTCACAGACACGAATGTATAAATTACGAATTATATAAAGTTACGCGGACGAAGTCGTGTGCAACAGCTAGTAATTAATAAAATGTTTCGCGGTGAATATTTCTCCTCAAGTCAATATTTCTATTGAAATAATAGAAGAACATTTGCCTTGAGTGTTAAGTGGATTACCTAGTACTAGTTGCAGGGAACTAAAACGTTTTGGGAACGCTATAAATAAAACAATACCCCACGTCCGGGGTGTCCAAGGCGCCCAGGGACCCTTAAATTGTGCCTGGACTCCACTATATCATAGTTATTGTAAAATACATTTCCCGATCTTTGTGGTTATCAATTTATACACCTAGTTCTAGAAATACAGAAAATTAATGCGTCTATTACTACCGTCCCTTTGTTTATCTTTAAATATTATAAAACAAAGTCTGTCCGTATGTTCGCGATAAACTCAAAAACTAGTGCACCGATTTTCATGCTGTTTTCACCAATGGATAGAGTGGTTCTCGAGGAAGGCTTTAGTATATAATTTACAAAGTTTGTAATCCTCTTGCTGTGCTTGTTTGTCGCTTCGCAACAACCAGATTGCTACCACCGACTTAATAGGTATCAGCAGGTAAGAGCACGAGACTATGGGGTTATAATTAATAGGAAATTCAATCGAAAATATTGAAAGTAGTTAGCCACATATGATTCGCACTGTTTGCTTGGGGTGAGTGCGCCTTAAGCGGTTACACAGCAAAATAAATGTTTGCTTCGCCTTCCAAATTAAATAACTCTCCAAACTTTAGTGTGCATTTTAATACAAATAAAATACTAAATTTTAATTAAAAAGAAACAGTAGTTAAAAAAACCTATTGTGAAGTAAAATTATAATGAAATGACATGAACGTTCCAAGTCTGAATCTTCACTTTGTAGTTTTATATTTTATATTTAATCTTTGAATTTTTATATTTGTAATTTACGTAAAGATTTTTTATTAATTTTTTAAAATAAAATATATATATATATATATATATATAATATATATATATATATATATATATATATATATTATGTTAGATGCTCACTTTTGTAGGTGAAAGGATTTTTAAAATCAGTAAACTAGTTTTTGAACTTATAAAACTACTAGTCGCGACTTCGTCCGCGTTCTGGATGAAAGGTACCCTATGTTCTTTCTGGTGTCCCAGACAACTTATATGCAAAATTTCATGGTGATTGGTCCAGTAGTTTTTGCGTGAAAGCGTCACAAACAAACAAACTCACATTCACATTTATAATATTAGTAAGTAAGGTTAAAATATAACAGGACAGGATAGGATTATACAACAACATTACAAACACGAGATTAGGTATAGTACAATCTTCTCTGTTGTGTGAATGCAAATGTTAATGTCCGATTTTGTTTTATTATAAGCTTCTACACCTTATTCATTTAAACGAGCTTATAGGGAGATAAAGCGTTCGGCTGTGATTGGTGGAGATAACAGACAATGTGAGTGTACACAGTACATGTACTTTTTAATCTGTTTGTAGAACTCTCACTCAGCCTTTTTTTAATTTTAATTCATATTATTGTTTCAATTTCTTTTGACTAACGTTTAACGTGTATTAAGTAACGTATATATTTTTCTTTTTACGATTATATCAGGAACCAAAATGTCTATTACTTTAATTAATAAACAATTCACAACTTAATAGCTAGAATAGTCTATACAAAATAAAAAGTAGCGTAGAATGAACATTCACCTGTTATTGTATACGCCCACTCAAGATTTGCTGTCCTTGTGTTTTGTATGGAATTGAGTGAAAGAGAAAGCGCTATATTAGCTCGTTTAAATGAATAAGGATTAGTGTTCGATGGCTGCGTCACTTAGCTGTCAGCGGAAAGAGCTCGTCTCGAATAGTGATGTGCCGCATCGTTAAAAATGTAGCTCTGCGGATACGGATATTAACTTTCTTACTCAATCGGTGTAGGTGCACGATAAAGGTGCCAAATGTTTTATTTTAAGAAATAAAATAATAGAATTTAATAGTTTTTCATTGCTACCTATCCAAGCAACACAGAATGGCTGAATATTCTTTGCCGTTATCAGCCGTTATTCAAGCAATTTGGGCACAAAATAAATTGCTTTAAGCTGTATAGTAGCAACATAATAGCTGAATAGTAGCTGAATAAGCAACAAGAAGCCCATAATAGCCCATAGTGTTATAATAGCCCAAAAAATCGTTCAATACAGCATTTGCCTATCTTGTCAGCTCTAATACCCTTATAACAAAGCTTTAAACTGAGTAATTTGTGAATTTCATACTGTTATCTGGCCTATATGTTGCCTGGGTAATCATCTATATGTAGAGTTTCAGTTGTGAATTAAAAATTAATAAAGTATTAATCCCCCAAAATGTATCCGATACGGATACGCATACTCGTCACATCACTAGTCTCGTACAGAAAGCATTGAAATCTCAATAATGGACAGCTCAGCGGGCTTTTACCTGGAACAGTGTTTAACATACGCTACCTAAAATAAAACATAATAGTTAGTAGCACAATGATATACAATATATAGACAACCCATATCATCGGTTCGCAATTAAATAGCTCATTTTTATATACTTAACATTTATTTATTTAAAACAAATAGATGAAAATAACGATTATTTTTCAAATGTTTATACCTGCCAACAAAGTGGTTATGCCAGGAAAAAATTGACAACCCAAAGTTTGAAAGTTCTAAGGGCTTCATACTTTCGCTGATAATAAACTAACCATTTCATGAGTTGCAATATTTAATTAGTTAATCATATTCTGGGCAGGAATTTTTTAGACAACCCACTCGAGATATATTGTCTAATAATATATTAAATTTGATATTTAAAAACACTTTTCATCCATTAAACAGATGTATGAAGATCTTTTATTATAAAGATTTTTAATTTTGTATATATATTATTTGTTGTTCTTTTTTCAAATAACATTGCATTTCCAAAATTTCCTTTTTAATTTTTATATCAAACACATAATCATTACTATAGATATTGTGTGTAACCTACATTGTACTTCAACATCAAAAACTATTAAGATTATAAATAATACATTCCAAATTATTAAATCATTATTGTGGAAAAAGACTTTAATTAAAAATTAAAATACCCCAACATTTTATTGAGACTTGCTATAAGTCGAGTCGCTGCTGCAAATAATCAGGTCAATGTCACCACTATGTTTGGGAGTTATGATGCCACAGACAGGTACACAGATACACAGGTTAATCTTAGGTTTTGCGTCGGGCGTCGAGGATTTTGTAAAAAAAAGGCGCTTAAACAGTTCTGTTCAACTTTCATAGTACCTTTGATTATCTTTAAAACCAACAACATTACTTATTTCAATGTTAATTTTCAGTATATTACAGTATCTACCCTCAGCATGTAGCTAGAATAGATCTAGAAAAAGTAAATAAAAAACTGCTTAATATTTAAAAAGCACTCACATATGTCACATATCTTATCACTTAAGTTGTACTTATAAACTTTTAAAGGAAATCGTCCTTAAGTTAATATTATAAAACAGTTTTGCTGTAACTTGGAGCGTATCTATTCTGAATGCGAGTTTCGCAACGCAGTAAGAAGTAATAAGATGTCGGTTTACGTGCACATTTAAAGTAAGGGCCGATCCACACTGTGGCCGAGGCGCGTAAAGGTGAGGGCACACCACGGCGCGCGTGAGTTAGTGCAGCTTCCCGCCATACGTCACATTCTCTAGGGATACAAGACCCCGTCGCCAACTATACTACGTAACGCTACCACGCGTCCAATTATTTTACTAAAACTTTTCTAGAAACTGCATTCAAATTTCATCTCACTCTATTCTTTTGAAGATATTACACGAAGGCCTATAAGAAAAAGTGGGGGAAATAATTTTGACACTTGATGATTTTAAGATTTTTGCGGATTTTTGTCCAAAAAAAACTATAAGAAGACATTAAATTACTCCCAAAAATTTTAACAATTCTCAACCAAAATAGTCAATATTAAATATTTAAATAAATAAAAAATGTACAAATACAATATGACCTCTGATGAAAAATAATAAGAAGTATAATGACATATAAAATTTATTCAATTAATGAATATATATACATTAAATGTCTATGTTTAAATAAAAATAAAACTGTAAAAGGAATAAAAAAAATTAAAGTAAAATTAAATTCAACATTAAAAAACCCTTAAATGATACAAATTCTTGAATTAATTAGATTTTTTTATACCTTTATGAAAATAAGTTGTGTCTTAAATTGAAATCGTCAAGTTACGTACTATAGAAGCGCCGACGTCCAAGAGGCCGGCATCGCCTATACATTTTACTTTCGGACAGTGGAATTAAATTATACGATATACATAAGTACACATGGATATAGTCTCAATACACTAATATAATACTGTCTCACTTTACCCCCAAACTGAATTTCATACTATATTTTACTATATTAATTTCAAGGATAAACGAAACCTTACTTCGTAGAACTTAAACACTTAAACACCAAAATCTAGAGCATGACTAAGGACACTGTAGTTCTATCGGGTTAGTCTAACTAGTTCGGGCTAGTAGATGTTTTGGAAAGTAAAACTTAGTTATTTTTTATTTTTATTCTTTCACCAACTACAAGTAAAGTGTTAATTAGTTATTAGAATTAAGTAATTAGAATGACGTCACATATAATTGTCATCCAAAATAAGCGTGTATACCAAATTTCAGCTCAATCGGTTAACAATGCAATGCAAGATTACACCCGAATAAACATACATACATACATACATTGCAAGTTAAAAAGAAGCTTGTAAAAAAGCCGATTGATTTGCAGAGATGGGAATAAACCAAAATTTTCACTTACTTGTTTTGTGGGCCGCTTGATAGTAGGCGCCGACCTTAGGTACTATAATTAACTATAAGAGTGCTACCTCACCGGGACGCCACGGCCACGTGGCTGGCGACGTAGGTTGGCTACCCATGGTCGCCAGAGATGTCTTGGCTACCGTCTGTCAGTCAGTTCTGTCAGTTTTCGTATAGAGAATGGACGCTTTTGTATTTCAACAATGAACCTCCGGTATCGAAACTTATTCCTTTTACTATAAAATCACACAAAATTTAAACATTTTAAATTTAGAACACGCGTGGCCACCGGTTTGGATACTGAGTGACTGAGACGCAGTTTACTCGCATACATTTTACTGGCGACGTCGTCGCGGTGCCAGAGTCTCCAGTCTCCACGTAGAGCGCCGACGTTCGTGGCCACGCTTCCAAACTAGCGACGCTTCCAAGCCGTCGCCAAGTGCGTTGTCTGTCTTGGCCTTGGCGTTCCGGTGAGGTGGGGCGCTTAGGGTGTAGAAGGGGACAGAGAAATGAGCTTTGGCATCCCTTAATCACTCACCGAAACACAACTGCATAAATGCCACAATTTCACGGTGGTCTTCCGTAAAGGGTGCTGTCAAATTTATGCATGCAAACCATATTATAGAGTGTTATAGGTTAAATTAATAGTGCAAAATACGCCTTATTTTATTAATAACTAGCTGCTGCCCGCGACTTCGCCTGAGTAACTTTGTAAATTATATACCTAAACTTGCCTCGAGAACCACTCTATCCGTTGGTGTAAACAGCATTAAAATCGGTGCAGTAGTTTTTGCGTGAAAGCGTAACAAGCAAACAAACTCACATTTATAATATTAGTAAGGATCGCTTATGTTACCCGCTGATGATTTAGTTGTTAAAGAATATTTTTCTTTGCACTATTTTATCGTTGGTTGTTTAGCAAGTAAAGTATGGATGTTTTAACTAGGTTCTTTTTAAAGGTATTGCCGATACCAAGTACATACTTACATACCAGTGGTAAGCTGATGTAAAAATATACTGCGTTTCTTTAAAAATTATATATATAGCTTTTGCTTGCAACTAATTGTTCATTTCTGGATGAAGGATACTTACTCTATGTCCTTTTCCACACCACTGTAAATGTGTTTGCCAAATTTCGTGATGATAGGAAGAGCAGTTAAAACTTAAAAAGGTTAACAAATAAGCAATCACTCACTTTTAATCTTATAATAGTTCGGATGTATTAATATAAAAGCTGCATCATTCAAAGTTTCATTGAAATCAGAACAGCAGTTTTTGATTGAAGATGCGTATTGATCTTTTTTATTATATACTAGCTGGTGCACGCGACTTCGTCCGCGTTGAACGATAAAAGGTACCCTATGTAATTTCTAGTGTCCCAGATAACCCAGTTTATGGTGATCGGTTCAGTAGTTTTTGTGTGAAAGCGTAACAAACGAACAAACAAATAGCCGATATTAAGATTGCAAGAATTTTTCAAATCGTATCGGTATTCAATGCAAACAAACAAATCTTTTCTCATTATAATATTAGTATAGATAATATTAATACATCCATTTGCTTCGAGTACACCCAAAGCTAGGTCTAAAGCTCGAAAGCTTAATCCTGATCTTCAACCATTTCTTATTCAATCACTTAATTATGGGACAATAAAACGAGAAGCGATTTCTAATATTTCTATTTTTCAATTTATTGTTTATTGGTTTTTGAAATAAGTTCGTCTCCTTTTATTAAGAATAATAAATTGTAAGAGAAATTTCTAATGTCTACTTATAAACTTATAGCTTCATTTATTTTTTGTGAACAATTATTACAATCGTCGGTCTACTGGTCAATTCGTTTTATTTACAAAAAGTATAAACAATTATATAACAAAAATAATATTCCACCACAGATCCATCTATTGTCATTATCATAAAAAAAAGTTTCTCATTTGAAATAAATATTTGAATAATTACAGTTCTTTTCAATATATTATGATTCTGCAGTGGTACTGGCGTCAGCTTACAAAAACTAAAATCTATATTCAAAACATTTAAATTGTAACAATACATTTTTGAAGTATATAAGAAAATATTTTTTAGATTTTTTTTAAACAACATAAACATAATATATATAAACTAAACACAATCACAAACCGAACTGGACTGTCCCACTATAAAAATATATACGAGTATATGGTCACAATATTGGTCATGTTATTAAGTTTTCAATGATTCTATAAAAAACGTAATTAAAATCAGCAGAAAAGAAATATTTAATAAACCGAATATGTAATTTCTATGGGCCTCTTTCACCATCTCTGATTAAAGTGTCAAGTAGGCTAACTGCCATTTAAAGTCACCGGTAAAAAAGCGTACGAGTTTCACCATCTTCGAATAGCATTACTCAAAGATAATTTCAATGAAATTGACACAAGATTTTCGTAACATTTACTCGCTAATTAGCGTTACTTGAAAAGTAACTAATCAACACTTTACTTGTAGTTGGTGAAAGAGTCCCTAAGAGATGTAAATATAAATTATGGAATTTTATAATTATAAAAATAAAATATATATAAGCATAATCTTTTATTAGAAATCTAATACTTAATTAATTTCTTTAAAATGTATATAATTTTGGTATAAATAAAAGGTTGTGATATGCGCTTCTGCCAGTTAGTATAACTTCGTTGTCAATCATTTTTGGTAAAAAGAATTTTTTTTTAATTGACTACTAATATGTAAGTAAAAATAAAAGCAATGACTAGAATACGCGTTTAGTAGTAAAAGCTTTATAAATTTTTCGTAGTTTTCTCATCGAAAGTCAATTAGTTCCTAGCATTTAATTTATAATTAAAATTATCGAGGTCTAAATTGCACGATTTTTTTAAATCTTATTGCTTTAACTATATTTACAAAACGTCATTTAAAAATACTATTTATAATTCACATTTTTTTTCGTGTAAGTAATTTGTGTGCGAAATTTGACAAGATCCTGTTGAACTCTATGGAATATGCTTCGCAAATTCACGTCTTACTGTTGTATTCTAGACAATATTATTATTATTATTATTATTATTATTATTAGATAAGCAAATTGCAATAATGGGCACAATTTAATTTAAGAATTTTCAAAATTTTCATGAAATTTGGATGAACTTGACTCGCCAAGTGTTACTTGACTTAGATGACGACTTACATAAATAAGGGTTCATCGTTGGTGTGGCAAAATTATACTTAGGGCCTCCTTCACTATGCACTAAACCGAGTGCATAACTTAATTGAACATAAAATTATTTCTAAAAGTAAGTAATCTACACTTAACTTTTAGTTGGTGAAAGAGGCCCTTAGTTGAAATTGATAATAATGGTTCAAAACCTCACTCGATCACTTTGTGACCTCAAAGCCAATAAAGCCAAAATCCATTTTTTCTGTGCTCTTAGGCTACAATAAGTAGGTTACCTGTTAAATGGCAACATTTGTAGTACTACTTAGGTATATTGTAAATGCATAATTTTAAGAACGTATTAAAGTTTGTGCAATTTGTAAAATAATATTTAAATTTATGCTTTAAAACATATGTTAATGAGTCTTTTGACTTTACTATTTATTTGTGTTTATGACGTGAGAGATTTAAGAAAATAATCGCATAGAGTTTAACAAGGTGTTTTTCATGTACACACATTAATTATAGTCTTTTTGCCACTCAACATGGTGGAATACAATCACGCGACCAAAGATAAAAATAAATTAAATGACTATATATCTATAATATATCACATTCCTCATATTTCGCACTTTTGGTCTCTAAGTTATAAATTATATAAATTATAATATTGTTATTAACATATGAAGTTAAGGTTGAATTGTTGAGAGCTTTAGTTATTATTTCACTGTCGCGATATCTGTTAGAAATCAAAATCAGTTTCTTCGCTGTGAATCCAATCGCCTTGTACTAAATACATAGTTTTTGTTTATTAACTATAGTTAAATCTAAATGACTAACTTTATAAATCGAAACGTGATATTTACAAATGTATTTTTAACTCTATTTTGGCTAAATGTCACTAGTTCTCTTCTTATACACTAAAATTGTGCCTTCCTCGTGATACTATCGTTCACTAAAAATGAAATACAAATTAAAGCAATATCGATAACCCTACAGACTAGTATCTACAGTTAAAAAGAAACTTGATCTTAAATTTATTTTGTACAATACAATCGAAGAACAAAACAAAAACAATACACAACAGATTTAACCATTAGATAATAATTATAAGGTAGTCATAAAGTTGTGTCTCGTTTGTGAAGCTGAGCAGGCAACATGGACAGAAAAACTAAAAATAAATGGTCAAAACTGGGTATCTAAATGTCGCGTGTCACCGGCCTAACTCACGAACACAGTCATAGTGAAATAGTACCGAGTGAGTACTCCGATGTAAATTGTAAATAGGACACCCAAGGCTGACCGTACACGGAGAGTATACTCATACACTAACATTCGTATCCCCGGTGTACTTAGAATCTAGCCGAACAATTCCTAAAGTGTCCAAGTTCTGCATTGAGCAGTGTTGACAGTTCATTTTAATATTAAACACAGAATTATTGCAAGGCACATTTTCATTTTCTAAATCCTGAATTTCAATTTTTCCCACATGAACTATAATACTATTTGTCGATGCTACAGAAACACCAGAACACTGCGCACGTGAAAACAATGAAGATGTACTCATGAAGCGAAGACTGTTAAGTGTAATGATATGTATATAATCAATTATATACCCTGTGTCTCGAAATGAGTAGAGGAATTGGTCTCCGTCCTAACGGAGGAGGAGACGCTCGCGATTGTTGAGGGGTTACATCTAAAGGTGATCGTACACTATCACCGTACGAAGGAGCCAGGGATGAGATGGTAATTGGTCTGAGAGAGGTGCGTGGCGATTGCGAGCCAGTGGCGGCACGGGCGGGGACTGAGAAGCGACTACGGCTCAGTACCCGTACCCGGCGCCCGGGTACAGTAGAGCCGCGCCGCCCCCCGCCGGTCAGTGTTGAGCTGCGAACTTCATACGCTTCTGTTTCTGACGCTGATTGCAGAACCACACTCTCACCACGTTCTTCTTCAGGTCTAGCTTCTCCGCTATCGCTGCTATCTTCTCGCCCGACGGTCTCGGTTGAACTGCGAAATATGCCTCTAGACTTCGTTTTTCTGGCGCCGCGATAGACGTTCTTTTGCGTTTCTTCTCGCCCGCCGGTAAAACGCTCGGCGCGTCTGGATCCCGTCTTTTGTTCTTCGCCTGTGCCTCCGCTTCCTCGAGCCACGCCTGAAGTATCGGTTTCAACGCAATCATATTGTTGTGGCTTAGTGTGAGACTTTCGAAACGGCATATGGTACTCTGTGAAAGCGCCCCGACACCGGGTAGCTTCAAATTGGCCAACGCTTTGCCGACGTCAGCTTGCGTCACGCCAAGTTTTATCCGTCGCTGTTTGAATCTTTCCGCGAAGGCTTCGAGTTCCCGAGGGTCAGTGTCCGTGTCTGGATGTAGGGCGGCCGCCGGGTGTCCTAGATGTGCGGGCGGCGCGTGACCTAGCCCACCGCCGTGATGGTGATGGTTCATCACGTGATTCATGGCTCCGTAACCGTGCAACTGATGATGAGGAGGCGCCGACTCTCCCATCGGCGCGAGGGTCGTCATAGACGACGAGGTCAAAGGGTCCAGCATGTCCAGACCCTCCATACCGTGGTGGCCCATCTGCGGGAAGAAAGGCTACTTGTAATTCTTTTATCATACTGCCAAATTATCCAAGATTAAAGGGATTATTGTAGCGAATGGGGTGGCGAGGCCATCATTATTTCTCAGTGAATTAACTTTAGCATTCATGTTAAATCGGACGTTTGATAGCAAACAAGGCGGGAAGCCCGACGGGGCGAACAACAATGGATATGGTAACATAAACAATCTTTGTGCAGATTTGAGTTCGTTCTTTATGAGAGCAAACACTTGTTATTTCATCGGAGGGTGGGGAGTGTTGTGACGTTGATTGGTCGTGAGTGTTTTATCAATATGCTCTTGCCGTTGTCGACCGGCTTTGTTCTCCAAATAGATGTTTCAAGTGCGCGCTCGGAGTGGCCATATGTGCGACCGTTTGCGCTTGTAAACAGTCTCAAATTTGGGAACAGTGTAACGCGAATGAACCTCGCTTGTAACTTGGTAAGATGCAATTGATAAACGGAGCCATATATCTCACTATTCCGGCAAGCAATAAGTCTTAGGTGAACAATTTTTCCGTGGCGTGTCTGGGGGTGCGACGCTACCTACACCAGCCCCGGGGGGGCTCTATATCACAATTACTGGCCTCCGTTTGTACCACCGTGTCCGAGAATAGTTCTACTTGTCACAGAATAATGTGGAAATATAATATATAGTATATATGCAAAACTGACATTATATAAAAAAGTTATCTCTATATATTAATCACTTTTATGCTATCTTCAGACTCTTTGAGAAATTGCCATAACATAATTTATAGTAAATTTTTGTACGGTTTTTTTAAACTATGCCTAATATTATAAATAGATATACTATTTAAATATTCATCAGTCCGTTTTGGCTTTCCTATAATAAATACGTTACTACAAAAAGTATATTTTAAGGAACACGATTATGTCATGATGACGAAAATTATATATTTCGTATAATGGTTCAAGAAAACAATAATCCTAAAGGATACATTCTATTGTTAGTGTTGAGATCCTAAACTGTTGGCTGTAGACACGATAGAGAACCAATTGTAACATAAAGTGAAAAATCAATATCACAGGTGGTTATGGTGTACCTTTGAATGTGTGCATACTTGAATAATTGTATTCACACATCGCCCCTTGGCTTGATGAGGATTGCACGTATGTCATTGTGTAATAATATGAGGGATCCAACCCCTCACTGCGAGCTAAATTCAAGAGCTAGTGTTGGGCTATCACTCGTATCGAGTCTACATTTTCTTATGGATTTTTAATAATATTTTTGTAACTATGATTGCACTTTTTGTATACAAGTCACAGTGTTAGTTGCCATACTCCTCCGAAACGGCTTAAACGATTTTGATGAAATTTTATATGTACACATGGTAGGTCTGAGAATAGGTTTTTATCTATTTTTTATATGCGGGCGAAGTCGCGGGCAGCAGATAGTAAGTATATAAAAATTACGTGTAACGTTATTTGTCGCCAATTCACTCCTAAACTACTGAATCGATTTTGATAAAACTTAGTAACTATGTGTAATTTAGTCCAACTTAAAAGATAGGTTAGTTTTTATTTTGAAGCCCGCCCGGCTTCAAAATCGGGAGCGGGTCCACTAGTACTGTATATTTTTTTATTGAATAATTAACTACAGGCATTGGTTATGTACCTAAGTAATTGGTAAAAACTAATTAATATTTATATTTTTGTTGAACACTAAAATACGTGTTTGAGTAAATTTAAAAGCAACCTCATAGGGGTTGCAAATATATATAAAAGATACGTAACGAAATGGGGGAATAAAGGAAAGAGTTCTGGTATCCCTTACTACCTCAACGAAACACAACAGCATAAGTGCTGTTATTACAAAAAAAATCTTCCTTAAAAGGAAGGTTCCAACCATCACACGGACTGCCACTAGAAGGTTACACTACATTTATTTTAATATTATTTCAAAAGTGTATAAAATAATATTCACTAACTTTGTGTACAGACATCGTATGGTGCACATCACTAAGCGAGGCCAATACAATTGCAAGTGGATATTAAATAAATTATATTCTGTTAATAGTGATTTGTATCACAACGTTATGATTTGAACAAGTGGACGAATTTATACGGGGCGTAAGGGTTGTGGCCATTAGATTATAGATAAAGCGTTTCCGCGTTATAATTTTATAACACACAAATATACATTAGACCGCAAAGCAAAAGGGTCGGTTAGAAAATCTTCAATATCTTCAAAAGTACCTGACCTAGCTTTTATGAAATAAAGACTAAATTAAAGAATATTTTATTTTATTTGCAACAAAGGACATAAATACATACAAAAACTTAAAAAGTCACACACAAACGTAACGTTGTCATAAACCGGCTCTAACTCAGCATAAACCTGCGTTGGTCTTCTGTTAGAGCCGATGGTGAGGTTACGCACTTATTAACAAATAATTCAAAAACAAAGATAATTTTCAAAAATAAACCAGTTAAATTTAATTACAATATATAATACAAAAAACATATTTATACAGACAAGGAAAAAATAAAATACTAGGAAAAATAATATTATTCAGAAGGAACTGAGGGCCTAGTGCGAGTTTTACTCTATCAAACTCGTCGAACGCGTAAATGTCAATTTGTATGGGAATGAGGCAGCGCCACCTACTGGCTAAAATGTACACTTAAATTTGTGAGTGGGAGTTTACAAAGGTAACTTTTACCCGATCGAGCAGTGACTGCTATCGACAAGTGAACACGATTATGGACGTAAACGTCATTGAACGCCATTTTGCGAGTGCGAGACGTAAGTTTGACAGTTTTACGGCAAACATTAGGTAAAACTTTACTCGCGTTGAAAGTAAATTTGTCACTTAGAATTTATTGGTGAGAGAAGCTTCCGTTAAGAAAAATTTAGAGTTTCAGTGTTAATTCTCTTCAAAAAGTACCTAAATCGAAGATGTCGGCATATAATTATTTTGCATGGAAGATGTTCGAGACAGCTAGAGCCCGAGATGACTCTTCTAATTATATATCGTGCCTTCGTAGTAAAGCTAGAAGTGTTAGCTAAAACCGACTTTTTTTTATTAGAGATAGGTTTGCTCTTGTTATATTGTAATTGTAAATTTAAATGAATTTTAAATAACACACCAAATAACACACCAAATAACACAGAAATGAGCTAATATTATAAAAGTGTATTCATTGTTGGCCTATGATATTAATTAAAAACAAAACATATTTAACCCTCTTTAATTACCTCTACGATAATTATTAGCAATAGTTTCTAGTACATCTAAACCCCTTGTAGTTACCACTTGCCACTCCCTTTGAGTCAGCAACTCCATCTGTCTAATTCTAAGTTGCTCTCTCTTCAATTCTATATAATCCCGATGTTGCTCTCACATCGAGCAACAGCGGGTAACACGCATTTAGTTGTAAAAATAAAATTTTCTATGTCTTCATATTATTAATTTAATTTCTTCATTTCTTTTACATATTTATATTAAACAAAACATTTCAATACAAAATACAATATCTTCTCAAAATCTTAAACAACTGACTTCTATAAATTTTTCCTGTCAGCTCTTTAAAACATTACACTCTCATTTTTCTTTTTATTCTTTATAAAAACTGCCAGTATTAAATTCCATTAAAAAAACTTCCAACAGTAAAAACACTAAAAACTGGAAGCACACGCAATATTTATAAACAGACTTTTAACAATTCAAATTATAAGCACGTCTGACATTATATTATAATCCGCTTAAATGTGATACACAACTCTAGTCAGTGAAAAAGCAACTGTTAATTACGTCTTCAGTTTGGCCGGTTTATTGTTGGATTTGACAGAGCTACCAAATTACAGATAAAAATTATCGACAATTGCCCACTATTGTCTGTGAGGAAACGTCAATCGCAAGTCATACTCGATTCGAACTGACACTCGCATTTACTCGATGCTCTCTGTGTATAGAGTTTCTTCGATTGACTCGATGGTGTGGTGACGTATTTTGATGTCATTTGTAAAACTCGCACTAGACACTCTGGTTTCATACCGCAGTTGCTCCTCGCTTTTTTGGTGTTCGAAAATAAATTAATTTATCTCAAAGTAAATTAGTTGCTTATTGTGGATCTAGATGGTGTTGTCTGGAATGTGTGAAGATATTTATTTATTATTATCATTTATTTAAATGCGCATTTCTAATAGGGTAACGTAAACTTTCTATATAAATATAATGAACTTGATTAAGGAAATGAGACGTTAAAGAATTGAGTTAAAAGGAGGCAAAATTATATACTCGTATTTTTTGGTTTAAGTAAGTATACGCCTAATTACTGAAACTATCAGTCGGATTAGAATAGTTGCGTTTTTATTCCACAATAATTTCACAAGATTTTCTCAAGAATAGGCTATTTAAAAAGAAAAAGTGAGAAAGAATACTAGGGGAAAACGAAATAAACGTGGCGTTTAGTTTTCTATTTAATGATATTTAAAAACCATAGTTTTCAATGGTTTTTAAATATATATCATTGTTTTAAATATCAAGGGTTCGCTTGGTTGCAATTTTGTAAGGTTAGTGTACAATACGTATAGCCTTTATCAACCTGTCTGTCTGTATTATTGAAAAGTGATATATTATTCAAAGTGGTCCTTTGTAATATAATCTATTCTTTATGATAAATTTTTAGTATACATGTAAAGTTAATTGTGTGTGTGAATATTGTGTGTGAATATGATGTAAATAATTATAATTTATTACTTAATTTAATATTTTATCATGTAGATAAAATACTTTTTACTATATACTATTTTAAGTTATGTTTTGATTTAAATTAGGTGTCAAGCTACAATTGCTATGACAACGGCGAACGGATATGTAAATAGAAAAATCAAAATGTCAAAGTGATAATAATAAACTTATATTGTCGTTTCTTTAAATAAAATTACAAAGCAACACAATAGTTTAATTATCACATTATAAAACGACAATTTTGTTTAACGAGTACAAAAATATAAAATGGAGAAACTTCGATTTGAGTTTACATTATTGCCTGGAAGTGATGGAAAGTCAAGCATCTATTGTATAACGTCAATAACCACACCTGATAATAGGGTATATGCTATACCAGAACAACTACAACCAATTAATAATCATAAGGAAATAATGAAAATGGCTGCATATAATAAGGTCAGAAATAGTTTAATAAAAAGGTATCAGATTAGACGAGTTTGGATAACAATGACGGAAGAACTAAGGAAATGTTATATTGATGAGGATGACAATTTACAGTTTAGAGATCAATTTTTAGAAGAATTGAATCAAGTACAATATGATGTTACACAAACAGGTACATTTGAAAAAATATTAGAGAAATTGGTGGAAAAAACACAGGAAAATAAACAACAAAATCTAAGACATATTGCAGAAAAATTTATGATTGAAAAATTTACAATTAGGAATTCGAATGCAAACCAATGGATTGATATTTTTGAAAAAGAATGCTTACGCTTTGATGTGACTTCAGATGAGATTAAAATTGAAATACTTAAGTTATTCATGGATGAATCTTGTATGGATTGGTACGGATCTATGATTATAAAACTAACAATGAACTCGGAATGGTCGACATGGAAAAATAAATTCTGTGTAACATTTGCAAATAAGGGATGGAATCCAGTCACTTATGCGCTAAACTTTAGATACAAAGATGGTTCATTGTTGAATTATGCTATAAAGAAAGAAAAATTAATACTGGATATGAGGAAATCTATTGATACAGGTACCTTAATAGATCTTATTGCTGCTGGTTTACCAGAGTCAATAATTAATAGAATAGATAGAGAAATATTGAAAGATACAGTAGATTTGTTTAACGAAGTGAACAAGTACGAATACATTACAAATAAAAAGAGTTTTATAGCTAATAAGAAGAATGCCAATCTAAAAAATAATGATAAAATAGAAGATCAAAGCCCATGTAAGATTTGTAAGAAATTAAATAAAGGTTCTCGGTATCACCCTGAGACTGTATGCTGGTTTAAACCAAAAGAGGCGAAGAGAGATTCAATTAAACATGTAAATAATTCAGTTATAGAAGCTGAGTTGAATGAAACTGATCAAAAAAACGAATAGTTACACCATTAATAAATGTCAAACTACTACTAAATGGCGAATTAGAAATATATGGAATATATGATTCAGGTTCGAATGTTTCTTTGATAAGTTCTAAGATATTGAAACTAAATAGAAAAGGAAATAATTTGAATGAAGCTAATTTAGTAACGATTAATGGTGTAAAAAAAGCAAGTGGTTTGACAACTTTGAAAATTAAAATATTCGAATTAGAGGAGAATGTTGATGTGTATATAATTAATGATGAAAATTTCAGATATGATTTTTTAATTGGATTAGATTTGATAAAGAAATTCAAACTTATCCAAGATGAAGATTTAAAAATAACACAAAGACAAAATCCGAATAATAAGAAAAGAAATACAGAATTAAATAGTATAGAAAATGATACTAATGAGATAATAAAAAATCACAAAGTAAATTTTAATGAACATGTAAAAGAAGAAGATTTTGAAATAAAAATAAATACTTTAGATGAAAGTAAAAAGTCTATGATAGATGCACTAATTCAAAAATATGAATCAGTTTTTGCGAAAA
This sequence comes from Synanthedon vespiformis, assembly GCA_918317495.1. NCBI lineage: Eukaryota > Metazoa > Arthropoda > Insecta > Lepidoptera > Sesiidae > Synanthedon > Synanthedon vespiformis. The sequence continues at coordinate 98,676 of OU906947.1, read as the reverse complement.
ATAAATATGATATAGGCACAGTTAATGGATATGAAGCGAGGATAGACTTATTGGTCGATAAATATTGTAGTAAGAGACCTTACAGATGCACGGTGGAAGATAAAAAAGAAATAGAAGAACAGATAGCAAAACTATTAGATAACAAGTTGATAGAAGAATCTTACAGTCCATTTGCTGCACCTGTTACTTTGGTATTTAAAAAGGAAGAAAATAAAAGGTCACGACTATGCATAGACTTTAGAGACTTAAATAAAATAGTAGTACCTCAAGCTCAACCGTTTCCGTTAATTGATGACCTGATTATAAAGACTAGAAACTGCAAATTCTTCTCAACCCTGGATATAAACTCTGCATTTTGGTCAATTCCTCTACGCATTGAAGATAGAAAAAAGACAGGATTCGTAACACAAGAAGGACATTTCCAATGGACCTGTCTACCTTTTGGATTAAAAACTTCACCAGCAATTTTCCAGAGGATATTGTCTAATATATTGAGGAAGCATAAACTTACAAATTTTGCAGTTAATTATATAGATGACATACTTATATTTTCTAAAACATTTTCTGAACACGTTAACCATCTCACACGGTTATTGGAAGCAATCAAAACAGAAGGTTTCAGATTAAAATTCACTAAATGTAAATTTGCATCAGATTCAGTAAAATATTTGGGTCATATTATACAAAATAATTCTGTTCGGCCAGTAAACGATAATTTGATTTCAATAAAGGATTTTCCTGTTCCAAAGACACAGAAAAATGTTAGACAATTTCTAGGAAAGATCAACTTTTATCATGAATATATACCGAATAGTGCAGTAATATTAGATCCATTACATAACCTACTAAGGAAAAATCAAAAATTTGTTTGGTCTGAGGAATGCCAAAAAGTATTTGAAACAATAAAAAGCCTGCTATGTACCCAACCTGTTCTGGCAATTTTTGATCAGGATTTACCCATTAATATTTATACAGATGCTTCTTTGAAAGGTGTTGGAGCTATTTTGAAACAGATACAGCCTGATGGAAAAGAAAAACCTGTAGCATACTTCTCTAAGAAACTAAATGAAGCTCAAAAGAAAAAGAAAGCCATATACTTAGAATGTTTAGCTATTAAAGAAGCAGTGCAATACTGGCAATATTGGTTAATAGGTAAATCATTTACAGTTTATTCGGATCATAAACCACTAGAGAACATGAATTTTAAGTCTAGAACTGATGAAGACCTGGGTGAGTTGGCGTATTATCTGTCACAGTATGAATTTAAAATAAAATATTCTCCAGGAAAGAAGAATTTGGAAGCTGACTGTCTAAGTAGAAATCCGGTATTAGAATCTGATAAGAATACAGATGAGCAATTGAAAATTGTTAATTTGATTAAACTAACAGATATAGTTGCAGATCAGAACAAAAATGAAGATGTACAGAGTAATAAGCACCAATTGATTGAAAGACATAACATATACTTTAAAAAGGTTTGGGGACGAGAAAAAATAATACTGTCAAAAGAGTTTAGTATCAAAGTTTTAAGAGATATACATGAACATCTGTGCCATATTGGAGTCCGTCAGATGCAGAGAACAATTAGTCCGTTCTACATGGCAAAACATTTGACAAAAAATATTCAGAGAATCTGTAGAAGCTGTGAAGTTTGTATTAAAAATAAATCAAGAGGTCAAGATAAGGTTGGATTAATGTCTCACTTAGGTCCGGCCACAAAGCCTTATGACATAATATCTATTGATACAATTGGTGGCTTTGGAAGTTCCAGATCAACCAAAAAATATCTTCATCTTTTAGTAGATCATTTTACAAGATATGCATTTATTTTGACTTCAAAAACACAAAATGCAAATGATTTTATAAAATTATTAATGAACATAACAGAAACAGAAGACATTGGCATGCTTCTTACGGATCAGTACCCAGGAATCAATTCAAAAGAATTTAAAGAATTTTTAAGGGTAAAACAAGTGCCAATAGTTTTCACAGCAGTAAATGCACCATTTTCAAATGGTCTAAATGAAAGACTGAATCAAACATTGGTGAACAAAATCAGATGCAAAATAAATGAAAAAGGTAGAAGAAGAGCCTGGACAACAATAGCGCATGAATGTGTCAATAAATACAATAATACCAATCACTCAGTCACGGGTTTTACACCGAGTTATCTTTTATATGGTACAGAGTCTACAATTTTACCAAAAGAACTGAGGGAAGAAAGATCAAATAGCGACTGGGTTAGAGACAGGAAAATAGCAATGGAAAATACAATAAAGTCACATAGATACAATAAAATATTGTTTGATAGAAATCGAAAAGATTATGAATTTAATGTAGGAGATATGGTGTATGTGGAAAATGGAAACAAGCTAAACAGGAAGAAGTTAGATGAATTGAAGATTGGACCATACAGGATTGTTGAAAAAATTTCAAAATCGATATACAGAATAGGAATAGGTCATAAGAAAACAGAATCAAATCTTTTCCATATCACAAAGCTTATTCCAGTTCCTGCATTAGAGGAAGATGAAATAGAAGAATGATTAATAATTTATTGAAAATTTTCTTACAAATTTTCTTCTCAACGGGGGGAGATGTAAAGTTAATTGTGTGTGTGAATATTGTGTGTGAATATGATGTAAATAATTATAATTTATTACTTAATTTAATATTTTATCATGTAGATAAAATACTTTTTACTATATACTATTTTAAGTTATGTTTTGATTTAAATTAGGTGTCAAGCTACAATTGCTATGACAACGGCGAACGGATATGTAAATAGAAAAATCAAAATGTCAAAGTGATAATAATAAACTTATATTGTCGTTTCTTTAAATAAAATTACAAAGCAACACAATAGTTTAATTATCACATTATATACATTTAAAACTTACTGGCTCATTTGCAATTCTAAAAACTGCGATTTTTTGAAATTCTTTTTTTGAAATAATTAGTGTATTTAAATCGTCACCATTTTAGTGGCCACACACTCATTGCCACCCTTCCTTGCGTAGAACTGTAGAACACTGTATACATGCGTGTAATGTTTGGCCATACTTTATGAATCCATTTATTCGAGTGTTGTATTTAATTTTTTTTTTTTACTTTGAGCATCAAAAACTAAACTTTTTCTCGTCATAGCACTTAAAAAATAGTTTTCATAGTGTACCTTCATAGTACAGTGTTAATATGGATTAATAGTTTAATAATATTCAAAAAAAATACTGATAAATTATGCCCTTATTTGTAAATAAATAATTAAATAAATAAATAAACTTGGTCCCTAATTAGGTCACTAATTACTGGAAAAATATTATATTAAGGGGCCCATGTCTTATGTCTAAAAGCGGATGTTCATTTGCATGAATCTGGGCATGAATCTTATGTAAACCTTCAGGATATTAATCTATTTTTTTTAACAAACTAGCTTTTTTTATGTTAAGGTCGACAGACAGGCTGACGGTCCACTTGATGGTAGATGGCTACCGTCGCCTATAATACAAGCAACGCCATAAGTGCTACAAGTGCGCTGCTGACCATAGAAGGATTAAGGATAAGGAAGGGAAGGGGGTAATGGGCTCTGGCATCCCTTACTCACTCACCGAAACACAACAGCACATAATGCTGTAATTTCACGGTGGTATTCTGTAAGGTGGTGGTAACTGCCGCCAGACGGGCTGCCCAAATGACTGCGGAACGCAGTGTGCCCTACCATAACTCCGTAACTCTTAAACGAATTAACTGATTTTCATGGAACTTGGTAGATAAACATTTAGACGTACAGAACACAGTATAGGTTACTTTTTTCTTTTTAACGCGGACGAAGTCGCGGGCGCCAGCTAGTTTTAAATAAAAATATAGGCCTCACGTTATATTTACGTTAGATATATTTTAAAAAATAATTATAATTGGATTTTATTATTGATTATAAATGTATGCGTTTAGATCGGAGATAATGTAGTGCCAAGGGCAGTATAACTTAGTTTTAGCATTTATCGTGGTTCCTTTTTTAATAAATGTCTGTTTGAAGCAATTGCGTCGTACCCCACCGTCGAAAAGAGCAAACAATAGAAGTAAAACATGAACTGTGAACTAGTGGAATAGAGGCTTGGGGGACAAATAAAAAATGGTCACACCGGGGAATAGACGGCATGCGAGCGTGTCCCCTTGCAATTGTCACAGTTTACATGTGGGACTTGCGTTGTCACTCACATTACTCACTTAATGTGAAAAATATTCTCCTAAATACAACTACAGAGTACGCGACCGCCTTAAGTGCCAACTTTACCTCACAATTTTTAAATCGATTTGCATTATGCAAATTTATGGGAGTAAGAGCGCTACCTCACCGGGACTCCACGGCCACGTCGCTGGCAACGTAGGTTTGCTACCCACGGTCGCCAAAATGAGTGGCCAGTGACGTCTTGGCTACCGTCTGTCAGTCATTTCTGTAGAAACTCATTACTTTTACTATAAAATCACACAAAATTTAAACATTTTAAATTTGGAACACGCGTGGCCACCGGTTTGGACACTGAGTGAGTGAGACGCAGTTTACTCGCATACATTTTACTGGCGACGTCGTCACGTTGCCAGTCTCCACTCTCCACGTAGAGCGCCAACGACGTTAGTGGCCACGCTTCCAAGCCGTCGCGAAGTGCGTTGTCTGTCATACATGTCAATATAAATTGTTGGCCACGTCGTCGCCACGTGGTGTAGGGCGCTAAAATAAAAATGTCGATATACTATCAAAAATAAAAAATAAAAATAAAAATTTTGAATATTTGGGGCATGTATTACGCAACCACAATCATAAACTGTTTTATATTAGTACAGATAACGATTGGTAAAATAGAAGTGTTTCCTGTATAAAACACACTGGACTAGAAGTGACACTGCGTTTAACAGTTATTTTGGCTTAAAGAAGACCATCGTGAAAAACAGCATATGTGCTGTTCTGTATGTTAGTAAATAAGGGACGCTTAAGCGTATTTACCACCCTTATTAAGATTGTAGAATTTTATTATGGGTCCTGTGACTTCGCTTGAGTTAGCAACCATCAAGTGGACAATCAGCTCTTCAGAGGTATCTTCAAAAGAATATTTTAAATATAGTAAAGAAATATAATTTCAGAAAGATATTGTTTACTGAACAACATCAATTCAGCCGTAAGAATAAGTCCCCAAAAAATTTCCAGTGTCCAATATTCCCGAAAAATCCAGTAGGATTGACTCAAGGAGCAGTTTTTAAGTTGTCTTTTCGTTTCGTGGTTTTCGTTCAAGAAATTCCCAGCCGCACCGTTCGTCGGCTTCTCTTATTATGTATCGTATGTATCTTTTTAAAAACGGAATCCTATAAAGCATGATAGATTCCCAACAGTCATAAATAAAATAATCACAGAGGCATGTATCAAAACTAATAAAATCCCTCAAAAGGTGAATTGGATCCCAGAAACGTACCCTATAACTATATTTACAGATTACAGTCGTGTAGGGAACCCCAAACTGCGATCGTGTTTGGGTTCCGCGGGCAATAAACTACACATTACGTGGGCACGGAACTTTTCTAGGGGGGACTGAATTGACTCTTTCGAATGCTATCTTTTTGCGAACACAACTTGCCCTAACTTATTCTAAACCTTGCGTCTACACACCGTTCGATCTGAAACAGGGTAACCGATTGAAAAAACGTCCTTTTATAAACCAACTCAGCGAAAACTATGGTAACTTCTAACGCAACTTTTAAAAGAATGTATTCATTTTTTAGAATTGATTTTATGTTCACAAAACATCGCATCTCTTATCTTCTAGCTATTAATAAAGCTAGGTAAGTAAGTATATCGTATCTTTGTCAGATCTTTTTTTAACTGGTGACACATAAATTAATATTACGATGAAAATATTCAGGTTTGAGGCAGATGAAGGCATATTTCAGTTATAAACGAAATTTTGAACACATTCAATCATCATCAATACTAATAATGAATCTGTAAGTGTAGGTATTGTATGTATGTTCATTCATAACTCTTAAACGAATTAATTGATTTTCATGAAACTTGGTAGATAAACATTTAGACGTACGGGACACAGGATATAGGGTAGTTTTTTCTTTTTCAACGAGGGCGAAGTCGCAGGCACCCGCTAGTTTTGAATATTAAATAAAAATGATTCGTTATATCGCAGTTTAAAGCGACGTAGAAAATTTCAAAGTAAAAGAATTTTCTTATTTCTTAGGTTAGTCTCGTTGGTAGGTATTCTCGTATAAAGGCGTGCAAACAATCGAGGTTAAGTAAAGTTACCAAGTATATTGAATAGTGCATAAAATTACCTCATTCCGACAACGTTCGCTCTCGTATGAAGCAACCCTCCTCAATTGTATCCTAACATATTCCCACAGGTATACACCCCTTGCAAAAGACTTCAACATTTTCTACAATGTGCATCATACCTACCGATATGCGTTTCCTATTATTATTATTATGAGCCATTCGCGACTCTGTATGGAAAAATCGATTTTACTTAAGATGTTGCTAATTTGTAGCTATTATTGTGACTGAGTATATTTTTATTAAATATTTACTTAGCCTTATTATACAACAAGAACAAAATGCTAGAAACAATACTCAAGTTCAAAAGTTATTTCGTTATAGGTAAGTGTGTGAAATTCTAAAATTATTCACTTATGGAATGTTTAAGATCTGTATATAAAAAAGGCTGTAATGTGTGTGTGGACTATGGACTCCAAAACCGCTGAACATATTTTGATGAAATTTTCAGACAATCTTTAGATTAGTCCCGCGGGTAATCCTGTGAAGTTTGGTAGCGATCGGACGCAGGTGAAGTCGTGGGCAAAACCTAGTTTATAATGTTAGTATAGTTTAGTATAGAAAAATACGTTTGAAGTAACCTTGGCGTCCTCGGTGTCCTTTTGAAAAAGGACGACATTATGGCGAGCCTGTCATTTTCGCTGATTTAGAATGAGAGTTATTCTATCGTATTATATCTTTCAGGAATGTTTCTTATTGGTGTTTCTCTGGAAAGGCTATTATAAAATCACTGATTATTTGAGCGACAATGAAGCCTGGATTTAAGCGATTCGGAGCTCATACTATGTATGTGTAATGGTGCTATTTTATGTTGTAAATATGACAAAAAGAATAGTATAGATTTACTTTCGGGGTTTCTTCTCAGGATCGTCATCTTGGCTTTATTCCTAAACCCTGGTAAATTTAAATTTATAATAACGATCATAAGAGTTTCTTGTAGAAACCTAATTGTTAGTATAGAAGAACACAAAATACCTGATGCGGTCTGGCGTTGTGTGGCGGTGGGCCCCCGACTCCATGGTGGTAGACCATGTCGTGCTTGAGCTGTGGGAGTGGAGGCCCGGCCTGTGGACCGGACTGGTGTTTGCTGATGTCTACCGCTGCCAACGCCTCTGCACGACTCAGCAGACCATCGTTCAAACCACCGAACAAGTCCCCCTGTCGAGTCACCATATTCACAACATTAACTCAGTTTTAGTAAAATGCATAAGTATAGGGTATAATGACCTAATGTTGGCACCCCTTCAATTTATTGGCACCCTAAACTTTTTACTAAAAAATAAGAAAATTATTCCATAAACTGTGTTCCCACAAAAAAAAAATAGATAAATCTTAGGTTTATGAGAATTGTTAACACTAAACAGTCAAATGATTTGAACATTGTCGAACTTGCAAATTTTATTTGAGTTTAACAAATAGGTCGAAAGTGCCAATAAATGGTCTTATTTCTTAAAGTGCCAATAATTGGGTATTTTCCCCTACTAAGCACTAGGTAAACACTTTAGTTTTAAAGAAACTTTTGACTTCGCCCGCGTCTCTTTCTCTGTTAACGTGTTTTTAAGTCTTTGTTGTTCACATGTGTTTGTTAGGCATTGAATATTTATTTTTTATTTTTTAAATATAATAATACAAAAATAAGGTAAATACAAAAATAAAATAAAATAAAAATAGTGTTTATTAAATCTGAATACACAGGACCCTGTAGATCTGAATTCAGGATCTGAAGATTGAATGAAATATTATTCTATACTAATATTATAAAGAGAGAAGATTTGTTGGACCGATTTTCAAAATTCTTTCACCTATAGAAAGCTACATTATCAGTGACTAGCATAGGCTATATTTTATAAATTTACGCTGACCAAGTCGCGTGCAACAGCTAGTATTTTATACAATAATAAAAGTTAGTATTTTATCTGGATTCAATACGTAAAAATTTGCCTAATCCTCCGACATCAATCAATTAATACTAATAATAAATCGGCAGTGGTCGGTCATGGAGTAAATTACTTTTTATTCAGGAAATATCGTGTATATATGCCCTATACATGATACTGAAACTAAATTGACCATTTTTACAATTTTTTTCTGTATGTATGTATGTATGTTCCTTCATCACTCTTAAACTAATTAACTGGATTTTCATGAAACATGCTAGATAAACATTTAGACGTACGGGACACGTGATAGGCTACTTTTTGTCTTTTTTAACGTGGACGAAGTCAGGGCAACAGCTAGTATACTACATAATTTTATAAATCTGTCTATAATTGTAATAACTCCTTTTAACAAAAAAATAAACCGACTTCAAACCGTCTCGTGGTCTTTTCTCATGGATGCCAGTGGCAGAACCGGACCAAATTGAAATGGGACCACACGGGAAGCACTAAGCTTTCAAATAAAAAAAGAGCCATCAAAATCGTTTCACCCAGTCGAAAGTTATGAGGTAACAAACATAAAAAAAATACATACGCCTCGAATTGAGAACCTCCTCCTGTTTTGGAAGTCGGTTGAAAAGTTAAGACAAAAGGCCGTATAATGTAATACGTATAAAAGATAAAAGATAAGAAAAGGTTGCAGTAGGTGAGGCTGATGCGTCGGGCGCATCAAAAAGTCATAGGGACTCGATCGGCGGCCGCGGACAGGGCTTTTTCCCGGATTATTTTCAATTATTTATGAGTAACTCCGTGTTTCTAACTCGTTACTCGTCTCCTAAGGTCTTGTACACACTCGGGGAGACTTCAACTTTACAGACTTCGATGACGTGCTCTTACATTTTCGTTTTACTCTACAAGTCACCAATATTTATTTATTATAATACGAGCTACACGCTCCCTGCTTCGCCCGGGTTAATAATGAAATCTAACCTGTCTTTTAAGTTGGACCAAATGACACATAGTTTTATTAAAATCGGTTAGGTAGTTTAGGATATTCCTTGGCCTCAAACATGTGACACGAAATTTTAATATAATTACATATTATAAAGCAAAGTCCTCCGCCGCGTCTGTCTGTCTGTTCGCGAAAAACTCACAAAAACGATTACACCGATTTTCATGCTGATTTCACCAATGGATATAGTGATTCTCGAGGGAGGATTTAGTTTATTATTTACAAAGTTACGCGGGCGAAGTCACGGGCATCAGCTAGTATAATATAAGTAAATGAATAAGGATAAAGAGCTAGTACATGATTCCAGTTATTTCTTGTTATATTTTTCAATTATTCGCTAAATGGTTTTTACAATGCAGACTCTATGCAGGACTGGCAAAATGTGATTTGCAGTTAAATCTAAATAACACTAACTGGTGCCCGCCACTTTGTCCGCGTTGAAAAGTAAAAAACATATAAGCAATATAAGGCTTGATGACTACTTGCTATAGCAGGCGTTAGTTATTTTATTTTATTTTTAGACTAGCTGCTGCCCGCGACTTCGCTCGCGTAACTTTGTAAATTATATACCAAAACCTTCCTCGAGAACAACTCTATCCATTGGGGAAAACAGCATTAAAATCGGTGTAGTAGTTTTTGAGTTTATCGCAAACAGATAGGCGCCGTGGAGGATTTTCTTTTGTAATATGTTAGGATAAGGAATTTTGTTTGAATTGAGGCCGAAGGTGTGTAGGCGTCTTTAGTCCAGTCTCTCGGACGAATGTGGCGTATGAGAGTGCGCGTGTAGACTCACAATCAGTTAGTTTTAGAGTCCGGATACACTTTCAAAGTGATAGTTCCCTCTTCCCGATTTGCCGGTGGTACACCCGTTTGTGGACTCCATTTGAGTGCCTCCCCACAGGATTTCGGTGTGCATTCTAAATGGAATTTTTCGAAATTTATGAGCTATCCTTTGCTTTTTTTAAATTCAAAGAAATCTTTATTAAATTAAACCAAAAACAAACTTAGAGAAAAATAGTAGTCCCTACTATCCACACTTTTTTACTAATATTATAAATCTAAAAGTTACCTTTTCACGACTTAACTCACTTGAGCAGTTAAGGCGTGAAAAGGTAACAGACAGACATAGTTATTTTCACATTTATAATATTAGTGTGGATGGATGTATAAATACTTAATTTACTTGTTCACCTAATGTATTAAACAATGTTTAATGTCCTTTTTAGTTTAGTATTCACTTTTAAGCGTGCCTAAGTGTGAATAAAGTGTCAATCTTGTTAATCCCAAATCGGGCTACAATCGAGCGTGAGAACAAAAGTTGGACCCCTGTTCACGTGCCATTAGCATCGCGTTACATTTGAGTGTAACAGTTGAAAACCCCTGCTCCTAATTGTAATTGCTAAACAAGTACCAACTCCCCGTTTTAATATGAGACACATTATAATTTGTATACGAATGTTATTCTACACCCCGCACGTCCAATCACGGTGCAATACTTACTAAATGATAATATTGTTTAACATGTGAAAATGTTGACGACCTTTTTGGAATATCCACTGGCCGTTTTTAATTTTTATTTGAAATTAGCGAAATTTTTTTTACTTACAAACCTTACCTATCAATGAGTGAAGACAGAATTAAAATGTACTATTTACTAACGTGCCTTTGTTTTGTTTTGATTAACGTCAAATGTTTGACAGCTGGGAACAGAGTGGTTTGTATGGGAAAAGAAAAATGTTGTTGTTTTTAATTTTTGTTTGTATTTTTTTTACGTTTTTTCTCTCCATAAGAACCTTCCTCAGACTTCACCAAACACAACAAAAAAGAAATCAGCCAAATCGGTCCAGCCGTTCTCCAGTTTTGTGCTTATCAACACATTTAGGGGTTCACTTTTATTTATATAGATTACTATGTTCTTTTATAGTTGTCAACAGAGATTTCGGTTACATCACAGGTCGCGAGTTCAATGGTTTCTTCCCATCTCAAAAATTCCCAACGCGCCTAAAGCTGTTTTCACTTCAACAAATAAAAATTCATATAATATACGAAGTGTAAAATAAGTTGCACAGTTATTTGGCGAGCCCATTGTAATGTTTTATCTTGTAACATTGTCAGAGATGTCACAAGGGGCAGGCGCCAGCACCGACCGGTGTTACCGATTTAGTAATTCAATTGTCCAACAATTACTATTCCACCCTCACGTAACCTTACAAATAACAATTACTAGCAACCTGCCCCCGGATTCACACGGAGTTGAAATTTTAAAAAATCTTTTCTTAGCGGATGCTTACATTAAAAAAAAAATTAAAAAAAATCTGCTTTCTAGACTATTAGTAGCTTTGGCTGTGCGTTGAGTCAGTCAGATAACGATTTTTATAAGTACATATTACATAATATATATTTCTAAGTACATAGTATACAACATACATCCTTCTCATTTTGTTTAATGAGGTTTTTACGGTTTGTGAACCTAATTCGTATCCTTGCAAATCTTTTATTTTTTGCAATGTTTTTCATAATTTTGTTAATTTAGACATTAATTTTGTTATATCTTGCAAATCTACAAAAATATCTTGCAAATTTGAGTCCACGAGCTATCGTTGAGTAAATTAGCAATGAGACTGTACGAAAAACTTCAAGGTATATCAATATCAATATCATTAATCTATTCAAAACTACGATTTGTTTATAAGTAAAATGAGTACTTACCTTGTATTTTAATACATATATGAAGTTAACTGTGTGCTAACTGATGACATACGTAGATATAATGATAGGTTTATAATACATCTGTACCATGTACCGTGTAATACTGTGTATCAAGTGTCACAGAGATCTAAAAGCCGGGGGTGTGGGAGGGTCTTTGCCCGCGATTAAACAGATGCAGAGTACACTCGTTAACACAAATCATTATAAAACAAAAAATCTTTCCACATTGCCCTATATAAATATATTCGAACAAACCCGTGCGAAGTCGGGAGAGGGTCTAGTAGTATAATTTTGAACCAGTCTAAGCGAACCCTATGAAGACTTTTTATTTTTGAAGTGAAAACTTCTATAGCAGCCTTATACGACTTTGGGATTGTATGTGTGTGCGTTGGACGCTCACTTTTAAGTTTTCACTTCTGTCGGCAGTTCTCATGACTGCCTCCGTTTTTTTTAATAGAGATGGGTATGCTCTTGACCAGCATCAGCTCAGACCTATGATGGAGCGAGCTCACCCAGAAGATGCCTATTCACTCCAACTTTGAAAAGATTCGGGTTATATGAGCTCGGCATACGAATTCCATAATGTCTTGAAAATATTAACTGTCTTACTAGTAGTGAGGAAATATTATGTTCATAATTATATACATATATCATAAAGAGATTCCCAAAGATCTTAAAGACGGATACAGTTCTATTTTTAGGGTATATAAAATACATTACAATATATTTAATGTAATGTAATATATTTGATTTAATTTCAAGGTTTTGAACATTAAAAATTTCATCAGATCTATCAGATATCTACCAAATAATTAAAATAAATATGAATTTTCTTAATAATTGATAAAAGCGCGCTAAGCACTTGTTCAGTCGGATGTACTTGGTTGTGGCACGGATTATGTGATGCGCATTTAGCTATTACGATTATGTCGGGGCGGACAAGGGGACAAGGGGACAAGGGGACGCCGGGGAGAGAAGGAGTAGGAATTATAATTCTTAGCTTTAATCACAAAATGGCTCAAAAGGCACTTCGAGAAGGCTTATCAAACTAAAGTGGAGGAACATTGTAAGTATCAAAATTAAATATGGCTATGTTTTTTAATTAATTTTTATAAAATACTCACTATTGATACTGCACATTAATATATTTTTAATAGGGTCATTTGACACAAGAAAGAACAGACAAGATGCAAGATGACCTTGGAAAAATTTGTTTAAAGCTGTAGAAGCCATATCGTTATTAGACGAAAATTGGAAAGCACTTTTCTTCTAGCAACCAGTAGGTAAAGGGAGGCTTTTAAAAAAAAGAACCTATTACTATACACGCTCAAATGCTTTTGCTTTTGCCTTGATATAGATCAAGGCCTACTTACAGTCCTATTTTCCACGGAAGTAGGGTTTTTCAATCGACTTCCAAAAAAGGAGGAGGTTTTGTACCTCATAACTGGGTGAAACGATTTTGACGATTCTTTTTTTATTTGAAAGCTGGTGCTTCCCATGTGGTCCCATTTAAATTTGGTCCAGTTCTGAGAATGGCATCCATGAGAAAACGGTTTGAAGTTGGTTTTTATTTTTTTGGAAATCGGTTGAAAAGAGTTATTCTATGAAAAGGTTGTCAAACAGGTGCAAACAACTGCGCTGCCGACACTAAGTTTAAAGAAAATGGATGGTTAAGAAATGGGCTTTACTCACTCACCGAAACACATGCAGTTATTTCGCAGTGGTTTTCTGTAAGGGCTTGACACTACTTACGGATCTAGGAAGCCAACTTTAAACACCAGATGCTTTGCTTACTACATGACAATGTTGTAGTATTCTACTACTATTCAGTTTCTACTCGAATTGTCCCTTCTAGGGAACGCCGCATAAACTTGTTACGAGATTTAAAAGTGCTAGACGGAGTGACAACTATTACATAGCTTCCACATTGGCTTATGTAAGATGTCTCGTACTGACACCGTTTACAATGACACCGGTAACTACAATTTCATGTATTGTTTCTACTAATTTTCAGGACTGTTCCAACAACAACCAAACTTATATAAAATATGCTTGACATATCACGAAACGAACAAAACCAATTGGTTTTAATTAACTCTTTCCGCCGAGTCGCCATCCAAAATGTCAGCACCCTCGTGACTCCTACAAAGGCATTATGATTTTTTAAACGAAATGGTATCAAATGAGAAACAAAAAAAAAACTCAAAACCGATCCTGGTCCGCATCTAGTTTTTATATTATACAAAAACCTTACTCCTTTATCTCATTTCCTATAAGTAAAAACCGTATTTAAATCTGTCGAGCGGTTTAATTTCGTAGAGGACAAACATACGTACATTGATTTTTTTATTAATTTAATAAATAAGAATAAATAAATAAGATGGATTCACGTTTAAATAAAAAGTCACTAAACACAGTTTATGACTGATTATGTATCTTCGTAATTTTTTAACCCATATAAAGATTTTTTGATGGCAATAATTTTTTATTCTACTTTTTACTGTTGTTTAAAAGGACATTTACTCAATCCAAATTCCGAGACCTTGAAGGAGACTTAGTATCTTATGTGACCTAGTATCTTATATTTTTTCGAATGTTAAAGTTCAACAATGCTCTACCCTAAATATGTTTTAAATGAAAGTAATAATTTTTGTAGAAAGCAATATATTAGAATTTAAATCCAATAATTTTATCAATTGGAAATTTTATGTCCATATAACGTAACGATGAAAGTGGAATTTCGTTAATTGGGATTGATTTAATTAAACTTAATGAACGGATTTAAATAATATTTTCATGTTGAGTATTACTTATATTATAAGCGATGAGAAAAGCGCATTAATATCAACCATGTTCACGGATTGAGTGAGTTCCGCTGAATCTTTAATGAGATAAATAAAACTGCGTCCACAATGGGAGCAGACAAAAATAAAAATAAACTTGCTTGTCATTTCGCACAATTTTATTTTGTGCTAAAAGCCAACTTTAAATCTGTACTAATATATAAAGGTGAAGAGGTTGTTTGTTTTGTTTAACAAGCTAATCTCAGGATTACTGGTTCGAATTGAAAAATTATTTTTGTGTTAAACAGTCCATTTATCGAGAAAGACTTTAGACTATAGAGCTACGATGTCAAATATACAGCTACGAGTGTGAGAGAGTACATATGAATGTGTTAAGAAGGTTACTTCGTTGTTAAGAATGTTTATGGCTATATGTATTTAATTTTAATAATTTAATTAAAAATTATTTTAGGTATTTATTAATTAAATCCGCAGGCTAAATACCTCTGCTAAGCGACAGGCGAAAAATGCGAAAATTTTGTGCAATATCACACTAAATTGTTAATTTTTACGCAAACCACACGAGTGTTATGAGCTACGTAATACCAAAAACACGATTTAGTGTGATATTGCACAAATTCGCTCAGCAGAGGTATTTAGATAGCCGGCCACGCTACGCTGTGGCTATGTTAGTAACTTTCCATGGTTACCATAACAACGGTTAACGTATGAAAATTATGTTTCTTTTATAAAAATCGGTTGGAATTTTGGTAAAAAAAAATATAAGATCATCTCTCTGTTTAAATCCAAAAATTTCAAGTCAATCCGTCCGTTTTTTTGAATAATTCACAAACCAACACAACATTTTTATATATAGGTATATATAGATACTATACTTACTCATATCTCAGTTGAAATATGTATTAAATAATTTGAAAAAAATATATACATATCATGATTGTTAATAAAAATAAGTAAAACTTAAAAAAATTGTTTACGTATAGAAGTTTATTGCTTATAAAAAGTAAATAGTTAAATACCCCACTAGTATTGAGCCTTAACATGAATGACAATGAATATTTAAAAGATACCCTTTTTAAGTTCCATTTAACAGACATAAAACACTTATACATGCTGCCCTAGTTTTATTATAATTACATCAATTTATTCAAATAATAATTTCATTTAAATTAATAAAAACATGCCAATTTCATAACATAAAACTAAACTTCCTTATTACCTCGATTGGATAGCTAAAAGGATCATTAGAAGAAAATACAAATAGTTCGCTGAATAACAGTGTGATTACAATCTTTGGCCAAAGATCGCTAGCATAATTCGCTAAGCAGTGACACTTTGAAACGGTCTTTATTGTCATTGCAATAGAATATATTTTTGAATGGGATATGATATATTAGTATGACTTACATTGTGCCTCGGCGACCACGAGTTACACATCAAAGATGCGTCCTCCAGAATCCGGCTCTGAAAATAAAAATACTATGTCGTATATTATATCATTTTGTCGCATGCATTTTCACACATTTTAAACAAAGTATAGAGAGTGATTTTCATGTATTTTTTTTATTTAGAGCCCCTTTTTTATAAAAAATCTTAACCGATATTTATGATGCTATAGTACAAATAGTTAAGGTAATTTGGTCTGTTTTTTTTTCTCTCTTTTGTTCATTAATATGTTCATTGATTTTTTTGTTGATTGATTGGTTATAATAATATGTAAGTATTTTTAATCTCATTGACATTGTTGATCCATTTATAATGTAGTGTGGCGTTTTCCTTTAATTTAAACTCATATTTGTAATGTTTCTTTCAGTGTTGTATATTATTATAGTGATTTAATATGTCTTTAGTTTTTTTTTTTTATTAGAGATGGGTTTGCTCTTGGCCAACAACCAGCTGAGTAGCAAGGATGAGGCCTATGAGTAGTTTGTAAGCCTTTTCAAATAAATAAATAAATTTTAATTGGATCCAGACTGTTTCTGACAGTGTAAGTAGTCTGAAAGGAACTGAAACTGGAAGGCCTATATCCTAGTAGTGAATGTCCTACGTCTGAGATGCTGAATGTTTTCTTGTTATTACAAAAAGAATTTAGTGTTTGAGACAGTTAATAAAGATATGAGATATCTTAATGAATCGATGGCTCCAAATTTGAAACTCAATTTTGTTATGACTATTAACCGCTATTCGTGTGCCGACAAAAAAATTAGTATTGTTTACATTATGACTTGAACGCTCCCTAAATGCAAGAAATAATAAATTAAAAACAAATATAGTTACTAACATCCACAGACCGAGTCATATGCGTGTGAAATGGTCATTAGACGCTGCAAACACACCTATTATTAACTAATACTCAACGACAAACGCTTAAAGAGTACTTGTTCTAAACTATATTTATTTACAAGCTGATGCCCGCGACTTCGTCCGCGTTGAAAGAGAAAAAAGTAGCCTATCCTGTGTCCTGTACGTCTAAATGTTTATCTACCAAGTTTCATGAATTGTGAATAAATAAATTGTGAACATCGAATTAATATAACTCTGCGAGCATTGTGAATGGGTTACCTTAAGATTGATGAAAGTAAGTGTTTAATCAATATATTAATAATAAAAAAAAACCAACTTATTATTTTACTGAAAATCATAATCATTTATAGAACTCCTTAAAGTAATATTCAAGCTTATTTCGATTTTTAACTGAATCAAGAATTTAATGTTGCAATTTTTGCTTTCATGTCAATAGTATGGTAATAGTACACTTGATGGTAGGTGGCTACCGTCGCCTATAGAAGGCATGGGCATTGTCGTTGATTTTAGATTATACCTGTTCGTCTTGGCAGAGTTATTGCTTGCCCATAGCCTACTATATATTATATACTTCTGTCTACAGAAGCGTTGTTTATGGCCACACGACAAAGGAGTATTTCGTGAAGTAAACAGAGCTATTATATGTAATAAGTCGTTTAAAGGGCCGCTATTTACCTGCCCATTAAAATGTTGTATACCCAGTGTTTGATGGAGTCGATAAATTGCAGCGTTTTCTTGGACATCGACCCTACACCAGACTTAAGGCGGATTACACACGGGCGAACTATTATAGTACATTCAAACTTACTATGCATTTATTACAAAATATTTGTAACGTTATAAAGTTTATAAAGTACGAGTTTATAAGTTTATAACGTACCTAAGTGTGGAGATCTCAGTAAATACCAAATTTTTTATTTTTTATTTTAGAGATGGGAAAAAACCATTGAACTCGCGACTCTGTTACTGTAATCGAAACTTTACGTTACGTTAGGTACGTCAATTGTTCAAGTTTTCACTTCTGTCGGCACTCCCGAAGTGCCGCTGTTTTTTTATTTATTTAATTTATTTCATTTGCCTTTGTGTATACTGCTACAGCGCCTAAAACTTCAATATAGTTAGTTAATGAATACTTGATGTAAACAGCAACCATGAACACGTGGGATAAATAGATCATTTTTACGTAGGTAATTGCAAATGCCATATGAATTGTTTCCAGTTGTTACTTTATCATAGGTACGTTCTTTTTTTATCTCTTAATTTTTGTGTGTGTTTTTTTTATGTGGTTTTTTGGGAGCCACCTCTAATATATCAACATCAAAATTATTACTAAAAAACTTTTTAACAAAAAATAAAACCGCGCCTCACTCTTTACGTAATTTTTGCTTGTTTGGCGCCGACTCAAAATTACTTAGGTAAAATAATAAGATTATTTTATGCTTTTCAGTTTTTTCGGCGGTTTTATTTTTTGTTAAAAAGTTTTATTTTATATTTTTTTGTGGCTATAATCTAATATTTACTACATGTTTAATTTTTAATTTTCCCATCCCCATTTTCCCACCCATTTTTTTTTAAATTTATACGAGCCCAACTTCGAGGTATACCCTATCCATTAAATAAAGAATTATCAAAATCGGACTACTCTGTAAAAAGTTATGCGTTGTTATACGCTACAATCGGTGAGTGAACAATCAAGCATCCTACCCTTAGGGTTGGAATTTTTTTTCCAAATTAAAATGGGGTCCCCTTGGGGGCGCACCCTTTCAAATAAAAAAGAATTATCAAAATCGGACCACCCTGTCAAAAGTTATGCGTTGTTATACGCTACAATCGGTGAGTGAACAATCAAGCATCCTACCCTTAGGGTTGGAATTTTTTTTCCAAATTAAAATGGGGTCCCCTTGGGGGCGCACCCTTTCAAATAAAAAAGAATTATCAAAATCGGACCACCCTGTAAAAAGTTATGCGTTGTTATACGCTACAATCGGTGAGTGAACAATCAAGCATCCTACCCTTAGGGTTGGAATTTTTTTTCCAAATTAAAATGGGGTCCCCTTGGGGGCGCACCCTTTCAAATAAAAAAGAATTATCAAAATCGGACCACCCTGTAAAAAGTTATGCGTTGTTATACGCTACAATCGGTGAGTGAACAATCAAGCATCCTACCCTTAGGGTTGGAATTTTTTTTCCAAATTAAAATGGGGTCCCCTTGGGGGCGCACCCTTTCAAATAAAAAAGAATTATCAAAATCGGACCACCCTGTCAAAAGTTATGCGTGATCATACATAAAAAATAAAATAAAAAAAGAAATATACGCGTCGAATCGAGTACCTCCTCTCTGTTTTTGTTTTTTCGTTTTCGTCGGTTGATAATAGGGACATAGATTAGTTCTTCTTGAAAATATTAGTGTAAAAATTATTCGATAGGCTCAATTTTTAGAGGAGAAAACAGGGGAATACGAAACCTCGATTTAGTCAAAAATGTTGTAGGTATAATCGGTCTGAGCTGCATTTGTCCCTATCGCACGATGGCAATAATAGTTTCTTCAAATATCTACAGGAGAGTTAATTATTTATTATTAATTTTTAATTCAAAGATGAAATTTATATATAGGCGATTAGGTAGTAATGAAAAAGTGAATGGAATATTCAGATTATTTCGCAGGCACGCGTCCTCTATCTTTTCAAGGATACGCGCACCGACACCGATTGAGTAAGAAAGTTATCGTATTCATATCTTGATCCGCCAATATACATTGTTTAATGATCAGGCTATGGGAGGCCTACTATGGGAGGCGGTGCACTTGCAGCGATTGTACTTAACCTGTCAAATGTTTCTAATATAAAAAAATATATATCAACAATTATTTTAAAGTCAGCGATTAAAAAAAAATCATAATTTTCTTTAATTCCATGCAATTATTTTTAAATACTTGTAATTTATCTCCGAAAACAGCGAATGTGATGTTTGTGAGTTAAGTAAAAGGACAAGTTTTTCAAAGGCTCGTGTAGAAAACACTAATTCAATGTAATGGCATATTATTACGGAAAAATAGGCAAGTAACTGGGTCGTTTAAAAAAAAACGAATTGAACTCGAAGGCGAATGAATTATTGATTACGCTTCACAGACTCAGAAATTCTTTCTTGTAATATTGGAAACATTACTTGCCTTTCGTTGCTGTACCTACTTGAAATGATATTTTTAAGATAAAGAGCGACGTACAAGCCCACTTCGTTTTTCAAACTTGTAATAACTATACAATTCGGCTAAGTCGGTACAAAGTCTAATAATACGTACTAATTAGCAGTTTGCTTAAGGATATTTTGACGTTAGCTTGTATTTTGTTTACTAAAGACTCGAACAATGGCAGTGAATTCGTGCAAGTATGTGACTGAATAGAGGTCCAAGCTGAGTTAATCCTAGACTTGATCTAACTTTCAGTTAAGTCGCAACCAAATCCGTTAAAGGTTATACGAAACTTATATAAAAAAAATTATGATACACGATCATAATAGAGATTTATTACTAATTACTCCTTATGAATTCGAACACGCTGAAAGAACAAAGTCTTACTTTTTTTAATAATATTGTGTAGATGGCGCACTATCTATGAAACTTCAGATATTCTAAAATATTGAAAAAAATAGAACGAAACTATTGCGTATTGCGCCGTCTTCAGAAGTCGTACAATGACAAATTTTCCTCGGCAGACTTGTTCTGTTCGTCGTTGTTGAAATTCATGTATATATGTATTATATTTAATATGTGATTTTTATAGCTTTATAGATTGTTTAGTTTGTAGCTTTATAGTTGTATAATTTTGTAATTTTTTTTTTTGTATGTAAGTAAATGTAAAATCCATAATTGGCTGTAGGGTAATTTTTTTGTTGAGAGCTGTGGTTTTTGAATAAATAAAATAAATAAATAACACCATAATATAACGAATTTCCTGTAATAATTTTGATTTATTCCCATATTTTTTCATAACACGGGCTACATTATATTTATAATAGCTGATGCCCGCGACTTCGTCCGCGTTCAAATTGTAATATAGCCTAAAACCTATCTCGATAAATGGAATATCCAACACAAAACCAGTAGTTCCTGAGATTAGCGCGTACAACTATACAAACAACTTATATAATAGTATAGATATATGTAAATCGATTCTCAAGGAATAAACTCAAAAAGGCATAAGTAACCGCAATAAGTATAAATCCAAAAAGGTATAACCTATTGTAGCTATCTAAGTAACAAAATAAATAAATCTTATAACAACCCATAGAGCTTAAAGCTCGCATTTACCTATATATCGTACATGTACGTATAAAACGTCTATTTAAAACCAGGCGTCACTCAGAGTGATCCCAAAACAAGTGCTCAGTTAAAAGTTTCCAGAGGTCCGCGGGGGTGGCAGGGGACGCGGGGGTGGGGGCGTACCCCCTCCCTTATTTAGTCACGCCATTTAACAGGCCCGGCAAAGGGCTAACAATTAATAATTAATGGGACAAGGAGCGGAGCCCTGGTGGATGTCACTGCTAGGGCTTTCATATTTCGCTACTAAACTCTAGGGCACTTTACGAGAGGTAGTATACATTTCACCAAGCAATATTTGTTAATTTTTGGTAACAATAAAATAAATCATTAATTTTTTTTAATGAAATCAATAATTATACTAAAAAATTTTTGTTTCATTATTACAATATTTTAATAAATCTGAATAGAATTTT
This sequence comes from Synanthedon vespiformis, assembly GCA_918317495.1. Lineage (NCBI taxonomy): Eukaryota > Metazoa > Arthropoda > Insecta > Lepidoptera > Sesiidae > Synanthedon > Synanthedon vespiformis. The sequence continues at coordinate 76,908 of OU906947.1, read as the reverse complement.
AAAAAATACTTAAAACACACACTACGGCATGCGTCATCTGAATTGTCTGTTAACGCAATGAAGTCCACAAATTGAAAATTGAAAATTTCATTAAAAGAGAAGAAATATCAATCTTTACATATTCAGTATAATATATTTCGAGTTATACTGTCAATTTATGTAGTACTAGCTGGTGCTCGCGACTTCGTCCGCTTTGAAAAGTATAAAATTATAACACTTGATAATCGATGGCGTTATCAAGATACCGTGGAGCGGATCGCTAAAAATATCACAAAACAGTTCTACCCGAATCCGATAGATGGCGCTATTAAGTGTATCCCGGGCCAAGCCGCTAGTATTTACTTTTATTTTAGATTTCCCTACTATGTTCATCAGGGATAATGTCGGCTTCTAATGGTAAAAGAAATTTTCAAATCAGTCCAGTAGTTTTGGAGCCAATTCAATACAAACAAACAATCATATCTTTCCTCTTCATAATATTAGTATAGATTGTTTTGTCATACCATGTCTAGACGGAGACATATCTGCGTCCACAAATTACAGGGGCAATGCTCATTTCTCTACAATACGGCTATCCAATTAGCTCAAGAGATCAGTTTTCTAAATGGGAATTTGTTTTGGCATATGTATGTCGTGTAGACGACGAATCTTGGAGTGAAGACCAACAGAACACATGTTAGGTGGACCGATGGCCTCATGTAAGAATCTGACAGAGGATAGGTGCAGAATTCAGAAGACCCTGATGATGATGATGATAGGTGTAATTAATTTGTACTGCGTGAAATCCTTGCGTAAATCGCAAACGTCGTCTTGAAATGTTTAAAACGTAAGACAAAGTTAAAAGTCATTATCAAGTTGCTAATACAAGTTATCTTTGTGTATAATGTGTTTTATAATAGCAATTTAATATACTTATGAAGGACACCTGCTCCGTTTCACATAGAAGGGAAGTTGCCGTAAAAATTATAAAGTAGGCAGGCAGACGCCGACGCCCATTGCCGACAATTACAGCGAACATAATCGTATCGCGACTGCGACTACCTAAGTGTTTTCGAACAATCTTACCTAAATCACGAGAGAATAAGCCTTAAATTCGCCAAAGAGCCTTACACTTTGTTGCATAGAGAGAGTGGTAGGGGCTCTGTGCGAGTGTGAAAGAGACGCACCTATAGCCAGATTATGGTAATCATTACAAAAAAATACTCGATGAGGGTGGCAGTACTTAGAAGCAATTTAAAGATATTGTATTTAATGTTTCGGAGACGGAGTGAGTAGGGGAGATAGGGCGGACTTTAAACGAATGGAATTTTGTGAATTGATAATTGGGGTGCACTTTATAGCTACTTTTAGGTACGCTTTTAGTAATCCCACTTTTTGTTTCAATTTAGAGGTGTTTTTAAACAATATTAGGCAATGAAACCACATATATTGTAAAGAAAAATGGGAGAACTAATTAGAAAACCTATAAGTAAATCCTTTCGAATTAAATTAGTAACGAATCCTAAAATGAATAAAACCACAGAAAACTTAAAAGTGTATTATTTCATTCATATTTTCTTGATAAAATATGAATAACCATATAAACCTTATCAAAGTTCTTAGACAGAAGAGTTCAGACTTTATTTTTAGCTTTTCCCCTCAGGATTTGTGTGACCGCAGGACTACTGTTTAAATATGTACTTTTCTGAAACTATAGAATAAACACTTACCACTTGGATTTATAGTTTACCCAAAATCTCAGTATAAAAAAATTATCGAGTCGCGGGCACCAGCTAGTATGGTATAAAATTGTTTATAATACGGTTATTGTGAATAGTAATACGTAAACAGTAATTGTACCAATTCAATTTAGTGTTATTAGCCACACAAGAGTTGTGTGGCTATGCAATGAGTACATTTGGCGTCCCAAGAGCTACAATGGCCCAAATACATTAGGCTAAGTACACAGTGTTTGTGGCGATATCCGCCGTACCAGAGCAAACATGGCCGCACAATGCTCTCTATTTATCAATAAAGTATTAACTCGAATCAAACGGCACAGCTTAGATTGTGTACATAATCCGAGGCCACATATCCGTGCAACAGCCGGATATAAATGTAGCTATATATATGGCCTTGGGGAGGTAGGCAATAACAATAATTGTTAATGAGCTTAGAAACCAGCCATTGAGGGTTGAGGGTGTATCATCTATTGTTATGACTGCAAACATCTCTACTTCGCTCGATTAGCAGACGCAAGTTCAAATCCCGGTCGATCATACATCACCATTGAGATAATATCGTATGTAAATATTAATATTTTTCCAAGATTCCCTGAATTCAATGTAAGGTTTTATACTGTTAGGCGACGGTAACCACTTACCAAGCAACCCTGCTACTAAAAAGTGTGTAGGTATGTACAAACTTAAGTAGATACAAATACAAACGTAAGAAATTGTACCTAATTACCGTTTTATATGTGCACTCAGAGATATCGTGTTATTAGGCTCTATACGTGATACTGAAACTAAATTGACCATTTTTAGATTTTTTCTGTATGTATGTATGTTCCTCCTTGATTCTTAAACGAATTAACTGATTCTTATGAAACTTGTTAGATAAATATTTAGACGTACAGAACACAGTAGTACGGGAACCAGCTAGTGTTATAAATAAACTCATATTAGAAACTATAAGTAGGTAATAATTTAAAAAATCAGCAAAATATAACTTCACTAAGTAATTAAAACTTTACTATACAACTTTTATGCACGGTAGGTAGTTAATACTTAAATAAGCACATTGTACGAACTTAAATTACACAGAAAACCTACTAAGTAATGTAAGTTGGCTCTTTGTTGGTAACTTTAATTAAGATGTTCAATATGAAATAATTTATAAAACTCAAGATCCAATAGGTATACCAATTGATCACTAAAATCAGTGCTTGCCAATCTTGCAAATACTCGTACAATAGGTGAAGTGAAAATATTTATAACTCTTTTTAACAAAAAATAAACCGACTCCAAACCGTTTTCTCGTGAATCATCAAAATCGTTTCACCTATAGTATAGTCGAAAGTTATGAGGTAGTAAACATAAAAAAATAAAATACAGTCGAATTGATAACCTCCTCCTGGAAGTCGGCTGAAAAAATATAATATTGGAGCCATAATTATGTGGTGGATTAAATTAAAAATTATTTTTATAAAAAGTGAAAATTATTGACTACAAGAACATTATAAATAGAAAATATAAAATAATAAATAAGTTGATCCCCTTTTGTCTCGAAATTTTTAGACTAACTGTACAAACTCTAAATCGCTGGCTAAACCTAGTTCAAATAAGTGGTTTTCAGAAATACTTACTATGTAAGTAAGAGTTTTGAATTTGTAAGAAATTATCTACGTATGTGTAAGTACGTACATAGTATAATAATTCTGATTAGATCTTTCAAACTAAGTAACTGGTGATTTTTTATGCGGTTTTCACTAATGGAAAGAGCGTTAAACGAGGAAAGTTTTTATATATAACTAGCTACACTCTCCCGGCTTCGCTCGGGTTCAAAATAAAAACTATCCCATCTTTAAAGTTGGACCAAATCACACATAGTTACGAAGTTTTATCAAAATCGCTCATTATGACGTCAAACATGTGACACGAAACTTTTATATAATATAGAGATTTGCGGAAAAAAGTGCATCCATGCGAAGCCGGGAGCAGGTCGCTAGTGCAGAGGCAACTCCAGCTTCGATGATTCGTCCCTTTATGCTATTCCTTTAATATGATACCTGTATAAGAGGATTACCTTCTGCTATATGAAAAGGTCTTCTGTTTTCAGTATTCATGTATTGATCGTCAAACGAAAAGCCTCTGCAACCTCAGCTCAAGTAACTTCCAGGTAAGTACATCTAAACCTAAATGTATGTAAAATGTAGCTATATAGGTAATATAGATAAAGCTGGATTTTTTCTTTGAACATAATATTTAATAGAAATAACAATATACATTGTTATATATTAATTTAAATGGATTTATATGTTGTTTTTGAGCATGAAATAATATTATTTATGTACTTATCTGTTTATTTGTGTTCACTAAATAGTAGTTCAAAGAAACCGTACAAAGCTATGGAAATAAAAATAATAATAAGATCCTTTCACGAAAACAAAAATAAGGTAAGGTAAGGTAGTTAATTTATGAGGGTAAATTCAATTAGGAGGCAACCCTTACATGGCCAACGGAGCGGCGAATAAAACGTTGCATTAGCGGTTAGCAGTAATCGTTACCGTTAACCGTTAACTGTTATTGCCGTGTGCCAGGAAATTATGCCCACATTAGGGCTTTCCAAATTGTGAACAACTTTTTCTCTACCATAGTCTACTCTTTAGAATTAATCTAATTTCACTACATATTATTATAACCTCCGCCGCGTCTGTCTGTCTAAACTCAAAAACTACTGCATCGATTTTCATGATGTTTTCACCAATGGATAGAGTGGTTCTCGAGGAAGGTTTTGGTATATATAATTTACAGCAGCTAGTACACAAATTACAATGTAATATTTATAATATTACCCTATAGTACTAATAGTTTTAGCCCGTAACGTGACTTCGTCCCCCCTTTTTCTAAACATTACTAAGAAGAAGGACATCTTCTCATAACAGGTCAGGATTTGAACTTGGATTCCTCTGCTTGCGAGGCAGAGTGTTCTAAATTAAACTACAAACACTTACCATACCAGCTATTTACGGAATAACTATACCCACATTTTACATGACTTTGTTTGTTTGTTTATAAAAATATATAAATATAGTAGCTGGTATACATACATACATACATGGTTGTATGCGCTATCCTCGATAAATGGACTATTCAACACAAAGAGAATTTTTCAATTCGAACTAGTAGTTCCTGAGATAGCGCGTACAAACAAACAAACAAACTCTTTTCAGCTTTATATATTTGTATAGAAAAGTAGAACATCGTTGGTGATTCATAAGAACCTCTATAATTGGAAGTTTCAATCAAAGCGATGCCCTATTAAATTTTCAAACGAAAAGATTTGTAGCCGTTTTTCTTTTTAGTTCTCATTCCACAGTGAACGTGATTTCTACAATACAATGTAGCTCTGATACTCTTTAATAATAAATACTGACTGTTTCAATAAAATATCACATTTTTATTACATTTAGCTTTAGCTTAAATCCTCGGATGCAAAATTGAAACAAACCATATACAGTTTTTGAAATGTCTTTTCTGTGACATTGATAATGCTCAAATTATTTGTATATTTCATGAAAATCAGTTAATTCGTTTAAGAGTTATGGAGAAATATACATACATACATACATACAATATCTACTCTTACAGATTTATTACCGACGGTGAAAACCGCATCAAAATCCGTTGTGTTTAGGAGGAGTTAGCGTTAGCGGTAACAGACGGACGAGGAAGCAACTTCAATATATACAATGTAAATAAGATGAAGATTTATAAACTTTTTTTGCACGTAGCAACAAAAATGCTTACTTTTATTATATTTTACTTGGCTAGACGTTTGGATTTTTTTTAATTGAATGAATCGCCATACGAAAACCGCGCCAAGTCTATTTTGAGTAAATATTTTTTCATCTTAATCCGTTAAATAATGTGTCGAAGTTTTGCCAGGTGTTTAGTCTGACCGTTTGATAGAACTCAAGGTAGTTTTGATGGCAAGCGGCAAGCGAAAGAAGCGTGCTATGCGCAAAACAAAATTCAACGCCGTTGGGCGTCACCGATCAATAGCGGGGCGGGATTTGAAATGGAGGCTTGCGTCGTCGAGTTCTCTGTATACGCGCAATACAACCTACTCGACACCACTCTCTAATGGACTGACGTGGACTGACAGTTTAGACGCATGGATCCGTCCGCTTTTTTAACGAACCCTTCTCCACCTGGGCGAATTTTGGGTTTTGAATACATTCAACTTGAATCGGATTCGGATCGGATCCGGATCGGATCGGTGACAAAGTGTCGCGAAATCACCACGTCAACGTGAAGTTCTCCAGCCTCACCGAAAACACGAAATAACATTAATGCCCATAAGAATGTTTAATGGTTCGGAAGTGAAAATGTTTTAATACATCGTATGGCTCACGATTGTAAAATATAATTCGTCTAATTTTTTTTATATAAATTTTTAATATAATTTCTCAATTGCAAATTGTTGAAAATGTGTTTTGAAATAGTACTAAAATAAATTAATAAAAAGACGTCAACTGTCACTCAACTACTGTCAAAACTGTAGCTGTGAGTGTCATTCCCGTTTTCTTTTCTTTCATACTTTAATTATTTAATTGTTGGACTTGATTGTTTTGGATTGACTGGCTAGCTGGATAGTTTTCGTAAAAAATGTGTTTCAACTATTTTAGATTTTTATTTGAATTTTTCGTTTATTTTTTTGGTAATAGGTATTAGTTAACCACTTAGGTAGGTACACTGGTAAAATAATCAGAGAGAAATTCTTTAAAACCTGTATTTAGTAGATTAGGAGCCTTGATAGAACCCAAAAGTTGACTTTTCTAACGTTTTAATATAAATAAATTTATGGTAGTGGCCGTATATCGAAAAGTGAAGTATGTGGTAGGTTTCCTCGACGCCGTGATAAGCTCATGCGGTGTCTAATCTAATACGAGTATTATAAAGAGGAAAGATTTGTTGTTTGTTTGTTTGCATTGAATAGGCTCTGAAACTACTGGACCGATTTGAAAAATTCCTTCACTGGTGGGAAGCTATATATCATAAGAGAAGTAACGTAGGCTATATTTTATAGTGTTACGCGGACGAAGTCGCGTACAACAGCTAGTTTATATTTAGGTATAGGTTTCTTTTTTTTAGTGTCCCGTGTTGTCCCATTTCAATTTGGCCCATTTTTGAAAATGACATTTTATTTTATTTAATTTTATTGTGGGAAGAAATGTTTTTATTTATAATAATATATATAAATCCACAACTAACGCCCTAAAAAATCAGTTCAAATGATGTCCTGTCAAGATAGACTTCTTTCTATATAAGGGTATTTCTTCAATAATACTACTGAAAATAATCCATTACTCCGCCCTAGTAATTACTAATTAGGTATAAAATTTCTAGAGTCAAAATTTTGATCTAGTTATGTAATTAAATTTGAAAAGGACATCACATTGACATACCTATTACCTATGACGTGTTTAAAAAAAATCCCGTGTCCCGAAGTTCGTTCGCGTTAAATTCGGAATCCATTTAACCGACCTTAATGAAATTTTACACCCTGTATAATTTCAGTGCTCATTGAAAATTAATATTTTTCGCCGTGTTCCAATTTTAAACTTAACTGTATTATTTTTTTCCATTATTATTCTTATTATTAAATAATATTTATTTAGTGAAACTATATTTTGTACCTACCTGCGTGAATACGTCACGGAAACATATTGTTTGTAGACATTTGTAGAATTTTCACTGACAGACGTATAACGTATCTTTGGCTACGTTTATTTCAGAAACAAAATATTTTATAAATATTTCTTACATATATGTTAATTATACATATCAACATCATTAAACAATGCATCATCAATCGTGTCGTGTACTTAATTAGCTAGTGATTTTTAGGCTCTAAAACCCTCCATAAAAAAACCCAATCGGCGGTGTCAGAGCTGTCAGAAATATTAAAAACGATAACAGATGCACGGTTGTAAACCGTATGAAAATATGGCGAGGGGTTGAGAGCGTAATGACGGAGATAATTATCAGGCCATCAGCAATGCACTTGAAATGTTTGTAAAAGAGCACCGGAAGCCGGGGTGAATCCGAGGCGGTCACGTGACCGAGCGGCCGGCCATCTTGTTTAACTACACACTTCCGATTGTCGCGCGCACCGAAAAACCAGCGCTGCCCAACCTTTCAACTTTCCTTACCAAATTGGAATATGTATATTATTCATTTACACCAGCAAAAACGACAAATGGCATCACACACACGGTCAACTTAATTTGTGTATTTAAAAATGAAAAATAAAATATATATTATGTTAAATATTTATTTATTAATTTTGTTAGTGTTATTTATTTATATATTTATGTTATCACTACTTATTATAAAACAAAGTCCCCCGCCGCACCTTTCTGTCTGTTCGCGATAAACTCAAAAACTACTGCACCGATTTTCATGCTGTTTTCATCAATGGATAGAGTAGTTCTCGAGGAAGGTTTTAGTATAATATAATTTTGAACGCGGACGAAGTCGCGGGCAGCAGCTAGTACAATATTATAAAGTTTAGAGTTTTTTGTTTGTTTGGTTGAAAGCGTTAATCTCAGGAACTACTGGTTCGAATTGAAAAATTCTTTTTATGTTGGATAGTCTATTTATTAAGAAAGGCTTTAGGCTATATACAATTTTGAACGCGGATGAAGTCGCGGGCACCAGCTGTATATATATTTCTTCTGGATGGCTGGACCGATTTTAATTCTGTCTTCACTTATAGATAGAGGGATGGTTTGTATGTAAAAAATAAATTGGTCGCGGACGAAGTCGCGGGCACACACTAGTGTAAGTCTTAACAATAAAAATTAATCAACTTAATTTTAATTACTTAATCAAATTAATTGTTCAGCTACTACAAAGCAAATGAAAGAAAAGTTATCTTTTTAGGTAAACATTGTTAAGTGAATTTATGTAAATGTCAAAATATGAATAATTGATATTTAAACATATATATAAACGAGCGAAACAAATAAAAAAATCTCTTTACAAACAAGCATAATACTCGAAATCACATTGCTTAACAAGTTGAAACAAACTAACACGAAATCGAAGGGTAGTAAAATAATCCCATGAAATCTTAAGTAATATCCACCTCTCATTCCCAACCGGGCGGATTCGGTTCAAACGGGATTTGGAAAGCAAATCTCTTGACCAGATCGATCCCCGATCCCCGACAGTTATGAAAAGGCCGCCTTTGAGAGAGAGAAAAAAGAAAATCTATCTAAGCTCACGATCGGGGGAAACCTCAGTACATTTTGCTACGAAAATATTTTCTTGGATGTCGCGAAAGTTTCTCTCGCGTGTGCCATATTTATTTTTCACTTGTAACGTATAAAGTAGCTCTTTCCACTCAGACGCTAAGGTTCACATTCGAATAAGATTCCCGTTCTTCGATTGTAACCTATTTGTTTTATGGGGCTTGTCAGAGGCGTCTCTGTCACCGACCATCAATATTGGCTGTAAAGTGACATAAGGGGTGGCAAAGGTCGTCTTAAATCGATAAATTGTGTTCAGCTGCTACTTAAGAAAGTTCCAACGAGTTTACTGGCATTATTGATATGCTGTCACCCTGAGTTTAGTCAGATATTGAAAGTTATACGCCCTTTTATAAATGCTAATAAAATATAATAGTGTCAGTTAGCACCAACTAATAGATGTCGACTTTTCTAGACCACCTGATTGACATTTGAGCGATCTTGTTACATTTGACCGAGCTCTTCAGATTCGTACTTGTTTCAGATACAAATAGATAAAGAAAGGAATGGCTCTGTAGAGAGTAAACTTAATTATTACAATAATAAATTTAAAAAAATATTTAATAAAACAAAAAGGTAAAAATCTGCTAAAATCTCTCCATTAGTGACCGCATTAAAATCCGTTGCGTAGTTTAAAAGATCTAAGGTGTAGTACAGAGGGATAGACGGCGGTTAATATTATTTATTTATTACATATTCTCAGGCGGCGAGAAAAGGCATTGCTTTTTATTATTTACATATCTTGTGAAAGACCGAACATCATTAAAAAAATATTACTTCCTGAGGCGTTTATATAAATTTATAGTGAGCAATAAAGACAATTTTTTTATTAAATTAGAAATGAATTATCACTTAGCTTAATAAAAGTAAAAATAAAGTCTTCACCAAATGTTGGCAAGCCCTTGTGAAAGCGAAACATCGCGTGTTCGCGGCCGGAAGTGGTGTCCCCAAATCAGGGGCCGCTGGCCAGCACGTGCTGCTAATTACGCACGGTCGCTTATGCCTCTCACGGGGACTGTTTCTTATACTTTATTCGCTAATATTAATAAATCAAGACGCAATAAAAATAATTTAATAGAGTAGGCTAAAGGAGTTCTTAGCCTTTTGCACTATTTGATGACAATTTACATTTATATAGGAATATATTGAAGCGCACCATAGATACATGATTGGTATCGCTGCGCTCTACTAGATACGGCCCTACCTCCGTGAATGCGGCAACTTTTTATTGTAGTGTGTGTAAAACTATTTACCACTTTTTACACAGTTTCTGGGTTACAAAATATCTGGGTGCTCTTTTAGCTTTCAGCTTAGTTTTCAAAAAAAACTGCACAGAATTCTTATCGATAATTTGTTCACGAATTTGAATTTCACACACCTGCATTTCGAAGTTAAGTTGAAAGATATATTTTTATTAATAGGCAAGCCGAAAACCTATGAAAAAGAACCCCTGATTTTCCACTGACAACATAATGCGTTTGTGTATAAGACACCGACTACCGCAGCTACGAATTTACCATTCACGATTGACAGCCGATAAAATATTTATAACAGTTACTTTATTTAGCAAAGTTGAAGTGACCGCTGCGTTTTCTAGTTGCATTAGGGCTGTGCCACACTAACTTGTAGATTTTATTTTGCTTTTTTTTCAACCGACTTATAAAAAAGGAGGAGGTTCTCAATTCGACTGCTTTTTTATGTTTATTAAGTACCTCGTAACTTTTGACTTTTTTTATTTGAAAGCTGGTGCTTCCCGTGTGGTCCCATTTCAATTTGGTCCAGTTTTGACAATGGCATCCATGAGAAAACGGTTTGAAGTCGTTTTTTTTTGTTAAAAAGAGTTATTTAAACAGAAAGTGACGTAACACATTGCTATAAATAAGAAAGTTAAACACAGAGAGATTCGATCTAAGTAAGATGGGTTTATAAGACTTTAAAGCTATAGCCTAAGCCAAAGATGGGTTTATAAGCTCAAAAGCTTAGAGTTTAAAGGGCAGTGTGCATTGAGATTTATTATTTTTTCTTCTTTGAGCCATTACCTGCAGATCCTTTGGCAACGCAAAGCAAATCCTTTGGCTATGTTTAAACTATCACAGGATTCTTAGAGGGATTTGTTTTATTTTTCTGCTGATAACAGCAGAAGCAGATACTCGAGACTTATTTATAAAACTAGAAACAGCAACAGGCTGTAAGACTATGATTTTAAGATTTCAATGCATGGAATACGAGTTTATTTTGTTCAAGATGAATGATGTTGAATGATGTCTATTCTTTTAAGAAATTAAATACAGTCATCCCAGGCAACACATAGGCCAGATAACAGTATGAAATTCACAAATTATTCAGTTTAAAGCTTTGTTATAAGGGTGTTAGAGCTGACAAGATAGGCAAATGCTGTATTGAATGATTTTTGGGCTATTATAACACTATGGGCTATTATGGGCTTCTTGTTGCTTATTCAGCTACTATTCAGCTATTATGTTGCTACTATACAGATTAAAGCAATTTATTTTGTGCCCAAATTGCTTGAATAACGGCTGTATAAATGCATTTATTCAAAGAATATTCAGCCATTATTCTGTGTTGCTCGGGATGTATTCACACTATAATGTTTCATTTAATTCTAAGTTACATATTATTATCATTTTTAATTATAAGTTTACATTTATCACTACATATTATAAAAAAGTCCTACGCCGCGTCTGTCTTCTGTCTGTTCGCGATAAACTCAACCACTGCACCGAATTTCATGCTGTTTTCACCTATGGATAGAGTGTTTCTCGAGGAAGGTTGTGGTATATAATTTGCAGCCGTGCGAAGCCGGGAACAGGCCGCTAGTATAATATAAAGGTTCGGTCCCATTGCCTCGTGGTATGGCAGTGCTAATAGCCAATGTTGCCCGAGGTAATAGCCAAAGTCAAACAAACGTGTCAAAATAAATAAAGAGTAGTATCTTTTTCGGCCGGTCCTAGAAACCTTCCAAAATTCAGTTTCAGTAACCGATTTCACTCCACCAAAACGCAACTGCTGTAACCAATTGCAACAACAAAAACCAAAATGCACTGTAATCTACTGATATTTACGAAAATTATTTTCTGTGAGGAATTTAAAATTACCCAAAATAAAATTATAGTAACCAATTGCAACCTACCAAAATTCAATTACAGTAACCGAAATATGGTTGGATCCCGCATATTCTGCGGGACTTGGCAAATAAATTACTTGAAACATTTCCATGTACATTGAGTTCCCTAAATGCCAGCAATTGCGAGTGAATATCTTATTAGTCATATTTACATTGATTTAAAATTGTAACCCCTTAGTTCCGTATCGATTACTTCACTCGACATCGGCTCGGTTGGTTATTTGGTTTTATTATCGTAGTTATTTTACAGGAAACACTTGGCGTATTCACACGGTCGGTCACGCATTCATCACCGTTCTTACCGTCGCTCGGACATTGCTACATTTAAACGTATTTAAACTACCATTATTCGCTTTATGTTCTTACAAAGATACATATTGAAATTTTATGGAAAAAGGAGTCGATTAATTAGCAATTAGTTTGAGCCGATTTAATTTCGATTAATTATTTATTATTTAAAACATTAAATCAACACGTGCCAAAAGATTTAAATAAGACCTATTGTCATTTTTTTTAAATATTATTTATTTAGATAACTAAGTTTTCAACAATATTCTGGGTTTTAAGAAAATCTGATGATGAATATTAGGCTCTGTTCAATCACGCGATCAAAGTCGGCGGTAAAAGATAAAATTTAAATGAATATTAATCGCCTGGAACACTACCGACAGCGTATCCCCAAACTAAATCTGCCCTGTTTAGGACTTCATTATTTACTTAATCTCGTTTCGTTAAGACTTCATTTAAAATGAAAAATGTATCTGAAAATACATTGCATTCAAGATAAAGTTGTTTTATCTGAAAAAAATAAAGGTCGCTCGCCACATTCCGCACACATGTCCCCTTTAGTCCACACACATCTCTGCTTTAGTCCGCACTCATCTCCTCTCTAGTTCGCACACATCTCTTCTCTAGTTCGCACACATCTCCTCTCTAGTTCGCGCACATCTCTTCCCGAGTTCGCACACATCTCTTCTCTAGCTCGCACACATCTCTTCTCTAGTTCGCACACATCTCTTCTCTAGTCTGCACTCATCTCCTCTCTAGTTCGCACACATCTCTGCTCTATTCTGCACACATAACCGCTCGAGTCCATACGCATCAACACTCTAGTCCGCACACATGCCCTCTCTAGTCTGCACACATCTCCTCTTTAGTCCACGCTCATCTCCGCTCGGACCCATATGCATCTCCGCTCTAGTCCGTAAACATCTCTGCTCTAGTCTGTACGCATCTCCGCTGCGCTTCGGTGGAGTCAGGCCTTTAGTCTGAATAACGCTGTGCCCTTAACACTTTATCCAAAAAAGCTAATCAAAATCTGGTGACTTATGCAACTTGCGCCGAGAGGAATTAGGTGGAGATTTGAATGAATATAAAAATTGAACAAAAGAATGTATTTCACAAGAGGCTAAATCTTAGTGTAACATATTTTCTTTTAAATTGCATTTACTGCAATTTAGAGACGTCTCACGCGAGGCTATTTGTCCAATTACCTTAGGTAAAATACCTACGGCAAACGAAGTTGAAGTTAACAACTGTCCCATTAAAGTATACGTTCTGCAGTTTTGATAGAATGTGTATCTGAATAGAATATTGGATAGAATATTCAAGCGAGTCATTTGAATATAAGGCATATTATGTTAAACTTTCTTTTATTTATTTTAAAAACAAAAAAAAACATAACAAATATTTATTAAATCTGTTTTCGGTTAATATTTTAAAGATGAATAAAAATATCCTGAGTTTTTTTTTGGGTTCTTCTCAATATCGTCATCTTGATTTTGGTACATGTTTTCTCCGATTACTGTAGCCTGACCAAAAATGACTGAAAAACGCATTGATCTTATCAGTTTAAACTAAAAAAGACATCCAAGTCTATATGTCGAGGGTTATGTTACGAAAATAAAATTAGCATATAATAATATGTGAATATATGTGAACGTGTGGAGGGTGTAAGTAAATCGGAATCAAACGGAAAGAGGTAATACATAAAATTGATCGTCGCCTCACCCTCGAAGCCGAAAGATCCGCCGAGTTATGAGTTATGAAGTCTCACGGTGGCCCACTCGTAAACATGATAATACTTATAAATTCGATCATAAAAACGAATGATAACCTTTCGATCCGTGTCGTGATTTGAACGTGTGAATTCATTTTCCTAACAGAATTTATTCTTTTTCTTTACAAACCCAATAATAAGGGAGCATTGTTTCCCGAAATGCAAGGCCTTTTCAATAATATCTCAATGCCGGTATAAAACAACATAGCTTAATTACTTATTTACTTACTAAGGTAGTATGAATATTTACCTATCTATATACTATTATATAAAGCTGAAGAGTTTGTTTGTTTGGTTGTACGCGCTAATCTCAAAAACTACTGGTTCGAATTTAAAAATTAATTTTTTTTTCATAGTTCATTTATCGAGGAAGGCATAGGGTATAGAGAACGCGGATGAAGTCGCGGGCACCAGCTAGTATTCACCCTTTTCAAACGACTTCCAAAAAAGGAGGAGGTTCTCAATTCGACTGTTTTTTTAAAATGTTTCCACTGGGTGAATCGATTTTGATGAATATTTTTTTATTTGAAAGCTGGGTGCTTCCCGTGTGGTCCCATTTCAATTTGGTCCAGTTCTGATAATGGCATCCGTGAGAAAAGACCATGAGACGGTTTCAAGTCGGTTTATTAAAAAGAGTTATTATTTCAGTTGTTATTTTTTTGCCCTACGCGCCTAAACAAGTTTTCACTTCAAAAATAAATTCTTCAGTTACAAAAAAAGTTAGTGAAATTTAAAAATTGAGTCGCCTATAATGTTGCTTATATGAAGCACTATGGAACCTAAGATTAACCTCATCTATTCTATAGTTATATGTCAAGTATAGTATAGAGACGGTCTGATGAAATCTTGGTGGCAACAATGAGGCACTGAGGTCCCGACGTATTCATAGTGAGGCGAATATATCTCCCACGGGTACTGATTTCATTTCAAGTTTACGAAGCACTGCCAACCTGTTCACTCACTTATTAAAATGCCAACGTCTTCGAGCTTAATAGCTTTTGAGAACTAGACAATGCAGCGCAAAAGTTCATACTGTGTATTACGTATAGTAGGTATACCTTAGAAGAACATTTAAAAAAAATTCACTATCACCGGCCTATATATACATTTAGATGTTTTGGTTATAAGGTTGTGCATTTTAATTCCTTTGGTAAAAATACAAATATATGAAAAAGAATCCCTGGAGAACGGGTTGTAATTGAATTGATAAATAAGTTACGTAAGTAAGGAATGTATAAAAAGACAGAAATTATTATTTATTTATATCTTGCTGAGAATAAAATATGTAACTTCTAGGCACAACGACACCTAAATATCACTGTACAGATTTGATGAAACTCAGCACACAGATAGGCCTTATATTAAATTTAAAGTACTTAAATACTCATGTGGTTCTCTTCAGAGCCACATGGCACCTTCAGTTTACATCGCATTTAGAACTTATAAAAAGATAGTTTTAGGAATCCCTGGCGAACAACAAATCTAATCTAACGAACTATCGTCAATTGGTATATCCCCATAATGGGGGTTCATAACTGCTGGTGCCCGCGACTTCGTCCACAAAGTCACGAACTTTGAATATCGGTGAAGGTAATTTCTAAATCGGATGATTAGTTTCACCTCTTCATAGATTAATTAGCTGTTGCAAGCGACTTTGTCCGCGTAACTTTAAAAATTTAGCCTATGTTGAAAGAATTTTTAAAGTAGAGTCGAAGCCTATTCGATGCAAACAAATATTTCCTCCTTATTAGTATATATCACTTGTTTAGAAACAAAAAGGAAATTAACATTCGTTCACCAAATATCGTTGGTTGAACGATCAAGTGGAAAAGGCTCCTAACTTTATGAACAATATCCCCATGGATTTAAATATGTACTGACTTCATAGCTTCTTGAATGCACACTCTTTGTACGATTTCTACCCTATTATGTTTACGGTAAGGTTTGTATTAGCCTAACACAATGTGTTATTCACTGTTATACACCGCGTTTCTCTCCCGTAGTGCACAATATATCTACTTTAATATTTTAGTTAGTAGTTAGCGACAAGCAGCGGGTTAACTCGCGACTAACTGTTAATTGAGTGAGGCATATAAACTTTAATACAAGCAAAACTTTGCCTTATTCCAAACGCTACACGGTGCATTCAACTTGGCACTTATTGGGTTTTAAAGTTACACATTAAACATATTATATATGTTGTATTAAAATAGCTAATTCTGACTTCCTCTGGCGAGACTTTTTGACGCTTGAGTACATTTAGGCAATATTTTGGGCAATTTTGAATTGATGCATTAATTTAGTTCCGTTTAAATAATGAAATCAACGTTTACAGATTAAATTTTTAAGATAACATAAATCTTTTTTTAACTGTCTACAAAGGTTGTTAATTTATATAATTATACTATAATATACCTAATTAGGAATCATAATTCACAATTCACAATTCACAAGTATATATATGATTATACATATTTTTAGGTTTACTATCCTTACATATTATAAAACAAAGTCCTACGCTGCGTCTGTCTGTCTGTTTGCGGACGAAGTAGCGTGCAACATCTAGTATTTATAAAAGCTATGTTGAAGGCTAAAATATTTTTATTCTCGATATGTAGGTAAAAGTTACACATAAATATAAGTACATAACTTCAATATTTATTATACTCTCTCCTCTTTCTTCTTCTCTTTTAATGTCTTGACTCCATCCGATCTTCTCCGACAATTTTGCCAGTGCCATTAGGAGCCATTAGTAAAAATGGCAATTTGTAATCTATTTGTAATAGCCTTTTTTAAAATAAAAAAAGGAAAAATTGAAATTAAAATCAAAAGTAGCACATCCCGAGACTAGTCAGTCAAGTCAAGTCTAAAAATGTTCTTAGTTTACAAAACAGTACTTAAATAGTACTTTAATAGCTATAATATAAAATACCTATTGGATACTTACACATATAAATCTTGCGGTTTTCTTTTTACAATTCTTTTTTAGAAAATTTATAATTTGCAGAAAAAAAATGCCGGTGGCGGATCCTTAGTAATTCTTAATTTTTGACCAATACTTAATAACAAAAAGAAATTAATTAACTGTTTTTATACAAAAAAATACAATACATTTGACGATAGGGTAAGGTAGGGACGATAGGGTTTTAATAGGATATTTGCAAATATGACGTCGAACAGTACCTGCCTATTTCGCAAACCTGCAGACTTGAATATCTCCGACTCAACTAAACATGCATAATTTATAGGCGCGCCTTTCTTTCATAAAAATATTTTTATTATTTCCCCTTTTAGCATAGCGCCATTTTGTCCGTGCACTACTTAAGAGTCACAATTGCTTGCAGGTTTTACTGTATTCACTACGGGAACACCATTAGCGAGCGAGTCGTATTTCATGGGATAGTAGACCCAAGCTTGTACAATAGTGTGTGAGACAAAGCCTCTTTGTTTTGTACGGCTACATTTTCTCCACTGGATCTATGCCGGTTTAGATTTTAATGCTACGTTATTAAAGTTGTTTTTAGTTTGGCTAAAACATTAAAAATCTTTTTGTTAGTAAAAACAAAAAGATAAAAAATCTTGCATCTCTGTTACAGGACCTAATTCGAAAGCCTAAAACAACCGCGCAATTGTAATAACGCGATTTTTAACTTATTTTTATAAAATCTATACTATAGATTTCTAATATTATAAATGTGAAAGTAACTCTGTCTGTCTGTCTGCTACCTTTCACGCCTTAACTACTCAACCGACGAAATTTTGCATACAAAAAGGACATAATGTTTAGGTACCTTTCGTTTTGTAAAAAGTCATATATTTTGTTTTTCATTATTAGTGTGAGAAGGTTCAAATCCAACTAATTCGCAATCCTAGACAAACCCACCTCAGACAAATAAAATAATGAATCCCATGTCCTATACCGAATGATGACAGCTGTATAGCCGGTAAGAATCCAATTCGGCCCCATCTCCACAGCAGGTATCAATGTCATTTATGTAATTTATAAAAAGAGTTGGTCCAAGGACACTACCCTGAGGAACCCCGATTTGAACTGTTTCCAGCTGCTCTGTACGGAGCCAATTCTAACACGCTGCCCTCGATTTGACAGGTAGCTTTGAAACCACTGCAGGGGGGTACCTCTTACTTCAAATCGCCCCAGCTTCCACAGCAACAGGGGAATTGACACAGTATCAAAAGCCTTCACAAGGTCCAAGAAGACAACAACGCAGCACCAACCACCGTCAAGATAATCCGAGATAAAATCCTCTGGCAGCATTCTCGGTTGATCTGTTTTGAACTGATGGTCAGATAGGAGGGAAAATGATTCCAAATACATATTTGAATATTGAGCCTGGAACAGGCTAAGATTAAATAAATACGTTAGAGGATATACAATATACTCTGACAGATTTGAGTTCAGATTTTTTAATATAATCAAGACCACGGGCAGTTATTTTTAAGATTTTCTTTTAGCTTAATATGTTATTTTTAAGCTTAATGCTCTTCATAAGGAAGAGGCGATCGGAGCATTTAACTTAAGTGCAAGGAGGGTTGATTCATTTGAAAATTAGAGATTGTCCTCTCCGCAAGAAGACTACCGACAATTGAGAAATATGTATTTACCTATTACAAATGTTACTACTTAACAGAGTGCAATGGATCACTTTTACAGTTTAAAAGTTCAGTGGGTTCTGAATTTCTCCCTGACAGATCACAAATAGGTACTTTTGATGATACCCCAGAGCGTTCTCGGATTTTTGGAGTTTTGGAGGAGTTCCTTATTGAATTGATATACAATCATATTACAGTACCGTATGATCAGCGTGATTGTTTAATTAAAATGACACCTCACTCACAATAGTTTAATATGACGCCAATCGCAATTTGCCGACTCAATGAGTCACTCAATAATTCACCTCAAAGAGCGGCTCCATCTCGCCCGACTCCCGGCCGGAGCCATTTACATTTTTTCCAAATGTTTCCATTCAATAGGATGCATTCTCCTTTTTATTATTATTGTCGGTTCCTCTTTTTATGAAAGCCGTTACACTATATAAGTCAAATAACAATCGCCCCAGCGCCGAGTTCTGTTTGAAGACGGACTCGGCACTTCACCGTCTCATTCCGACATACCGCCCGCCGATACCATTGTCTCGGGCCGCCGCTACTTTGCGTCGCGCCGTCAATAAAATAATACGGCCTCACCACTTTATACCTGTCCTTTTCACGCGCCCAATTGAGCGCTAAGTTGAAACGGGATAGGTGTACTCTTGTAGGGAAATGCACCGCGCGAGATTCGCTGTTATATAAACCCGTATACGGTTTGGATTTTGTAGCTATGAAGCTCTCTGTTGCCGCCGGCCTGTGTTCTATTTGTTTTGCCGCACGTGTTAATTTCCGTTTAATTTGGGGCTAATAATATCGCTTATTTCATTTAGCGGGATGCTAATAAAAACCTCAGTTTTACTACATTTATCTCCGTTTATTTACTTCTGAAACTAAATTACCTACATATACTTATTGTACACTTATTAACCCTCGGTAATTATATAAATGGTAGGTATATCGAGCCGAAAGCTTCACAAAATAAATTGTTTTTAAACTAAAAACTTATTTAGGCACGTTAGCATCATTGAACTATCATGTAATGTATAACCGTAAATGACATCTCTGATGTTAAATAAAAAAAAAACAAGAACAATTTTGAGATGGGGAAAAAACCATTGAACTCGCGACACTGTCATGTAATGTAATGTAATTTTGTGAAGCTTAGTTTACACTTCTAATGTGCAGTCCAACGACTGACATGTTTATCATCAATCATCATCAATACTAATAATAAATCTGTTGTATGTATGTATGTATGTTCTTCCATAACTCTTAACCTAATTAACTAATTTTCATGAAATTTGGTAGATAAACATTCAGACGTACAGGACACTTGTCAGAATTGGACCAAATTGAAATGGGACCATATGGGAAGCACCAGCTTCCAAATAAAAAATACAGTCCAATTCAGAACCTCCTCCTTTTTTGGAATTCGGTTGAAAAGTATACATTGTGTAAATGTTATACAATAGGTATATTGTTATATAGGTACTTATTAAACGTTATGAAATGCGTGAAAAGTGTTTCCTGTGACTGCAATATTTATATTTGTTAAAATCTGTTGTGCCAGGTTGGCACACTGGACTATAATAAAATCATTCATTGTGGATGTTCTACACACATTGTCGATACTTTGAATGTTGTTAAGAGAGTTTTTTATTTTTCAATATAATCCACAATCAGACTAATTGGTAATGTTGCAATAGAAATTTGTTGCAGCAGGAATTGATTGTAAAGCCCGGGCTCGAGCGAGAAATGAACGAGGTCATTAATGAGCCCGCTTAACTCGCAACGGTAAGCATGTTGATTTTTCTTCGTTTTGTTAGTAGGTATAAATATGTTTCATATTTTAAATTTGTGTATAATTTTAGAATGTGGATTTTGGTAAGTAATAATATAATAAAACACAATAACCTTACATATAATAAAATAAAGTCCTTCGCCGCGTCTGTCTGTCTGTCGGTTAGAATTAGAAAATTTTATGAAACGATGAAACCACATTTCAAAAAGACGTTTTTTTAAATTTACATAATGTACACGGTTGGCGCAAGAAAATACCACTTTTGGTGCGTTGGGACTTCTCCGGATATCAATTATTTAAAGTATAATATTATGTGACTAATTTTAGAATAATAATCCTAAAAAAATAATCCTATTTTCGATTTATTGATCTCGAAATAGTTGATATTATTAAAAAAAAAAAAACAATTTGGAAAAGTTGGTAGCATGTGTAAAATATATAATAATAAGTAATAATGAATCTGTGAGGGTTGGTCATGGAGTAAGTTAGTTCGTTTTTAGAGATATCGTGTTTATAGGCTCTATACATGATACTGAAACTAAATTGAACATTTTTAGATTTTTTCTGTATGTCTGTATGTTCCTTCTTAATTCTTAAACGAATCAAAATGAAATGAACTTCATCATGAAACTTGGTAGATAAACATTTAGACGTACAGGACACAGGATAGGCCACTTTTTTCTTTTTCAACGCGGACGAAGTCGCGGGCACCAGCTAGTTATAATATAAGAACGAACAACAATTATATAAGCTGACGCGAACCGATACCATTTTTTCCCTACTCAAAGTCGTATAGAAGTTTTCACTTCAAAAATTGTAAAAATGGTCAATTTAGCTTCAGTATCATGTATAGAGCCTATAAACACGATATCTCTGAAAACAAACTTACTCCATGACCAACCCTCACAGATTTATTATTAGTATTGATTGTACAGAATGGACTTAATAATAAACTAGCAGTGGCCGGCGGGGTCACCTGCCGCTTGTGTTACATTGACATTGGTAAGCACATTGCACGTATCTATTCTGGGTAACGCTCAGTATTCGTTAGGCAACCGCACTCGGTTATCGACCCACCGCATCGCAACCCCCACCCGCGCTATTACTTTCTTTTCACTTACCTTACCTACACTTACTTCTAACGTCATTTTTTATCTATACTAATGTTATAAAGAGGAAAATTTGATTGTTTGTTTGTTTGTATAGAATAGGCACCGAAACTACTGGACCGATTTGAAAAGTTCTTTTACCATTAGAAGCCGACATTATTCGTGATGAACATAGGCTACTTTTTACCGCGAGAAAATGCTTCATTCCAACGGGAAAACGAGTAATAGGACAACGGGTACTGACAATTATCCTACCGTACTTATCTTTAAAACGGCTGAACCGATTGGGTTGAAATTTTATATGGATATTTCGATAGTTTCCTGGATGATTTAAAAATACAATTGAACCCGGTAGGTGGTGCTGCTGTCGGCATGTCAACTACTAAACGGTTTGACCGATTGGGTTGAAATTTTGTATGGGTACGGTTTCACAGACACGAATGTATTATATTTTATAAAGTTACGCGGACAAAGTCGCGTGCAACAGCTAGTTAGGATATATATTTGTAATGAGTCTATAGTAACATTCGTCAAAAGTTAGACCTTCATAATATAAACCTCCTTATTCGCAAACTACAATGTCAAATGAAAAATTAATCTCATAGAGCATTAGATAAGTCAGAACACTACAGAACTAAGTAGATCGACATACCTACAACCGTTTCAATAGTTTCATAATTGTTGCTGTCTTCTGAATTTTTTTAAATGTTAAAAATATTTATCCTTATAATGGTAAATTTAAATTTATAATGACGAACATAAGAGTCTCTTGGAGAAACCTAATCGATAAATAAATATTTTAATTTTTTTTATATAGATTCCAAAATGACAACTGTACCTGAAAACAAGTTATGGATGTAAAGGGCACATAAAAATAACGTTTTTAGAGTATACTCATTGTATTTTGTAACATAGGATAGGTAATATGGGTAGGTGTAGGTTTACCATTTTTAGGTAGATACGTAAACGTGAAGAAAATATCTTTAAGCCAAAACCCGTATACTGGGAAAATGACAAAATAAAATAAAAAGTGCATAAAGAAATATACTTTTAAGTGAAAATAACATATAAAGAGAGGTACACATTGTCATGAAAAGTTTATGCTGCTGTAAAGTAAAATCATGGGTAATATGCTTATGGCATATTCATAATGGACCTAACCTAACCTAACTAATTTTCATGAATCTTGGTAGATAAACATTTAGACGAACAGTACATGCTACTATTTTCTTTTTCAATGCGGACGAAGTCGCGGGCGCCAGTTAGTATTAAAAAAAATATATAAAATATTTTAAAAATTACTCTACATCCTAGTAGAGTTTTGTCATTCATTTCTGTATTTCTAAACTTAATATGTATGTCTTCTATAGACTTTTCAGATTTGTTTTACAGACATTTTCTCTTTCCTTTTTCCTTTATTTGTCTACTTCTACTTAATTATTTTTTCTTTTAAGCTCAAAAAAAAAGCTGTGCTCTTTTTTTCTCTTTTTTCAACCTACTTTACCTATTTCGAATGCATATTTTTTAATATGTTTGTTACCACATTCACATTTATAATATTAGTAAGGATTAGATTTGAAAATTTTTAAGTAAGTACTTATGACTTTGAGGTATTTAAACGAAATCATTTTAAGTAACTAGTTAAGTATTTCTCCAATTTTTATGAGCCCAACGGATCTTATGTTAGTGTAATATTAATATCCTTATACTTATCTATATATACTATTATATAAAGCTGAAGTGTTTGTTTGTTTGGTTGTACGCGCTAATCTCAGGAACTACTGGTTCGAATTGAAATTTTTTTTTTTGGGTTTTTTTGGCTGTCTTTTCTTGTCGCGTTGTTTGTAGCTTATGAACTCTGAACTGATTTTGATAAAATTTCGTAACTATATGTAATTTGGTCCATTCAAAAAAATAGAGTTTTTATTTTGAGCTCGGGCGACACCGGGAGCGTGTACCTAGTATTGATATAAATGAATTATGTACCTATAAAAGTTTTACATCCTTATTTTAACTTCCTTATATTTAGTAAATTATTTGAAATTATAAAAGTTATTTAGGAAAACCTGTAATGCATCGAAATAATATATCTCCTGTGAAGAGTTTCATGTAATACCTAAATATTTTTTTCATATAGATTTGTTTTTAAATTTTATCTTATTTTTCACATTTAAATTTATTTATTTATTTAGCAATTCTATACCAGGCTTGTTGCCAACCTGCACTAGTTGAGAGACACCATAAGATAACAAAAAAAAATTAACGAAACTGGAGCTCAATTTTTTTCTAAGTATTAATTTGTTTTCGTAAAGTGTTATATGAACTTAAGTAAGTGTTGAGTAAATTGTTTAGCTCTAGTGTAGATATCTGAAAAGATATTGTTAAAAAAAAATTCAGATTTTTACACTCGTAACTTCCGGACTCTTCGCCGTTGACAGCTGACGAATGACGAAATTTTTTGATCCTGCAAAATATTGTAATGAACACATTTAACAATAAAATTATAATAAGCACTTTAATAGTTTCCAGTTGTGAGATAATTTTTAAAGTGACACGTGACTTTCACTAGCACATAATCACAAGTACCTTAGTACGAGATTCAAAACATTCAAAATGTTATTGTTGAGTTTCAATATTTCATTTAATACCTAGTGATATACTGAAATGAATACTAATACATACTAATATATACAGTTTAATAATATTGTTAAATTGTTTTAGTTTCATGGTGGTTCTTCTTTGAATTTGTATTTTGGTGTATTTTTGTAATAAATATGTATGTATCTTGGCCAACAACTAGGTGAGTAGCAAGGATGGGGCCTAAGATGGAGTGAGCTCACCCAGAAGATGCCTTGAAAAGATTAGGGTTATATGAGCTCGGAAATACGGCAGGGAGTTGCAAAAAATAAAATAAAAATAAATAAAGAAATAAATAAAGGATGTTTCAAAGCGCTTGGTCCAAAAGGAGGGAGTTGGACAAGATGAGGATGATAACCATTTATATGTTTGTATGTCCGATGGAAGAAAAGGGAAGACAGTATGAGCTCAAGCAGGTCTCGAGCATATTATATACTCTCCGAAGTACATCTTATAAACGACGTATAGACTGGCAATTTTGCGTCTCTGTGCCAGGGTGTGCGTCCTAAATTTTAAAAGAGTACTGTCGCCTAATATAAACTAAGTTACCAAAATAAAATTAGTTTACCAATTCGTGGAAAATGTTGTTGATTGCACTGTTATCTAACTTCATTATTGTACTTATGTATCTCTTTTTCAAATTCACTATATATGGTGTAATTGTTTGTTTAAACCAAATAAACTCAAAATAAATACCTTTTTCTTTTTTCATAAACCGTGGTTTATTGAAAAATAATCTTTTTCAATAAACCGTGGAAATTAAGATACCTATTTAAGAAAAACTGGACAGGCAAACGAGTAATGTTCTCTGTTTATTAATATCTACACTAACATTATAATTAGAGAAAATATTAGATTTTCGTATGTTTATTTTTAATTAATAAATTCAAAAATTACCAAATTGATTTAAAATAATGTATTAGATTTTGTTTATAAAATTATATGTTACCTTAAGGTAAAGTTCACGCGAGAGAAGTCACGGGAATCGGCTAGTTTATAGACATAGGTTTTAAACAATCTTAAATAAATAAATAAAAAGAAAATGTTGCATAGTGGTGAATAATGGTGCTACGCCGTAGCGTCGGTAAACGAAGCCGTCGCGTCGCTACGGCGCGGCGTAGCGTCGTCGGCCGCCGGAAGCGCTACGAACTTTTCAAACAGTACATTTTCTATTTCTTTTCCATTCATATATTACTCGTATATAAATAAAAAGGCAATGTGTGTACGTATGTTCCCTATGGACTCCAAAACAACTGATTTGATGAAATTTTCAGTCAATATTCAGATTAGTCCAGCAGGGTAATCCTGTGAAGTTTGGTAGCGATCGGACGCGGACGAAGTCGCCGGCAAAGCCTAGTTTATAAAATCTGGTCAACGTATGAAGTAATATATAATTTTTTTCTTTTTTATATAAATATTGGAATTTTGGGAAAATGTGTATAAAATATTTCAAGTAAATCCGTCGGCAAGTTTTCGAGTTTTTGAAGCATACACAAACCAACATAACATTTTTAAACATATATATTATATAAGAAGATAGATTGTAATTTTTTTGTCAATTAATGCAACAACTTGACTGCCATAATATGTCAATTACAATACTAATTAAAAAGTCGGTTAGTGGCAATTAAAGTGAATTAAGTCTTGACTTAACTTTGTTTGTAGCTTCTTTTAATAAAATAATTAATCATCATGCATGCCTACAATTACATTAAAACCACGTATAGTTTTCTCTTTTGTTTAATTAAATAATTACATAATTGTATTATCATATTTTTGAACATATTAACCTATATATTTTTTAACCTTGTAATAGGCTATATAAAAATTTCAAATATATTTTATGTATTTGTTAAATATTAAATGCTGTATGGTTAGATAAATAAATATTTAAGGTTTCATGGTCTTTCGCCGGATAAAGATTAATAAAAAAATATAAATAATAGAATTCACATAACATAAAGGAGTGGTCATTATTGGTTTTACAAATCAAACCTTGTATTATTTTTTATTTAATGTAACATAGATAGGTACTATATTTATAACTAGCTGAACATTTTAGTATAAAAATTAATTTTGCTCATCTTTATTAAATTAATTATAATGTGTTATTGAACTTTCTATTTAAACATTTAATGGTGTGAATTTTATATATTTTATTGGAGTAGATTTTTAATAATAAAAACTCACCAAGTAGGTAGGTAAATATAGGTACTTGTTACATTATAAGTAGTGACTTTTTTCTTATTTATTATTTATTTATTTTGTTTAGGTATTTGCTGGCAAATATCGAGAAAGTTTTTCAATAGTTAAGTGACACCAACTGAAAACTATTTAAAGCACCAATTCGCATCATCAAAAGAGGGAGGGGATCATGGAGCTCCATGGAAGGTGGCAATCGCTTTAGCGTTCACAAGCAAATTCACTAAAATATAACTCGCAGAGCAAAAATATATAAAAACCACGATGATCCTGTAACAAAAGTAATTAGTAGGCATGTTTTTCCTTCGATTAGTTTGTTTATTTTTATGTGAAGATGGCGTTCCCGGATTTCTTTTAAATGAGTATTATTAAAATGTAGAAGCCGTTGTTGGAAATGAGTTGAAAGGTTATTACAGTAGGTACTCACGGAAGGATTGGGCACGCAGCGACGGGGGTCCGGACTGCGGTATGTTGGGCTGTACCGTCCCGGGAAGCAGCCGGGGGGCGCCATCAGACCCCCGCCGGACTTCATCTTGTCCGGCGAGTACATGGCACATGACCCCCAAGGGTCGTCCTCCAACTTCAACACCTTGGAGGGTGAGTGGTACTGGCGGTCGAAAATTTTGACGTCTTTCCCTTACTTTTACGTGTGAAACAGCGATCGGTCGTTGCGACCGTTTCGCGCGCCGGACGATGACCGACTGAAGAGGCTTCGGCGTGACGTCACCGGGCCACGCCCACTCCCCTCCACGCCGTCCGCCTCCAAGAGAGGAACGGCCCCGCCGCCCGCGTAGCTGTCTCACCCCCGCACCCTTCGGCAGCGCTGCCTGCGTCCCTGCCCCACCCCGCCTCGTCTCACGCATGTTTACGTCGCCGCCGGCGGCATCACGAATTACTCAATTATTTAATTAACTCCATTCACTCTCGTACCTTTACCTTTTCACGCGTCTAACTCCAAAAAGGTTGACGGATGGCCCGCGATTGGCAAGCTCCTCGCTAAACGTCTAATCAATACAGGCACCAACTTTGGAAGTTCGGTTTCCTCTGGCAAATTATTCCGGCCTTTGTTTACATGTGGCCTCACTCGCTGTTTCTATGGCGGCTGGTTTTCATTTTAGATTAGGTAATAGTGGTTTCAATTGCCACGCTAACACTTAAATTACTAGATTACAAAATATATTTTTGAATATCTTCAAAAAAGTCCAACAACTAGTCCAATTCGCCGACCTTCTGCTTAAAAAATACTTAACCAAGCTGCTTTCCAAATATTATATGTAAAGACCACTCTCTAGTGACATAAATCTTGTAGTTAATGATTTAAACCTTTTACTTTTACGATATGTAAATGCTTTACATAAAACTACAACTCGTATCACTTTCTTTTATAAAATAGTTTATTTAAATCTGGACTGTTTAAAATATTAAAAATAATGAAACAACGCACAGATGATGAGATTTGGTAGAACAAAAAAAAATCGTATACAAAGAGGCTTCCATATGTCAATAATGTCGGGCATTCGCAAATTCGCTTCTCACTCTCACGCGGAGGATTCTTATATGTGAGAGGAAAAAAGCGTAAGCCGCCCTTTTAGCTTTGTTTCGCCTAACAGCTCGCACTTTTTTGGTTTTACACTACAGGTATAAAAATAATCTAATCCATTATACAAAGCTGAAGAGTTTGTTTGGTTCGAATTGAAAAATTCTTTTTGTGTTGGATAGTCCATCATTTATCGAGGAAGGTTGTAGGCTATAGAGAACTCGGACGAAGTCGTGGGCACCAGTTAGTACCTAAGAAGAAGTCTATTGAAGAAATTGGAACTATGCCAATATTTAGGTTATGAAATTATCTATAATAATATATAGTTTAAACGTTGATGTAATACATAAGTAGGTATAACATAACATAGGTAATATGTCAAAAAGAAAGTACTTACTTTGATTTGACAAGGTTTGAGATATTCTATACAAGTTAAGTTCTTCGATAACTTGCAACTTAGTATTATGCAGAGAAGGATAGGATCCACTTTATGGATATTTCCTGAACTCGAAAAAAGCCACTTGTATCAACACATCGCATTACATTGTCGCAAAGTCCATTGGAAAATCAATTTTGAAGAATTTAAATATAAAAATTATGGTTTTTTTAATAATGAGCACAATAATTTAATCTTATATATTTTTTCTATGTCATTTGTAAGCAGTGAGTGATTAAGGGATGTAAGTTATCCTCAAACCCACTATGGGTGGCATGTCATTGCTTGTGGTATAGGCGACGGTAGCCATACTAGCCATCTACCATCAGCTGTACGTGTGTATAAAGATTAAAACAGTTCAGTAGGTACCTACATATTTCTTATTTGTGTGTGAACAAAAATTTACGTATTTACATATATCTACTGTTCGTCCATTTTAATAAAATTTAGCTAAAAAATGTCAAGCACAATACGAAGAATCGATAACCCCAACCAACACGTATCTATCCGGCACGAAGGACCAATAACTTATTATTAATAAAGTATGCTAACTTTAACGTCCAGTCTCTCACCCTCGCCACAAGGGTGGGTATCAAAGAGACACTTGTCCAGGTCAATAAAGTAGAACCAAGTACCTACTGGCTAGTTAGCGACTACTTTGCATATCCAGACATACTGAAAGTTACATAAAACACTAGATTTTCGTGAGTTTGGAAGTTGGAAGTTCTCGTCCCATTATACTGTTACTGCTTCATAATAGCTATACCTAGTAGCAACGCAAGAAGAAAGTGTGTATTTGTGTCATCTCTGACACACGACTGGAGTTTACTTCTTACGAACGATAAATAAATAATAATGATAAATAAATATAATTAAAACATAATAAAATACCCAACACATTATATGTAGATATTATATCTATTAATATGTATTGAAGCATGTTGTAATCTGTAAGCGTAACGTGTGACATGTGACATTTGATTTTACTCCCATAAATTTTCATACCCCGTTACGAAGAATATTTATATCTAAATATGTATCGAATTTGCTATACCATATTATCTATAACAAACAGTTCCATATTGGTTTTGTTTTGGGGTCACTGCCCATGAAGATTCCATGTTTACCATCAGTTTAACAATACCGTTAACACTCCTCTGATGCACTCAAAAACACGTCCCCCGAGAGAACAGCAAGTCACTCGATATGATAGCATACGCCTAATTAGTAGAGTTCGCAACAACAAGGCCGTATCATACTAAATATAATTATTGTTGGAACGCCCCTACCTAACAGCTACGTTTTCGGTAGGCAGATGGCGCTATTCGAATTTTTCAATTTCGGACTCGCGTACATTATGCATGACGCTTTTATCACACGACGCGGTTCCTTCGGGACCAAGTCAACGACTGCACAAGTCACAAGCTGTAGCGAATAACAAAAAAAAAATCAGCATACAAGGTAGTGATAGTGTATTACTACCAAAAACTAAAAATTCAAAGGTATTATTATCATAGCTTTTATAGGTACAAATCATGTTCTGTGTCAATATTATGTTTTATTCGTCTTTAAAAACACAATTACTGTTTGAAATTGAAAATTCAGTAGGAGTTCAGAGACTCAGAAGACTTGGCCTTAATGGATACCAAATAAAATGCAATACTAATAAATAAACTACTTTTTACTAAACGTATATGAAAGTAATACGTACCTACAGTATAAACAAGAAAGGGAAAAATGCAAAATAAATTTAAGCATTGTAAAGTTTTTGTATGACTAGTGGCGAGTAATGAAGCTTAGCTAAGAACAAAATTTATTATTACTTCCCATCAACAATATATTAAAGTCGTTCAAGCTATTAGTTTTTTTAATAATTGAAACCATTATAATATGTTATTGAATTTAATAAAATAATAATTTATAAAAAACGCTATCAGCTTATAGATTGCGCAATCGACTGGTGCACCGCAGCGTGTACCCTTTTTAGGGTCCCGCAGTACGGCTACGGAACCACGGATGGGCGCAAACAGCGAATGGGCACAAACATGGCTACATTTAGTGGACTAGCATTAAATATTCGCAACCGAATTAGGGAGGCGATGAATCTCTCATTTTTACTGCCATTTTTCGACCTTTACACGCGACCTACTAATGAATTTACTTTTTACATATGCCTCCACACGGCATCCGTAATCCGTAATATATCTATCAACATACATAAGTCTTATATATCCAGATATAGATATATTATGAAAATCCAGAAAATATATTATGCCTATACAATAACTTTGTAAGATTAGTAAAGAGAGACCACCCTCTCTTTACATTTAATAAAATTGTAATGAGCGGTTATCTCAAAAATAGCTTAACCGACTTTAATGGGGTTTTCACTGATGTATTGACGATTAAACTATAGGATACTTGTCTTACAGGTTCCTGTATGAACTACAGCTCGTATGAAGTAGCGAGCACCAGCTAAGTAGTAAATAAAAACGTAACGTAACACTAATATTAGGCTTGTGCTATTGGCACACCCAGACCAGAGCCAATTTTGAAAAGTTCATTTGCAATGCCTGGAATCGAACACGGAACCCTTAAGTTAGAGTGATTGTGAATACCTACTGTGTTACAATAAAACACAAACTAAATTACTTTTGATTTCGGGTCCTGTCATTATCTTAAATGAATATTCATTAAGTTTTCTCATTGGTACGAAACTTTTGTTAAAAATGTCTGTGACATTGAAATTGGACAAATTGAAATTGAAAGGAGCGATAATTAAAACCGATTTTCTGTGACGGAATTTCACAGTGTATTTTTAAAATGTCTCCCTGACATTTAGTGAACCGGTCTATTATCGGCAGAGATATATTAATTCGATGATTATCGATAGATTATAAAATGTCATGTGTTTGTGACAGAACAAGTTCCTAACTTGTAAGTTGTAGTTGGTGCTCGCGACTTCGTCTTCACAGGATTACCAGCAGGACTAGTCTGAAAGTTTCATCAAAATCGGTTCAGCGGTTTTGGAGTCCATAGGGAATATACATACATACACCCATTGCCTTTTATATATATAGATCTTAAACATTCCATAAGTGTGAGTTTTAACACTTAGGAAGTACGATTTTCAATTGATAAATGATCACAATATTTCATTAGGATTGTATGAGTCCCTCTTTGAATTAACATCATAAGTTTCAAATAATATTACAGCAGCCAATGTTGATAACTGCCGGTGTTACATCAATACTATTAATAAATCTGTAGGGGTTGGTCTTTGTTTTTAGAAATATCGTGTATATACGCTCTATACATGATACTGAAACTAAATTGACAATTTTTACAATTTTTTTCTGTATAGTATGTACGTTTCTCCATAACTCTTAAACGTATTAACTGATTTTCATAAACTTGGTAGATAAACATTTAGAAGTACTGGACACGTGATAGGCTAACATAATAAAAATGTATACGCATGTAAGACAATGCTAGTTTGACGTTTTCAACGCACTGACTGCAGCTTCCGGCGGATGTTGTGGCGATATCCCCTCCCGCGCCAACCCCGTCCCCAGCACATCTACCCTCCGAGCCTCCATCCTCCGCCTTCCCTACGCCGGAAGCACCCGAGCCCTTCCGACAAAACGCCCTGTAACGACAACATATTCATCGACCAAGTGAAAACTTCACGTGTAACGTAACCGACACCTCTATTGATAATTTTATAACATTGTCTACGCATTACCACTGAAACTAGAATATGTTACGTATACTAATTGAATCAATAAAAAATATGGTTGAACTCTTGTTAAATTTAAACCTAAAATCAGAAAAATAAGAACTTATTTACATGTATTAAAATATTTGAATTTATATATTTATATTAAGAAACTAGCTTCTTGCGGATACAATTTTATTCACAAATCTGTCTCGTTTATCGCTGTTTCCATTAGTGAAAACCGTATCAAAATCCGTTGGGCAGCTTAGAAAATAAGTTGGAATTCACTTAAGAATAGACAGGCGGGCAGACAGACAAACAGCGACTTTATTTTATAACTAGCTTCGACCGCATCCGATCGCTACCAAACTTCACAGGATTACCCGTTGGACTAATCTGAAGTTTCATCAAAATCGGTTCACCCGTTTTGGAGTTCATAGAGAACACACATCGCCTTTTAATTAAAGAGGATAAGTACATATAGAAGACAATCTATTTGTTACAAACAAGTGTTAATCATAGATGAATAAAACTTTTTCTGCAATCGGTACGTGTGGGCGGCTCTCGCGAAAATACGAAATAATTACTTATGTTATTCTCGTGCCCCCCAATTAAAATTATAATTAACTCCACATTAAAAGCCTAAGCTAATCTCAATTAAGGATTTTTGTTTCACGAACATGCATTTAAATATGTATCTAATTAATAAATTATAACTATTACAATTTGTGTCAACTTTCATTGTGGTAAAAGTGTGACATAAGATAATGAAACAGCTTGTGTTTGTATTTAAAAAATATATATTTTGCTTCTTACCCGTGATACTACCTGTGGTAAGTACTACCGGTAGTATTGTGTGTGTCAGCTCCGACATACGACTGGAGTTTACTCCTTACGAACGATTACGCCGAAAGAACCTCATTTTTCTTTCAGAGGTATTCTAAAATATTTAAAAAAATTAAACATAACTCATCATTCGTGTAACAATTTTGATTTTACTCCCATTTTTCATATCACTGTCTTATATGCAAATCGATTCACTCCAATAAAAGAAATAGAGAAGGGAAATAAAAATATTCATTTGCGTAAAATTTGAGTACAATTAATATCTTAATAAAAATATGAATGAAATATTGGAAGTTCTAGGTTTTAGACACTTAACTTTTTTATTTAAACAATAGAGTAGGTATGATGTTTAAAATATATTTTTTTAATTAAAAAAAATGCAAAAAATCAAAATTGCATTCTAAATTTTGTACAAACACCTATTTATTTTAATTAGCCGTATAAATAACGAGGCAATAAAAATGTAATTTTTCTTGCGAGCGAGTCGTGAATTTGTTGATTACAAATTTTGTACGCCACTTTGACGATGACGCCGACCCATAGAGCACTATAAATAATTTCCAAATACAGTTTTAAGTGAATAAGTGTATTACAAGTGTCCTAGTTCACCTCCGAAATAATTTTGTGGGAGCACGCGCCGCGGCACGTGGCCCATAATCATACAAATTGAGACATGCTCGCTTGAGCCCAACTCATGGGGGCATACGGATGTTATTGTGCCAACACATTCACATATAACAGACATACTTGAGGTCATAGATATCACTACTATACAAAATATAATTATGCCTAGGTATGTACACAATAAAACAATATCTAATCAATCATAAATCTGTAAGGGTTGGTCATGGAGTAAATTACTTCGTTTTTATAGGCTCTATATATACATGATACTGAAACTAAATTCACCATTTTTACAATTTTTTTCTGTATAGTATGTATGTTTCTCCATAACTCTTAAACGAATTAACTGAACTTGGTAGATAAACATTCATTCGTAACAACATAACATTCGTTTGCCAAATGGTACAATAGTTTTAAGCAGTGGCAATGATTATATTACCTTTAAGAAAGACCATATTGAAAAATGAGTGCGCAATATGCGCAGAGTCCATTTCTCTAATACAGGGCGCACAGGGCTTTTTTTGAGATGTGAACAAACTATTGAACTCGCGACCTCTTACCGTAATCGTGTAACCGATTAATTTTAAAAAAGAAAAATTTTTGAGATGGAAAAAAAGCCACCGAACTTGCTGTGTAACCGTTTAACCGACAAATCTATATATATAAGTATGTACTTTACTGACGATTCAAAAAATACATACATAATTGTTCAAGTTTTCACTTCTGTCGGCACTCCGGAGTGCCACAGTTTATTTATATTATAAAGGGTTGTTAGGCAGCTTTATGATGAATCACTTGTTGGTAGGTGACCACAGTCGCCTAAGGATACCAGCTATACCATTGGAATTTAAATACGTTGCAGATCCTGCAACCTATAATGTTTCATAAGTATGAATTAAGTTCATATTAAGTATAATAATTATCTATACTAATATTATAATATATATTGGTTTTTTGAATTGAATAGGCCTCGAAACTACTAAACCGATTTGAAACATTCAACTCACTGTCTGTTTTTGTATGTTATCAGCGAGTAATATAGGCTATAATATTTTATAAAGTTACTGCATGGCAATGCTAATACCGAGGTAATAGCCGTTAATTAATTAACGGTTAATGGTTAATTGGAGATCCACAATTGTCTCTTATGAATGAACACTTATTTATAAGACTTACAAGTACAATTTTGACACGCCCCGTCTCGAGAGACATCTCGATCTCTAGCCGCCCACGATCTCTAGGAGACGATTACTTTTCATTCGTTATCTATGCTCATATTAGGGACCGCCTAGATGGCAGATGGCCACTTTTATAGTGGAAGGATCGGCCGTAACGACTTACTCAACCGAATAATGTCATAAGCTACCGCCATGTAGTGTCACGTACACACTTTTCCATAATACTAGTGCCCGCGACTTCGTCCGCGTTGAAAAAGATAAAAAGTAGCCTATCACGTGTCCTGTACGTCTAAATGTTTATCTATACCAAGTTTCATGAAAATCAGTTGATTCGTTTAACACATACATACGTACACTTTACATACGATTTATTATTAGTATTAACTACTCAACCGATCATCATAAGATTTTGCATACAAGTACTTAGTTGCGGATATAAAAAAGAACTAGAGAAAAATACTGTTTGCGAGGGTGATCTAAAAGTAACTAAATATAAAAAATTCAAAAGACAAAAATAATTATATCGAGCAATTAACATTTATTTAGGTAGTGTCTTTAACAAATAGGCGCGGACCAAGTCTCGGGTACAAGGTTTTTTGCTTCTATCCTTAGAGATTATATTATATAAATAAACAAACATATTTTTGACAATTACTGATATACGTTACAGAGCAAACTTCTATACTTACCTAATTAACCACAAAAATTAATAAAAACTATTTTTGCGTTGCAATTAATGTGTTTTTATATGTATTTTCAAAAATATATAGGTATTCTAAATGTTTAGACAGTGAAATGTTCATGTATAGGTTTTTTTTTAGTTCTTAATCTGTGCGTGCAGTGTAGACCAGGCTTAGGCGTGAATAAGGGCGCGTTCACATTCACTTGGATTTAAATTAAGAATCGTTTGAGCTTCAATAACAAATTATGCATAATTGACGGTCGTGTCTGTGCTTGTAATTTCTATGTCCTCCGGCGCAGGGAAATCCTACATGAAATTGTCGATATTTAGTGAGATTACAAAGGCCACAAGTATTTATGTGAGTGAAAAACATTGGCAATTAACCAATTTGTCGAGCGAACATTGAACGATCACATTATTATGACAGAATTCTTATAAACGACTCTTGCGCATTAAAATTTCAAACGCTGGCTGCCTCCAAAGGGAATACGAGATAAGGAACGGTTATACCGAATTGTTATCCGTGGGGCTTAATTATGTCTTTGTGAAGTAAAAAGATATGAGAATTATTAAAGAACTATGTAGTAGGTCCCTCAACGACATCGGATCCGAGCCAAGTAGTCAACTCGTGTGATCCCGTCAAAAGGTTTAACCGCAATTGTGAAATCTTGCACTAACTCCAATTTATGTTGAAAACGAGAAAATTATTAAACAATACCTAAATGGTTCCGTAATTATCCTAGTATCAATATTTTGACTAATATTCAAACAAAATAATAAAGCCGTCACGAATCAAGTTCGAAAATGTTAGGTTAGGTTGTTACTAATTTAATTGTACCAAAAGAACTGTAGATATTTTTGTTTCCTGGTTGCCTATTCAACTAGAATTTAAAACTAAATTTAGAACTACCACACCAGATCTAATGAACACAGCTCTATTAATTCTCAAATCTAGATCTGATACAATGCATTGTTTCGGTAAACAGGATAGCTCCCCTCCTGCCATCCGGGGGGGATTCCCCCGAATCCCAGTGATTTCGTGTTAATATTTTATTTATAAAATTAGGCCGGGCTCGCTGCCGCGGCGCGTACTTAGAAGCCTGTTTCATCCATTGACTCACTTTATGATGCCATTTCGCGCGGTAACTTGGAAACAGTGAATAAAATTTGTTGACAGACCCACCGTAAGTTCGGCGATTGTTTTTTTTTACGTCAATCGAGGGTCCGACAATTTGGACGAAGTTTGAACGATAAATCGTTCACAAACTTACACTTTTTGTACAGAGTTTAAGCCGACGGAGGAACTTTGAAGGGATTTTTCTAGATAATAGTTAAATAATTGTAATGGCGCCCTCTTTTTTGAAATGCATTTTTCTCGAAATGTATACATTTCACAGGAAAATTTATAGAACCAAAAAATGTAGAGGACGTTACGATCTACAATTAATGTCATTAGAGCAATGCTGTACAGCAAGAAATGCACACGGTAGGTGGCGCGGTAACGATTCGCAACTAATTGTATCGATACACAATAATGTAGTTTATTGTTTATTTATAAAAACCACGGAAGACTAATCATGTAGTAACCATTTGTTTCCGATGTATGCGTTGTCAAAGAATATTTCCTTACGGATTAGTTACAAGACGTTTCTTACCAACCATCAAAGCTCTATGCCTTAAAAAATCGCCTATTTATTAGGTTCTTTTAAAGACAAAATGCACAAATCACGTCTATTGTAAATTATGATTGAGCAAAGCTTATTAACTGACACTTAAACCTACTTAACTTAATGAATTATAAATTAATTTAGATCCTTTAATTATTCTAACCACGCAAGCAACTTCAATTTGTAATTTTTATTTTTAAATGATCTCTTTGCCCTATGTCCTTTTCCATATCCTTGACAAAGTATTTAAAAAAATCATGATGATCTATTGAGTAGTTAAGGCGTGCAACAACAACAAACAAACTCACTTTAACATGAATAAAATAAGTTAAGATTGCATTGGTTGTTCCATTGCGTGCGGTTTTGGAGTACATACATAAAATTGTAAGATGAAATGACGCCATAACTTGAGGTGAACCCTTCTGCGTTTACGTTGACCGTCTTCCCTCCCCAGAGGCGGCGCAATAACTGTTACATCTTCCACATAAACTAAGAGAAAACTAATTTCAAGATGGCATAACGCAATAATTGACCTATCACTGAACAAAAATACCACTATTAGAACTAGGTATGTAAGCTGAAAATGTTGTAAAGGTTTGAATAATAGTCTCTTCCTAGCATCTTTTTATGGACTTATAGTATTTGATAAAAGGTGAAAGATGGGAATGGGGGTAAAGATGTAATTTTCGATTTATGTAAAATTCTGCTACCAACTTCTTAGTATTTAAAATGACTACCAAATTTTGTAAACTAATGCAGCTGCTCTCGTCAAGAAATGCATCGAAGGGCCATCGCACAATCCATAATCAACTAACAATAAACGTCAACAACAAACAATGATTAGCAAAAAAAAAATCGCCCCCAAACATTGGGGGCGCTGCAAATGGAATTAAAATAACAATAAAATTAGACTGAGACAGTTTTAGGGGCCACGGATCGGACCGACAAATGGGCTCGCAAACCATACGAAAGTCAAACTACAAGTGGCAACAATATTGACACTCGAAAATAGATTTTAACGCAATACAAATAAGGTTGTATCGTATCGTTAAAAATTATGACGATATCATCAAAACAAATTCGAGGGCGTCTAATCGATTAAGTTTTATTACATCTTGTTACACGCGAGATCAAAATAAGTGGGGGGTGGTTTTGTATTAAATGTATTGCTTGGATGTTTGAAATTATTTTTCATTGTGTTAACTGGTTCGCGATAACTACGGTTTAAATGCCGATTAATATGTTTACCTACATGACAAATTTATTCTTGTCCATCGGATAGGTTAGTTGTAGATATTGTTTGTACGTAATCTTCAATATAGATTCTACATATTCCAATCACTCGATGATTATTCATTCACCATCATCTCAGCCGCAGGATCCATTTGTGTGGACATAGGGCCTATTGTAGGCATAGGCAGGAATAATTTTGACTATTATTCACTTCTATTCTATATTACTAGATACACTTTGTATAACTTTTGGTTCTTGAATATCAGAAAACAACATGCAAATAGGGATCCTATTTTTGATGTTAGCTTTTATTTTATTCTAGATTTCCAATCTTTATATTATTGTTGGTAGGTTTGATGAAATCTAGTTAGGTTTTCTAATACTTAATCCTTCTTTTTTAGAACTTTCATAACGCTAATCTCCAAGATGGCTGTGCCAAATTGTATTGAGTTTCGGCGTGAAGTTAAGATAAGTTTTGATTTCATTTAAGGGCATTTCCATAAAATTAATTTCATTTTCAAATGAGATCATTGGATACGGTAGCCTCAAGGAAATCACCGTTGATGGCTCAAACGACATCATGTCAAATACAATCATCTGCAGATTCGTAAGCCAATCGAGAGAAAACCGATAATATCGAGACCCTTCTTTCGGCCGTCACCTGACATGGTATGAGGGCACACCAGATCAAAGTACCATTCTAAATCCGCCTAAGTACATTATTATAACCGTGAAATGCTTGCATCTGTTGATTTTTTGTTATTATGTACAAATACGATCCCAACACCCTTTTGAGCCAACGCTTCGATTCATTGTCGACCTTAAAGTAAAGCACAAGAGCCGTTTCTCACTTGGCGCGTATCACTTCGCCGTTTGCAAAATAATGTGAACTTTAGTACTGTTAATGTAAGGTGTAAATTTGTTCTTCTCGATTGGTATTAGCGGTGAATGCCCACTGGGTCAAGTCCCCTTATTCAATTTTCACTGGCCCGCTATTTGATTATGTTTGTGCATAGGATGATGCTTCACTTATAACCTTATGCTTTTAGGCGCGCGGTAGTTTTTTTTAAATCGGGTTAATATATCTGTAATGGATAAGCATGTTAATTTCAAAACCAATTTTGTTGCTATTTAAACTTAACCAAAATATTTTATATTATATGTATGGAGTTACTTATTTTATGGTATTGTATAAAACATATATGTAGGGCATAATAAAATCAATGAATAAACGAATGGTTCAGACGCTTGCTGTTGAGACTGCAGACGTAGGGTCGAATCCTGATCGAGCCTGTTCCTCTGAATGTTTTTCTAAATTATAAGTGGATTTGTGAGTGAGTGAAAACAATAAGTGGAATGGTTAGAGTGCCTGCTTTAACGCTCATTCTCAGGAGTCTCGGGTTCGATTAGGAGTCTCGGGACAGGTGAGTAAGTTTCCCATTATTTCTTAATCCCTTATAGCTCTACTATGGTTGACAACAAAATTGCAGCAACTGTTGAGTTGTAAATGACGACGACCATTCATAAAAAAAATTAAAAAAATTAACTGTAAAACACTTCTGTGCCACTGATGGTTTATTCTTATAACTATAATAATATTGCTTAAACAATTATGAAAATTTGATGATGGTGTCAGTGTGTGAAATAGAGAATTGATTTGTATTTGCTTGCGTGGTTAACAATAGGTATATACAACACTAGTTACACGCTCCCGGCTTCATCCGGGTTCAAAATAAAAAGTACCGTATTAAAAGATAGGATAGTTACGAAGTTTTATTAAAATCGATTCAGTAGTTTAGGAGTCCATTGGCCTCAAACAACGTGACACGAAATTTATATCCTTACGTGCATATTCCATTCTCCAACGAATTCGTAATTGGTGTTGAAAACTTTATTATTCAGGTGAATTTTCTCTTTAAAAAAGTGTATAAGCGCTCCGTCCGTCTAATAGCCCCCACAAGACTGTGCAAAGAAAGTTTATAAATCCAAGGGAAAGCACCTCGGGCGTGTTTGGAAGCCAAAAATAAAAACAACATTTGCACAAGCCAATAGAGTGCGCAATAAAAAATTAATTATATTTTTAATCTACGAAAACGTGGGCAGGAGGTGAACTAATTGGACATAGAGTTCCTAGATGTGGCGCTATCTCCTCTAGTATATTTTTTTATTAAATCGAGGCAGCGCTTGGCCGCGATCTCGCTTGATGTAAGGTGCAGATGCGGCCGAAGGTGGACCACGCTTACCTAGTAAGTGCCCATTCACCCTGGATTTGAAGACCCCGAGCTTGTCGTTTTGAGGAAACACGTATATTTCACGACTATATTAGTATTATTTATAATTAGTATGACATTTCACGTTTATTTTATTTATCATATTTATCACTACATATTAAAAAAAAAAGTCCTCCGCCGCGTCTGTCTGTCTGTTCGTGATAAACTCAACTCAACTACTGCACCGATATTCATGCTGTTTTCACCAATGGATGGAGTTCGTTCTCGAAGAAAGTTTTGGTATATAATTTGCATCCGTGCGAATCCGGGAACAGGCCGCTAGTAAGTAATATATACAAACATTTACTAATGTAACGAAGTTTTTACCTTCTACGATTTTTTGACGAATTGGGTTTTTTAAATATTTTTTTGTCATAAATGGAAAGAAGTTTTATAACAAAACTATTTTTTTTCGCAAAATAAAAACCCACCCAAACACGTCACGTCACGTTTTGTCACGTCACATAGACGTCACAACTAATGGTGACCAATCGGTGCGTTCATTGTCACGTGATTTTATTTAAATTTTATAAATTTTTAATTGTTTATAATTAATTTAAAAATAAATAAATTAGTTTTTCGCATTAAATATTAATATTATTAATAATATAGTTTTAAAATACATTAAAAAAATCAATAATTTTTTTTTAAATTCACAATCAACTTTATTATGGTTTATCCTTCAGGATGAGATATGTCATTAATTGTTATTATATATTTTTTGGTTCTTTCCACCACACAAATTCACATAAGCCATATCTTATGTTAAATTTATTATTATGTTTTTCATTGAAATTCTTTGTCATCAATGTCTCATCCATTGTCTGTATGTCTTTGATTTGCCCACGGTCCCTAAGGCAAAGATATACAGCGGTCCCTAATGTGATTTTATGGAGACCATAGAATGCCGATTAGACTGTATAAGGGTACAGTGGACCCCGCGTTATCCTGTTACAATTCGGGGAGATACCTCGCGCCACTAACTACCTACTTTTGTGCCTTTTTTTATTTTTTAATCCTATGTTTACGGATTTTTTTTCGACATTTTGTCCATTTTGGCGGGTATGGGAAGACCGGAAACAAAACTGGCCAAATAATTAACCTCACCTGCACGCACGTTCTAGCAGGAAGACGCATTAGCTAGCTTTGGGGTCCAAATAGCTAAAAGATCTAGAGTTTAATGAGATGAATAAATTACGCACGTTGATGCAATGTTAAAAAATATACTACCCTATAATCCTTCCACGATGATGACCTAGGTGGCTACCATACCATAAACTTGGTAAAACGTGAACTTTTAATGTTTTGAAGCTTGTATAGGAAGTAAAGTATGAAATATCGACTGATTGCGATGCTGATTATCGTGAGGAGTGGAATGAGCGAAAAAAGATACATTGACTCGCGAACATGTCATTCTTTTATTAGAAACTATACATTGCACGTGACTTCACCCGCGTAACTTTTTATATAATATAGCCTATGGTAAGCTTTCTATAACTGAAAGAATTTTTAAAGTTTTTAGTTTATCCATTAAAAACATACAAATCTTGTCTCTTTATAATGTTAAATATAGTAAACAATGAGAGTTGTCATAGTTTATATCATCTGACAGTCTATTACCCTTTGTTCGGTGTATGACTGTGCAACACAATTTGATCCTTCGAGCCGTATACAAACAAGCGGCCCAGTGAAATGTATGTAGGTATTCCGCACTCCGCAGAACGCACCGCGCAATCTCACATAGCAGCCCTTCCCCAAAGTAATTACAAGCGGTACTGAACTGCAATCAAAAACATCAAAAACGCCAACACCGAAATCACTTATTAATATTAGAGCAGCTATCGAATTAGATTGTACTCCGTTGATCACCCGGTCGCCCCACCCGGATAATTACCTCGCGAAACAACAGGTTTA
Source organism: Synanthedon vespiformis (assembly GCA_918317495.1). Classification (NCBI taxonomy): domain Eukaryota; kingdom Metazoa; phylum Arthropoda; class Insecta; order Lepidoptera; family Sesiidae; genus Synanthedon; species Synanthedon vespiformis. The sequence continues at coordinate 34,223 of OU906947.1, read as the reverse complement.
AGCGAAAAACGTAATCTAATTTTAATTTTAATAATGGCAACCCTTTTGGGATAGCAACTTTCGTATTTACGGGTTTAGCGGTGGCGTTTCATTTCGCTTTTGCTAAGACGTGCAAGTAGCTGTAATACAAATATTAGAAGCCGCCAAAACGCTTCTTCCTTTTTCAAAATCTGTCACCACATAAACCTTAAATTTAAGACCATGTTTTCATGCGAACGCATAATGAAATTTTCATTTATTATGACTTTTGTGAGTGACACCAAATACAGCTATTTTGTTTAGGAGTTTACTAAGGAATATTTCTGAATGTATGTATTATGTACTATGTATAACAAAATAATAATAAGACTAATTCGTTTAAAATTCATTACAGAATTTTACATTTTACAGAAATAGATAATTTAACATCATCAATTACACAAATGGTAACAACGATACAATTTGTAATTTTTTTTGACAAGTAAGTTAGATCACTTCGGAGAGTGTATTAAATCCCACAAAACGGGGTCACTTGTAACAATTTATCTTGTCCCCGGTTCTTACAGACAAAACTGAGTTGCACAACTCTACTTCCATCGTCATAGTAATTTGTTAAAGTTAACACACTGGGCGGCACGGTTTAGGGTAGGCGGTCCAATTAACGTTGGTCTCTCTCATCTCGCACTGCGTCGGAATTTCGGGTGAAGTTTGTGGCGAGCGAAGCGGCAGGGCGGCTCAACTTACAGCGGTGGTAACGGAATGATGATGAGAGTAATTTATCATTTTAATACGAGTGCTACCCCTGTTAATAGGCTGCCAAGGGAATTAATAGATGTAACATTATTTTCATTGTTAATTTTGCGGGATTCGGTCGGTGTAATTTTGTATGGACAGTCGTGAATATAAATTAATATTAATGAGGCGCATATTATGTGTAATGAATCCTTGTTCGATAACAACTTTACACACTAAAACAGAAACGGAAACTAAAATATATATTTTATTTATTTATTGCTGACCTGCTAAACTATGTTCCACAGAAATTGCCAACGTTATTTCAAAATCCCTTTTTAGCAGATGTTATGCGTTCTAGACTTTTCAAAATTGAGCGTTCTAGACTTAGTAACTTTGGCTTCCTTGATGTAGTCAGTCAGGACAATTTAACATCCCCGGCTCGCACGGAGTTGAAATTTTCAAAAATCCTCTCCTAGAGGATGCTTCGTTAGGTGGACCATGATCTTATCGATGTGGGGGGGCTTACCCTCGACAATCCGTTGGATCGCAGGGACCCTCGGCAACGGTATACAGGTTGAACCCCTAGGCGGAACACGCGTGTCTGGCTCAGGCAGCACGTGCTGGAGGTGTTCCCGGGAATCTGGCGTCCGGGAATTAGGTGTGGTGGCCCACAATATGAGTGCGAGTGAGGTGGGTCCGCAAGGACATGACGGTGTTTGTGGGACCCGGGGATAAGGCCTCGTTGTGATCTCGGGTCTCATATTAATTTGCAGCCGATGGTGGAATATCGGGGCGTTTTAGTGCGGTATTTCCCGGCGACTGCCCTCGTCCGCAAACGACAATCCGTGAAGAGTCATTTCCCGTCCTCAAAAAGGAGGATGTTTTGTTATAAAATAAACTCATGTTCAGAATTTCTGCTTTACACTTGCCTAGTTGTTTTGGCTTTGCATGATGAGAGTCGATTTTATCACTATAGATTACATTGTACAAACCGATATACAGACCATCTCGTATGCAGTAGATATAATTCAAAATAAATCTGATTTCTAAAATATTATTCAGTAAACGCAATATTTCTTATAACCGATGAAACATGCAAACAGGTCCCGTTTCGCATGTATTTTATGTGATATTTTGTCATCCAGCCACCCCTTCGCGGACGTGGCTAGGATTCGTAAACTTAAAAATATGCGCCGAATATATTTGTTGAGGAGGAATCGACAAGATAGGTGTAACATTACTGCGGGAATAGGAAATAAGTGTACTGTCGATTCGTTCATCTACTTATCTATTTATCGTTCTATAATACCTAATCATCATCTCTATCAGCCGTACTCGTTGCTCCGCCCTCTGCATCCATCCTATCTCAATATCTAAACAATAAATTCACAATCTCATTTAGGTATTTAAGTATTTTAGCGACAAAATTTTATATACAGGGCCCATCTTAGGGCGAGATGCGCCACTGAGGCTGATATAGCCCAAAGAATCTTAAGACCTTGGTCTATGTCCGGATTGTCGTATCAATTTAATTAATTTATTAACACGCTATATAATTACATTGTAAATAAAAGAACAATGAAGTATATTGAAGGGAAGGGCCTCTGAAACGTATACTGTGTGCAGTGCGCGGTAATAAAAATTTGTGCTATAAACCTGTTTACAGTTTCAACCTATTTACTATTTATGTACAGCAAACAAGTTACAAAAGATGTGGTCACACGACACGGCCGGCGCACCGACAGACCGCTGCTATTCAAACTTGGTTCGTGCTCCGAAATTTGACAATGCTTTTCGGCCCAATGCGGACACACCTTTAGCTACTGATGTCGGGGCCCTAAAATGTTGCTTCCAACGAATTTCAGTTTTACATTACTTCACTTGAAGAACGCTAACGATTTCGATTTCGAGATATTATGCAGGAGCCTGTTTACAATAATCATTACGTTTCAATTTTATTTATGTTTTCAACATTCGTGGTTTTTTTATTGTTTGTGGATTATATTGGATTTGAAATCCTTTCAATATCCCTTACCAACCAATTTTTACAAAGATTGATTCAAAATAACCCATTGGATTTTTAACCATGGTTGTTCAAAATGTAATATTTTGCAAATGTAATATTTTGCGAATATAATATTATGCTCACAAGCGTGGCTGTCTACAGTCAGCTTGTCTGCCGAAAAATTCTATTTTCTAAAACAAAAGGTTAATTTCACAAGAACAAAACAATTTCATCGTCTGTTTACGAAAACCAATATTTGACTTACACCGGACGTCGAATCAAAGTCGAGCAGTATTTCTATACTGCTCGACTATAACTTAAAACATGTATAAGTATGCTTCTATGTGTAAATTATACACATAGAAGCGACGACAAGATCTGTAGAATATTTTTCTGAACGTGAAGAAGTAGATCAATATCGAACAATTCGTCTTTTTTATTAAGGTTTACAAAACTGGCATACAACTCCATGTATGTACACAAGCAAATAAAAAAAAACAAGAACATACAAATACAGCAATTCGGAATGCAACCTACTACATGTGAACACAACATACAAAAATAAAAACGTACTAGACAGTTAGAACAAAACAAAAAATAAATAATAAAATTATAGAGTTACATATTTAAGAATCGATTTCATATACAATATATACAAAATCAAAATATCAAAATATGTCATCTCAATATACAAAATCTGATTAATCTAGCCTCCTTTCCTTCCTAAACAGGCCCATGAAAGGTGAGGGACAGTGATTATTGGTATCAAAAGTTTCGTTTATAAAGCTTTAAGTATGTCGGTTCAATAGTGCCAAAGTTATTTGCAATAAAAGAAAATCATTACATATTAACAAAGTCTGTCTGTCAGTTCGCGATAAACTCAAAAGTAGCGATTTTCATGCTGTTTTCACCTATGGTTAGAGTGGTTGTCGAGGAAGGTTTTAGTCGCGGGCAGCAGCTAGTATTAGATAAAAATGGAATGAGTAAGAAAAGCAGCAGAGTAGAGGCCCTCCGGCAAGCGTTATTGTTCCCAGCGGAGCGGGCGCGCGAAATTCAACTCAAAAAGTACATACCTTCACCTACAAAGTTTATTGCGCACAAATTGTATGCATTATTTATTTAATTTAAAAGCGAAGAAACCCAAGCGCGATCATACAACTCCGCGTCGGAATAAGAACGGGAAAGAATGCTAAATATAAATAAATACTTACTTGGGATGTTAGGACGGTGTTATATCGCTAGATATCATTTGGTAAACAAAAAAAAAAAAAACAAAGAGATAATAAACAATAAGCTTCCATTATCATAATTATTCTTTGCAGTAATTAAATAAATACATAACTTTAGTAGTTGGTCCTATTTTCAACCGACTTCCAAAAAAGGAGGAGGTCTTAATTCGACTGTATTTTTTTTATGTTTGTTACCTCAATAACTTTCGACCGGGTGAAACGATTTTGACGATTCTTTTTTATTTGAAATCTGGTGCTTCCCGTGTGGTCCCATTTCAATTTGGTCCAGTTCTCACAATAGCATTTGAAGACGGTTTTTTTAAAAAGAGTTACTTATCATATAAAATATACAAGCATTAATACTATGCTATTGCCTATTTTAAGCGCGTTAAACTGAAGCTTTTACTTTAGAGATTTCACGTTTGTAAATGATACGCTAATGTGCAAACGCCTTTATCTTTAAACTCAAGTGGAAACATGTAAGTATTTAGATATACCTATACTTAGTCAGACTTAAGTAACATTTCTTGTGAAATAAAAGAGCTTCATTGTGTTTCGCATTTTCGTCTGAGTATATGCATTGGGTAGGTGGGTACATAGGGATACCTATGTATATTGAAATGCGGTTTATTCCTTTTGGAACTTATCTAAAAATCTTGATATATTTAAAAATCAGCTTGAACGAGCTACATATATATGTTAAGATAATACTATTTAAAGCATATTGTCAATGTTTTTACTCGAGCGCCTTGTGGATGGACTATACGCAGCGGGCATACAGCGCCCTGCGTGTTCAGTATAATAATATTTTCAGGATGCTGTTGCGGTTACCGCGTTTTTGCAGTGCATCCACAATGTTTGCTAAGGCATCTACTGATGATTTCTATGCCATCAGACGCAAACGGATTGCCTCAATGTTACACAGAGTGCGCGCTAGCGGTAACGGCATTCTGACAGTGTTATGTGGCAAGTGCGACTGCCCCATACTATCTTTTTGGGTCAAATTAGTTATAGGGATTATTAAATAAGATAATGTGCAATAATTTTATTTTTAATGTGTATTGTACTTACTAACATAGTTTTAAGTTAATATTGTTACTAACCATGATGGATGTGTGTAATCTGAATATGAATAAATTATTATTATTATTATTATATATCATTATATTGAACCAGCATAAAACTATGTGAGTGGTAACGCCGGACATCGTTATCGCTGTGACGACGCGACGGTGACGCCCAATCCGCATTAATCCACAAAATTTTTATATTTTGAAGTTTCATTGAAATCCATTCAGTAGTTTTTGCGTGAAATATTTACTATTAAATTAACAAAAAAAAAAAAAAAACAATTAAAATAATACGAGCAAGTGGGAGGGAAGTCCACACAGTGCGCTGCCGAACATTCATCTGTTATAGGGGATAATAAGGAGGGGATAGAGCAATGGCATCCCTTAATCATTAACCGAAACCACACCATACGTGTCGTTATTTCACTGTGGCCTTGCTACTATTTCAATGTATTTACTTATCAACAAGACACGCATTATCAAAGTTGGTACCGTAGTTGGTAGGTATACCGAATGCCTATTTAACCAATTGGAGCAGGCCTGTCAGTGGTGTATTAAGTGAAATTGCCTCATTATGAACTACAATGAGTTAGTTAGCTGCACAATTGTTTCAATACAAACTCACACTTCTCTAATGAACGCTATTTATCACAGGACGGCCACCTTGGAAAAACTTTTGGAGGGAAATTCGTATCAATTTTCCTATTTCTTTTTGTGTTGTAGTAGGCAAAATACGACTTTATTGAGACTTTTAAAGGAGTACAGATTTTTTTAGTCAAAATAAATATTTGGTAAATAAATCTACGGTAAAAAAAATTAATGACGCCATTTGATACAAAAGAAAGAATTTCCGAAAACCGTTTTCAAAACCGAGAAAAAACCATTAGCGGCTTCGCACGGACTTTTTTTAGTTTATCGCGAACAGACAGACAGACGCGGTCGCTCCTTAGTCCTAAGAATGGCTAGACCGTTATTAATTAGTTTAAAACTCATCGAGAATAGGATATCGGGAAAGGTTTCTATTCATAAAAATAGCATCCCGGGCGAAGTAGGGAGCGGATTATTAGCATTTAATAAATAATTCCAACAATGAAACCAATAATTGATTGTTATGAAATTTTAATATAAATTTTGTACCTAGGTACAAAAGAAACTTAGCTACTTATATAAATTTTTGCCGACCTTAACATAAAAAAAGCCAAGTCTTTGTAATAATAAGCGTTAATCTTTGTACCAATTATCTACAAACTATACAAGTCGAGGTCGCGGGACGACACATTTAAATAAAAAAAAGTTGTTTCTGTGACTTAGGGCCTCTTTCACCAACTACAAGTAAAATGCTGAGTAGCTACTTTTCAAGTAAAGCTTATTTGCGAATAAATGTTGCGAGTATCTAGAGTCAATTTCATTGAATAATTTCTTGAGTAGGTAATGCTACTCGAAGATGGTGAAGGTGAAACTCGTAAGTCGTACGCTTTCTTACCGGTGACTTTAAATGGCGGTTAGCCTACTTGACAATATACTGGTGAAGGCAGCTTTATAATCGATTAGGGTTTTTGTTTAGTTCCAAAAATGTAAGCATGTAACATTTATGCGCCATCTATGCTATTGTTATGGTATTTATTTATATTTTGACTGAGGTTTCTATGATTAAATACCTTTTCTCAATCACAGATGTCGCTATATTAAGCTTTTATGTATGTCGCTATGGTGCCTATTTGTGCAATAGTAAATATTGTAAAAAAGAAACTAAATTTCGTGTATTCAGAAATCACATAATATAGTTTTTTTTTTTGTTTTTGTTGTTCCAAAAATGTTCTAGTTAATGTATGGTTCAATTATACAGTCGAAAGTCGAAGCATGTAATATTTGCGCCATCTATGCTATATTTATGGTACTTATTTCTTACTTGTGTCTTTTGTTTTATTAATTACGTTTTCTGACTCATAGATGTCGCTACATTAAGTATTTGAAGTGAAAACTTCTATAGCCGCGTTATACGACTTTGGGTAGGGAAAAAATGTATGGGTTCGCGTCAGCAACATGCTAATGCACGCGCAGCTAATGCACGTATGCGATCGCGCCAACACATTGCATATACTATACCCGATTGTATGTGTGTGCGTTGGACGCTCAGTTTTAAGTTTTCACTTCTGTCGCCAGTCCTCATGACTGCCTCCATTTCCTTTATGTATGTCTTGTGGAAAGAGGGTAAAACGAAGGTACCCTAAGCGCCAGTTAAGTTATTATAATATTTATCTTTCTTACAGCGTACAAATAATAAATGCTTATTATTTCTATTTATATATTTGATATAACACATTGTTTTTGATTTATGTGGTAGGAATTCGCTATGGCTATAGCAGGTGAATATGTTAGACAATGTTCAAAATTTTCTCTAAGCACGAACAAAAGAAATCCCTGGGAAGTTAAAATATTTTTAGGACAATTTTGATTTTAGTACCGAGCATTTTTTTAAAAAAACTTATATCTACTGTATTGTCTCATGTACATCAACGTTTACTAAGGTTTTAATGTGACTAATAAGTAGGTACAAAGGAGAATCAGCTTTCGGTGGACGATTTAATAACTTAATACTTAGTAAATTACAATTAATACAATTTAAAGCGAGATCGTTGTCAGTATTATTAATAGTTAATAATAAGGTGGTAAATATGAGTAACTCAATCATCTTAAAAGTGCATTGTTTATTGTAAGTGATACATTAATTAATTCAACCTACAAGTAATTAAATGTGACATTTCTCTTCATCATTTAATAAAGCAAATTTAAACCTAATTTTCTTGTTTACATAGTAACAAACTTATCAGTACAGTATTATAACTAAGTACTCGGCTTATTAATAACGAACAAACAGATCTATTTGTAATGATGAACAAGGCATGAAATTGTATCAACACAATTCTTAAACTGTCAGCACCATTATTTATACATTGTTTATTTATAAAATATACATACATGTATTTAATTTTTTCACCAACTGTTATAATGAATTGAAAATAGTTTCGAAGTGAAGGTCATTTTTGCTAGCACGATGAGGGCGAGGCAACAGCTACCATAACTTTGTAACTTTGCAAACGACTGAATAACGAGAGTTCTCGCGCGAGTACTCTCGACGAGACATGGCGAGAGCTCTCGCTGAAGAGTGTACAGCTTTTTGAGCAAAATAATATTTCTGAATATGACAAAATAATCCTGATTCATTGCATATAAATGTCGAGGCGTTTCAAGACCATCAGCTCATTGCCTAGTTGGCGAAGCGACCTGGTAACCTTGACCAGATGGTGCAGCATAAACTAGTCTACGGGATCTTACAGTAGATAGCGTAGCGTATTTGGCCTGAACACATTTCAGGGGTTTTTAAATATTTCTGATGTGGACTCATTTGCAGCCCTCAAACTACGCAGTCTTTAATCTTCTCATCTAAAAAAATCTTTTTGTGCACATTTATTTTGAAAAAAATAATTTATCTAAAAACGTAGGTATATTAAAAGTGCGTGTCTTTCAATCTTTTCTTTCTTAACTTTATTAATATAAATGTTCATGGTGTCAACACATCAAGGCGCTGCTCAGCCACTGAAATAAATAATAATTCAATATATTGTAAATCAGAGAGTATTTATTTTACTTGTACCTAATGTGATACTTAGGTAAACTTACCTCAGTCAAGTTTAAAGTTATTGCTTCGTGCGATGGGTGATTTTTGTAATACACGTCTGTAAACATTAATTAATAATTTATTAGCACGTGACAGAGCAGCTAGTGGCCAGGCAGATGAAAGTATATAAGGGACATAAGAAAGTTACTTATATACATAGACTAGCTGGTGCCTGTGACTTCGTCCGCGTTGAAAAAGAAAAAAAGTAGTCAATCCTGTGTCCTGTACGTCTAAATGTTTATCTACCAAGAGGAACATGCATGCATACATACAAATACCTACACTTATTATTAGAATTGATGATTGATGAGTTAGGGAACTTACTGAAAGCTCTATAGAGATGCATGACAGCTGAGACGAAGTCACCGAATCGGAGCATGCCGTCCTTCCTCATGTACCTGAGGACGAGCAAGGACAGAACCTTCTCGGGGACAACGAAGCCGACCTCCTGCAACGCGTCTCTTAGTCTTTCGGCTCGCAGGACTCCCATTTTCTCTCTAGCGTGTGTTTTGAACACCAACTGCCAGTACTTAAGGCTGCACATGAGGTCTTTGAAATCTGACAAAGATATTCTACCTGATGCGTTTTTCTGAACGGTCATTTTTAAGGAATTACTTGTTCAACGATCCACGGCCTCCATAACAGACTTAGTTAGTTAATTAGTTGTGAGAGGCTTCCTACACTTGATAGCTTCCAAGATAGAGCACTTGGTGTCTTAATTTCTACAATTATAATTATGAACAAATATCCTAATAGTTCATTATATTCGAGGCACTATATTTCTCAAGATGGACCAGAATACCTACGTAAGTAATTACACATAGTTACGAAATTTTATAAAAATCGGCTCAGAGTTTAGGAGTGTGACACGTAATTTTGATATATTTAACACTTGTCAGAAGCAGGCCTCATCTAATTAGCCATAGGCAATGTTCGTAAAAAGGATACATCTAAAGAGAGCACAATTTGGCGGCACGTGTCTATCGATGCGCAGCTCTTGATGTAGTCATTGGGGAGGCACGCTTCCAGCAACTCCTGGAGTTCGAAGGCGTCTATCGTCTTGTGTTCGTCCGACAGCTGGAGGAAGACCGCCTCGTACTGGATGAAGCTGTTGGCGTCCGCAGTGGCCGGAGCCTTCAGCAAAGTCGCTCTTAGCATCTGCGGCGCGTAGTCCAACACTTTCATCTTGAGACCCTTATTCGAGAATATCCTCAACGAGAAACTGGCTTCATCCCTCGGCTCAAATGTGGTCGGCACCACGAGGTACGCGGCGGCTTCCAATTGGCATCTTAAAAACAATTACGATTCACATTAATAAAGAAATAGATTGGCTTAAAACCAATTAAAATAGATTTCATTTTGTTTTTGAGTGCTCAATTATTGTATTAAAAAATACAACTTTTAAGGCGGTACAAAGTTCACCGGGTCAGCAAGTGTGTTCTAGGGTTCCAGTGTTCGATTCCCGGCTGGGTCAACTTTGGAAATGAAATGTGGAAAGTTGCCTCTGGTCTGGATCTGAAAGTAGTGGCAGGGCACACTGCGGTCGGCACTCATTCGGTCTGTCCGTCTAATATGAAAATTGTGAATTTTATAGTACAATTTTACAAGATTAACCTGGAAATATTTCAAGCAATGCACCAACAAGGTAAAGTAAAAATTAGTTGACGCACAGCTTAGGAGCCATTCGCTTATAATCCAATAGGAGATGATCGCTGTACCTGTGGCTGACTTGTCTGCTGTTGGTGTATTGCGAGTTGATGGTGCTCTTAGTCCGCTTGAACATTTCGGCCGAGGCGGTCTCCGTCAGCGCTTTGGGTAACTTGTACATGCTGAAGCCGATCACCTTCGGCTCCATGATGCTGTGCTGGTTCAACGAGATGATCACCGTGTCCGCCTCGTTCAGCACCAGCTGGACTTGAGGATTCATGTGGAAGAAATCTAAAACAGATACGAAATCTAAACAGATGAGGGTCTTTTCTTATACAACTCCTTTAGCGTCGCTTGTGTCAATAGGCTACCGAGACCTACAAACAATGTTTGAGGTTAGGATTACTTACTGACGTAATTTCTACATCCGCCCGCGGAGACGCCCCTCTTCCAAGCGCCTTGGTGCATTTTCATGTGCCACCTGTGTTTCTCCGAGAGCGAGGGCTCCGCCCTACTCGTGTCCACGTCCAGGTAAACTATTTCCAAGCGACTGAACACTCTTTGGAAGTCACTGTACATCATCCAGAAGCCGTTCGGTATACTCAACAGACGTTCTCTCTCGAACGGCGGAATCGACTTCCATCTGAAATTTCCATTAGGTACTTTGACATAGCGATTCCTTTATCCTTATGTTGCCAAAGTGAGTTTGATTATTGTTTAAATGAGTGCATTTACGTATTAACTAATCAATCGATCATCATGAAATTTTAATGAATCCGTTTGCAGGATATAGGGTACTTTTTACCTAGAACAGTACCAACTGTTTCGAGGGATCGGTAAGAAAATCATTTTTTTAATCGCTCTCGGTCTGATTGGTTTATAATATTCGTATGCCCTAGGTATTACTACTAAAACGCTTACTATTATTACTAAAACGCAATAAATATCTAGATTTACAGTGTGGTTAGCTACTCATCTGGACAGTATACCAACAACAAAGTGCATTGTAGTGCGCTGTCAAAACAGGCACGATAAGGAGAACGGAACAAGGTAGGTAATCGCAAGGATAAAAGACATATTCCCGACTCACAACAGCATACGTGCTGTTCAGTACACAGATACTTGGTCAAATCTCATTTTACATATAAAACTTTTTCTCAATTTAAAATGCTAATAATTTACCAACTCTGAGCATTTATAACTTGAAAACTGTTGACCCTTTGACGAGATCCTTGATCCAGTGGTTAAAACGCTCGCATTATCGCCATTTTTCGGGGATCCCGGGTTCGACTTCTGGCAGGACCAACTTTGGAAAAGGATTCCTCATAGTTGCTTGGCCTACGAGCGAGACATTCGTCACATTTGCTTTTCTCTACATTAGGCATTCGTTATTGGTCACGTCTATTTCTCTGGCTTAGATTTGGTAAGAAGTATGTTGGGGTAAATTGTCAGCCACTTTACCAGAGACCAATGCGAAATATCAGTGAAATTCCTGGTACTTATTTTTAATTCTACTACTTATAATATTCAGCAACTATGACGTTGCGGTGATGGTTGCCACCTACTATCAAATGCTTCGCCTGTCTGAGTAACTTTGCATAAGAAGAAATAACGACAATTACTGTCCTACAATAAATAGGAAACTTTCATAGTATTTCTTCAAGAAAGTGGCGGAGAAAAGAAAATATCTGACTTGTGATGATCCAGAACGACATGTGACAAAAGGGCGTCTCCTGGAAGCCGTGGTCTTCTCAATCGCACCAAATGTATTGGACCGTCGGCAGATTCCACCTGGAAAATAAGTACTCTTACTTTTCTCTATTCTCAAGTTGGAGAGTCCACAGAGGACCTTTTACATATTATAAAACCAAATCCCCGCCGCGTCTCAGAAACTACGATAATTTTTGTTTGTAATGATAAACTCAAAAACTAACCGATTTTGAAAATGCTTTTACCTATAGAAAGCTACTTCATCAGGATTTCTTTTGATCGAAAACACTTTTGGATCTTAAAGTGTTGGACTAAATTTACCTAAATTTCAGTAGATAATAATTAGTAACCAGAAGTAACAGCAATGAAACTGTTTCAACGTTGTGGTGGATCGTCTTACAATTACTTAATTTATTACTTTCTTACCGTTTCAGTATTATATATCCTATAGTTCATTTCCAATTCTAACCCCTTCACTTTATCTTCGGTGGCCTGAAAACAAGTTAATATTAAATTAACTTATAAAGCACACCACTGAATTAACCGCTAACATGCAACTATGCAAGAGAAGGTTTCTCTTACGTGTGGTACATGACACGCCGTCACCACACTGGTGGTGGCCAGCAGTCCCTCGATGACGTTCACGTGGGTCTGCTCGTTGATCACCATGGACTCGGTGATGCCACCGGTCAAGTCCGCGAGCCCGTCCACAAGGCTGCCGTATTTCAGCGCTTCGTACGACCCGTGCAATCTAAAACAGACATTGTCATTATTTCTCCTTTCCGTGTGTGCGTGATTCCTTCCTCCCCCTAACCGGATTCTTACTCACTTGGCATAAGCTTTTTCAAGTAGCGCCGGCCAAAGCTGCTCCGACATGCAGCTCTGAAGGAAGGCCAACTTCCCATTCACCGTTGGCAGTCGGTCATCGACCAGCACCTCCAGCCATTGACCGCACCACCAAAGACGAAACCTGGAAAAAATCAAAATCATGAGTATTATATATTGTATTTATATACTGTGAATTATAATTGTTATGTATATTATTTATGTATATATAAAATTCTTGTTATCATAGTGTTGCCCATACTCCTCCGAAACGACTTAATCGATTTTCTAACCGACCCTTTTTCCTTGCGGTCCAGTGTATTTTTTATACCGCTAAGTGATAAAATGATAAACCCACCCCAATTATTTTTATTGGGCAAAACAACGTTTGCAGAGTCAACTAGTAGTTCTTTATCTTTTAATAATTATGTGACCTATGGACTCCAAAACCGCTAAACCGATTTTGATGAAACTTTCAGACAATCTTTAGATTAGTCCAGCGGGTATTTCTGTGAAATTTGGTAGCGATCGGGTGACGCTGGGAGCGTAATTTATAGAAATGCAGATATTTGTGAAGTGAAAACTTGGAAACGTTAGATGGCGCTGTGATTAATGTTTAAGAACTAAATCGTTAGATGGCCCTGCACGAAGAAATTAACTCAACATTATATAAATTAAAGTGCTTGTTCCACATTAGATGGCGCTGTGGTTTTAATAAAATTTTTTTTATAAAAAATAGTTCCAAAAAGTAAAAACATATTTCTTAAGAACCCAAAAACATTGTTCACAAGTTTTTTTTTTTCATGAAATATTTTGTTTTTTCTCCAAGTACAAGAAATTTTGGTCGAATTGGAACCACGGACGAATGTGAACATGTACTAGACACTAGACATGCAGCGACTGAGTTCCTCTGTTGCTTTTGGATTACAAAGCAATGGTTTCATTAAAATAGGTAATACTAGAAATCAAAAATCAAAATCAAAATATTTATTTATCAATTAGGTTTCTACAAGAAACTTTTGATCGACATTATAAATTTAAATTTACCAAGGTTTCGGAAAAAAGCCAAGCTGACGATCCTGAGGAGAAACCCCGAAAGAAACTCAGGATACTATTCTTTTTGTCATCATTAAAATGCAAAATAGTACAATACACTTACTTAATATTAACAAACTTAAAGTATATATATACAATTATAGTTTTACAATACAAAACATAGTACGAACTCCGAATAGCTTAAATCCAGGCTACTTTGTCGCTTAAATAATCAGTGATTTTATAATAGCCTTTCGAGAGGAGTTTAGTTTTAATGACACATTTAAATTTATTTATAGATAAGGCTCTGATTATTTGAGGCAGTTTATTATAAAACCGGACACTTTAACCCATAAAAGAATTATTTATCTTGTGTAGTCGTATTTTATGAAGATTTAAATCACTTTTGGACCTAGTATTGATATTGTGTACATCACATTTTTTATTAAATTGACTAATATTTTTATGCACATAAATTAAATTTTCATAAATATATAGACATGCAACAGTCAAAATCTTTATTTCTTTGAACTTTTCTCTGAGGGAAGACTGCGGATCTAGTTGATAGATGGCTCTAATGGCCCTTTTTTGTAAAATAAAAATAGTATTTATGTCCGCAGCGCTATCCCAAAGAAGAATCCCATAACACATTATACTGTGGAAATAACTAAAATAGACAGTACTAGCTGTATCTACGTCTGTTAGGCGTCTAATCTGCTTAACTGCATAAGCCGCAGAGCTAAGCCTTTTACTTAGTTTCTCAATATGTGGACCCCATTGTAATTTAGAATCTATGGTAATACCTAAAAATACGGTCGATTCCACGGGTTCCAATTTTTCACTACCCAAAATCACATTCGTTCCAATATTTTTAACATTAACTGTTAAACTGAATTGAACAAGTTTAGTTTTGGTGGCATTTAAAAGCAGATTATTTACACTAAACCAATGTACTATGTTAGAAAGTGCATAATTTACCTCATTATCCACCTCCATTCAACGCCCTTTTATAAGTATGTAAAGAACATTACCTGAACACCCCTGTATAAGGTGCATCCATTTTCTGATCAGCTGGTACCACCCTGTAGAACAACCCCTTGCTCAGGTAGAGCATCCCGAGACACGAAACCAGCCACTTGTCCCCTGAAACCAGGAGCATTAGTATTGCAAACATAACTCTTACATAATGTAAGAAAGAAGTGAAGGCATCCCAGAAATGGAAATAGAAAAAGGTCACATCATCAGATCGCTATACATCTGGCAAAAACAAGAGGGGGCTTATGTCTTTCAACAAATTTCGGAAAATCCAACAAACTTTTTTTCTTATATTTTATTAATTAGACAGACAGACAGATACAGCCCGTTTTCGGGCGTTAAGAATGAGAAAAATCGGTCGTGCCATTCTCATCAAGCATCAATAGGTATGTGGCTCAGTTGTATTTGTATAAGGCATAAAAGTAAATGAAGACATGATAATGTGTCGATCTCTAGTTTGTGAGCAAAAAAGGAATAGATTGTATTGCGCAAGCGTTTGTTAAAGAGTTGTTCCCACGGCCGCACGGCCCACTTGTGATATACTCTATGGCTCTATGGCGCCTTGCTCGTCGCCACTCGTCGGCACTCGTCGCCACTCGTCGCCACTCGTCGCCACTCGTCGCATACTGACGAACTGACGAAGATGCGGCTCCGTTGGAAAACGCAAAGTACCGTTCGAGTTACGCTCCGTCTAACTTCTGCTAACTTATTAGCTCAATCAGAGATAAACATTTTACACGACAATTCGTACACCGTTTTTAATTCTGTTTATGTACATATTTCAAAATTACGATTGCTTATTCTATAATTATATAGCTACTAATATTATAAAGAGTATTTGAATGAACTCAAATACTACTTTTTCCATTTACATCGCGCTACGACTTTTCTAACGAGCCGAAAAAAAGTATAAAAAATGAAAAGACGCTAAGCAAACGCTCAGCATATTTCGTTATTAGTTTTAGAACTACAAACTTAAATGTTAGCGTTCTTAAATATCTAAGAAGCGGTTTACACCTTATGGTGAAATTTCTTTCGCTGTGCTTTTGATCAATACATAAGTAATACATTCGCTTCGTAGGAACAGATTTATTTTGTACTTCCTTAGTTATCTGTAGCAATTCTTAATTGAGTCGCCTTACTCCTAAATCAATTGGTACATACCCAGGCTGCCGGGCACCACGTCGAATGAGTCATTGTTGTCGTATACGAATGTCGGATTGCGGTATATTTCCTGAAAGCAAATTAAAACCAACGTTAGAGAAATGACGTCACTGCCATCGTTTTAATAAAAATAAATTTAATAAGAAAGAAGTGGTGGGCGAATTTGATAGTGCAGCCGGCCAGTGGTCGACCTTGTGTTCCTAACAAGCATGACCGTCTATAAAAATATTGAACCATCACCGCCACTTTGAATAATAAAGAGATTTGCTCTGAGATCTCGCTTTTCGCGGGTCTGTTTCTTTGTAAATGGATAAAATCAAAAACTTTGTAATCGATTTTAATTAATCTTTCTGGGTACATTTTATTTTTAATTTAAACAAAAATACTTTTACGTTTTTTTATAAAATTATATCTTATATTTCATAAAGATACGAGGACGAAGTCGCATGCAACAGCCAGTGATTTATATAAATATTTTCATATTGACATTTTTATGTAGGTACACGACCTAGGTAAGATATCAAATAAAAATAGTTATTAAACATAGCCTGCATCTAGGTATTAAGGTACATAGAGCAATGTTAATAGAACCCACCACAAAATAGCCTTATTCTAAATATTAACACAAAACAGCTTATTTTCAATTCTCTTCTCATAACGATGAGTTTAAAACAAAAACCAGTATATGCTGACCCCGCATTAGTAAGCAGTCACTATAGTAGCGGAAAGTCATCTTACACTGACGAAACACTTAAACACATTTACTTTAATAAAGTAAAATCACATCAAACTTAATAGTATAAGGTATAGTTTTCTCAAATCTATTTTATTTTGAAGATATTTTCACTTGATAACCACTTTCCAACAGGTTAATTTACGCTACGAATTTATTTATTTATTTATTACAAAGCCCCAAACGAGGCAGGCATCTAACTATAAAATACAGTTCAAAGTAATGAGCTCAAGGCAGATGCAGCCGCAATAATATTCTTATAAATGGTGAAATCTATCCGTCGCTTATTATTAATTCGAGACTTGATCAAACGTTTGCAAGTTTTCAAATTGATTGGACTTAGTCAGACGGTGGCTTACGTTGACAAGTGATAGCGGTAGCTTATTTCTTTGAGTTTTGTACTAATAATTATACTCAAATAGTATAGTAATACCGACTACAATAGTATAAGCGGGAGATTAACAAGTCGTATTTGGAAATTACCCATTTCAATTTTATTAGACACGTAAAGACACGGCCATTCGAACATTTAACATTTGCTTCGAGCGCATTTGGTACACAAAAAACTAACGCCATCTATTAGAACTTTTAGATTCTACTTCCTTTACTTCTACAGCTCTGGTACATGGGCCGGTCTCTGTGTCTCGGTGACTAAGCTGTCATTGGTGTCACTTTCCGATTTTGACACCGGCGCGTCGGAGTAATATAATATGTCAATGTTAGACATACTTACGCACAACCCTTTCGATTAGTAACAACCGTATCAAAATCTTGAAATGTATGAATCTTGGAACTTGAAGTATTATTTCTTAGTTTTAGCTTTTAAGGGCCGCATTCAGCATTCTATTAAACGCTATACGGATGTAATAACTATGACTCCTGCGAACGCCTACGCCACAAGCCAAACATCTATACTAACAGAACGCTATATAAATACTTGGAAGGTGAAAGCGACATTTTTATTATGCCAGAAGCTTTTATTTATGCTTATAAAAATATGTTATAGATAGAGTCTCTACTCTATAACATTGCAATAAGAGAAACATGAATACCGCATACATTATGCGGGGAGTTAAATTTTTTGCTTTTTCATAATGATTCCAAATTAAATTTTATTATTATAATTAAGTATATATTTTTTTGCAAAGCGGTGTTGGTACTAATCTATATTCTATACTATATAATTTACTAGCTGGTGTCCGCGACTTCGTCCGCGTTGAAAAATAAAAAAAATGTAAGCAATATAACGCTTAACCTATTGTTGCTATAAACACTTTGGCCAGGCGTTAGTTTTTTATTTTATTTTATTTTATTTTAGATTATCCCTTTGCGGACAATTTTTTTTTTCTGGATGAAAGGTACCTTTCTTGTAAGGACAACTTGTATGAAAAATTTCATGATGATCGGTTGAGTAGTTAAGGCGTGAAAAGGTAACAGACATACAAACAGACAACTTCCATAGTATTTCTAGGGTGAAGTGAAGTTCAGTCATTAATATCCCCATATACTCGTATACCAACGCGCCCAGAGAAGTTTTCACTTCAAGACGGGTTAAACATTAAAACCTGACTTACCTTAGCGCGTTTCCACACGAAGTGGAAAGGTGGTGTCTGATGGTAGAAGACGGAAGACTGCGTCGCCGGGAAGTCGGGGTCTTCCCACAGCTCGCGCCGCTGCAGACAAGTGGCCTTGATGCGCTCGTAATCAGTCATACTGTAACCAAACACTCAAAATGGAACCACCTCCTTGCTCTTCCTTTTCATCATAAGCAAATGCAGTTTCTTTAATATTTCAATGATCAGCGGAAGTAGGTATAATGTATAATAGTGTGCGACCCACTTTGTTTAACTCTCCCCGCACGGAAATCTGTGGCAATGTTTTATTGATCGATTGCTCAAAGTCACGAGCGACAAGCGATTTCAAATGTGGACAGATTATTCGCTCAATATGCGTCTGCGCCTGCGTCTAAATGTACGTACCAAGTTGATTATTTATATTATTATTAGTATTGATATAGATTAATTATGACATTGTCCTAGGCCACCTACCTTCAAGTAAGCCATCAACCTGTCTGACTATATTAACATTAAAAAAGTATGAATTTTATGAGTAGTGGATAAGCTTCTACCTTAGACTCAACTGCCATTAGAAATGCTGACCAGTACCGGATACAAATGCAGATGTTTCTTACGCGCTGATATTGTAACTACTTATAGAAACGAAATATTTTAATAACTTCAAAGCAAAGAGCATTAAAGGACAATCAGCTACCTTGAAGTAATTAAAATATTATTTTCCACTTGCTAGTTTAAGTTTGTACGTGTGTCGGTTTTATTTTTGTATAAAATGAATTTTATTTGTAAATTTTTAGTGAGAAGTAAGTGTTTATTTGATTAATGTTTATTCATAATTCGCGAAATAATCGCGTAACAAATATACTTGGTGATAAAATTTATATTGGTGGTCCCAAAAAACTTATTTATTACACAGTGGTCAAGATTACGAGTGTGAACAGTTTATCATCAGTTTTTTTGTCTCATTTTAACGGTACTTTTATGGCAGACAAATAATATAATTATTATTATTTACTTAATATTTAATGTTCAAATAGAAAAATTATTGGTCACTATGGAGAAGTCTGAAACTGTACAGAACTACATTCACAGATTTCTGTTATACTGGCCCTATCCACATTTGAAATGAATCTTTCTTAAGATTTTCCCCCTCGTAATATAAAACAAAAAAAAATGTATTAAATTTTGGTACAAGGTGTACCAAATTAAACAGAAAAATAATTAATATTAAGTTTTTATACCAAAAATAATAATGTTCATAGTTATTTAACTAAGAAATCTACCAATTTATTTCTTAGAACTTACTTGTCATAATTTATGACAATTATAACAAATTTTGTTGAGCTTTTTATGCAGAGCAAGCTGTTAAATAGCTAGTAGTAAGTAAAGGAAAGGCAGGCCGCTGCATATGTATGTATATGATATGTATGCAGTGCAGTTCCCAAATGAAACTACTTCACTCCACATCCACAACGTTGAGTATATTATAACAATGTAGGTGGTTATAGGTTTATAGTGAAAGTATAAACGAGTCTCGCCCACTTGTTTTTCAATTGCGAACGCAAATTCCGATATTAAAATATTATTTTAATCTGTTGACAGTTGCAACATAAAAAGATCCCAAGCGACATGTAAAAGTAGGAGATTGACCAACCGGTTCGCAGCACACTTTGCAATTAACCATTGAAAAAAATAACAACATCACAGACACATTGACGCAATGGGGTGGCCATCGGCTACCTTCGGGTAACCGTAGCTAACTTAGGCTATTTGAGATTGAGATCGACTAACCTTAACGCGACAGTAGCATTTTAAATAAACACTATAACAAGGGGGGCGCAGGCGTGCGCATGCGCAAGGCTTTCGCGGACGTCGACGCGATACTAGAATCTGGTTGGTTTCTTTCTCGTCTCGGCACTCGGCATCGGCACGGCTGACCTCCTCCCCACTCGTGGTCGTGAGTCGTCACAAGAACGACAATGTTCTTGTGAACACTATACCAAACTCTTATTTATGCGTGAAAAACGTGCGCTCTATAATTAATCCTAATGTTCAACGCTCTATAATTCAACGCACTATCGCGCGTCTTCTCCTCCCCTTATCATATTTATAATATAAAAAAAAATCAAATTTAACCGACTCACTTTCCTTACTTTCAAAACTATGAGCCTACATTAAAAATAAAATTACCCGGTGTTCTAAAGAAACATGAAATACTAGCTGGTGCCCGCGACTTCCACTTCTAGCTTTAATATTTACATCGAAAATTTGATAATGGTTTATAATAGGCATCTTCTGTTAAATAATTAAGTAGGTAGTCAACTACTATACTACAGTGAATTGCGTTTCAACAATATAAATATAATATTATGTGATTATGAGGCACATTTATTATGATTTTGCAGCGCCATCTAGCGATTTAGTCCTACAACTTCAACTACAGCGCCATCTTACGTTGAAGAATTGCATTTCAACAATAACATTAACGACCTCGTTGGATTGGATTAGTAAACCTACGATGGTCGGCAGTAGTAGGTGCAGTTCCTAATTTTAGTTAAGACGTTTGTAAATATAGTCAGCTTAATAACTGCTCGGGTTTGTTCGGTAGGCACCTGGTTTGCAGACCTCCCTCACTTGTGTTGTGGGTGACAGGGATGACAGGGATCGGTGGATCTGTCCCACCAATCGGATTGTTTGTTAGGCACCACCCATACCACCCGTACCACCCGTACCACCCGTACCCTCCGAGAGGGCGCCGTCAGCCTTTTTCAACCGACTTCCAAAAAAGGAGGAGGTTTTTAATGTTTGTTACCTCATAACTTTCGACTGGGTGAAATGATTTTGATAGTTCTCTTTTTATATGAAAGCCGGTGCTCAAATGAGCTGCTCAGCTGCTCCCCGTTCAATTTGGTCCAGTTCTGCATTGGCATCTATGAGAAAAGACCATGAGACAGTTTTAAGTCGGTTTATTTCTTGTTAAAAAGAGTTATTATTGGAAGTCGGTTGATAACTTGATTTTTGAAGCTGAAAAATAATCTTCTAATACCATATAAAATTCTCGTGTCACTGTGTTAGTTGCCATACTCCTCCGAAACGGCTTAACCGATTTTGATGAAATTTTATATGTACACTTGGTAGATCTGAGGATAGGTTTTTATGTATTTTTTTAACGCGGGCGAACTCGCGGGCAGCAGTTAGTTATTTTATAATAAACATAGGCTGTGTATTAAGAAAAAAACACAATGTAGCGAGTGTTACGCAAACCATTGACGATACATGAAAAAGTTCTTCTTCTTTGCCTGGCCCTTTCCACTTTTATTTGGGTTCGGCCCTCCGTATCAGTATCTTCAGGCGGCTCGGTCCCGGGTCGTCTCTTTGCTTATTGGGCTTCCTTCAGGTTCCTATTTACGACGAAACATGAAAATATAAAGCACAAATTTATACTTAGTTATTTATCTATTATTTTTTAAGTATTACGAGCGCCTCTTTCACAAACGTCAAGTAGGCCAAACTGTCATTTAAAGTCACCAGTAATAATGGACCGGGAAATAAGGAGCTGATATACCTTTGCTTGTACGGTAAACGTCCCAAACATTAAATAGAAAAATAATAAAAATTCGGCTATCGAATGATGCAGTAAACCGAGTGCATAATTCAATAAAAGAGAAAATGATTTCTAAAATAGGCGCTTCACGTCTTAAATGAGTACCTACCGACACGGGGGACCTGCGGCGCGTCCCAATGACCTGACCCAAAGCACTCACGGCCTGAATAGCACTGTTTTCGAGTTCCGGTCGGGGGATTACAGTCAAAATTTTCGCTTTTTCATATAATAACTTCATAAAAGTTATTATAAAATTACCTACGCGATAGGATTCAAACTCGTGAGAGTGTTGATTAAAAGACGGATAGCTTACAATGTATTGAAAATTATTAAAAGCCTCCGCAACTTATTTAAACGTACTTTAAAGAGTCAAATTCGTAAGTGTCGATTTGAACTTTAGGTAGGTTATAATGTATTATTAAAAATGAGAAGATCACTTTGCTTAACGTGGTCGAACCAGGCGGAAGTAAGTGATTTAGATATTTAATTTAATTTAGTGTGTTTATTCATTTGTGTACTTTATTACCAGTGTTTTAATATGTAGTATAAAGCCATATTGTGTAATGTTCGCTGCGGCGGTCTAAAAACAGAGCTTTAGACTAGAACCGATAAAACAAACGTTATTGTTGCTTATCAGTATCAGTATCAGAAATCAGAACAAGTTGAGAGGACACTTGGAATTAGAATTAGAGTAGAATTAGAGTGTAGTGTAGTGGGTCTGGGCTTATAGGGCTACCACACCATACAATTTGAACGTATCCAATTTAGGAAATCGAAAGGTGTGATCGCAGTTAGAACAGATTGGATTCAATTGAGAGTTTATCCATTTTCAACTCTATATCTTCGACTTAGAAATCAATTTAGCGTAGTGTGATCACGAGCTCTCTACTTAAATTCCTAAATAGGAAACGTTCAAATTGTATGGTGTGATTGCCGTTTTAGGGGAATCTTAGTTCTTGAATTTGATTTGTCTTATCACCGAGAAAATTACTTTTATGTAGTTTTTAGGGACACTTGCTAAGCTTAATAACACTACTCGATAACAGATGGCGTTTGGACCGGATACCCAGAAATCGATCTGTCAGGGTCATATTTTCGCGAAAATTAGTTTTAATATTTTGAATTGTGGTTTAAAGTAGGTATTCTTTAATTTTTTTCTATAATGTTCAATAGAATTTCTTTCTAACATTTAAAAAATTTTAAACCTCATTAGCAAAAGCGAAGATCGTTCGCCCGGTCCGAACTTTTTTACTTTTTTTTTCCGAACGATCCTAACGAAGGAAAAAATACAAAGATAGACAATATTCGATGAAAACCGAAT
This sequence comes from Synanthedon vespiformis, assembly GCA_918317495.1. Lineage (NCBI taxonomy): Eukaryota > Metazoa > Arthropoda > Insecta > Lepidoptera > Sesiidae > Synanthedon > Synanthedon vespiformis. Next base: position 10,878 of record OU906947.1, on the reverse strand, counting down.
TATGAAAATAGAGTAAAACCAATTAATGTAGTTTTTATAATTTCTGTAATGGTTATAAGTCTTGGTCTATAAACAGGAAATCTTGGTCGAGTTTTTCAAGTTAAGCTTTTCTAGGCTTTCCCCACATAATATCCAAAATTTAGCATTCCCGGTTCACTTTCTTTTCCAAATGTATATTTTTCCTGGACTATTAAGATATTAACGTTTTCTTTCATGTTGATTTTTTGTTTAGTTTAATAGAAGCTACTTTTGTTTATAAGTTCTAAATAACCAGCCAAAAATGGTGCTGTAATTATGAGTCTTTTTAAAAAAAAAGGTAATTAGCTGATTATTTTATTTGAGAGGAAAATCACTGAATTTGATGACGTTATTGGAACCATAACGTCATCAAATTCAGTGAGAAAACGTACGTAAATGTAAATTTCTCGACAACCCGAGAAGACCCGAGAAATTGAAAAGCTCGAGAAATCATGAACGCTAATTACACCTCAAAAATTATCCTGTCTCTATTAAAATAAAAACACGACTAATGTCGAACACAAAAACAACTATCTATGGCCCAGCGACTTTGCGAGATCAGGGGGCAAGCGGACGTAGCCACACCGTTTTTTTATTTTTTTAAGTGTCAAGGTCCCTCTTTTTTTAAAGCTGGCGCGAAAATTTCAAAAGGGTTGTAACGAGGGCGCCCAGAAGCATCAATGAGCTCCAGTACGTCAAAGCAAATAAGCCAAGAAAGAGACTGGCGACGGTCGCCAGGCAAGTCCCCACCAAGATAAGTTGCTTTGGATTACGCTAGTGTAAGGTCAATACAGAATAGGTTGCCTAAGGTTTTTTTTTTTTGGTTAGGTTAAAATGGGTTTGGGTTAGGTTAGGTTAGGTTAGGTTAGGTTAGGTTAGGTTAGGTTAGGTTAGGTTAGGTTAGGTTAGGTTAGGTTAGGTTAGGTTAGGTTAGGTTAGGTTAGGTTAGGTTAGGTTAGGTTAGGTTAGGTTAGGTTAGGTTAGGTTAGGTTAGGTTAGGTTAGGTTAGGTTAGGTTAGGTTAGGTTAGGTTAGGTTAGGTTAGGTTAGGTTAGGTTAGGTTAGGTTAGGTTAGGTTAGGTTAGGTTAGGTTAGGTTAGGTTAGGTTAGGTTAGGTTAGGTTAGGTTAGGTTAGGTTAGGTTAGGTTAGGTTAGGTTAGGTTAGGTTAGGTTAGGTTAGGTTAGGTTAGGTTAGGTTAGGTTAGGTTAGGTTAGGTTAGGTTAGGTTAGGTTAGGTTAGGTTAGGTTAGGTTAGGTTAGGTTAGGTTAGGTTAGGTTAGGTTAGGTTAGGTTAGGTTAGGTTAGGTTAGGTTAGGTTAGGTTAGGTTAGGTTAGGTTAGGTTAGGTTAGGTTAGGTTAGGTTAGGTTAGGTTAGGTTAGGTTAGGTTAGGTTAGGTTAGGTTAGGTTAGGTTAGGTTAGGTTAGGTTAGGTTAGGTTAGGTTAGGTTCCCCCCTAGGTGGGCCATGACCTTGTCGTGGTGGGGGGGCTTACCCTCAACAATCCGATGGGGTCGCGGGGGGCCGGTGGTTCTCACCGGCCTTTCCTCGTCCCATGGGATTGTTGTTGGGGACCAACAAGGCCCACGCCCGTGTGCTCCGAGCGGGCTCCGTTCAGCGGAGCTCGTCGCGGAGCGCACTTTGGTGAGATCACCCCGGCGGCTGGGGCGGGACATGTAGCCCTCCATGCATGTTCTCGCCAGCTGTCGTCGGGGTGGTTTGGTGGAGTTCAGGGGAACAGGGAGGCCTGGGGGGGTGGCCCCTGGTCCCCTGCTCGTTGTGGAGGCCACCCCGGCGGTTGGGGCAGAACTTGTAGCCCTCCATGCAAGTTCTCGCCAGCTGTCGTCGGGGTGTTTTGGTGGAGTTCAGGGGAACAGGGAGGCCTGGGGGGGTGGCCCCTGGTCCCCTGCTCGGAGATGGCTGGGCAGGAGAGGGCGGGTATCAGCCCGTCTTCAAATGCCCTCGGGGACCTGCGCACACGGCGGGCTGGCTGTGTGTGCCTGCACGGGTCCCCTCCATCTGGGGATTGCTCGGGTGTCTCCGGGCAATCCCCCTCGTTGGCGTCAGCCTAGCCAGAAATGGCTAGGCCGCCCGAGGAGGGTGGGTCGGAGCAGTTGCCTCGGCAGAGCCCGTCCACCCCCCACTCAAAGGGCAAGGAGACACCGGGGAGTTTTAGTGGGTAGGGGCCAGTTCTGCCTGCACGTGCGCACGCGGAGTATACTGGTCGAGTCCCACATACCCTTACCGCCTAGCCAGCGGTAGGGGATCAATAAGACGATTTCTCCTCGACAAAAAAAAAAAAAAAAAAAAAAAAAAGGTTAGGTTAGGTTAGGTTAGGTTAGGTTAGGTTAGGTTAGGTTAGGTTAGGTTAGGTTAGGTTAGGTTAGGTTAGGTTAGGTTAGGTTAGGTTAGGTTAGGTTAGGTTAGGTTAGGTTAGGTTAGGTTAGGTTAGGTTAGGTTAGGTTAGGTTAGGTTAGGTTAGGTTAGGTTAGGTTAGGTTAGGTTAGGTTAGGTTAGGTTAGGTTAGGTTAGGTTAGGTTAGGTTAGGTTAGGTTAGGTTAGGTTAGGTTAGGTTAGGTTAGGTTAGGTTAGGTTAGGTTAGGTTAGGTTAGGTTAGGTTAGGTTAGGTTAGGTTAGGTTAGGTTAGGTTAGGTTAGGTTAGGTTAGGTTAGGTTAGGTTAGGTTAGGTTAGGTTAGGTTAGGTTAGGTTAGGTTAGGTTAGGTTAGGTTAGGTTAGGTTAGGTTAGGTTAGGTTAGGTTAGGTTAGGTTAGGTTAGGTTAGGTTAGGTTAGGTTAGGTTAGGTTAGGTTAGGTTAGGTTAGGTTAGGTTAGGTTAGGTTAGGTTAGGTTAGGTTAGGTTAGGTTAGGTTAGGTTAGGTTAGGTTAGGTTAGGTTAGGTTAGGTTAGGTTAGGTTAGGTTAGGTTAGGTTAGGTTAGGTTAGGTTAGGTTAGGTTAGGTTAGGTTAGGTTAGGTTAGGTTAGGTTAGGTTAGGTTAGGTTAGGTTAGGTTAGGTTAGGTTAGGTTAGGTTAGGTTAGGTTAGGTTAGGTTAGGTTAGGTTAGGTTAGGTTAGGTTAGGTTAGGTTAGGTTAGGTTAGGTTAGGTTAGGTTAGGTTAGGTTAGGTTAGGTTAGGTTAGGTTAGGTTAGGTTAGGTTAGGTTAGGTTAGGTTAGGTTAGGTTAGGTTAGGATAGGTTAGGTTAGGTTAGGTTAGGTTAGGTTAGGTTAGGTTAGGTTAGGTTAGGTTAGGTTATGTTAGGTTAGGTTAGGTTAGGTTAGGTTAGGTTAGGTTAGGTTAGGTTAGGTTAGGTTAGGTTAGGTTAGGTTAGGTTAGGTTAGGTTAGGTTAGGTTAGGTTAGGTTAGGTTAGGTTAGGTTAGGTTAGGTTAGGTTAGGTTAGGTTAGGTTAGGTTAGGTTAGGTTAGGTTAGGTTAGGTTAGGTTAGGTTAGGTTAGGTTAGGTTAGGTTAGGTTAGGTTAGGTTAGGTTAGGTTAGGTTAGGTTAGGTTAGGTTAGGTTAGGTTAGGTTAGGTTAGGTTAGGTTAGGTTAGGTTAGGTTAGGTTAGGTTAGGTTAGGTTAGGTTAGGTTAGGTTAGGTTAGGTTAGGTTAGGTTAGGTTAGGTTAGGTTAGGTTAGGTTAGGTTAGGTTAGGTTAGGTTAGGTTAGGTTAGGTTAGGTTAGGTTAGGTTAGGTTAGGTTAGGTTAGGTTAGGTTAGGTTAGGTTAGGTTAGGTTAGGTTAGGTTAGGTTAGGTTAGGTTAGGTTAGGTTAGGTTAGGTTAGGTTAGGTTAGGTTAGGTTAGGTTAGGTTAGGTTAGGTTAGGTTAGGTTAGGTTAGGTTAGGTTAGGTTAGGTTAGGTTAGGTTAGGTTAGGTTAGGTTAGGTTAGGTTAGGTTAGGTTAGGTTAGGTTAGGTTAGGTTAGGTTAGGTTAGGTTAGGTTAGGTTAGGTTAGGTTAGGTTAGGTTAGGTTAGGTTAGGTTAGGTTAGGTTAGGTTAGGTTAGGTTAGGTTAGGTTAGGTTAGGTTAGGTTAGGTTAGGTTAGGTTAGGTTAGGTTAGGTTAGGTTAGGTTAGGTTAGGTTAGGTTAGGTTAGGTTAGGTTAGGTTAGGTTAGGTTAGGTTAGGTTAGGTTAGGTTAGGTTAGGTTAGGTTAGGTTAGGTTAGGTTAGGTTAGGTTAGGTTAGGTTAGGTTAGGTTAGGATAGGTTAGGTTAGGTTAGGTTAGGTTAGGTTAGGTTAGGTTAGGTTAGGTTAGGTTAGGTTAGGTTAGGTTAGGTTAGGTTAGGTTAGGTTAGGTTAGGTTAGGTTAGGTTAGGTTAGGTTAGGTTAGGTTAGGTTAGGTTAGGTTAGGTTAGGTTAGGTTAGGTTAGGTTAGGTTAGGTTAGGTTAGGTTAGGTTAGGTTAGGTTAGGTTAGGTTAGGTTAGGTTAGGTTAGGTTAGGTTAGGTTAGGTTAGGTTAGGTTAGGTTAGGTTAGGTTAGGTTAGGTTAGGTTAGGTTAGGTTAGGTTAGGTTAGGTTAGGTTAGGTTAGGTTAGGTTAGGTTAGGTTAGGTTAGGTTAGGTTAGGTTAGGTTAGGTTAGGTTAGGTTAGGTTAGGTTAGGTTAGGTTAGGTTAGGTTAGGTTAGGTTAGGTTAGGTTAGGTTAGGTTAGGTTAGGTTAGGTTAGGTTAGGTTAGGTTAGGTTAGGTTAGGTTAGGTTAGGTTAGGTTAGGTTAGGTTAGGTTAGGTTAGGTTAGGTTAGGTTAGGTTAGGTTAGGTTAGGTTAGGTTAGGTTAGGTTAGGTTAGGTTAGGTTAGGTTAGGTTAGGTTAGGTTAGGTTAGGTTAGGTTAGGTTAGGTTAGGTTAGGTTAGGTTAGGTTAGGTTAGGTTAGGTTAGGTTAGGTTAGGTTAGGTTAGGTTAGGTTAGGTTAGGTTAGGTTAGGTTAGGTTAGGTTAGGTTAGGTTAGGTTAGGTTAGGTTAGGTTAGGTTAGGTTAGGTTAGGTTAGGTTAGGTTAGGTTAGGTTAGGTTAGGTTAGGTTAGGTTAGGTTAGGTTAGGTTAGGTTAGGTTAGGTTAGGTTAGGTTAGGTTAGGTTAGGTTAGGTTAGGTTAGGTTAGGTTAGGTTAGGTTAGGTTAGGTTAGGTTAGGTTAGGTTAGGTTAGGTTAGGTTAGGTTAGGTTAGGTTAGGTTAGGTTAGGTTAGGTTAGGTTAGGTTAGGTTAGGTTAGGTTAGGTTAGGTTAGGTTAGGTTAGGTTAGGTTAGGTTAGGTTAGGTTAGGTTAGGTTAGGTTAGGTTAGGTTAGGTTAGGTTAGGTTAGGTTAGGTTAGGTTAGGTTAGGTTAGGTTAGGTTAGGTTAGGTTAGGTTAGGTTAGGTTAGGTTAGGTTAGGTTAGGTTAGGTTAGGTTAGGTTAGGTTAGGTTAGGTTAGGTTAGGTTAGGTTAGGTTAGGTTAGGTTAGGTTAGGTTAGGTTAGGTTAGGTTAGGTTAGGTTAGGTTAGGTTAGGTTAGGTTAGGTTAGGTTAGGTTAGGTTAGGTTAGGTTAGGTTAGGTTAGGTTAGGTTAGGTTAGGTTAGGTTAGGTTAGGTTAGGTTAGGTTAGGTTAGGTTAGGTTAGGTTAGGTTAGGTTAGGTTAGGTTAGGTTAGGTTAGGTTAGGTTAGGTTAGGTTAGGTTAGGTTAGGTTAGGTTAGGTTAGGTTAGGTTAGGTTAGGTTAGGTTAGGTTAGGTTAGGTTAGGTTAGGTTAGGTTAGGTTAGGTTAGGTTAGGTTAGGTTAGGTTAGGTTAGGTTAGGTTAGGTTAGGTTAGGTTAGGTTAGGTTAGGTTAGGTTAGGTTAGGTTAGGTTAGGTTAGGTTAGGTTAGGTTAGGTTAGGTTAGGTTAGGTTAGGTTAGGTTAGGTTAGGTTAGGTTAGGTTAGGTTAGGTTAGGTTAGGTTAGGTTAGGTTAGGTTAGGTTAGGTTAGGTTAGGTTAGGTTAGGTTAGGTTAGGTTAGGTTAGGTTAGGTTAGGTTAGGTTAGGTTAGGTTAGGTTAGGTTAGGTTAGGTTAGGTTAGGTTAGGTTAGGTTAGGTTAGGTTAGGTTAGGTTAGGTTAGGTTAGGTTAGGTTAGGTTAGGTTAGGTTAGGTTAGGTTAGGTTAGGTTAGGTTAGGTTAGGTTAGGTTAGGTTAGGTTAGGTTAGGTTAGGTTAGGTTAGGTTAGGTTAGGTTAGGTTAGGTTAGGTTAGGTTAGGTTAGGTTAGGTTAGGTTAGGTTAGGTTAGGTTAGGTTAGGTTAGGTTAGGTTAGGTTAGGTTAGGTTAGGTTAGGTTAGGTTAGGTTAGGTTAGGTTAGGTTAGGTTAGGTTAGGTTAGGTTAGGTTAGGTTAGGTTAGGTTAGGTTAGGTTAGGTTAGGTTAGGTTAGGTTAGGTTAGGTTAGGTTAGGTTAGGTTAGGTTAGGTTAGGTTAGGTTAGGTTAGGTTAGGTTAGGTTAGGTTAGGTTAGGTTAGGTTAGGTTAGGTTAGGTTAGGTTAGGTTAGGTTAGGTTAGGTTAGGTTAGGTTAGGTTAGGTTAGGTTAGGTTAGGTTAGGTTAGGTTAGGTTAGGTTAGGTTAGGTTAGGTTAGGTTAGGTTAGGTTAGGTTAGGTTAGGTTAGGTTAGGTTAGGTTAGGTTAGGTTAGGTTAGGTTAGGTTAGGTTAGGTTAGGTTAGGTTAGGTTAGGTTAGGTTAGGTTAGGTTAGGTTAGGTTAGGTTAGGTTAGGTTAGGTTAGGTTAGGTTAGGTTAGGTTAGGTTAGGTTAGGTTAGGTTAGGTTAGGTTAGGTTAGGTTAGGTTAGGTTAGGTTAGGTTAGGTTAGGTTAGGTTAGGTTAGGTTAGGTTAGGTTAGGTTAGGTTAGGTTAGGTTAGGTTAGGTTAGGTTAGGTTAGGTTAGGTTAGGTTAGGTTAGGTTAGGTTAGGTTAGGTTAGGTTAGGTTAGGTTAGGTTAGGTTAGGTTAGGTTAGGTTAGGTTAGGTTAGGTTAGGTTAGGTTAGGTTAGGTTAGGTTAGGTTAGGTTAGGTTAGGTTAGGTTAGGTTAGGTTAGGTTAGGTTAGGTTAGGTTAGGTTAGGTTAGGTTAGGTTAGGTTAGGTTAGGTTAGGTTAGGTTAGGTTAGGTTAGGTTAGGTTAGGTTAGGTTAGGTTAGGTTAGGTTAGGTTAGGTTAGGTTAGGTTAGGTTAGGTTAGGTTAGGTTAGGTTAGGTTAGGTTAGGTTAGGTTAGGTTAGGTTAGGTTAGGTTAGGTTAGGTTAGGTTAGGTTAGGTTAGGTTAGGTTAGGTTAGGTTAGGTTAGGTTAGGTTAGGTTAGGTTAGGTTAGGTTAGGTTAGGTTAGGTTAGGTTAGGTTAGGTTAGGTTAGGTTAGGTTAGGTTAGGTTAGGTTAGGTTAGGTTAGGTTAGGTTAGGTTAGGTTAGGTTAGGTTAGGTTAGGTTAGGTTAGGTTAGGTTAGGTTAGGTTAGGTTAGGTTAGGTTAGGTTAGGTTAGGTTAGGTTAGGTTAGGTTAGGTTAGGTTAGGTTAGGTTAGGTTAGGTTAGGTTAGGTTAGGTTAGGTTAGGTTAGGTTAGGTTAGGTTAGGTTAGGTTAGGTTAGGTTAGGTTAGGTTAGGTTAGGTTAGGTTAGGTTAGGTTAGGTTAGGTTAGGTTAGGTTAGGTTAGGTTAGGTTAGGTTAGGTTAGGTTAGGTTAGGTTAGGTTAGGTTAGGTTAGGTTAGGTTAGGTTAGGTTAGGTTAGGTTAGGTTAGGTTAGGTTAGGTTAGGTTAGGTTAGGTTAGGTTAGGTTAGGTTAGGTTAGGTTAGGTTAGGTTAGGTTAGGTTAGGTTAGGTTAGGTTAGGTTAGGTTAGGTTAGGTTAGGTTAGGTTAGGTTAGGTTAGGTTAGGTTAGGTTAGGTTAGGTTAGGTTAGGTTAGGTTAGGTTAGGTTAGGTTAGGTTAGGTTAGGTTAGGTTAGGTTAGGTTAGGTTAGGTTAGGTTAGGTTAGGTTAGGTTAGGTTAGGTTAGGTTAGGTTAGGTTAGGTTAGGTTAGGTTAGGTTAGGTTAGGTTAGGTTAGGTTAGGTTAGGTTAGGTTAGGTTAGGTTAGGTTAGGTTAGGTTAGGTTAGGTTAGGTTAGGTTAGGTTAGGTTAGGTTAGGTTAGGTTAGGTTAGGTTAGGTTAGGTTAGGTTAGGTTAGGTTAGGTTAGGTTAGGTTAGGTTAGGTTAGGTTAGGTTAGGTTAGGTTAGGTTAGGTTAGGTTAGGTTAGGTTAGGTTAGGTTAGGTTAGGTTAGGTTAGGTTAGGTTAGGTTAGGTTAGGTTAGGTTAGGTTAGGTTAGGTTAGGTTAGGTTAGGTTAGGTTAGGTTAGGTTAGGTTAGGTTAGGTTAGGTTAGGTTAGGTTAGGTTAGGTTAGGTTAGGTTAGGTTAGGTTAGGTTAGGTTAGGTTAGGTTAGGTTAGGTTAGGTTAGGTTAGGTTAGGTTAGGTTAGGTTAGGTTAGGTTAGGTTAGGTTAGGTTAGGTTAGGTTAGGTTAGGTTAGGTTAGGTTAGGTTAGGTTAGGTTAGGTTAGGTTAGGTTAGGTTAGGTTAGGTTAGGTTAGGTTAGGTTAGGTTAGGTTAGGTTAGGTTAGGTTAGGTTAGGTTAGGTTAGGTTAGGTTAGGTTAGGTTAGGTTAGGTTAGGTTAGGTTAGGTTAGGTTAGGTTAGGTTAGGTTAGGTTAGGTTAGGTTAGGTTAGGTTAGGTTAGGTTAGGTTAGGTTAGGTTAGGTTAGGTTAGGTTAGGTTAGGTTAGGTTAGGTTAGGTTAGGTTAGGTTAGGTTAGGTTAGGTTAGGTTAGGTTAGGTTAGGTTAGGTTAGGTTAGGTTAGGTTAGGTTAGGTTAGGTTAGGTTAGGTTAGGTTAGGTTAGGTTAGGTTAGGTTAGGTTAGGTTAGGTTAGGTTAGGTTAGGTTAGGTTAGGTTAGGTTAGGTTAGGTTAGGTTAGGTTAGGTTAGGTTAGGTTAGGTTAGGTTAGGATAGGTTAGGTTAGGTTAGGTTAGGTTAGGTTAGGTTAGGTTAGGTTAGGTTAGGTTAGGTTAGGTTAGGTTAGGTTAGGTTAGGTTAGGTTAGGTTAGGTTAGGTTAGGTTAGGTTAGGTTAGGTTAGGTTAGGTTAGGTTAGGTTAGGTTAGGTTAGGTTAGGTTAGGTTAGGTCAGGTTAGGTTAGGTTAGGTTAGGTTAGGTTAGGTTAGGTTAGGTTAGGTTAGGTTAGGTTAGGTTAGGTTAGGTTAGGTTAGGTTAGGTTAGGTTAGGTTAGGTTAGGTTAGGTTAGGTTAGGTTAGGTTAGGTTAGGTTAGGTTAGGTTAGGTTAGGTTAGGTTAGGTTAGGTTAGGTTAGGTTAGGTTAGGTTAGGTTAGGTTAGGTTAGGTTAGGTTAGGTTAGGTTAGGTTAGGTTAGGTTAGGTTAGGTTAGGTTAGGTTAGGTTAGGTTAGGTTAGGTTAGGTTAGGTTAGGTTAGGTTAGGTTAGGTTAGGTTAGGTTAGGTTAGGTTAGGTTAGGTTAGGTTAGGTTAGGTTAGGTTAGGTTAGGTTAGGTTAGGTTAGGTTAGGTTAGGTTAGGTTAGGTTAGGTTAGGTTAGGTTAGGTTAGGTTAGGTTAGGTTAGGTTAGGTTAGGTTAGGTTAGGTTAGGTTAGGTTAGGTTAGGTTAGGTTAGGTTAGGTTAGGTTAGGTTAGGTTAGGTTAGGTTAGGTTAGGTTAGGTTAGGTTAGGTTAGGTTAGGTTAGGTTAGGTTAGGTTAGGTTAGGTTAGGTTAGGTTAGGTTAGGTTAGGTTAGGTTAGGTTAGGTTAGGTTAGGTTAGGTTAGGTTAGGTTAGGTTAGGTTAGGTTAGGTTAGGTGGTTAGGTTAGGTTAGGTTAGGTTAGGTTAGGTTAGGTTAGGTTAGGTTAGGTTAGGTTAGGTTAGGTTAGGTTAGGTTAGGTTAGGTTAGGTTAGGTTAGGTTAGGTTAGGTTAGGTTAGGTTAGGTTAGGTTAGGTTAGGTTAGGTTAGGTTAGGTTAGGTTAGGTTAGGTTAGGTTAGGTTAGGTTAGGTTAGGTTAGGTTAGGTTAGGTTAGGTTAGGTTAGGTTAGGTTAGGTTAGGTTAGGTTAGGTTAGGTTAGGTTAGGTTAGGTTAGGTTAGGTTAGGTTAGGTTAGGTTAGGTTAGGTTAGGTTAGTTAGGTTAGGTTAGGTTAGGTTAGGTTAGGTTAGGTTAGGTTAGGTTAGGTTAGGTTAGGTTAGGTTAGGTTAGGTTAGGTTAGGTTAGGTTAGGTTAGGTTAGGTTAGGTTAGGTTAGGTTAGGTTAGGTTAGGTTAGGTTAGGTTAGGTTAGGTTAGGTTAGGTTAGGTTAGGTTAGGTTAGGTTAGGTTAGGTTAGGTTAGGTTAGGTTAGGTTAGGTTAGGTTAGGTTAGGTTAGGTTAGGTTAGGTTAGGTTAGGTTAGGTTAGGTTAGGTTAGGTTAGGTTAGGTTAGGTTAGGTTAGGTTAGGTTAGGTTAGGTTAGGTTAGGTTAGGTTAGGTTAGGTTAGGTTAGGTTAGGTTAGGTTAGGTTAGGTTAGGTTAGGTTAGGTTAGGTTAGGTTAGGTTAGGTTAGGTTAGGTTAGGTTAGGTTAGGTTAGGTTAGGTTAGGTTAGGTTAGGTTAGGTTAGGTTAGGTTAGGTTAGGTTAGGTTAGGTTAGGTTAGGTTAGGTTAGGTTAGGTTAGGTTAGGTTAGGTTAGGTTAGGTTAGGTTAGGTTAGGTTAGGTTAGGTTAGGTTAGGTTAGGTTAGGTTAGGTTAGGTTAGGTTAGGTTAGGTTAGGTTAGGTTAGGTTAGGTTAGGTTAGGTTAGGTTAGGTTAGGTTAGGTTAGGTTAGGTTAGGTAGGTTAGGTTAGGTTAGGTTAGGTTAGGTTAGGTTAGGTTAGGTTAGGTTAGGTTAGGTTAGGTTAGG